>JARLTB010000186.1:2055000-3546250 GCA_030141615.1 Unio pictorum
AAGAGTCCCGTCTAAAGTTGAAGCAAAGTTACGATAAATAACATCGTTACTTATTTAGAACTCGGCTTGATTATAATTTTAGCATTTAGTAATTTTCTCAAGAAAAAGAATGCCAGCAGTCGATCTTTACTTAGGCCGCATGAGTGCGAACTATAATGTAACTTATCGTACACCTTTGTGAAGTGTCTTTTGAAGAAATGCTAGTCCAATAAGGATGACGGCTTGTTGAGTATATTTAAATTTCAAATCGATAGATCTCGTCAGATATCAAGCCGTTTTCTTTGTTGTTTTGCATTTTAAACCGTCATGTTTGGTCATTTCGCGCAGTTGTAACCGACATTATCACAGGTGTACTGACTGTCTAACTTTTGAATGAAAATTATTTTCTTTGTGTCACGTATTCAGCTCGATAGTTACGTGCTTAGTGTTAGCGGTCTATAAAATTACCGTGAATGACATCATCATCATCATACAAATTATTATCTGAATTATTCGCCGTTTAAATTTTGGTCTTGTGCAATTTGTAAAAATAAAATAAAAAATGTACACTCGGTACCTCTTTAGGGTGCATGCCTGCAAAGTAGCAGCATAACTTCCAATGTGACACCTTTAAACGCAGAGACCCAACAGCATAAATTTGGCTGTCGTCTATACACATATCGTTGTAAGGATGGGACTAATTGTTGAGATAGATAATGAATTTATCAGAGTCTGTGATTGAAACGTCCAGCTCAACACCAAACAGATCATGTGTCACTTGTAATTTTGACCAGTTGTAATTGCTAGTTAGCCATAGAGTGCTATAAATTGGCCCACTGTACAATACACAGCGATACTGACGAGTACACGTTTTAATATACCCCATTGTTCGATAAAATTCTTGGTACTCAAATGAGCATGTTCCAAACGCTACCTACACCCTTCAAGCTCATGGACGTCTTTGGACGTATCAGTTTGCATGTACTGTAAATTGCTGTAGCCTATATACGAAAATTAACAAGACCGTCATGTTTTGCCCCGCTCCTCGCAAAAATTGAAATCATGTCCCTGTTCAAGCAGTCGGCCGATTTTCAAACTTTGAACATTGATGCCATTTTAACCTGCTGTTTGAATATATGCTGTGTGAGATTGAATACTAGAAGGGTGTGGTGTGCGTGTTTTGGATTTTTAACGCAGCTTTCACAATTTTTCAGTCACGTCGCTACGAGATTTGCAGTGTGACAGTTTATGGTGATGTCTATAACTGGGGCATCATGCCCCAGACATGTGGAACCTTGTCCCATACAATCACATTATCCTAACACCAGGCCAACCAGTACTAACACTAACCTCTTAATGGTGAGCGCCTTGCAAGGCAGTTGTTAGTATCATTTTTGTTTCACTATTCGTGTGGAAATATGCATTGATATGATGCAAAATATAGACCTTTTCCAACTATCACATATAAATGTAAAAAATATAAGCAGGATAAAAGTAATTATGGCATGTGCCAGGGACTGCACCGCTTATTTGTGCCCTCATTTTTACAATTTTTTCCTTCTTCTCCACACAACACTGATATTAAGGTCTTGTACTTTATTTTACGAGCATCGATTGGCCGTATAATATAGGAGTGATTCACGCAGACTGGTACGCGATGTTGTTTCTTTCTCTCAGCAATTTTATACTTTGTCGTCTGCTTCGATATTTTATATGTAATAGATAAACGCCACATGTTGAGTGTCACTAATTCAGGTCGCTTGCACATACCGTTCTATAAAACCTAGGATTAATTCTCTGCGTGAGTAATGGGTATGAGCATTCGGTTTCAAAATATGTATACCATAGGTGAGCCAAACAAAGTGACGGTATTTTGTAATCTAGAGTTTTCGTTAATCAATTTTTATTGTGATTCAGAGATAGCTACTCTATTTAGAAGATACTGTTTTATTTGACCTGAGTTTTAACCATCAGGCCTTTTCCTTGTCAAATTTTGAATCCTGTACAAAGAAATTGGCACATTTAAATTCACGTGATACAAAGAATATTATGGCGTATGCTTGCGACGTTTGTAAGGCCATTATAGTTGTGGAATCCACACTTTTAATGGGGTCTTCACCAGTTAAAGAATAACAGTTGTCTTTGCATCGTAGCGGCAGTATCTAAAAACAAAACTTGTATACCTTTAATGTATTTTAATAGTATAAAGGTAATACATTTGCAAAAGGATAGGAAACAAGTTACTCTCAACTACACAAACTTATATAGCTTGTAAAAAGTAATGCATAAAATCTGTGGAAGTTGCATGTTGATAGGAAAGAAAGCAATGAGACTATGTGATAAACAGTCCAACGGATGATGGTTGCAAAACAAATGAGATGAAAGTAAAATTTGTTAAATTTTAATTTTGACCTATATAATTTTATACTTAACTCATTAGTAGGGAGAGGATATCGATGTTATTTCAGTGGACATAAAGAAATATTTTAGGAGTGAAGTGCAAACATTGTATTGTCATGAGTGGCGAAGTCACGAGTGAAAATACAAAATGTTTCCACTTCACAAGTGGAGTATTTCGTTATTAATACTCATAAATATTTATTTTCTTTTCATTATAAATTTTTAAGGCAAACCCTTTGATTTACATGGATTTGTTTCTCCATTCTGCGTGAGTGCGATTAACAGCTGCATTACTTCATCGATAGAAAGAAGTTCCGAAAGTTTAAAATAATTTTAATTTTACAAATTTGGATTGTACAAACATATTATCAAATCAAAACGGAATAACCAAGTCGGTGATATAATCGATATATTCAATTAAGTTGCATCATATTGTTTATTTTATCAAATTAATTAATATTTTCATGAGATAATGAAGACACGTTGATTTCTCTTAACATATTTCTTTGTGGATGTCTACAATAAATATTGTTCAGGTGCATATAGAACAGTATTGAAAAATGAAAGGACATTACTGGATGTAGTTTCATTAAACAGCAGATTTTAATGACTTTGAGTTTTCTCGTAAGTATTTTGGTTTCTGGGTTCTTTTTTAAATATTAGAAACCGGAATTGTATTTATGTTGGCAAGCGTGTAGTCTATTTGGGTAACGGACGATGTACCCAAATGTCGACCGTCATTTAGTTTCGAGAGCAATCAACATTCATCAATGTCTGATTTCTCCATCATTTTCAAAAATACATTGATTTGTGTGCGAGTTGACATCGATACTTATACAAATTTTGTTATATTAAATCAAGAGTGTATATTTTTTAATGTGTGACGCCTGTCGTTGGTTGATACATGTATGAAATGTAGCATGTGTGACACAGACTACCGAATAGCAACAAATCCCGTGAGTTGAGTCATTGACAATTTGCAAGATTCGTGTTGAAAACTAGTTATACAAAGTTAATATGTGATGCCTGCCTGTTGTTGTTTGGGTTTCATTTCTTGGTATTTTACACGGCACCATTTCACTGGGGGTGGGTGGGGTGGGGAAAGACAGACAGACAGACAGACAGAGAGAAACAGACAGAGACAGAGATAGAGAGATGTGAAATAGGCTGAAATATGAATTTACAGGTCTGAATAGCACACAGGCCGACATAAATCAGGCATATGTAAAAAAGAAGGTAGTTCCAAAAGTGATATTGCTGCAGTGGCGATAAAAGTGGCATTGTTACTTTGATCTCATACTTTTTTTCCCCCACATATATTTCAGTATCTCATTATGAAATATGGTCGAAAACCAATCATTACAAATGCTCATTTTCTGTATCAGCACCTACTGCTTAGTGTTCCCTACCACCGAGGACGCGTGCTTCAACTTCCCTTGCTTCTTTAAAAATATCATTAAAGAAATTCTTTCTTGACCAGCTGAATGACATTAAAAGCTCTGAATATTTATAATTCGAACAACTTGTGTTGAAATGTATGTACCTGTATATTGAATATTATTTCTATTTGCATGGTTCACAGTATAGTCACACATAGTCATTCATGTTAAATATGCAAGAATGAGTGCGACGATGCCTGATCATGTACATGGTCTTGAATTTATTTATTTTTTGTTATTTTTTTTTTATTTGAGTGGGTGGGTGGGTGAGGTGTTACCTTTTTTTATTATAGCCAATTACAAAAAACTGAGGTCCACGTGGAAGATTGGTCATTCATGAAAAATCTGTTATCCCCGTTAAGGATAGTTTATTATTATTATTATTATTATTATTATTGTTGTTGTTGTTGTTGTTGTTGTTGTTGTTGTTATTATTATTATTATTATTATTGGTACAGAATAACACAAATGTATACTGTCACTAGCTCTCAAAATTGGATCTAATGTAATTTATTAATGAAAAGCATAGTCACCATCACCGTCACGAGTATATCGAGGCTGTAGATTTTGTCCTTGCATGAGAAATTTGCAGAAAACTCGTGAAATTTTTACATTGTAGCGCCTCCCCGATGGCTGGAAGTTGTCTGTGCAATTTCTACAGTAACTTCTTCAATCGTCCGAAACCTTTTTCCGACTAAAACTAAATATTTTAATTATACTTTTTGTCGTGTTCATTCTTCCCTTTTCCTTTTTATCACATTCCGTGGTGAAACGTTTCTTTTGATATTACATACGTGCGCAGGCGGAAATCTTATACAGGGAGTGGTGGGGTTGGATGATGTCCGAATCCAGATAAGTGAGTCTATTTCGTAGTCCATTAAATGTTTCATGCGTGCCTTTATCAAACAAATGGCATGCTATAATTTTCTACATTAATCATTGTTGGCTTTGTCTAGCACCCATTTGAAGTGACAGACAAAGAAAACCGCAGTCTGGTCACGTAATCTGAAAACATTTATTTAACAACAGGTGACCATTCAAGCTGGTGTACAATTTTGGGGATAGAGACGATAATAGTACGTAGGTAATCGTTATAGGCGAATAACAGCGATAATGTTGACTTAGGTGTCCCAGTCTAGAAGTTAAGAGTCCAAATCATAGTATTTTGTTTCAGTCTGAGGTCAGGTATATCTTTTCGGTTGCTTTTTGTACTTAAAAAAAAACGAGTAGGTTTTAAAAATTGCCTTATACTGACCACACTAGATCCATGAATAGTCGAGAGCGAAATTTTAGACTAGGATGGGTTTCAAGTTCGTTGTTTCTAGTTTATGTTACTTAGCGATGAATTTGTAACTAAATTAAAATGAATGCCTCCTCGAGACAGGGTTAAAAGGTGCTTAATCAGGATTCAGCTAGATAGCCTATACACCTTGACAACATGGTGACCCTTTATACCCACAGGGGTTCGTATCGTTGCTTACAATTGACCTGTCATGTACTATATAATAACTATAACTAACCAGGGAGGACCCTTCTCCTTTCTCGCGCGACCCATTTACGAATAAACGCTGTTATTTCAAGCTACGTTTTGTGTACCGTAATACATTTGGTACCGATCTCAGGCATTGGACTTTATATGCGTATCCAAAGTTTGGCTTACTGTAATACCTTTAAGAAATGCCAGACCATTTTCCAACGATAATTCTCGACATGGCCGTGATCGCGTCCATTTATTATTCAAGTGAAATCCCGCTGATTGGAATACTGTCCTCTCATTGTTTTTTTTTATAAATTTTAAAACGATGTCCTGTATCTATTTATAACTTATTTTCTGTTTGGATACGCATACAAAGTCGAATGTCTGAGCTGAAACATTGGTACCAAATTTATGGTTTTCAGTCATGTACCGCTGATTCATGCAGCATGAAGGTCAAATTATGTTAAGACTTGTGGCATTTTTGAACAGTATCGCAATACGATATCAATCAGATCATATAAGTACTTGTGATATTTTTGGACAGTGTCAAAATATAATTAATATTAATTAGATCATTTTAGACTTGTAACATTTATGGACAGTCTCGTAACATGATATTAATTAGACCATTTTTGACTTGTGATATTTTGGGAGTGTCGCAATATAATATTAATTACAGTTTATACTTGTGACATTTTTGGACATTGTCACAATATGATATTAATCAGAGACCGTTTTAGACCCGTGTCATTTTAGACACCGAATGTTGCGATCTGATTTTAATACAAATGTTTTAGCCTTCTGTCATTTTGGGCAATGTAGCGATTTAATTTTAATAAGGCTGTTTCAACTTCTTTCATTTCGAACCAAGTCGCGATGCATTTTTAATCAGAAGCTTGCTGGCTTGTATCATTGTGTCATTTTAGAAAATGTCGCGAGTCAGATGTATTGATTTTAGGCATTTGCCATCTTTGTTAGACAAAGAACGAGAATGCTGGTTATCACCAAAATGAGTATCCGTTAATGTTACATCATCACTGACATTCAACCAACCAGAAACAATATTGGGGGATTCTTTAACTTATTTTTTTGAGGTCTTTGTACTTTTTTTAATGTATACAATACCTTCGCTATTTGTGTCGTATGACTAAATATTATCGCAAATAGCAGATAAAATTGATACTTAACATTTTCCGAGACAAAATTCGAAAAATTCTTCTTATCAAACCAATGTAAAATATTCAGACAGAAGGCACAAGTATATCTCAAATACTTTAACCCGCTTATTCCATGTCATGAAATCAAGCCCTGTCCTAGCTCAATACGAACGAGGCAACATATGTGGGACCCGCGCTTTCAGTGGCTGACTGAAATCAACTCCGCAATGCATTTTTGTGTCCTTGGGACCCCGCTCATCACTTGCTGCCTTAGACCCGGCACATCCTAGGGCCGGGCCTATGAACTCATTCCCTTGTTAATGATTAATATATATATATATATATATATATATATATATATATATATATATATATATATATATATATATATATATATATATATATATATATATATATATATATATATATATATATATATATATATATATATATATATATATATATATCTTTGCATCCTCATCCTCGGATTCATTATGCATTTTTGCATTTTTATTAACTTAACTGAACTGAATTGCATAACTTTATTTTGTCTAAAACGTTAACTTTATAATTGCCACTAACAGAGTAAAATTTACACCCTCCTGCATCGAGGACCAACCAATAAAACATGTCTCTGAGAAAGAGTCAATCTCATTGAAGGACATTCATGTACTGTTACGTCTATTCAACTGAAGGGAGACGTGTTGTGACAAAGACATGTTTAGCCCGAAAACTGCGTTGCTTAAGTTACGTTCGACTATTTTGGTTTTCTTTATGGGCTCATTTAGCATACGCCAAGTGTTTGGTGAATGCGTTAGTCTGACTTGAGTTTGAAACCTACATATGTTGCGTATAGCTGTCTCCACTGCGACTATTGTAACACTAACCCTACACAATGGGCATCACGCCTCTCTGATAACACAACTATTTGTTTGCTGTGCTTAATGTGGGCCGTGCGTCTATTTGACGATAAAAAATATATTTCTGCTAAACAATGATGCAATTTATAGTACAATCAAGCTTGAAAAGATAGTGTTATAGATGTGTATTCATGGACAGGTGACACGGTGTCAGACGAGACTGAAAAGTAAGTGTTCATTTACTATGCTTTGTGGCTTAATGGTATACATTAAAGATTAGAAAAGTGGTCACAGGAAAATAATATATAGTTACTTGATATTTAGACGGAGTTGATTTTACTATTGGAGAAGTAAAAATTTAGACGAGGTTTGAGTTTTTAATAAATATTAATTTACAGTTGTTAATCCTAATTTTTTTAAAAAGTACAGCTACCAGTGTAAACTCCCTTTGTATCATATACAGTGATGCAAAAGAGCTATCAAGGGACTACTGTAGCTTATTTTTACGGTGATCTGCCAAGGACGTTGTTCAATTGTAATGACTGTTCTAGAGCTAACAACGTTTGGTGACCTTTTTGTATATTGTCGTGTGCTCTCATTTTTCTGGCTGAAATGCAGCTGAGATTTTCCTCTGGATTGGAAGAAAACATATATGGCGGACATAGGAGGTCGATATATTCAACCATAGTTTCACTCTGCACCATCGTCACTAAGTAAGCGGCTCTACTATCTGGCAATTTACTATATACATTTGGATATTGTTAGACGTAAAGGGGTCTCATTATCGAGCGAATCAAACAACTTCTGCGTGAGTCTGGTTTTGAAGTCCATTGTTTCGCTATTTATATGGACTCCAAACAACAGTCGTTGTCAACTGAAGGGTTGTTCAGCCCACGAATACTACAAATAACTTTTTAAAAAAAATACTAATTACCTAATGACGACATATCACGAAGTTCTAATTTTACACTTGAATGGTTTTTCTCGCACATTTTTATGATTCATCAATAAGCGTTTCCAATCTGAATTGGATGTTTAGTACTTCAAATCATGCAATAGAAAACACGACCCACACACAACATAAGAAATTTTCCTAATACACCTAAACCTAAAAATATATTGAGAATTCCCTATTAAGAAATTAGTGAGGGTCCATTTTACGAAAATAATCCATGGTATCATTACGTCTCTTGAATACTTTACATTATGACGTCTTCTCCTAGAAATCGGCCAATTATTCGGCTTAACTTAAAGCGGATAGTACAAACACTAATTTTACTATAATAATATCTCTCTACTACACCTGATTAGCAGACAATTTTATATGCTAAGAGTCTAACAAAATAGGTCACAACACTGGGTCCCTTTGTTTGTTTGGATGACTTTCTAAGCCTATTATACGACTTGAATATAATTTGAACAAACTAAAATTATTCTTAAATATATGTTAACATGTGGAGTTTTGTTATTGGAGCTTTTCGATTGTCAGAACATCATCTTATGAGGTGCGCAGTTTATTCACACTGTGCAACTCTTCAATTTTGGGGGTAAGCAAACCTTGCATGATGTTTACAATCTCAAAATTACATAAATGGATGCGATCCAATTATAAGGGTCATTATTTATGGGGCATACAAACAGACGCCCAAAGATGTTGGAGTATTTTGCATTGTAAGAATATGAACACTGTTCCTACATACTTTTGTTAGAATTAAAAATATAATTGATGGTGTGAGAGTTTTGAATCGTTTGAATTCCTGTATTGTCAGTGTCCGATACGATATTTGCAGTTAAAATTACTTCTGTACATATGTCTGCATTCACTATTGCTGCTTGACTTTATGCAAATGAAAACGTTGTCAGATGAATTAGGTTTTAACACTGTAGAAGTGTAGTACTAAAATACCCCATCACTAGAGGTCGCGTGAAGCAGACTCTGTCAGCTGACAGCACATTCCGTCAATTTCAGAGTATGTACAGTAAATACGCTTTCAGACCTGGACAGTTATTCTCACTTGATTTTCGAGAACGTTAACAGGGTTATGATGATGTTTTGTGTGTACTTCATTATAATGCTTGTAAATATCTCAAATGTTACAGCCACATAAAATGTAGACACCTCGAACGAAACTCTCTAACGATAAAACCACGCGCCTGGAAATTAGTAACATAACCATTAATTTCATCACAATCTGAAATATTTACATGAACTGAATGTCGAACTGACATGTCTTTGATTAAACTGCCATAATTGCACCGACATTAGATCACCTGCCAGAAGAAAACGATAAGTTAGTGAATCATAAGATAGGTGTATTCTCTTGAATATAAAACCCATAGTTTATTAAGGCTCTAAGTATAACTAACTTTGCTGCTACGTATCAATTTTCAAGAAAAAGAAATCTTATCGAGTTATATTTGTTATCAACAAAAGTGTGCATTCGGCTTTATGCCAGAAGTCTGATACGCTTGCACCATAGACTTTCGATTCTTAGTCACAACCCATTCCGAGTCATAATTGACAGCACAGTACAATTGCAGTAACATTACATAGCATCAAATATTTAAAAACAAATATTTACACTTTGGAATTTTACTATTTATGTCATTTAGCCGCAATCCCAGGTCCCGGAGAGGATACAATATGGTTAAAGATTGCAGTTCTTTTAAATAAAACAAATCTGATGTCAAGTACAACATATGTATTAACTGACCCTTAAAGCAAAACATTAAAATAGCTTCAGGTGACTTGGAGAAATTCCTAATTTTAATCGAAAATGGATATCAGACAACTGTTTCAATCTACGGTAAATCCGTTTCAGATCGACGCCATATTTTGCTTACTGGTGACCTGCAATTGTCTGGAACAATTTTCTTTATTGACTTTCCCCGATAAACACTATTCCGAGGCTGAGTTGTAACCGATACATATACAAAGGCAGAACGTTATGTCAGTTTTAATAAGGATAGTATGGAGTCTTATATATATATATATATATATATATATATATATATATATATATATATATATATATATATTTTGCTGTTATTGTAATGTTTAACGCCATCTTTCAGCACAAGATAGGTTATACATGGATACCAGTAAAAATGGTGGAGTAAGAACCACCGAAACACAACCGCTCCGGTGGCCTAGTGGTTAGAGCGTTCGCCGCGGAAGCGGGAGGTCGCGGGTTAGATCCCCGGCCAAGTCATACCAAAGACTTACAAAAATAGTACTAACAGCTGCCTCGCTTGACTCTCAGCATTAAGAGGTTAGTGTTAGGACTGGTCGGCCTGGTGTCAGGATAATGTGACTGGGTGGGACATCATGCTACATGTCTGCGGCATGATGCCTCAGTGCTAGACATCACTATAAACTGCCTCACAGCAGACATCGTAGCGATATGACTGAAAAATTGTTAAAGCTACGTTAAAAATCCTAATCAAACAAACAAACAAACAAAACCACCGAAACACGAGAAGCTACTGACAAGCTTTCTCGCATACACATATGGGCTGAACCCAAGACTTAAACCCACGCAGAGAGAAGTGAGATGATAGTGATCCGTCACGTTGAGCACTTTAGACCACAAGGCCACTCGGGGCCCCCTTATATATTTTAGATATTTCAATGCGAATTGGAATCCTCTTACAATATATGCATTTATTATTATTATTATTATTATTATTATTATTATTATTATTATTATTATTATTGACCGCTCCCGTGGCCTAGTGGATGGAGCCTCTGTCTCGGATGCGGGAGGTGGCGGGTTCGAACCCGGGCCGAGTCATACCAAAGACCAATACAATTGGTGCTTGCATCTGTCTAGCTTGGTGCTCAGCATTTAGAGGTTAGTGTTAGGACTGGTCGGCCTGGTGTCAGAATAAAGTGACCAGGTGAGACATGATACCTTTTGTCTGCGGCATGAAGCCCCAGTGGTAGACATTACTATAAACTGTAACACTGCAGACACCGAAGCGATATGACTTAAAAATTGTTAAAGCTGCGATAAAATTATTATTATTATTATTATTATTATTATTATTATTATTATTATTATTATTATTATTATTATTATTATTATTAATATAGATTGTCGAATAGCATTCCCATATACAATGGGGCAATACAGTGAAAATTTTGTCTGTTTGTGGGGAATGTTTGAAATAAATCGATTGAAATGCTTCAATGTAGCTTCAGTTAGCCTAAGGAAGTGAACTTGTAATTAGATGATAATGATACCATTACATTAATTTCTGATAAAGGACCGATTACATGCCTACATGTTGCAATGTTTTCCAATTAAGGAGTTTATATTGTCAAGCAGACTCATTCAGTTATAGCCAACTCTACTCAAAGATGACAAACATCTGTACCATCGATGCCATTTCTATTATAGATCAGTTATAAGCTGATTTTATTTCATTTAAAGAGGCGATTTGAGTTATTCTTATCGTTGTGAATACTGTACCTCCAGTGATAAAAATAAAACCTGAAACATATTTTCTTGTTGTTTTTTTTTTGTATTAATTTTTATTTTTTTGAGAAAATGATGCCATGAATAGCAATATAGCACCTGTGCGATCTTTGAGCCGTATTTTGAAATAATTCGGATTACATGACCCTTTAAAAAATAATTCTGATATTACTACCCTTTAAATAATTCGGATATTACTACCCTTTAAACAATTAGGATATTAATACCCTTTAAATAATTCGGATATTACTACCCTTTAAATAATTCGGATATTACTACTCTTTAAATAATTAGGATATTAATACCCTTTAAATAATTCGGATATTACTACCATTTAAATAATTCGGATATTACTACCTTTTAAATAATTCGGATATTACCACCCTTTAAATAATTCGGATATTATTACCCTTTAAATAATTCGGATATTACCACCCTTTAAAAAATTAGGATATTACTGCCGTTTATATAATTCGGATATTACTACCCTTTAAATAATTCGGATAATACCGCCCTTTATATAATTCGGATACTACTGTCCTTTAAATAATTCGGATATTACCACCCTTTAAATAATTCGGATATTATTACCCTTTAAATAATTCGGATATTACCACCCATTTAAAAATTAGGATATTACTGCCCTTTATATAATTCGGATATTACTACCCTTTAAATAATTCGGATATTACTGCCCTTTATATAATTTGGATACTACTGCCCTTTAAATAATTCGGATATTACCACCCTTTAAATAATTCGGATATTACTGATCTTTAAATAATTCGGATATTACTACCCTTTAAATAATTCGGATATTACTACCCTTTAAATAATTCGGATTACATGACCCTTAAAATAATTCGGATATTAATACCCTTTAAATAATTCGGATATTACCACCCTTTCAATAATTCGGATATTACTACCCTTAAAATAATTCGGATATTAATACCCTTTAAATAATTCGGATATTAATACCCTTTAAATAATTCGGATATTAATACCCTTTAAATAATTCGGATATTACTGACCTTTAAATAATTCGTATATTAATACCCTTTAAATAATTCGGATATTACTGCTCTTTAAATAATTCGGATATTAATAACCTTTAAATAATTCGGATATTACTACCCTTAAAATAATTCGGATATTAATACCCTTTAAATAATTCGGATATTAATACCCTTTAAATAATTCGGATATTAATACCCTTTAAATAATTCGGATATTACTGACCTTTAAATAATTCGTATATTAATACCCTTTAAATAATTCGCATATTACTGCTCTTTAAATAATTCGGATATTAATAACCTTTAAATAGTTCGGATATTAATACCCTTTAAATAATTCGTATATTAATACCCTTTAAATAATTCGGATATTAATACCCTTTAAATAATTCGGATATTACTGCTCTTTAAATAATTCGGATATTAATAACCTTTAAATAATTCGGATACTACTAACGTTGAGATTGTACTCATGAACCAGACTTAGCGTTTAACGTGACGAGCATTGTTGAATATCTCGAGCTTTATGGCAGTGGTTTGTGGTTCTACTAATCGCAAGAATACGTCGAACTGTTGGAAGAAAACGTATGCTACATGCTTCTTATCACTCTTAACTGTTATGATCTTAACAAACATTTCGACCAGACATGTCAGTAGGGTGATATTTGAAGTAAACACGAAGTCATCCAAATGCATGAGACACAAGACATCCATAAAGGTTTGATCCCTTTTTTAAACATACGGATAGGGCAGACCAATAAATACAAACATTTTCAAGGACCCATTTACTTATATATTCTAAATTTAGGTAATGGCCTGGAAGCAATCGTGAGAGAGAGAGAGAGAGAGAGAGAGAGAGAGAGAGAGAGAGAGAGAGAGAGAGAGAGAGACTTTTGTCTTCTTCTCCGTTACATCAGAGATCAATGGAAATGGAGTGTTTGTGTATAAAGTATATGATTTATCTGGATACATAGGGAAGTTTATTCTTTATTGTACTTGCACAACCTCAGAATGCAATATGTGCATGATTTACTGCGAGATTGTTTTCAGTAGATACGTAGTAATGTTATTCATGTTACAAAGGTTGACGCTTGATGTGTACTTCACTCTAAAGACAGTTACCACATATTCTATTCATTCCATTAGAGTCTAATTTTGGACGGGGAGATAAATGCGTCATCTAACTGTAGAGTCCAAAGAGAGAATAGAGTGCGACAGATCTTGCTGTGAATATTTATTGGGGTCGTCTGCACAATAAATGCGTTCGAAAAGTGTTAGATGATGAGCTGCATTTTCTGTAACATTGATCGTGCATGCGACTTATTTGCACCATTTATTTTTGGGAGTAAGAAATCATTTTGATAAGACATTATGCCGCGTCGGCCTACATGGTACGGTCTTTTATGGTTTCAGTTCGTTACTTATTCAGTCTGTTGAGATAAAGCGTAAATAAATTTACTGATACAGTTTTCTTTTTATTTTACAGCGTGATCAAGAAGAGTATAGTCGCACCAAGAACGTATATTTCGTCTGGACATGCATTTTAAAAGCATTGAACAATTTTAAATGTTGCCCCAGCCGCGCAAGCATCGGATTATATCTAAGTAATGGTGAATTAATTGTATTACACACACTGTGTTCTGTACCGGGAAACCCCATGCATCTATCATATCGTCTAAAAAATAATTTCATCGCACTTCGGTACAGGCCTAGTGCATATGGTAGACACTAGTTTACGAAGAAAAAAATTTGAACATTTAAACTGAATGTATCTAGTAGCGTATTGGTTTGACAAGCGAGAAATCTCTGCCTCTTATTCCCTACTGGTTGATTGAAAAGCAGACGAATTCCAGCTAAGCTCTTCACGATTGAGGAGAAATTAGTATATCGTTGTACTGCTCTCGCCATCCGCGTCAGACGTCTTCTCTGAAGCTATATACAATACCAGTGTTAATAGATAATGTGCTGAGGCCCTGCATTTAGTAGGTAAAGAAACATTTGGAAAAGAGCAAGCTTTGGTTCTCTGAATAAAAATACACCGATGTTAGAATGGATAGATGATATAATCAAATTATAACCTGGTAGATGTATTTCTTCAAGTCGTCCACAGATGAGGTACACCATGCGACACCATTACGTTATTGGAATTTGTATCTGTTTTTTCTTTGGAGACAACGATGGATATTCTTACGATTATGAAAACGGTTACCTTAGTGATCTGAGTACAGACTGGGGTATGCACGGGGGCCGGTTAAATGAGCCAAAATGTGTGGATATTCCGGCCAATCTTACATTATGTGCGGATATTGGCTATCCCAAAATGCGATTACCAAATCTTTTAGATCATGACACTATTGCAGAGGTTGATGCCCAATCTCGTCCTTGGGTACCGCTTCTTAACATAGAGTGTCACGCAGATACCCAGCTATTTTTATGTTCCCTGTATTCCCCCGTGTGCCTAGATAGACCTATTTATCCCTGCCGGTCCCTATGTGAAGGGGTCAAAAGGGGTTGTGAGGAAAGGATGCGGCGCTATGGATATCCGTGGCCAGAAATTCTACGCTGTGAAAAATTCCCGGTTGATCCGGATTTGTGTATTGAACAAGTCAACTATAAAAAGGGTAGGTATCTATATTTTACAAAAAGTAATCATAATGAAAAACACATGGACTGCCGCACTAAGTCGCTCTAATGTCCTCCAAAAGCCCTAAAACAACAACGGATTTTATAATGAATGAAGAAAAGAAGTGTTATTTATATTGCTGCCTGCTTCTCGTTTTTATCTATACTTCGAGAAAATATAAATATAATTTAGTCAGGGATATATTTTGCATTATTTCAACTCAAAGCCAAAAGAAGGGAAATATTGGAATTCGAAGAGGATATTTTATTTCAAATTTAAGATGAAAAGGCGAAATCGGGTGTTATGCTCCATGTCTTTTTCATGTCATAACTTTTGAACATTTTCATTTGAAAATATATTTAAATATGTCTCGATTTAGAAGGAAACCTGCGATAGCTATTTCCGTACTAAAATGAAATGAAGTGAACATGTTTTCAGAATTTTTGAACTTTTATGCTTCTGTGTATGTGTTTGAAAGATTGTTTATATGGCTGCAATTTTCACTTATTTAAAAGACTGATATAATTTACAATACGAACGCGTGATATTTGCTTCTTTATTTCTACTGGGCATAGACTTGAAGAGTTTATGGTATAATCTGTTTTCCGTCGTATTTAATCTTTTTTTTCAGTTTGTCCGTTAGTACATTTCGTTGTTGTGTTGCTGCTTCTCCTAAACGATCAGGAGGATTGCCAATTAACTTTACACACTCACACATTCATCTAATGGTTTAGTTGTTCCCAAATGAAAATGTAACCGCTTGGACAACCAATATAGCCGCCACAGTGGCTATCTCGAAAGGCTTTTTTTCGTTACTCGTAAGGATTGGATGTTCATACTATCATGGCTTTAAAAAAAATACTTCTTATGATGTCTAGTTGGTCCTAAATAAAATGGGGCCGATTGGATGTCCAGTATGGCCGCCACACCCTTCACCTTACACAGGGTTTTTACATGTATAAAACATTTATATTCAACTAACCAACTGCGGACCCAAATTATCTGACAGTATCCTGTATATTTATGATTAAACTTTTGCATAGATGGTACAGGATTTATATTTTTATTTGGTTTGGTGCCTTACGGCACAGAAACACAAATATGGTCTTAGCACTGAGGCCTACTCAGCTGAGTGCCTTGCCCAAAGATACACAACATTAGCTGACCCAAGCGGTTCCGATGATAGGATTCGTACCAGCATCCTTTCGGTCGTGAGACCGGCACGTAAACGTCTGAGCCACCTCGGCTCTTGATATTTATATATTACGGATGAATATCTTAACGCCCAAATTACGCCATAAATCAGAAATTGGAAACAAGGATCACTTTAAAATTAATGGATGTAAAACGAAAAAACGCCTCTAATACTCTTCTTTCGAGAAACTGTAACGAATCATATGATGTTATCTCCTTTAGCTTATTCACCATGTGTCATATGGTGAAGTGAGAACTGTGACCCCTATAGTTATATTGACTCGTGTCAGTATTCAAAGAAACGTCTGTAAACTGGAGAGACACTTATTCATGAAATGTATAAATTTTATTAATTCCATATTTGCGCCACTCGCAAAAGGAAGTTGTATTGTTACGCCCTGTACTGCATTGTGGGTAAATTTAAAATCCTTTGGTTCGGTTTTCGAAAATTTCGGTTTCTCTTGATTTTGTCATTTGAAACAGAGATGTTTATCATAGGATCGTACCTTATAAAACGCTATATTTGCAACCTCAGCTGCTTACCAAACAATGATTTGGCGAAAATTTGTGAATGTATCGAGATATTTTTTTTTCATCTTTTTGTAGAAAAAGTTATGGTGGTCCTTACACACTGCGGGTTCTTATATTTTCAAAGAAATTTGAGGTGAACTAAATGTATGAATGTTCTGTATTTAATTTCGCCGACATAATGCCGATGTATATGTGTGTTTCGCACAAATAGCAACTGTGATCCGAAAGATTTTATTGCGAGTGTATTATTAGCATGTCGGCAGTGAATAAATAAAGAATCATGAAAAGTCGATTTTTTTTGTTCAACTGCTTCAAAATTTAAAATACATGTTTGATATTCTTTGAACAATTGTATTTTTCACGCCTTGAATTAACACTTCCATCACACGTCCTGAGGCAAAACCTTTCATGATGTCATGTGTTATGGACGTTTTTGTCTTAGCATATTACTTCACAGTATGGAAAACCACTAAGCCAACACAGACAACAGTTGATATACATGTGACAAAAACTACAGCACGACATACCCAGTCATAGTCCGTGATGCAATGAGAAACATAAGTTTGTAATCGTGTGATTGTGTGGTGTGGGAGTGTCTGTGTGTAAGTGTGCTGGGTATTAGGGGGTGGGGTTAATATTACTTTTCTTAGTCTGGTAAATGTTAAACTGTACGATTGACTTCAGTGCAATACAACTGTCTTAGCCTCTGGTACTGTCAAGGGATTCTTAATCTATTGTCAATAATCTTTATAGAAAACAACGTATCTTTCCACACATCACGAGGGGGGCCCGAGTGGCCGAGTGGTCTAACGCCCTTTCCGTTACGGATCACTGCCATCTCACCTCTGTCTGCGTGGGTTCGAGTCTAAGATTCGGCTAATGTAGTTATGTGAGAAAGCTTGCCAGTAGCTTCTCGTCGGTCGATGGTTCTTTCCGGGGATTTCTCCGGGTTCTTTCTCCACCAATAATACTGGCCGCCATATATAGCCTATTGTGTGCTGAAAATGGCGTTAAACCCTACAACAACAACAACAACAACATACATCATGTAAAGTTATGCGCTTTGTGTTGATTACACGTGTAAAGCGCACTTTAACTAAGTACTTGTTCTCAGATGATATGACAGATTTGTTATATTTGTCCTAATTATGGTACAATTGTTCATTTTATTTTGTATGTGATTGCCGCTGGAGTAACAAGAAAATTCAACAAACCATCACTTTTATCCGTGTAAATGAAAGATGTTAGTGTTAAACATATTTAACAAACCTTGGTTTTGCGCTATTTTGTATTCACTTCTGTGTTTATTGATTTAATAGTTTTTTTTATGATTAAATGTTTGATTATGGGAATCAGTTTTGTGAAGAGATTTCTCAAACCGAGTAATTATGCAGTTACCGAGTGTATGCATCGAAAATGAACAGTAATCTAAAGACTATATGATCACATTAATTTCTTTCGTAAAATGTCCCTGTACAGTTTGTTAATATAATTTTAAGATGATCTGACATCTTGATTTGGTTATTTTAGATATGAATAATTCTGTATATTTGGTGTTGCGTTATGTTTTATATACCGATGCATCTAATATCGATCTTGGGCTCAGAATAAGATATGATAAATCATACTCAGGTGACGCAATAAAAAGCAAAGGTATGGGAATATGTTGTCTCTAGTTTGATTACAGGAAAACTATCGTGTTAGAGCGTCTAAGAAACCTTCAGTTGACAATGACTGTTATTTTCAAATCTTAGGAAATAGGGACAAGAACGATCTCAAACCAAAGTTACGCAGTCTGTTCGATATTTTTTTCCTTTTCGCTCGGTCTTGTAATATAAACGGATTGTATTACTTGCAAACGAGTGGTGTCAGCTGGTATTAAATCGACGGTAATTATGTACATTTCTCAAACTGATAGTGAAGATAACTAAAGACCACATGCAACATACAGGTAAATATGCAACCCAGTTGTTTTAATGGATGCACGTTTATAGATCCCGTTCAATATGTCCTAATGCTTCCGGTGATAAAACGTGTGCATTAACAATTACGGTCACTGTTAAGTGGAGACAAATGTACTTTATCTTGGAGTATGAACGAGATGTTTCGTTTCTTATCAATACCAGCTACATGCCTCAATGCATTTTTCAAATGTGTAATTAATATACAGAAACTTCAGAACTATTTGAAACTAGCCTGCTTTCCGAATAACTTTTAATGAAAATTCTTAAAAAATATATTTAAACAATTACTACGTTTTTCAATCTCAGGATTAGCTTGTATGCTGTTATGTAATTTTTACCTGTTGAACGGTGAAGTTAATTTTTTGGATCTGTCTTGACAATCGTAGTCAAATGCGACACAGATGATATTTTGAATGCCCAAACATTCTAATACTAGCGCGAAGGCAGCTCTTTTCTGTTCGATGCATCATGCGAGGATATTCCAGCCAAGTGTCAAGGTCTTGGACTTTTTAAATAGTGAGGTTAGGACAGGAACGATTTGACCTCGTATTTTAGAATGTTACCCCCTCGCCTTCTTTGCACATGCATTCGTTTCGTCCGTATTTTTTTTAAATGACTGCATCTGTTAATTTTGGCTTTTGCCTCGTGGTACATGTTTATTTTTAGTTGGATGGGTGTGTCTTCCTGTGAGTTTTGATTGGAGGGGTCTTCCTGAGGATTTTGGCAAAGATTTTACCTTTATCAGTTTTGCTACTCAGTCTCTGTTCTTCACTAAATAGCATGAAGTATACTGATGTGCCGTTAACATACATACATACATACATACATACATACATACATACATACATACATACATACATACATACATACATACATACATACATACATACATACATACATACATACATATACGTACTGTACGTACATTTTCACAGCGAATATCATAATGTGGCAATTTTCTGAGCTTTATTGAGAATTCTACTTCCAAATATTCACAGGCAGAAAGTGTTTTGCATTGTAATATTTGTTACCATACGAAATTCATTGGATATTTATAATAATATTACGGTAATGAAAATTCCCATCCACCCATTAAACACGACATGACTAACATTACAACCACAAGGATAATTTAGAATATAAGTCTTATACTGATTGCATTTTACGATCGCACTTCCATTGCATGTAATGGATCTTACACTAGGGCACGATGATTAGGTTACCCAACAAGGAGCTATTGTAGCCGTCTGGGTACATAGCGATATATGAGATGCTTTTCTTTCAGTTTTATTTAGAATTTCTGCTGGTTGTAACTACACTTTTAACAGATATGATCAGTGGCTATTCCATGCCCAGAAAATGGGAGGTAATTGCATTTCCCAAGGACACACCTAGGTAGTCTACCGTGCTGGCTTGGGATGGTATCGAACCCGTATCAGAGACGTACTAGGTTACCTAGGATATTTTTATGTCCGTGTATAATACTCATTGACTGCAGACTGTTAACTATTTCGAACTTTATCCTATTCCAAATAAAGACCTACTCCAGACATATGTACTGGTTTTAATGGTGTCTGGATTAGACATGCTATACTGCATTGAACTAAATACCACATGCAAATGTGCACAGAACCGCACACTGCATTTTAAGATATCTTGTATCCAAAGCTCCGTTCCTTGCAGACTCCATTTTACAATGAATCTCGGCTATGTATAGAACGTTTTGTGCAGGTGTCGTTAACATTGTAGTTTATCATATAAAAGAAATTAAGAAAATTGGTTATTCAATGCTGCCAATTCCAAAGATGTATCCGTTGAGGTATGTTTTGCTGTTTAATAAGATGATTTGCGCGTTTATTTCTTTTTTTTTATTTTAAAAAAGGTAATTTCTATTTTTAACGCTCAAAGCTTCTGTCTAGTCTTTTCTCTACACCAAAGCTTGTGCTTTTCCTTAATTGGTTTTGACTTTAATTGCATGTTATTTCTTAAACATTCAACTTCTTTTCATTATGCTTTATCGCATTTAATTTGTTGCTTATGAAAGAAAATAATTGTGTAAAAGAATTTAAAAACTGTATTTTCGGATGGCGCACACTTTTTAAGTCAACTGAATACCATGTTTGTGTGCTCGTACAGATTATTCAGACCGTTCGTCGTTTGCATTTTGTCCCGTCTTTTGTGTGATTTTGTACAGCTTGATTTAGATTTTCCACAAAGTACCTATGACGCACCTTGCTTCTTTAAAGCAGAGTTTAAAAAATGGAAAGGAGTGTCAAACTTTGCCTTGAAATGGCAGAAAAAAATGACATCCACTTTTGGTATTGTGGTACTTCAAAAGTATCGGGTGGACAGGTTCTTAGTACACTCTATCGTATCTTAGAGCTGTCATCGACGGCGTGTCAAATTACTAAGTGCCGGTTTGAGATGTAGTACTTGTCACTTTTGATCGACACTAATCACCGCGAGTTTGAATGAAGTGCTTTCCATTGAAAGCTTGTTTGTCCTCAGGGACATAATGGTAAACGAACACAAAAGACCTGTAAAGTAATTGAATATAATCAATGATTGCATAATCATGTAGGGTAGGAGTTTGCACGTATGAATGTGGCAGGTGGGTTAAAAGATCCTAAAGGTGGCTTCAGTACACGTTCGTTACTTTAAACCCACATACACACATTCTTGGCTTGGTTGAAAACGTGAGTTGTCAAAACGGTCATCCAAACTCGGTAGCCGCAATTATTTCAAACTTTAAAAGTTGGTTGATTCCCCTTCTTGTGTAGTTATGATTAGGCCATACAAAACCATTTTATAGATGGGATGCGTTTTAAAGCAAAACTGTATACTGATTTTACAACAAATATGCATTGGTAATTCTGTTTAAAAATCCGCCGTATTTTACTGTAGAGATTCCTCAAGTGAATAAAATATGTACTAGATTACCGCACATTTACGAAGCCCATGTATGCTGTATCTTGGATTACAGATGGCATGCAAGATGAGCCTGGTTACCGCTACATATTTGAAGCCCCTGTATGCTGTATCCTAGATTACAGACTGTATACAAAGTGTACTAGGCTAACACACATATTTGAAGCCCATGTAAGATATACCCATGATTGCAGATGGTTTTTAAAGTGTACTAGGTTACCGTCGAAATTATTCACGGCTCCCTTTTTCACACAGTCCTCTTCATTTCTTAATAAAGGTTTATATTAAGAGGCAAATACTTTTTTGGTATCAAAAACTAATAATACAAACCACCATTAGAACATCGCGAAGAAAAGAGTTATGAAATAAATATTCTGTATGGGAAGAGGAAAATATAATTGTCACTCTGAACAACTCACCATCATGGTTTTCTGAAATTGCTTTCGCCTGCAGGGAGTTTTGTTGTTGAAAATCGATGATCAATTTTGAATGACCAGTGTAAAGTGTTTCCGTTTGCACGATTCAGTGTAAAATCTGCGCATCCTTTGCACGAATCAGCACAAAACCACTGCATACGTTTTCACGATTCAGTGAAAAATTTGTGAATCCTTTGCACGAATCAGCACAAAACCACTGCATACGTTTTCACGATTCAGTGAAAATTTGTGAATCCTTTGCACGAATCAGCACAAAACCACTGCATACGTTTTCACGATTCAGTGAAAAATCTGTGCATCCTTTGCACGACTTAAAAACATAACGGTTGCATCCGTTTGCACGACGTTTCGTGATCATCTACTAATATTTATCCATTCCTAAAAAATAAAGTATCGATACCAGTCACCATAGCTTTATAATTCGTGTTGTTCTCAGCACGAAACTGTCATGGATATATATTCATTTACGATTGCTATGTTCACTATTTAAAATAATTAAATCAGTTTGCATCAATATAAAAAAAAACATTTTCATGCTTGTCTACAACTAACTATTTATTTTATTTTAAAAAATTGAAGATCAATATTTTTTCATGAGTGTAAAAGTACATGTCCTATCTATTCCGGATAAAATGTTATAATTTCCTTTAATGCTTATCTAAGTTTGGTATCAATCCTATAATAAGAAGTGTAATTTTGAGGCTTTAAAAAATTTGCTTAAATCTTTGAAGTCCATATCAGCCATACAAAAGCACGTAAAGAGGTGTTTTTGAAATGGCTACAGACATTGATACGTTGTCAAAATGGAGTGATACAAATGTATAAAAGTGCGTTAGTTGCACTTCAGTTATATCGAATTATCAGCGCTTACCGGTTCTTATGATACAGTATCGCTCACTGATAAAACGATAACTTCTCCGTGATAAAAGCTCTTGTACGATGCACTACAGGGTTTTATTAACAGGCAGCTCATTCACTCAGATTGTACCTTTCAAACATTCGAAACTGATTAGGTTCTCTGAGAAAACATGAAACGTAAATTTAATTTTCGCCCAGTTTAATTTGTTTTTCTATCCCTGATCCACCCATCCTTCCCTCGAGGTAAAATTCTTTGCGATCGGCTTTGATAAACGACAAGCAACTATATTTTCTTAACCGATATAATCCAAAATGATTATAAACCAAACCGATTCGCGATTTTCTTTTTTTTCTTCTTATTTTAAATAAGTTAAATGACAGGAAACGCGACCAGTTAAACAATTATTTTCGGTCAGTATTGCCAATTAACAGAATGAGTGATAATGCATTTACCTGATATTCTTAAATTAATTAAGGTAAGCGTATTTATTTACCAGTCAATTTAGCAGCTCAAGGTAGAGAATATTGAGACACACTATACAAGTTTTCACCAGTCACGATATTGAGTTTGACACTAGGGCCAAAAATGCTGGGATAAGAAGATATAAGTGAACTAGGCAATTAATAATAGGTACACTGCTTTTTAATCTTTGATAAGGAAGTTAGATTTTTTAAATTAAACAAATCAAGAATAACATTGCGACAATTAGCATCTGCGACAGACACGACGACAGAGACAATGCGTTCCATACATCAGTTTGTCAAGTCGAATCGATAATGACCTCTAAAATCCAGAAGCAAGTAAGGCCAGCATGTATCTTTCCGTTTTTTCACATTAGTTTCTTTTGGAATTGTATTATTGATGTTCGGTACTTTTCCAGTCTTTTTTAATTTTCAACTCGTTATGTACGTGCTTTTAAGTTGGCTTGTTTGATTAGGACTTTTAACGTATCTTTAACAATTTTACAGTCATGTGGCAACGAGGTCTGCAGTGAGGCAGTTTATAGTGATATCTAGCACTGGGGCATCATGCCGCAGACATGTATTATGATGACCCACTCAGTCACATTATCACACTAGGCCGACCAATAATAACGCTAACTACTTAATGTTGAACGCCAAGCGAGGCAGCTGTTAGTACCATTTGTGCAAGTCTTTGGTATGACTTGGTCGGGATCGAACTCATGACCTCCGGCTACCGCGGTGGACACTCTAACCATTAGGCCACTGAAGCGTTTGTTTTTTTAAGTCACTGCAAGCCTTTGAAAGTGTGACATGTCGTCTGCAGGATGGTTGGGCTTTTTTGTGATAATTGAGATAGAGCCATGCTTGTTTAAATGACATGTACTTAAATGAGGACTATACATGAAAGTGATTGGTCTCAAATTCAAATTTGACTAAATCATTCTTTGAAAATGAGGATTTGGCTGAAATAGCAAGTTTCTGCCTCCATTCCGACCACCCACCCAGACGACGGTTCCTCTGTGTATCAGATACATTCAGGTAGATTCACCCTTTTTCATTTTAAATGCAGGGATACTGCACAACATCCTTAGATTCCGACTGCATATGGTACATAGACACCCTACATATATCTTCATCTCTTTCCAGCTGTGAATAAACGTCTATCTGCTGAACACATGAATGGAAATATAAAGGGCATGTAATTTATGTAAACCTAACAGATAACGGACTCGCGTAGACTGATATAGTGCGTCAATTCGGACTTATCTTATCATTCGTATCTTGTCTTGTCTTTCTCTACTTTGTTGACACTGATGGATTAATGAAGGTAACATTGTGTTACGATGCAAGCTCGTACAGGAATAACAGACAGGCCGATATCGGATAGAATATTTTATCACAAACACTGCTGGATAACTGAACGATTTACAAGTAACGCCTTAGATGTAACCAGTCTATGAAATGGTCTATCTATCTTTCAGTTTTTTTTTTACATTATATTGTATATTTTATTAAGAAATATTCTCAATAATGAGAGAGAGAGAGAGAGAGAGAGAGAGAGAGAGAGAGAGAGAGTGAGAGAAGTCTAAAACTTATAGCAGCATATTTAACGTTGCGTAACAACATTTTAATTTTAAGTGCAATATCAGATTTGTTAAAAGTCTTTATACGTTGCGTAACAACATTTTAATTTTAAGTGCAATATTAGATTTGTTAAAAGTCTTTATACGTGAAGTTTATTTCTAGAACTCGGCACTTTATAAACTTAGGATGGCAAAGTTCTTTTACACAAGCACTCCATCTGTTGTTGAAAATAAGTCAAATGAAAATGAAGTACACTATCAGTTGCTATTAAATATATCCCCGTTTGGTTATGAATCAATCAAGGCCATAATTTAAACTTTTAAACAAAATATTTTAGGTAAAATATTTTGGACGTTCGGTATTTATATTGCCTGAGAAGGCTTCGTAATTTTCATAGATTTATTCAAGGAGTCAGCGCCAGGGCCGCATTAGTTTTTAAAGCTAGATAATGAATAGCATAAGCGATGGCCTGGATATCCTATTAAAACAATTCCCCTACCATCAAGGGAGAGTTATTATTCTGAAAATCGTTTCAACACCCTTGCAAGACAATACAAGTTAAATGCCATGTATCTTTTGTTTATTACGATTGGCCATATCGTTTAACTGTACAGATAATGTTCAAAATTGTTCAAAGTTGTTTTGCAGTTTATTCCTATATTAGGTGTAAACCTCGATTCACCCTTTTTTAATCTACAGTATGAATGGTAAAGCCTGAGTAGAAAAATTTCTTTTCTAACACGTCCTCGTGTGAAATTCGTCGCGCTTAATGATATTCGAAGCACAAACTGTTTGCTGTTATCTTATTGCTTGTATCATTACATACATGCCAAATTTCATTGTTATAAAGAGACAATAAATAATGTTTCTGCTATTGCCGACTTAAGCTGAAGTTCATTGTTTGTACTTGTAAATTAAAGATACTTGTAACGGTTTCGTTGCTAAGGAGCAATACCAGAAAGACAGTTTTGTTGCTACGTGGACTTAACCAGAAACTGTAGGTCCCGGAAATAGCGATTTTACGAATAGATATTATCTGTTACATATCAGTAGTCCAAATCTATGTGTATCATTTCTTTTGAATTTGAGGACCCTTCTTTGTCTTCCAATGTATTATAATTATCTTACGAAAGGTCGCATCATTATAAAGAGATTAGTCGCGGTGTAGTGTTCAGTGGATGTTCAATATTGCAAGAATGGTGTCCGTTGAATAAAAAACACTGAAATTGCTATTTACTGAGCTTATTTATAGAATTTCTTCCTTTCCTCCAGAAGAAACAATAACGTACGCCATTGCAAATCAATATTATCACTGGATTTGTACACGCAAAGAACGCAAAACCAATTAGATATGGTTCTAACATTAAAGTCTACAGATTTCTCTACCACTTTCTGATACGCAGATGTCAAGGAGATAACTACACGCAAACAATCCATGCGAGTGATGAGGAATTTAATAAATGTTATTGACGTTATAGTACAAATCAGTGGCAGTTATTTGAGCTTTATACTTCGAACAGGTGCACCAAGTTGTTTTCATCAGTGGTCATCTCATTCGATATTTATTATAAAAAGGTATTTCTTATTTAAATAAAAGAGACTTATATAAAATGGAGGAAAAAAGCCCCAAGTATTTATCAAATCTAAGAAGAAATTAATCAATTTTATTTTAGGGAAACACTACCAATGATCTTCCCAAACTTGTATAAAGTTCAGTCACATCGCGACACTTCAAAAATATCCCCTGCCTAAAGACATTAAAATAACCTTTTCGTGTATGTATATCCGAATGATCAACTGACATACAAAGATTAAATATATGACATTCTAGTGGTAAGACATAGTATCCTGGCAGGCAAGTAGTAAGACAGTATCCTGGTATACAAACACAATATCCCGGCATTCAAGTGTAAAGACATAGTTTCCTGACTGACAAATGGTAAGACATATTATCCTGGCAGGTAAGGGTCAAGACATAGCATCTTGGCAAGGAATTGGAAAGATATTATCCTGGCAGACTAATGGTAAGACATAGTATCCAGGCAGACAAATGGTAAGACATATTATCCTGGAATACAAATTGTAAGACATAGTATCCAGGCAGAACTTTTTTAAAGCATAATATCAAGGCAGAAACGTGGTAGGACAAATTATGCTGGCAGACAAGTAGCCAGACATAGTATCCTGGCAGAAGAGTATGATAGGATCATTGCTAAAAAAAAGGCTCTAGCTTGGCATGTACATGTGTGCCTTCCCAAAATATTCATAGTAAAACCTTTGATGTTGTAATTCATTTGCATTGAGTCACTAATATTTGAAATGAAATGCAATCACCAATCTTGACTTGAATTTTACGTGTCAAAAATTACATGCAGTGTATCCAGATTATCACAGTTGATGTGTACCGACTTGCACTGCAGCTCTTGGATCTGCAATGAATCCTCGTATAAAGAAAGACTGGTATGTCTGATGATTCAATTACGTAATGTCTAGTGCAGTCATGTTCTTGCGTTTTTTTTTTATTTCCTCTGTCTGTCGATGCTATTTATTCATTAGAAAATAAAAACTTCAAGGTAATTTAAATAATGTAATGCTTTATTATGACGGGTGTCGAAAAATATTCTGTAAACCTCACTATTTTAGCGTCATGGTATATGCTATATGTATTTAGGTCTCGGTTTATATCTGTCTTACATTCTAGTAATTATTTGTTTGATTGGTGGGGAGGGAGAGATCGATATTTCTCAACCGAGTAAATAATCGCCAGACGTCATTATGTACAGTATTTACGAGACCTTATGGTAGCATGGGTTACTTTTGTAAATATCACCCTCTATACTTTATTAACATAGAGTGTTCGAAGGATATTCTCTTGTATAACTTTTATTGAGATAGGAATAACTGTGTAGTAGGTATTATGGTCATGGCTCGTAATACTTTACCTGTCTTATGCTTGGACATACGTACTGATAAGTCATACGAATGTAAAGCAAAAACAAAAAATCCAAGTGTTGAATTAGAATCTCATGTAAATGTGGTCAGTTTACTAAAGAAAACACGTATTTGGCATTTTCGTGTTAAGAAGCCTTCAGTTCTCTGTTGTCTGAGATCATTTTGAAAGATTGATAATATCAACCTCAAGACAGCCTCACTCGTGTATTATTTAATTCGTTCAATAGTTTTCCTAAATCTCTTGCGTGTAAGTATTAGCAGCATACATTTTCTGAGAAATATCTACGTGTGGATTTAAACCTATGAAAATATAAGGACGATGTCTACTAAAATTCACTTTCCATAGAACGTAGATATGATTAATTTTAAAACAAATTGGGTTCTTCATAATTTTACATGGCAGTGCCATTCAGTTCTTCACACTCCTTCTTAAACTTTCTATCTTTCTTTGTACGTGACTACGCGGCTACTTGTCTACAATTTAATAAAACAGTTTAATACTGATCCTGCCAGACGATAACTTCTTTAATTCAATATGACTGTTAGCCACAGTTCTGGTTCCGGCCAGGAACAAACTTGGCAATTATCTGGTATTTTCAAATTAATATATAGGAATATAATTAATACAAAATAATAATAAAAATAATACTCAGAAACAAAAAATAGCACGACAAGAACTGCTTATAATAACTTGACACAAGAAAAGTTTTCCCAGTTCATGCTGTTGTTTTGAGCTGCTTTATTTTATTGAATTGTATTTTTTATGTTGCCGGCGAGATAATGTTTTTTATATTTAAAAAAAAATGGCTTTGTTCAAAAGAGTGAAGATTACTTTATGGAGATTGAAAGGACCGATATTTTCATATATAAGTAAAATTGTCAAATGTTGGCATAAAGTCTACATTTGATGTCATCCGACAGTTCATTGACTGTTGAGAGACGTGTATTATCAGAGAGCAGAGCCCCGGGGACCCCTTAGTGTTACTGGATACCAGTTTGGGTTTTCTCCATTAAATAAAATTTAGTTTTGTTGTTAATAAAAAACATTGATCCAAGACAGTGTTTTACCCATACTCCATGTCCCTAATTTTCATATAACCAATACTCCATATAACCCGTACTCCGTATAACGCATATTCAATATATACATATTCCATATAACCTTTACTCGTTATAACCCTTTGCTCCATAAAACCATTACTCCATATAACCTGTATTCCATATACCCATATTCCATATACCTATATACTATATAACCCACACTCCATATATCCATATTACATATACCCATTCTTCATATACCCCATATTCCACATTACATATAACCAATATTCCATATAATCCATACTACATAAAACTCAAACTCCATATAAACTATATTACCCGTACTAAAAATACTCCTGTCTCCACATAATCTGTACTCCGTGTACCCATACTCCGTATAACCCATGCTCCATATATCCATACTAGATATAAACTATACTCCCCATATATACTTATACTCTATATACCCATACTCCAGATAACCCATACAGCATATACTCAGTAACCCTTACTCCATATATACCCATGCTCCATATACCTATACTCCATATAACCCATAATTCATATAAGCCATGCTCAATATACCCATGCTCCATATACCCATGCTTCATATACCCGTGCTACCATATACACATACTCCCACACTCCATAAAATCCATATTCCATATACCCATGCTGCTTATACCCATACGCCATATACCCATATACAACGTACCCATATTCTACTCGAAACATGTATGAGCATGGCAAATGCAGACAAGGCCGGCTGGAGACCACAAACTTCTGTTGGTACTTTCTGAAACGCCATAATGTACTATTGGTCAAATTCCGCCCAGTTGTTTTAACCGCTCCGGTGGCCTAGTGGTTAGAGCGTCCGCCGCGTAAGCGGGAGATCTTTGGTTATATCCCCGGCCGAGTCATACCAAATACTTACAAAATTGTTACTTACAGCTACCTCGCTTGGCGCTCAGCATTAAGAGGATAGTGTTAGGACTGGTCAGCCTGGTGTCAGGATGTGACTGGGTGGGCCATCATGCTACATGTCTGCGGCATGATGCCCCAGTGCTAGACATCACTATAAACTGCCTCCCTGCAGACATCGTAGCGATATGACTGCAAAATTGTTAAAGCTACGTTAAAAATCACAATGAAACAAACAAACCGTCCAGTTTTACGTAAATCAGTGAGAATCCAATAAGTCAAAGAGACCCAATTTGTAATTAAAAAGTGTATCATCGAAAATGTTTTCAAAAGACCTTAAGGAAAACCCGTTACAGTCAGACAAACTTGATTAGTTCGCTATGGAGATGTTCAACTCAGCTACATCATTGGCTGAGTCTTCGCGTACGGCACTCAATTGGTCTTCTATTCGCAGGACCAGGAAACTTCTGATCTAAGCGAGTTGGTGTCTTCTCCTAGATAAACTGGATGGCTGCCTTTCTATCCCACAATGGCTGCTTCTGTTAGCTGTATGTGGATGGTTTCTTTTCACTTGCCTGCCACAGCACTAGACAGTCGCCCGCTGCGTCGATGTACTTCCCGATGGTAATCCTTTCGTTTGTGTTACTGGACTTCGGTGGAGGGTATACTTTGGTCAACAGCTTTGTTTATGCTGCCACGCTTACGCAGCTAAGCATTTTACTTCATTGTATTAAGTAGTAGGATGCTCATTAGTTGCACGTGGCGCCACGGAAACTCTTCACATGCCACCCTCTTTGTCTTTCTACCACATCATGTTCTCCGATCTTGGTGACCGGATGGCTAATATCTGACTGTGGATAGAATAGAATTAATGTGAATGTACGGAATGAACCATATACCACAATCCATCGTCGATAAGTGATCAACGCTGCAAGCTGGTAGTTACTGTCCAAGTTTGGTTATTATCCCTACGTAGAACGCGCTCGGCAGATACATATGGGCAGATACATGTGTATATTAAGAGCCTTACAAAATATTTCCAAACAATTGACCCACTTAAGTATATTGTTGTGATGACCTGCTAGCGTCAATCAAATATATTTATTGCTTGTAATTTAAAATATGTCTAATTACTCGTAAGTTGCTTTAAGATGTGTTGAGCGTAAATTTGCTCCTATTTGTTGGATCATTTCATTGGTCAAATTTTTACTTTTGGGCTCGTGTAGTTTTTGCACGTTGTCAAGCACTTCAATTTCGAAGGTCCGTAAATAGAAGTGAACGATTTTGAAAAAGACAATAACTTATTATCCAGTTTCTTTATAGACTATTTAATTTCCTTTCCATAATATTATAGTCACATAGTCGTACAATTTAAAATTATGCTGATTTTACTCGTGCGCTCAGCTACCCCGATGATTTATCCTATCATTTTGCTAGAATTTAGCCAAACCAGCCACAAATATGCAAATTTCTGTGCATTATTTGTACTCGCTGTATATAAAATTATCGCTTCAGTGGTATATGCGTGTACAGTTTTCAAAATATGTTTGTATTGTTCAGATCTGATGAACATTTTGAAAGGAATGAATTAGGTTACAGAACGCAGACGGGTAACTAAAACCCTAGTATCTTCCTTCAGATGTTGCGTTCCATCTACTTGTTGGCTTGCTGGAGCATGCTTGAGCACATGCCAAATTTGAAACAATTGAATCACGATAAAATACATTACTTTGGCAGACTGTTAAAGATACAGATGCAACAAAAATGTAAAACCAACATACCCTTGATGCAGTTGCAGGTCGTCGTCGTAGTAATGGGCGTACACTGAATGAATGCCTAACGTTGCTGGCATCCGTTACTCTAATTGAAGCAACACTTCAATTAACATCGAGTTATGTTTCGAATCTTTCTCATGAACCTAGCTTTAGTTCTGGTCTGTGAAAGATGTCAGTTCTTGGATTTGTACTAATTACGTTTTAAGATCCGGTATGTAATTGAATTATGGGAACATATGAGCTGTTCCAAAAAGACCCAAAGTGCACCAGTGCATGGAGCCCTGAATGTATTTTCCTTCCCGATAAATTTCACAAATGTTTTTTTTTGTACTGTACTATCGTATTTACGCTAACATATCGTCGTATTTGTCAGATCTGTAAAAGTTTTGATTCCTTTCGTTTCATTCTACTTTTTGGGAGTCTCTAAGATCTCTACAGATGTTAATAACACATACGAGATTTTACAAATATACGTTCTTATCAAAACTGATAAAATAGTATACTAAAGAGAGAGAGAGAGAGAGAGAGAGAGAGAGAGAGAGAGAGAGAGAGAGAGAGAGAGAAACCTATCCACATTTGTACCTACTCATTCAATATCGGCATATATACTGTCGTATACCTTATTACAAACTTACACGAATTTTAGCACGTATAAACATGGTCTTTCTGCAGCAATAAAATACAGAAAGGAATCCTATGAATTAGATGTGTTACAGATATCTTGGTGGTTTTTTCAGTGACATTTAATCAAACTAATTATCTGCCAAAGTAAAATCCCCATAACGTATGGCTCACTTTGGTACTCATTTAAATTCTCAGACGTTACGTTGTCACTGTAAGATTTTCTGGGTTGCACACATGCCAACTAAAAAACGAATAATTTGCTGTTTCTTTCATTACGAAATTTTGCCTCTGACTAATGAGGCATGCGAACTATCTTTATGTTAACGCTTGTACAACAGTGTAACTTTTCTCTTATTATCTTACTGTAATTATCTTTTCTTCTGTCAGTACATGTATTTGTGTTATAATGGAAACGAAATGGAAGAAGTTGCTAAGAAAATATAAAATGTTGGAAATATAACAAAGATTTATTGATCAATGATCCTTGAAGAACTTTTCATTTGTTTTTTTTATGTTCGTGTGCACATGTCCATTAAATAATGTGTGTTGTGTGTATGTGTTATAGTTCGTTCGTTCGTTCGTTCGTTCGTTCGTGTGTGTGTGTGTGTGTGTGTGTGTGTGAGAGAGAGAGAGAGAGAGAGAGAGAGAGAGAGAGAGAGAGAGAGAGAGAGAGAGAGAGTTAGTTCCTACCGTTTTAATGGAATTCCATTTTGCATCCTCGCCAAAACATTTTCTTTGAAAGAAAAGGCAATCAATCGTTTAGCTTAGTGGCGATTCTGGTATAGTTATCATCATTATGTTGGGATTTTTTCGGGAGCTGCGGTGTCTAAGTAATTATCATGCCGGACAGAAAGGTTGCGGGGTCGAATACTACCATCGGACCAGCATGGGTCAGGTACCGTGATGTTTTCTTGGCCAACACACATTATTATAATTCTTAGGAACTAAATAGTCTGCCTGTGTTACCGTGCCATAAAATACCAAACCCAAACATTTATTTTCTTGCTATTTTAAAAGAAAAGTATTGACCATGACTGTATGACTTATTAAAGGCGTGAATTTGTGATGCAAAGCTGCATACACAAGTTACTTTAGCGTTTAGTTGTCTTTCTTTGGGTAGGGATACCTAATTATGATTAATATACATGTGATTACCCTTTTTTTACTCGTTGTTTGTTCAAGGAAATACATACTTTTTATAATAGAAATAAATTACCAGTTCACCGTTACAGCCACAGAAAATATGTCGTGCAGGTTGAATCGTATGTCTCCATGCTGCAAATGTATCCAGGTCTTCTTCATTGTTAATAAATATATTGCACTGGTTGAAAGTCGAATTTAACGACGCTTCATTCATGTTTTGATTACTAGTATTTGAACAAGGCCCTTGGTTGTATGAAATTTGTAGGCACTACTGGAATCTGTCCCGTTACGAACGACGCAGTACTCAGATCGATTTAAAATTCGCAGCAGAAATATTCTTGTGCATAAGATATACTGACTTGGTAGCTTTGAAACGAATTTCATAATTTCCAACAATTATTCGAAATCAGAGGGACAGATTCATTCAAAGTTTTCGGTCCAGTTTCTTTTCGCAAAGGCCTCGTTTTACAATATTTTTATCTGATACTTTCGTATTGTATGTACAACGTCATTTCATTCATCATCATATCATACATGTCATCAGTTTCTTTTCATCTCAAAAGGTCAGACCAGAAACGGAAGTGGTGAGTAGTGTTTTTGTCTGCGTACAATATAGATAGAGACCTAGATAGATGTAGGATTAGATCTACCCTTGACTAACGAATAACGCATAAAATATGCTTGATGAGCGTACGATCCCAATTAGACCTAGAGAATTATTTTTCTTTCAGCTACAGATTTAATAATAATAATAATAATAATAATAATAATAATAATAATAATAACAACAATAACAACAATAATAATAATAATTTAAAATTTGACACGATGTTGTCGAATGGTAAGAAGAACTCGATCGTCTATTTAATCATGAAAGCTTAAACACTTAGAGAGTGTGATTATTTTAGCAGCATGGTTAATGCCTACACTGACCCGCATGTTTGGAGAAAAGAATATTTTACCAGAAAACAAAACGCGAGTTCTAACTTTGTCAAAAGCAAATATATTTAATTTAAAAAAATAGCAGATCGTTTTAAAATAAATGTTAGCTATTATGAAATATATACAATCACTACTAGATAGTTTTATTATTTTGCGATGGTATCTAAATTTTATGTGATACTAGTCTCCAAAGTTTGATTTCCTTTAATTTTATTGAAGAAAAAAAAACTGTTAGGGTTTAATACAGATTTTATCACTCCAGTTTCTTATGTTTCTGAAGAAACTTTAACTTTTGCAACTTAAAGTCATGCAGTCTTTGTTTATTTCGACGCAAAAGCAGATGCCATGCATGCACCATCTGGACTTTGTAGTAAGACGATAAGCTGATATGGAATCTTTCCGTCATTTTGTGCCTTTTTCATTCTTGTAGTTTATCATGTTACAATCAAATGAATTACGTTCTGGAATCATAATATTTGTTTTTGATGTTGCTGAACACGTGGCTAGACAGCGAAACTTGTTGATAATTTTACACGCAAAAGCAATTCTACTGCGATGATCAACTGAAATTCAGTAATACCAACGTTCTTTTACGTGACGCACGTCAGCAACATCAAGCCAAATTCGTTAATTGTATTCATTTGAAACTACCTCCTTACTAAGGGCATTAAATACGCAATGAAAATTAATTTATTTCTTAATTTTGTTTTCCTATGCCCAATACATTTCCTCTGATTTCGTCTTAAATATATATTGTTACCTTATTAAAGAATATTCCTGCAGTTCACAAAGTGTATGTAAATAACAATTGGTAAATATGAAGTAAATCATGGTGGATATAATGTAACTGTACGGAGTAGAGCAGTTAAGAGCCGTTGCACTCCTTTAGGAGTTCCTCTTAAATCTTCCAATAGGATCATGCTAAAAACATGAGTCAATCTGAGAACCATTCAGTTTGTCAGTTTAGACAGTTGACATAGCATTAAGAAAAGCTGAAGAATGATTTATAAAATCGGGATCGTATTTATATATTTAAACAACGAATAACAACTACTGTCTTTGTGATGACAATGCGGTATGGGTTCTTCATTCGTTTTTATTGACTGGGAAAACATAATTGATAAATGTTCTTTAACGAATAGTTTCTGATTCGGGATAAACCGTAAGGCAGTCAAAGATTTTGCAAATTCCGGTTGCACCATCATTTTCCTCATTGACATGTTGCATGGGGAATGCGTGCATTCCTCAGTAGTTGAGATGAATTACAGATCAGTTTAAATGTTCACTCCCCGCTGTTACATTTGGAAATATCATCGAGTTATGTCATATGTGATATTCACTGCACAGCGAAGAAGTTGCACAGGAAAGCATAATCTAATTTTCCCACGGGAAAACGATTTTTCTTGTATTCCTTTGTATTTAAAAACAAAAATTACTTATTCTACAATATACCGATCTTGTAAATAGTGGGAATTATAAAAACGGAGCCAAATCCACTTTGTTTTTGCGTTTTATATTGTCTTTTACTTGGCGAAACAATTGTTTCACATTCATGAATGAAAATACACTTCGGGCGAATATAACAGTAGACATTAAGAACGTACTATTGATTTGATGAAAAGCATAGACATGTTTTAAATGGGAATATTAAAGACTAAAATGGCATCAAGCAAGCACATACGTTTTATTAGGAGAAATACATTTTGTATTAACAAATACTTTTGATCTGAAGAAAGAAAAAGAGAATGCAGCAATGGACGATTGCTACTAGAAGATATCTGTGTTCTTCTCATGTTTGTTATATGCATTCAGAATGATGTTAATATAAAACGTTTGGATTTCAAAGTGAAACTAACATAAATAGTGTAGCCAGATCCCCTACCCCTTAATCGTTTTTTGTCTGACCTTTCACGTATAACGTCTTTTAGGGACAATTGTATTTACTCAACTGCATCACTGAACTAAGATTTCAGACCAAAAATAATAAAACCCATGGGAATGCCTCGTGCGTTCTAATGCAGATGTTAGCATCCCGTGTGAAGCGCCCTATTGCAAAAATAATTATTATAGTTGAAATTTTGCTGTATTATATAACATTATCAGGTACTTGTTTAATTCATTGTAGATCAACCTTGGGTGTATTTCTATTTCTGCTTGTGTAATAGAAGGTTCCTCATTTACAAATGGCAATGGGTGGAGTTGAGTAAATACGATTGATCTTCTTCTAAAGATTTCATTAACATTTTGCATGTTTTCATGTCATTATTCCATTTTCCCATACCATTTCATTACACCCATTTAACATTTAACATGCAACATTTTGTTTACCCCTCCCCTACTGCAAGTGACATGACAATTTTATATTTTAATACACTATTTGTATTTTAAAGTTTTAGATGATGTCATTAGCCTTTACAAATGTTTATATTTCCAGTTTTTGGTTATTTATAAAAATATTCAGTATTTCTTTGCTTTTATATTGTATAATGTATTAAAATGCTTAACGAGAACAATTACAGTTCTTAAGTCAAAATATAATTTTGTTTCTGCAATGAGTTTAAAATAAAGAGAAGGCTTTTTCTTCTGTGATGATTTTTGCTTAAATACATTACAAATTATTGTATAAAATCTAGTATATTTTACGTTAATAATGGCAGAAACAAAAGTCAGATAGATACACCATGTATATATTTATCTAAATGATGTAATTGCAGACTTTCATGTTATCTTCAATTCTATGATAGGAAATATTCATTGTGGTGGATCTATATATATATATATATATATATATATATATATATATATATATATATATATATATATATATATATATATATATATATATGTGTGTGTGTGTGTGTGTGTGTGTGTGTGTGTAAAGTTCATCTTTACTGTGCAAAGACCATTTTGTTCTAATAACGGTTAAAAATTAAATGTTTCTCACAATTTCCAGATGGTATCTTAACGCCTAATATTCAGTCGACTCTTGAAAAACAATACTGTGTTTAGCCTACTAGATATAGCATTATAAAATACTTGGTATATCTTTACAAAATATTGGGTATAGTGTTATAAAATGCTGGGAATTGCATTGTGAAGTACTAGGTATAGCATTATAAAATACTTGGTATATCTTTACAATATACTTGGTATAGTGTTATAAAATGCTGGGAATTGCATTGTGAAGTACTAGGTATAGCATTATAAAATACTTGGTATATCTTTACAAAATATTGGGTATAGTGTTATAAAATGCTGGTAATTGCATTGTGAAGTACTAGGTATAGCATTATAAAATACTTGGTATATCTTTACAAAATACTGGGTATAATGTTATAAAATGCTGGGAATTGCATTATGAAGTACTGGGTAGAGTATTAGAAAATACTGGGTATATCATTATAGAATGTTGGGTATGTCATAATAAAATGCTGGGATATCATTATAATTGATTGTTATATCATAATAAAATGCCGGGTATATCGGTAAAAAAGGATGGGTAAATCATTATAAAATACTAGGTATATCATTATAAAGTGCTGGGTATATTGTTATAAAATGACGGGTAGTTATATCGTTATAAAATACCGGGTATATCGTTATAACAAGGCTTGGAAAGGCAAACACCATCACGTCACGACTAACCAAGAATATGAGGGAAAACAGCGCGCTGACAGAGCACACCAAGGTCCAAGTTTACCAGGCCTGCATTCTCAGCCCCTTTCTATATGTTTTTTTTTTTAATGGTTTAACGCCATATTTCAACACACAAGATAGGCTATGCATGGCGGCCAGTATTAATGGTGGAGGAAAAACCCGGAAAACCCCAGAAAGAACCACCGACCCACGAGAAGCTACTGGCAAGCTTTCTCACATACCCACTTTGGCCGAATCTGAGACGAGATGGCAGTGATCCGTAACGGAGAGCGCTTTAGACCACTCGGTCACTCGGGGCCGCTACCTTCTATATGTGAGACCTAGAGTACCTACATAAGGCAAGAGCACCGGCTCAACGTCTTCCATATACGGTGCCTTAAACGCATCCTGAAAATCAGCTGGGAACACTGTGTCCCACACAGCGAGATGCTGCACCGTGCAAATACCCCCAGCATGTACTCCCTGCTGAGCAAACGTCGCCTTCCATGGCTGGGACACGTCCGACGCATGGATGATGGGAGGCTGCGGAAGGACATCCTATATGGACAGCTGGCCACTGGCACGAGAAGGGTCGGCCGCCCCTCATTCCGTTTCAAGGATGTGTGCAAGAGGAACAAGAAGACATGCGACATTTCACCTGATGACTGGGAAGTGCTGGCAGACGACCGAGACACCTGGAGACTGACGGTAAGCAAGGGCATATCAGTCGCTGCTGCGAGGAGAGGCCAGTTGGCGGCAGAGAAACGTGTGAGAAAGAACCACGTGGCAGCAATCACAGTAACTCAGGCTTCCCAGTATGTCAGCACCAGCTGCAAGAGGGACTGTCACTCGCGTGTAGGCATGCACAGCCACAACAGACGATGACAACAACCCAGAGACAGAAAACACTGAAAGGGCGCCATCCGCATGGTCTCTCGAGACTAAGTCGCCAATGATGATGATCGTTACAAAATGCTGGGTATATCATTATAAAATGCCGGGTATATCGTCATAAAATTATAGTTATATCATTATAAAATACTGGATGTATCATTATAGAATGCTATTAATAGCGTTTTAAAATCTGGGTATAGCGTCCAGGGTATAGCCTACAATAATATTGGGTATAGCGTTATATAAATCATGTGTATATCATTTTAAAATTATGGGTATAGCAGTATAAAGTACTAGGTATATTATTAGAAAAATACTGGGTATAATGTTATAAAATACTGTGTATAAGGTTATAAAATATTGGGTATTGTGTTATAAAATGTTGGCTGTATCAATATAAAATGATGGGTAAAGCTTTATAAAATGCTGGGTATATCATTTTAAAATACTAGGTATATCATTTAAAATACTAGGTATATCATTTTAAAATACTGTGCATAGCGTTATAAATTACTGGGTATATCATTTTAAAATGCTGGGTATAATATTATCAAATACTGGGTATACAGTTATAAAATACTAGATATAGCGTACTCGGTATATCCTTACATACTATTGGATATAGCATTATAAAGTACTGGGTATATCATTATGAAATAATAGGTATAACATAAAATAATGGGCATATTGTTATAAAATTATTGGTATAATGTTATAAAATGCTGTATACAGAATTATACAATGATGGGTATACCATTATAGAAAGCTATGTAAAGCATTATAAAATACCGGGTATAGCATTATACGATACTGGGTATAGCGTTTTAAATACTGGGTATAGCGTTTTAAAATACTGGGTATAAACATTGTAAAATACTGGGTATGTCATTATAAAATGCTGGGTAAATTATTTTTTTTAAATACTGTGTATATCATTATAAAATGCTAGGTATATCATTATACAATAATGGGTATATCACTTTAAAATTCTAGCATTATAAAATACTGGGTATATCATTATTACATACTGGGGTTAACAGTATAACGTACCAGGTATGTAGTGATAAAAAAAAATGGATATATCATTACACAATACTGCAGATATCATTATAAAATAATGTGGATATCATTATAAAATGCTCGGTATTGCATTACAACATTCTGGGTAGAGCATTATAAACTACTGAGTATATCATAAAATCCCGTGTATATCATTATGAATGCTGCGTTTTTCATTATAATATACTGGCTATATCATTATAATATATAATTTAAAATAGCGTTATAAAATAATGGGTAGATCGTTATAAAAAAAAAACCTGGGCATAGCGTTATCAAAATACTGGGTATAGCGACCTTGGTATAGCCTTATGTAATACTGGATATAGCGTTATAAAGTACTGGGTATATCATTATGCAATACTGTGTATATCATTATAAAAATACTGGGTATAATGTTATCAATTACTGGGTATATCGTTATAAAATGCTGGATATATCATTATACAACGTTGTGTAATGGATTGTAAACTCCTGGTTATATCGTTATAAAATACTGTGCATAGTATTATAAATAATGGGTATATCGTTATAAAATACTGTGTATAGCATTTTAAAATACTGGGTATATCATTATAAAGTACTAGGTATAGCATTATAAGATACTTTGTATATCATTATAGAATACTGGTATAGCGTTATAAAATGCTAGGTATATCATTATAAGATATTTTGTAATCATTATAGAATACTGGTTATAGCGTTATAAAATACTAGGTATAGCATTATAAGATACTTTGTATATCATTATAGAATACTGGTATAGCGTTATAAAATGCTAGGTATATCATTATAAGATATTTTGTATATCATTATAAAATACTGGTTATAGCGTTATAAGATACTCCAACCAGTTGTTCCAAGTTAGGAAATCTGATATCGATATTAACTTAATGTCCTCAAATAACTAAATAAAATTTCATGAATAGTTGCGGTTTATTTCATATTAAACAGTTTTGGAAAGAAATGTTCTTCAAATGTTGTGGTAAGGGCTGATAAAAATACGTACGTATACGAGTTTTGAAAGATAATGATTCGGGAATATCTAATACTACAATTGACCATACTGGCCCTCAGTGACTTGTTGAATATATAATTGTGAACGTGGATTTATGTAAAACAAAAATAATGTAAAATGTCACGAGAAAAAAATGTCTCTATTATTAAGAATTTATCTCTTCTATCTTTTCTTAATTATAAGTTAAGAATCAGTTAATTTGTTCCCATAATTTAGGTTCATTATTATGCAAAAGTTATTTTGCAAATTTTAGAAAAAAAGATTGAAAAGTTTTTTCTGTCAATAATCAACATGCTGGAATTTATGACAAATTGCAATAAAAACAGATAAAACAAAATTTGTTTAGGGCTGGACAGAATCACTTTCCAGACGCCAGTACAACCTTAGGCCAGGCAAGCTCAGGTTTGTACATGTAGAGGCAAACCGGTGACGAATGCACGGTAAATGTCTTTGTCCTCACGACTGATATACTGACATTTCATATATCAAACTTTTAAACCCTTGCATTCAGTGCTGGATGGGGATGCGTGGGTCCCGGAACCCGCTAAACACACACACACACACACACACACACACACACACACACACACACACACATGTGCAGTTTTGTCACTTGAAATTTTACAATCGTCTTATTCTTGCGCATGTTTTTTTTGGTCTTATGGATACTGAGTAATTAGACGCGTAGATTGTTTTTGGTGCCCTTTCGAGGAATCTCAGAGGGCCCTATATACATTTTGCCCCAACCCCTCCCCCCTCTCCCCTGACTTATTCCGGCCCTGGTATGAAAGGTCTAAATAACTAGTACACTAAATTTTTGTTAGGACATGTGTGATAGCCACCTAGGTAAACGCGTAGGAAACTTTCTCCTGTGATTTCTTCTTTTCTCGGGAAATTAACTCCAGTGTTACTAAGTCTAAAATATACCTGTCTAAACTGATTAACGCGATTTTGTTTTGACACTTGATAGTGGCAGGTAATTTTACGGGTTTAAGAGCTTAACTAGCGAGTGACACATCCGACATGGTTTCATCAAGTGCTTTCTAAGACAACAATACTGATAGCCGTAAGTGGCAAACTATAGCATAGGACGTCTAGTCAGTAACCTCTAGTATATACTAAAAACACAAAGTACACGGTAAATTAATATAGTTTGCAAAAAGTATTAAAGAAATTTATTGACTACCTCTCTGACGTATTTTTTTTATTTTAAAACTTGATTTATAATTTTGGTCCGTGAAAGGGCACTTACAACTTCACACCAAGCACACACGGAAGTATATTTTCTTCTTCAAATTGTAAAATGACTCATTTTGAACTTGCCACTGCTGTTTTTCATAGGGATAACTTTCTTAGCATGTTATGGCTGTCGGGCAGAGCAGATTTTTATACAACTGAAATTTCTCAGTTTTAACATGAATATGCTGAATTTATACCATTAGCCTCTGTATGACATGCGATTAGAAAGGTATAAAAAAATATTGGAAGCGTCACCGTAAACAGTAGCGGAATAATAATAATAATAATAATAATAATAATAATAATAATAATAATAATAATAATAATAATAATAATGTAAAGTAGGTATGGGTTCATTTTTTTCTTGAGTAAATTAACAAAAAGCCAAATTATTCTGGGACGACCAAAAGGCCATAAAAAGATACAGTTAAGAGTCACGTTGACCATATATGATGTGGCATTAACAAAGTTTGGTAGATGTTTAAATGCTCCTGTTTATATTTGCTTCCTGTACATTTTTGCCGGGACATCTAAAATATATATAATTGTTTTGCCTATACATCTAACATAGACCTATCTAAAATAGATAGTGCTTTGCCACAACTTGTACAAATTTTAGATGTTTTATTTGTCGGGTTGGGGAAGGGTGCCAGTGTACTACGCATCACAAATTAAAACAGTATAGGTACAAATTTATTTAGACCAGTTTTTCATTTGTTTAAGTTTTTATGGTTATCATCCACCTAATACAACCGTCATTTAAAAAATAAGAAATTTTAAACAAATTATCAAAATGTCTATCTCTCGAATTTGATAAAGAGCATTACAGTTCCTAGTTTCGAGACTGCGCAAGAGATGCTGGTGTACATACAGTACAATATATCCGTCGTAGCTGCCATGTAATACATTTTTAAAAAAAAAAGTCTACATATTTTGAATAACCAAATGTTTCAGGTATCATTCTGTCATCAGGATCTTCCATTTGTGTACAATGATGTTGTCAACAATGATGTTGTCAACAATGATGTTGTCAAAAATAATTTGTCAAAAAGGATGTCAAAAATGGCCGCGATTATAGAATTAAATAAGCTTATCAAAATCAAAAGCTATTTTTATGAAATTTTACGGAAGAATTTTATCCTCAGGAATTTAATAACTGTATCATTATTTTTGTTTAACTGCCTTTGGTAATGACGACCTTATTGAATAACTGGCATTATTTTCAACGTGTTTGAAACAACATAGAATCAACAGGAAGCAGATTCTTGGATTTGTCAAGATGGGTCATTCCATGTTTGAAGAAGAAGAAAAACATTAACGTTTTGGCTCATGAATAACTGTTGCTTAGTAACGACGCACGATGTGTATGTCGGAGCAGCATCACTAATGGTACTTAATGCAAACCTCTAATGCCACGACAGCTCTTTAAAAATTGAATGAAAACATGTCAAGCTGTTTAAACATTTGTCAGTTTCTTATATTTATTTATGATTACGAAACTAGAAAGTGGGGGGAGGGGGTGCATGTCGCAGAATGTAGATACGAAATTAATGGCCTATTTGCATGGATGCTCAATAATAACAATAATAATAATAATAATAATAATAATAATAATAATAATAATAATAATAATTACTATTGGCATTAATAATAATAATAATAATAATAATAATAATAATAATTATTATTATTATTATTATTATTTGCTGGCATTTTTTTTAGCTGGATTGATTTCAGTTACAAGATTTATGTTAAGAGACAAAGTAAAACTGACGGTGTAAATAAAGATCATAATAAATGGCTTTCAACAACCCACCACAACATCCAGTAAAAAAAAGCTTATTTGGCTTAATGTTGGATCCTCTGGCAAAGTTAACATACAGACAATATAACAATTTGCAGCAGTTTGAATTAAATATGTGCTTGCAGCACACACACACACACACACACACACACACACACACACACACACACACTCTCTCTCTCTCACACACACACACACATATATACATACATACATACTTACATACATACATACATACATACATACATACATACATACATACATACATACATACATACATACATACATACATACATACATACATAAATATGTGCCTTGCAGTACACACACACACACACACACACACACACACACACACACACACACACACACATACATACATACATACATACATACATACATACATACATACATACATACATACATACATACATACATACATACATACATACTTGAGATACCGGTTGAAATCTTCTAAACAACATCTGGAATTGTAGTATAGTAGGGGGAAGAATATATTTTCGCAACGAGCTATTCCTTAATTTAGCGGATGGTTGGCTTTTCGCCAGAATTCTCTTTTCACTTTGCAGTCTGCATACATGAAGTCGTTTGGAATACAAATTGAAAGTAATTTGCTTTATTGGGTTTTTGCTGTGGTACTCTATTAGTTTTACAAGCAAATAAATGCTACACGATTTTGTTTTGGCTCCAGGTCTAAAAATGATTTTAAAGTATATTTGAGGGTGAATAATAAATAATTACTTGCATGTTACGTCTGATAAATTTTATTTAAACATATTCATGATGTAACTGAATTAAACGTTTTATACTCTAAAAAATACGTTACTTTAATTAGGGTTTAAAATACAAAATAAAAATGGTGAAATATATGAAGAATACATCAGAATTTCATTATTTTACTGGAAAATATTTCTGCCTCAGACATCATGAAAGAGTGAAACTGTTAATATTCATATCTATTCACTATGATCTATCCTTTGTGCAATATTGCATTTCCAATGTATTAGCAAAATTGTGTAATACATAGAGTAGTACCAAAGTTCTTAAAGGTGATATGTGTTGCATCTTCGAACGTTTCTTTCATCTTTAAGATCGGCGCCTCTGGCCGTCGGTAGCAATTAAAATACCATTCTGACATCATCTATACTTTAGCGGTATCAAAACAGGATGAAAAATTATCAATACATGACTCATTAACATTGTTTAAAAATAATTTTGTTTTAAGACTGCGATGTTTTTTGCTGCCCGAGGTTAAAATTCATTAGCAGTACGTGTCAATCAAATGAGGGTATTCCTTTTTTTTTTGAATAATGATATTCTTTCCAGCTTTCTTTTCAATAAACAGTTTTGTTTTAGTTCAGTACTATATTGTTCAGTGTAATGCTAGGGGTTTCTTTAAATTTTAAGTATTTACCCATACCCATACTTCTTGCACTGATTATAATAATAATAATAATAATAATAATAATAATAATAATAATAATAAATATTATAATAATAATAAATATAATAAAAATAATGATAATAATAATAATAATAATAATAATAATAATAATAATAATAATTATTATTATTATTATTATTATTATTATTATTATTATTATTATTATTATTATTATTATTATAGAGGCTGTTATTACTAGTAAACCATACTTAAACGATTTTTTTTAAAGAGGAAGAAAAAAAAGAGTTATCAATTCCAAAGGGTAAAATGGTCAACAATTAAAAAAAAACATGAAAATTTCTTGTTCATAAAACTTACCTTTTCTCACCATCTGTTGCATAACTTGACTTTAAGACCATTACTTTGGCATTTATATGTTTATTTTATTGCAGGAATCAATTTGTTAGATAATCTTCTCTTCGAATCGTTTGGTCGTGCTGTTGGACTTTACATGTAAATGCTGTTTGTATCAAGCATTAACTTCACTGCATTTTTTCTTCAGATTACAATGTATGCACATCGTGCAGACAGCCAACAACGTTTGAGAGCATACTGGATAACTACTGCGGGGCACACTATGGTAAGCTTGTTGGGGCACACACACAAACATACGTACATACACACTATAGTAAGATTGTTGAGGAAGACACAAACATACGTACATACACACTATAGTAAGCTTGTTGAGGAAGACACACAAACATATTTTATTCTGTTCCAATAAAAATAAAAGGTACACTCACAAGTACATTATATATATATATATATATATATATATATATATATATATATATATATATATATATATATATATATATATATATATATATTTGTGTGTGTGTGTGTGTGTGTGTGTTTTACATTTCTCTTATCAAGTTTAACTCTGATTTTCTTAAAATTCGCTATAGTGTTAGACAGGACTGATATATTTCTCGTAAGTTATTATTTGTATATCAACACATTTCGACCGAAAATGGCTAAATACATCTTTTTTTAGTTTTCCTATGCAAGTTTAAACTTTCACTATATACATAATGGTGTATAGTTGTTACTGTTGCATCCCACACTGGACTGATCCTCGAATGTTCGTATCATCCATTACTTATCCAAGGATGTACATTTCACATCGCATTATCCTAGGGCTACTAATGTACATGAATTTCAGTATTTTTCTCCTTTTACGCACAGTTCTTTGTATTGATGTGTGATGTTTGATTTTATTGTCTGTAGATATCTCGAACGTATTCCCTTTTTTAATCTCTTAGGCAAGGGAATCGTACACGATCGTCATTTTATCTCCCAAACGGAGAACTTATATGCTGGTTATTTTTATCTTTTAGAAAATGGTAATTTACACGTTGGTCATTTTTGTACACGCTGGTCATATTTGTATTTCATGCAAGGGAAACTTACCGTACATGAGGGTCTCTTATGCGCTGATCATGGTATAGTAAGTTGAACTCTCAAGTGAACCAAAACTTCTTAAATTAATTGGTTACGTATATTGCACAGCAGCACAAGTAGGTTATTTCGTGCCGAGGCAACTGGAACAAATTGCATCGTCCAAACGGAATATACCCGAGTAACAGATCCAGTCGTCGCCTCTGACGACATTTATTTCCATAACAGCTGGAATGAAACTACACTGCATTGTTGCAAACAAAATTAGTCCACTAGTTTTAAACATTTGGATCACGCTTTCTGATTTTATATAAGTGTTTAATATAACATTTTATGTGAAGGATAATAAAAAAAATATAGAACGCACTAACTGGCAAGAAAGTTGAGAGATCATTAAAATCCCAACGCCGCCATTTTTCATTAATTCCGCCATTCTTCCAATCAAACTTAAGCTCGTATTTAATGAAACCTATTTTTAAAAAAAATTAAAAAAAACACTTTCTGGAATTAACGGTTCATTGCAATCAACAAGATGTATGGTTTAAACGATGTTCAGATATCCTGTTTAGAATTAAGAGGTTCCACTTCTGAATCCAATCACCGACGTCGCTTGTAATTATTTTTCGGGAGTGCCCCAAAATTAGCGATGGCGTACATTCGATATATTCCCCTCGTGGCTAATCTGATAACAACATTCGCACGTGGCGGACAATTTGATTCGAGAGGGAATGAAGATAATCACGCCTTTTTTCTTAGCATATCTGGGAAGAAAAACCGTGCATTTTTAAATAAAAAAAAAGACTCAGGTGAATACTGTTGATCAGCTAGGGCGTTGGATTATTTTGAAGGGCGAACTTGGGTCGAAGATAAACCCAGCTGTTACGGATTTTATTATTAGTGAGTAAGCATAAGAAAATACGTGTACATCAGTTATGCCTTTAAAGTACAAATACAAGTAAATGATAGATGGAGTACTGCATATCAAACACAAAATGAGATAGCGTTTCAACTAAGTACCACGTATCGTATCTGAGATAGCGTTGAGTTGGCTTCTGATTACAACGGCGACGTCATCAAATCCAGTGTTCCAGCTTTTGACTGAAATTGGTTGATTCGCGGATGTTGCCGATCAACATCTGCTTAATTCGAACGCGTGTGAAAAATGTCTGCGTTTCTCGATTAGAGGGGGAATTACATGGCTCAGAATGTGAGGAAATGTCGATCTTAAGTTGCTTGAAAGCACCCAACGATGTTTCTGACCTTTATATTTCAAGATTCCGTATTATAAAGGTGATTTGGTATATACGACATTTTGAATGTAACGGCGGCGTCGGAGCTTTAAGGCTTAGGTGAAAGTTATGTAATTACTTCATGAAATAATCAAAACCACGTGCATTTAGTAATAGAATCGATACTGGAGTAATTGGATTCGTTTACAGAACGCTTGAGAAATCTAAAGAATAACTGAGTACCGCAGAGGATGATTTGGCCGTGAAGAGAGTAATTTGAAGAACCTAGTAGCTCGACCTCAAGCAAGATGGATCTCCTGCCAGCCTACTAATGAGTAATTGGACGCATAGGGAGATGTACCACGTGCGTTTCATACACGTATCTGGCTGTATTTTGGAGTTTCTTAAGTTCTCGTCCTATAAAGAAAGGTTTCCGGCTTTTTGCTCCTCTTCTCCCATACGTCAATGTGTGAATCTCAATTACAATGGTTCTTTCGTTTCGTTTCATTTCTGAAGAAAAATGTGAGGAAAACGAAAGGTTTATTTCGGTATATTTTTTTTCCAATGCGAAGCACAACTAGTACGAGAAAATAGTTTCCTCTTCTGCAAACAGTTTGGTAGTAACATCATCAAATTATAATTTTTAGGAAAAGTTTAATGGCGACACATTTAAATGCGTTGAAGAAAGGAAAACTCTCAGACTCTTTGCCCTGCATTTAAAATATTAACTTAGTAGTCGTTTTCTCATTTAGACCATTTTTGAATTCATGCATTTCTTTTCTTTCATCATTTTCGGAACAAAGACATTGTATTGATGCAGTAAAAACAGAGTTTTGTTTGTTGCATGTGCAAATTTATTTTAATAATTTTCCAAATGATTTTCTATTGTAAATTTAAAACCAGACAAATGGTTATCATCTGGGAAAATACTGTATATACCCTCATATCAGTACAAATGGTTATCATCTGGGAAAATACTGTATATACCCTCATATCAGTACAATCTAAGAGCAAACCGTATAATGCGCCAGCAAACCAGGCTCTATGCAGATTGTTGAGACTTCTAAGTCATGCAAACAACATAGACACTGATCTTAGATATGTATCCATGTTGTTTGCAGTTCATTATGTACATGCGGTATATTCATTTCTTAACTTGCTTTTAAAAATTGTATATCCCATATTCACTCTTCAATTTCTTTATCAAATATTTGTATCTTTACTTACCGATTCGCAAAGGTATTTTTCCGTTGGTTGTCAGTAGTGTTGTCATTGGTTCCAAGTCTATCTTTCATTTTTTGTTTAACTTCTACAGCCGTAGTTGTTTTTTTTCTTCTTCTTTTTCAATTGACTTTCTTGCAAGTGACTCCAATGATTTGCTGGGATGTCTTGGGACGACTCCTTCACGTGGCACTTTTTTAAAACAAAAAAGGAATATGTCGTATGTGTCAAGAAAGGTCACTCATTTTTCTTATATATATATATATATATATATATATATATATATATATATATATATATATATATATATATATATATATATATATATATATATATATATATATATATATATAAGCACATACATGGCTTCCGGGTTTTCGTAGAAAAAATAAGTGCAAACAGACCTTTCAGTACTTCTTAAGAAGGTGATTACTATTAATAATTAAATATCTATCTTCTACATATTCTGCAGTATCCTCTTTTAGTTTTGAAAGTTACAATCCTGATAAAAGATACTGTTTTAACTATTTGAAAAGTTTGATTATGAATATTTGGCATCGCTCATCTCGAAACGTTTCTCAGTCGATAACCTTATTTCAACACCGCAGATTACATTAAATTATTTTAAATATATCCGCATACACTTATTATTCAGATTTTTACCGACCCTCCTTCCCCCACATACACACTGGGCGCTTGCTTTTTGGATATGTTATCTTTTTTACCCATGCATTATATTAAAGATGTGCACACTAACGTTGGGCTTACAAACTCCAGGAAGAATGACGTGAACTAAGGGTAAAGTTATACTAAATTGTTCAATTGGTTTCTTGCCATTTTGTTGTCTAACGTTTGTTCTTCATACAGATTTTGTTAATTTTTCTTCCTATCATTGTACTGTCTCATTTTGAAAGAATATGTCCTGTTGTTATCTTTTTAAAGGAATCTGTCCTCTGTTGTTATCATAGTTTTCTTTTGGACTTCGTCTATAGTAGGAATTAAAGCCTTTTAAAGGTCAAAATGTGATCGTTATATTTATGTTTTTCTTTCTTCCGTAGTGATTTAAATTGACAGTTAAACTTCCATGTATGGTAATTGTTATTGTGGGGTTTTTTAATACACATTTTAAACAGTATTCCTGGTATTTGGACTGTTGTAACATGTTCAAAGGAACTGAAGTCTTCAGGTTAACGTCAGGGACCCACATATCTTTACAAGACCTCAAGATATGACACACTAATCTAAGGGACCTGGATGCCTTTACTAGACCTTGAGACAAGAACATATTAAGCTTAAGTTTAAGAATAGCTTTCCCTTATAAACCAATCAATGGTTACTTTTACCTGTAATGTTTTTTATGATTGATTAACCACAGATCTCAAGTTCAGACTTAGTCTTAAAATTTGTTTGGGCCATCAGGCCAGAACTATGTTAGGGCCATCAGGGCAGGAATTTTGAGATTGCATTGATAAAAATCTTCTAAACTTGTGCAGATTAGAGTTAAATGTATTGCTATGTTACCTTTGCAATGAAGCATTATATTTCCAATTTGTCTCCTCCATTTCCACTTTCTGTGGAAGTATCTGTCTGTACATTTCTGTTTTCTTTTCTCCACTAGCCTCGACGTTGTTTTCGTTGCATATTTATCTCTCGTAATTAGTTGTAATTAGTTGAAATGTCCTTCAGATGTTTGTATGAAGCCTGCCTGTATGTTTACAATGTTTTGTTTCATTATATTCTGCATGCCGAATCATTGATATATATTTCAAACTTGTCATCAACGCAAGGACAACCGCAAAAACTGGTTTATGAATCTTTAAACTGTGAAATGTGTATTTAATGTCTTGTATTGTATCTTGTGCAAAACTAAGATCACTTTTTTTTAAAATAAATTAAATGGTAATTATTTACTGTAAAAACATTATGTGGATTGAAACAAATTGTTCTATAGTGGTAAATGGTTATTTCAGGAAACAAACCCTTTGTTTAATTATGTTTAACTTATACATGTTCTGTCAACTGTACTCGACTAGAAGATTTATGGCTTCAAAATTTACTTCCTACTTAGTGACTACTACTACTGCTGCTGCTGCTACTACTACTACTACTACTACTACTACTACTACTACTACTACTACTACTACTACTACTACTACTATTCACCGCTCCTTTTTCCTAGCGGTTAGGGAATCCGCCTCGGATGCGGGAGGTCGCTGGTTCTAACACGAACCGAGTCATATCAGAGACTTAAAAATCGGGACGAACAGCTGCCTCATTAGGCGCTCAGCATTAAGAGGTTAGTGTTAGGACTGGTCGGCCTGGTGTCAGTATAATATAACTGGGTGGGACATTATGTCACATATATGCGGCACGATGCTTGATTGCTAGACATCACTATAAACTGCAGACATCGTAGCGATATGACTAAAAATGTTGGAAGCTACGTTAAAAGTCCAAATCATACACTACTACTACTACTACTACTACTACTACTACTACTACTACTACTACTACTTGATAGTTTTCAATGCATATTGGGATTGTTTCGTTGACTTAAATATATTTGTTGCATCATGCGATCTCTGTTTGTCTGGGAGAAAAGACATATCTGTCTCTGTCTGTCTTTCGGCTGTCTCTCTGTCTGTCTGTCTCTCTTTATATATATATATATATATATATATATATATATATATATATATATATATATATATATATATATATATATATATATGTGTGTGTGTGTGTGTGTGTGTGTCGTTTAATATACAATTGACAATTGCTACGCTCAATATTATATAATTTTAAATTGGTTAAAAATCATAGTCGCTTTTCATAGCACCGTTTCTGGAGTATATTTTGAATCTTAGGCTCATATAAAACAGACTGATGTGATTTTATTCTCTCCTATTCCATGAAAATATTTTTATGAGAGAGAGAGAGAGAGAGAGAGAGAGAGAGAGAGAGAGAGAGAGAGAGAGAGAGAGAGCACATTCATGTCTCTATGATACGTTTTACATGCATCAAATTGCACCCTCTATCCAAACCAGTAAGACTCAAGATGTAATATAGTTAAACCGGAAACTGCTGTAGACGAATTCTGTGCAACATGTTTACCCAGCGCCACCTAACATTTGTAAGATTATATTCATTTTATATGTCATCTTTTTTCTTCAGTGTAATGTCATCATGTGATTATATAGATGATAATGGTTCTGTCTGTCATCTATTTAAACAGCAACATTCATCATAATTAAGCACATGTGCTCTATTGTTTTTTGTTGGGGCCAATCTTCCTATCCCATAATTTGCCACTAACCTGATCATGGGTTTGAACAATTTCTTGTAGCTTAGATTTAGGAGATATAACAATATCCATACTATAATACTCCAGCCTCTGTCTACGCCCAACCTCAGACTCCTCGATGAAAAAGACATACTTGCCTTGTATGTGCGTGGATGTATTTTCATGTTTTACGGCACAGTAACACAGATAGGCTATTTAGTGCCATGGCAACTGGCTGTCACAGTATCCAGCTTGAATATCTGTTCCTTTTGATTCGAAGATCAGATCAGCATGGGCTTGCACTATGATGCCTGGTTGGCCCTAATAGAAAATATCTCATCGGTCATTTTGAAAATTATTTTTGTTACAGATAGTCATACTGACATAGAATTTTACCAGAACATTTCTTATGATGTCTAGATGGTCCTAAACGAAAACGGTGCTGATGTGAAGGCTAATATGACCACCACAACAACCATCTTGAAATTATTGTTATCGCTGCTCCTAGTTGAATGGATGGTTATGCCAACATGGGTTCTTACTAAACGGCTTTTTATGATGTATTGTTTGTCATGAATGACAATGTCTAATTTGTTCGCCACATTGGCCATATGTTAAACTCTTTTTAGCGCTATCTCACTCGAACGAAATGCAATATTGCAATCGCAGGATAGCTGATTTTTCAATTCAGTTTGATTTGGTGATACAGTGAAGGTTTGCCAAACCGTTTGTTTACATAATCGGATAATTCCACTTTTTTAAATCATCTTTTTCAGTCATTAAAGGAAACATTAAAATGACCACCGACATTAATGGAGACAGGAGACTCGAGTTGCAAGGCAAAGTGAAATTTTACAAGAGTGACAATACAACAAAACAGGATAAAAGAAGTTTGGTTCCAGTTATTCAAGGAGGTGCCACATGTGAATGCATCAGAGCATCTCCTGGGAAAGTGAAGAAATTAATCATGGGAAGGAAAGAAGGAGGAGCATTGACGGTCACTTATATCAGTGACTGGGAGAAATCAAAAGTATTCAGACGTGCTGTTCGTGCGATTCGGAAAGGCGTGGACTGCGAAAAACAGATCAAGGAAATATATGGCCAGCCAGATTCCTCGCTCGGTACCAATACCAATGTAAACCAAAGCAAAGGAACCGATATAGAAATCGAAGTGGACAAAGAAGCTGACAGCAAAAAGAAGAAAAAGAAAAAGAAGGGTAAAGGTAAAAAGGACAAAGGAAAGAAGAAGAAAGATAAAGATAAAACAAATAAAAAAGACGGAAAGAAAAAGAAAAATAAGAATACTGACAAAACCACGCCAGTGCCCAAACAACCGTCCACTTGAAACGGCTATCTTACCATATACGAATATTATCATTGTTGTGATCAAAACGAATTGAAGGATTTCGAATTCCATGCTTACAGGAAATGTATATAGGAATGGTGTATCTTCAGATATGTGTAAAGTATGCAAGTGCAGGAGTTTAGTGCATAACATGTTTCCTGTATTGAAGTGATTCATCCTATTGCGTGTTTGAAACAGATGTGATTCTAAACCTGGCTGGCATGTGAATGAATATATGATTTCTCGTTATTTACAATCAAATTTACCGAACATAAAATATGAATAGTGTTAGAATATTTTGTTCTAGGTTTAAATAATTGTACATATCAATGAAAACGGTTGGTAGATATACTGGTTTCATTTAAATAGTGGTATAATCTTCTTCACGTGATGTAAAACTATGGAACTATAGTCATCTATTATTACTCTGTTCTACCTAAAGTAGGAATACACTGCATGGCATTGCTTAAAGTAACGAATGAAACGGAGAAGAGATAAGCACTCAAAGAATCGATGCAATCTGATTTCTTGGTTACGAGTAGCATTTTTATATTAATGTCTGATGTCATTCCGGATGCAGTACATTACTCCCAAAGGGATGTTCAATTAAAAGGGAAAAAAAATCGTTTAAAGTCATAAATGCAGAAAATATATGTTGAATTCGGACACGGTTTTACAGTTATCATGAACATTATTTGCAGATTATAGAAAATGCTGACTATTTTCAGCGTATAATCGTAGATAAAAATCAAATACGTCTGACTTTACAAGCTTTCCACTTCGTATAAAGCAAATTAGTTGTAATGTAGGTCGAAGTGTTGATTTATGTATTATTGACTGTTATTTAGAGTGACCAACAAGAGTTGTAAATGTATATTGATCGCATTAAAGTTTATGTCAATTATTGAATTATCATTTATTTTTCAATATGGTTGTTCGATTAAATATATATTAGGTTTGCATTAATGAAATATTTGCTTCAAATCATTCTTTCCGCTTAAGCGTTTCATCTTTCACAAATGAAATGTGACAAATTCGAGCAGAATTATATGAACCCATTTCTACCTGAAACAAAAAAAACTGATATAATTCCGTTCGTTACGGTCGTAAATATGTGAGCGTCTGGATGTTTAGGACTGACCGGAAATTAACCTCGACATTTCCTCTTTATACTTTAAGACCAAATTCCAAGATTTGGATTAATCTATGGTGGTATAAAAAAAATGAAATATCCGGTTTATAGGCTTTTATTTTTTCACAAATGCATGAAGTGCAGGCAAGTGGTCAAAGCCGATCGGTTTAGTCAAGTACTATTAACGCTGGTTTGAAGGTAAATATTGCATAAATGGACTATTCTATTTCACAGCCAAAGTACAAAGCACCAATTACGCATTAGAGCAATAAATGATGGAGAGAGAAAATAAGCCTTTTGATACTCATACATATATTGTCGACATCAGCGCTGCTTTTAGCTGCTTTTAACATACAAGTCGACATATAAAGAGGCGATATGCTCGGTAGTTTTCCCGATAGCCATTTCAATTAAACCATAAAGAAAATGTAATTTCTTAATTAGCACTTAGTGCCACGAAAGGCATAATAGCTTTTTGTTTATGTCCGTGACTTTTTAACTTTATTTTCGAATTAGCTGGGATTTTAAGGATATTGAAAAGTTAAGGATGACTGGTAATAATCAACACGCATACTTCCGCACAATGATCTGATCTCGTTATACCGGTTTACTTTTAAGAAATTCTTCCTCAAGTGTGCGGTATCGACTCTTGTGGGATAGGTGGGAATAGCAGGGGGCGCCAATGCGGAATAATGAATTTTACAGGGCGCTGATGATAATGAAAGAAGTGGTGACCCGGAAAAGCTTGGGACCATTGCTTTAATGCATCATATAGTAGAAGAGGCCCAAGTGAATATGAGGTAGATGATAAGCTGGTTAACATTTACCTAATAACCAAAAGCCAGAGCAGGTGAACAATAAATCTCGGCGTGATTGCTACGTTCTGCATACATTTTGTATGGTGCCAGTGACTATTTATGTTAATGAAAACAACTGTTTTATAGATTCTATAGTTTTAATCTGCTCCAAGTGTATTTAGAGCACATCAGCATTATTCGTCCTGAATTAAAAGGCCTTTATTGCCCAAATGCATTTTGTCAAAGAAAATACAATTTTGTTGAACTGTTTGTGTCTGCAGAATCATTAAAAATATTATATATATATAGACACACACATTCACACACAAAAAGACACTCATCACATGATCTAGTTTTTCCTAAATGAAACTGGTTCCATTCGGACAGTCAATATGACGGTCACAGTGGCTATACTGAAAATCGTGTTATCGAGACCTTTTATGTTGTCTAGTAGGCTCTAAAAGAAAATGTTGCTAAAATCTGAAAGACAATATCCAACAGCTGCAATAATGAAAATTTGATGTCGCTGCTCTCCTTGACCCTACAAACGTGGGGTTTTCACTAAAACACTGAAATATTTCCTATGATGTCCAGTTGGTCCTAAATGAGATTTGCGCTGATAAGGTGTCCAGTATGGTCACCCTACCAGCTATCTTGAACATCTTGTAGTCGCTACTTCTTTTCAACGAAATGTAATGTTGTCACGTGGATTCACCTGAAGACTTATGATGTATATTAGGTCATAAATAAAATGATAACGACCTTATTTCCAATATGGCAGCCAACGTGATCATCTTGACAATCTTATTATTGCTTTTATCCTGAATCAAAATAAATAATGACATGAGGCTTTAGTAGACGACTATCTGTGATGTATAGATGATCCAAAACGACAGTGGTACGTATCTGATATCCAGTGTCACACACACACACATATATATATATATATATATATATATATATATATATATATATATATATATATATATATATATATATATATATATATATATATATATATATATATATATATATATATATACATATATATACATACATATATATACATACATACATATATATACATATATACATATATATACATACATATATATACATACATGCATATATATATATATATATACATATATATATGTATATATACATATACATATATACATATATATATATACATGTATACATATATATATGTATACATATATACATGTATATATGTATACATATATACATGTATATATATATATATATATATATATATATATATATATATATATATATACATATATATATATATATATATATATATATATATACATATATATATATATATATATATATATATATATATATATGGAGCCAATCAGATATCGAATATTGCCACCATGCCGCCCATCTTGATAGCATTGCTCCTCCCAAATGGAAAGTCGTATCAACAAGATTTTCCACCAGAAAACATCTTGTGATGCATTTTTGTACATCATTGCATCCAATATTTGATAACATATCTATCGCTGTAGAAAATGAAAGATGGATTCACCATACCGCCGTTAAAAGGAAGAAACGATCTTGTCTTGAATTCCAGGAAATTCTTTTCTGCCAGGAGAATGCCAGTCTTTTCGAGACACTCTTGTTAATTTTTGGTAAATCTCATAACTCTATGGTCATATATTAGGTATATGAAAGAAGATAAAAGAAACGATCTTCGTAGAACTCAACAAATTTAATTATCAAAGTTATAAACGAAAAGGCGAGAGGAACGTACAGTATTATAAAAAGAAACCAAACTAGTTCTGAGAGATTGATATTAAGCCCAAAAGAATGAAAATCTCCGTATAGACTTCAAAATCGGAAATATGCTGGTTCGCCAAGAATCATGACGTTGTGAAAATGGCATTCTTTGAATAATGCTCAATAGTTCCATTATAATATTATGACTTTAAAAAATTAGAACTTTCTATATCGACTGAACAGAATAAACAAATGTCTTCCTCTAAAATAATATTTAACATACAATAAGTTTGCTGACTAGCTGTTGCAACAGGAACACAAGAAATAACAATGACTCCAAAATACAAAACTGATCTTATTGCCCAGTTCTCTTTTTATATCCACCTTCTTATTATAACATTATTTTACACATACTCCACGTGATAAATCATATTACGCAATACATATTTAGAAATACCTACTAATGGGAAATTATTTAATTCTTCTAGAACCGTCAAAACCCCACTAATCAATGTGATAATAACCCTTAGTCGTCACGAAGTCTTATTATCAACAGTATTTGTCAGGTTACTCGCGGGTTATGAGCGTTATTCGTATGGTATTGTATAAGCCCCACTTGTTAAAGGGTAAGTGTAAAGTCCCACTTTGTCAAGGGGTATTGTACAAATTATAATAATAATAATAACTATAACCCACTCCCTTTTGATACTCGTTATCTAAGAGATGACCGCCCTCGATATAATTGCCCGGTTCGAGTATGAGAATAGATAGGGTAAACTGAGCAGGTATATTAAACAAATAACTATGAGCCCCCGTAAAGATAAATAAACAATTTAATCAATTACACACACAATTATGAAACTTCCTTTCATTAGGAATACACGCGGTTTACAAATACAACTTTCACCGAATTACAATAAAATTTGAAAAAGATTTAAACAAATTAGCCGTTCTATTACTGATAGTTTTAAATCATCATAGGATCGAGTGGTACAATCGAAGTCAATGCCTTGTTCGATTTTCATAACCTGCTATTTCTCTAACCTCGTTCACTGTTCAATTCAATGTTGTTTCAAGAAGTCACTGTCTCGTCCAATCTCTAGATACTATGCACTCGTGGATGTTTCCGCTTGATTCCGGACTTGTCCACTGTATCATGCGTTCACTGTAATTCCCGTTTCCCAATTCCCTTTCCAAAGTGTACGTCGCTATTCACGTAAATTCACGATCTTTCCAAAAAGCTATTTTCTTCCTTTGTGTTTTTGGTGTGTCCGTCCCTTAGTTTGGCGGTTTTTTCTGGACCACGATTCCTTAACGGACCTATGTCTCTCAAATAGCGTCCGGAATCCTTACTAAATAATTTTACCCCTGGTTCTCTCTCACAGAGCAATTTCAAGACTAATTCCTGAATTCGCTAGGCCGATATTATGTCCTACGAATTTTCGTGTGAAAACACTCCCCTTATTTAACCGTGACCAATCAGAATCAAAAATATTTTCTCCAGCTTTTCTCTAAAAGTCGCTTACGTCATGGTCAATATGACATGCTTGTTTTTAAGTAACAGAATCCCTGCATTTTCTCAACTCTGACACTTTTCGTGAAAAATGAAACTTTAAAATGTCGCTAGCAGTCAGTCTGTTTGCTTAGTAAACAAGATTTAATTAGTACAACGGTCGCACTCGAATCTACAGACCCTCCTTTGACACGACCTGTCTTCATAAATCTAGCTAATGGTACGCTGGCCACAACTAATGTTTAATAATAGATCTCCTGAAATTTGCCTCTTCACGTTATTATTAGTAATTGCACATAAGCATGTATTTATTGTTTCTATGTAATGTTACACTCTTAATATTACTAAAACAGACCGTGGTCACGTAATCCAAATCTAACTAACGATAATCACTACAATTTGGATAAAAATAACAAATGTTAGATAAAATCATGAACCAATAGCTATGAAAAATATAGATATACATAACACATCCCCTCATATGGAAAATAAAAAGGTATACAATAAGGCTTTCTTTTTCCATATTGATCAAACACATAAATGACTGTAACAATGAAATTACACAAGAAGATGTAGAACGAGTGTACAAATATATACAAAAGAAAGCAATATAAAAGTACTAAACACGTGAAAGTGCATCTGCGATTAAATTTTCTCTCCCTTGATGTTCTGAATTTTGATGTTGTATTCGGACAACATCACACTCCATCTCGACAATCTTTAAGTTGTATTTTTCATTGTTTTCATGAAAGTAAGGGTTTAGTTATATCACTGAATACAATAATCGGCGAAGGAACATAATTAATGTACACTTCGAAGTGTTGTATAGCCAAAATTAAAGCCAATCACTCCTTCTCGATATTGGAATAATGTCTATGGAGCTTATGAAATTTGTTTACCAAAATAGCATACTGGATGATCCACGCCATTTTTGCGTCCTGAAATTATAATCCACAGCCCTCACATCATTGGCAGCAACAGGCATTTTAAATGGTAGATTGAAGTATGGAGCTGAAGGAACCAGTGTACTCTTAAGTATAGCATGTAATGTACCGAACAAAACACATCCTGACATTTGTCAAATTAAACGGTGTATTGATACTCAGTATAATGATCAGCTCAACAATTATAGACCTCGGTGAGCAAAATGTCCGATAATATCCAGCCATACCCAAATGTCTTATCTGTTGCTTTTTACTGATAGGCACTTTGAATTCAAAAATAGATTAAGCTTGACTTGACCATGTACCACAATAGATTCTAAAAATGTGACACAAGCTCGGCAAAACTCACTTTTACTTAAATTGATTGTCAAATTTGCCTCACTCAATCGAACTAAGAATTTCGGGATAGTTTATAAGTGATCCTTCTGGGAATTGCTGTATATAATTATGTCATCGATCTAGATATCACCAGCCTTCTCTAGCATCTGTTATCATGTTAATCAAGCTCTAAAATGTTGATGGAGAATTGTTCATGCCAAATGGCATCAGTTGGCATTGTTAAAGAAAGAGTATCTGGAGTTGCAATGGATATAATTTCTCTTGCTCTATCCGTAAGTGGAATCTGCCGAATCCTTTTTCACCAGGTCTAACTTGGTGACATATTTTGCATTTTCAATTCTGTCAATAAAATGTCGAAACTCCCGTTACTGTTGCTTGGTTCAATAAAGTCAGTCTCAAACAAAGTTTCAGTTTCCTTTTTCAAACTTTCCGGTTTGAGACTATTCATGAAGTAAGAAGTAAGGGTGCTATTTTACAGGCTTAGAATCTACAAGTTCAACATCACGATATATTTTGGTTGTTTGAGTTGGAACATCTAGGAACAAGTAATCATATTCACCTAATAACTGCTTTAACTCATTCTTCTACTGTGGCTGTAGAGGTGAACGTGTATTGCTTAGATCTTCTAATATTTAAGAAGTTTTAAGACTGGTTAAACCAAAATCATTACGGTCTTATTGTACACCATTATTTAAATCATTGCTGTGTATGAAAGGGACAAGTAAACTTACTGAATGATTTACAGAGCTATCTCGATGAACATAATCCTTTGACATATTGGTACTGCAGAGTTGTTTCTGCTTCCTCCTCCCACTAGTGTCGACAATATAATTGAATTCATTTATTTTCTTTTTAAGTGTATATGAGCCATACAACCTAGCAGAAGAAGATTTTGAGGTATGGATAAGGAGCAATAACATTAACACTTGGCTGAAAGGCTCTATATTTTGTAGTTTTGTCATACCTCGCTTTCATTTTTGATCGGGTAGACTGAAGATTATTTCTTGCCACGTAGCAAGCTGTCTCCAGTTTGTATATACAATATGGGACATAATCGAATCATCAATTTATATTTCTTCTTTTTAAATAATTTCTATTTCAACGACTTCAGTGGTCAACGAACAGTGTCCAAAGGCAAGTTTATAAAGTGGCTGAATCTCAGAGACATAAAAAATGACTCCTTGACAGCAAACAACAGTAAATACATACATTCATGCCAATTTTTTCTGGGATCAATTCAATATCATATTCGTTCAATTTAGATGATATCTTTCCAACGCCAGCTGATTTTCAGGGTGATATGCACATGACTTAACTTGTAGAATACATAATTCATTTATAACTACTAGTACGATGCCTGTCATGAAATTCAAATCTTGATCAGATTGGACGCATTTGGGATAAGTGTAAAACAAAGCTTAGTATCGGTTTTTTGTCTGAATATTATGTAAATGGATTGTATCCTGAAACATTGTTGACGCACAATCTGCTATTATTCTATTACATGTGTCGTAAAATACAGGAATAGTTGGCAGATGAGCCATAGGCAACTTCTGTTTGGGGTTCCCTATCATTTAAAAAGCGTTACAAGATCTACTATATTGAAATATACACCACTATGGTACTAAATGTTCGTTAAATGCAGGAATTGCTTGTTTAATGTGCTTTACGTTAGGTTAGGTTAGGTTAGGTTTTCTACCATTGTACAAGTGTGACAAGATCTACAGTATTTTTTAAACTTCACTTTTAAATTTCGGATATTAAAGCTATGTAAGTACTTGTGACTCCTAAATGACCGATTAAGGGAATTTGAAGACTCAACTAAGAATTTCCTATGGATAGAACTTAGGAACAACAATGTGATAGCTCATTGTACACTTGTCTCTAGCTGGTACCTCGGAAGGTCTCCATTTTATCTCAAGGAACCCGTTTTACCTCTGCAGAATCGTCTTCGCTAATAGACCTCTGAAACAAACTGGAAATCTCGGGATCTTTTTACTATTCGACGAGTGATTGTCTTGTATCACATAGATTAGAAATAGAGAATGAGTGGTTAAAAGAAGATTACAATGATAATTTTTTTTTGATCGATCTGTAACAAGAGCAAAAGTGACCTAATCAAAAGCCTGACTAATACATGTGCCATCCAAGGAAATAATTTATTGATCAGTTCTATTATCAAGGGATCGTTTGCAATAGTTCTAGTAACTGCACAAGCAATGCATAAATCATGCATTTCGTTTACAGTAGAATCAACATTTTACCCAAACAAGGCTTGTCAGATACAAGTGGATCAGCCACAATGATATCTCCAGCATAATCATTGCCTATTAATACATGACCGCCCTTTATGGGTAAAGACAACACAGCGCTGATAGTCACTGGTCCTGAAACTAAATCTGACGACAAATTAACATTATGGAGTTGAACTTGAATAATGATGTACTATAATACCTGAACAAGAACACTTGCATTAGAAGAATACTCAGACAAAAGTAATGTACCTGACAATAACTACTCTGCAAAGCTGATGTATCTTTTTTATATTTTAACAGGGATTGATTGGCAGAATTGTCAATCAGTGATATATAATTTTTTGACATGAATGTTTCATAATTCTTCATAGTAAAATCAGACATGGATTTGTTTGACCAAACAAATTGTATTGTATATAATGTATGTCCATGACATTTGAGAAAGTATACCACTTGGAACAGCTCTGTCCTTATTCTGTTCTTTGATCGTTTTTATTTATAGCAGAAATAACGTGCCCTATTTTTTGAAATAATTGCACGTAGGAATGAATCATGATTTGTTTATCAGTCTTATCAGCAGTTTGATTCCTGTGAATTGTGCCAGATTGAAATTTGCAAGTACTCGCATGAAACTGAGTCCGTTGCTTACTACAAACCTTCTGAGAGGAAAACGTACTGACAAATGAAACTTTGCGTGTCAAGGAATAGTCGCCTGGCTGTGCAAGTAGCGTTTTCTTAAGTGTATTCATGGTATTCATTAAAATACTTTTTGACGTCACTATTGATACAGGTCTTGAATTCTTCAATAAACGTCATTTGTCATAATTTGTCATAATTTGTATCAATCTGTTTAGATGTATAAAACCTGTCAAATAGTAATTTTTATTCTCTAGCAAATTCAACATGGGTTAGGCTATAGTGTTTTTCTCTTTTATTGCAATTTCAAAACCTCTATCGATGTGCCTCAGATACCATGTCATAAGCCTTCAAGGTACATTCCTTAACTTAATCATAATCAACACTTACTTCTACAAAGAGTAAAGTACCAGTAATTACACTAATTTCTTAGTGAGGAAAATAACCTTTATCATTTTCATTAAAAGGAGGCATTGCACTAATAATTCTGGTAACATCAAAAACATGACTTTTATAAGTGGAGTGTTTTCTGCTTGCCAATTCTAATTCTTTAAATCTGCATTGCATTTCCCTCCCTTCCTTTTTTCTGTACATCCATCTCTCTTTCTTCTTTTTCTATAGGCAAGTTGATTTGCATCTCTTTTTTCTGCATTTGAATCTACATTTGCATTTATTCCCTTACTTCCTTTTTATTTTGAAATTCTTGTTCTTTTTCCTTTTTGATTTCTGAAAGTTTTTTTAATTGAGTTGAACTTTTCCTAATTGTATTTCCGTCTGGGTTTTTATATCCAATTCTTTTACCATCATTTCAAAGTTCGATAAAGACATATTAAATTATCTTAAGCACCTGCAATGAATTATGTTCCACCAAATATTAAACCAAATTATTTACAATTTCCTGTTTTAACAAAGACGATATTACGTCTGAAAGAAAACAGCTATTCACCAGCTCCAACAACTCATTTTTCACAAAACATTTCAAGACTGCTAGACCGTATTGGAAACGAAACTCTCCGTTCTAGGTAAAATGATGAAGTTTGTTTGTTTGGCTATGTAAAATCAAAATCCCAGATATAAAGAAATCTCCGAAATAAAAAGAATTTAAATTTTCAAATATCAATTTAAATTGTCTTGAAATTATTATGAAATTCTGATCCTGGACGAGCTCCCAATTTATGTTACGAATCTTAGGTCATAAACAATGTCAACATAAAGAAGTTAAATCAAATTTGTTAGTTAAACTAAGCAAATGGTATAATTATGAGTTATAAAATGAAAATGTGAGAGGAGAACTTCAAGTGTTTTATGTTGTGACCAGTTTTGGTGACAATTATTTTTTTCCCTTCAAATTATTCGGATTCCAAGAGATTATTTTCCCCTGGAAATACTTCAGCTCAAAATTAATTCTTGGACAAGGATAGTTATCAAAACTGACACATAATTCAAACTCTGGAATATTCATTTATGTGTTTCAACAAAGAACTCTTGACATATCAGTACGACGTCGACATGTCATAAGTCATCGCCTTCCAATTTGGATTTCATCGGGATTCGAATTCAGTTATATTAGGACTTTTATTTACTTAGACTTCTAATTTTTAATTCTTTGATTATTCTTGTATTATTTTTAAATTTGATTCGTATAACCGTAGGTGTTTCTTCTTCTCAGTGTTACCCTGTTTTTTAGGAAAATAAATTGTTAAAATTTATGAAGCTTGTTGTCTTCACGTCTTCACTCTTTTCTTGGTACTGTTTGGAAGAGCCTAAACACACAACTATATATTCATTCATTCATTCATTCATTCATTCATTCATTCATTCATTCATTCATTCATTCATTCATTCATTCATTCATTCATTCATTCATTCATTCATTCATAATTTGTAATTAACATCACGCTTTTTGAATAAAGCAGCATTCACATGTATTTCTTTCTGTAAATTAGAGCAAAAATGTCATTATCATCAAAAAGGAGACAGTACGTTTGTTTGGATGCTTGATCCGGGACTAATGTGACCGCAGGTATTTATGTTATGTAAGTATGTGCTGAAAGGTAAGTATATTTTTTTTGATTACGCACGTTCCATGAGACATATAGCTCTATATGTGTAAAAAGCAGGATAATAAACATACATAAATAATACATTTTATTTTAGAGTTTGGAAGATATTGTCCATATTTATTTCAGATAATGGAGTATGATAAATGCGAAATTACACAAGGATAAAAGAGATATAAAACATTGAGGTGGTATAACGTATACAGAATGTTCTTCAAATTGACGAAGCGATATTGTAATTTTCTTTATAGCAACAATAGTTTTCTGGAAATAAATAAATACATATTTACGAATGATTGTTGTCTATATAATATAATATAAATAAATAAATAAATAAATAAATAAATAAATAAATAAATAAATAAATAAATAAATAAATAAAAATAAATAAATAAATAAATAAATAAATAAATAAATAAATAAATAAATAAATCTTTACCAATGAGTGTCCACAATATAAAGTATGTGCATAAGTCACCCGCACAATGCCCGCCCCCTCGATTTTACCTTTAAACGTGTTTTGGAATACATCAATAAAACATATTTGCTGACGGCAACATATTTGATCCCTGCCCCCTCTTAAATCTAAAGGTGCCCCCCCCCCCCCCCCCGAGATCGTCTGAACAAATGTGAATATGTGAACTGATTGATCTTTGAAGTGGATATAATTGCATTATCAAGAAATAGTTATAGTGCACACCAGCTAACAAGTCAGTCAAAAGAGAGGATTAATAAAAACCGTTGGATTTACCTGTGTGCATATTCATCATGTGCATTTAAGTATGTATGTAAAAAAGAAAATAATTCCCATGAAATGTCAAGATATTGACTTATATATTTATTACGTACAGACAAAATAATGATTTCAACCATAACGTTTATTGATCAAAGCACGAACAAGGTATTATATTAAAACTTAATTCCAACGAATCTGAAAAATATGCGAAAAAAACTGTCCAGTGATAAAAATCCTTGTGGCATCGTTAACTATACAATAATAGTTTCAAAAGATTTCAAAACCAATAATTTACAATGGAAAATCTTTGTTTACATCAATGTCCAAAAATGGAAATGACACCAGACATCCAGAGATGAGTTAGATTCAGAATTTCTAGCAATTAATTTCATCTAACTGAGATATTTAGTTTGCGGTTTTGAAGTGTCTACCTTTGTGCGTATAAATACGGTGTATATACGTCGTATGTGACACTGACCCAAGGTATTATTAATTTTAGTTTTAATCTGCCAAGTGTCATTTGGTGACTCGAATTGCTTGTCACAGTGTCATGGCATGATGGAATGCTTTTATTTTCTCCCTAATACGTAGTGAACCAGGCAAAACTAACAAATCACTATTAAACCCTCCAGACGCGTAACATATTTACATTTTCTACTGTTTAGGTGTTTGTATTATGGGCGTGTATTTTGCTTTCTATTTTTGTTATCAAATTGTGAGAGTTGGTCTAAATAAAATTGAGTTTATGTGGGATATTAGTCCAGGTGAATTTTAGTAATTTTACTACATTTACTGACTGTTATTTAGTGTGGAACAATTTTTTTTCCCAACTTATATTGGCACCACTCATACCGGCTATAGTTATTCTTTAAATCTCAAAACGTTACAGAAACATTTTTACGCTTTTCTCATTTCCGTATGTATGTATGTATGTATGTATGTATGTATGTATGTATGTATGTATGTATGTATGTATGTATGTATGTATGTATGTGTGTGTGTGTGTGTGTGTGTGTGTGTGTGTGTGTGTGTGTGTGTGTGTGTGCGTGCGTGCGTGCGTGCGTGCGTGCGTGCGTGCGTGTGTGTTTCATTCCTTCACTGATATAGGTAATACTGGTCTGCTCTCTCAGAAAGAAAACATCTCTACAAAATGTACTTCTTACAGAATTAAGTATAATGATTCAGCCAGTTATTTACACGAACTACGTCCTCCATGTATTGGGAGAACCATCACAATTTACGTATTCCACAAAACTTTAGATTCAACTCCAGACCCGGAATACCCCCCCCCCCTAAAATCCCCCACCCTCACCCACAAAGATAAACATTTTCCTTAACTCTTGTTTTTTCATATGTAATAACATATATAAAAATGTCAAAACGGATATTGATTTTTAAAAATGTTAAAGTGTATAATCCCGTAAAGTAAAATCATTCGTTTCTATTTTCTTCATGGCAATCGTAAATACTCTACTTTTTACACTAATATCAGAAACCAGTATAATGACCTTAAAAAACAACAACATCCGTATGACAATCTTACGATAGACAATCCACTAAGCAACTGTGAAATATGAACAGGAAGTGTATATAGTTCTATTTCCATTTGCACAAAGTACAGAGTTCAAAGATTTTCATTTGCACTCAATACAAATGTCAAAGACAATACATGATACACGCTCTTAAAAAGTATTCTTTCCCATCTCAATCAACAATTTTCTATTGGCTTAACTTAACTACAAACTCAACAAAATTTTAATATCTTTAAATTTTGTCAAAAGTAACATCTGGATACATGGCGTGTTAACTAATGATTCTTCTTAGAATCCAAATATCAATAGTCCTTTATTTCCTCAGACGGTAAAAAATGATAAGTTGATAGTTGATGCCTTCAGATTGTGCAATGAATAATTGATAGTTGATGTCTTCAGACTGTACATTGACCAATCGCTAGTTGATGTCAGATGGTACAATGGTCGGTTGATGAGTTCATGTCCTCAGATAATAATAATAATAATAATAATAATAATAATAATAATAATAATAATAATAATAATAATAATAATAATAATGACAACAACAAGAACAATAATTATAATAACAATGAGGACTTTGTATAGCGCCTAATCTTTAGATGCTCTAAGTTCTTTACAACATCTATAATGATATGACTACAGAAAAACAAGAACCATAAAATTGGAAAAAATACAAAATGCTGAAAATATTTAAAATACGAAACATTATTAAGTCTTTAAGTTTGTTCTTGCAGTCAAAAAAGGTGAGTGTTAAAAACATTCTTGAAAGGGATCACTGTATCTTTGTGTCTAATTTTAATTGGCAATTCGTTCCATATTGCTGGGCCCTGGCATGGAAAAGAACGTTGTCCATATGACTTCGTTTTTCATAGTGGAAACAATGAGTATACGATTGTCAGAAGAGGAGCGTAAGTATCTTGCTGGTATGTACACATGGGTGAGGCATAATAGTTATTTTGGGCAGAAGTCCGTCAGTGAAACGTAGCACAGAGAACAAACTTGTGTCTGATTCTTGATCGAATATATAGCCAGTGTAGGGTACAGAGCAGCGGAGAGATGTGCTCTGATCGTTGTACTCTAAAGATGGTCCGAGCAGCTGTGTTTTGATCTTTTTGAAATTTCTGGAGTAAATATTGAGACGAACCAGACAGAATTGAGTTACAATAGTAAAGTCTTGAAAGTACTAATGAAAACACAAGTATTTTAGTGGCATCAGTTGAAAGATATTTGCGAATGGAGTTGATGCGTCTCAGCTCAAACTATGCAGCCTTGGATATTTTCATGACATGTTGGTGCAATGTTAGAGTACTGTTTAGAGTAATTAATGTTGGTGTTGCTGATATTTATTGTTTGAGGTAAAGGATGTGAATGAGAATGTCTTTGTGTTACGATCAGAATGACCTCAGTTTTATCATCATTTATCTGCAGCTTTTTACATGTCATCCATGATTTCATATCAGAAATGCACCTCTTTACTCTTTGGATGGTAGCATCAACTTCAGTTGGGTGGCTAGACTTGTATATTTGGGTGTCATCAGCGTACAATTGGTGAGACACTGGGTGATTATCTATGATACTTGAGAGCGGCTGACTGTATAGAATGAAGAGAACAGCTCCAAAGACAGACCCCGGTGGAACACCACAACATCGGTAAAATGGGCATTTTGTGTCCGCTTGAGTTGAATAAGTAAGAATTTAACCACTGTATTCTGAATGCCAAATACATACTGGATAAGTAATATATCGTGGTCTATTGTGTCAAATGCTGCACACAATTCAAGGAGGGTGAGGACTGTAATATTTCCACTATCCAAAGCAAAGAGAATGTCATTAAATATTTTCAGAAGAGTAGTTTCAGCACTGTGGCAAGGACGATATGCAGACTGTACATTGCTAAAAGGACTGTTTGAATTCAAATGAGATACAAGTTGGGTTAATCTTTTTCTAAGATTTTTTTAAAATTTGAACGGGATATTAGAAACTGGGCGGTTGTTCTTTAAATCATTATGGTCAAGTGTTGGTTTCTTCAGAGGCTTTACGATGACAGGTTTGAAAATGATGGGAATTCCCTGGACGAAAGAGAGATATTATAACATCAGTTAGTGAAGGCAATATTGGGTCTAAGCACTCAAGACAGGTTCAAATGATCCTAATGGTTGTCGCTGAAATTATGTATGGTAACTGTATGTTGAGAACGAGTCAATTGAAATTGTGTTGTCAAGCGAATCTGTAATGATTTGTACTTTGTCAAGGAAGAAATTTGCATGTCTGTTGGAGAGATGGTACATGGAAGTGGTGTACCTTTGTCCCTTGACCAGATAGTACAATGGTCAATTGATAGTTGATGCCCTTAGTACAATGGTTAGTTGATAGTTAATGTTCTCAAACAGTACAATGACCAGTTGATCGCTGATGTCCTCATATAATAAAATAATCAATTGATAGCTGATGTCCTCAGAAAGTACAATGCTCAGTTCATATTTGATGTCCTCAGTACAATGGCCAATTGATAGTTGAGGTCCTCAGACAGTACAATAACCAATTTATAGCTGATGTCTTCAGATAGTACGCTGACCAGTTAATAGTTGACGACATCAGACAGCACACTGGCCAATTGATAGTTGATGTTTTCAGGTAATACAATGGCTAATAGACTGCTGATATCCTCAGTGCAATGGCCAGTTGATAGCTGATGTCTTCAGACAGTACAATGATGAATTTATAGCTGAAGTCCTTAGACAGTACAATTAACAGATGCTATTTGATGTCCCCATTACAATGACTAATTGATAGCTGATGTCTGTAGGTAATACAATGAACATTTGATAGTTGATGTCCTTAAAACGTACAATGACCAGTTGGTAGCTGATGTCCTTAAAAAAGTACAATGATCATTTGATCAGCACAATGACCAGTTGATATTTGATGTCCTCAGTGCAATGACCATTTGACAGCTAATGTCTTTAGGTAATACAATGACCATTTGATAACAGTACAATGACCAGTTGATAGTTGATGTAGATGAATCACATAATCAATTATATTCTCTCTGAGGTTTGGTTACGTCCATGTTTACTTGCCTCAGATATTTGTATTCCTTTTTCGAACCATTATCGTTAGATTGAATTTCTTGTGGTTTCTTTTCTTCTTTTGCATTTTTATGTCTCTTATGATGTTTGCTTAATTTTTAGTGCATACTTGAGAAATACTGCAACATTTGGGGAAAACATGGCGGAAAGGATGTATGACTAAAATCGTACCATCCACAAAACCTCGTTTTCAGTAATGCTTTTATGTACAGTCATGTTAAAATAATGTGTGCCTGATTACATTCTATATGCAATATTGTGTACCTGACTACACAGAGTACAGTCATGATAAAATATTTTGTACATTGAGTACAATCCTGGTCCAATAGCGTGTACCTGACTACACAATGTACATAACTATATGTAATACAGTCCTGATAAAATAATTTGTACCCAGATCCAGGGGAGACGTGTGAATGCGAACACCTTAGACCACTCTGCAACACCGAAGACCCGTAAGTGGGAACCGACCATAAAAAGACAATATAATTCCAATCGATTAGCATGAATATTGGCCTGACTATGCATTATGTGATACCTGGACGGGGTTCACGCTGTTTTCACTTGGAAGATGTTGCCAATAACATGTATCTATTATACAGTGGTTAATACGAAGTCGATGGTTAGGACATGAGTACTCAAAAACGGCTCGCGACCACGGATTGATTACTGACTATTTAGCGTAACCGTAATAGTGATCAAATCAAGAACTGCAAAAGTGCAGTACAAATGTGTAAATACCGAAATATTTTCTGGAGAAAAATAATAAAATGCACATTCTATTGTAAATCGTAGGAATTATTTGCTAGGAAAAATTTAATATTCACATTTTAACCCATTATTGTTAATTGTATTAAATGCATTTGCATAGACTTTCTATGCCTGTGCCATTCAGGAATTTGAGAGGTGGTGGTGGACTTAAATGGAATTTTGGTTTAGGAGATAGATCGAAAGACTGTGAACTCGGCATGTAAGCAACACAATTTTGTATTTGAACAAGGACTATATACGAATAAAAGTGACATTGTATTCAGTATCGAAAAATATCATAATGAATATATATCGTGTCATTTTTCATTCTTACTATTCAAAAAAGGAAAATATATACTACAATTTGTTTTATAGATAAAAACAAAGTACAAATAAAAGTAGGTTTCTAAGAAGAAGAAAAAGGGAAAGAACAATCTAGGTCTACAATGTTATAACCTATAAATATAAAATAAAACTTTTCTTGTGGCAGTATATTTAAAATTAGACACCCTCTGCAATATAAGTAAATGCAGATATATTCACTTGATCATTTGTATTACAAAGAGCGGATCTTTTTGTAATTTATGGGTCTAGAAACAGCTTTTTGAGCCTTTCCTGGAAACCTAAGCTTAGCGGTATCAACCAAACGCGTAAATTCTCCCTCCGCCTATCAACCTTGCCAGCTCTATAAATCTAGATCTCGCGAGATTTTGACACGTTTTCCGTCGGTTTTGCTTGTAAATCAATCCGCAGACTTAGATAATAGGAAGAAAAAGTTCTCACACTGTGAAATAAACAGCCAATAATGGGTTCCTTCAGTCATTGCCTCAGTCGCAATTAGCAAAGAACATTGGCAAGCACGAATTTACAACGCATTCCATGGATTGAAAAATCTTGACCACGTGGTAGTTTGCGATAAGGACTTGGCAGTATATAAAAGCAGGCATGATTTTTTTGCGGCGAATTTCGATCTTTTATAACTGATCGCACACTCAAGAAGTTTTTTAAATTAGGATCATTTGACGCAGAAGATACTTACACAAACTAAATAAATGGATTTTCTCCAGAGGTGTTTGATGTAGACTCCAAAAATAACATGTAATGCACCACACTTTCGCTAGAATATTGGTATGAGACCGATAATAATGGCGGTAGAACATGTTCCAGATGTATTACAAAAACACCACTGTTTAGTTCTTTAGTTTATATCTCTGTGTTACCAAGAACAAAAATTGTACTTAGGAAAGAGTTCATAATTCTCCTCAATGAGCTCACAAACATTTTGAAACAATACAGAATTTACTGAACACCCTATCCACTGACCCCACCTCACCCACCGACCCCAACCTACAGACGATATGAAGTGAGATGATTATGTATGTATGGGTGGTCTTTTGATCTAACTATTGGATTGTATGTCTCTCGGTCTAACTATCTATATTTATCTAAAATATAGATATATTTTGTTAATTATATCAAAAGGAATGCAATCGATTATGCAAAGACTACAATTGTAAAACAGAATAATGGTGTGTGGGACCTTGGGCAGAGCGGTGTGGTGTGAGGGAGCCGTGGACTGAAGGTTGTGTGGCTTCGGACAGAAAGGGCCTCATTTGTCCATGTATGTTCTAAATATTGCATGGGTCGTGGAGTCTTTTCTTTTATCCAATGTCAACATTTGCGATGCTGTCTACTATGCATTCACGATATATTTACTTTTTGTAGTGTAGTTCAAAGTGTTACACAATTGCAGTGAAGTTAAAAAAAAAAACGGAAACCCCAACTGGCAGTGTAATGGATCAACCCTATACTTTTGGGTTGGGTATGGAGGCGGCGTGTGGGGTGGGGTAGGGTGGGCTGAGAGGGTGACATGGGATTTGCTTTCTAGCCAGAATATTTGTTTCTTTTTCTTCAAGATAACATCCCCCATCCCCAACTAATATAATGGATATAAAAAAGGTTTTACTTGCTGCTATAAATTTCGACACCACAACCCCAGGGTCAACTCCTCCTCCCCGAGATACAATTGTTGGTCCTAAAAGGTAGAGAAGGAACTCAGCAACATAAATTCTTGTTATAAATTAATTTTATTTCTATTTTTTTCTGTAAGTATACTATGTATCGTCAAATGGACATTATTTTATATTTTTATTTTCTATTTATGTTGGAATATGTTCCGAGTTCAATATTTTTTTTAAATACCAAACTTGTTACTGAATTAGTGCATTTCGTGTCTTGATGATGATTATGACTCGAGGTGAGTATTGTCACACATTACTCGTCTGAAACTAAATGTTATCTTGACAGATTTGATTTGCAAACACAGCGTTGAGTATAGTACATACTCATGTATGTATGTATGTATGTATGTATGTATGTATGTATGTATGTATATGTAAAGAAACGAGCAAAAAGCAACACGTTTTGTAAAACAAATAATTTATTTCACATGAATACAAAAGTTACAATTTAAAAGAAACTAATTGGGGCATGAGAGTTTAAAATTTTCAAAAAGAAGTTTTAGACGAAGTGGTTAAGAAATAAGTAAATACTAATTTTTAAATTTGAGACATAAATAATAGCTCAGGAAGGGAGATAAATCCGTTATTCTGTTGGTTCTGGCATTACGATTTTCCCCCTTCTAGCAACGTACTTCACACAACTGTTGAGCTGAGCTATCGTAGACTGAAGTTTTCTTTTGGAATACGTATATCATATTTCCGATCACGTCATTTGTTTGGCCAATTGCAAATCCCTGTGGAATCACCAAACACTCTGTCATTTTGACTTTCATTCCTCTAACCTGTACGCAGGTGTATTCCGGAAATATTAGCATGCAACAAAATTACATAATTTAATAAACAGCTGTGTCAGATTAACATATCGTCATTAGTATTAACGTGGATATTTTTTAGGCGTGGGCATCTCAATAACATGCTTCTTTTGGTTTATGCATTCGTTCATGTATGACAAGGCGGAGTATAATGTTATATCGGTTCGAAGGTACTTTATCTTGATTAGGACTACATGTAATGCGAAACTTCGGTGTGCCTAAAATCTATTTCTCATGCATTTGCATGTCATTTGGAACAACGATGCACCTTGTATCTCTTGTGAAGTTTCACTATTGAAGTGATTCAGCAACATCCTGGATAAACTGGAGCAGAGTAGTTTTATATATATATATATATATATATATATATATATATATATATATATATATATATATATATATATATATATATATATATATATATATATATATATATATATATATATATATATATATATATATATATATATATATATATATAACTACTTTTGTGAAATTCCTATGTATATATTTAAATATTTCTACTTAAAAGTATTAAACGGAAACTTTCGAGACATGATTTACCAATGACATGAAAAAAGTGAGAGAAAAAGTATAAGTAAGATTACACATACAGATACACACACTCCACTTTATTGTTGTAGATTATTCCCAGAGCTGGATATATCCATAAATCCTTCCAAGATACTATAGATTAAGCATGTGTATTTTAGCCATTTATTTATAAAGGAAATATCTCCTCCGGGTTTTGCATGTGAACTGTTATTTTATAGACTATTGACACTTACCAGTTGTAGGCTGTCGCATGTGAAGATTTTACAGTTCATATCAATTATAACCGTTTGAAAGCATACCCAGGTGAATTCTTAGCATGACAAACGACATCCATGAAGGTCCGTAAGTTTATGCGTACCTTGTAATTGTAATTGACATCAACTTTACTTTGTATTATGTACAATAAATTTAAGTAAAAACGTGTTCTCAATTATTAAGAAACATTTTATTTTCAGCCAGCTGGATTCAAGCTGATACTATGCTGATTAGTAGTATGACGCCTTAAGTTACTCAGCTTAAACAGTAAATGAAAAAGACTCCTACTTGAAGTTAAGAGGCTGATGGGAAAAATCGTGCACCGTGCCGGTATACAGTCAAGAAAAAGCTGTTCCATTTTAGCTAACACTTTGTGACGTATTAAACACACGTGCATGCATATTCTTGTGTAATGGCAGGCTTACGCTGTCTTAAAAGAATAATACTAGTGAGTATTGACTTTGTATATATTTTAATTAAGACAATAAATGTACTTTTTTTATTGAGAAGCAGGAGCGCCCGAGTTACTATCCTCCTTAATTAAATCAAGACATAATTATTTTACCTTGAGATAGGTACGTAAATAAACTATTTCTATTGATTTAATACATTCATATACAAGGGCTCCTTTTCTGATTATAATCACAACAGAGAGTGTCTGCCAGGTATAAACATTGCTCTGAAAACCAGAAAACACAAAATCTAAGGTCTCACTGGATAGTTTCGCATTCTGACACCTGCCTAATATTTAAGGTAGAAGGAATGAGCCTAATTAGCACCATCCTAGCAATTTTCAATTCACACATAAGCTAAATCTGTAATGTGGTTTAGATTTACTTTGAGTTAGGCTCAGAAACTGGTTGACTTGGTGGTGACTGCCTGTCACAGTTAGACTAGCACTGGAGATCAAATGCGTAACTTGGGCTTCAAATGAGCCGCGGACTTGGCTTGCGTATTTACATGTGTCTGCTACAGAGGTAAATATCTAAAAATCTAGATGGTTGAGGGGTGATGAAATGTATGCTAATTTGTTACAGTACTAGTGAACTTTATTCATGTATAAGGCACATACTGATTCTTTTAGCTGTCTTGTCACAGGAAAATATTCAAAATACCCTCTTTCTGTAAAACATGGATGTTAAAAAGAGGGGTTGGGGGCAGTGTTGATTCAGTATAAAAGCCACTAGTTGCATAATGAATTAATTTTAACTCCTCAGTCAGAATCTTACAAGCATCATTTCAACAAAAATCATTTGTTATTTTTTTTTGTGTCTTTAATGTAATATTATTATCATTTTTCTGCTATAGGTCATTGTCGGACAACAATTTGCCAAAAAAACTATCCAGTGAGACTTAAAAGCTATATTCTAACACTACTGCTCTTTATTAACTGGAGAGCAGAAATGAAAAATGTCCATTTATGTATGTAATTCTCTACAAATTTTAATTAGACTGTAATGTTTGGAAATAAAATATCATAGGCGGGTAGAGCTGCAGATACCACGATTCCCTAAATTACCGAGTTTTTCCGAGTTTTGATAAGACAACAGATCACGTGGTCCCGTGACACAATACTAGCCATTCCTTGAATACAAACAAAACATGGCAAGCGAAACAGATATGAGGAGACCAGATTTGGGTTGCACATTCAAAAGTTGAATCTGCTTCCGAAATATGCTCATGACTATATCCGTTGAAGTATGTTTTAACAATGTGTTTAAGACACGACATCAAAAAAGTATAGCAGTAAGAAAGTGCTCATGCATATTTCATATTTTGAAATTTAAATAAAACAACACAATGTAATTATAAAAAAATACCGATGCATTGTGTGCTGTGCAAAAATGTGATAATGATTAAGTGATAGTGCCCATTAATTTTTTGCTTGTTTTGCCACTTGCCACGATGCAATAAATTCATTTAAGAAGTATGAGGTTCAATCGTATTATATGCAATCACACACACACACACACACACACACACACACACACACACACACACACACACACACACACACAGAGCAAAGGACTGATATCTTGTAAAATATACATCAGTGAGTGATGATACTGAATTATAAGAGTAGTAATATGGGGCGATATGGCGTCAAGGGAAAATCCAGTTAAAAAGGGCTTGGGCCTGTATAGCGTCAAGATTTATAGCGTCAATGGGAAATCCAGTCAAAAAGGTCGTGGGCCTGTATAACGTCAAAGCATGGTGGGCCTGTATAGCGTCAAGGGGAATTTAACATGGGGGATATTATTTTTATTTGGGACTGTCTAGTGACAAGGGAAATGGAGGCAAAGAAAGCAAATATCTTTTCGAGGTATATGAATGGCCCTGAAAGGGGCCTTTGGATTTTTTTGTTTAACATTATATTTTTAACACAGATTACATCTCACGGATCTTCTTCTCTTCCTTAAACTTCTCATTTCTGGTCCATAGAGGAGAACTATATTTAAACAACCTTGCCTCTCCACATATATCCTTCTGTTCCAAAATGCTGTATCAGTCATATGAGTGATAGCCCATGATGATCTGACATACATGGGTAAGTCAGTACGAAATAGCATGGTAGAAACAAGCGTAGAAGATTCTACGTTGGTCCACATCTTGTGATGAGAACAGGTGAAGCGAATGCCGTGTACTGCGGTTATTTATAGGGGAAGAGCGGATCGAAACGGATTGAGTTTATTCACCATTTCAAACACGCGTTGCAAAAGTCTGTCACAGTCGTCCAATCGGAAGAGAGCAATCTTTGATGTCACATTCCCTATATAGAGGCACTAGCGTCTGTGCGCAGCAAATCGATACGACAGAGTTGTCAATCATGTCGGAAACTAGGAAGACGATGAATTGGGGTAAACCAGTAGTAGAGACAGCAAGTAACAACTAAAGTCATGACAAATCTACATCTAGAAGAAGTTGATTTTAACAGGGATATTCTGGATTTTCTAACTTCACAAGATTTTGTTCCGGAACCTTCGTCAATTTCTTCTTTTTTTACACGTCGATGATTTTAAACAAAAACAGAAAGAAGAATTGGAGCGATTTTTACAGCAACAAAAAGAAGCAGAACAAGCTTTTCTCCTTCAACAGCGGGAAGAAGAAGAAGCAAGAAGGAAACACCAGGAAGAAACAGTATCAGCAGCAAAGAAGAAAGAAGACTAAGGACAGAAAGAGAATAGTGAAAATCAAACGGTCACGTTACTTTTAGATATTTTAGCAGAGTTAAGTAGTCTGAAACAAATGTATCAGACTTCTTTATCACGACCGAAGAGAAAAAGACCTCGAGCTAAACAACCCAATCTAACTGTGACTACGTCTGCCATACCACCTTTAGTGATTACTATCAAATCGTTGACAGGAACCACCAGTCCCGAAGTAGGCCTTGGCCGTGGCAAAGGCTTAAGACAGTTAAAGATGGTTACGTCCCGTTTCTGAGTTTTTTTTTGTTTTAAACAAACAAACAAATACCAAGCGGTCCTCAAATCTTTCGAAAAGAAATACTATTTAAATTGCCTAATTCAATGAAAACTCGAAAGTCCTTTTTTTAAACCCATGATGTACGTGTGAGTGAATGAATGTGTGAGTGTAGGTTATTATTCTATAAAATCAAAACCAAAAGACACTTACGTTTTTTTCCGTCTGATATATTTTGGTACAAATATTACAATCTAATATCACAACATAACATAATATAATACCACTTTAAAACGTTCATAGGATTCTTCTGTTCACTCTTTCTGTTTTTTCAATTTCTTTACTGTCACAGGTTTGTCTTTTTCTTCTTCCAACTCACTTTTGTTTCGTCTTCTTTTCTTGTCTTTGTGAACGTGTCGAGCTTCTTCCTTGGGGATGGGTACCTCTTCCTCCTCTTGTTCAGAATTCCTCTCGTCAATGTCCTTTCTCTTTACAATGATAACAGGTATCTTGACTTTTGTCTCTTCTGTTACCTTTTTTTTCACGATCTGGACATTCGGTAGCCAAATGTTCTTTCTTCTTACAGATATAGCAAGTATCTTGACTTTTATCTCGAAAGGAGGGAGAGTAGTCCGTAGACTTGTCTGAAGAAAACTTTCGTATAACACCACGCAAAGCTCTGATCAGAAGTTCAACTTGTGTAGGCTCTTCCATCGTTCTGGTCAATGTGAGAGTGAAATGAATACTGAAAGGTTAGACACTAGCCCTTTATATATACACGGATAGGGCATGAATATATAGGGGTCATGGTCTTAAAAATGTAGTCTTTGACGTTTTGCAGACAAGATGAAAATACCGCATCATGTTGTAGACAAAGGAGAAGACAGTAAGAGACAGAAACGTGATGTATCGCCTCGCACAGTAGCTGAAGTCTTGGCTCAGATTCATGCCAGTGGTTTTGAAGATGACACGAGTGAACCCGAATCCACACCTAGACAAGCGACGTCCAAGCAAAGTTCACCACCCTTAGTAAACCCTGAAAAGTACTATCACATTCGAGAGACGGAAAAGCGTTCCTCTCGAAAATTTAGAACAACAGCTTACACGTACGCCGTGAAGTTTAATGATTTCAAGTCCAATGTACCGTTTGATAATACAGAGGGGTTCATTACTGAGGTGTGGGATTTTGTGTTAACTCCACTGAAACAGCAATATCAAGCTAAAGAAGACGATCACTTGAGACTTTCTATTCATCACGATAATTTGAAGTCTCCCGTTTGGATCGAGTTTTGCAGCCCATCAGAATTGACACCTTCCAAAGTCATCGACAAGATTCAACATGTACAATAATCCAACGACAAGTTTTAAATCACCGACGGAAAAGCCACACTGTTCATGACCCATGTTTCTCTTCCCCAAGGGACCGGACAACGCAAAAAAGTGTAATTGGTCGACAAGCTTTGCAGCATTAAGCGAAGTATCGTCCGAACTGATAATCCTCAAGACCAGATGTGTTTAGCTCGTGCCATCGTCGTGGGACATACCTATGCCAACAAGAATGACACGGTAGAATGGAAAAGAGCCTGGAAAAGTATTCAACAATCGGGCGGAGCTAAAGAACGAAGTGAAGCAGAACTCCTGCAACAGCAAGCAGGGATATCTAAAGACACCCCTTGCGGCATTCCAGAAATGCAAAAATTGCAAGGCATCTTAGCGCCACGTTACACCTTGAAAGTACACCCTCAAGAAGTGCGTGGTCCTCTTTTGTTTCTAGGCAACGATTTCAAAGATGGAAAGTACATTCACGTCTATCATCACGATGGGCATTATGATACCATTACCAGTATCACTTCATTCCTGGGATACAGATACTACTGTGAGAAATGTGACTATGGTTATAACAATCGAAAACACCACAAACATTGTGGATCGAAATGTGAAGGATGTTTGGCCTCTCAACCCTGTCTGGACAGAGAACAAGTACGAGTGTATTGCCCTGTTTGTCAGCGCACTTTTGTCAGTCCTACCTGTTACCAAAAACATTTGAAGACACACGGTTCACAGCAGAAAAGTACTTGTCAGCTTCTGAGATTGTGCCCTACTTGTGGACAAGGCATTCGTACCAATATTGTCAAGTTTCACGTTTGTCGAGGGAAGAAACGATGTCACATTTGTCACCAAATTGTGGACTTGGAACACGAATGCTTCATTCAAACATACGAATACCGAGACAAACAAGGAGAAATACATACGGAATGTAAAGTGAAAGGATTGACTCTCAATTATCGCACCAGTTGATTGGTGAACTTTAACGTGCTACAAGAAGCCTTACAGGTTGGACAGGATGAAACCTTTAAAGTGATCACCCACGAATCGCACAAGATCGTCCGTTTACCCACACACCGAGTAGTCAGTACGTTTTTGGAAAAAGTCTATCAAATTGTGTACCAGAAGAGAGGACGACTTCCTAATCACTTCACTTTACCGTACGGTCACGTCGAGATTGGGTAGCATATAAAAAGGGACACTGTCCAAGACCAATAGTTCATTTGTAACTACAACAGCCAAGCGAAACAAGATGAATTCATTTAAACAGACATCATTCAAATTTGGGGATTCTCAAGTGGAGTGCGATGTTATACCTTGCGATGGCACTGATGCCATACGCTGTGACCTCAGTGATTCAGCAGGACATCGTGGGAACTTTACTATGACTACTACCCCTATATCTACCATGGAAAGTGATGCTGTGCGTGTCAAACCAGAGTGCTGCGAAAACGGTGCCACACGTGATCGTGGACGTCTAGGAATTTCACCGGACCTACATCGAACTGAATTGAGGAGAGTCGAATATTCGTTCCCTACGAGCTTGCCTGAATACTGTCACTTTAAAAGTAGATTCCAAACCTTCAATGATAAATGGCCAAACTATCTGCCTGGACCAACTCCTGAAGAATTAGCCAGAGCCGGATTTTTCTACTTGGGCGAAGGGGATAAAGTCAATTGCTTCAGTTGTGGTGTGTCAATTTACGAGTGGGAACAGAAGGATTCCGCTTACCTGGAACATGCTCGATGGTCTCCGAATTGTCAATACCTACCTTTAGTGGGCCCTAGTGATTGAAAGTGACAATACTGCTCCATATCGTTTAACAAACCAGTTCGGATTTGAGACAAACCTAGACCAATATATAAACCCTCTCTAAACATAATATTCAAGGATTACCACACGAATTGCAAGAGAAGATATACAAGGACGTTTGGCAGGCCCTTGCTAAAGAAAAATCTCAATGGGTGACTGTAGAGCTTTTGTGTCGTGAAATTCACAAGAGGAAAGTGACAAAAATTAACCAGCATGTCAGATTTCTCTGGATCAAGTGTACCTTCCACAGATTCGAATTTATTTCGTTTACATCTGAAGATGTTTTGATCATTCTTGACCGTTACTCTAAACGGCAGTATGACGAAATTACACGTTATATTAATCACTTTGGATTTTGGAGAAGATTTTAAATTATTCTGTGCATAATATACACTTAATGGTCTTCGACATAAAAACGTTTAAAATAGAACAACCATGCCACAACCTTTATTACTTGTTATCAAACAGATTCCGTGGAAGGATATCAATGAGAATATTTACACGGTGAAGGATTGCGAACACTTATTACAAGAAATGTGTCCCATGAATGGGGGTCGACGTGTAGTGTGTGTTTTAGTGACTTGTCAATACCTACCTTTAGTGGGCCTTAGTGATTGAAAGTGACAATACTATGCCATGTCGTTTAAGAATCCATTTTGGCTAGGAGTCAAACCTAGACCAGTATAAAAACCTCTCTAAAGATAATATTCAAGGATTACCACACGAATTGCAAAAGAAGATCTACAAGGGCGTTTGGCAGGGACTTGCTCAAGAAAAATATTCTCAATTGGTGACTGTAGAACTTTTGTGTCGTGAAATTCACAAGAGGAAAGTGACAAAAGTCAACCAAAGTGTAGATTTCTCTGGATCAAGTGTACCTTCCACAGGTTCCAATTTAGACCGTTTACATCTGAAGGTTTAATGATCATTCTTGACCGTTACCCTGAATGGCAGTGGTCCGAAATTACACACCATGTAAATCACTTTCGCTTTTGAAGAAGATTTTAAATAATTCTGTGCAGAATATACACTTATGGTCTTCGACATAAATAAGTATAAAATAGAACTACCATGCCACAAGCTTTATCACTTGTGATAAAACAGAAACTGTGGAAGGATATCAATGAGAATATTCAAACGGTGGAGGATTACGAACACTTATTACGAGAACTGTGTCCCATCAATTGGGGTCGACGTGTAGTGTGTGTTTTCGTGACTTGCTTTCTGGGATTTCGTTTACCTGTAGATTCCTTGTGGACATTTTACGAACAATACCTACAAAGACAGTATGGGGAATCCTTTAAATGTCCACGAGAGACTCATTCTGTTAAAAGCCTTACGCTTTCATCTGGATACGTCTCGACCTCTACAGGAAAAAAAGATTCGTCAACTTTTGCGTACGGAAGAGGTGTACGAGGATGTGTGTGTAGCTTGTGATTTACACCCTCATTGGACAGATGTATGTGACTGGAAAAATTGGGGGTTTTAGGCTTGGACAAAAGAAACATCCCATTATGCTCAATCGCTGTGATCGTAAAATCCATTGTCGAGTGAAAAAAGTCACTTTTAAACCTGTGCTGGTGACAGTGCCAGAAGAAGAAAAAGAATCTGTAACCCAGGACAATTACTCCTTTCAGTACAGGACTGTCATGGACATTCCCCCAAAACGACCATTCCGAGAGGACACCTTTGTGACTGTACCCAATGTAGAGACTATAAGAACATTAAACACTACCTCTAGGACACCTTGGTGACCAAATCGATGTTGTACAGAGACTTGTTTATATACCACTTTGATCTTTACCATGTGTATTTTATCCCTGTACTTATCCATTTGTCTTTTATGTATTGTTGTCTTTCGTGTTGTTCCAATTTAAACATGAATTGAAATAAACGTGTCTTGAAAAAAAGTATAAAAACCTCTTGCCTTGTCTGTTTTTGTGTCAATATTGTCATACCCAACATTACAATGGCTACCTATGCTATTTCTACTCCTTCCTTATCGACATTCAAAGTCATTGACGAACACGTAGATCATGCTAGTTGGGAGGTCTTGTATCTTCGTCATCCTTTTAACATGTTAATCGCTGGACCGAGCGGTTCATGCAAAACCGAATTTGTCAAACGTTTGACCGAACATAATCATTTGATGGATCGTTCACCTCAACGCATCGTGTTGTGTTACAAAGAGTGGCAATCGGCATACAGCCTCTTGCAAGAAAGTCAAGGTGATTCCATTGTGTCTGTGGAAGGCATTCCTAGCAAAGACGATGGAACCATGTCTGACCCTAGTCAAACTCATTTGGTCATTTTTGAAGACATGTTAGGAGAAGACGAAGAAGAAATTAAACTGTGGTTTTCGCGTAAAGGGCATCATCGTAATGCCAGTGTCATTTACATTACACAAAATTTGTTTCAACAAAGTAAAGCCCATCGTACCATTAGTCTCAATGCTCGATACGTGTTCTTGTTTAAAAGCCCTAGAGATAAATCGCAAGTGCAAGTCTTAGCCAAACAGTTAGAAACACCTTGGCTGACTCATGCGTACGATGATGCTACTCAAACTCCACACGCCTATTTACTCGTGGATGTAAAACCGACCACCCCCGATTATTTGCGATTTCGTACCCATTTGTTTCACGACTGGTGCCAAGATGGAGGACCTGTCGTGTACACGTCTTCGTCGTCGATATAACAACAACAACAACAACAACTAAAAAAATCTATAAAAACCTAGGTCACATTGACCTTGTCTCATACATCGTCAACATGACGTCCCTTCAGTCTCATCTTCCCATCAAATTGATTCGTGCCTTGTACGGTATCAGTCGCGAAAGAAATCCACCAATACGTGCTCACGTCTTAGAAGCCAGTCTCAAAGAAACGGTGACAGCACGTCAATTACTGCAAGGCACCATTCACATTCTACATCAAACCAAACGCTTTTTTGACAGAAACAAAGTAGCCTTGACGCAACTGGCCGATCCTTGCATCGACACTCAAACCAAAAAGTAAATCATTTTGAAACCTGAAGGTAACGGTTCTATACGAGGTGTCATTATTCATTCCCTTTTAAAGTGGGATCCCAATGCTCCCAAAGATCACCCCAAGAAAAAAGCCAAACGAACCCTCAAGAAAAAGAACAATGGCGTCAAGACCAAAGCACAGAAAAAGAAAAGTCCACAGAAAAGAGCTGTCACCCGCAAAAGAGGTACTTGGCCAGGACGCAACCTTACATTCGTAAACCACGACCTGCAGCACCAGTGACCGCGTTTCCAGTAGTCTCAGGTCTTCCACCTCTCTGCTGCTGGTGATGCCAGCCAAATCCAGTTTGACACCCGTTTTTCCTAATTTGATGAAACATTGGAAATCTGTGGTCTCCCAAACCGTCTCATCCACCGGTGACACCCTCTTCCTCATTAGCGAAACTAGCAGCTGCTCACAAAGTACCTGCCCCCAAAGTCAAAGTCCAAGAAAGATCTGGCAAGTTAAAGAGTTTACTGGATTTGTCGAAACAAGAATTTTTCCGATTTAGTCTGTTACGAACCCCTTCACGACGTGTGTTACCTGTTATGAAGTTGATACGACGGAAAGATAATCAGTGGCGTCGCATTCAAGTATAAAAATGACTTGAGGACAACGACGTGAATCAGTATTTTCTGTGCCACTTCTGAACACCCAATGATGTCTCATCAAAAACGTGCACACCACAACCATCGGCGTTCTGCTGTGCAAAAAGGAAATGGAAAAAAACCATCTCGTCATCTTTCAAAACGCTTAGCCAAACATCGACGTCATCCTCTAAAAAGACACAGTCATCCAAGGAAAAGGAGAAGTCACCAAAGGGGAGGCATATTCTTTTTACTTAAAGGTGCGAACAAACTAGCCAAATCAGTTCAGAACCGAACTGGTGTCTTTAGCGACTCTTTTCATGATTTAGGGAAACATGTCGTTACCTTTTTGACGAAGCGCTAGAAAAGAAGATAAAAAAGGGTGTGTACCAAGTCTTTGATGTCAGTGTATTTCTGAAACGAACAAGCAAAGATGTCACCTCGCAGAAAACATTCTTATTCACCCCACAAAGGAAAGAAAAGGAAAGGACTACCTCCTCGTTTAGCCAAACATGGAGACATATTGTCCGTCCTGTCCAAAGTCTCTCCGACCATGCGAAAACAAATCATTAAAATGGCCTCCAAAGATGTCATCGATACTGTGTGCGAATGTTGTTTGAATGGCTTGAAAGACGCGATACCTTTGTCTCCACACCAGAAAAAATGTTTAGCCAAACATCGACACGTTCTTCGTCAAATGGTTCAAAAGAAAATAGTCGTCCGTCAAAAGAAAAAGATGTTGGTTCAACGAGGAGGATTTTTACCCTTTCTTGCTCCTTTGTTGATAGGCTTAATGCCAGGTTTTATACAAAGGGTGACACAAGGGATGACCCAAGGGATGCCCCAAGGAATGGGTAGAAATATGTATGATCCTTCCAGAAGATAAAAGGGACCTATGGAGCACAAAACAATCTCAGACATAACCTTTGCAAGCCAATGGAAGGACGAAAACTGACTTTGGTCCCTTACAAACGATGGATGGAATACCATCGTTGGCAAGAACAACGAACCCCCCATTTACCACCGAATCCTCACTTGACCGAGATGTCTCAATTACAAAACGAATTGCAATTCTTGATGCATCGCAACGATTTGTCCGAAACCAAAAAATCGGAAAAGTACGGTCAACTCTTGAAACGACTGCAACTCGTTCATCGGAAAGCTGTGGAACAAACAGCTCTACCCACTCTGACCGATTTTAAGGCTCTAATGAATTGTCCCTCGCCATCACTATCTACAGCGGACAAGACAAACGTAACCCCACAATTACCCAAGGAAGAAGAGACCCATGATATCTTTTAAACACCCACTGCCACTCCCATTCCGATTAAGATTGCAGCTTCCTTGTTGACCCCTTCCCCCACTCCCCAACGAGAACTCAAAACTTGGGTTAAAAAGATGATGGCCACTCCTCCTTCGACAGAAGTGAAAAAGAAAGAATGGACACCAGAAGTGAGAAAAGAAAAGAAGACCAAAGCTATCCCATTACCTCCAACACTACCACCGCCAGTACCCTCGACGTTTACTCCTGTGGTACATCGGACACGTAACACCGTTTCCAAACAACCCCCATTTCGCCCGACCCAAATCAGTATCATCGAAGAGTGGGTACATTATTAACAAAACCATGGAGAAGGTGTTAGGCAGCATTTACTACGATCCAGCCCACCCTGCAGGTTACGGAGGCGTTCAGAAATTATATCGTTCTGCTAAAAGTCGTCTGAAAAATCTACGTTTACCTGAAGTACAACGATGGTTACAAGAACAAGCTACGTACACTTTACACAAACCCATTCGACGAAAATTTCACAGAAGTCGTACTCAAGTGGAAGGCATCGATCATCAATGGCAAGCCGATTTAGCAGATGTCTCTCATTTCGCCGCCTACAGTCGTGGCTACAAATATTTATTTTGTGTCATCGACGTCTTTTCTAAATTTGCCCTGGTCGTACCATTGACTTCCAAACCGAGCGCAGAGTTAGTACAAGCCCTGCAACTGGTGTTGAAACAATGTGGTCGTCACCCTCTTCGATGGCAAATCGACAAATGTACGGAATTTCTGAACCAAGCCTTCCAACGAGAATTAAAGAAACGTGACATTAATTTTTTCACCACCGATAATCCTGAAACCAAAGCCAGCATCGTGGAAGGAAAGCATGTGGAAATATTGTATGCATCAACACACTCTCAAGTACATCGACGTCTTACCGCACAGAGTCCAAGCCTACAACCAATCTTACCATAGAATCATTGGACGTGCCCCACAAGATGTGACACCCGACAACTAAGTGACTGTTTTTGAGCGTCTGTTTGGTACGTCCCAGACGATGGCTGTCCCCAAGAAAGGTGGAGTGTTAACCACTGGAGACTGGGTTCGCATTGGCAAAACCAAACGCACTTTGGACAAAGGTTACTTACCCAACTGGACCAACGAATTATTTTGTGTTACTGGACGAGAGCGTGATCGACATCCTACCGTCTATAAATTGGAAGACACGAACGGAGAAGTATTAAAAGGAACGTTTTACTTGCCTGAGTTACAACGTGTCACCAAAAAAGAAGACGACGTGTACGGCATTGAAAACATTCTCGAACGAAGAACCCGTAAAGTAGGAAAACGTCGTGTCAATGAAGTCAACGTACTTTGGAAAGGATATCCTCCCATGTTTGATTCTTGGATTGACGCTTCGCAAGTCATCGACTATAAAAAGAAGTGACCATCATGCCCTTCAATACAGCTTCAGCTGCCACAGTGACTACTCCTTCACCCAGTTCTTCTCTGCAAGATTTACAAAAGCAACCCTTGTGGGTGTGGTGTGGAAAACGTGTACCTAAAACGCATATTGTCTTTTACTGTCAAATCTTTGTGGTGTATTGTGTCATCAGTGCTGCCATTGCTAATTTGAGTTTGCAACAAGGAGACAAACAATCGTGGACCATTTTACTAAGCAGTTGCGTAGGTTATCTTCTTCCCAATCCTTCCCTGAAATACTCTTACAACGGGAACAACAGTTACAGTATTGGGAGCCTTGCGTCCAACGTCAGTCATTCTCCCAACAGTCCTTTTTTAGACACTCCTTTAACCTCCAGTGACTCCTCGGACAAGCAAACTTTGGAATTAAGAACAACAACAATGTTAACCAATTTTACTTAACGTTCGTCGAAAATCAAAACAGTTTTAAAGTAGAAGTATATGACTAGCAATTGCAACAACACTTAGACGAACGCTTCACTGTCACTGACCCGATAAAAACACAGGACCCCAAAACGAATCGTTCCGCCTATCTGTTAACCATTGCAACAGGCTATTATTTTAGTGGTCAACATTTAGTGGCTACACTTGCTACCAGGTTCAATATTGTGTTTGGTAAAGCCATGGACAAAGCCATAAAAAGTGTTACCTTTGAATACAATAAAGTGGCTTGTCGCATAATGATCAAATTTTCAGAGGATAAAATGATGGCGATTACCTTTTGTCCTGAATTGTATGATATTTTGGGTAGAGACTTCAGGTTGGTAAAGGAAAAGGAAATACCAGCTATGACCAGTAATTTGGATTTTGCGAAATATTTTCGATTCCCTGTAGAAATGAACCAAGGACTCAACTTAAGTTTTTGTTTACTCGGATGTGGTGGAGTACAACGTGGTAGGACACACCTCTGTACCATTACTTTGTGTCATTCCTTTCAAAGTGGATTCTGCCGCAACTGCTGACGAGGAAGGTGGAAATACCTATCACGTTCACCGCAAATTTGTACATCGTCATTATTTGTTTGTCAGTAAGTCATATTTTGACAGTGTCAACATTAGTATAAAAGGAGATCTGGGACAAAATATTCCATTTACCAAAGGGAAAGTCACAGTGAAACTCCATTTTCAAAAACGATTCTCTAAGAACTGAAATGTCATGTATCCTGTGTACCGAGGAGTCGCTCGACAACGACGACATGGTTTAGGAGATATGTTTAAATCGGCCTTTCGTTCCGTGGTTCTTGTTGTGAAACCGATGGTGACACGAGGATTGCACGCCTTAAAAGATGCCGCATTGACTCACAGCAAAGAATTTCTTCAAAATGTCCTCGTTGACAAACAAAACCCCAAACAAGCTTTCTTGAAAGCAGGCAAAAATGTCTTGCTTCAAACTGGTAAAGAGATTTTTGGCTCACGAGAAGGTCCTATAAATACCCTGAACGGTATCAAGTCTGGCATTCCTGTTTTCCTGAGGACACAGCGAGGACACGGCAGAAAGCGACGACGAAGACACCCTTCCAAAAGTCTCCATACCTCTAAAGTTAGAAAGACTAAGAAAAAAAATAACCGTTCGAGACATAGAAATTTTTGATTATTAAAAGAAAATCATAGAGACTGAGAAACAAAATGATGCACCAAGAATCTTGTGCCTGTTCCAAGTCGGAACTGGATCTCTTTGCCATGCCACCCACTATGATGACCATGCGATAAGCCCAATGGGTTGAATGAATTTCATCCCGTCTCCTCTTTGGCGGATTCAGCTCCCATTGAGTTTGAAATCAAAGAGCAACCCGAAGATTACATCGATCTGAACAGCAGTTACTTGTATTTGAAAGTGAAAGTGATCAAAACGGACAACTCCGTTCCGGCAGCCGATGCCCGAGTAGCTCCTGTCAACAATTTCATGCATTCCTTGTTCAGTGATGTAGATTTGTACACGAATAACAAACTGGTCAGCAGTAGCATGGATACTTACCCTTACCGAGCGTACCTCGAAAATCTCTTGACGTACAGAAAAGAAGCCAAGAACAGCCATATAGATGCTTGCGTGGCATGGAAACCTGACACAGCACGCGAGGATAAGTTTAACGATACATAATTGAAAGATGATGACGATTCTTACAATGAGGGTTTTAACGATCGTGGAAAGAAAATTCTGCAAGGACGCAGTTTAGAAAAGTTCGATCGTTTGCATTTGGACATGTGGTTTCAAGAGAACTATTCGCTGAACGGGGTGGATATTCGCTTGATACTGAATCGTAGCAGTACTGCTTTCCATTTGATGGCTCATGCCAACGAATACAAAACCATTATCCAAGAAGCCAGGTTATACGTGCGTCTTGTGGAAGTGTTACCTAAAGTGTGAAATGATATCAGTCATACTTTGAGCAGAACGACAGCCAAGTATCCGATACGACGCGTGGAAATAAATACTTTCACAATTGACACTGGACTCCGATCTAAGATCGAATATCATCTGTTCCAAGGACAGTTACCCAAACGTTTGTTCATTGGTATCGTGAGCAATGCAGCCCTCAATGGTGCCCACAATGAAAATCCTTTCCAGTTTAATCACTGCCAGATATCCAAAATCGAAACTTTGTGTACCCGACCCTTCGAACCCGACTTTGCCCAGAAGAATTACTTGAAGTCGTACTTGTCGCTGTACGAAGCCACAGGACAGTGAGGAACCAACACCAGTCACGACATTTCCTACGACGATTATGCAGGAGGTTACACTTTGTGGGCTTTTGATTTCACTCCAGACCAAGGCAGCGATGAGGGACATGTCCACCTTATAAAATCTGGGCAACTGCGTGTGGAACTTCAATTTGCAGAGGCTCTTGTCGAAACGGTGAATGTCATTCTGTATGCTGAATTCGTGCATGGATAGTAAATTGTGTGATATTGGATAGTGAATTATATGGTTTGTTTTGGCTGCTTCCCCGTGTGTGGATAGTAAATTTTATGTTTTGCGAATAGTATATAATATGAAAAATAAGTGTAAGGGATGTTTTCCTTCACGTCCGTACTTAAGATATATATATATATATATATATATATATATATATATATATATATATATATATATATATATATATATATATATACTCAATCGCCCGTCATTCGAGCCATTCAACTTTGAACACATCAAGATGGCCATCGACTTGTTCAGCCAACTCTGACACAGCTGGTTTTGGATAATTGATGCAGAATATGTGGTGGAAAGGCTTGAGAAAGAATTTCAGTGTAGTGAGAGATCTATTAGAAGGTATGATAGAGGAGGAACCAAGAAATTAAGAAGACTTATTACAACAAAATATGTAAGAGTAGGGAGTTTGAAGGAGGCACTTGATAATGTCATCAAAGTCAGGTGCTTTCTAGAAGATACATTATATTTGATAGAGTGGGCATATGTGAAGCAGGCACTAGACCGGCTAACGAAAGTGGAAGCGATGATGAGAAAAGTGATGGAAGCAGAGGTGATCAAGATTAAAGATAACTGGACAGAGCTAGTTTAGACATCTTGACTGGATTACCGAGGACGAAAAGAAGAAGAAGGGAATATTTGGAAAAATCAGAAGGTGGTGGAACAACGGCAGAAAATAAAAGAAGAAGAAGTACCCAAAGGTTCTTTTTAGGGCCACTCATATACCTCGAAAAGATATTTGCTTTCTTTGCCTCCATTTCCCTTGTCGCTAGATAGTCCCAAATAAAAATAATATTCCCCATGTTAAATTTTCTTGACGCTATACATACCCACCATGTTAAATTCCCTTTGACGCTATACAGGCCCACCATGCTTTGACGCTATACAGGCTCAGGACCTTTTTGACTGATTTTCCCATTGACGCTATAAATCTTGACGCTATACAGGCCCAAGCCCATTTTGACTGGTATTTCCCTTGACGCCATATCGCCCCACATTACTACTTATGAGACTTGATCGGGGACCGACTTGTGTGTGAAACAATATCTATTACCGGTCAGGTGTGAAGGGCATTGAGAACGGTTTTCATCTGGGCGTGATATAAGTATTAGTTTTTCCACACACAAAAAGGGTCCCACAAATAAATCGGCAAAGAGGAAATCAGAAGTAATTAATTTAAACATTAAGAAGCTTCCTTCTTATGATTAATACAGTATATTTTACAAGGATGCTACAGTTAGCGTATTGACAAATCTGATAGTATATACATGTCTCGTTAAAATAGATCATGTACTGTACTGGTCAGTGCTGAAAGAAATGTTTTTTTTTTAAGCATAGGCCCCGGGTTGATGACTTTAATAAACTCATTAGCGTTGACTGAAATTCAACAAACCCGAACAGTTCATAACTGTTAACTCTCAAGCCCGGAGAAGAAAGAAAAAAGCATCCCCATTATGGGGGCATTTCCTCACCTACCTCCCTATATCGTAATATCTCCTGATTTTCACAAAAAACTCCAAATTATTTCAACATGTCTGTCAATTTTTATTTCTCAGAAGAAGAAAAATCATACGTAAATAGATATCAAGTGTGGAATCCACAGATGCCATATTCTATTGTATCACTTCTGAATATTGTAGTTACGAAATAATCAATATCACATAACATTTTTTGTCTTCAGTAAATAGATTAAGATTAAACATTATTCACGTAAATTTCAGACTTTTTTTAACCACTACAAAAGTACTGTAGTAAACAAAATTGTCACCAAATAGTTTATAACCCAAGAATGATCACAACAAATGCTGTGTAATTTTATCTGCAAACAAAATCTCCATTTCCGCCAAAGAAACTCGGCCAGTTAACACCTGACATTCCTCTACCATGTATGTAAAGTTTCATTACCATGATTAAATTAAAAGGAATACAACAAAACATATGACGCAGTACATGTGCCCTTAAATAACTAATTCAGAATAAATATTTATTCAGTAAACAACGTTGCGTGTCTTAACACTTAAACGAAAGTAAATAAGGTGGGGTATAACATATGGGAAAACAGTTGCACATACATGCCATTAACACCCGTAAGCAATGCAAAACGCCCTGTCGGGATGCTGGAGTCGCTACTATGACGTCACTTTACGAGAGTAACCGAATAGGTGCGGAAATTTTGCATACGAGGTCATGGAAATTCAGCTCCTAGAACATATGCCAATATTTAAATATTGACATTGCAGTTGCATATGATACTTCAGAATAAGGTTTTCTTCTATAGTGCTGTTATTATTATGCTATACTTCCATTGGTTTCTGGTCTCCTTTAACTCCTGTAAAACAGCCATTTCTTACTTTATTAATCTCTGTGTACATGTATATGTATAATGTCAAATAAACGTTTTGGTACTTTATGAATTTCATCTCTGCTAATTTATTTAGAACCCTTGTCTTGAAGTAAACAAGACTATTGTCCTTTACTCAATCTCCATCATGGGTGGATTGCTTTCAAGGTCTGGTAGTTAGCTTTACAGATGACCTTAAAGTGCAGTTAAATTTCTTTCAAACGGACATACAAATATTGCTTTTCTCGTCATACAAATATGCCCGTTTAAATTTCTCCTAAATAAATATTAGGTAAGTTATTGATAGTTCTTTAAAATAATGTTTATTCATCCATCTAAAGTCCTTTCCAGTTTGAAAATGTATTATGATGGTAGTAATTGTCTCTAACATTTTTTGGTAATGGTTCTTCAAGGTTAAAACTATTTTTTTTTAAAATTTATCAAGAACTTTCGATATATATTTAACTATTTCTGATATATTTGATTAGGATTATTTCAAATTATATTTTTGGAACTTGTACGCCTTTTAAACAGTACATCTAGCCATTATTGCGAAAAGCTCACACCAAATTTCATCTCCATAGGTTGGTTGTTATCAAAACTGTAGCATTACAAGTTATAAAGTATATACTTATCTTGCGCTCAGAACTATGTTCCGCGTCCACATTGCCGCTGTTTGACTCGGATGTTTTTGTTATTTAGTTTGCATGATGTTAATATTTAATGTGACAAATAAATGACTTTCACGTCGCTTTTTGTGTCTGCTTCACATTATGTTATCCGTCTGAAGGCATTGAGTTGGTTTTTAGCTTGTACAGAATACAAAATTGTCTACCCAGACAAGAATCGTACCCAAAGACTATGTACACTATGCGCAATACATTTGCACGACGGACTTTGTTTATTGTAATTGCATGTTAGCCAGCACATACGCAGGTTATTCTTTTGGGACAACGATATTTAATTGTCACAATGACACGAACCTTGCACACATTCTCTTAAAGAAGAAGCACGAATGAAGCATTTAATTTAGTACGATACACAATTTATTTACAGCACGATCGTTTATGTTTTTGACCCTGTGCAGTATAGCTTGAATTGGGGAAAAATAAAATGTAAAATTATATTTTCTATCTTCAGCTACATTAGAATCGGAAAACAACTATATAAATTATTATTTCAAATTTGAACAGTTATACAGAGTAGCAAATGTTTCAGACCATAGTCTATAGAAAAAACAGTTATACAGTGTAGCTTAATGGTTCAGACCAAAGTCTATAGCAAACGTATTATTTCACATCAAAACAGTTATACAGTGTAGCTAATGTTTAAGACCAAAGTCTAGAGCCCAATTATTATTTCAGAAATAAACAGTTACACCGTGTAGCAACTGGTTCAGACCAAAGTCTATAATAAAACAGTTAAACAGTGTAGTAAATGGTTCAAACGAAAGTCTATCGTAAAACAGTTACACAATGTAGCTAATGGTTCAGACCAGTTACACAATATAGCTAATGGTTCAGACCAGAATTTCAAGTAAAGCAGTTAGACAGTGTAGCAAATGGTTCAGACCAGTCTATAGCAAAATATTTATACAGTGTAGCAAATGGTTCAGAACAGAGTCTATAGTAAAACAATGTTACAGTGTATCTAATGGTTCAGACCAGAGTCTATAACAAAACAGTTATACATTGAAGCAAATGGTTCAGACCAGTCTATAGCAAAACAGTTATACAGTGTAGCAGACCAGTCCATAGCCAAAGTATTATTTAAAAAATGAAATATGGTGTATGTTTGCTTTATCAGAGTCTATAGTAGAATTATTTTTAGTGAAATAATGCCTTGCTGCAGACCAAATCAATTACTTTATCCTTCACAAGTCTCATAAATGTAATACCAGGCTAATGGGTCTAGCAAGGAAACAAATACCTTAAGGGATTTATGACATTTATGTATCTGGAAAATTTATGTTAGTCTGCACTATATTCATTTATACTGGTGCATGAGTGGTATAGTAATTTTAATATTTTGAAACAAGCCTATTTCTTTTTAAATTTTTGATTTTTAATATCCTTAAAAGCCCTTCGTGTTTTTTTTTACATAAATGTTGGTTAAATTGTGTTCGGCAAATCTTTGTAGAAATCATTTAAAGAATTTTTAATTTTAGCAATTGTGTTACATTGGATGACGGATTGGTTTAATTTACACAAATTTCAAGTTCTTCATGCCAGAATGCATTCTTTGAAATTTGGTCAAATTCTTTTTAGGGATATTTGAGCAGATGTTCTTTAATTAGTTTGCTATTTTGAGTAACTATATACATATCTAATATCAGGTTAGCATCATTTATCCACATTTGAAACAATTTGATGCTGGCATGTTCTCTGTCAAATTTTGTTTAGCTGTTTTAGAAAAAAAACCATGTACACATTTTTCCATATTTTATGGGAACTCGCCATAATTTGAACAGCATTGAAAGATCTTTATAATGTGGTGCGTTCTTTAAATTCTTTGTAAATTTTGTTGAGAGTGTTTTACATCTTGTATTATTGGTGTCCTTTTCTTAGCACTGCTCGCTCTAATTCAGAACGGATCAATGATGTGTTGATTTCTGTCAAGCAGTCGAATGATACTTTATAAAACTATTGAAATTAATGGTGGCGGATTGAACGTTTGAGATAGACTCTGCCAGGATGCCACTTGTCAAATTTGGTTAAATTCTGCTAAATAGTTTTGAGGAAAACGTCGATTTAAAAACAATGTTCAAATTAACATCGGTCATTAATGATGGCAGATTACATCTTTTATTATACAGAGCGAGACTGTGTTAGGATAAAACCTGTGAAATTTAGTTACATTACGTTGAATAATTTCGGGGATGATAATGTTGATGAATGACGGACAACGAACTATACCATAAAGTCAATGGCCTTATGATCTAAACATTATTATAATTTTTCGTACCTCATTTTATTAACCCCGTTATTCCAACAACTATCCCATACCTCTTAATAACTAATCGCGTTATATTACTAATTAACATCTGTGTCGTTAAAGTGTCTATTATGTCGCTCACGTGCTTCATACATGTTAAATTCTCCTTGTGACTGTAGAGGCTGTCCCATGTTAATTTTCCCTGTGACTGCATAGGCTGTCCCATGTTAATTTCCCCTCGAGGCTATAGAGGCTGTCACATGTTATTTTCTCCTTGGGACTATAGAGGCTATGCCATGTTAATTTCCCCATGTGACTGTACAGGCTATCACATATTAATTTTCCCTTGGGTCTATAGAGGCTGTGCCATGTTAATATACCCTTGTGACTGTAGAGGCTGTCCCATGTTAAATTCCCCTTGGGTCTTTAGAGGCTGTGCCATGTTAATATACCCTTTAAACTGTAGAGGCTGTCCCATGTTAAATTCCCCTTGTAGCTGTGAGGCTCCCGCAAGTTAAATTTCCCCTTGAGGCTAGCAGCCATTTTTGGGTCTCAAGTGCCGTTCTCATATTAAACGAATGGATCCAATTAACATATGATTTCCAGTATGAGTCTCAGATGACTCATATTACTACACCTGCTATGCTACCAACTATCACATACCTCTTTATACCAACCCCATTAGAATATTAACTATTAATAATATTATTAATAACAAATCAATTTACAACATATATATTGATATGACTACAAAAACAAAACACCATGAAATTGGAAAGCATAAAAAAATGCTGTAAATGTTTAAGGTAGGAAACGTTATTAGGTCTTTAAGGTTGCTCTTGTAATTGAAACAAGGTGAGTTTTTAAGAGCACACTTGAACGGGACCATTGTGTCATTGTGTTCAATTTCAATGGGCAATTCATTCCACTTTGCTGGGCCCGAGTATGCAAAAGAACTTTGTCCATATGAATTCGTTTTCATAGTGTGACTAATGAGTATACGATTGTCAGAAGATGAGAGTAAGTATCTTGCTGGTGTGTCCACATGGGTGAGGCCAGATAGGTATTTTGGACTATAATAATGATCTAAGCAGCTGTGTTTTGAACTCTTTTAAGTTTTTGGAGTAGATATTGACACGAACTTGCCATAATTGAGTCACAGTAGTCGAGTATTAAAAATACTAATGAACACACGTGTTTTAGTGGCATCAACTGAAATATATTTGCGAATGGAGCTGACGCGATTCAGCTCACGATATGCAGCCTTGCATATGTTCATGACATGTTGGTGCAATGTGAGAATACAGTCCAGAGTAACGCCTTGGTTTAATACTGACAGCGAAATTAATGTTGGTGTTGCTGTTATTTATTGTTTGAGACAAATGGAAGTGAATGAAAGAATCTTTGTGTTGTGATCAGAATGGCCTCAGTTTTATCATCATTCATCTGCAGCTTGTTACTTTTCATTCAAGATTTCTCACCAGAAATGCACCTCTCCACTCCTTGGATGGTAGCATCAACTTCAGTTGGGTGGCTAGATACATGTTATTCAAATCTTAATTATAAAAAATGTCCTAATACTACCAACTAACCCATACACATTTATAACTAATCCCGTGATACAAACTAATATGATCTACCAAAAAGTCGATATATGCAAAATATTTGTAGCTGTCATCGACAATACTTCATCCATTATCGCACGCGGATACAAATGTCATTGATTTGAATTCAATGTTTGCAAAGTCTGCCTTTATCGTGATTAACTTTTGTATCAGTCAGTGTTTGTTAATCTAAATATTTATATATTTATATATTTATATAACCCTATCTGCACTGTCATTTGAACTCATCACCTTGTATGTATGCATGACTTTATTTCTATTTTCACTTTGTAACAGAACATAGATCAAGTTTATCAAAATTATATCATAGATAATATGACACAACATATATAAAAATACAATGTAGCAGTGAAGTGATCCGTCAGCTTACAAGATTGAACTCTTAATTACATACATATGTCCACATAAATATTAGAATTAATATTGCACCGGCTATGTATGTATGTATGTATGTATGTATGTATGTATGTATGTATGTATGTATGTATGTATGTATGTATGTATGTATGTATGTATGTATGTATGTATGTATGTATGTATGTATTGTATGGGTGGATGGATGAATGGATGGATGTATGCATTCATGCATGCATGCGTGTATGTTTGCATATATGTATGTCAAGTATGTATATAGGTATTGTATTTGTGTATAAGTAAATTGTAAAATTAAACACACTTTACGTGTATATCAAAGTACGGGTAGAGGTAAATCAGATATCGAAGCTAGAGCATGCCTTTGATCAGTATAAAGAAAATGAGGTTGTTTGAGACTTCGCGCTATTGTGCTTTAATTGAATTTACAGAGTGTATCATATTTGAAGAAGACATTCCCATAAGCATTTTATATATTTTAGGATATGTATCGCAGGTCCAAATCATTCAAATATAAAAACATAAGCCTGAAGGGAAATACAAATTAGTAATGCAGATACGATATGAAGTAGGCGGTCTTATTGCCTGAAGTAACATTTCACTTATTTATTGGACTATCTTTACCTTCATAAAGAATGGTAGATTATCAAAGGTTAAATGTATGCCAGGAACGTATAATGCAATTAAAACATTTTGGACTGTCTTTTGCACCTTCGACAAAAAGTCTAAGTTTTGTTATAATTATACAATTATCTACCTGTCTCTCACGAGGTATAGAAAGATAGTGTACACAACAAAAATATATTTAATAAGTGGTATCATGTGACGTTTCTGCTTCCTGTGCACGGATGGTGAAAAGGCGGTGGAGGGAGAAATCAGCGGAAGCGTAGAAAGCTACATTTTTCAATCAAAATCCATGTCGACAATGGAGACCTACAATGATATACTTGAAACAAAATAGATTGATGGTTTTTTTTACTTCATCGACATACTCCTTAAGTGAGACATGGATATTGTGTGTACAAATATATCGGAGACTTTAATGACTAAAAATAGATTTGTGCAAATTATTGTCAATAATGTTAACAGCTAAAACTAGGAGCGACAACTCGAGAATGACTTTTTAGTTGCAACACTGGAAGGTGTACTGTTTTGTAAATTTCAATACATTCTACTTCAATGTCTTTTTTCTGATACAATATGCCGAAAAATCTTTCAGTCAAGACTGTGTTCAGTATATAAATAGATCGAACGTAGTGTTCGCTGGTGTGAAATCTTAAAGTCGCACTGGTTCAAAGCTAGATACTTATCGAAACGTTTAATTGATATATTTGTGGTGAAATATTTCGTACGACTATGACTGCAAACAGTCCAGACCGACCTGGAAGGCCTAAAAACGATTTTAGTCTATACGTAAAATTCCAATTAAATAAACATCTTATTATTGATTTATAACACAATTTGCCTGGGTTTGGACAATAGAAAATACCCATTCTTTCGGATTTACTATCATATTCAATGTATAACTTCGGTAAATAATTATAATATAGCACGAAATCACACACACACAACATATATATATATATAGATAGATATAGATATATTGTAATAAATTTGGAGTATGTATATTTGACAGCACCCGGTTTTTAAGCAATTCTTAGATTTATTTGTGTGAGCATTTGGTCTTCGGTGCCATGGAAATATTACTAGCCCGAAATACTTAGCCAATTAGTAGGAACAAACGTCGCAGACCCGAGTGTTAGTGAATTTGGACCATGCTGGGGTCGTTAGTAGTGAATTTAGGTACAAGCCGAATGACTGTCCCTTTAGTAACATAGTCCATATTAAAATTCAGCGGTGTATAAAAGTGTTGTGGTTGAAATCAGTAAATTATATAATGGAATCAATAAGTTGGAACTTGGTAGGTACCGTTTATGTGTCCATAGTGGAAAATGAGCGTATGTATATGAGCGTGATACGCCGGAAATATAGCACGAAATCACACACAAACACACGCATATATATATATATATATATATATATATATATATATATATATATATATATATATATATATATATATATATATATGTATATATATATGTATATATATATATATATATATATATATATATATATATATATATATATATATATATATATATGAGAGAGAGAGAGAGAGAGAGAGAGAGAGAGAGAGAGAGGAGAAAGAGAGCTAAATAAGATTCCCTAATTTACTACAAGAAATGAAGTGGGGATTAGTGACGAAACAGGTTGTAAATCCCGGACCTCGTCTGGCTTTTATCCAGTTTCCTTTCTTTATTTAACTACATTCATCGCTATATTTGCATGAATTGAAACACAGACAGAGAGAGACAGAGAGACAGACATAGAACAATGACGGCCAGAGTTTCAAGCTCAAACATGCTGTTACAGCACAGATAAACAGAAAAGATTACTTTCATGAGAAAATTTCAAAATATCCCGCTTCTTCGACACCAATTATGGAGTAATATAATTATATGAACATTTGATAAGTCCTTTATTAAACAGAGCTGTGCAGGATCTCAAGTACATTGATATATGAATATTAATTATTGATTTCACTGCATGATAAAATAACATGTATTCATGTTCAGTTACACTTATTTATTTATTTATTTATTTATTTATTTATTTAAAGAATTGTCAGTTTAGTATGGCCTCTACACTGAATAGAGATATTCGATTGTGAACTAGAAATGTCCTTATATTGTGGTTGGTAAAAATAGCGTTTTCCTTGTCCATCTGTCTTTTCCGCTATCCACTTAATTTGCATTTGGATCAGTTTTCATGCACTGTAGCGGCGAGACACTCATGTTCTGTAAATTCACTCCTAATTCTTTTTCAAGATCTGTAAATCGACTATCTGTTTTATGAATACATTTCTAACTGTCTTTCAAGAATAGGAAAAAAGGAACCATATTCAAACACTGATGCACGAGACATGGCTGCCATCATACAATTAATTTCAAATCTTTTTTAACTTTCAGTATATGATCATGCAAAGAAACATTTTTATCAATCTTAATTTCAAGAAGTCTTTTGACCAAACTGTCATCTGCTAATCTTGGAAAATCCGTTCTGTTATGGCATCTATTACCCCATTCAAATCTGCAGCGTCTAAAATGCTTCAGAACTGCAATTGCCTGCGGTAGCCATATCCTGGATCAAAGATCGAAAAGAAGAATATAAGCAGATGTTAAACGAGACCATGAAAAATGAATTTGCCGTCCTCCAAAATTCAAAACGAATGTAGCGACATTATGCAAAGGTGACGCTCTTATTAAAACTTGATAAACCTCTTGACGTAAAAAGTATTTTTTTTCTAGTCTGACAACAAATCGTGTCAGAAACACCATCTCTCGATTTGCAAGTAATTCAGCTTGTCAGCTATAAGATAGGTTAATTTAAATACGTATATCTGGTTCATAATAAGTCATTTGTTTAAGCCCTCTAATTAAGTTTAATCACATTTGGATCAAAAAAGTTATCAGAGTCGTAACAACCGAAGTCAGTCAGATGCAGGTTCTCGTTTGTTGCGATATTCTTCTGAGATGTTGATTTTATAACTTTATGTTTCAAGCTTGTTTAAAATCAGGTCATACATATGGCATACATACCAGGAACGAGCTCAGCTAGTTATATGCAAAATAATCTCATTAATAGGCGTATGACAGTCACTGTCCGATTCGGCCGAGATTTTGATAATATCAATCCATTTTTCCAATTTTATGCAAATTAGAACACTATGGTTGCTAATGTGATAACAAGCAATTCTTTGCGGATGGACGACGAGCGAGAGACACATGACTATACAATTGTTACGAAATTATGTTTCCTCTTTTGAATTTATATTACAACGTTTGTATACGTCGTTTGAGAATACGAAATTCTATTTTAAATGGTTTAATTGAATGGTCAGTACTGTTGTAAAAATACATTTATACTAAGTAGTACAATGTATTCTCAAAGTTACTCTAAGGTGAAAAAACAACCAACTGAATAAGGTCAAGATGACATGAGAGTATTGATTTAAGGTTGCGTAACAAGCATGAGAAATCAAAGTACAATCTGTTTACCTCGAGTGCTCTATCATTTGATTGGTTGATTGAGAAGTGAAGATAAGAACCGTACTGGTTTTATTGATGACTGTTTGAATTATGCTGCAATAATGAGTTAATTATTCGAGATTGTTATCAGTCAAATATACTTATTTAAAACGTATAAATACACTATAAAGTAAAGAAACAAACACACTGTTGTTTCTTATGCAGTCATACACAACTTATTGTAATAGTGGTTGAAGGAAGAGATGGCTTCTTTTTTAATCGGAAATCTTTAGATTTGAGTCCGTCAAACACGGAGTTTCACTTAGGAAAGCTTTAACTTCATGCAGAAGAAAAACTGATGCAAATACGTAGAAACAATGAAGAGTATAAGAATTGTGTCAGTAGTAAAGTCAAAAGGTTCCTTGATGAGAAAGAAGTTTAAAAAAATGTAAAAGGCAACTAGTGCAGTTTAGTACAAATGATGATTAATCATTGATTCGAAAGGTTCCATTTGTAACTATATTTTCTTCACAACAGGCTTTTATTTAAACAACCATTTCAGTTTCACTTGAGTATTTACAAAGCACAATCTCGAATAACTGGGAACTATCAAATTTTCTATAAGCTGGATCAGAAATCCTTATCACGTCCATCGTGTGGTTATTGCAATAGGAAAGAGCACGGAAATTATAAGGTAAAGAAAGATACGCAAAAGAATTCTAACGGAACAGTTGAAATGCTCTTGTTTCTAAGAGATCACGGTCATGTATTGAAAGAGATACGTGTGCGGGAGGTTCGTTTACCTCAGACTGATTTTGTTTTGGAGATTTACGAGCCGTTCACATCGAAGAGTTCAGTTTCACTTATTTGTGAGATAATATCGTTAATTGGTGATTGATAATCACTTGTTAGTGATTTTGGTGAGGGTATTCTGAGTAAGTTGTTAAAATACACAGGTGGGCCCCGAGTGGCTCAGTGGTTTGAAGCGCTCTCCGTTATGGACTACTGCCATCTCACCTCTGTCTCCGTGGGTTGGAGTCTAAGATTTGGCTAATGTAGTTATGTGAGAAAGCTTGTCAGTGTCTTCTCATGCGTCGGTGGTTCTTTCTTGGGGTTTTTCCGGGTACTTCCTCCACCAATAATACTGGCCACCATGTATAGCCTATCGTGTGCTGAAAAATGGCGTTAAACCCTACAACGACTAAAATTAAAAGGCATGGGAAGTTCTCAGACTTTATAAGTCTGGTGTATTTTGCCATTTTCTAAGAAGTCTTCTTTTAGTGAAAGTGCTCCAATACGGTAAGTAGATTGTACGTTTGTTAACATTCCTATATATTGTGTTAATTTGCCATCAGCTTTAGTTTTGGGACCGGTGATTAAACGAGCGCAAACCTCTTTGCCCAGGTGGAAGTATCGAATCATTCCTACGTGATCACATTGTTGGATATAAGTTCGTGTCTAATCCACTTGAAAGTGACATGACCTGTATGGATCGAAGAATTGATCCTCTCGAGGTAGAAATCCCTAGTTTATATTAGTCTTGCGCAGTTACTTGAGCTATAGCAAAACATCCTTTTGTGAACGTTGTTGAACAGGATGGATTTTATTTAATAGGCACCTTTTTAGTCAGACCTTTAACGAGGTCACTTTTGCTCCACATTTGAATCCGTCAGGAGGTATTGACCAATGTGATACCCATTGGCTACACATTTTCTTAAATCTAATTAGGGTGATAAAAGACAATCACTAGTTGCCTGACAGTTAGAAGATCCAGATATCTCCTGTTCGTTTCAGAGGGCCAGTAAAACGGAAGCTTGAACAGAAGGATCTTGTTACTTACTTCTTGGTCAATAAGGTCCTTGTGAGGAAATGGTGGCCACCTGACGTACGCAATGGTGATGAGTACTCAGTTAGTGGTCAGATTTTTATTCATATATCGATCCGATAATGAATTTGTAGTCTAGCACATGAAACGTTGTTGTCTGGTTATTTAGAAGTCAGTAAGACTTATTCCAGGATCTTCAATTACAGTTACTAACCGAAACTTTTATGTGATGCTTCAATGTTTTATAGATCTTTTCATATTTATAAAACGGTAGTAAAGCTCAATCAGAAGATACCAGAAGCTCAAATGTCATATGTTCCTGCGTTTGATGAATCATTTAGCAATATCATGGTTAACTGTGTCGGCCCTTTCCTTAAGACCAAGTTAGGCAACTAATTCTTGTAGATTATTATTTGCGCATCAACAAGATTCCGAGAAGGTATTCCATTAAGGAATATTAAAACTGAGGCCTTATTTATATCTTTTGTGAAGATTCACAAAGACAGTATACCTTTCAGAGAGAGAGAGAGAGAGAGAGAGAGAGAGAGAGAGAGAGAGAGAGAGAGAACGAAACAAGCAAATGTGTTCACTTGGTGCTGTTTCCTGTTAAATAATCTGTTTGATATTTTTTTAAATATGTATTTTTCATCCGTAAAAAGTTAGGTGTCAAGGTAAGAGTAATTGCGTCATAGTAGTATGTTATAAGTATGTAGACAGATATAGTCATGTCGATTATAGTTAATTTGGTAGTACCTAGCCCCCATCACAGACATCTTTTGAACGAAGATAAGAAATCAGATAGTGGTGACTTTGAATAGTCGTCTCATTTAGGACGCTTTGGACAATGTGGGTCAGAAACGTTTGCGCCTGCTTCCCAAATAAATGAATGAAATGAAAAAGCTAATGCAAGATTATGAACAGTTATTTACAGATATTCGAATAAGAACAAATAAGATTTTCGACGACGCTGAAATACTGATTTCAAAGCATGTAAAGCACCACCCTTAAGGATGAATCCTCTCAAAAAGAAACTGAAGAATTCAGGATTTGCTGAAAAAGAACTTTATCAAACTAAGTGAAAGTTACTGGAGTTCACATTTTTTCTGGTGACAAAACCTGAAGACTGTCCATGTGTGTACTGATTAGATAAGAGTAAAACGTTATGCTAAACCAGATTATTTCCAATACCTAGAATTGATGACTGTATTGACAGGATTTGGAAATGCCAAGTACGGCACAAACTCTGATCTCTTGAAAGAATTCAGGAAAATTCCACTTACAGAGAGAGAAAAGGAAGTTCCAGAACTCGTGACTCGAGGTAAACTTTACCTATACAAAGTCGTGCTATTTGGGATTCTGTTCTACTAGATATTGAACCAACATATTTGTTATTTCTTCTTTAATACAACGGCTTTCCTCTGACAGATAATATCGTATGGCAAATTGGAGCAATTCATCATTTTTAAGGCTCTAACCTTTCTTGGCAATGAGTTAAAAAAAAGTTCTCCACTTTAGTTGACATTGTGAAATCTTGTTAGTTACACTATAAGAAATCACAAGGATTAGTGACTAAGATAATTCCAACATAAAAATAAATTTAAATTTCAAAACAGTCTCTGTTTCACTGACTATTGTATCCCTAACAAGCCCACACTATTTTTTACGACTCTATGAAAACAAACCTAAGTAACAGAATCGAAATTAAATCAACATGTTAAATTTAGTTTAATTTTCAAAGCTGCAAATGATAAATGCGAGAGCGATTTAGAGCAGTATTAAGTGAATTCAATCAAGGACGTATAAAATCTATAAACGTCCTAAATAAAATAAACGTTCAATTTTAATTTCGATACCTGGAGTGTAATGGTCCTCTAATAACCGCGAGGTTGTCAAAAAACGTTGTCCACAATTCCTTCTAGAAGTTTATAACAGTTCCAGAATAAAACTATAGTCCAAAATATTTAGCACTTTATATTTCCACTGAACAGTCAGAGAAAATTATTTCCTTTCGAATATTATCTAAGAATAACATAAAACATGTCTGCAGACTTACAACAGGTATACAATAAGTCTGAATGACTTAAAAAATCGGATCGAATCTGAATTATAGTTTTTCACATTATGTACACACTTGATTGCGACTGTACTTCGCAAAAAACCAAACATGACAATATACACTTTAGATTTTGCGTCGAATTAATCATATTCAATTGACTTCACGCAACCACTGAGAAACTACATAATTATTCTCAAAATGTCTATATTCCATCAGTCACTGAGAAAATACGCCATATGCGCCATTATAAGTCCTTTTATGAAGACTATTTGACCTTGGTTCTCAGCGATGTGTATGTCCGCAGGTAATGTTTTCTTATTTATTTGTTGATATCATACGTAGCCGTAAATAGCTATTGTTTTTAGTACGAAAACAATTGCCACTTATTTTTACGTGTCAAGTAGGACACAGGTAAACGCACAAATTACTGAAAAGATAACTGATGGTGTTATGTACATTTATTGTATATTTGTGCTTGACTTTGTCAGTGATTGTGGACAAAGTTCTGTGTGTGAACAACTTTTAGTATGATTTTAAGTTACAGATTATTTATTTTCTGATATATGTTTGGTCTTTTCGTATTAACAAACTTAAATTGTTCTAGAATACAACTTGTGAACCACATCCTGGGTAGTTCATTGTTTAAGGTTAGTAAAATGAGTATATAAGAATGAGGTACACGAAATTTATCATTCCTTCATTTATGTTTAGTTTGTGGAGTGATTTTCTGTCGTGTTCAGACATAAATTAAAAAGACTCATCTATATGTATAATTCATTGGAATTAAAAACTGCCCATTAACATTCTGCTCTAAACCATTAATTTGGGATTATTGTAAATTCATTTAAAGACATTCTGTATTATATGATGTAATACATCTTGGTACATCAACTTAATGAAGACAATTACTAAATCATCACATTTAGTATTACAATTCATTCAGAACCCTATATACTGTTGGACTTGTTATATACCATCTATGATTATTTGGGATTTAATTCGTTTATTTGCAATTTGTAAATTAGAAAACAAAATAATTTTAATTTTAATAAATCTGTTTGTTTCCCTTATTACTGTTGATTAATTTTAATATCATAGAGTGGCAACAAAACATAACTGATTGATCGATTGACTCTGTGTGTGTCTGAGAGAGAGAGAGAGAGAGAGAGAGAGAGAGAGAGAGAGAGAGAGAGAGAGAGAGACGTACCTTTCATAACCTTTTTTTGGTTCAGCGATGTGTGTGCTGACAGAGCCTGTCTCTATCCGTTCTGGGATTACAAAATTTTTATACCGATCTGCCATCGTCTGTGTACGGTTCCTGAACTGTGCAATAATCAGATTTTCGCTTTCATTCGTTTTACCCCAGTCTATTACGTAGACATCAATCAAGAAGATGAACAAACCAGCGTCAGGATATGTCGTTCTAATGCGATTCTAAAATAAATTACGAAAATCTTCCAAAGTTGTATGGAAATAAATTTTAAAAAAATATAATAAATTAAATATTTTGCGCATTATAACAGCATATTAACTAGAATCACGTTTGTTCAATTTAATATACACCAAATATCTTTCATTTTCTTCTGTACAAAACCTTGCCTCTGTTTCCTTTATCCATAATCAAAACTCTTGAATTAATTGTCTAATGCAAAAGCATTGACAACATACATGTCACCTATTTTTTTTACCACACCCTTACCTGAAAACCCACAAATTGTCATCGCTTAAATTGATTTTACACGTCAAGTGATTGAGTGATATATCTACCGAGTTATTGTATTTAAAAAGCGTGAAATTAATATTTACAGTGTGTTCTGTTATTAAGGCGAATATCGACCCAATCCATTGACTGAAGTTTATATTGTTTACTGCATCCTCTCTTCACCAAGTGATACCCATAACATTTATGTTGTATAAAAAGACAACATTTGCTTTTGCTTTCAAAACATCAAAATGTCTACTACCTTTTCATATTCACAAAAATTTATAATTTTCCACTTTAATTGTATGTTTTAAAATTATCCGTTTCATTAAAACGCATTGTTGATCGATAGTATGACATATAATAAAATTTGTCTTCATCATGCCGAAGTTAACAAAGAATGTTAAATGGTTTTGTTTGCATTGTAAGATGTTCTGCAGATTCCAAATTACCAGTACCCAAAAGATCTCAAAAAGCTAAAGAAATTACATAATAAAATAACTTCCTTTGTCTCATTTGCTGTAGACCATGACTCTGAGAGTTCAAAATGCAATAGTCAATCTGGTAGCAAATAAATGTCTTATATACATATCGATATATCGATAGAAGACATCACAAATGTTAGCAAGGGCTTTCTAAAGATAACAAGGGATGAATCACAATATCGTTCAATCGTTTCTAATTACAAAGCTTTAATAACAGTACTAAAGTCAGGAAATTTACTACCATTTGCAGAACTTTCCTTTAATTATGATAGTTTAATCTTTGATCTTTTTCCATTCCAGACATCGTCTGAAAATGAATGAGCAATTTATTTTAAAACTTTGCTTGTTACTGTAAAAAGAGATGCAAAATATGTATAATAAAAAGGTGTTATTTGTAGTTAATTTGCATTGTGGGCCTGACCTTCCTCCATGGCTGAGGGTATACTTTTAGCACACCAAACTTGTGCTGCCTTTTGTTCGCAATGTATAGTCCGATTTGAGTCCAAGGCGTACCTTATTTATGAATTGAGAATGCTCTGAAAGCGAACTTAAAATGAAAAGTACCTACGTCAGAAGTGGTAGGCGTCAAGGGATGATGCAGTCAATAACAAACTTCATGCCATCAAACCATCCCTGGGAAAATGGACTCCTTCCTACAGAACTATCCATAGGGAGGAGGTTGTCATTGCAAGAATCAGAATCGGTCATACATACATTACCCACTCCCACATACTAAAAGGTGAAGATCCACCAGAGTGCGTTTCTTGCAATGAGCCATTCACTGTTAAACACTTTATGACCGAGTGTTCCGACCTGCAACCTACGCGTGCTAAATACTATAATGTACATGATATGAAGGAACTTCTCGATACAATACAAATCACTTGTATTTTAGATTTCCTAAAGGAAGTAAATCTCTATTTTAGACTATAACTTGTATGATATCACCTAGAATATTTTTATCTAATGCAAATATCACCTCTTATTTACAACATCTAATCATCAACATACACCACTTACATCTCCCGTTGATTGGGAAGCTTCATATTTTCCTGTCACCAACATCTTACCATTTTATATTTAACTATTATGTTTTTTTTATATCTTTGGTCGATGTTAAACCTTTCTTATTTTTGAACATCTAACCTATTGTATGGCGCTAAATAGCCTAAAAGTGCTGATGCGCCTTTAAAATTCAAGCAAACAAACAAACAATCCTTTTAAATTGACACACATTTTTGTGAGTTGCGTGAAATTAACATAGGTTTGATAGGATCAAATAAACATTTGTTTGCCTTTTTAGTTTCAGTCTGTGTAATCATTTACTTTCGTTTTCAGATGTAATTTGAAGGATATTATTTATTTAAATTATTCATTGGAATTCGAACGTGTTCTGTGATGTTTTGGACTAAAACACTTCTTTTGATATCATTGTGAATTCATACAAAGACATTGTGTAATCAGTCATTGTATTATATCATGACTGTTGGTAAAGCATTTCATTCAAGATTATTGGAATTTAGGAATTGTGATAAGATATTTATGATTATTTAGCAATTAATTCACAATACAGTAGGTTCAACTTATATGTTCACTTTATAACTGAGACATATATTATTTGCTAATGTTACTTACATTGTTTTCGTTTACTTCTTTCTATTGCTCATTTTAAGACCACTGAGTCGTAACAAACGGCTTTACCATCAGTTTGTTGCATATGAAACTATATATTTCTTGCTTCCCAAAGTGATATAAAATCCTTAACGCTCTGTCCTTTCAACTTTTGAAGTTTACAAAATTTAAGTCAAAATTCCATGAAAATAAAATAGGACAGGATTCTCTCCACGAATATTTATTTTGGTCTTTTTTAATTTAGAATAAACGAAATATAAGCGTTTTAAAAAATAATCAAAATTTGTTACTGATTCGATATTTTCAAGACGTTAATTGTTTCATCCACAAATCTAAACTGTGTTATTTCTGTAGTTTTTATATGTGTACCTTTAGCAGACTTTGAGTAACTAAACATGTCAGTAAATGTCTGAAGCACAATAATAAATCAATATGGCGACAACGGGTCTTCTTGCCTTAGCCCTCCTTCTACCATTAAAGTAACTTTCAAAAACTAAATTTGTCTAGCACACGCTGTTAAAGTCTCCATGCTATCATGTGAAAAGCTCTTTAGAAATCCACGCTAAGCAATGTACAAAGACTCCTTCTTTTTCTTACATTCCTAATATCTAAGAGATCTTAAAGGCACAATAGTGCAGCTGAGGGTGAATTTGCTTACAAAAATGTTTAGACATTTATGTATATCAACTGATTAAATACTATTTAAAATGCAATTCTAGGGTAATATCAATTACGTAGAGGTTCTTTTTATGAAATACGAGCTCTCTGAAATCTTCGTACGAAGCGTAACGAATATATCGTCTCCATATCGAAATCGCGCTCGGCAGAGATAGACAGATCCTGAACGAATAACACACATCATTCCGCTGACCGAAATTTGCATAATTATATGCAAAATTCTGTACACTGATGCTGATGACGTAAAACACAACCACGCTACCAGAACAGCCAAATGTCAACAACAGTGAGCACCGATCTTATTTAGATCTCGTTCTATTCTCTCTATCATTTTATTTCTAGTTTTAGTTTTAAGAGGAAACGTTGAAATTTATTTAGAACTACTCTTATGGTTATATTTAAATACTTAGTTGTGGTACGAGAATTATTTAAATCGACGTGATTTGTAGATTATTGCATAAGCCGAAACGAATTTGTTATATGCTTCTCCAAGTTAATAGTTAACGTTACATAAATGGGTTTTATTAAAATTTGCGACTGGAGTATAGAATCCGGGACAGATCATAAAAAAATGCACACGCACAAACATACTGTCACATGGTCACTTAAAGTTTAAATACCATTTTCAGTGTTTCCCTTTACCTTCATTAGCGTTTCAGAGACCCTTAACGTTTTAATGTTATCCCCTGTTTTGATACCAAAGTTTTTTTTTTATAACCCAGTTTAGATACCAAGGAAATTTTTGAATCTAAGACTTGTACCCCTAGGTGATAGTGTAGTACGCACCCTGAGTAAATATACACAGTGACATGATTCAGCACAAAAAACATCCATCAAATCACAAACTCTCATGTATTAATTTCTGATACTCATATAGCACTAGATTCCTATAAGTTTGATAAGTAAGTATGAATATATTACTTGTATAATTATGGAATAATTTTACATATCAAAATTCATTAGAGACAACTGGACTAAGGTAGTAATTATAATATGTAATACAGAAGATACCCTCCAAATGATAAACTCAAATGTAGAAATTGTGTTATTACCTAGACTGAAATCATCTCACTTTCAAGTTCAAGTCCGGACGACCTTCAAGATGGAGAGGAAGGATGAGGCATGGAGAAAGAAGAGGAAGAAGACATGTAGTGCAGCCTGAAAACAGTGCTGACCAAGCTCTACACATAATTCAGACAAGAATGAGGGTAATTGTTTATTTATACCTTGCAAAACATGTATTGATCCACACTGAAAAATGTTTAAAACTTGGCAAAGACTCTATTATATACAAGTGAGAAGTGTTTTGCACAACTTAGAAAATACATACTTCTATTGAAGGATTATTTTACTAAACAATGCATGTTTAAACTGCTTTACATTTTGTTGCTACTTACCACCCCACCCCAACATCATTTGGTACGGAAAACCATGCACAGATACCATTGAAAATACATAGGTTTTTGTGGTCACGTGCGGCTTCCGTAACATTTCGTGAAATACAAGTTTCATTAAAAGCGGGCCCCCACAGAAATTCATTTTCTCTCGTTTATTTATCAATTACCTAATTGAATCTTCACAAACTCTAGGTTTTTGTGAATTATTTCAGCTTATAAGTCGACACATTCATTAGTTACATGGTCTGTGACATTCACAAAATTACAGACACTCTGCACTATTGTGCCTTTAATACTTTCATTAATGAATCATCTTTTCATACAAGCAGTTTAATTTTATGTAAAATGTGGGGCAGACAATCATTTTAATGGGATAGGCAGAAGAAGAAGGTAATAATAGACATTTAACAGCTTGAGTGGGCTCCATGTTTTAAATACTGCGTATCTTTATCATTTTTATTAATCAACGTTATTGAAGTTTGTTTATGTGACACACCATAAATAAATTTTCTTTCATAATAAACATTAGGATACAATTGTGAGACTTTTATTGCCAGCGAACTTAAAGATTAAAATGTTCACAGATGGATCTCAAATATAAATTACCATAATATCTTTTTTGATTATTGGAATTGGGAGTTTGTTTGGTTATCTGTATTATTAATTATTTTATTAATATTTGTAGGCTATAAGTTTGATTTTCAAGATACAAAATGTTTTCCAATTGTTCCCTTCGTTAATACCATGTTTATTTTCACCTTTAACAACCCGTTGTGTTTACTTTAATATATACCTTTCAGCTTCAAACGATATTCTTATTATTCCTCAACCTTTGGAACATTTATATTGTTATACATCTACATTATTTTTACTAATTCATTTTTATGGCTTGTTCTATTTATATTTCTTACCTAAATTATGAAAACTCGCAAAAATTATGTTTCTTACATTCCAATTTAAATACAATATCGTCTATTTGGTCTGATCTATACGCATACATTTCAATACAATATTGTCTATTTGGTCTAAAAAATACTTGTTTTATTTAGACGACTAATGTAACACTATTCTGTTGTTTTAAAAAAAATACATTTAATTCCCAGAATATCTAACCTGGCAAATCTTTTTTGGGTGTTATCTACAACATTGATATTTTCTTACCATTAGATAATTCTTTTAAATATTTTGTTAATTCCTCGCAATCATTTTTAATTTTTGAACTTTTTGGCCATTTGTCCCGTAACATTGGACACTTCTTTGTTTCTTTTTCAAATAGACTTATTCCCCATTCCAAATATGTTTCGGCGAGAGACTTAAGAGTTAGACTTTAGAAATCCAGACTGATAGTCATAAAACGACTGTATCAGACAGCTTTCCAGTACACCTTATGCGTGAGATAGTTGAATTTGTGTGCCAGATATGTGTCGCTTTTAAACAGCTAAAACAACTAATATCTATAAACTAGAAAATGTTTTCTCTCTTGAGATCTTTTGCAAAAATAGTAAAATACTATAGGTACTGACCATACAAAAGGATTCTCAATTAAATGAAATGAAAAAGAAACATCACCTTATTGACATCTAAACTTTATAAAGCATCAAAGAAGTCTTGTTCAGTAACTTTCTTAACTGAGTGTTCATTATAAAACTTAATGATGATTCCCGACTTGGTTTTGTCATCGATCAACGACAGAATAGGAAGTAAAGACTTCAGCTACGTCAGTAATTTCGTATCCAAGAAAATCCGATTGACGAAGATATGAAGATTACAGAGGTTTTTTGGGCTCCAAAGTGTCGAGTCTAACATGAAATATCTAGCGATTCTCCGAAAATGTGCGATTTTAGTTTAAATGCTACGATTCACTAAAATAACCTGAGAAATTTAGGTTTGGATTTATGTTAACAATAGTGTATTGTTTATACTCTTTTTCATATTATTAATAAAAAAAATTATTTCAACTTTTATTGCTGTTTTTGGTATAGGTTAATCGCCATTTTCAGCACATGATAAGTTATACATGGTGGTGGAATACCCCGGAAAAGAATCATCGATGTACGGGAAGCTACTGTTAAGCTTTTTCACATATCAACATTGGCTTAGACCGAAACAGAAGTGAGATGACAGTAACCGGTAATGAGATCACTAGCGGACCCTCGTAATTTTTACTAATTTGACATTCTGCTTATATGCTGGTATGAATAGTCTCTTAAAGCGTTTAAAAAATATGTGGTATTTTATGTTGGGGTGGTGGTGTCGTTTTCAAAATTCTTCAGTGAAAAGAGCATTGAAAAAATTTATTTTAACCTGACATATTGAAGACAATGTCCAATACCTACCACAAATCGTTTGAAGTCTTTATCTTGCAGTGGAAAAATAAACTCATCAAAATCAACTATGCCCACAATCGAGTATCCCGCCAATCTATCCATGCAGTCGTAGACTGGTATCTGTTCATCCGACCAGTATTGAAAAGTCTCTTCACCGAACGTCCGCTTGATTGTGCCTGTCAAAAGTTGATTGCTACGTTAGAGATTAATTATTCATAGACTTTAATTTATTATCTTTGAATAATGTGCTGATATTTTTGTGTAGCTAATTATGACCTTAGGCAGGACCCCTGATACGGCGTGCATGGCGTGTTCTTTGTAAAAAGTTGGTAGATGTAAAACCAAGTATGTAAAATTTATACCTCAGGCAGTGGCATACCAAGTGTCTATGATCTCCGCCATTTTCATTTTGCGTTTTATGCATGCTTCAGTACAGATAAAGAAGAAATATTAGTAAGAGTTCTTTACGTTAGTTGAAGAGTATTTCCTTAGACATTTGCTTTATTCACGGTTAGATAATTCTACAATTAGTACTCTGAAAAATTATTTCCATGACAATGTAAGTAGTATCAAAGTGTTCGCTTTACTTTACAGGCCTGGCAGTGGATATTGACATCTGTCCTCGCCTCTACCCATTGATGTGGTGTCTTGCACTTGCAACCGTTGCATTTGTATTACATTTAATTTTGCACACACATGCCTTAGTCATGGGGCTAGTGTATCATATGGATGTCAGTGACCAAAAGAGATCAGTGGGGATATAACCAAGCCTTTCTACTAGGATTTTGGTATCGTTTGATACTGCACATGCAAAACATAATGGCAGCTGCTGTTTTGTGTAGATATCCCAGTTCTTTGACTAAAGGATTTTTATTCAGCTTTTACTTTTTATGAATCCGCGTTGATTGTTATTTGTGCTCGTAACTGCCTTTGCTTCCCATTTCTCACAACATAGTCTCAAAATCTCAAGCACTGATGACCTTATCCTCGATTGTTACTTGGTACAATTTACTGATCGCATTGTCCCGATACCAACAATTCAGAATAGATGCGTACTCGTGAATGCCATGGCATTTAAATTAGTTTCCTAGCACCACCAGAGTCACCTATTACTATCTATGCAGCGTCTACAATAATACCGATTGGTGCACCTACGATGATTGATCTGTTGTTATTCCAGTAATACCAAGACCAACATAGTTGCTTCCGCGGCATGATTAGAAACAGCACATACATCCAAACAAGCGCATTTGTATTTCACGCTCAGCGCAGTTCTCTTGGTAGGTTTATTTGTTAAGAAACCAAGTTGGTATGTGCTTGGCTCTAAACATAACCTTTGCGAATATATCTGCAAAACCCAAACCTGTGACTGATGGGACTTGCTCACAAGAAACTTCAGTGAATCACCAATGAGTTGTGACTGACTTTGAGCAAATTTAAGGTTGAAATTTGATTTGTCACCAGTCACCAATGGGGTCGCGTCACCAGGTCTAGGCTCCGTACCAGCCGTTTCTGGGTCCGCAAAATAATTCCACAGAAGTAGCTAAAATGTATACGGTCAATCTTTTGTGTGGTCAGTTATATCTTTGACACAATTCTCTGTTTGACCAACTGTTGTGGCTACCTCAACATTGTCGAATATTTATTTGGGTTCCTTTCCGTCGATGGAATAACACCATCATTATGTTATTAACAAATCCGACTTGGACATTGGCTGGCAAATCAGTGTCATCGGCTTTTATTAGTTTTTTCTTAACTTCCAGGAATACCTCACATTGAAGGAACAAAATAGACGTGTCTTGCACTTGAGATTCCATTTTAATTGTTTGGCACTGGTCAGATTTGAATGATAATGCAAATTTATCTTGCTTTCATCCACTAACAGAGGCTTTCCCATGTCCAATATTGGATCAATACATCTTTAAACTGAACCATATCGAAACTATACATTATTGATATTTTTAATACCAATCACCGTCCAAATCCACTCCACATTGCTAGACTTGCAATCTTTGTTGAGCGGTTTCGTTAGAGATTTACTAACTGAAGGTGACATTGGGTTTGTCGACGGTAACGTAACTCTTGTGGATGGTGCTTGTGTTATCAATAGAAGTAATCGATCTCGAAGAGACTGAGCTGTCGGCGAGTCCAGTTGTTTCAACTGTTCTACAGAAGCACTTCTAATACTATCAACAACTCGCATTTCTACCTGCTTAGCGATAGATGGATGCGGAGCGCGCTGATACAGTTGTGAGTGCTTCTGGTGCGCACGCGAACAATCCATGAACAATATCACCAAGCCCAGTTCTAAAATATGTCATATATAAACGAATTTCTCGCGTTAATAACACTAATGTACTACATACAGTTCGTGAAATCCCAAACAGTACATAACATGGAACAACTAAGCCTGTTGTTTCAGACCTGTTGTCAGAACTGTCATTGACTGCGTTACAAGATATATACACCTGTGTTATTGAAGTAATCCTGACAATGTCAGGCACAATTTGATCTTATACACCTATACTCGTTTATCAACTGTAATGTTTGCAGCTCAACCTAAAACTGATCTTATTGACGACATGGCAATAGCATACGCAATCGTTTGAGATTCCATTGCAATGACATAACGGCGTTTGGATTGATGGACGCATATACAAATTTTAGAATCTTTGCCAGTCCCAAAGTGATTTTTTCGTCGATTTTCTCCATTGGTCGAATCTATGTTGTACAGGGACGTAGAGCAGTATTCCAGCTGGCATCATTATCTGCTCAAACATAACTTGTTTGCTGGCAGACCACCAACCTTATCTGATAGAACACTAGGCCAACTGTAAGACAATCTTTACGATGCTAATACAATCTCAAGTGTGCTTGATTTACTAGTTGTCACAGATGCAGATAACGTCACCATGGTTTCTGGTGTAGTTGATTAGGTTGTAATAATCGAGGTGGGCCCCTGGGATGTATGTCCAGCAACCTGTTGCTTTGATGGTATATATTTCACACACCACACGAACCGTCTCAATTGTTTCAGAATTCATCATCGGAGTATAAAGCATCAATAACTTCAACAAGTTCATGTATCAGAGTACAATATCTGTCTCTGTGAATATTATCTTTGGTGAGAAATTGCTGACTTATTTAGGTAGCTCATTGATGACTTTGAATGTGTTGTTGTCTACATAAACTAATCCCACATGTGTTTCCAATCGATCCGCAAGATTGTTGAGGATACACAATCTACCAAGGCCGCTCATTTACCTTTCCAGATCATTCATCAACCTCTTCGATTCTTCTCTTTCTTGTGTGAAGGCAGGCCATTTTTTGTCTTGTGTTTACTCCGCACCCTTTACATTTAACTTTTCGTGGACTGGTGTTATCAATCCAGGATTAGTTTTTGCTTCGTTGCTGGTTTAGTGAGGTTTTAGTTTTGCTGGTGAAAGCAGAGGTACAGCACGTTTCTGTTTGTTCACTTGCTCCTCTGTAGCATATTAATGATCTGGGTCTCACGGAGTTTGTGTTACTTGTGGTTTTGGTTGCATCACTGATCGCAGTTGTAAAATGTCTCATCATTAACCTTCTTCAGTTCTTCCACAAATAATTGCGGTAAACGTTTGCATAACGTTATTCAACATTTTAGGTCATTCCCTATCTATATATTTATCATGTGTTTTTGATGGTATTTTGTCATGTACTCTTTCCAATTACTAGGTACCTTAAGAGTGACACGCATGTTTCAAACATTCGACTGGCGACCTACTTCGTAAAATGATCGCGACGGTTTTGACAACTCCGACTTGTTGTCGGGTGGCATGTCTGATATTTTCGAAGTTCAAATCATTATCTACTTCTAACACTCCTATTGGTGATTAAACCAGCGACTTCTCCAATGTCACGAACATCTTCATTGACTACCACATTTGCCGCTGTCATCCTTGGTGCAGTTACTTTTGTTGCATTTGATAGCCTTGGTACCTTTGGCTATCTTACAAATTGTACCAGCAGCGTCTTTTTTTTACCGATAGAGCGGTTTCAATGTGGCCTTTGTAGCTTGATAATATCTTCGGCACGTTCAGCTATTTCTTTTGTGAGTTTAATCAGCGGCGCACATATTTGTTCATAGCCGCCCGTGAGGTCTTCTCGTGTAGTCTGGAGAAACTGCAAGATATATTTGAGTATCTTGTAGGCTTTCTATCATATTTTGAAAGAGTACCTGCTGTTATTGAGTGGATTTTTGCCGTTGCTTTCTATACTCTTATATAACATATCTGCCTGACAGTTTGGTATGATCGTTTTTGATTATTTCATTGGCACATCCAAACTGAAACCCGCAAGATATTTACCCTGTCAAGTTCCAATGAAATCAATGGTGACAAAAACTATACGAGTCATGGGTGGTCTGCGGAAGCAATGTATTCTTAGGATATTAAAGTTGTCACAGATTACATTAGGTTCATGTGCGTATCAGTGAGTCAAATAAATAACATCAGTGTTTTTGTGCCGTTCTAGTGAAAATATTCGTGCAAAATTGACTTGCTTCTTAAGGGTCATATTGCTCTTCACAACATGACTGGTTTTGTTTGCATCCAACTCGTCAATGGTAGGTAATTCGTCAATGATGGAAAATAAATCAATGGTGGTGGTGTTAACACTTCTCAACAATATTTTAAGTCACTTAAAAGGATATCATGTTGGTCATCGTAAAACCGCATAACCTGATCCAGCAGTTAATATGATCACTGCTAGGAACTGGATTTTGAAACACGGTTTCATCACCATGCTTTGATAGTTTAGCTGTTGCTTGTGCAGATAAATCAATGACCAACATCTCTTTCCCATAGTCATCTGTGTATTTTTTTTTCAGGATGCTATTGAATATTATAGTATTTATAAATACGATTGTGCTATGTTGTGCGAAAATACGTCCCACTAATCCAAATCTAGTTCAAACAAGTAATGAACGAGCAACCTTTACTGGAACTGGATATCGATTTTCAAATAAAGAAGTTAACTTTTACTGAAAAAAAGGTTGGCGGCACCATTGAGTAAATATCCGGGTGAAAAACATCTTCCTTTGATAAAACTACTATGGCCAAAATACAATACATGATATACCACTCAATTCTAATAACTAATCAAAACAATGTGTGATATTGCATGTTACCGACATGAGATGACCATGCTTTTAAAGCATCCAATAATATTTGCGCACGTCGTTGGGCTGTAGTGGACCTTAACTATTACATACAAACGTTTAATCTAACATGGGGAGAACGAATTGCAAGATGGGTTACTAAAGGAGGTATGAAAGGAAAGATTGAATTGGGTGGTGGACACAATTTCACTCCTTAAAAGCACAACTTTGCTGAAAAGCCGCACATTATCAAAATTATAATAAAGTGTGCGTGGGTACTAGAGAGGTGAAAACTCTGTGGAGCACGTGGACAGTGCAGCCAAGATCACTCATGAGAATCCTCAAGCATGGTTGGCCGAACAAGCACCTTGACAAATTTAATTGCCCGTACATAAAAGCACCTGTTTAATTTGATGTCCAAACCCCTAATGAGGTGCATAAGGTTGAGTTGTTTCTTCCACATAATCGTGTCTGTATTCTACAAGGCCGATAACGCATATTCCAGTACGCGTTAACCATTGTTGAAGTTGCCAGTAGACGTCAAAAGATTATGAAAGGGTCGCAGATGAACTCAAACGTATTTATGCACGCGGACCGCTCACTTGGCCACGATTGCTGGATATATGGATCCATGGAAAGCAGATCTGTGTCATGTATGAACACGTGTCGGACGAGTCAATGTACACCGTCAGCAGTCCTCTATAAGAGGGATTCTGGCCCCAAAACCATATTTTAATCTGACGACAATATTATGTGTACCCACTTCATGACCCGCGCAAGTTAGTCTAAACAGCTATGATGAGACAACACCTACTATTTGATGACCAGTCATATACATTTTATTGAATCATCGCCGTAGTCAAACAAAATGGGGGTTTGATCCCGACATAACCCCCAATAACCAATTACTTATATATTTTACACAAACCTTTTTGTAATTTGTTAGTATATTTACTGCATCTTCTTTTGATATTTCAAAAAAAATATTTTCTTGAAAATGCTACCAGTTTTAGTGCAACTATTGTTGATATTTCACATAACATTACTTTAGGTTTACTGTAGCAACCAATCTAAAAAGAATATATTTTACTACAATCAACATCATGTTGTATATCCCAAAGTAAATATGTTAATGCCATCAGAACATTTTCTCTTATCATCAAAGATGCAAAGATCAGATCTTATTATAACATCAGCCTCAATTTGTGACAATATGATCCTATTGCCATCATTGCAAGATGACCCATAAACCCATCTAACACATATGTAGTCGATCAGCATTGACTCAGGACACAACTGATAATCGTTATGTGCGTCGTGCAGCTTTACAGGGTAGCCAAGATCAACTTCAATACAATAATCAATATTAACAGGTATAGTTTTATCAATTTATTTAAAAGACTGATCCGGACTTAAATTATAAAATCCGCCATACGGCATTGGTTCAGACATTGCTTAGACATAAATATTATTCATGACAAGATAAACTATCAAGACCGATGGCAATGTCTTATCATAGTCTTTCATACATATTATTAGCTTTCGCGAATATTTTTAGTCTTAACGCTATTTCAACTCTGATTCCACATTCGATAAAGTTGCACCTATCAGGATCAGTCAGCAACTCCAGTTTTATTTTCCTGTTGTTGAATAATGCGTCCCAACGTAATCGCGGTGCTGAATAATACCATACTGGGTCAAGTCCATGATTTTCAGCGCTGACATCTTTAACATTTTGAAATATATCTGCGACCAACAACACATCGTGATAGTGACCGAAGGAGTTACAATCAAATTGATTCTAAACATGTTTAGCGTAAGCGTAGTCGCCATAGGGCACACTCTCTAAATTTAAGATAGAATAACATTAAATGGCCATGTAAACTTGTTTCATAAAATTATATTCCAATCGTCAATACACGCGTAAGATAAGATATCTTTTCTTGCAGATAAACTTGCGGTTTACCGCAATGTTCTGACACATTATAAAACTTTCCGCATCCTTTCACAAGCTCATCTAACACAGCTGCCATAAACTGTAAGCTATCAATAAATCTCAACTAGCCACGTGTCAGTGATTTTTCCAAATTATTTGGGATCTATTTTATTTTATTGTCTCTGCTGAATAATGCTTCTACTATAATATGATAATTATATCCACAACAATTATGTGCGACAACGATATTTTCTTTTATCGTTCGAGTAACTCGTTTGTGAACGTCACTCTCTCCTTTGTTACCGGTAACATTTTTTAAAAATATTATTTTGTTTCAGAAACTGCTCAAACCGCTTATTAAAAACTCTGATCCAAAGTCGGTCCAGATTTTATTTTGTTTTCGCACCGTCTTGACTATCTTCTACCTTTTTGTTATCATCTATCCAGTTTTATCAGTAACGGGAACACTAAACACGTATTTGTTAAAGGCATCAATGAGGTCTTTAAACAAATAGCTCTTAGTATCGTTTTACTGTGCTAGGTTTTTGCATATCTGCGAGATCTGTGGCACATATATCATCGATCGCGTCTGCGACCATCTTTCGTCGTATAAACGTTCTTTGAGGAATGTTTAGTTCATGAGAAAGATGATTTTGACATAATATTATCAGGAATTGTAATGCTTTGCATCCGGACGCCAAGTTTGTAATTTGCTCTAATGATGCCTTTTACTAGTTATTTGTCAAGTATTTATAACATATCCGGGATCATCTCTCGTAATTCACCAAGCAATATCCTATTGCAACTTTGTTTCTCGTCGACATAACAAATACCATGACGTATAGCAATTGCATCAATTGCATTGTAAAGTTCTTGCACCAGTAACGGACTGTTCTTTTTGTCGAGTTGCTGATCAAGTGGTTTCCAAAGACCGGTATATTTATCTCCTGTAAATGCCCAACCAACCTTTGGTTTTGTTAATTTGCCAATAATTTGATGTATATTCAATCCTGATCCCATGACAGCTCTATTATTGCAACGCCGACAATATGCAACTGTCTTATTTTGTTCCAATCACAGAACTTTGTTCACATCATCGCAATTACATTTAATTAATTTAGTCGCTGACTAAAATAACAGCATGGTCGGACATTATTGTCGAAGTACTAGCACTCTGGGTTTGCACCGCACGACCACCAGTGATTGTATCACCTGATTTATCTTTTTTTAAAGAAACACTCTCTCGCCTGTCACAGACATCACTGATACTTTTCAGCATTGTCTCGTATTAGGGATCGTTTCTGTTGTTTCTTCGATGCTATTGGGTTCGGTTTTACATTTGAGACAGTATGTTTTCATTTTATTCTTGATGTCAGAATAAATTAGTGTTAAGAAGATCACTTTACGATCATTGCTGATATTACGAAACAGGTGAAATTACAATTAAAACTTTAAACAGTTAACTTGTTCACCGGATGACTTTGACATCTTAAGATAAACATAATGCAGTAGTAACCACAAGCTCAAGTTCGAACTGACTGAAATTGATTAGAATTATAGTTTACTTTTGTATATTTTTAAGAAGTACTGTTTGATAACATCATTCTGAGGGAGACCAAAAGAGTCAAAGTTGTTGTTGTAAAGCGCATCCCAATGTGTTCCAGATCCTTCGTGGAAATATTGGATATTGATGACAGAGGTTCGATCAGGAGTTAGTGATCTATTTGCTAGTTCGTCTTTAGAAAATACTCCGATAATACCGCTGACATCAATATGTTTATCAACATCGCAAAGTTGTCTAGCGTGTATGATTTCATAGGCTTCATCATCTGGTTCCCGGCAGCATCAGGCCTCGGCCACGTCTTCTTTTCATTGGTTATGATTGCAATTCGCGTCCTATCCCTGACAAGGTTTGTAACGGACTTGGTGCTATTCATGCAAAGTCCCTGGGCAAGATGCATTTCATTACATCGTTGTTTTCTTGAAAATGAAAAGTAAGATTTGATCTGGTCCATTTCAGCATTGCTCAAAGTGATATCATCAAATACAATAATATAATGTTTGTCAGAGTCTTAACTGGGTAACAGGAACAAGATGTTCAGATGTTCTTATAACAAAGTTAATTTTTTAGTTTTCCGTTGTACTGATACATCATACTAAATTTGTCCTGCTGAGGATTGATCATGTAGGCCTACACACAATCATAGTTTAATATGTCCTTGAATAACAAGTTCATTAACAAATTGTTTTGCAAGATCCAGTATGTCCAACTGTCAAGTATTGTCAATTCGGTAACTCAGAATTGTGCTTTTTTATATTAATCAGTGAAAATGTGCTATACAATACTCAGCTTGACAATATCCCGTTGTCTAATGATCTAATGACAGCTGTTTGGCAAAAGTAAACTATTAGGACAAAATTGTGTTATAAAATCCGGTGACACAATATTAGGTAATCTTGACATAAGCTTCAAAAAGTTAACATCAACTGCGTTTCCAACAAGTTTTGATCTGACAAACAAGAACTACGTCGATGATATGATTACTCATTATACCGCAATACGAGTAGCAAAATCCGAAGACATAATAACAGTCACGCTAAACATAAGATGTAATAAAATAACAACAACATATCACTCAATATTTCCATTTAATTTAACAAACAAATCTTACCATTATGCGACAGAAAATTATGCAGTTGGAGATACATCGGTTTATGCTCTTTATGTTAAGCAATCAGGAGGTATAATCACAGGAGCCATCAATATGGTGAGAAATAAAAAGTCATCAGCATTCGTTCCTGTTACGTTATCGGATCTTGTAAATAGCCTTTATGTTGATATTGTTTTTGATAGCACAAAACGAGTTCTGAGTAACGTCGGTAATATTCCATATCTTGTTGATTCGACAGTTAATGTTTGCGTTGTTACAGCGGCAACGTCAACACAATAATCGACGTTTTGCTTTTTATTTATCTTGTTTAACAGCGTCATATATGGAGAAACAAACTAATTTTGGATAACAATTACGTGCCCTGTTGCTGTTGCAATTTGGAAGTTTCATTTACGAGGACGTTTAAATGCTGCAGTTGGTCGCATATACAACTGCAGATTAGATGGATCTATCTAATGATAATATCACATAGGCAACTCTTTATATCGCTACACGGTTAACAAATATATTCATAACTGATAATTTAGTATATATCGTTGCGATTTGTGCAGATGCAGTTTATTAACATAGATCTCTATGAGATCAACTTAATCTGAAATTATTTCTAAATGTCTGTAAAAGAAGTTTACTAGATCGTATTTAATTCTGAAACAAAACCGAAATAGCTGATGTTGATCAGCTAGACCCAGAAAGCACTAGATAAACTCAAACAGTTAGTGAAATCGTAAGAATCAAACGTTTAACACTCAAATAACCTTATCTACAAGAAAGCGAAGACAATGTTGCTAGAGTTGCTGGAATGCAAGGTCCACAGCTAAAAACATACTATACGAGACATAAATATTATTAGCAAGTACTGTCATCCAAACGATTGCAAGACATGGGGATTACTATTTGAGTCGATATTAACATATACACTGCTTGAGATTAACAAGGAAACTATTACGAAAATCAACAGATCTGACTTCCTAAAAACAAAATCTCATAGTGTTAAGAAGCAAGAACAAGATTGAATTAAAAAGGTCCTTTTACGAATTTGTGAATTAATAAAATCGACCCACAAAAACTGGCAGGATGACAGTTTTACTACGTGTACAATATTTCGTGAGTTGGGTATGGACAATCCTAAAAAAAGTTATTTGAGGTAGCGACGACGCCATGCCTTGGCAACATAATATCAGATATTAGTAGATTCTTTGACACACAGCGACCACAAAAAATATTCTCCTGAACAAATAACTGCGGTACTGATGTACGTAAACGCAACAGAGTCAAAACTTTAGTTTTACAGCATCGGGAACGATATTCGTTCTCAAATACTCGATGGCATAAAAACAAGTATTAGTAATTCTTTTAAAGTTGTTGATTATTTTGTTTTTTGGTCGTATTCTTGACAAAATCAATCTCATTTATAGACTATAAAAACGAAGTTGGAAAGTTGCTGACAGAAAGAATACACATATAAATATAAGAGATTTAGTTACCTGGTAGCTATACCTAAAGGCAGATGATATCAACGTCGACAATAAACCCTGCCTTTTGTCTTATGGAAGAGCATATGCATTTATTGCGTTAAATATGTTACATAATAACGTAATAATATTACGCTAAAAACTCTAATGGAAGTACTATGCCATATTAATTATGTACAAGATCTTTACCGAACTAACGTGAATAATGTCACCGAAATATCAACGATTTATCCTCCTCCACCTCCTGTGATCATATCATTTTCTTTGATGATGTTAAATACAAAGATACATCACATCATCGATGGCATAGGATGCAAAAAAAATTTTCTTGCTGATTCTGTAAATATTAAATTTAGTGATCTGGTTACTAAATCTGTTGGTGAGAAAACGTTTACTTTTGAGCGTTTAATAATAACTAAAAATGTGATCGACTTTAACCACATATCCAGTCTATCAGACAATCACAGTAACGAGCTGATCAGATATTAAAGGTATCATCAATAAAAGAAATTTATTGTATCAGACGCGCCAAAAAATATTACAGCAGAAACATTAGGGTGTTAAACTTTATCCCAATAGTATTAACAACAGCATCGGCAGAAAGAAGAGCAAAATCTTTATTGCTAATAGTGTTAGGAGGAGGTATTGCGCTATCAGAGATCAATAAAAAATAAAGCCAAAATATGAGAACAATAGCGCGCCCTGAAGAGAGCAACAGGGAGTTATAATACAAAATTGAATCCACTTTGAGCTTATCTAAGAAATGAAACGTTCATAATATGTGATCGGATACAGAAACTTTGAGTACAAGATGATATGTTAGTTGATGTACTACCAAGCAGAGCGTTTAAATATTAGAAACAAAATTCGGTAAATTTTGTGCGAAATATCAAACAAAATGCAAGATATTACAGTAGAAGATACCACGTTAAAGATGAAGAGAATTCTGTTTCAGAGTAAGCATATGACGATTACATATAGCAAGGGGAGGTATAGCACCTACTTTTCAAAAATAGGAACAAGATAAAATTGTCTCTGGTTTGCAAAGTTTATTCGGAATATATTTTATAAACTTTAAATGATAAAAAATTTGTTAAAACTTTTGACAATTGTTATAGTCTAATATTGCAAAATAGATACATAAAAATTACATTTGATGATGAGCTAATTAAATATTACTTTAATAAGACAATAGTTTATCATGGAAGTTTTATGCAAATGTTATAACCTGATCCGCTATTAAGCGGTAAAATTGATTTGTATTTGTTTTGTCATGAAGATGAGAGTTATATTATTGCAAAAGCTGAAATATTAAAAATATCTCGATAAATATCTAGGGATTTTGTATGAAATATCAGATATAAATATCTCCAACTATTTCATAGTGAAATTTGCGTGAAATATCTAAATGTTGGAATATAAGTGGTCTTTCTGGATCAAGCCCCTATTTTGTTTGACTACGGCAACGATTCAATAATATGTTCTCGACTGGTAATCAATTATTTAATAGACTCTGTTGCCCAACAAGGCGGGTTTCGTAGTTGTTTAGACAAACTTGAGGGGGATATGGAGTATAATAGAATCATATTGTCGTCAGATTCAAAATAGGTTTTCAGGTCGGAAACCCCTTGATAAGAGTACTATCGATCAACTTACTGTGGAACTATTGATTGTTCTCTTCCAGAACGGTTGCTCGGTCATCAGAACGCGCGATAATTGTTGATGAGACTAGAGCGGCCTCACAGTTGGGAAACTTGACACTCCAAGACATCCAAAGTGTTACCGATTGGATCGTCAACTAGAGGACCAAATCCTTCTAACGCATTGCAGCTGTTATAGACAACACTGAGCACAACATCAATACTGTATCATTTTATCATTTACATTTATTGTACTACGACATACCTCTAAATATAGATGTTTGCGGCCTTCTCGCAGTCAATACTGATTTGTTACGTTTGAGTTTTTCGTATCTCTCTTTTCTAGTGTTAGTGTTAACAAATATATTCTGCGCAATTGGCCTATATATGTTATGGATTTTCTTTTCAATTCTGTCACTTCTTTTCACGGGTAGGGTGGTGTAAAGTATTTACACCTAGCGAAACTCCAATATCTACACTACCATTACGTAGATATCTTATTTTTAGTTTCTCCATTCATTCGATAAATTTTCAATGTAAGTTTTGATGTATTTAACTGAGTTCAAATTGAAAACTAGTATAGCTGTTTTCAGATAAAAGTCATTCAAAGTATCATCCCTAGGTCTATTATGAGTAACTATGCGAATTGAAACACTAACTGTGGTGATATCTCATCATAATCATTGGCTTATCTGTAGTTTCATTATGGTAAAGCATAGTTCATTTGTGCTGTATCCATGCGAAGAGTAAAGCATATTTAAATCTAGAAAGAAAACCCCGTGCAATGGAACAACCCAGATTTACATAGAAACAGACTTCAAATCGAAATTAAATAGTAGCTGTACATCTACTGAAATTCACGAACGAATACAAATTGTATGCCTGCTCCGTGTAAATGAAATTAAATCTGATTGCAAATTATTTGAAGTTCGACTAAATGAATTGTGGGCAGTAATATATAATACCTGGTTGGGGGCAAATACAGATTATTATAATTTTCCTCAAAAACTGAAACTTAACATTTCTTTTGTATTATTTTTTCATTTTCCAAAACGTAATAAGATTCACAATGTATTTTGACCTAATCTCAGTCCTTACGATCATATTCCCCCGTAAAAAGAATAAATGGAATCACATTTATTGTTAAACTGTTTCATATATGTTTACACAGTAGTGTATTAAAATGTGTAACTATTGCCTAAGATCCATTTAAATCTAAATATCATTAGGATCAAACCAGTCAAGAAATACTTACCGAGCATAGGGAGATCGAAAGGATGAATTTCCAAGAAACCTGATTTTTGGTAGTGTTGCAAAATTCCGGATGTAGTCGAGGACAAATTACTAACAAACACAGCAATTTTGTCCACTCCCATATTCTTATTGTATTCTAGCCACTCCACGGTTAAAGCTGCATTTAAATTCCCAAAAGCTACCTTGGCACACAGTGCTAAGGTATTGTTTCCTGGCTGACGATATGGAAACACGGGCGCCACGTATGTTGAGATGTTGGAGTTACAGGTGTGCTCTTTGACAATCAGAGTTACTCCTTGTGGTTTAGACATTGGATTAGGGTTCATACACTCAAATCGGAAGCTCTGAACATTTGACTTTAAATACGTTGAAATTTTTCTTACTTTAGAATTTAGGATGATTCCATTTTGATACAGGAAACAACAAGACAAATTAGTCTCTGGCACTTTGAAATGTTTCCATGCTGCTAAGCCAAAATTTGTCCATGGAGGAGTAGATTGATTGTTTATGTCCGTGTTATTTAAGCCAATCGCTGAATAAATGAAAATATCTGCATGCATAACACGGGTGTATATGTCCTTTCCACTTTTAAATTTCATAAAGTTCTCAATGACTTCAGTCAGATTGACTGCCATGTAACTCTGAGATAAACTCGAACTTTCTGTAGCGTTTCGGTAAAAATAAGCGTTCTCTGTTGCATTCGCTGCATAACGAAACTGCTGGAAAAAAATGAGAAACGCATAGAAATAAAGAAAATCCTATCAGTGCTAATTTGAAATGAAATTTAGAAACCTACTCTGATAATTTCAATACATTTGAAAGCAATTGTGAGCTGATTTTGTTTCAACGAGTTTCATAAATTTCGATTCATTTGTGCATATTTAAGAAGACATTTATATATACCAAGGAAATATGAATTTGTTCGACCCAAAAGCTGAAAATAACCTACTGAATTCTTTGAGAACTGCGTCACTACTCAAATGCTGATGAGACCGCAGATGACTATCAACCACCATCAATGTAAAAGTACGCTATCTCCATACTTTTCGCCAATGATGCATCGTGCCAATGTCGCAGCTAAACAATCACTTCAGTTCAGAGCGGATCTGTCCAAAATAGCAGTTATTGGAAATACAACACTGTTACTTTTTAAACGAAGTCGCAGACAAACCAATAAGCAAAAACAACGGTAAGAAATTACTGGCCAATGATAATGACTTACCCGTCTAGGCTGAGTACCAACGTATGTTCTGAATTAACTTTGGAACATACTTGAACCTGAGTAAATACGTCTTTGCCTTAGGTTACGTCACGCAGTCATTTGTGTCTCTCTGAAGTACTATTACACACACAATATATATAGAAATTTCGAATTTAATTTTATTAATGTGATAAATAGAGGATATGTACATTTTTGTTCAGATATAAAAACAACATTTGCTATTATTATATATTGCATCCTGACATATTGAAATATATGTGGCATTACCACTTTTAACTTCGCAGTAATAAAATCGTTGGAACTAATTACTTTTTCCATTTTAAAAGGATATCTGGTCTTAAGTACGCTTATCAGACCATTTTATCTGTATTTAATCTGTTTTTATAATCTTTAATCTGCTCTCTCTCTCTCTCTCTCTCTCTCTCTCTCTCTCTCTCTCTCTCTCGCAGGATGACAAGACCTTAAAACGTGTCAACAGTAGACCCTATAGTGTACATATATGTAGTCAAGGAGGTGCCATAAAGAAAGAATGAAAAAAAAAACTCCAAACAGAAAAGGTCAACGTTAGTTGCCTTTCAAAATGAATCAATGTGGTGTGAAATAGGCATTGACTGACAGGATCTGTTGCTATGCATCAGCTATACCTGTAACACTCTACGACAGTTATAGTCCACATTTGCATAGAGAGGAAACACTATAGGCAATATTTGTAAAGTAACAATTATTAATCGTATCACAATTTTGTTTCAAAATGATGGATACGATGGGTGTCCATTAGTTATGATTGCAAAGCAAAGTAAGTGACAATAGAACAAGTCTTAAAGCTTGCCACGATCATACCCAAAAAATACATATGAATGTAGAAATAGAAAATTAAAGAACGTACTCTAAATCACTAAAATGTTTTGTTTAAAGCTTTTACGCACCGTAGTTTGTCAATTACATCAGCTCTGTGATGATTCTACATTTTCCCACACCGAATTTATCAACCCATGTATGGACTTTGTTAAGAAACATATGATTCTGAATGCAATTATTAATTTGACAAAATACGCGATTTGTAGCATAATATGTACAAGGCAAAGTTTTAAACAAAATTGTTGGAAAATGGAGGAACTTCTTTTTATCGATGCAGTAATACAGCTGTTAGCTGGTAATTAATTGGCGCATACAAGCACCAGAAAGAAACATGCTTCGCCATTTGTGCAAATACTGGTCTTTCATCCATTTGATAAATTATATCCGTTATTCATGCAAAAAGGATATCCTCTCTCTCTCTCTCTCTCTCTCTCTCTCTCTCTCTCTCTCTCTCTATTGGTGTGGTTTGTTTTATAATTTATCAAGAAAGTCTGGACAACACAAATATCATCAACATATGATCCACGGATTAGCAATAGAACGACTTTATTTAAAATGACAACGGAAAAATTAGATGAGAAACAGATGAAAAAAGTGGATTACACGCATGCTTTCTTGAAATGTTCTGAACTTCAATCTTGTGCCAAAAGGATTGCCTTTAAAACTAAAACTTCATATTGGGAATTACACAGCAGTAAAGAAGTTTCAAGAATATATTGATTCCCTATTGGAAAAAAAGTATCGTTGGAAATATGTGATAGACTAAAAGAAGAACATCAGAGAGGACTGAACAAGATACGTAAAGGACTAGAAGAACATAGAGATAAGCTCCAATCCTTGCTAAAAAGCATGTTTGATGAAGAACGTTTTTATATTAAAACGGAATCTTAAAGGGACGAACTATAAGCGTGTCAACTTAAAAAAATTACTTAATTTTCTAAAAGAGACAAACAATTTTCCAGACAACGAGAAAAATATGCATCGAAAATTACTAGAGTGAAATCAAAATGAGATCATCAACAATCAATTGAATCAGCAGAGAAAATTAGCTTCATCAGTGTCAAATATAGACGTTAAGTAACTAAGAATCAATCGCAGAATAAACAACAACCAGTAAATGAAAAAGAAATACAACAAGCATCGCCAACAGCATGAATAACCTATCAAACAAATCATAAAGAAATAATAGATTCATTCAAAACAATTCCAAAAGTAATCAAGCAAAAAACGTGATAGCCTCAGACACACAAAAGGCAACTTATGCAGATGCAGTATTAACAAAAATGGTGTCGAAGAAAATTACACCGTAATCCAACATAACCATAATAACAACAATACAAAGACTAATGGAAACACCAACGCATATGTTGCAGACAACGCAAACAGAAGGAGATTGATTGGAATACAAAACAAGAACAGATGGATGAAGAAAAAAAAAGCAGAAAAGAAGAAAGAAATCGAAAGAGAGAAATAAACTGCGTTAAACCTATATTAGCGAGTTCTAATAGTGATTACATTCTTCTAGGTACGAAGCTATCACATTGTCCAAGAACTTAAGAGCGTGATAATATTAAATTATTTAAGCATTATCTTAAACATACAAGACTATTCCGATTAAAATAATTTTTCTCACAATCATGTACATATTCACAATATGTAAGTATTTTTCATCTACAAAATATGCACTTTTTCAATAAAAAAGAATCATCATTTACACCTTCTAGAGAACGAGATATTTTTCTCGATATTTATATTAAAGCAACTAAACAAGAAATTTTTAATAGAAGTTCAAAAAGAAATTATTTTACAAACATAATAAAAGAAGAACTAAATTCTTTTCTTACCTAATCAAAAGACGAAGCTATTATTATTAACAAAGATGATAGGTCTAGCACCATAGTAGTAATGAATAAGAAAGATTATATTCAAGAAGTATAAAGACAATTAAATTATTAATTATCTTATGCAAAATTATTAAGTATCTTATGCAAAACTTTCCTATAATCCTTCTGAAGAAATAAATGGAAAAAAAGCCAATGTATTAATGAAATATATATGCACAATTGCTCCATATATGATGAACTAAATATCTTCCCCCAAAAGATACCCACACCACAGTTTTATATTTTACCCAATATACATAAAACGGCTGATAAGTCACTACCTTTTAGGATATCCAGGGAGACCCATTATCTCTACATGTAAGTCAATTACAAATAATAAATCGCATTATATTGATAATATTTTAGAACCATTGATGAAATCGTTACCTTCATATGTCAAAGATATTTATGATTTCATTACCAACATCAGTCGTTAGTCACGTGGCACCGTCTTATTCATCTTTATTTATGGTTAAATTACTTAACGATTTTCTACATAAATGCCTCATAAAACCAGATATTTATGTAAGAATTTTAGACGTTATCTGTATGATTTGGAGTCATTACTTACAAGACCTTTATTATTTTAAAGACTGTTTAAACAAATTACATCAAACGATAAAATTTACTTTCAATATGTCTAAAACTAAAGAATCATATTTGGACATTCAGGTCATGAAAAACGAAAACATCTTGAAGATTTCCAAAGTAATTCGAAATTAGAACAAACAATCATATAAAAAAAGAATCATCTACTAAATGGAATATACCGAGGTGTTACCACTTTACTTTTATTATTGAATTTAATTCTTTAAATAGCAATAATATGAAAGACAATTTTAATATCCGTTGTGATACTAACTTTCATTTTGCAACATCAAACGTTTTTGTATCACATGCAAAAAGTGTGGCATCCACTACATTGGACAAACCCGTCAACAAATATCTAAACGTATGAACCAAGATAGATCTGACATAAACGTTTTTATCCATCAATCATTTTCATCACACGTTGCCGCACATTTTAAGTGTACCTGTACTGAGTTAGGTTTCTCAGATCAACATACTGTCATAGCTGATTCTGAGATGGAATGTCTGCTGAAAGATATTTGTTGGATGCATTGTCTTAATTAAATGTCTCGAAATTCCAAAACACGATCGACATTCAATTTTTTAAAATTCATGACTCCTGTTTATAGTTAGTTAAAATAATTGTATATTATTCTAATTTACAAAAAAACTTAACTAGTGAATATATAAACTAATCTCATTTTAAAAAAATGAACTAAATCTTTAAAAAAAAGTTTATTCTAAATAAAATACGATCAATTGTTTACAACATGCTTGATTATAAGTATTATGCACACCATTATTAATATTACATAAACTGAGATCTGTTAAAATATTGAAGATTCCTCATTACTATATCAAGATATAATGTATTCCCTTTCATTATTATTGATTTATTTATTCACTATTTTTTACATTTATTTCTCTTAAATGTGCATATATATATATATATATATATATATATATATATATATATATATATATATATATATATATATATATATATATATATATATATATATATATATGTATATATATATATATATATATATATATATATATATATATATATATATATATATATATATATATAATCATCATCACTCTATTGACCTAGTGTGGTCGTTGCAGCACTGTGCTGCTGAACATCTGACCAGCTTCCTCCACTTGTCTATCATAGGCCAATGCCTGTGTCTCCGCAAAACCTTTTCTGGTCCATTCTGTGATGTTATCAGTCCACAATTTTCTCTGTTTACCTCTGCCACCCTGGACGCTACCCTGCAGTACTGCTGTGGATAGACTGTTGGCTCTAGTGACATGGCCGCACTATTTCAGCTTTCTCTTTTTGATGGAAGTGTGGAGGTCGTCATAAGAACCTACATTGTTCCTGATGACGTTATGCACGTCTTCATTTGTGATGTGGTCCATGTAAGAGATGCAAAGGATGGTTCTGTAGAATCTCATTTCAAGTGCCTGGATTCTTCGTTGCAATTCTGTTGTCAGTGTCCAGGCCTCACATGAATACAAAACGATTCAACTGCCCAGTGCTCTCAATAGTCTGATTTTATTTTTCAGACATATATTTTTGTCTGTCCAGATGCGTCTTAGCTTTGACAAAACTGCCGTTGTTTGTGCTGCTCGTGACAAAATGTCTGCTTTTGATCCCTGTTCGGTGATTATGGAAATTAAATATTTGAATTGGCCCACTGTTTCCATTTCTTGTCCTCTGACATTACGCTTGGTTGCCACTATTTTTCAGCAGCTTTGTCTTCTCGGCGCTTATATCCATGTTAAATGTGGAAGATGTTTCATCCAGGTTCTTCACTAAGGTGGAAAGTTCTTCTTCACTGCCTGCCAGCCCATCAATGTTGTTTGCAAAGCGTAACTTGGTGATGTTACGCCTTCCAATGGTGACTATCCCACAGTGGTTTTCCAAATCTTCGCTCGTGATGCGTTCTTAGTAGATGTTGAAAAGCTTGGATGACAGGAGACAGCCTTGTCTTGAAACAGTCCCCCGCAGAACCTTGAGGAATTATTGCAGTGGTATCCTTGGCATACAGCTACTTGATGGTATTTATCAACATTTTGACCCATGTTGTTCTTCTTCAATGTGGCTCACAATGCCTCATGCCACACTCTGTCTAAAGCCGTTATAAAATCTATGAAAACATGTTAGATGTCTTGTTGATGTTGCGAGTAATTTTCACACAGAATCCTAAGATTGAATATTTGTTTTTGTTGTGTTTTCCACTCCAGCACCCTACCTGTTCTTCAGCAATTATTTCTTTTGCTTTTGGGTTCAGTATGTTCAAGATGATTTTTATCGTCACCTTACTAGCATGGCTGATCAAACTGATAGTTCTGTAATTTTGGCACAGCTGGGGATTGCCTTTTTTGGGGAGTGTTATAATCAGTGACTGGGTTCACTGTGTTGACCATTCGCCTGTCTACCAGATCAGGTTCAAGATTTTTGTTAGTAGCTCTATCACTGATTCCCCACCATTCTTGATAAGTTCAGCTAGAATGTTGTCTACTCTATTGCATTGTATGTACATGAGCACGCGACTCAGTTTAAATTATTTTTAAAAATCACTTTTTTATGTGTGGATTTACTGATATGCATTTATACACAATGGATTGTAAAGAAAACAAGTCCCAGTTATGTAAATAAATATTACTTCATGTACAACAAAAATGTATGACACTGGTCTGCAATATAAAAGTTCGTCTCAAGTAAGAAAGACACCTGAAAATTAGTGACCGTTTTGTTAAATCAAATAGATGTATTTAATTAATTAATTATGTATGTATGTAGGTAAATATGTATGTATGTATGTATGTATGTATGTATGTATGTATGTATGTATGTATGTATGTATGTATGTATGTATGTATGTATGTATGTATGTATGTATGTATGTATGTAATCTTAATCTAAGTAACACTAAAGAATGAAAAGAAACAAATGTTGTAAAATGAAAGAAACAATTTTTTTCCCTAAAGTAGAAAGTGAAAAATTAAAGCAATTTACTGTATGGTGAATGAAATACTAAATATTCATTAGAATTGTATCACGTCCGAGTGTAATTACACCCATATCTGGTGAATTGAAAAAAGTATTTACTGGTAATACACACAATTGTTCTGATCAATGAAAACAACAAATTAGCGAAAGAGCGCAACATCTAAATCATGTTATAGAAGATATTGAATACATTAATTGGAGAATTCGTGATCAAGTAATGCCTGTTAAAGAGTATCATGATTTTAGTTCTGCACACAAATTCATTTCAGATAAGATATTTCTGGATCACTATAAAATAACTGTGAAAAAATAACCAACATCTGCAATATTATCACTTGCAACCAACGAACTAGAGAAATTACTTTACGATCTAATCAGCGAAATCTTTCCGAAAATTGTTGAATCACGGAGACAAATAAATCTGTCAGCAGCTATTCTCAAACATAACAGTGATCTGTATGGCGGCGTCAGGTATATTTCACCAGAAACTGTAAACATAACAGCAACAATTGCAGTTATTCCGGTACGTGATGGAATTGGTGGCAGTTATCAAGCAAATCTTGAAGAATCAAATCAAGCTCAGTAAGGATATGATCTATATACCTTTAGTCCGCAAGTAACCCTTGGTTGTTTGATTGTACAAGAACCCATTAATACATGTTATATCCTATGAAGTAATCCTTTATTATCACGGACACATTTCAAACTTACTGACCAAAGCGGATAACTTCTTGACTTACGTAATACATTTTTATGATAAATCTCTTTGCAAGATCTAATTAATAAAATGGATATTTTATATAATGTATCAGCACGTGAGAGTTTTTATGCACGACAAAGAGGTACTAAATATCTCCATCAAAACAATATTTACACTGACCACAGTTGGGGTAGAACAAATTAGCTTTATCTTATTATCGATGTTGACGGCAATAAAAATTGTTTGCATTCCTGCATTGATGTTGATCAAATCAAAAAATATTATCTAATTCTTCAGATTGATGGGTGACATAAAAAAACATAACATATTTCGACATCAATGATATTTCACATAAATAACATACAGAAATATGTTATTATTTTTCTGGTTTTTTAAGAACATTTGATTTTAGTGGATGTTCTTTATATATTTAATCATTTTTTAGCTTATTTTACTCATTTTATCATATAAAATCTGTCAGATTTCTATTTATCAAAGGGTTAAATCCCCAGCCATTCTCTAATTGTGTTAGGATTTGTTGATCATTTTCGCATGAAACATAATTTCAAATAATGTTTTTTGATCAATTTTAGTGATTTCTGCAACAAAATTAAGGCACAAAATTACTCAAAATATCGATAAATACCAAAAACAATAAGAGATCCGCTGAAGTTTTTACCCGTTAAATATCAGAAATCTGGCATATTATCTATGATAAGTTAAAATTTTTCGACTAAAATTTGTCGAAAACGAGATATTTTGATCGAAAAATCAGATTTGTCTGAGAAAATTCAAGACGGAAAAAAGAATTGAGAAATATTATTCATTTTTAGTTTTATTATTCATTGCTGAAATATGTTAATTCTGATTCAGGGCGGCCATTTTCACTATAACTACTTATATTGTTTTATAGTGTTTCCGTTCTCACGATCTGATATGATTTTAATTGTCTTACACGTGTATTAAGTCACTTTTGTTTCGTATTCATGACAAAATGTTAATCTAATTGTGCTGATCGCTAGTGCAAACAGAAAAAAATTATCAACGTCTGTATCTTTAACTGTAACCAAAGATAGTAACATAACGTGTTGGCTAATCTTAATTAATCGATACCCACCTTCACGTTTTCGATGCTGTAAGGAATCAAGATGGGAAATACATTTTTTTAACTTGATTTTCTCCACACTCATGTTTATTTCTTAATTGCAGAAATGATATTAATATTTTCGTAGTTTATTTTATTATATATTTGCAAAACAAAGAGTATCATGATTAGAGACATCATCAGCCTTGTTAACTTCGATAGGGTCCTTTGCTGAGATCCTTCTTATGATCTGTTCGGCACAGCACAAGGTTTATCTTTTTCCATAACATTCTTTCTGAATGTTTTTGTGTGGGGTATCCTTCAGTAAGATTTAGTGCTCATATCACGCAACTTTTTGTTTTCAGAGGCGGGACGAATTCTTTCATAACAATTCCCCAAGCGAATCTTCTAAACGAAACGAAATTTTGCAATATTCAGAAGGTTGTATATGCCTTTCAATTTCGTGTGCTAGACAAATTAGGTATTTGTGTCTGTAAAACAGAGATCAAAAATAGATTGGCTGTATTGTACATGTAATGGCGTATGTTTGATTTATTGCCTTGACTGTGTCAAGGGAGCCGAAATTAAAATATTCTTCCGATAATTTGATGTATTACGCCATTATATTGTTTCAATGATGCCAATTACTATACAAATGGTTAAATTATTGCAAATGGTTAATTATTAAATTATTGAATGAAGACACAAAAATAAACTCTATTGATGTCAAATACGAAGTAACAAGCGGGATAACGGCTTTTCATCACCCTCGACTAAAGAAAGATGGCTGACAAAAGCTATCTCCCTTCATATGCTAACAAGCGAGGTACCAATTGTTATTTAATCTACTGAAGAAAGATGCTTGACTGTAGTCATCTCCCTTCATTTGTTAACAAGCGAGGTAACCTTTGTAATCAGTCTACTGAAGAAAGATGTCTGACAGAAGCTATCTCCCATCATCTGTTAACGGCAAGATACCGTTTTTTATCAATCTACTGAAGAAAGATGCCTGAGAGAATCTATCTCCCATCATTTCTTAACAGTGACATACCCGTTTGAATCAATCGACTGAAGAAAGATGCCTGATAGTGTCAAACAAGTGTATAAGTCGAATTAATGATATTTTGTCTAAGGGATCCAAATTTAGTACAAGTGTGTGTTATATTGATGGTGAGTTACCGCAGTGTATGCAGTTACGATTTTCATTGATCGCTGATGTTTATTACCGATGATAAATAGAGTTTCTAAGTTTGCTGTCAGAGTCGCTACATATTATTCGTTTGTATTTATATCGATAAAAAGTATTAAGGATTGCTAGAACAAATGTATAGCAACATGTATGCATCATTGGGGTAAATGGAGAATAAACAAGAGAATATTCTTAGTTACTCTGAATCCACCGACGTTGAAATTAAGGATATTTATGTCTAATCAGACATTAAAGTTATTGCCTGCACCGTCAGTGTATGATCTCGTAGATAGACATAATATAGTTTATCTTAATGGACCTGGAGATTCTGGTAAAAGAACTCGTGCGATTGAACTATATCAAAAGTTTGATATGGTCGTTTTAATAACAACACACAGACAATCAAGAGAATGAAAGAAAGAAATATTAAATCATGTACTTCTCACAAATTACTCCTAATCGAATGGGTGAGAACATTTTCCAAGGATTATTGTTTGGGATGAAATATGCAGTGTCGATAAAAACATTAAAATCTTTCCTAATTGGTGATTGACAAAAATGCTGCTGTAGTAATGTGTGGTGATTATGGCCAACCACCATCTTATGTTGGATTGTCTCCACACGAATGGTTGAACAAGTTTGTAGATTATTAAGACGAAATAACTGATGACGATAGAGCGCTTTAACCAGAATTAATGAGCTTAAGAAATTAATCAGACTACAATCTAATAACCTTTGGTGCGACATAATGCGAGAAGTAATTTCAGTAACGAATATAAACGATTTTTGCAATTTGTGAAGACCAGGTAATTTGAGAGTTACAAGTATAAAGATAGTTCATGATACACTTCAACAACATGTATATGTGGTAGACAGAGTGATTTGTTTCAAATATAGCAGCAGATACACGAAAATAAAACAATGAATCTGATATGCCAGGATCCTTGACAGAGTCAAGGAATAAACAAAATCTCGTTTTAAATGATATTGTTTTAATTCCTGTCAGTGTTGTTGAGAACGCATTAGCTATGGACAAAACTCCACGGACGCTAGGATACGCTATGATAATCCATTCATCTGAAGGATTAACTATTATTAACATAGTTGTTTGGATCGTCAATCATACACTTAGAAATATCTATCAGACTTGGTGTTCAGGAGATATGGCTATTATTAAGTTTAGAATCTTCTTTTCACATGCGCAAGCTATCCAACACAGTTTTATAACGATAAATTTACATGACTCTCGGTCGCGATATGGTGTAGGTCTTAATAAAATCTTTGGTTAGAAATTGATTATATATATCAATTTCTAACCAAAGATTGTATCAAGACCTACAGGATATCGCGACCGAGAGTGATGTAAAAAAATATTGCAACTTTGATCTTGGCGCTGAATATGTTTATCGAATGGCCAAATTTGGTTTATTTCGCAGTGTCTCGAGCTAGAATAATATCTCAGTTGCGGAGGATTATTGTAGTCTAGTAAGAAAATAATTAATTAGTTATAAACATTGTGACAAAAAATAATTGCAACTTTGATCTTGATGCTGAATTTATCATGATATTAAAACAACGACATAACTATCATTGTGCGAGGTATAACAATAATATTGTGGAGGCATTAAATAATGATCCAAGTCAATTTACGATAGATCGAATTGATAGTAGTCTGGGTCACACACGCGAAAATGTGAACTGACCTGTCCTCAATGTAATCGACGTTGAGGTAGTAGTTAAGTAAAGACGGTGGTAATTGTGTATCTTCATGAATTACTTATAATTGTTCGCGTACAAATCCTCGTTGAGTAACAGTTGAATCAAATCTATATATTGCAGGTCTACCCGAGGATCTTACCACACTTGAAATTGTATCTGTAGTAAGAATCCAAATAGTGTCAGTCTCTATTTTTTTTTACTAACTTTTAATTCACTGTGTTCATATAAATTACTCACTGTCACATTCGATGATATTGGTTGTGTTGAAAAATCATGTCATTGTATTGATACATTAATGGGTTTCGTGGCAGTTGCATGAGTAACCTCATTATTAAATGATTCTCGATGGAATTTAACGAGTGAATTAATTTGACATCGGGAATATGTTGTTATTCTAAATCTTTACATTTATAAGCTACATTATGAATATGATACGCTTTATCAATTTCATTTATCGTATATTTACCAGGTCATGATTGATTCTGCTTATCGAGTTTGATATCAAGTTCTGGTTCCAGGACAAAAATAACTATATCCTAGATGTCTTTTCTCCTAGGTACGTAGCCGATGAAGTTCCTGACAATTCTGACATTAATGTGGTAATATCATTGCCATCCTTATTTTGAATTTTAGGTCAAAGCGAAACCTGGTTCCGTAACATATATTGTACATTATCAACCACATACTATTTTTCCATTTTTTTAAAATGTGGCTAAATCAGTGGTTAGAGTTTTTACTATACAACGTAAGCAATATAGATTCACATATTTATAATATGTATGTAATTGATTTCTCAGCGACACAAATTCAAGACCCAGTAAAACATCATCCAGCGCTACCAAATTATATCAGAATGATAAAAATAGGTATCTCTGAAAGTGGAAAGACTTAATTTGATATGCATATGGATCAGGTGGGATAAATTATATTTAGTGGCACCATCTACAGATACTTAGAGATGCTACGATGTTCTTCAAGATTTTAATGAGAACGCAATATTATTAAATGAAGAAGTTGATGCTGTTATTAATTTATCACCGAAATAGATGAAGCGCCTAGGTTTGATGAACTTGATGCATTTATTAATAATTGTGTTGTTTATGATGACGCAATGCTGGATAGACAATCAGATCTAGCAAAAATATTTTCTCGAGGCAGACTTAAAACAACTGATATAATTTATATAACTAATCGATACACACAAACCTAAAGTGCTTTTCAAAAACTGTAATATTTTAGCTGTATTTAATGGAGTTAATACACTTAGAAATATTCATCAGAGCTGGTGTTCAGGAGATATGGCTATATGTAAGTATAAAATCTTCCATTCATGTGCGCAAGCTACCCTACATGGATTTACAACGATACATTTACAATGGTCTCAGTCGCGATATCGTGTAGGGCTTCATATAATCTTTGGTTCAGAAATGGGTATAATAATCACTTAATTATAGCAGCATGAGACATCATATTTGTAAACAAAAACGCGCGTACGAATTTGAAGAAACAACCGACATAAATAAAGTAACAAAAATCAGATAACCCAATTAGAGAAATTTTCGGTTTAGTTAGAGGTATCGATTTGGCTTTATTGACCTTGTATTTGTTTTTTCATTTCGTAGGAAGCTTTATTTTTTAAGCAAATAACATTTCAGCTAAAGGTCGGTTTGCCCTATCTGCTGCCTGTTGTATGAATGTATGTATTGGGAAAGAAAGAGAATGTAAGAATTTGGACAACTTACTTGTCTCTCCACTGTGAATATGAAGAAAGAATATAACACAAGAGCAAGAGACAGCGCACACAAAATGTAGAACACCCACATAAACCGTTTAAATACCATTCTGCATACAATGCTTTTATTCCGACTTCGACAGACCTGAAAGAAAAACTGGAATTACGTTTTATACACCTGTACCTAAACTTAATCTAATGGCTCAATTCAGCAAACAAACATTTTGGACCTGTTTACAGTGTACATAGCATTACTAATAGAATATATGTATACGATTCATCTTTGGTGATCGAAATTGTGTTTGGTCGTAAACTCAAGCAATATTGACAACAAGGCAGTTTCGTTGAGAGGGATTGAACTTTCTGCGTCCAAGTTCTTTAGTTTCACTCCTAACGAGGAGCCGAATAGACAGCCATGTAAAGGCGTCCCTGATATTGTTCCAGAGAATAGTTTAAATTGTTACGACTATATGTCTTAAACTACGTAACAGAAAAAAGCAAAAATGACAACTTGAAAAATCAATGAACACAAATCGAAACTGTAAAAAGAACGTACAATGTTGTAAATTAAATCCAAAATATTCCTAAAAGATCTATCACAGGTCAAAATGTTCCAGTTGTGTTTAAAATAAAGTCGATTTATAAGTGTTGATGTGCATGTAGTCTTGAATATGTTTACATGCCAATGATATCTAATGTGACGATGTGCTAAAAGCCATTTCATGTGTCAAAATAACATAACTAAATATGTCCTTCACTGAATTCACTATAATTCCAAAGACATTATTTAATCTAAGAAGTATTTGTGGGAAATTGGTAATTCTAGTTGATAATTGTATTTAAGTAAATCCACTCAAATTAAAACTTTCGGACAAATATAACAGTAAAGAGATTAGTTATTGAAAGCTAAGTTACAAAAATAAAGCCAGGTTGTAGGCGAGCTCTTTTTATCAGTCTTTCAATGTTGTCAGCAAGATTGGGAATTTCCATTTGAAAAGAAACAAAATCATAATCAAATAAAATTGTTGACCTCTAATACTAATGATCTGAATAGTTGTATTATAAACATAGATCAATATTTACTATGTATTGTGTTGTTTATTATTAACTATGTATTGTGTTGTTTATTATTAACTATGTATTGTGTTGTTTCCATAATAATTAATACTAGTCACGTAGATTTTTAAACTGATTTTGGTCCAAGTCAATTACAGAATACAAATAAACATAACACAAAATCATTAAAAAATTCAACAAACAATATAAATTAAATATACGTACCATAATGATAATTTCTATCCAAGTTGTCCACAACGTCTTAGAAATGAGTTTGTCAACAATTGCCCCCGTTACACTACAGAAAAAGATAAAATACTATGAAAATTTTACTTTCTGAACAGTCTGCTGACAGCGCACACTTCGTCTGTCTGTCTGTCTCTCTGTGTATCTCTCTCTCTCTCTCTGTCTCTCTCTCTCTCTCTCTCTCTCTCTCTCTCTCTCTCTGTCTCTCTCTCTCTCTCTCTCTCTCTCAACAACTGCCAAAAGAAATAAGCATTGAACCAGTCAAACAGAGAACATTTAAATTCAATACTGAATCACGTTTGAGACATGGATCTGCCTCTTTTGAGTACATTATTAAAATCAGATTGAAGATTTTATCATGAAAATGTTGGAAAAGCATTATATTTTCTATTTTAACTTCATTGGTCTTACTCAAATTAAAAACAATCTCAAATACAGTCCAATAGCTATTGTGTGCAAAATTAACAATGTTAAATGGCTCGAGAAGGATAATGAAATCCATAAGTACTCTTTGATGCTCCAGATTCAATGAGCACTTTGTGGCAAATTAATTTCCAATATATCAATTATAAATACTGATGGTATTGGTACTTAATCAAGTCATTATTAAGGAAATCGTATACACTCAACTGAAGCCATCCAAAGATATGCTAATTTATACAAATGATTCACAATCTATTCAGGTAATTACAGACCAATATCATTTGTGACAATATATCCAAACTGTTTGAAAACCATGTTTTCAAAACGCTATATTGATCTTTGAAAGTTCAATTTTATTTACCCAACACAACCTAGAATTTGACAGGAAAATGTCATTTTGCGTAATAAAACTCCCTTACGATTCATTGTTTGCTATACACAATAGAAATTTAGTTGGAACCATATACTTTTACTTTAAGAAGGATTTTGATATAGATGACCATGCATATTAAATAACGTACATGGATACTTGAAAGTAAATATGTTATAATGTATCACTGCCTCTGCTCAAATCATAAATTTATGACAGAACCCAACAAGTTGTCATTGGTAACATTAAATTAGAGCTGATGTCCATTGAAAATGAATTTTCCAATGATCCAATTTAGGGCCTTTCTTGTTCTCATTGTTTATAAATGATTTGTATTTATATATGCAATATTACAAAACTGATGTATATGCTGATGGTTCCAGAATTGGTGTATATGCTGATGGTAATACTTTACATACATCTGCGTTTGTGTGTACAATGCAAAGTACACGAACAGACAAAAGTGCGAAATTGATACAGCAGGAAGACATCTTGATCTGATAATGTAACCTTGAGCAAGGAACCAGAGCACAAACTTTGAATAATACGTTTAATCATTTTGAATTGTACAACTTTCCTCGACTAAATTAAAGATTTTTTAAAAAGGCATCAACAACAGTTTGACATATATCTCAATGAAATATAGCAAGTGTCACCAAAACTGAACAAAAAATGTTGAGAAAAAAGTGTTTAAATTGGAAGTTTAATGGGGTCAAAGTATGCTTACCTCAGTAAAAGGCCAAACAGTGCTTTTTCGGAACACTCGAAAAGAACAGGTGTGGCCCGTACCGACTTCACATTTAATTCCACACGTCGCTATAGTAAGATTACATTAAATATGAATTTGAAAACGTATAATTCTATAAACCCTGCCAAAAAGGAATTTGTCCACTTTTTCTAAACCTGCTTTTCTTTCTATCAATCCTATCAATGTACCATACGACTCAGCATCCAGTAAAGCTTGTAATGTTAAAGGTGAATTACTGAAAGTGTTACACGATAGTCTGACGAGTTTGGTTAAATTCATGTCATTCTTACTTTTTATATGACCCAGGGGTTTAATCGATTCCACCGTATTTTATGTAATTATAATGAGAAGTTCATCGAATTAACAAGTTCCACCTGTTGCCATTTATAAAGTAACAATTTACATCAGCTGCCGAAATGACTAGAGTTAAAACGCAATTAGAACAGCTGTATATGCTAAGGAAACATTTATCGCATTATGAATCTGCCTTTATTAAATTACAAAGTGTTACTTTATATTTATGCATTAGGCGCTAATCCTCTACCATGTGATGTCTCATGTAATTATTGATTATGAACACTTTGTCTTTGCTTTGAGTTTTCTTCTAACCGGCCCTTTCATGTGAGCTTCACTCGCGCTAAAATATGTTCTGTTGTGTTTTCATGTTACGCTTTGCTACAACAGGTAACCGTTTTCTCACGTACTCAGAATTTACAAGAAGTCTCACTCGACTTCCCAACATATATAAGGTTGACTAATATGTACATTTTCCTTGGCATTTGTTTGTAAAATGTAATCTGGAACCTGAAATCACTGTAATTGCCATTCATATAATGCTGAGAGGATAACTAACATTACCATAGTGTTTTGTCTATATCCGCTGCCAAACAGACTGTATCTAATGCAGAGACGTCAGGTGGAACACACACACATATACACACAAATATTGGAAGTTTTATTGAATTGGATCATTTAGTTGTTTCAAACGGGGACCCATTTTAGTGCCAAGCTTGCATCAGGCATATGTGGTTCTTTCATAAAAGTGCAAGTAAAATATAACGGAAAAATATACCATCTTGAGATTGTCCTGGAAGACCAGTGTCTGAATTCGACTATAATCGCTGTAGGTCGCAATTGCACGTAGTTTACTGAAGACCCCAAAGTAAAAGATGCAATGCAGATTAAGAACCAGTAGATAAGAAATAAATAAACATATCCTATCCTTGAAGCAATCTTACACACCTGAGGTTTTGCACCTGTTCATGTTTCACTAGCATTCCTGATTAGGGAATTGGTATGAGCAAACATAAACTTATTTTTAATGATGATCATTTTAAACCATGCAGATTTTCCATAACTGATAGATCGTTAAATTTCAAATGGTAGTAATCGTAAAGGTTTTCCTAATTTAATGAAATATTGATTTGGACTCAGCAATTAAAGTTGTTTTCCTACATATAAACATATTTTTAAAAATGATCTGTATTACTGTGTTAAGCAGAGTGTAAAACAAAATCCCCCAGGTCGTGAAACAGGTGTACAGCACATTTATCCACTGTACTACTGACGCATTTACTAAAGGACCAGAGGTACCTGATGCAGGCTTGATACTACAAGGGATCAAAACCATGCAATGATTAAATTCTAATATATGATGCATTGCATCAATAAATATATAATACAGGACGATGTTTGTAGTTAGAGAATTTCCAAATGCACGCAAACTCTAACTTCGTACACTGTGTGCTAATAAACTTTAGTCTTGTCCCATTGTATTGATAGGAACTTCCTATGGTAGGGACGGACACATTCTTTTTCAGCTCCTTTCAGCCAAAATCACACTATCACGCAGACATTATATTCCGATGCAATATTTTTCACCTGCAACAACAAATGTGAATATATCTAACCCTTCAATGTTTAATATAAACATGCGTCTCTTACGGCAATGAATGGTAATCTTTGAGAGTTATATTCCTTCTCTACAGCGAGGCATACTCAACAGGTGTGCACTGAGTTGCAATTGCTTCCTATTCCCTCTTCCTTACTGGAACGACTAAATGATGCCAATGGTTATATTATTTTGTAGAAAGAATAATTGATGAGTTCCTAATTCAGATAAAAATTTACGATACGAGTGGACAATAATTTGATGATGTTGGTCCTCGTCCTCGCACCATTAAAATTCGTGTTCATCTAACACATATAAAACGATGCATAATGAAAAGAAGTTCCTTCATTTAAATATCGAAGCAATACAAAATCAATATTACTATACAACGACCATTAATGATACAAATGGGTTCTCAAATACTGTTTGTTTTTTTAGAAAAAACAAATGTCATTACGCCTTTTTCTTTCCAACTTCATCCGAACACCTAAGAATTCCTAAAAGAAGTCCAAAGTAACGTTACAACACTGGAATAAGTTGTTTTTGAACATTGCAAAATATGCACAGGTAACAGAATTGATAAAGCCAAGGGTGAATACCATCATAAAATTCAGATCAAATGTATTTCAAAAAGATATATATCGTAAAATGAAATCAAACACAGTTACGTTGTGCATACTATTGATTTTGTCAAGTTCCTTTTAAAGTTAAGCTGTCGTCAGTAGATCTTTGCATCTTGCACGCAGTTCGATTTAGACTTTTAATGCTCTCTACGCCATTACCGTTATGTAAGAGCTCTGGTATCCATAGTTTATTTTTCATCTACTTTTGTAAATAACACCAACCAAATCAGAAGTCTCGTTAAGAGAAACAAGTAGTTCCTAACACGTGTACCATTTTTTGTTTATTTTAATGATTTACTGATGTAATTCTAATACTTCTCTTAATTTAAATTTAAACTAACACAATTTTTCGTAAAGCAAATATATTAAAAGGTGTATTTGCAAAGCGTAAAATTCATCATCCTATCAAGTCTTCTTTCTCCGTACGTACTTTTGCTTGTTGCTACGCTCTTGAAATGATGAGGAAAATAAATCTTACATGTGTTAAACCGGACTAAGATCACTTGTTGTGAATTGAGCGAAGTACCATCTCAAAGCTGTGGACAGTCCGAGCGCAAATGTTATACCTTATAATAGGGTCATAGACGCGAACTTCATCGCGCCATTCGGAGTTTCTTTCTGTTTTTTGTTTTGCAGATTATTTCTGCAACCGTGCCATAGTTGCATATTCCTGCTGAAGCTTCCTTAATTTGGTTTGAAGAACGTTACTGATTGGTGTCGACGTAACTTCTTTTGGTGTCGCGTTCCTCTGTCGACTCATGGACCTTGTTTCCACAGCACTCAATTGCATCGTTGTGCAGGTTTCAGGGTTCGATTGTGCCAAGAAATAACTACATCCCAGCATGACCTCATGTAACGAGCCACTTGCGTCTTTCGCGTAATGGACTTAAATTTCCTTCTTGTGTAATCCTCAGGCTTTATGATGTTCTTACCGACAAGGGCTGGAGCGCTACACCTTTCTGTAAAGGTTTTTTTCATTCTATTTATCTGGTAATTTAATACCAGAATTGGATATACCATTAAATCCCTTCAAGATAAACATCAATATATTATTTTTACCGTTTTTAAAGACAGTGGTTTATTTATAAAGGAAATATCTCCGCACGGATTGTGCTTGTAAACTGTCAACGTTAAAATAATAGACACGCTACAGGTTCTAAGCTGGTACATTTGAAGATTTTCCAGCCAATTACAGCTAAATATCACAAACAACATTTTTAAATGACCACATGTTATATAAACATTCATCTCAAATATTTTATGCGTGCCATGTAACTGTAATTGAGATCAGCTTGATTTTTGTATACCATGTACAGCAAACTGATGTATCAACGTCTCTTTAATTATTTAGAAACATTATTTACATCCAGCTTGATTCAAACTGATACATTTCTGATTAGTAGTATGGTGTTTTAAATCTCACAGCTTAAACAGTAAATAAAATACCTCATTCTTGAAGTAAAGACGATGGTGGGAAAATACGTTTTCGGTGCCCCTATAATGAAGTCAATACAAATGCTACGTCGTTTTAAATAATTGAAATAAAACTTCTGTAACTTATTAAACATGTATCCATTGAGAATCCGGTGTATTGGGAATCATACGTTATCTTGAAATAATAATACTGGCGAGTATCGAATTTGGCTATCTCTTAATGAAGACAATTAATGTACATTAATGACACATGTACAATATCCCATTGAGAAGCAGGCACGCGAGAATTGTTATTCTGCTTGCTTAAATCAAGAAATTATTACTTTTTATATACGAGCGCAGGATAACCTATTTCGCTTGACTTAGCACATTTCCATACAAGAATTGCTTACCTGACTAAAATCACAATGTTTTGCCAGGTATAAATAGCGATCGACTGAATGGTTAACGTGCTCACGTGCCTAGGTTGGGTCAATAAAGATTTATTCGTGAAGATTAAATCTCTAAAACCAAGAGGAACGTTAAAGTGTAATAACTGCCATATTAAGCAATCACTATCAGAGAGTACAAACAAGAAGGTGATGCCTTACATGTCTTTGTATGTGATACAGTACAATCACTACCACATAGACAATCACGCCGCACATGCAACATATTAATCAGTAGCAGTATCAGGGCAGTGCATTCAGGTTAACAGAGTCAACTACACGGCAGCAAAAGCCTCCGATAATATCACGTGTTCGTATTCCAGTTCCATATTGATGGAAGCGGCAATGAATTCTACCCAGACTAATACCTGAACAGGTGTCACCAACACATGGAATGACACATGTGTCTTATCTATTCAGGAAGACACCATTATATGCGTTTTGGATTTTGTTTATTGGTGTTGTCTAAAAGTAACAGTTCTTGTTTTATCTTGAAAATATATGTAAATGCCATACCGCATACACAATTGGGCTATTCCAATGTATAGATGGTAATAAAGTGATTAGCACGGATCAGACTGGTACAATTCACGTTTCTCAACCACTACTGCGGTACAGATATTTTGTGTCCATGTAGCATTACAATATAACGGCAGAGATATGTTGTGCCAAACATGATAATCAATTACAGTATCATCGTATTTGTCACGTGACGTTTTCAATAATGCGTATAAATAGCAGTGTTATAACAGCGGTTGCTATTGTTTACTGGTCTAGGTCACAATTGTGTTTATATCACATATGAATATTCTCTTCCATGGCCGCCTTTTGGTTGCTTTCACATTTTACAATCGTATATGAGGATACAGTCAGGTGGTGAAAACATTATGTGACCTAGACCAGAATAACCATACTATCTAAAAGCACAATTATGCTTTATTAAATATTATATTCTGTCAATCAGCCATTTCATACATTAGTATTCTATGTGTACATGTGATATGTAGAATGTCAGGTAAAAGTTCAATTACTTTATCAATTTTCACATCTTTTCAATATATTTAAAACTCTTGTCTTCAAGAAAATAGTATCGTATTCTACTCGCTCTGCGTCATTGGTGGATCGGTTTCTAAGTCTGGCCTTCAAGTACAGTTGAATTTCTTTCAAACATACACGCATCTCTTCTTTTATCTATCACAATAATATGCACCATTACATTTTTCTCAAATTGAACATTAGGTCCTTTAATGATGTTCAAATTATGCTTTTTCATCTATCTAAATTCTTTTCTAGTTTAAAATTGTATTACGAGGTCAGTAATTGTCTCTAACATGTTTTGGTAATAGTTTATTGAGGTTAGAACTATTCATTTTTATTTATTGAAATAACTTTAATATATCTTTAGCTATTTGAGATATATTTTATTATAATTATTTCGATATATATATATATATATATATATATATATATATATATATATATATATATATATATATATATATATATATATATATATGTGTGTGTGTGTGTGTGTGTGTGTGTGTGTAACACATTAGGATGCATTTTAAACAGTACTTATAAACCTTATTGCTAAAAGCTCATCTCACCATGGATTTCATCTCATTGGGTTTGACATTATCCAAACTGTACCATTACTAACCCCATGGTGAGTTTACATGCTATATAACACATAGTTTTTAGTTATACAGTGTTCCAAATGGTTAAGATCAGTCTTTAGCAAACGTATTATTTCAAATCTAAACAGTGATACAGTGTAGCTAACGTTTAAGACCAAAGTCTATAGCAAAAAGATTATTTCAAATCTAAACAATCATGCAGTGTTGCTAATGTTTCATACCAGAGTCTATAGCAAAAGGGTTATACTGTGTAGCTAATGGTTCAGACCAGAGTCTATAGCAACAGTATTATTTCAAATCTAAACAATGATGCAGTTTTGCTAAATGATTCAGACCAGAGCCAATAGCAAAAGAGTTATACAGTGTATCTAATAGTCAGATCAAAGTCTATAGCAAAAATATTATTTCAAATCTAAATAGTTATACAATGTCGCTAATGTTTTAGACCAAAGTCTATAGTAAAAGTATTTTTTTTTCAAATCTAAACAGTTATACAGCTTAGCTAATGGATCAGATCAAACTCTTAGCCAAAGCAATATTTCAAATTATACATTATTACAAATGGTATAGACCAAAGTATATAGCAAAACAGTTATCTAGTGCAGCAAATGGTTAAGACTAAAATCGATAGCAAACAATATTTCAGATCTAAACAGTTATGATAATAATAATAATAATAATAATAATAATAATAATAATAATAATAATAATACCGAGGACTTTGTATGGCGCTTAATTTTTAGAAGCTCTGAGCGCTTTACAACATCTATAATAATATGACTAAACTACAGAGAAACAAAAGAACAGAAACCATGAAATTTGAAAACATAAAAAATATGCTGAAAACATATAAGGTACAAAACATTATTAGGTCTCTACGTTTGTTTCTGCAGTCGAAAAAGTGAGTTTTAAGAGCACTCTTAACAGGGACTAATGTGTCTTTGTGTCTAATTTCAATGGGCAATTCGTTCCACATCGCCGAGCCCTGGTATTAAAAAGAGCGTTGTCCATATGACTTCGTTTTAATAGTGGGAACAATGAGTATACGATTGTCAGAAGAGGAGCGTAAGTATCTTGCTAGTGTTTACACATGGGTGAGGCCAGATAGATATGTTGAATTGGAGTCTGTCAGTGAAACGTAGCACAGAGAACAAATTTTGTGTTTGATTCTGTATCGAATGGATAGCCAGTGTAGGGTATAGAGCAGTAGGGAGGTGTCCTCTGATCGTGGTACTCTAAAGATGATCTGAGCAGCTGTGTTTTGGACTTTTGAAGTGTCTGGAGTAGATATTGTGACGAACCAGACACATTTGAGTTACATTGATCCAGTCTTGAAAGTACTAATGAACACACAAGTGTTTTAGTGGCATCAACTGAAAGGTATTTTCAAATGGAACTGATGCATCTCAGCTCAAGATATGCAGCCTTGCATATGTTCATGACATGTTGGTGCAATGTGAGAATACTGTCTAGAGTAACACCTAAGTTTCGTACTGACGGTGTGAATATAATCTTTGTGTTGCTGATATGTATTGTCTGAGGTAAAGGATGTGAATGAGAAAGTCTTTGTGTTGTCATCAGGACGGCCTCAGTTTTATCATCATTCATCTGCAGCTTGTTACATGTCATCCATGATTTCACATGAGAAATGCACCAATCTAGTCTATGGATGGTAACATCAATTTCAGACAAATCAAGGAGGGTGAGGACTGTAATCGTTCCACTATCCAAAGCAGAGAGAATGTCATTAAATACTTTCAAAAGAGTAGTTTCAGTTCTGTGACAAGGGCGATATGCAGACTGTACATTGCTAAAAAGACTGTTTGAATTCAAATGAGACACAAGTTGGGTTAGAACAACGTTTTCTAAGATGTTTTATATGAATGGGAGATTAGAAACTGGGCGGTAGTTCTTTAAATCGTTATGGTCAAGTGTTGGTTTCTTCAGCAGAGGCTTTACGATAGTAGTTTTGAAAAATGATCGGAATTCTCCGGCTCAGAGAGAGTTAATAATAACATCAGTTAGTGAAGGTAATATTGGGTCTAATTACTCAAGCATCAGTGATATTGGAATTGGATCAAGTTCACTAAACCTTGGTGCACTCTTCATCACCATTGTCCGAACGAAATCAATAGAGACAGGTTAAAATGTTCCTAATCGTCGTCGTTGAAATTATGTATCAAAACTGCGGTGACGATGAGTCAATTTAAATTATTTTGTCAACCGAATCTCCAATGGTTTGTATTTTGTCACGAAAAACATTTGCAATAAGGTCTGGAAGGTCTACTGGAGAGAAAGTAGTTGGAAGTGGTGTACTTTTGTTCAGTGACATTAGTTTGTTGGTTATCTTGAAGATCTCCGTGATCTTAATATTGCAGTGGAATAATTTGGCTAAATGGACTATGTTTGTGATGTTCTTCTTAGCGGATTCATAGATTTGTTTATGAATCGTGAGCGTGGAGGAAAGCCAAAGCCTCTCTGCTTTTCGGTGATGTCTTTTAGTCCCTAACACTGACATACCACGGAGAACTCTTTGTTATTGAGACCCTGCATTTGGTGGCTGGGGCATGTTTTTCAAGCAATGAATGCAGGCAGTTATCGACTTGTTCTGCTGTAGGATGTACATAGGTCCCTAACACTGCCATACCACGGAGAACACTTTTTTTTTATTGAGACCCTGCATTTAGTGGCTGGGGCATATTTTTCAAGCAATGAATGGAGACAGTTATCGAGTTGTTCTGCTGTAGGATGTAAGTAAGTTGTTAGGTTTTCTTGGATGTCATACATTTATTTGGTTATATTTATCATACTGAGGTTTCTATTTGTAGAAAAAAAGGTGGAGGGTTAGGGACTGATACGTCGAGATGGCATATAATGCAGAGGTGATCTGATGCTAGTTCGTGAGATGCAAGGGTGGATTGCAGAATATTATCATCAAGTCTATGAAGAAACCAGTCTAAAATGTGACCAAGTTTATGGTTGCGTTGGTTAACTGACTGTGTAAGGTTAAAAACATGAATGGAATCTAGGAGTTTTGACAAGTACTGGTTTCTAGGACAGACAAAGTAAAAGTTGAAACCTCCAAGTAAAAATTAAGTTGACACCAATCGAATGTCAATACTCCAAACGATTCGGAAAAGAGAGATCCAGTCAGCTTGTTTTTTTTTTACTAAGAGGAGGGCGGTAGAGACAGAAAAAATGGACTGATCTTTGTTCCAGTGTGAGTGTTGTTTTGACTAGTTCAAAGGATGTGTGGCACAATTTGAACGGCTGTGTTGTACTTAAGGCATTTTATCATGGAATTCTTTGTGATGGCAGCAATTCCACCTCCGCGAGAGTTGCGGGGGAACGACTTGATGGAGTAAGCGGTGGGTGTTAAATCCGCGCACTTGGGATCATCGCCTGATGTTTTTAGCCAAGTTTCTGTCAGGAAGAAGAAGTCAGTATTCTGGTCTTTCATAAATTAACTTTTTATGTGCGCTTTTCCCATGATCCTACTGATTGGGCGTTTACTAATGCAATAATAATTAGTATTTCTGAAACAGTTTTCACAACGGTTGACGATTTTATATGAATTCGCACCAGGTTATCAAAATTAACGGCCAATTTTTTTAATTGGTTATCTGTTACGGGAGAAAGGGAGATAACTGGAATTCTTCTTCCTGTTCTCGTCAGCCAGTATTGAAACGACGTTTCTTTTCTCCGCTTCTGTTTACATTTAAGTAATGACGAATGTACTACCAGCTCGTTTCGTCTTGAGCACAATGTGGTATGAAGAGCCAATGTGTGATCATTTAATGCAATTAATAAAGATGCATGTTTAAATTTCATAAGGCGACACGAAGACTTTTCAGAACATTTGTAATAAGTTAAATAACAATCAAATCGTGTTTGTGGAGTGTATATATATATATATATATATATATATATATATATATATATATATATATATATATATATATATATATAAAGATACCATGAAAAAATTGAAGTTATTCATTTCTCATAAAACTAATGGCGCTTAACCAGAAATTCTGCTGACACATCGTAACACTATCTTGTTTCTGATGAACGTTTATCGCGGCAAGTTTTACACTTAACAAATATACTTTAATCGTTTACAACAGGTTCCAGTGACCATAGATGTTACAGATCAAGACAAAGATGATTCAGTAGACTCGCCTTTCTTGGAGTTAGGTGTAAGTGTTTAAACTTCATAAGGCGACACGAGGACTTTTCAGAACATTTGTAATAAGGTAAATAACAATCAAATCATGTTTATGGAGGATTTATGTTGCATCTATGTAACAAAGAAACATTTGAGGTGATTCATTTCTCATAAAACTAATGGCGCTTATTCAGAAATGCTGCTGACAAGTAGTAAGACTGTTTTGTTCAATATTTATTGTGGTATAGATAAACAAGTGAATATATAGTATATATAGTTCATTAAATTCACGGCGGTTATTCAGAAATGCTGCTGACATTTTTATCTAAAAGCGCCCTAATTTGCCTATTGGCAGTATTTGAGGTGGAGGGGAGGGAGTGCACGGATACCTCTAACAGCAACCATCCATCCTATCTTTAGCGAGTGCAAGTTTTCTCACCCAAGCGACAGAGAAATCTAGCTGTTTTGCTAACCTTACTTTTCTTATCTCAGTCTAGTCATCTCAGACCAGTCGTCTCAGTCATGGTGTCCACGCGCTGAGAACTACTTTTAAGCAAACAAAAAAACAACCTTCTTGTCTTCTGCTGTGCCATAGTTGTTCTCAAATAAAACAACAATAACAACAACAACAAATAATATATAACCAAAACATAGTTACTTAAGGTCAATCTGCAATCTGTCTTAAAAGCACACCAAAACAGAAACATTTTGATAGAGACAAATACACACACGCATACTATTTCGAGGTTTTTATATTATGTTAGTTCGTTCAAATTAGCATGGTCAAGTTTATCCTATATGCAGGACTAGCTCAGTACATTTTCAGATCATTAAATGTAGCTAAAGCAACTGAATTAGTTTTAAACACTTCGAGTGAAACATTGTATATACTGTTAGCTACATTTAATGAAGCTGACCTGAAAATTTACTGTGCTACAGATGGGATAAAATTATCAATGGTGTTTGAAATGAGCTATATCAGAAAACACTGATCCATGCACATAAGACTATATACCTATACACTTCATAGCATCCCAACTCTATAAACAACAACGGAAAACTTAGCAACAGCCAGAAATGTGTTATGTCAAACATGCTCTATTATAATTTTGTTAAGCATCTCCGTTGTGATCCAGTTGAAATATATCTGCAATATTTATTGACAAATACTACACTTACCAGCCAAAAGGAATCATTTATCCCTCAACACACTAATCCATAAGCAAATTTCACTGCATCACTTGCCATATTTCCAAGACAGAAATATAAATTTTCAAAGAATCAAAGTTTAGCACATTGTTATTCTCTGGGGTCCGCATATTTGGATGGGTGATGGGGGTTTTCTATACGGGAGTGTGGGGTACTCAAAATTGGAAATGATGAAAGGAAACAGTTTCTTTCTAATAAATTTTAACTATTTATTGTTAATTTCATATAACATCCATATATTAAATGTGATAATACCTCATTACTATGCGGCGTTTTATGTTGTTATTTTTCTTTGCTCACGCGTATGAACAGTGTACTTCGGACGCAACGGTCACACCACAGCCCTCATTAGCTTATTTGTATTCATGCGCCACATGTAAACATTGCGAGGTGCACACATTTAAAGTGTTATTTTTACTTTAAAGGATTATATTGGGTGAGAAAAATAATCTACGTTGGGGTTTGGACCGAGACAATGAAATCCCAGCCGCGGGGTTACATTATATATCTCCCCACTCGGACAAGCCTCGTGGGGAGACAGATAATATAACCCCTAGGTTGGGATTTCATTGTCATAGCTGTTGTTGTTTCAGCTGTTCATGTTGTTCATGATAAAGAACTGGATACAACTATGGGGGATGAATGCTGAATTTATACGTTTCTAAATGCAGTAAAGAAAATAGAGCTCACATTTTAACTGTAAATTTATCTTGCATCTTCACCACGTTTGAGTCACGGCACATCAGTTCTCGATCATAAAGGGTTGAAATGTGTACACTTTGTTTATTAACTTGAATCGTGAAATAACAGGAGTCTCGTTCAATTTCGCAATATTCATAAACAATGAATCAGTGCCGGTCATTGGGAAGGAAACCTGGCGAAAGAGAGGGGGAGGGACTGTGGGGGGGGGGGGGCTCTATTGCTGCAGCTGAAATCTTCATAGTATTTCACTTCACACAACTTATATTTACGTGAAGGGAGGTGGAGAGTGAAGGGTTGTCACTGGCACACAAACTCTATTGTGATAAATTAAAGTGAAGTACACAAGTACATACTTTCTATTAAGTAATTGTTTTGATAACTACTTTTTTCTCAACATTATGCTCTTAAACGTCACATAGATATTAGATAGTGATGTCTGGCACTGTAACATCATGATGCGGACATATGGCATCATGTCCCACCCAGCTACATTATCATGACATTAGGTAAACGACTTTGGCTCTAAAACCTTTCACTCCTACATCTGGAATCGAAGACCTTTTCCTTTTTTTGTGCAGCTGCACATCGCCCTTGTCAGCGCCATCTTTTACATAGTTCCAATCGATCCTAGCACAACAACTTTTGCATCTGTATGATACGCAGCCGTAATCGAGTGCTGCAATTAATGGAAATATTCAACCGTCAGGAAAAGCTGCTCGACGTTAAAAGTTATAAAGTCGAAGAAGTGTTGCAGCAATGCCATATTTGTCAAGAATTGCTTCGATTTCCTATCCATTAATGCAATAATTTGCACTGTCGAACAAATCAGACTTTATCGTAGGCACTGTAAGTCGTCTCTTACAAGCTTTCGTCTGACTTTTAAGAATGCCACACGGACAAAATACAGAGATGCGTTATGTCATTGTCTGTATAACTAGTCTCATAAGTAATATTGATATTTTTGGTTGCCTCCATCTCGCAATACAGGAGAATACATAGCAAATGCTGGATCGGACACAGCTTTGAACAGAGTCCTTTGACTATACATTATTATTTAGTTTAATGCCTTTAGTGATCGCATATTATTGGAAGATTTGCAATCACTGAATCAGGCAATCTTTGTTGAACGGTTGCATTGGTGTTTTTACTGAAATGGGCGGCATTGTCACTGTTTATGATAGTAAATTTGTCTTTGATTTTCAAATAATTATTCGTCAAAGTCAATCTCTAATGGGTGGAACCTCTTGCAAACCGAGATACTTTAATTTACATGTAGCAATAATTGTAATACTATCAACGACATGCTTGCAATTTGTTCATCGATTGGTGAAGCGTCAAAGACAAAGCAGAAAAAACTTTTGGTACGTCTTCTTTTAAAACGTCCTTGAAAAACATCGCCAAGTATATTTCTGAAAGCTTACAAACTGCCACTGATAGCATGACATATATGATTACCCGGATCGTGGTGGTAATTCTGACAGTGTTTATTGCGATAATGTAACCGGCATCATCAGGTCCTGGAAGTACAATTAATATCTTCAAGTCTATCACAGAAGGGCTGAGCTTAGTCACCAATTATATCCTCAGTCAGATGCCTTCATTGGTTCATTCGATATCCCTCCTTCAAGGTGCTATGGTGATTTCACTGCATTCACTAAGATGTGACATATTTCAAAGGAACTCGACATAGGTGTTGTATAAACCATCAATATCATTCGTGACTTAGCTCATCAACGCTCGAAACCTCTTCTGGTCAATGATAATGTTGTTGTGTAATCGATGTCAAAATAGATGTGGCCTCATAATGTATTCGCTATTTTCTTCCACGATTGTTTCAATCCTGTCGGCGAATTCATGGTCATTTTTAGCTCACTTATCTATACCTTCACCAACGCATTCCTCTTCGATTTGCTGTTCTTCCAAATGCTCTCTCGACGCTAATGTCTATTCTATTTGACATTATCAAACAATTCCTTCTACAGTTTGGTCTATTACCGCAGACGTCTAAATCTCTGTCGATATATCCGCTTACCCCAGATACCACCTCGTTAGATGCATATGAAATATGAATATATGCAAATGAAATATGAATATATGCAAATAAAATATGAATAGATACATATGAAAAATGAATATATGCAAATGAAATATGAATAGATGCATATGAAATATGAATAGATACATATGAAATATGAATATATGCAAATGAAATATGAATAGATGCATATGAAATATGAATATATGGAAATGAAATATGAATATATGCATACGAAATATGAATAGATGCAGATTAAATATTTATAGATGCATAGTTCCAGTTACCAATAATGAAGTTATTAGTAAATATATTGACATGTTTCGGGCTGATTCCTATTGGACAGGTCGTTCAAGTAGGTTCTCAGATGAATTAAGTTGTTTCCTACTGGACGGGATATATCATGTCAGTTGTTTTGCAAAGTTGGATATTTGCTGTTTGTCTCGGAGGAGTAGGGGCCATTTGCGTGTTTTTGTCTTTCTCCTGTAAAAAAATTGCTAGAACAAGGCAGTTTCAGTTTTCTTATTATTACGTCTTGTGTTCCTGTTGTAAGACCATAAAGGAAACTATATGGTCCAGGGTGGCGTCTACAGACATATTCTGAAGCTCATACCACGAATAGTCTGCAGTATAACAGGTCCAATTAATGTTTGTGAGACCATGCCCATCAATGACGCAAAATATAATTAACAAGGTACATTTATCACAGGGAATACATTATCGAGGCGTTTCTGGTGTTAAAACATTACATCGTACACAGAAAGGTTATTTCCACTCGAATCCAGATCATCAGCTATAGGAGCTTCATCGATTGTGGAAACGAAATCAGCGGTAGATGAGTTACTTCTGAACAATGTCTGAAGCGCAACTCTTAAATACTTGGTACATCATGTCACGATTTATCGCCAGATACAGACGCAACTATGTACAACCGGCCTTACATGAACCATCTCAAAGTTATATTCAACACCAATAATGTACAAACCGTCCTACATGAACTACTTCAAAGTTATATTTAACAACAATTTTGTACAACCGGTCCTATCTGAACCATCTCAAAGTTATATTCAACAACAATTATGTAAAACCGGTCCATGATGAACCATCTCAAAGTTATATTCAACAACAATTATGCAAAACCTGTCCATGATGAATCATTTCCAAGTTACATTCAACAACAATTCGGTATTCCATGATCCAACTTAACCAATGATTAGCGAGCGAACTGAGTGCGGTTCCATTGCACCTATGTTTGGGTAGTTTTGACTATGTCTCCGCAGAATGTGTCAATGAAAAACACCGGCGTTCCTATCTCGTTATGACATGAGAAATGTCATCATAAATGTTTTATAATATAATCTTGTCTTCATATCATGGGGAACAACCACTGCAAATCCATAATCCTAAAATACTTTCTATAAACTAGAACTTGTGATGAAGTTGGAGACAAGAATGTCACGTTTGACGGACCTTCCAGATCTATCGGTTGTAGACGCGCAGGGTCTTAAACAATTTCGCGGCTTTGATGTCACTGCACATGTTAGAAAATCTATCTGGAACATTTGAGTATAAATACCTTGGTGAAAAAAGACATCCCTAGATACAATGCATATGGGCCTGGTAAGCTACATTATGGACACGACTTGATTCTAAAACTCAAATCAGAGCCTGTAAAATCACTTATAAATTTTGTCGACGGTACATGTTATCAATATGATCTTTCTTATAAAGCATCAACTAATATCAATCCACTTAAAACTGGACCAAGGTATATTTGAATACGTTAATGTATCAATATATCAATGCACGAACGTCAATCGCATGAATCGCAATTTAGTCTGATTGTTAAATTCAGAAAGTTTTGTATTATTGCTTTTACTTTACTAGGGGCATAACCTGCACCATCTTCAATTCTGGATATTAATTTATTTAAGCCTGTTGACGTTGGTGTTGAAAGATATTTCCAGAGTGAGAGATTCCATAATACCGGTGTTATCTGTTATCAGTTAGTGTCAAACCGGCGAACATACATACATACATACATACATACATACATACATCCATACATACATACATACATAGATACACACATACATATGACTGAGAAGACGTTGATGCTTAAGTTTGTTGTACATGATATGGTTAATGTCAATTACAATTACAAGTCAAGCATAACATATTTGAAGTGTACTTGGCGTGGATATTGTCCTGGCCTTCTAGCTGATTTCGCGACCTGACTCAGAGCAAAACGTAACGCTAGTAAATGTGATTTTCATTATTTGTAAAGGCAAGTTTTACTTCATAGTTCACGTTTTCCAATGTGCACATCTTTGCAGTGATTGCGTCCTAATGTCATTGAACGTTGTGTATACACAAAGTGATATTTAACGATATGATTGTTTACAACTCGCCTTCGTCACCGGCACCTCGATTTTATCTCCGTTCGAATATATAGCATGGCTCATAGAAATGGACACCAAAATCCAACTGAAAAATGCCAATTAAGCGATACACCAAATGCTGCATTTATGATAATCAGTACTCATCAGACTTATACAAATAAACAGGCTTTTGTTAAATCCGACAATTTCTTTTGAAGGATAAATGAAACTCCTCGAGACTTTGTCGAACCAAATGAGTCCAAATGACTAATTACTAGCTATTACACTAAATCAAATGCGAACAACTTTTGTAGGCTTATTTTGAATAATGTCAAATGTCCTAATAGTTTCTTTTCATTGTTTGACAAGAGCTTCTAAGAGTTTTTCCCAATGAGTTCGCGGTCGTTGTACATCATTTCATATCATTCTGAAAGCGAGTATGAATGCCGTTCCTATATGAATGCTAAAGTATTTCTCTAGTTTATCTGCTCACTGGCATTGTCACTGTATACACTTTTAAGTGATTCAAAGAGATTTCATGATTCCATTATTTACTACACTTGTTTCAAAGATTGGGATAAATTATGGTAAACCATCTTTTGGGCCTATTTGGTAAATCTCTATAATGCATTCAAACTAAACGGTGATTTTATACAGATACACACATTTCATTTGATTCTGGTAGATAAATCCAAGAACTGGATATATCCATAAATCCTTTCAAGATACAATAGATTAAGTCTGTGTATTTTAGCCATTTATTTATAAAGGAAATATCTCCTCCGGGTTTTGCATGTGAACTGTCATTTTTTTTTAGACTATTGACATTTACCAGTTGTAGGCTGTTGTATGTGAAGATTTTACAGTCCATATCAATTATAACCGTTTGAAAGCATCCCCAGGTGAATTCTTAGCATGACAAACGACATCCATGAAGGTCCGTAAGTTTATGCGTACCTTGTAATTGTAATTGACATCAACTTTACTTTGTATTATGTACAATAAATTTTAGTATCAACGTGTCCTCAATTATTAAGAAACATTTTATTTTCAGCCAGCTGGATTCAAGCTGATACTATGCTGATTAGTAGTATGACGCCTTAAGTTACTCAGCTTAAACAGCAAATGAAAAAGACTCCTACTTGAAGTTAAGAGGCTGATGGGAAAAATCGTGCACCGTGCCGCTATACAGTCAAGAAAATAGCTGCTCCCATTTTAAATAACACTTTTGTGACTTATTAAACACGTGTCCATGCATAGTCTCGTGTAATGGCAGGCTTACGCTGTCTTAAGAATATTACTAACGAGTATTGGCTTTGGCCATCTCTTAATGAAGACAATAAATGTAGTTTTCCATTGAGAAACAGGAACTCCAGCGTTGCTATACTGCTTAATTAAACCATGAAATCATTATTTTCCCTTGAGATATATACGTAAATAAACTATTTCTATTGATTTAATACATTCACATACAAGAGCTGCTTTTCTGACTTCAATCAAAACAGAGATTGTCTGGCAGGTATAAACATTGATCGACTTGCGCTGATAACCGGAAAATACAAAATCTACAAGCTCTATTCTAACACTACTGTTCTTTTTTAACAAGCTATTCGTATGATGTATGTATGTATGTATGTATGTATGTATGTATGTATGTATGTATGTATGTATGTATGTATGTATGTATGTATGTATGCATGCATGTATGTATTTATGTCATGTATGTATGTAGGTATTGTATTTGTGTATAAGTACGTTATACAATTAAACACTCTGTATGTATATATCAAAGTATGGGTAGAGGCGAAGCATACATTCGATCAGTATAAAGAAAATTATTACGTTTAGCACTTCGCCGAATAGTCCTTTTTTTACTTTTAAGAGTTTCTTCATATTTGAGTAAGACATTCCCAGAATCATTTCATATATTGTAGGATGTGTATCGCATGTCCAGTCAAATATAAAAACATAAGCCTGAAGGGAAATACAAACCAGTAATGCAAATAAGATATGAATTAGGCAGTTTTTATTGCCTGAAGTAACATCTTTCTTGGACTATCTTTACCTTCATAAAGAATGCTAGATTTATGCCATGATCTTATAATGCAATTAAAACATTTTGGACTGTCTTTCGCACTTTCGAGAAAAAGTCTAAGTTATGTTATAATTGTACAATTATCGACGTGTCTCTCACGAGGTATGAAAATGTAGTGTACACGACAAAAATATATTTAATTGGTGATATCATGACACCTTTCCACTTCCTGTGCACTGTTGGTTGGGAGGTGGTGTGGAGGGGGAGATAAGCGGAAACGTATAAAGTGGCATTGCATGTCGGCAATGGAAACCTACAATGATATACTTGAAAAAAAAAATAGATTTATGTTTTTTACTTGATCTACATCACCCTTAAGTGAGACACGGATATTGTGTGTACAAATATATCGGATACTTTAATGGGTAGGCTAAAAATAGATTTGTGCAAAGTTTTGTCAATAATGTTAACAGCTAAAACTAGGAGCGACACCTCGAGAAAGTCGTTTAAGTTGCACCACTGAAAGGTGCACTGTTTTGTAAATTTAAATACATTCGATTTCAATGTCTTTTTTCTGATACAATATGCCGAAACATCTTTCAATCAAGACTGTGTTCAGTATATAAATAGTTCAAACATAGTGTTAGAAGGCCATACTTAGATACGTGAATGGGTGTTTCCTCGTCTAAAATTTGAGGATATATCTGATTCATGTGACGCTTCAGTGTGTACTCTGAGACGCAAATAGGAAGTAAACATCGATGTATTTGTACTTTAATTTCTTTGGTAACAGAAGGTTATCTACAGCTGACGCCAAAGGAATGATATTGTTTAAATGTATGTTTTCTTAAAGAGTCAATAAATTTTGAGAGAGAGAGAGAGAGAGAGAGAGAGAGAGAGAGAGAGAGAGAGAGAGAGACGGGGTGGAGTGAGGGTGGGTGTTACTCAATATCAAAGTTTCAGAACACATCTTCATGTGTAACGCTCGATAGAAGCTGAATGTCTCTATAATCTATAAACTCAAAATACATGCACATTTCTGCCAACTGAACATTCCTGTAGTTCTATAAGAAAGAGAAGAATGGTAAATAACATTATTATTATTATTATTATTATTATTATTATTATTATTATTATTATTATTGTGCAATATTTCAATTATTGGCCATCGCTGCCAAGGTTCGTTTTGTACAGTCATTTAAATTCTACAATGAAGGATGATGGGAGATATTTTAGTGATAGACCATAAAGCAGTAAACATATCTACCTTATATCCTAAATTGCATATATGGCTTGTGTGAAATCTTAAAGTCGCACTGGTTCAAAGCTAGATAATTATCGAAACGTTTAAATTTATATATTTGTGGTAAAATATTTCGGACGCCTAGGACTGTATGCAGTCGACATAGACCTCGATGATCTAAAAACGATTTTAGTCTATACATAAAATTCCAATTAAATAATCCTCTTATTATTAATATATGACACATTTTGCCTGGATATGGACAATATAAAATACCCATTCTCTCGGATTTACTATCATATTTAAAGTATAAGTTCGGTAAATAATTAATATATAGAACGAAATCACACACACACACAAACACACACACACACACACACACACATGGCTATATTTGCATGAACTGAGACACAGAAAGACATACAGAGGGATAGACATAGAACAGTGACGGCCAGATTGTCAGGCTCAAACACAGATAAGCAGAAAAGATTACCTTCATGAGAAAACTTTGAAATATCCTTCGTCGACACCAGTTATGGACTAATATAATTAAATGAACATTTTATAAGTCCTTTATTAAACAGAGCTGTGCAGGACTTCATATTAAACAAGTCCACTGCCTTACAAACTACATTCATATATGAATATTAATTCTTGATATCATTGCATGATAAAAGAACATGTATTCGTTTTCAATTACACTTATTTATTTTTATATTTATTTATTTATATAAAGGATTGTCCGTTTAGTATTGCCTCTACACTGAATAGAGATATTCGATTGTGAACTAGAAAGGTGCCTATATTGTGGTTGGTAACAATAGCGTTATCATTGTCCATCTGTCGGTTCAGCTGTCCACTTAATTTGCATTTGGATCAGTTTTTATGCGCTGTAGCCTGGCAGTCAAGTTCTATAAATTCACTCCTAATTTTTTTTCAAGATCTGGAAATCGAGAATATGTTTTATGAATGCATTTCTAACTGTCTTTCAAGAAGTGGAAAAAAGGAACCATATTCAAACACTGATGCACGAGACATGGCTGCCATCATACAATTAATTTCAAATCTTTTTTGACTTTCAGTATATGATCATGCAAAGAAACATTTTTATCAATCTTTATTTCAAGAAGTCTCTTGACCAAACTGTCATCTGTGAATCTTGGAAAGTCCGTTATGTTATGGCATCTATTACCCCATTCAAATCTGCAGCTTCTAAAATGCTTCAGAACTGCCAGTGTTTCCGGTAACCATATCCTGGATCAAAGATCGAAAAGAAGAATAGAACCAGATCTTATATGAGACCATGAAAAATGAATTTGCCGTCCTCCAGAAGTCAAAACGAATTTTGAGACAATATGCAAAGGTGACGTTTATATAAAAACTTGATCAATTTTAAATGAGAAGTCTGTTTTTCGAATCTGACAGCAAACGGTGTCAGAAATACCATATCTCGATTTGCAAGTAATTCAGCTAGTCAGATGTAAGATTGATATCAGTTAAAGAATTTTTTTTGGAAACGTATAAATACACTATACAATGAAGATACAAACACCATGTTTTTTCTATGCAATAATACACAGCTTATGTAAGAGTGGTTGGAAGAGGTGACTTTTATTTCGATCGGAACGTTTTAGGCTTGAGTCCGTCAAACAGGGAGATTGACTTAGGAAAGCTTATACTTCACGTAGAAGATGAACTGATGCAAATACGTAGAAACAATGAAGAGTATAATATTTGTGTCAGTAGTAAAGTTAAAGCGTTCTTTGATGAGAAAGAGGTTGAAATTTTTAAAAGGCAACTAGTGCATTTAGTACAAATGATGATTAATCTTTGATTGGAAAGGTCCCATTTGTCAATATATTTTCTTCACAACAGGTGTTAGTTAAACAACCATTTCAATTTCATTTGAGTACTTACAAAGCACAATCTCGAATAACAGAAAAATCTAATTTCCCATACGCTGGATAAGAAATCCTTATCATTTGCAACATGTGGTTATTGTCATAGGAAAGAGCACGGTAATTAGAAGGTAAAGATACGCAACATAATTCTAACAGAGCATTTGAAATGATCTTGTTTCTAAGAAATCACTGTCATTTATTGAAAGAGATACGTGTGCGGGGGTTCGTTTACCTCAGACTGATTGTGCTTTGGAGATGTACGAGCCGTTCACATCGAAGGGTTCAGTTTTACTTATTTGTGACAATATCACTTGCTGGTGATTCAGAATCACTTCTCAGTGATTTTGGTGAGGGTACTCTTAGTAAGATTTTAAAAGATACAGGAAGTTCTCAGACTTGATTATAATTTTGCCATTTTCTGAGAAGTCTTCTTCTAGTGAAAGTGCTACAATACGGTAAGTAGATTGTAGATTTATTTACATTCCTATCCATTGTGTTAATTTGCCATCATCTTTAGTTTTGGGACCGATCATTAAAGGAGCGAAAACCTCTTTGCCCAGTGGCAGTGTCTAATCGTTCCTAGGTGATGACTTTTTTGGAGATAAGTTCGTGCCTGATCCACTTGAAACTGACAAGCCCTGTAGTGATCAACAATTTGATCCTCTCGAGGTAGTTTATAGTAGGCTTGCGCAGTTACTAGAGCTATAGCAAAGCATGCTTTTGTGAACGATGTTGAACAGGATGGGTTTTATTTTATTGGCACCTTTTTGAGTCAGACCTCCAATGAGGTCACTTTTGCTCCAAATTTGAATCCGCGAGGAAGTATTGACCAATGTGATACCGTTTGGCTACAAATTCTCTTAGATCTAATTAGGGTGATAAAAGACAATCACTAGTTACCTCACAGTTAGAAGATCCAGAAAACCCCTGTTCGTTTTAGAGGGCCAGTAAAACGGAAGCTTGATTGTGTTTGTTTGTTTGATTAGGTTTTTAATGTAGCATTAACGATTTTTCAGTCATATCGCTACGATGTGTCAGCAGTGAGGCAGTTTATAGTGATGTCTGGCACTGGGGCATCATGCCGCAGTTATGTAGCATGATGTCCCACCCAGTAACATTATCCTGACACCAGGTCGACCAGTCCTAACACAAACCCCTTAATGCTGAGCGCAAAGCGAGGCAGCTGTTAGTACCATTTTTGTAAGTCTTTGGTATGAATCGACCGGGGATCGAACCCACGACCTCCCGCTTCCGCTCTAACCACTTGGCCACCGGAGCGGTACGGAAGCTTGAACAGAAGAAACTTGTTACTGACTTCTTGAACAATGAGGTCCTTGTGAGGAAATGGTGGCCACCTGAGGTACCCGCTGGTGATGAGTAATCAGTTAGCTCTCTGATTTTTATTCATATATCGAACTGATAATGAATTTGTATTCCAGGACAAGAAACGTCGTTTTCGGGTCATTTAGAAGTCGGTAAGACATATTCCAGGATCTTCAATTACAGTTAATAGCCGAAACTTATAAGTGATGCTTCAATGTTTTATAGATCTTTTCATATAGTGGTAACATTGAATAGTAGTCACATTTAGGACCTGCGTCAAAAACGTTTGCACCTGCTACCCCCAAGAAATGAATGAAATGAAAAAGCTAATACAAAAATATGAACACTTATTTACAGATATTCCAACAAGAACAAATAAGATTTTCGACGACGATGAAATACCGATTTCTAAGCCTGGAAGCCTGTAAAGCACCTCCCTTTAGAATGAATCCTCTCAAAAAGAAACTATCTGAAAAATTTAGTATTTGCTGAAAAAAAACTTTATCAAACCAAGTGAAAGTTACTGGAGTCCACATTTTTTTCTGGTGACAAAACCTGAAGACTGTCCATATGTGTATTGATTAGAGAAGAGTAAAACGTAATGCTAAAACAGATTCATTTCCAGTACCTAGAATTGATGACTGTATTTACAGGATTTGGAAATTGAAGGTACGGCACCAACTTTGATTTCTTGAAGGAATTCAGGAAAATTCCACTTACAGAGGGAGAGAAAAGGAAGTTTCAGCATTCGTGACTCGAAGTAAACTTTACCAATACAAAGTCGTACTATTTGGGATTCTTTTCTGCTAAATATTGAACCAAGATATTCTTTTATTTATTCTTTAATAAAATGGCTTTGACTCTGACAGATAATATCGTACGGCAAATTGGAGCAATTCATCCTTTTTAAGGCTCTAACCGTTCCTGGCTAGGAGTTAAAATTAAATTCTCCACTTTAGATGACATTGTGAAATCGTGTTAGTTACACTATAAGAAATCACAAAGATTAGGGACTAAGATAATTCAAACATAAAAAAAATTTAAATTTCAGAACAGTCTCATTTTCACTGACTATTGTATCCCTAACAAGCCCACAATAGTTTTTACGACTCTATCTAAACAAACTTAAGTAACAGAAACGAAGTTAATCCAACAAGTCAAACTTAGCTTAATTATCCAACTTGCAAATGAGAAATCCGAGCGCAATTTAGATCGGTAGTAAGCAAATCCAATCTAGGACGTATAAAGTCTATAAAAACCTAAATAAAGAAACGTTCAAACTTAATTGTGATACATGGAGTGTAATGGTCCTCTAATAACCGCGAGGTTTTCAAAACATTTTGTCCACAATTCCTTCTAGCAGTTTATAACAGTTCCAGAATAAAGCTATAGTCCAAAATATTTAGCACTTTATATCTGCACTGAACAGTCATATAAAATACTTTCCCTTTCGAATATTATCTCAGAACAACATAAAACATGTCTGCAGACTTACAACATGTACACAATAATTGTGAATTAGTTAAAAAATCGGATCGAACCTGATTTATATTTTTTCACATTCTGTACACAGTTGAATGCGACTGTACTCGCAAAAGACCAAACGTGACAATATACACTTTTGGTTTTGCGTCAAATTAAGCATATTCACAAAATGAGGAACTACATAATTATTCTGGAAATATCTATATTCTATCAGTCACTGAGAACCTACGCAATTTGCGCCATTATAAGTCTTTTTATGAAGATTATTTGAGCTTGGTTCTCAGCAATGTGTGTCCGCAGGTGAAAAATAGTTACATTTCATCGGAGTGCAGAAGGACGTGCAATAGTTCGCAAATATTTTCCAACCTAATAGTATTGTTTTCTAATAGGCTTATTTGATGATATCATACTTAGCCGTAAATAGCTATTGTTTTTAGTACGAAAAAAATTGCCACGTATTACGTGTCAAGTAGGACACAGGTAAACGCATGCACTTCTAGAAAGATAAATGATGGTGTGATGTACATTTAATTTATATTTTGTGCTTGACTTTGTCAATGATTGTGGACAGAGTTCTGTGTGTGTCCAACTTTTAGTATGATTTTAAGTTATATATATATAAGTTGTTTTCTGATATATGTTTGGGGTCTCTCCGTATTTACAAACTTAAATTGATCTAGAATAGAACTTGTGAACCATATCCTGGTTAGTTCATTATGTTTTAGATCAGTAAAATGAGTATATAAGAATGAGGTACATGAATTTGTTCATTCCTACTTTTAGGTTTAGTTTTGTGGAGTGATTTACTGTCGTGTTCAGATATAAATTAAAAAGACTCATCTATATGTATAATTCATTGGAATTAAAAACTGCCCATTAACATTCTGCTCTAAACCATTAATTTGGGATTATTGTAAATTCATTTAAAGACATTCTGTATTATATGATGTGATAAATCTTGGTACATCAACCTAATGAAGACAATTACTAAATCATCACATTTAGTATTACAATTCATTCAGAACACTATATACTTTTGGACTTGTTATATACCATCTGTGATTATTTGGGATTTAATTCACAATACTGTAAGTCATTCGTTTATTTTCAATTTGTAAATTTGAGAACAAAATATTTTTAATTTTAATAAATTTGTATGTTTCCCTTATTACTGTTGATTACTTTCAATATCATAGAGTGGTAACAAAACATAACTGATTGATCGATTGACTGTCCTTGTATGTCTAAGATATATATATATATATTTTATAATTTATGAAGAAAATCTGAAATCCAATCTTGTGCCAAAGGATTACGTTTAAAACTAAAAATTCATATTGGGAATGACACAGCAGCAAAAATGTTTCAAAAATATATTGACTCCCTATTGGAAAAAAGTATCGTTGGAAATATATGATAGACTAAAAGAAGAACATCATAGAGGACTGAACAAGATACGTAAAGGACTAGAAGAACATAGAGATGAGCTCCAATCCTTGCTAAAAAGCATGTTTGATGAAGAACGTTTTTATATTAAAACGGAATCTTAAAGGGACGAACTATAAGCGTGGCAACTTAAAAAAATTACATAATTTACTAAAAGAGACCAACAATTTTCCAGACAACGAGAAAAATATGCATCGAAAATTACTAGGGTGAAATCAAAATGAACAATCTATTGAATCAGCAGAGAAAATTAGCTTCATCAGTATCAAACATAGACGTTAAGTAACTACGAATCAATCGCAGAATAAACAACAACCAGTAAATGAAAATTAATTACAACAAGCATTGCCAACAGCATGAATAACCTATCAAACAAATCACAAAGAAAAAAATAGATTCATTCAAAACAATTCCAAAAGTAATCAAGCAAAAAAACGTGATAGCCAAAGACACACAAAAGGCAACTTATGCAGATGCAGTATTAACAAAAATGTGGTCGAAGAAAATTACATCATAATCCAACATAACCATAATAACAACAATAGAAAGACAATGGAAACCCCAACGTATATGTTGCAGACAACGCAAACAGATGAATATTGATTGAAATACAAAACAAGAACAGATGGATTAAATTATTCAAGCATTATCTTAAACATATAATATCATTACGATTAAAATAATTTTCTTACAATCATGTACATATTCACAATATGTAAGTAGTTTTCATCTACAAAATATGCACTTTTCAATACAAAAGAATCATCATTTACACCTTCTAGTGGACGAGATATTTTTCTCGATATTTATATTAAAGCAACTAAACAAGAAATTATACAGAAGTCCTAAAAGAGATTATTTTACAAACATACTTAAAGAAGAACTAAATTCTTTACTTACCTTATCAAAAGACGAAACTATTATTATTAACAAAGATGATAGGTCTAGCACCATAGTAGTAATGAATAAGAAAGATTATATTCAAGAAGTATAAAGACAATTAAATTATTAATTATCTTATGCAAAACTTTCCCATAATCCTTCTGAAGAAATAAATGGAAAAAAGCCAATGTATTAATGAAATATATATGCGCAATTGTTCCATATATGATGAACTAGATATCTTCCACAAAAAATACGCACACCACAGTTTTATATTTTACCCAATATACATAAAACGGCTGATAAGTCATTACCTTTTAGGATATCCAGGGAGACCCATTATCTCTACATGTAAGTCAATTACAAATAATAAATCGCATTATATTGATAATATTTTAGAACCATTGATGAAATCGTTACCTTCATATGTCAAAGATATTTATGATTTCATTACCAACATCAGTGGTTAGTCATGTGGTACCGTCTTATGCATCTTTATTTATGTTTTCTAAATAAATGCCTCATAAAACCAGATATTTATGTAAGAATTTTAGACGTTATCTATGATTTGGAGTCATTCCTTACAAGACCTTTATTATTTTAAAGACTGTTTAAACAAATTACATCCAACGATAAAATTTACTTTCAATATGTCGAAAACTAAAGAATTATATTTGGACATTCAGATCATGCAAAAACGAAAACATCTTGAAAATTTCCAAAGTAATTCGAAACTAGAACAAAAAATCATATAAAAAAGAATCATCTACTAAATGGAATATACCGCGGTGTTCCCACTTTACTTTTATTATTGAAATTACTTCTTTAAAAAACAATTATACAAAAGACAATTTTAATATCCGTTGTGATACTAACTTTCATTTTGCAACATCAAACATTTTTTTATCACATGCAAAAAGGTGTGGCATCCACTACATTGGACAAACCAGTCAACAAATATCTAAACGTATGAACCAAGATAGATCCGACATAAACGTTTTTATCCATCAATCATTTTCATCATACTTTGCCGCACATTTTAAATGTACCTGTACTGAGCTAGATTTCTCAGATCAACCTACTGTCATAGCTAATTCTGAGATGGAATGTCTGCTGAAGGATATCTGTTGGATGCATTGTCTTAATCCAATGTCTCGAAATTCCAAAACACGATCCACATTCAGTTTTTAAAAAATCATGTTTCCTGTTTATAATTAGTTAAAATAATTGTATATTATTATAATTTACAAAAAAACTTAACTAGTGAATATATAAACTAATTTCATTTAAAAATGAACTAAATCTTTAACAACAAGTTTATTCTGAATAAATAACGAACAATTGTTTACAACATGGCTTGATTATAAGTATTATGCACACCATTATTAATATTATATAAACTGAGATCTGTTGAAATATTGAAGATCCCTCATTATTATATCAAGACATAATGTGTTCCCTTCCATTATTATTGATTTATTTATTCACTAGTTTTTACTTTTATTTTTCTTAAATGTGTGTGTATATATATATATATATATATATATATATATATATATATATATATATATATATATATATATATATATAGATAGATAGATAGATAGATAGATAGATAGATAGATAGATAGATAGATAGATAGATAGATAGATAGATAGATATCATTATCATCATCATCATCACCATCATCATCACCATCATCATCATCATCATCATCATCATCATCACTCTATTGACCTAGTGTGGTAGTTGCAGCACTGTGCTGCTGAACATCTGACCAGTTTTCTCCACTTGTTTCGATCATTAGCCTATGCCTGTGTCTCCGCAAAACCTTTTCTGGTCCATTCTGTGATGGTATCAGTCCACAATTTTCTCTGTTCAAGCAGCAGAGAGGGCGAACCTCACAAAGTGTCGAAAGCCAAAGAAAGCGTCGACAACCAACGCACAAAACCAAAGAAAAGCGTCGAATCGTTAAAAAGCGTCGACAACCAACGCTTCTTCGTCTACGCCAGCGTCGTTGTCATTCGCCCTCTCTGCTCCTACAGGTTAATAATTCTTTTACGAGTTCAACCGAATATTTGATCGAGGTTTTAGGACTTCACAAACAGACTAATCGCTAACACCTCCTCTTGTAGATCAATTAGATTATTGGACTGATCTGTTTGAAATTAATTCTGGTTAATGAATCATTATGACACCGCATATAGACTGGATTAACCGGAGACTCGATTATTAAAAATCCTGGAGGGGCTGTTGGTGCAAACGAATAAAGAATATATCCTTGCTGAGCTTGATTTGATCGTTCGAGATTAATTTGATAGCTTCCTTCGATAACATCGCATACTAAATTGAGCGCAATCACCGATGAAATATTCACGTTGAACGGAGCGATATGCCTACCGCCACCATCTGGATCATTATTATGTTTGAGGATTTTTATTTCCTGTGATGCTGTTTTTTTCGATGCATCATGAATTATTTTAAAACCAACATCGATGGTGTCACTGAGAAGTTTTTTAGTTCCGGTACGTTATATCCCGGTAGTTTGAATGTCGGAATATCCTTCACGGGAATTTTATATTCTGATGCAAATCTTGTTCTCGATAGGGGATTATCGTCATCTAATATATCCTTAATGATTTTCAGATTAAATGTTTCCATATTGTCGATAATTTTATTGCATGTTTCTACGACGCTGATAAATTCATCTCGGGTGAGAGAGCCGGATTTAAGAGATATTAACAACAGCGATAAATCATTATTCATTGCTGTGAAATTTTTAATGATTTCAGGTTCGTTAACAAAATGATGTCCCTCTATTCTCTCCCCTGGCTTCTCTTCTCCAGTTGCGTGGTATCCGAGACCAAAAAAATCTATAGTAATTCTGTGATCTTTATAACTCTTTATTGGATTATCAGGTTTTATCACGTCGGTGATATAATCAGTTTTTTGTGGTTCTGGTAAATCAACGGTTTTTCCCCCTGGTGGTAATTCAGGCCATCCTAGTACGGTTCTAATAGAACTCTTGTAGATATCTACGACGTATCCTTCTGTGCTTATCTCAATTGCGGATGATAGCGTCGGCTCATGAACTGTTATAGCGATTTTTGACTCTACTCCAGTAATCGATTTTATTCTACGCGCGAATTCATTATTGATTTGTTCGATTTGGTATGATCCGGTTGGTATCGAAACAACGTTCCAGTCTGGAGTCCCGTCGTCTTTATTCTTATACGAGAACACCAAGGAATTATTCGGTTGTTGACCACCAAATGATTTTGATCTGATATTAGGCCAACTGTGGTATACTCGTAGTTTTGCTAGCGCTATCTCCTTCACGGGGACTGGGCTAGGGAAATTCACACTGAATTCAGGATTCGTTGATGTTATTGATATCATGCTTGTTTGTACTGGGTTCGTGTTCTCCACTATTTGTTGAAGTAATTCCATCGGTGTTGCCATTGTTATTATACTCATGATTTATTTCTAATTTTGATATCGCGGAATTGTAAATACTGACCATCACTGAGAACTCACTATCTGATATCTTTGAGGTTATTGAGATCATTCTGGTTTTCGGGTTCGTGTTTTCTAATTCCATCGGTGTTGTCATTGTTATTATACTGTTGTTGTCGCTCTAATTTTGATATCGCGGAATCATAAATACTGGCCATCGCTGAGAACTCACTATCTGATATAATCGTATTATCAAGTGACGACGATATCATCGAGGATAATTGCTAATATGCGGTTGATACAATATGAAATTGAATTAAGTAATTCTGCAGTTTACTCTGGCTGCATGATGATATCTTTTTTGTTATCCCGGTTGATATACCCGCGATTGTAGCCGCCGCAGAAATGCAAATTGGAACTACGACCGGGGCAATCATTGTAACCGATGCAAGTATTATTCCGGCGCCAGCGAGAACGCTTGACACCGAGTACATAGTAATATCAATTGCGGTGATTCTTCGTCGGTATTGTTTTATTTTTATTTGATACTCCTCGGCGAGGGTTTTGAGTCTAGTCTGAAATTCTCTGACCTGATAATAGCGACATTGCGTTGATGAAATCATTTTTATTTAAAAACACTAGTGTTTTCAATTATTTGCCATCGTTAGCGGGAATTGCTAGTACTTCAGCCGGAAAAATGATCTACGAGTTCTATACACCAGGCTATTTTTGATCTAATGGTGGAGCTATCAACCGCGACGAAGTGAAATTCTGGTGTTATGCCAGTCTCGATAATGAACGTCGCGACGCCACCAGAGTAGGTTTAACCGCCCGCAATCAGATTAAATTGATCGATAGAGGCCCACGTTAACCTATAGATACCATCAACCTTCGCTTCCTTCTCCTCCCCATACCCCAAGAGATTGACGGTTATTCTAAAAGGATCGTTTATTGTCCAATCCTTGATTCCATGATTGACCGTATACACGATATTTTTAATGCGCTTGTGCGGAATCCTTACCTTTTCAGGATTTTCTATTAGTTTAGAAATATCGAGATAATTTGCCTTGATTTCATTTTCATTCATCATCCTTCCCGCGTCCTTGTTAAAAAAGAATAGCGATAGATAGTTTTTGATTTCAGCGAGAGTCATGCCAATCACAAGCGGGGTTCCAAAGAATTTATGTATGACATTTTTGCGAAAACTATTATAACCTCGTATATGATCATCCAGCTCACGGCCGTGGGCGGCAATCTCGTTGCCGTGGATAGCAATCGCGTCGGTGATCGTAGACACAAGTGCGCCTGGTTTAAGTCGTCCACTGTTGGAATATAGCGCAATAGAGTTTTCAGCGGCGTCGTGTTGTCGTTTTAAAATGTCATCCAATGACACATCACTGGTTTTCAATTTACCTGATAGGAAAATAGCACAACGGTATCCTCGATTGCGTTTCGTTGTTTAACCAATATATCATCCAACGACACATCACTGCTTTTCAATTTACCCTGTTTGTCTTGAAATACAACTATTTCATTAGGATCAACACTTGTTAAATTTAACGTCTCAGCTATTTCATCTTTAATTTTTTTTTTATATCACCCGTCGCAGTGTCATCGGGTTTGGGTTTCAAAGATCTCCCCCAAATATCAATCATGATATTTTATACACGTCTCTCTAAAATCGTTTTTGACGACTTCGTTGAAAAATCTTCGATTTTCGCCAGCTATTACTAGTGTATTCATTCACGACAACATGTGGTGGTTTTCCGCTTGGGTTACCCAAGGAGTTAGAAATAGCATTAAGGACATTTAATACTTCGCTGCCACATATTGGTGGGTCAATCATCGTTTGTGTTGGTAGCGTAGAATACCAAGTCTTCATTGGAAGGGTTTTTATATAACGCATAAACTCGCTTGGCGGAGCTAATCCATATGAATCAAAATAGACAATCCCACGTGGATCAATAGCGTATGCAACCCAGTGAGTTCCGGGTCCGGTGCTGTTATCTAAATTAATGATTCCGGTTTCAACGCTGTTTGGTTGATGTGGTAATTGATCTTTCATAAAGACACCTCTGAAGTTTTTTATCGCTAGTTTTTTAGCAGCATCCATTAAATCAAAATTGGACATAGATTTCTCAATTAATAAACCGTTCCTGGGATTCTCAGGCCTGATCCGTGAACGGATCTCCCGCTGTACCATGAATACAGGGTTCCTGGTAGTCTTAGACCCTTTCCCTTTTTTTTATATCCTTTCCCAGTTGCCTTCTTTAGTGCCATTCCTGCTGCAGTACCAACGGCCCCTAACGCCGCTGCTTTAGCCACCGCTGGGGCTGCTGCTGCAATCAATGCTGAAATCGCAGCTAACAATGGAAATATACCGCCTGTTTTAATCATATTTTTTATAGCAGCCGCAGAAAGAGTAATCTGAACACCTTTTTTTGCTACAAGTGCATCATTGAAATGTTTTACTTGACGAGTTGTCAGCGATAATTTATTTGCACCACCAGTCATTTGATTAGGTTTCAACGTGATTGTGGTTCCGCATTGCTTAGCTGATTTGGATTGTAGTTTTTTTAATTGACCGGGTGTCAAAGATACATTGATATTACTATACGACATTATACAATAACAGATTGATTCTAAATCGTTTACGATTTCAATCAAAGATTTTCCACTGGTGCATCTACCACTCTCATTCTTCCTGCAACACCTTCAAGTAGCATTGATTTATCACTGAGAATGACAGCAACTGCTCTATAATTCGGGATGAGGATAGGGGGTACCCCACCAACTGGTGGACCAGTCGGGCGGGTTACACGGGCTCTAAAGTGTATATCAACGACAGATTGTCTCATCAAATCAAGATGTTCCAGCGAAAAGTAATAAATCGGATACAGATTTTTAAAATCCAATTGTGATATTTGCAAACCAGTATCGACATTTTGATCACGTGACATATATGACAATAGGTTATGATAGACAAGTGCAATATGATTTTGACCGTAATCAAGTTGTATATCCTCGGATGGTTCCTGCTGTCCGTTTATTCTCAGCGAGACTTCATTAACACCTAACTGATCAAATATCATATGACTTCGTTCTTGATTACCAACTCGCGCATTATTCTGTAACGCAATAAATATATGACGTGGTGCTGAAACCCCTTGTTTTGATGCCAGGTGCCATGTGAATGTACCATCAACATTATCCAGTTTAATATCCGTAGTCACTGATAACCAAATTAACAACGACTTTCCTCCTTGGTCCATAAATTCTAGTAGTCGCTGTTCTTCGGTGACTGATGGAGTTAACACTGGCATCCATTATGATAGTTTTGTTAAAACGACTTTACCGGGAGCAACCCCAGCATTACGCCAGATTGCATCATCATCAGTACCATTTCGTACAAGCGCTACTGTGTGTTTAGCTCCATAAATAACTTTTCTAACATTTCTACAGAATCCGAAAATATGATGCAGTGGAATCGCACATGAAAATCGTCGACGCTGTCCATGCAACGTTGCTACGCGTGTTGCAAATCCTAAATTGAGATTACCATTAACGCCTCCGAGAATATCAAACGCAGCTCCGGGTCTAGTTCGACGTTCTGGATTAGCTGCTTGTTGTTGATCTGCTTCTGCAGTACCTTGTGCTGGTAAAACTTTAATGAATTGAAAATGGTCAGCGTTATCAGAGGTATCCTTTGCAAACATCATAGACGGACCAGCCGATCTTGTATAATCATCAGAATATCTCGCTAACCCTATGATTGTTGTAGCCACATCCACTTCACGGTCAATGGATTCAATTTCTTTTCCATCAATGAGATATCTAGCGCTTTCAAATAACGCCATAATACCCTTATTAACAAAACCAACTCGGACATTTGCGTTATCTGCATATGGTGGATCATTATGATCAGCATCGTTTGTTACAAGTTCTCCTTCGATTTCGATAAACGCTTCACACGGTAAAAAGTATTTACTGGTATCATGAACTTGAAGTTCAATTCGCGATCGGAGATCTGGTTGTACTGCGTGATAAGAATAAAATTGAAAATCGCGTACAGAATCATTCTTGAGAACTGGGGCATCCATATCAAATGCTGGATCAGGTGACCTTTTGAACATTTTATTCTATTTATCAGAGTCTAAATCGTAAACGATTTTCACCGTCGTGTTTTTTTAAAGCCACTCACCGCTATCATGTTTGCTATCATGTTATTTTGGTCCCCTTGATTTATCAAGGGAGTCACCAATGACGCTAATTTTTCATCTACTGCGTTATTTATTATTTTACTAACACTTGCAGGCATTTCCGCTGTAGACGGTAACGGTTTTGAAAATCCTTTGGATTTCATCCGTGATTTCACTAGCGCTGTTATTTTATTCTTTGCGGTTGAAAACGCTTTTCCGGCAAGATCTCCGATTTTGCTAATACCCTTATCACGAATAACATCAATGGCTTTCATTGATAATTGTTTAGCCAACGGCATCACATTTGGAGCCATTCTCGCAAAAAACCCTGCAATGGTATCACCGAGACCATCTCCGTAGTATGCTCTATAAACAGGCAATCGTGAGTTTACCACATAGACGCTAGTTGGTTTGTCATGGTTGTAGTGTATGATCATTATTGTAAAAACACTAGTGTTTTCAATTGTAAAAAAATTTATCAATTGTGAATTCAGTCGCTGTGATACCCACTTTCCACTAACTCGCTAATGAAATCTCGATATGTTTTGATATCCATGATACCGCCGGCAAATAACCGCCTGCAGATATCAGCTGCTTCATTAATTATTTCCGGTGAGATATTTCCAGCTCGGAACCCTCCTACAAGAACTTCTAATCGTGATATATCACTGAGAACACTACCAGGACAGAAACTCTTTGAGTTTCCAATTCTTGGATTTTCACTGGAATCTTGCAATCCGCTTCCGCTATAACCAGTTGCTTCATTTAGTTTTTCTAAATCCGTTTCTTGTAAATAATCATCATCATCATCATCATCAGGTGGTAGTTGTTGTTTTTTAGGTGAAAAAGATATTTTCTTTGCAGGTTGCTGTCGCTTTTGCGGTTTTTGTTTTTCATATTGTTTATACACTATATCCACCGCATTGATATATTCAATGTATGATGCACTATCTGTCTTAATTTGACTTTTTTTAGTTTTGATTTTGTAGAATATATCAGCCCAATGAGTGAAATTCTTAACATATTTATGATGTTCTGGTTTTAACATTTTTTTTTCTGTTTTCATAAGTCGTAACAACAAGCGCAGGAATTTCTGTTGGATCAGTCTTATCAATTGCTGCTAACCCTTCCTCGTTAAATCTCACGCGTAAATCATCTACTGTTCTTTTTGATTCCATTTTTTGTACAGCCTGTTTTGTTTGTTCAGTTTTCGCTGCTATTTTTTCAAGTTCACCGATAACAGATTTCCCCGTCTCGGGATCATCTCCCCGTATAGCACGCTCTACCCCGTACGTTGCTGTGGTTACTGGTTTAAACAATTCTTCAGATCCCGCAGCAAAATCAGTTTGTAAACTCTGTCGCTGTTGCAGTTTATTTCTTACAGAGTCGCGAATTGGTATAAATCTCCTGATTGCATCCAGTCGTTCACGAGCCAATCTAGTTGTTAATGCTTCATTGACCATTATTTGAAATCAGAAACAATTTTTCAATTGTAAAACAATTTTCCTGAACCTGACCTAACAGACATGTCGGATGATTTTTAACACCATCGTGGGAGTATTTCATTGATGGCGCAAGTGCCAACGCCATTGAAATATTTTTGTTTTATTCAGTGTGTGAAATATTTTTATTCACTGATTTTGCCTGTTTTTTTGACTGATTTGCCTATTTTTCACTGTTTTTTATACCATTTTGATCAGTCTTCGTCGGGTAAAGTAGTCGATTTTGCATGGGATTTCCCATAGGGAAAAGTTCTTAAAAGAACTTTCAAAGCTGTTAGGATTTGATTTTTATTTTATACGCAGTGTGAAATATTTTTATTTTTTATTGCTGTGAAATATTTTTATTTTTTTTCAATGATTTTGACATTTTCAATCAATAAATGCTAAAAAAAAATGAAAATCTCTCTGAGGGTCGGTCACAATCAAAAAACGACAAAATTTCTTTGAGGGTCGGTCAATCAAAATTGTTCATTTTCTTGAATAAACGCTCGTAGGTTTCTAATCTTCGAATTGACCTCTTTTTCAATTCGTATTCGTTACCCAATTCTTTTCGTATTCGTTCTACGATAGTATACAACGGGACAAACACACTTACGTCACTGGAAAATGCAAGAGAGTCCCGAATAGAATTCTGAATTCTCTTGATGAGCGCATACTCCTTTGATAGCATATATTTGTTAGTGCTAACTCCGTATTCTATATCCTGAAAATCTGACTTGATTTGATCAGGATTTAAACCATCTGATAGTTTGATATCCTGATTTTTCAATTTTGCAATTTCATCAATAATGCTATTCATATTTTCAGAATTCATATTCTATAACAATGATATACTTCTAAATGAAAAATATGACGTATCAGACATAAATGAAATGAATTTTCTGTCCGGTCTTTTTTGAAATCGCCGTTTTGGTTATCCCCTCTGCAACGAATCGTACAGAAGATGGACAAATATCGAAGTGCCTACTGGCGCTAGCTATCTGTTGAAATATTTTTTCTTCATTAGTTGCTGCATTAAAAGATTTTACTGGTCTCGCTTTTTTCGAGTATTTCCCAGTCCCCCCTCGTTTGGAATTTTCACTTTGTGTAACACCCTGTAGATTTGATAAGGAATTATTCCTTGGATTAGAATCCTTGTGATCAATAACAAAATCACCCTCGATCAATCCATAAAAGCATTCAAATACGAAACGATGATTGAGATAAGTTTTCTTCTTTCCAGCGCCAAATATCAAATACCCCAGACCATTGTCAGCACCAACTGGTTTCTTCAGTCTGCGGTTTCTTACAACACCATCACTGGATGCTTCATAATTTGTAATCACAGGGTGTGGTTTGAATTCTTGGTTCATTCGTATACTAATACTATTTGTCTAATTCATTGTTTGGTCTAATGATTACATCACTGGAAAATCTTTCAATGTAGTCTTGAGGGGTTCTTATGATTTTATCCTTGACACTGACAGTGTCCTTGACTTTGTCAGCGTCAAGGACTTTTTCAGGGTCAAAATTTTTGATTGATTTTCCATTTTTGATTCTTTTATCATAATAACGCTTCAACTCCCTGTATCGTTTGCCACCACAATTCAAACACAACTGAGATTTTCCCCTGACCCCAACCCCAAATCGTATGCAAGGTAACGGACCAAGGCTTCCACGACGAAAGCTTTGTATATGATACCCACAGAACTCATTTCTGCATGATTTGTTACACGGGGTTGTTGATCCATAAGCCACTTGCAGTGATTCATTATACATAAATCTTTCATTTAAATGCTTGTTTTAATTATAGTATGGAGGAGTTCAAGAGATTATCGAAAATTAAGCCCTGGAAAAATGCTAAATTCAATCTCGATAGAGTCTCTGATATACCAAAACGTCTAATCGGTGACAGAACTATACTAAGTAAAATCAAGGAGTGTTTTAATGAATTCTACCAAGACGGTGCAGCATACTGTTGGTCGACATTTCGAATTATACACGAGGATGTCAATGTACCGAACATCGATGCTACCATGAATGATGAAAGAGCAGCTGAGGTGATTTCACATCTTGGCTGGAAATCCAAGAGTAAATTGCAACAGAAGTATTTTTTCAGAATAAAATTCATTATCGAAGTCGAGGGCAAATGGATTATCAGGGATAAATTTGAACCGATCCTCAAGAATAAAAAACAATCACGCTGAGTAGAGATTCCAAACCAGGAATTCTAACTGGAATCGACAAACCATACTACGAGAGATCTTATCCTGTAACAGCAATCGTATATGGGATATACCCGCTAAATGATAAACCTGATATCGCAAAACTAGCTCCTATGAAATATTCTAGTTCACTGAATTGCGTGGCAACACGGGTAATGGAACACTTCACAAATGCATCCCGAGGAAATAAACTAACTGATCTGCGACGTAGGAAAATAACCGAATGGGAACTGACGGTGAAACAGCACGGTGCAAAGATTTCTGATATAGCTAAATTAGAAACATTATTAAAATTCCCAATATCAGTAACGACAATAACCGGGGAAGTATTACACGAACCGAAATATAAATTACAAGGAGCTCCAATACAAATTATTGATCATAACGAACACGCGTGGACACCTGCAGTAACAATATTTCCACGAAAACGAATCGTTAGATATATCCCCGAGGAATTCGTCGGGGAGTTCGTCGGGGATGTTTTCTATGAAGAGAAATTATTCGATGCTATTCATGCGTTGTGTAAAGATGATCCTGTGTCAGTGTGGTTACTTAGAAGTGATGAAGATCCCGAAATAGGATTCGATCAATTTGTAAGACCAAATGGTGAATTATATCGCGTTGAAGAATTAGATAACAGAATGAGAAAAATCGCTAGTGATTTTTCATCGGAGAGTTTTCATGAAAAACTACTTACGGATAGTTTTACTATTCCATCAGTGGTAGCTCACTTCGCAAGAGAAAAAAACTCATGGCGTCCAACACGAAGTGATTTTCTCGAAGATGTAAAATTGAGTTGCGTCTAATTTGGTCATGGAGGACTGTGGAATACGAAATACTCACGTGATGGTATGATTTCAATTGATATATCCGCGTGTTATCCTGGAAGTTTTCTCGGGTATGGGAAATGTGCTGAATACTTTAAACGATTTGGACACCCCACGCATGAAATGACTCGTGTTGCGATTAATGGTCCATTGCCTGATTTTGATTTAACCGGATTCGCTCGTGTGATATCATTCGAATTCGCTACAGGGTTACATCCGTGTAGTTATCTTTGGCTTGGTAGACATATATCTGAAAAGGCCTGGATGCCAATAGTGTTACTACGATATATGATTGATTGTGGTATGCTAATATCGTTGATTGTTTCCGAAGCTATTATATGCTATCGAGCTCAGAAAGAAGTTTGGCTACCACAACCCGATCTAGATCGTATAATTAGCGAACAGCGAAAACAATTTCCTGATTTCAATGAAGAACAAATCATGAATTGGTCTAAGAAGTTATTTGAAAGTAAAAAAGAACAAGCAAAGGATTTTGGACGAAGAATAATCGGTAAATTTACCCAGGGTGGAAGATACGACAATGCAAAATATTCTTCGCGGTTGATCATAGACATCGCTGAATACGATTTTATTGTAACGGATTTAACGAAACAGGGAAAACTTGTATCCCGTAAGGATGCTTTTCTATCCAATGGTGAGAAATTGGGTACGGTTGTTACCTATTGTGATGGATATAATTCCCAGTATACACATTTAAGATCATCTATGCTAGCCTATGCTTGTATTAATCTATTTTCGATGATAAATAGATTTCCTAATACCGCGGTTAGAGTGGCCACTGATTCGATGTATATACACAATAAACACAAATCAGCTGTAGCGGCATTCACAGATCCCGAGGAAGCGTGGGGGTGTTGGCGATTTAAAAAGGAGATGCTACATGAGTATTGTGAATCGGCAGACGTTGCCATGGATGATAAATATCTTTCATGTAACCGTATTGAAATTCAATCAGAATTTTCTAATGCACCACCGGTATCTGATCCAGTATGTAGATACAAGACAGTTTATTTAAACGGTTGTGGTGGGTCAGGAAAGACAACTCGTGCAATTGAATTATATCGTCGGTCAACTATGATTGTGTTAACACCAACTCACAGACTCGCCAGAGAGATGAAACAACGAGGGGTAAATGTCCGTACCTATCATAGTTTTTTTCGATGGAAGGGTGACAAATGGACTCCTGAGCGTATGGGTGATAAATTCATTCCTGAAATCATAATTTGGGATGAAATATGCACAGTGTCATTAGATGTATTACAAACATTTCTCGAGTGGTTGTTAAACAAAAACACAAAAGTCGTCATGTGCGGTGATCACGGCCAACCACCACCATTTGTCGGTGCATCCCCACATGAGTGGTTAAAGGGTTTTGTAGACTACTATGAAGAAATCACCACTGATTATAGATCACTTGATGAACGATTACGCGAGTTCAAAGCGCTAATTAGACTACAACCGGATAGAATCCAATACGAAATAGTGCGTGAGGTGATTTCAGAAACTACAATGAATGAGTTTTGGGAAACATGGAGACCAAACGATTTGATAATTGCAAGTAGAAAAATAGTCAGAGACACACTTCAGATGAAATTATTTGAATTGCATAAAGAAAAATTTGCAACACTTCCTGTGCCTCTTTGTTATAGGCCTTCGGATACACGAAAACAGAACATTGAAGTTGATATTCCAGGACAGCGTGAAAAACAAATTCTGGTATTAAATGATATTGTGCTGGTTGATATCAGCGTCGTTGAAGATGCATTGCGTGCTAATAAATCCCCGTGGACGCTAGGATACGCAGCGACAATACACTCTTCACAGGGATTAACCATCACGGATACAATTGTTTGGATGGTAGATAATCGCATCGAATGGTCAAATTTAGTCTATCTCGCAGTATCCAGAGTACGAAGAATAAATTAACTTCGAAGAATTGTCGGCATGACAGAGTCAGGTGACGATGATAACGACACAACAATGGATGATATTGATGTTAAAACTATTGATAAAAAACTCTCCGGTTACAAACAACAGGATAAAAAAAAAACAACGAGAATTTGACATTGATGCTGAATTAATAATTACGCTGAAGAAACAACAGAATAATCACTGCGCGAGTTGCAATTGTATAATGCGTTGGCAGTATTCGGATAAAGATCCTCGCCAATTTACCGTTGACAGAAAAAATAACAATCTCGGTCATGTCAGAAATAATGTGATGTTGACTTGTCTTGAGTGCAATAGACGCAACGGCGCTAGTTAAGACCATGCGGTGGCAATTGAGTATCCTCGGGTATTACCTGTAGTTGTTGTCTAGTAAAACCCCGCTGAGGGGCAGTTGAATCCAGTTTATAGACTGGAGGTCTACCCGTAGATCGTGTTATACTAGATATCTTGTGTGCAGTAACACTCCAAATAGGATCAGTAGCCCTTTTTCTGCCACTTTCAAGCTCTCCTGGTTCATATAAATACCTCACAGTGACATTACTACCAAGAATTGGTTCTTTGACATCTTTTTGTAGTTGTACGGGTATTGACTTCTTTTTAATCGCGTTAATAGGTTTCATGTTGATTGTTTTAGTAATCTCGTTATTCAGTGCAGTAATCACTGCTGGTAACCTTTTGACCCATTCACGGGATCTTTTATCCTGAATAAACTCCTTCGCGTATTGATATCCAAATAACCGCTCAGCAATCGTCCGATTAAATCGTTCTACAATTGCCTGATCACGATGTAGCGCAGTATGCCCCCGTCTGATAGTGACATTATGATGTTTCATTGTTGATAACACTGCACCCTGAAATTCCTTACCAGGATCAACCTGCAATAGATTTGGCCAGTGCAGAGGACCTCGTCGATAAATCCTCTCAAATGCAGAAGCAACTTCAGTGGCTGATTTTGTTTTTAACGGTTCTGCTTCTTTGTATCGACTCGCAACATCAACTACGGTTAACGCGTATTTGTAACCGTTGTCATGTGGTAAAAACAATAAATCAGCTTGATGAACTTCATTAGGTCCGGTAACATCAAAATGCGAGAAATTGATTTGTTTAGGGCGCGGTAGATAAATTTGCCATAGTGCCTGTTTGGATAACCAATCCGCCGCTGTAGTTTTTTTCACTTTTGCAGCGCTAGCGAGTTTATGGATTGCTGATTTACCCCTCCAGTATCCTCTTGGGGAATAATAAATTGATTCCATATTATTAATTACCAGCACCTAACATCAATTTACTTTTCATAGCCGATTTTATCAAAAAGGAAGACAATTTTTCTTTGAAGGATTTATCAGGAATAGCATTTAACGCATGAATTAATTTCACATCCGCGAGATGCCTGTTTTTCAAATTGCTGCTTTTATATGCAACATCATGAAGGTGACACGCCTTATCAATAGCGTTTATCGGATACTCGCCGGGTCGGGGCTGATTTTGATCATCAAGTCTGATATAATCGTGTTCCGGGACCACAGTAGCTATATCCTGGAAGGTGCTTTTCTCCGGGGTACTTTGCCCATAGGGTTCCAGGGAGCTTTGCCAATTTGGCTGCGATATCACCTCCTCGTTTTTTTTAAAAACATTTCCGGATTTCATAGAAATAAATCTAATTTTTTTTGTACCACATTGCACGCATTTGCCAGAAAGCGCTGATCGGTTATTTCTAGTTGTAATCGTCATCAAGTCATCTGTGCCAGTACGCGTTTTACACTTCACACAATATAGATCCATAATTTATGTATAGAAATATGGATATAATTGATTTTTCAGCGACTAAAACAAGAGAACCAGTTAAGCATCATGCAGTGCTACCAAACTCTATACGGATGATTATACTCGGGCCATCTGGATCCGGTAAAACGCAATTGTTGCTCAATTTAATAATGAGATGGATGAAGTGGGATAAGTTGTATTTAATTGCCCCTAGCGTAGATGATCAACGATGCTATGAAGTGCTAAAAGATTTTAACGACAGCGCGGTAGAAAAATCCGGCGAGGGTATTATTGAGTTTATAACCGATATCGATGAAGCACCGAGCATTGATGATATTGATGGAGATATTAACAATTTAGTCGTATACGATGATGTAATGTTAGATAAACAAAAAAATCCTGCTAGAATCTTTTCCCGACGCAGGCATAAAAACACTGACGTGATATATGTCACTCAACGCTACACTCAGGTTCCAAAAGTCATCAGAGATAACTGCAATATTCTTGCTGTATTCAACGGAGTTGATACTCATACTCTTAGAAATATTTGGCAGACATGGTGTTCCGATATGGACTTCAATCAATTTAAAAATTTCTTTAGTAATGCTCAGTCAACCCCGTACGGATTCGCAACAATAAATTTACATGATCCTCGGACACGATATCGTATCGGACTCGATCAAATATTCGGTTGAACTCGTAAAAGAATTATTAACCTGTAGCAGCAGAGAGGGTGAGTGACAACGACGCTGGCGTAGACGAAGAAGCGTTGGTTGTCGACGCTTTTTTTTAACGATTCGACGCTTTTCTTTGGTTTTGTGCGTTGGTTGTCGACGCTTTCTTTGGCTTTCGACGCTTTGTGAGGTTCGCCCTCTCTGCTGCTGTTTACCTCTGCCACCCTGGACGCTGCCCTGCAGTAATGTTGTGGATAGACTGTTGGCTCTAGTGACATGGCCATACCATTTCAGCTTTCTCTTTTTGATGGAAGTGAGGAGGTCGTCATAAGAACCTACTTTGTTCCTGATGGCGTTATGTACGTCTTCATTTGTGATGTGGTCCATGTAAGATATGATAATGATGGTTCTTTAGAATCTCATTTCAAGTGCCAGGATTCGTCGTTGTAATTCTGCCTTCAGGGTCCAGGCCTCACATGAATACAAAAATATTCAGCTGCCCAGAGCTCTCAATAGTCTGATTTTAGTTTTCAGACATATATTCTTGTCTCTCCAGATGCGTCTTAGCTTTGACAAAACTGCCGTTGTTTGTTCTGCTCGTGACAAAATGTCTGCTTTTGATTCCTGTTCGTCGATTATGGAGACTAAATATTTGAATTGGCCCACTGTTTCCATTTCCTGTTCTCTGACATTACGCATGGTTGCCACTATTTATCAGCAGCTTTGTCTTCTCGGCGCTTATCTCCATGTCAAATATGGAAGATGTTTCATCCAGGTTCTTCACTAAGGTGGAAACGTCTTCTTCACTGCCTGCCAGCCCATCAATGTCGTCTGCAAAGCATAGATTGGTCATGTTACGCCTTCCAATGGTGACTGTCCCACCGTGGGTTTCCAAGGCTTCGCTCATGATGCCTTCTAAGTAGATGTTGAAAAGTTTGGATGACAGGAGACAGCCTTGTCTTGAAACAGTCCCCCCGCAGAACCTTGAGCAATTATTGCAGTGGTAGCCTTGACATACAGCTGCTTGATGGTATTGATCAACTTTTTGACCGATGTTGTACTTCTTCAATGTGGCCCACAATGCCTCATGCCACACTCTGTCTAAAGCCCTTATGAAATCTATGAAAACATAATAGATGTCTTGCTGATGTTGCGAGTACTTTTCAATCCTAAGATTGAATATTTGTTTTTGTTGTGTTTTTCCACTCCGGAACCCTTCCTGTTCTTCAGCAATTATTTATTCTGCTTGTGGGTTCAGTATGTTCAAGATGATTTTCATCGTCACCTTACTAGCATGGCTGATCAAACTGATTGTTCTGTAATTTTGGCACAGCTGCGGATTGCCTTTTCTGGGGAGTGTTATAATCAGTGACTGTGTTTACTGTGTTGACCATTCGCCTGTCTACCAGATCATGTTCCAGATTTTTGTTAGTAGCTCTATCACTGATTCCCCACCATTCTTGATAAGTTCAGCTAGAATGTTGTCTACTCCAGCTGCCTTACAATTTTGGAATGTCGTTTAACTTTTTGCTGTTATTCTTTGTCAGACTGCTCTCTATTTCTGTACACTTTTGTCCAATCCATTCTTCATTTGCTTTCTTCAAGTTATTTTTCTGATATTTTTGTTTATTTCTATGTACTCCATTGCCCCTGTTGTATGTCTAGTGTTTCTGAGGTCTCTTCGGGCATCACACAGATTCGGAATCTCTTCTGTAACCCAGGGTTTTTTCTTTGGGCGATGGAGGCCAATGATATCATTGGCAGCTGTTGTCATGATGGTGTTGAAAGTGTCTGTCATCACTTTAACATGAACATCCATCACAAGGAGTTTAACACATTTTCGTCCAATTATGACTTGAAATGACAGGCATATATATATATATATATATATATATATATATATATATATATATATATATATATATATATATATATATATATATATATATATATATATATGGAACATTACAGTTAATTGTAACATACTGGCGCTATCTTGGATAGAAAATATATATATAAAATGGAATGAATCACAGATAATTTAAGATATTGCTACATTTTCACAAATTTGATTCATATATAATGTTCCAACATGTGTACATTGTCAAATTAGTAAAATGAAGAGAGTTTTATTTTTGTGAATACATATTATGATATCGGATTGATACAGTGAAAACGTTTGTTGCAGATTCTACATCAACATGACGGAGCAGTCATATCTGAAAGACGTTTCAACATAACATCTCTCATTCATTTTTAATTATTTTTTTTCTTTATATTTTCAAGGATGTGAGACATTGTATTTTTCTTTGCAGTCTGACTAGTAATATAGTAGAATCTTCGACGGACATGAGATTTTATTTTTCATATATAAAATTTTGATATCGTTGTTAATAAAGCGTGTTCATCGCTGTAGGGTGGGTCTAATTCAAAAATCAAAATTTAAAAAAAATTAAGTAGGTGCAGAAACTAATGAATAATCTGTATTGTTAAAAAGCATTGATAATTGATTATTCCTTAACCAAACGTTAGCAAAGTTCAAGCAACTTGTCACCCTCATTATTGATCGCACATCATCTGGCGAAATTCGATACCTGGAGAAATTATACTGATCAAGTTTAGATACATTATTAAATGAGTCACTGAATCACGAAATTTTAAACCAAACTGAAAATTATCGTGAAAAAGAAAAAGGTCAAAGCCGATGAAATCATTTTCAGTATGAGCAATAAAGTCGTCCGAAAATGTAATTTAAGTAGTGATTTGGATATCTCAATGCAGCTTAAACAATATGGTTACGATTTATTCGGTGTGTAACAGTTTATAGTGATGTCTAGCACTGAGGTATCTTGCCTCAGACATCATATAGCATGATGTCCCACCCAGTAACGTTATCCTGTTAGCAGGCAGACCGGCCCTAACGCTAACATCTTAATGCTGAGCGTCATAGTGAGGCAGCTGCTAGTGCCATTTTTATATATTTGGTATGATTAGGCCGAGGTTCAGACCCGCCATCTCCCGCATCCGAGGCATCTAACCACTAGACCAAATGAGCGGTCGCTTCTGAAAGAAATATACCTTATTTTTTATATAAATAACAGCACGATGTCGTCCGTAAGAAATGCAGCTTTGAACCGTACTATACTCCGAGTCGGAAATTGCTAAATATAAAAGAGATGACAGAGAAATAAATAAGCCAATATGATCTGGACGAGTTCAATAAATGACAATCGAAATTTCCCCAATTCAACTACGTTAATTCTCTTGTTACTTAGGTCACGTGCTCATTTGTCTACAAGATGTGTAAGTAGTATTAATGAAGCTTACACTAATATAAATAACTCCCGCCCCAACAAAAAAGTACGGAAACATTTCAAAATATAAACATTTTCATCTAAATTGTCGTGAGAAGAAAAACAAATATCAAACAATTGGAATTATCTTCATCATAAGCTATATCAGTGAAGTCTTCCGAATGAAATACATTTTAAACCAAAAATATAATCCGTGTCAGTCTTTGCTACATTTACATGACAATCGATAAGCCAGTAAGCCAGTAAAATCTATTTGCAATGCAATTTACACATTTACATTGACATTCTTGCCAGTCAGGTCACGTGTTCATTTATATAGAAAAAGGATTAGTCGGGTTTATGAAGCTGATTTTACCTAAAATCCCTAAAGTACGGTCATTGCATTGTATTTACATGAGCACACGACTCAGTTTAAATTATTTTTAGAAATCACTTTTTTATGTGTGTCGATTTACTGATATGCATTTATATACAATGGATTGTAAAGTAAACAAGTCACATTTATGACAATAAATATTACTTCATGTACAACAAAAATGTACGACACTGGTCTGCAATATAAAAGTTGCTCTCTAGTAAGAAAGACACCTGAAAATTCGTGACCGTTTTGTTAAATCAAATAGATGTATGTATGTATGTATGTATGTATGTATGTATGTATGTATGTATGTATGTATGTATGTATGTATGTATGTATGTATGTATGTATGTATGTATGTATGTATGTATGTATGTATGTATGTATGTATGTAATCTTAAATTAAGTAACAATAAAGAATGAAAACAAACAAATGTTGTAAAATGAAAGAAAAAAATTATTTTCCTAAAGTAGAAAGTGAAAAATTAAAGCAAATTACTGTATGGTGAATGAAATACTAAATATTCATTAGAATTGTATCACGTCCGAGCGTAATTACATCCATATCTGGTAAATTGAAAAAATTATTTACTGGTGATCTACACAATTGTTCTGATGAATGAAAACAACAAATTATGAAAAGAGCGCAACATCTAAATCACGTTATAGAAGATATTTAATATATTAATTAGAGAATTTGTGATCAAGTAATGCATGTTAAAGAGTATTAAGATTTTAAATCTGCACACCAATTCATTGCAGATAAGATATTTCTGGATCACTATAGAATAACTGTGAAAAAATAACCAACATCTGCAATATTATCACTTGCAACCAACGAACTAGAGAAATTACTTAACGATCACTTTCCGAAAATTGTTGAATCACGAAGACAAATAAATCTGTCAGCAGGTATTCTTAAACATAACAATGATCTGTATGGTGGCGGCAGGCATATTTCACCAGAAACTGTAAACATAACAGCAACTATTGCACTTATTCTGGTACGTGATGGAATTGGTGGCAGTTATCAAGCAAATCTTGAAGAATCAAATCAAGCTCAGTAAGGATATGTTCTATATACCTTTAGTCGGCAAGTAACTCCTGGATCTTTGATTGTACAAGAACCCATTAATTAGTTTTATATCTTGAGTAGTAATCATTTATTATCACGGATACATCTCGAACTTACTGACCAAAGCGGATAACTTCTTGACTTACGTAATACATTTTTATTAATAAATCTCTTTGCAAGATCTAATTAATCAAAGGGATATTTTATATAATGTATCAGCACGTGAGAGTTTTTTTCACCACAAAGATGTACTAAATATTTCCATCAAAACAATATTTACACTGCCCCCAGTTGGGGTAGAACAATTTAGTTTTTATCTTATTATTGATGATCACGGCAATGAAAATTGTTTGCATTCCTGCATTGATGTTGATCAAATAAAAATAAATTTTCTAATTCTTCAGAATGATGGGTGACATAAAAAAACATAACATATTTCGACATCAATCATATTTCACATAAATAACATACAGAAATATGTTATTATTTTTCTGGTTTTTTAAGAAAAATTGTGATTTTAGTGGATGTTCTTTAACATTTAATCATTTTTTTAGCTTATTTTACTCATTTTATCATATAAAATCTGTCAGATATCTATTTATCAAAGGGTTAAATCCCCAGCGATTCTCTATTTGTGTTAGGATTTGTTGATCATTTTTGCATGAAACATAATCTCGAATGATGTTTTTTGATCAATTTTAGTGATTTCTGCAACAAAATTAAGGCACAAATTATACAAAATATCAATAAATACCAAAAACAATAAGAGAACCACTGAAGTTTTCACATGTTAAATATCAGAAATCTGGCATATTATCTATGATAAGTTAACTAAAATTGGTCAAAAATGAGATATTTTGATCGAAAAATCAGATTTGTCTGAGAAAATTCAAGAAAGAAAAAATAATTGAGAAATATTATTCATTTTCAGTTTTATCAGTCATTGCTGAAATATATTAATTCTGATTCAGGGCGGCCATTTTCACTATAACTACTTATATTGTTTAATAGCGTTTCCGTTTTTACGATCTGATATGATTTTAATTGTCTTACACGTGTATTAAGTCACTTTTGTTTCGTATTCATGACAAAATGGAAATCTAATTGTGCTGATTGCTAGTGCAAACAGAAAAAATTATCAACGTCTGTATCTTTAACTGTAATCAAAGATTGTAACATAACGTGTTGGCTAATCTTAATTAATCGATACCCACCTTCACGTTTTCGATGCTGTAAGGAATCAAGATGGGAAATAATCTTTCTTAAGTTGATTTTCTCCACACATGTTTATTTCTTAATTGCAGAAATGATATTAATATTTGCGTAGTTCATTTTATTATATATTTGCAAAACAAAGAGTATCATGATTAGAGATATCATGAGCCTTGGTAACTTCGATAGGGTCCTTTGTTGAGATCCTTCTTGTGATCTGTTCGGCACAGCACAAGGTTTATCTTTTTCCCCAACACTCTTTATGAATGTTTTTGTGTGGGGTATCCTTCAGTAAGATTTAGTGTTCACATCACGCTACTTTTTGTTTTCAGAGGCGCCACGAATTCTTTCATAACCATTCTCCAAGCGAATCTTCTAAATGAAACGAAATTTTGGAATATTCAGAAGGTTTTATATACCTTTCAATTTCGTGCGTTAGACAAATTAGGTAGATGTGCCTGTAAACAGAGATCTAAAAATAGATTAGCTGTATTGTACATGTAATGGTGTATGTTTGATTTATTACCTTGACTGTGCCAAGGGAGACGAAATTAAAATATCCTTCCAATAATTTGATATATTACGCCATTATATTGTTTCAATGATGCCAATTACAAGCGACGTACCAATGTTTATTCAATCTACTGAAGAAAGATGCTTGACTGTAGTTATCCCCTTTCATTTGTTAACGAGCGAGGTAACCTTTTTAATCAATCTACTCAAGAGAGATGCCCGACAGAAGATATCTCTTCAAGCGAAATACCCTTTTTAATCAATCTGCTGAAGAAAGATGTCTCCCATCATCTGTTAACAGCGACATACCAGTTTTTAATCAATCGACTGAAGAAAGTTGCCTGAGAGAATCAATCTCCCATCATATTTTAACAGCGACATACCCGTTTGAATCAATCGACTGAAGTAAGATGCCTGACAGTGTCTGATTACACCGTCAGGAGATGCCTCATATTCTTTGATGATTGGATGCTTTATAATCTTTGATGATTGGATGCTTCACAAACTCATTTTATTTCAGCTGTATTATAATATTGTTTGTTTAAATAATTATTTGTCTAAATCTCAAAAACTCGATAAATCATTTTTGGCAATTCTTATATTTTGTCATTATAGTTGATGTTATTTTTGTACCACAATATCGTTTCCTCTCTCTGTATGTATTACAACCACATTACACACACAACCGCAAGTTTCTCCTCTAACTCCAACACTGCTTTTCCAATTTTCAAAACTGTTCTGGTCCTAGACTTCCATTATGCACGCTTTGTCAATGATGTCCACATAATTAGCTTACACAAGCTTTGCTGCACGCATTTGTACATAGTATCATTATCCATTTGCATTTATTCTTTGTTTAAATATATATATATATATATATATATATATATATATATATATATATATATATATATATATATATATATATATATATATATATATATATATATATATATATATGTGTGTGTGTGTGTGTGTATGTATGTATGTGTGCGCGTATGTATATATGTATGTATACATAATATTTCATTCAATTGAACTATCATAAATTAAATTGAGAATGTAATACATTTTTTCAAATTAAAATGTTTTGTATTAGCATAAACAGACAAGAAAACTTGGATTATCCGTGAGAATAATGATCCTATCCTTCGTTATGAAAACATTGTCATATTGAATAAACATTCCAGACCAATAACGTTGAATGGTATTAACAAATCGTATTATGGATGAACGTATCCTGTAACCGCAGTTATCTACGCGTTATATCCAATAAATTATAAAACCATCATTATCAATTTAAAACCAATGCAATTGTCATGTCAAATTTGTGTAGCCAACGAGTTTTACTATTTCGACTCGTGAAACGGTCTAACGGATAAAAGACTAAAATAATAAACTAGTTTGGAGAAATAGTTAAAGATACTGGAACAACTGTCAAACACATCGCTGAATTAAGAAAATAATTACAAAAATTAAAATAATAGTAAAAACGATAACCGGAGAGACTTTGTATAAATCGAAATATAAATCGAAAGGAGTTTCGATTGAAATTATTGATAATAATGCCCATGCATGGAGTAATGCAGTAACTATATTTTCACGAACACGATTTTTTAAATTTTATAAATATGATACATTCGGTTTTATCTAAAGACATAAGTTAAATCGATCCTGTATTAGTATGATTATTTCAAAGTTCTGATGATGGAAACTTAATTTAGTTTGTAAGACATGCTGGCGTTATTTGTCGCACAAAATCTATCCACGAAGAAATGAAAAATAATGAGTTGAAATATAACAATGATACTAAACAATTAATGAATAATTGTTTGACACTTCCGTCAGTCGCTGCTCATTTTGCTAAAGAGAAAACTTTGTTGAAACTAGCTCTGATTTTCACGATGATATAGTATCAAGTTGTGTCGATAACGGACAATGTGGATTATGGAATAGTAAATACGATCATAAAGATGCTATTTTAGTTGATATGGTTACATGTCATCCTGGAAGTTTCTTTCGAATGGGAGAGTGTTCAGTATATATTAGAAGATTTGGACATCCATTACGTGAAATGACCAGAGTATCGATAAACGGACCGTTACCAGAATTTTAATTGACTAGATTCTTTCGACTAATTTAAGTTTGCCGAAGGTCTTCATCCAATTTGTTATGTCTGGTTTGGCAAATATTTGTCAGAAAAACATTGGGTTCTAATAGTTTTATTATGATGCATGGTCTATGTAACAATACTGATATTTCTGACAGTAAGTAAAGCAATTATATAATATCATCTGCATAAAGAAGTTTGATTACCACAACAAAAGAAATAGTCTGATGATGAAGATCATGATAAAACGAAAATAAAATCGCAAAAGATCTCGGCAGAGGAATGATCCATAAATTTACCCAAGTTTGATCGTATGATCATAAACGACATTTACAAGATTGATTATAGATAATGCTGAGTAAGATGTTTTAATTGCTGATACAACGAAACAAATAAGTTTATAAGTCGAATTAATGTTACTTTCTCTAAGGAAACTAAATTTAGTACAAGTGTGTGTTGTATTGATGGTGAGTCACCGCAGTGTTTGCAGTTACGATTTTCATTGATCGCTGACGTTTATTACCGATGATAAATAGAGTTTCTAAGTTTGCTGTCAGAGTCGCTACATATTATTCGTTTATATTTATATCAATAAAACGTATTAAGGATTGCTAAAACAGTTGTATAAAAACAGTTATGCATCATGGGGTAAATGGAGAATAAGCAAGAGAATATTCTTAGTTACTCTGAATCCACCGACGTTGAAATTAAGGATATTTATGTCTAATCATACAATAAAGTTATTGCCTGCACCGTCAGTGTATGATCTCGTAGATATACCTACTATAGTTTATCTTAATGGACCTGGAGATTCTGGTAAAAGAACTTGAACTATATCGAAAGTTTGATATGGTCGTTTTAATAACAACACACAGACAATCAAGAGAATGAAAGAAAGAAATATTAAATCATGTACTTGTCACAAATTACTCCTAATCGAATGGGTGAGAACATTTTCCAAGGATTATTGTATGGGATCAAATATGCGGTGTCGATAAAAACATTTAAATATTTCTTAATTGGTGATTGTCAAAAATGTTGCTGTAGTAATGTATGGTGATTATCGTCAATCACCATCTTGTTTTGGATTGTATCCGCACGAATGGTTGAACAAGTTTGTAGATTATTAAGATGAAATAACTGATGACGATAGAACGTTTTACCCAGAATTAATGAGCTTAAGAGATTAATCAGACTACAATCTGAACCTTTGGTGCGACATAATGCGAGAAGTAATTTCAGTAACGAATATAAACGATTTTTGCAATTTGTGAAGTCCAGGTAATTTGAGAGTTACAAGTATAAACATAGTTCATGATACACTTCAACAACACGTATTTGTTTCAAATATAGCAGCAGATACACGAAAATAAAACACTGAAGCTGATATGCCAGGATCCTTGACAGAGTCAAGGAATACACAAAATCTCGTTTTAAATGATATTGTTTTTGTTCCTGTCAGTGTTGTTGAGAACCCATTAGCTATGGACAAAACTCCACGGACGCTGGGATATGCTATGATAATCCATTCATCTGAAGGATTAACTATTATTAACACAGTTGTTTGGATCGTCAATCATACACTTAGAAATTTCTACCAGACTTGGTGTTCAGGAGATATGGCTATTATTAAGTTTAGAATCTTCCTTTCACATGCGCAAGCTACCCAACACAGATTTATAACGATACATTTACATGACTATCGGTCGCGATATCGTATGGGTCTTGATAAAACCTTTGGTTAGAAATTGATTATATATATCAATTTCTAACCAAAGATTGCATTAAGACCTGCACGATATCGCGACCGAGAGTAATGTAAAAAATATTGCAACTTTGATCTTGACGCTGAATATATTTATCGAATGGCCAAATTTGGTTTATTTCGCAGTGTCTTGAGCTAGAATAATATCTCAGTTGCGGATGATTATCGTAGTCTAGTAAGACAATAATTAATTAGCTATAAAGAAAGTGACAAAAAATAATTGCAACTTTGATCCTGACGCTAAATTTATCATGATATTAAAACAACGACATAACTATCATTGTGCGAGGTATAACAATAATATTGTGGAGGTATTAAATAATGATCCAAGCCAATTTACGATAGATCGAATTGATAGTAGTCTTGGTCACACACGCGAGAATGTGAACTGACCTGTCTTCAATGTAATCGACGTTGAGGTAGTAGTTAAGTAAAGACGGTGGTAATTGTGTATCTTCATGAATTACTTATAATTGTTCGCGTACAAATTTTCGTTGAGTAACAGTTGAATCAAATCTATATATTGCAGGCCTACCCGAGGATATTACCACACTTGAAATTGTATCTGTAGTAAGAATCCAAATAGTGTCAGTCTCTCTTTTTTACTACCTTTTAATTCAGCGGGTTCATATAAATACCTCACTGTCACATTCTAAGATATTGGTTGTGTTGAAAAATCATGTCATTGTATTGATACATGAATGAGTTTCGTGGCAGTTGCACGAGTAACCTCATTATTAAATGATCCTCTATAAGATTTTTTGATGGAATTTAACGAGTGAATTAATTTGACATCAGCAATATGTTGTTATTCTAAATCTTTACATTTATAAGCTATATTATGAATATGATACGCTTTATCAATTTCATTTATCGGACATTTACCAGGTCATGCTTGATTCTGCTTATCGAGTCTGATATCAAGTTCTGGTTCCAGGACAAAAATAACTATATCCTTGGAGATGTTTTTCTCCTGAGTACTAAGCGGATAAAGTTGCTGGCAATTCTGACATTAATGTGGTAAGATCACTGCCATCCTTATGTTGAATTTTAGGTCAAAGCGAAACCTGGTTCCGTAATATATATTGCACATTATCACCCACATGCTATTGTTCCATTTTTTTAATTGTGTTGTGGTTAGCATCAGTGGTTAGAGTTTTTGCTATACAACGTAAGCAATATAGATTCACATATTTATAATATGGTTTGAATTGATTTCTCAGCGACACAAATTCAAGACCCACTAAAACATCATCCAGCGCTACCAAATTATATCAGAATGATAAAAATAGGTATGTCTGAAAGTGGAAAGACTTAATTTGATACGCAGATGGATCAGATGGGATAAATTATATTTAGTGGCACCATCTACAGATACTTTGCTACGATGTTCTTCAAGATTTTATTGAGAAAGCAATATTATTAAATGAAGAAGTTGATGCTGTTATTAATTTATCACCGAAATAGATGAAGCGCCTAGGTTTGATGAACTTGATGCATGTATTAATAATTGTGTTGTTTATGATGACTCAATGCTGGATAGACAATCAGATCTAGTAAAAATATTTTCTCGAGGCAGACTTAAAACTACTGCTATAATTTATATAACTAAGCGATACACATAAACATAAAGTGCTTTTCAAAAACTGTAATATTTTAGCTGTATTTAATGGAGTTCATACACATAGAAATATTGGTCAGACTTAGTGTTCAGGAGATATGGCTATAAGTAAGTATAAAATCTTCCATTCATGTGCGCAAGCTACCCCACATGGATTTATAACGATACATTTACATGGGTCTCAGTCGAGATATCGCAATATCGTGTAGGGCTTCATACAACCTTTGGTTGAGAAATGGGTATAATAATTATAGCAGCAGACGGCGCGACTGCAGTGAGACATCATATTTGTAAACAAAAACGCGCGTACAAATTTGAAGAAACAACCGACAACAATAAAGTAACAAAAATCAGCTAAAAGTAGAGAAATTTTCGGTTTAGTTAGAGATATCGGTTTGGCGTTATTGACCTTGTATTTTTTTTCATTTTCGTAGGAATCTTTATTTTTTAAGCAAATAACATTTCAGTTAAAGGTCGGTTTGCCCTCTCTGCTGCCGGTTGTATTAATGTAAGTATTGGGAAAGAAAGAGAATGTAAGAATTTGGACAACTTACTTGTCTCTCCCCTGTGACTATGAAGAAAGACTATAACACAAGAATAAGAGACAGCGCACACAAAGTGTAGAACACCCACATAAACCGTTTAAATACCATTCTGCATACAATGCTTTTATTCCGACTTCGAAAGCCCTGAAAGAAAAATTGGACATGTGTAATTTTTACCTGTACCTAAACTAAATCTAATGGTTCAATTCAGCAAACAAACATTGTGGACCTGTTTACAGTGTACATAACATTACTAATAGAATATATGTATACGATTCATCTTTTGGTGATCGAAGTTGTATTTGGTCGTAAACTCAAGTAATATTGACAACAAGGCAGTTTCGTTGAGAGGGATTTATGTAAATGTAAAAAGAACGTACAATGTTGTAATTAAATCCAAAATATTCCTAAAAGATCTGTCACAGGTCAAAATAGTCCAACTGTGTTTAAAATAAAGTCGATCTATTAGTGATGTGTATGTAGTCTCGAATATGTTTACATGCCAATGATCTTTAATGTGATGACGTGCTTAAAGCCATTTCATGTGTCACAATAATATAACTAAAAATGTCCTTCACTGAATTCACTATAATTCCAAATAAATTATTTAATCCAAGAAGTATTTGTGGGAAAATGGTAATTCTAGTTGATAATTATATTTAAGTAAATCCACTCAAATTAAAACTTTCGGACAAATATAACAGTAAAGAGATTAGTTATTGAAAGCTAAGTTACAAAAATAAAGCCAGGTTGTAGGCGAGCTTTCTTTATCAGTCTTTCAATGTTGTCAGTAAGATTGGGAATTTACATTTGAAAAGAAACAGAATCATAATCAAATAAAATTGTTTACCTCCAATACTATGATCTGAATAGTTGTACTATAAACATAGAGCAATAAAAAAAATATATATATTATGTTGTTTCCATCATAATTATTACTAGTCACGTAGATTTTTAAACTGATTTTGGTCCAAGTCAATTACAGAATACAAATAAACATAACACAGAATCATTAAAAAATTCAACAAACAATATAAATTAAATATACGTACCATAATGATAATTTCTATCCAAGTTGTCCACAACGTCTTAGAAATGAGTTTGTGAACAATTGCCCCCCTTACACTACAGAAAAAGTGAAATACTATGAAAATTTCACATTTTTAAAAGCTTGCTGACAGCGCACACTTCGTCTCTCTCTCTCTCTCTCTCTCTCTCTCTCTCTCTCTCTCTCTCTCTCTCTCTCTCTCTCTCTCTCTCTCTCTCTCTCTCTGGCTCGAGAAGGATGATGAAATCCATAAGTACTCTGTGATGCTTCAGATTCAATGAGCACTTTGTGGCAAATTAATTTCCAATATATCAATTATAAATACTGATGGAATTGATACTTACACTCAACTGAAGCCATCCAAAGCTATGCTAATTTATACAAATGGTTCACAATCTATTCAGATAATTACAGACCAAAATCATTTGTGACAATATACCCAAACTGTTTGTAAACCATGTTTCCAAAACGCTCTATTGAATCCTTTGAAAGTTCAATTTATTTCGCCCAACACAACCTAGAATTAGACAAGAAAATGTCAATATGCGTAATAAATCTCCCTTACGATTCGTTGCTTGCTATACACAATAGAAATTTAGTTGGAACCATATACCTTTACTTTAAGAAAGATTTTGATATAGATGACCATGCATATTAAATTACGTACATGGATACTTGAAAGTAAATATGTTATCATTTATCACTGCCTCTGCTCAAATCATAAATTTATGACAGAACCCAACAAGTTGTCATTGGTAACATTATATTAGAGCTGATGTCCATTGAAAATGAATTTTCCAATGACCCAATTTAGGGCCTTTCTTGTTCTCATTATTTATAAATGATTTGCAATTATATATGCAATATTACAAAACTGATGTATATGCTGATGGTTCCAGAATTGGTGTATATGCTGATGGTAATACTTTACATACGTCTGCGTTTGTGTATACAATGCAAAGTACACGAACAGACAAAAGTACGAAATTGATACAGCAGGAAGACATCTGGATCTGATAATGTAGCTTTGAGCAAGGAACCAAGGCACAAGCTTTAAATAATACGTTTAATCATTTTGAATTGTTCAACTTTTGCGTTCCTCGACTAAATTAAAGATTTTTTAAAACGGCATCAACAAGAGTTTGACATATATCTCAATGAAATATAGCAAGTGTCTCCAAAACTGAACAAAAAATGTTGAGAAAAAAGTGTTTAAATCGGAAGTTTAATGGGGTCAAAGCATGCTTCCCTCAGTAAAAGGCCAAACAGTGCTTTCTCGGAACACTCAAATAGAACAGGCGTGGCGCGTACCGACTTCACATGATATTCCACACGTCGCTTTAGTAAGATTACATTAAATATGAATCTGAAAACGTATAATTCTGTTACAAGCACAGGGGTATTCACTTGACCGAGCGGTGTCAAAACCCTGGCGCGGGTCACGCTGGAAGTCATATGTTTTCCCCAAATTTCCAAAGACTTCCATACAACTTGAGTTGTAAAATGGAAAGAAAGACGTGTCTGCTATAATTATTAATCTTTGCTGTAATCAATGGGCGACCCAGAGGAGACAACTTGCCCAAACGTCCATTAACTGCACCTTTACATGGTTTTTCTTCATTATCATCCGTTTTCCGTACCGATAGCTTGTCATGCCATAGAAATTACACCAGTATTCCCTTACTAACTGGGAAATATTTAACTGCGCGACCCTAGGCCAGTCCATCCACAGAATTTCCGGCGTATCACGCTCATATACATACGCCAATTTTCCACTATGGCCACATAAACGGTGCCTACCAAGTTCCAACTTATTGATTCCATTCTATAATTTACTGATTTCCAACCATAAATGCTGCCTTTTCAATCACACTACTTGTATACACCACTGAATTTTAATATGGACTATGTTACGAAAGGGACAGGCATTCGGCTTGTATCCAAATTCACTACTAACGACCCAAGCATGGTTCAAATTCACTAACACTTACTCCAAATTTATTACAATTCTATAAACCCTGCCAAAAAGGAATTTGTCCACTTTTTCTAAACCTGCTTTTTTCTATCAATCCTATCAATGTACCGTACGGCTCAGCATCCAGTAAAGCTTGTAATGTTAAAGGTGAATTAAACGATAGTCTGACGAGTTTGGTTACATTTATGTCCTTCTTACTTTTATATGACACAGGGGTTTAATCGATTCCACCGTATATTATGTAATTATAATGAGAAGTTCATCGAATTAACAAGTTCCACCTGTTGCCATTTATAAAGTAACAATTTACATCTGCTGCCGAAAGGACGCAATTAGAACAGCTGTCTATACTAAGGAAACATTTATCGCATTATGAATCTGCCTTTTTTAAATTACAAAGTGTTACTAGATATTTATGCATTAGGCGCTGATCTTCTACCATGTGTTTTCTCATGTAATTATGGATTATGAACACTTTGTCTTTGCTTTGAGTTTTCTTCGAACCGGCCCTTTCGTGTGAGCTTCACTCGCGCTAAAATATGTTCTGTTGTGTTTTCATGTTACGCATTGTTACAACAGGTGACCGTTTTCCCATGTACTCAGAATTTACAAGAAGTCTCACTCGACTTCCCAACATATATACGGTTGACTAATATGTACATTTTATGTGGCATTTGTTTGTAAAATGTTATCTACAATCAGAAATGTCTTTAATTTCCCTTCATATAACGCTAAGAAGATAACTAAGATTATCTTAGTGTTTTGTCTCTATCCGCTGCTCTTTGATGTCTTCCAGCTTGAGTAAAATCTATTAACGATATTGTATATTATTGCCCAGATTACTTTAGTGTACTTTTGGTGTTGTCATATACTATCTATTAATAAGTTTTTCAACCCAATTACTCCATTTGTTGTGTTTACATTTCTTATTAGTGATTTAGAAGCAAAATCATCTTCTATACGTTGTCGGGGACTAATATTACTTACCAATACCAATAATGATTGGTTAGGAGTTTTGATAGCAACCAAACAGACTTTATCTAGTGCAGAGACGTCAGGAGGAACACACACACACACACACACACACACACACACACACACATTTTTCATTTGCATGGGTTCAAATATTTCATATAATGAACTGAAATATGCTGGTCCTCGTCCTCGCACCATTAAAATTCGTGTTTATCTACCATATATAAAACGATGCATTATGAAAAGAAGTTCCTTCATTTAAATATCGAAGCAAGACAAAATCAATATTACTATACAGCGACCATTAAAGTTACAAATGAGTTTTCATATAATGTTTGTTTTTTTATAAAAACAATTGTCATTACGCCTTTTTCTTTCCAACTTCATCCGAACACCTAAGAATTCATAAAAGAAGTCCAAAGTAACGTTTCAAAAGATACAACACTGGAATAAGTTGTTTTTGAACATTGCAACATATGCACAGATGACATAATTGATAAAGCCAATGGTGAATACCATCATTAAATTCAGATCAAATGTATTTTAAAAAGATATATATCGTAAAATGAAATCAAACACAGTTACATTGTGCATACCATTGATTTTGCTAAGTTCCTTTTAAAGTTACAGCTGTCGTCAGTAGATCTTTGCATCTTGCACGCAGTTCGATTTAGACTTTTAATGCTCTCTACTCCATCACCGGTATGTGAGAGCTCTGGTATCCATAGTTTATTTTTTCATCAAATTTTGTAAATAACACCAAACAAATCAGAAGCCTCGTTAAGAGAAACAAGTAGTTCCTAATACGTGTACCATTTTTTGTTTATTTTAATGATTTACTGATGCAATTCCAATACTTCTCTTAATTTAAATTTAAACTAACACAATTTTTAGGAAAGCAAATATATTAAAAGGTGTATATGCAAAGCGTAAAATTCATCATCCTTTCAAGTCTTCTTTCTCGGTACGTACTTTTGCTTGTTGCTACGCTATTGAATTGATGAGGAAAATAAATCTTACATGTGTTAAACCTGACTAAGATCACTTGTTGTGAATTGAGCGAAGCACCGTCTCAAAGATGTGGACAGTCCGAGCGCACATGTTATACCTTATAATAGGGTCATAGACGCGAACTTCACCGCGCCATTCGGAGTTTCTTTTTTTTTTTTTTTTTGCAGATTATTTCTGCAACCGTGCCATAGTTGCACATTCCTGCTGAATCTTCCTTAATTCGGTTTGAAGAACGTTACTGATTGGTGTCGACGTAACTTCTTTTTGGCGTCGCGTTCCTCTGTCGACTCATGGACCTTGTTTCCGCAGCACTCAATTGCATCGTTGTGCAGGTTTCAGGGTTCGATTGTGCCAAGAAATAACTACATCCCAGTGTGACCTCATATAACGAGTCACTTGCGTCGATCGCGTAATGGACTTAAATTTCCTTCTTGTGTAATCCTCAGGCTTTACGATGTTCTTACCGAGAAGGGCTGGAGCGCTACACCTTTCTGTAAAGTTTTTTTTTTTATTCTATTTATCTGGTAATTTAATATCAGCATTGGATATACCATTAAATACTTTCAATATAAAATACACATCAATCTATTAATTTTACCGTTTTTAAAGACAGTGGTTTATTTATAAAGGAAATATCTCCGCTCCGGTTGTGCTTGTGAACTGTCATCGTTAAAATAATAGACACGCTACAGGTTCTAAGCTGGTACATTTGAAGATTTTCCAGCCGATTACAGCCGTTTGAATGCAAAAAGACGTGAACCCTAAATATCACAAACAACATTTTGAATGACAGCATTCATCTCAAATATTGTATGCGTGCCATGTCATTATAATTGAGATCAGCTTGATTTTTGTATACCATGTACAGCAAAATGACGCATCAACGTCTCTTTAATTATTAAGAAAACATTATTTACATCCAGTTTGATTCAAACTGATACAATCCTGATTAGTAGTATGGTGTCTTAAATCTCATAGCTTAAACAGTAAATAAAATACCTCATACTTAAGTAAAGAGGATGGTGGGAAAATACGTTTTCGGTGCCCCTATAAAGAAGTCAATACAAATGCTACATCGTCTTAAATAATTGAAATAAAACTTCTGTAACTTATTAAACATGTGTCCATTGAGACTCCGGTGTATTGGGAATCATACGTTATCTTGAAATAATAATACTGGCGAGTATCGAATTTGGCTATATCTTAATGAAGACAATTAATGTACATTAATGACACATGTACAATTTCCAATTGAGAAGCAGGCACGCGGGAATTGTTATTCTGCTTGCTTAAATCAAGAAATTATTACTTTTTATATACGAGCGCAGAATAACCTATTTCGCTTGACTTAGCACATTTCCATACAAGAATTGCTTACCTGACTAAAATCACAATGTTTTGCCAGGTATAAATAGCGATCGACTGAATGGTTAACATGCTCACGTGCCTAGGTTGGGTCAATAAAGATTTATGCGTGAAGATTAAATCTCTAAAACCAAAGGGAACGTTAAAGTGCAATAACTGCCATTGTAAGCAAGCACTATCACAGAGTACAAACAAGAAAGTCATGCCGGACATGTCTTTGTCTGTGATACAGTATAATCACTACCACATAGACAATCACGCCGCACATGCAACATATTAATCAGTAGCAGTATCAGGGCAGTGCGTTCAGGTTAACACAGTCAACTACACGGTAGCAAAAGCCTCCGATAATATCACGTGTTCGTATTCCAGTTCCATATTGATGGAAGCGGCAATGAATTCTACCCAGACTAATACCTGAACAGTTATCACCAACACATGGAATGACACATGTGTCGTATCTATTCAGGAAGACACCACTATATGCGTTTTGGATTTTGTTTATCGGTGTTGTCTAAAAGTAACAGTTCTTGTTTAATCTTGAAAATATATGTAAATGCCATACCGCATACACAATTGGGCTATGGTAATAAAGCGATTAGCACAGATCAGACTGGTACAATTCACGTTTCTCAGCCACTACTGCGGTACAGATATTTTGTGTCCATGTAGCATTACAATATAACGGCAGAGATATGTTGTGCCATACATGATAGTCAATTACAGTATCATCGTATTTGTCACGTGACGTTTTTAATAATGTCTATAAATAGCAGTGTTATAACAGCGGTTGCTATTGGTTACTGGTCTAGGTCACAATTGTGTTTATAACACAGATGAATATTCTCTTCCATGGCCACTTTTTGGTTGCTTTCACATTTTACAATCCACGCTTTCGTATATGAGGATACAGTCAGGTGGTGAAAACTTTATGTGACCTAGACCAGTATAACCATACTATCTAAAATCACAACTGTGATTTATTAAATATCAGCTATTTCAGACATTAGTATTTCTATGTGTACATGTAATATGTAGAATGTCAGGTAAACGCTCAATTACTTTATCAATTTTGACATCTTTTCAATATATTTAAAACTGTTGTCTTCAAAAAAATAGTATCGTATTCTACTCGCTCTGCATCATATTGGATCGGTTTCTTTCAAACATACACGAATCTCTTCTGTTATCTATCACAATAATATGCACCATTAAATTTTTCTCAAAATGAGCATTAGGTCTTTTAATGATGTTCAAATTATGCTTTTTCATCTATCTAAATTCTTTTCTAGTTTGAAATTGTATTAAGAGGCCAGTAATTGTCTCTAACATGTTTTGGTAATATTTTATTGAGGTTAGAACAATTCATTTTTATTTATTGAAATAACATTTAATATATCTTAACTATTTGTGATATAATTTATTATAATTATTTCGATATATATATATATATATATATATATATATATATATATATATATATATATATATATATAACACATTAGGATGAATTTTAAACAGTACTTATAAATATGTTTGCTTAAAGCTCATCTCACCATGGATTTCATCTCATTGGGTTTGACATTATCCAAACTGTACCATTACTAACCCGATGGTGAGTTTACACGCTATATAATACATAGTTATTTAGTTATACAGTGTTCGAAATGGTTAAGATCAGTCTATAGCAAACGTATTATTTCAAATCTAAACAGTGATACAATGTAGGTAATGGTCAGATCAAAGTCTATAGCAAAACAGTTATACAGTGTAGCTATTGTTTAAGACCAAAGTCTATAGAAAAAAATATTATTTCAAATCTAAATATTTATACAGTGTCGCTAATGTTTTAGACCAAAGTCATAGTAAAAGTTTTTTTTTCAAATCAAAACAGTTATACAGCTTATCTAATGGACCAGATCAAACAAAGCAATATTTCGAATTATACATTCTTACAAAAGGTATAGACCAAAATATATAGCAAAACAGTTATCTAGTGCAGCAAATGGTTCAGACTAAAATCTATAGCAAACAATATTTCAGATCTAAACAGTTATAATAATAATAATAATAATAATAATAATAATAATAATAATAATAATAATAATACCGAGGACTTTGTATGGCGCTTAATTTTTAGAAGCTCTGAGCGCTTTACAACATCTATAATGATATGACTACACTACAGAGAAACAAAAGAAAAGAAACCATGAAATTGGAAAACATAAAAAACATATTGAAAACATATAAGGTACAAAACATTATTAGGTCTCTACGTTTGTTCCTGTGAGTTTTAAGAGCACTCTTAAAAGGGACCAATGTGTCTTTGTGTCTAATCGAATGGATATCCAGTGTAGGGTATAGAGCAGTGGGGAGGTGTGCTCTGATCGTGGTACTCTAAAGATGATCTGAGCAGCTGTGTTTTGGACTTTTGAGGTGTCTGGAGTAGATATTGTGACGAACCAGACTCAACTGAGTTACAATGATCCAGTCTTGAAAGTACTAATGAACACACAAGTGTTTAGTGGCATCAACTGAAAGATATTTGCAAATATAACAGATGCATCTCAGCTCAAGATATGCAGCCTTGCATATGTTCATGACATTTTGGTGCAATGTGAGAATAATATCTAGAGTAATACCTAGGTTTCGTACTGACGGTGTGAATATAATCTTGGTGTTGCTGATATTTATTGTCTGAGGTAAAGGGTGTGAATGAGAAAGTCTTTGTGTTGTCATCAGAATGTCCTCAGTTTTATCATCATTCATCTGCAGCTTGTTACATGTCATCCATGATTTCACATGAGAAGTGCACCAATCTAGTCCATGGATGGTAACAATCAATTTCAGACAAATCAAGGAGGGTGAGGACTGTAATCGTTCCACTATCCAAAGCAGAGAGAATGTCATTAATTACTTTCAAAAGAGTAGTTTCAGTACTGTGACAAGGGCGATATGCAGACTGCTAAAAGGACTGTTTGAATTCAAATGAGACACAAGTTGGGTTAGAACAACTTTTTCTAAGATGTTTTATAAGAACAGGAGATTAGAAACTGGGCGGTAGTTCTTGAAATCGTTATGGTCAAGTGTTGGTTTGTTCAGCAGAGGCTTTACGATTTTCAGTTTTGCAAAATGATGTGAATTCCCCCGCTCAGAGAGAGAGAGAGAGAGAGAGAGAGAGAGAGAGAGAGAGAGAGAGAGAGAGAGAGAGAGAAAGAGAGAGAGAGAGAGAATAATAACATCAGTTAGTGAAGTTAATATTGGGTCTAACTACCCAAGCATCAGTGATAATGGATTGGATCAAGTTCACTAAACCTTGGTGCACTCTTCATCACCATTGTCCGTACAAAATCAATAGAGACAGGTTATAATGTTCCTAATTGTGTATCAAAACTGTATTGTGACGATGAGTCAATTGAAATTTTTTTATCAAGCGAATCTCGAATGGTTTGCATTTTGTCACGAAAATCATTTACAATTAGGTTCGAAAGGTCTACTGGAGAGAAAGTAGTTGGAAGTGGTGTACTGTTGTTCATTGACATTAGTTTGTTGGTTATCTCAAAGATCTCCGTGATCTTAATATTGTAGTGGAATAATTTGGCTAAATGGACATAGATTTGTTTATGACTCGTGAGTGTGGAGGAAAGCCAAAGCCTCTCTGCTTTTCGGTGATGTCTTTTAGCAGTGCGAAGCTGGTCCCTAACACTGCCATACCACGGAGAACACTTTTTTATTGAGACCCTGCATTTGGTGGCTGGGGCATGTTTTTCAAGCAATGAATGCTGGCAGTTATCGAGTTGTTCTGCTGTAGGATGTAAATAAGTTGTTAGGTTTTCTTGGATGTCATGCATTTATTTGGTTATATTTATCATACGGAGGTTTCTATTTGTAGCAAATAAAGGTGGATGGTTAGGGACTAATACGTCGAGATGGCATATAATGCAGAGGTGATCTGATGCTAGTTCATGGTATACAAGGGTGGATTGCAGAATATTATCATCAGGTCTATGAAGAAACCAGTATAAAATATGACCAAGTTTATGGTTGGGTTGGTTAACTGACTGTGTAAGGTTGAAACATGAATGGAATCTAGGAGTTTTGACGTGTACTGGTTTCTACGACAGACAAAGTAAAAGTTGAAATCTCCAAGAATAATTAAGTTGACATCAATCGAATATCCATACTCCAAAAGATTCGGAAAAGAGAGATTCGGTCAGCTTGTTTTTTCTGCTAGGAGGAGGGCGGTAGAGACAGAAATAATGGACTGACCTTTGTTCCAGTGTGAGTGTTGTTTTGACAAGTTCAAACGATGTGGGGCACAATTTTAAAGTTTGTGTTGTACTTAAGGCATTTTATCAAGGAATTATTTGTGATCACAGCAGTTCCACCTCCGCGAGAGTTGCGGGGGAACGACTTGATGGAGTAAGCGGTGGGTGTTAAATCCGCGCACTTGGGCTGATCGCCTGATGTTTTTAGGCAAGTTTCTGTCAGGAAGAAGATATTCTGGTCGTTGATAAATTAACTTTTTATGTGCGCATTTCCTGTGATCCTACTGATTGGGCGTTGACTAATTCAATAAGAATTAGTATTTCTGAAATAGTTGTCACAACGGTTGACGATTTTATATGAATTCGCACCAGGTTATCAAAATTAACGGCCAAAGTTGTTAATTATCTGTTACGGGAGAAAGGGGGATAACTGGAATTTTTCTTCCTGTTCTCGTTAGCCAGCTTTGAAACGATGTTTCTTTTTTCGCTTCTGTTTACATTTTAGTAATGACGAATGTATTCCCAGCTCGTTTCATCTTGAGCAAAATGTAGCATGAAGAGCCAATGCGTGATCATTTAATGCAATTAATAAGGGTACATGTTTAAATTTCATAAGGCGACACGAGGACTTTTCAAAACATTTGTAATTAGGTAAATAACAATCAAATCGTGTTTGTGGAATAATTATATATATATATATAGATAGATAGATAGATAGATAGATAGATAGATAGATAGATAGATAGATAGATACCATGAAAAAATTGAAGTTATTAATTTCTCATAAAACTAATGGCGCTTATCAAGAAATGCTGCTGACAAGGCGTAACACTATCTTGTTTCTGATGAACTTTTATCGCGGCAAGTTTTACAGTTAACAAATATACCTTAATCGTTTACAAGAGGTTCCAGTGACTATATATGTTACAGATCAAGACAAAGACGATACAGTAGACCCGCAGTGTTTGGAGTTAAGTGTAAGTGTTTAAATTTCATAAGGCGACACGATGACGTTTCAGAACATTTGTAATAAGGTAAATAACAATCAAATCGTGTTTATGGAGTAATTATGTTGCATCTATATAACCAAGAAAAAATTGAGGTTATTCAGTTCTCACAAAACTAATGGCACTTATCCAGAAATGCTGCTGTCAAGTAGTAACACTATCTTGTTCAATATTTATTGTTGTATAGATAAACAAGTGAATATATAGTATATATAGTTCATTAAATTCACGGCGGTTATTCAGAAATGCTGCTGACATTGTTATCTAAAAGCACCATAATTTGCCTATTGGCAGTATTTGAGGGGAGGGGAGGGATTGCACGGATACCTCTAACAGCAACCATCCAACCTATCTTAAGAACGTGCAAGGTTTCTTGTTTTCTAACATGCAAATTTTCAACATGTCTAAACAACACCTGTATTGAAATAAAATCATCCTATGGTGCGAAGAAATATAGAAAATGGAATGGTTTTTATTGTTATATTTATTTCATAGATTCCTAGTGTTGGCGATTTGTCGAATGATATTCCTGTCAACAGAAATTGAGGTGGATCCTTAATGTGCAAGCACGATTGTACACATTGCCGACATCCCCTACATGGACTCTTCATTTGATATCAGCGAAAGAATCATTGATCCTGTTAATCTTATTGAAGAAGAGTACGTATATGCAAGTAACACTAGTAATATTTGCATTAAGTATGATAAGCGTTATTCTAAACTTTATTATGATTCCTTGGTAATTATATACAAATATGACACGTGTGCAACAGCTATACTTCCATAAACATAAACTCATCAATTTGGTTTGATTGCTTGCATACAAGTATTTATTTCAGGTCAGTGCACGATGCTTTGACTGAGACGATGTTCGAATACCGTTGTATAACGTATACAATTTGCGATCTTTTGATAATGGGGTGAATACAGATACAATCTCTTCTCCTAGACCAAAAACTTGTGTTAATTTCAATTTTTGTATTTGTCGCCTGCTTTTAAAGTGTTGAAGGTGGTATATTATACGGGTAACCAAGCCATTGGGGGTGGGGAGGGAAGACAGCCGATCGCATTGACATACTGGTGCACATTTTTGCTCACTTTTGATATCCTCCACAAGAGAGAGAGAGAGAGAGAGAGAGAGAGAGAGAGAGAGAGAGAGAGAGAGAGAGAGAGAGAGAGAGAGAGAGAGATTTAATTTGTCTCTGCATTTTACATATATTTACTTTGTTGCTTTAAAACAGATTTAATTATTTAAATAATCGAATATATGAATGCATGCATTGTTTAAACATGTATTGAAAAATGTTTTAAATACATCACCGTAAGTAATACGGCATATATTTTTACCAGATTAGAACAGTAAAAATTACCATCCAAAGAACGAATGAAGAAGATGTCTCAGTAAGACGAATTAATAGCTTGACAAGGTTTCTTAAAGAACAAAAGACTAACAACATTATTCCGAAATGTACATTCTAGAGTTTTATTACATTCATACATGGAGAGCAGGGACAATTAGTAACAACTTATGCATCCATGAGAACAAATGAATGAGTTTGCTAATTGATTCTTTTTGGCTTAATGATAAATTGAATTCGTTGTCTATAACTGTAAGTTTGCCATATGCTCTTTATTCTAAAGTATACGTGCATGAGAAAACAAATGTTAAATTCCGAAGATAAAGTTAAATTATTTCAAAATAAATCAAAAACAAAACAATTGTGCAATTGAATTAAGCTTGAAAGCTTAAACTTACTAGATATCCATAGATTTTAGCATTTGATAACATTTCAATTATGATTCTCGTTAAAGTATAGAAAAAGTCATATTATTATTATTATTATTATTATTATTATTATTATTATTATTATATGTATATCTATCACAAAGGAAAAAAGAAGCATAGAAAATACGTATGAAATGTAGTTTTGTAATATTTGTAGTTACATTTGAAATGACTATAGCATTGGATACGAAACGACCATTGTTTTGGGTACGAAACTACTCTTTTGGGTACGAATCGACTTGGGTACGAAACGACTAGTACTGTAGCAATTAATTAATACCTAAATGAGCCTTTTTGGGTCAGGCCTTTCTGGACAGGGCTTTTTAAGCACTGGTACGTTTTGGACGTGGGCCTTATTGGTACAGGTCCGTTTTGTCCCGTAAAATCATAGCGTATACAGTGTCGCTAATGTTTTAGACTAAAGTCTACAGCCAAAGTTTTCGTTCAAATCTAAACAGTTCTACAGTGTAGCTAATGGTTCAGACCAGAGTCTATAGTAAACAGTTATACATTGTAGCAAATGGTTTATACCAGAGTTTATAATAAAAATGATATACAGTGTATCAAATGGTTCAGACCAGTCAAAAGTATTATTTCAAAAATGAAATCTGGTGTATCTGCAAACCGTCACATACCTCTTTATACCCAACTCCGCTTGTAGTAATTTGAGCCATATGAGAACCACAATTACCACTTGAGACGAAGCAGGAAAGCCTGTATTAAATGGGTCCTATGGTTTAACATGGAAATGGTACATAAGACCAAAACGTGGCTGCTATCTTCAGGGGGGAATTTAACAGGGGATAACCACTTAAGCCTCAAGGGGAAAAGGAACATGGGAGAGCATCTACAGTGGCAAAAGGATTTTAACTTCGGATAAACACTTGAGCAACAATAGGTTTTTAAAATGGGACAGACACTTGGGCAACAAGTAAATGCAACATGAGAGATCATATTCGGGGACAAGAGGAATTTAACTTGGGAATGGGTTTGTGTGTTGTTGTTGTTCGTCCGTGGATTCGACGAGGATATTTCTAGTCGTACGAGGGTTGGATGGGCTGGTTCTGTACTGTGGGTGCGCACGTGGCTGATGAAACCAACACTTGCACAGAATGTTCGTTTGAATAAGAGACAGGGAATCAGTAGGACATTACCAGGGGGTTGCTGCCACGTGCTTTTCTTCAGCTGCTGTCCTGCTAAATTCGCACAACTTGGAGTCTTTGTTCACAGAGGAACGCCAAATGACTCGGTCACTTGATGTTTAATTTCAGGAATCGGGATGTGTGTTGAGCGCTTTCAATGCAGCGTTCTGATTGTCTTTAAAGCGTTTCTTCTGACCTATATGGCATAGCTGTCTTTACTGAAGCTCACTATAGAAGAGTCTCATAGACAGCCTGTTGTTTGGCATGCGTATATGTCCCGCCCAGCGTTGCTGCCACTACATCAGGATGGTTGTGTGGATTCTAGGGAGACCTGATTGAGTACGTACCTTACTGTCTGGAAAATTTACATGCCACTTGATGTTGAGGATGTTCCTGAGACTTGTGGTGTGAAAGTGGTTCAGTTTCCTGGCGTGGCGCAGATACACTGTCCACATTTCTCATGCGTAAAGTAGTCTGGAGAGCACAACTGCCCTGTAGACCTTTAGTTTGGTCTGGATGCTGATGCCTCTTTTTTCCATACGTTGGAATACAAGCGAAGGTTCACCTTATCGTCAATATTGATACTGTGTGACAGTGTCCTGTCAAGGTATGTGAAGAGGTTCACTACGTTTAGGTTTTGGCCGTAGACGGTAATGTCGGGCTCAACATAAGGGTTTTCAGGGTCTGGCGGATGCAGGACTTGAGTCTTCTTGTTACTGATGGTGAGACCAAAGCTTTTGCAGGAGCTGAAGAACTTGTCAACGCTGCATTCAGATTGGCTTTTGAGCCAGCATTGAGGGGGCAATCATCATCAAATAAGAGATCCCGGATGGTGTCTGTCATGACCTTGGTGCATAGTGAGGCGATTCAGTAAGATTCTGGCGAGCATCTTTGATGCAATTGAGAGTACGAATATACCCCGGTGGTTTTCGAGGGCCTGGCGATTCCCTTTGCGCTTATACAGGTGGATTATGGAAGCGTGTTTGAGTTCCTGGGGGATCGTCTCTTGCTGCCACATCAGTAAAAACAGTTGTTGGAGCCTTTCTATCAGGGCTGTGCCCACCTCAATGAGAACTTCAGCTGGGATGGAGTATGAACTAGGTGCTTTGCCACTGGAGAGCACACGTATCGCTTTTTGTGTCTGCAGCAAGGTTGGAGCGTCATTCAGTGCTTCGTTGATGGGTAATTGGGCCGACCATTGATGGCTTTATCATTGATGGATGGAGCGATTCAATACGCTGTCAAAGTGTTCAGCCTATCGGTGAAGAATATTCTCTTTGTCAGTAATTAGTATTTTCCAGTGTGCGCTGAGATGTTGGGGGGAGGGGTGATTCAGAGTATGTAGGGCCATATACTTGTTTTAGGGCATTATATAAGTTCTTCATGTCATGCTTGTCTGAGTAGATTGGATATCATCCGATTTGTTGCTAAGCCATTTGTCTCGCATCTGACGAAGCTTCTGTTGTCCAATGATGCTTTTGTTGTTGAGGTAGGTTTGAAGAAGGCGGCGTTTCTCGTCCAGCATTCAGCAACTGCCTAATCTCGTCGCAGTTCTCATTAAACCAGTTTTGATGCATTCTGGTGGAGGGTCCTAGGATTTCCGAAGCTGTGCTGTAGACCAGCTCTCTTAATGCAGACCAGTAGGTCTCCACATTATGATTGTCAAAACGGGTGGATTTTCCAGGGAATCTACGATAGACTGTTTGGTTGTAATGCATTTCATCTTGGTAATTTTCAGTCGTTTTTGAGCCTACTTTCTCAGTGGGTGTCTTTTGATCAGAATGCGGATGTTGCGCATGGTGATGATGAGGCAGAGGTCCCTCCAGCAGTCAACGCCGCACAAGGACTTAATCACACTCAATTAATGTCTGTCCTTATTCCTTACAAGTTCTTAGTCATCAAATGAAAGTGCTTACAGCGCGGTTGCATTCATGACGTTGGTTACGGATAAGGAGGCGTAAGACTGTATTGATGATCAGCAGTTCATGCTCGGCGCAAGTCCGGAACAAAAGGAGACCGTTGGTATTATAGTGATCCACTACGTGTTTTCGTAGCACTCCATCCAGGAAACGAAGATCTTTGTGTGGTGAATGGGGAATTGATAACGATTTTATTCGAGATGGAATTGTCAACATACGCTATCAGAGAGAGAGAGAGAGAGAGAGAGAGAGAGAGAGAGAGAGAGAGAGAGAGAGAGAGAGAGAGAGAGAGAGAGAGAGATTTGTAAGGCACTATTTATGGTACTGTTTTGTGGCATTATTGGAAAATCATAAATTACCGCGAGTTAACTTTTAAGTTTCCAGGGAATCTACGATAGACTGTTTGGTTGCAGTGCATTTCAGCTTGGTGATTTTCAGTCGTTAATGAGCCTTTTTTCTCAGTGGGTGTCTTTTGAGCAGAATGCGGATGTTGCGCTTGGTGATGATGAGGCGGTGGTCTCTCCAGCAGAAACGCCGCACAAGGACTTACTCACACGCAATTCCTGTCTGTCCTTATTCCTTACAATTTCGTAGTCATCAAGTGAAAGGGCTTACAGCGTGGTTGTATTCATGACGGTGGTTACGGATAAGGAGGCGTAAGACTGTATTGATGATCAGCAGTTCATGCTCCTAGCACTCCATCCAGGAAACGAAGATCTTTGTGTGGTAAATGGGGAATTGATAGCGATTTTATTCGAGATGGAATTGCCAAAATACACTATCAGAGAGAGAGAGAGAGAGAGAGAGAGAGAGAGAGAGAGAGAGAGAGAGAGAGAGAAAGAGAGAGTTGTAAGGCAATGTTTATGGTACTGTTTTGTGGTATTATTGGACAATCATAAACTGCCGCGAGTTAACTTTTAAGTTTCCAAAGACAACGATGCAGTCTATGTGAGAAATCTCGATAGGCAATTGTTGTATTCATTCATCTGCTACGTGCCATTTTTCTCCTGTACATAGTTTATGGAGATTTTGTAACACTGTAACCTCAAGATATGTGATGCGAAACATGGCATCGCTTAAATTTGGGACGTACAGCAAATGTTACGCTCTTCAGTCGGCAATAAATATAACACTGATGTTTATTAAATTGACAAATGAATAAAAGCAATTTTCCAAGCGTGTTCTTGAAATAGACTGTGTCATTGTATTCAGAAACTCAAGGTAAACTTGTTAAATTCCCCTCGTTCCTTATTGCTGCAAAAATATAACAAGGCCACAAATGATGCCCCATCCCACCCCATCCCCCAACCACCCCCCCTCTCTCTCTCTCTCTCTCTCTCTCTCTCTCTCTCTCTCTCGCACAAAATCGTCTCCAGACTAATATTGAAACACCGTGTGTGTCTGTTTGTCTGTCCCATGTTTAGTTCCCCTTCATTGCTGTAGAGGTTGTCCCATTATAAATTCCCCTTGTAGGTGTTGAGCTTCTTCATATCAAATTCCCTTTGTCGCTGCGAGGCTCACATGTTAAATTTCCCCTGAGGTTTGCAGTCATTTTTGGGTCTCAAGTGCCTTTCTCATGTTAAACAAATGGATCCAATTAACATAAGATTTCCTTTTTGGGACTCAAGTTCCGTTCCAATGTTAAATAGATGGACCCATGTAATATACGATTTCCAGATTGGGTCTCACGTGACTCATTTTACTACTCCTGTTATACTACCAATTATTCCATACCTCTTTATACCAAAAGCCCATACATATTTATTCCTAATCCTAAGATTAATAATGTTGACCAACTATAAAGACGATATGTGCAAAATATTAGTAGCTGTAATCGACAATACTTCGTCCATTACAGCATGCAGCTACGAATGAAATTGATTTGACGGCAAATATTATGCCTTTATCGTGACTTACTTTTGTATACGTCAGTGTCAGCATATCTAAATGTCTATATAAATGTATGTATGTATGTATGTATGTATGTATGTATGTATGTATGTATGTATGTATGTATTTACAACTTTATGTAATGAAAAGATCAAAAAGCTTTGTATTTCACATGAATATAAAAGTTAAAGTTTTAAAAGAACTAATTGGGGTACGAAAGTTGAAAATTTTCAAAAACATTTTTAGACGAAGCGATGAAGATATAGGTAAATATTAATTATTAACCCAGAGACATAAAATTAGCTAAGTAAGGGAGATAAATCCGTTAATATATTGGTTCTGTCTATACGATTTTCCCCCTGTTAGTAACGTTGATGTTGATGATTGGACGCAGACTTTCGCAAATATTTAAAAAAGAAATAGACTCTTTCAAGAATCTAATAAGGCCACAAAAGAATGAGAATATTTAAGGACAAAGACATTCTAAAATAAAGTAGGCGCATGTATCTAGACTGTTTAAAGGAATCATAAACGAGGCTTTGGAAAAAAATTCTTTTCAAATTTTGAAATAAACTTGAGGGACTAGAAATTCTTTAAATTACTGAGTACACCTTTATGACAGTGTACACACTAGCTGAATTTACTAGCCGCACACTTATAATGACATTAAACTGGTGTACATTTTATATACGTACATGTATTTCACACAACTGTTGAGCTACCTTTGCCTGAAGGGTTCTTTTCGAAAACGTATATCATATTTCCCGATCACGTCATTTGTTTGGCCAATTGCAAATCCCTTTGGAATGGTAAAACCATCTGTCATATGGCCATTTTTACTTTTGTGGCTTTTTCATGACTTGGTCAGGTCAGTCTAATACTTCTCGTAAATTTAAATGAAACTGACGATTTTCTCTGTAAAACAAATCTATGAACATGTGTATCTGCAAAGCATACAATTTCCCTTCTTTATTGGAGCACTTCCGTTGTCAAGTATTTATCTTAGCAGGTGCGTAGTTTTACACGTTGTTCCGCTCTTGAATTGGGGGGGTGAGTAAATCTTGTTTGTATTCTTCAATTTGTGAAATAACAGTAGATCATTTGCTGTGAACTGAGCAAAATGCTATCTCAAGACCACACATGTTATATTTTGAAATCGGATCATGGATTAGAATGATGGCGTCATTGTCTTATTTATATAATTTTACGTTTATTTGTTACTTTTAGAACCTTATATTCGTAATAATTTAGACCTGAATTAAAAGGTTCTTGTATTCAGATACTTTTCATTTATTTTTGTTCATGCTCAGTACATATATAATATAAACGTTGTACGTATATCTGAAAGCATGCTTACGCCTGATTTAATTACCAACAAAATATTAAATCAACGTTAACTGCTAGTGACTCAGATGAAAACAATATCGAAGATAAGACTATAACGAGATGAAAGAGGAAGGTGGTCATTCTTCTTCTTGTAATTATTTGTAAGTTTGTTTTTCTGTCAAGAGATTATTGATATTATAGATGTTGTTATAGCTGTTGTTGTTTTAGCTGTTCATGTTGTTAAGGAGAAAGAACTGGATACAACTATGGGAGATGAATGCTGAATTTATAAGTTTTCTAAATGCAGTAAAGAAAATAGAGCTCACATTTTAACGGTAAATTTACCTCGCATCTTCACCACGTTTAAGTCACGGCACATCAATTCTCGATCATAATGGGTTGAAATGTATACACTTTGTTTATTAACTTGAATCGTGAAATAACATGAGTCTCGTTTAATTTCGCAATATTCATAAAAATGAATCAGTGCCGGTCATAGGGAAGGAAAGCTGGCGAAAGAGGGGGCGGGGCTGTGGGGGACTCTATTGCTGCAGCTGAAATATTCATAGTATTTCACTTCACACAACTTATATTTACGTGAGGGGAGGTGGAGAATGAAGGGTTGTCACTGGCCCACAAACTTTATTGTGATAAATTAAAGTGATGTACACAAGTACATACTTTCTGTTAAGTAATTTTTTTGACAATTACTTTTGTCTCAACATTAAGCTCTTAAACATCACATTCATATTGGTTCTCTCTCTAATAACGCTACAATGTTTGCAATGTATACGTTTATAGTGATGTCTGGCACTGTAGCATCGTGATGCATACATATGGCATCATGTCCCACCCAGTTGCATTATCATGACATCAGGTAAACGACTATGGCTCTAAAACCTTTCGCTCCTACATCTGGAATCGAAGACCTTTTTCTTTTTTTTTGCAGCTGCACATCGCCCTTGTCAGCACCATCTTTTACATAGTTCAAATCGATCCTAGCACAACAACTTTTGCATCCGTAAGATACGCAGCCGTAATCGTATGCTGTAATGAATGGAAATATTCAACCGTCAGGACCAGCTGCTCGACGTTAAAAGTAATAAAGTCGAAGAAGTGTTGCAGCAATGCCATATTTGTCAAGAATTACTTCGATTTCCTATCCATTAATGCAATAATTTGCACTGTCGAACAAATCAGACTTTATCGTAGGCACTGTAAATAATCTCTTACAAGCTTTCGTCTAACTTTTAAGAATGCCACACGGACAAAATACACAGATGCGTTATGTCATTGTCTGGATAACAAGTCTCATAAGTAATATTGATAATTTTGGTTGCCTCTATCTCGCAATACAGGAGAATACATAGCAAACGCTGGATCGGACACAGCTTTGAACAGAGTCCTTTGACTATACATTATAATTTAGTATAATGCCTTTAGTGATCGCATATTATTGGAAGATTTGCAATCACTGAATCAGGCAATCTTTGTTGAGCGGTTGCATTGGTGAATTTACTGAAATGGGCGGCATTGTCACTGTTTATGATAGTGAATTTGTCTTTGGTTTTCAAATAATTATTCGTCATAATCAATCTCTAATGGGTGGAACCTCGTGCAAACCGAGATACTTTAATTTACCTGTAGCAATAATTGTAATGCTATCAACGGCATGCTTGCAATTTGTTCATCGATTGGTGAAGCGTCAAAGACAAAGCAGAGAAAACGTTTGGTGCGTCTTTTTTTTAAAACGTCCTTGAAAAAACATCGCCAAGTCTCTTTCTGAAAGCTTACAAACTGCCACTGATAGCGTGACATGTATGATTACCCGGATCGTGGTGGTAATTCTGACAGTGTTTATTGCTATAATGTAACCGGCATCATCAGGTCCTGGAAGTAAAATTAATATCTTCAAGTCAATCACAGCAGGGCTGCGCTTAGTCACCAAATATATCCTCAGTCAGATGCCTTCATTAGTTCATTCGATATCCCTCCTTCAAGGTGCTATGGTGATTTCACTGCTTTCACTAAGATGTGACATATTTCAAAGGAACTCGACATAGGTGTTGTATAAACCATCAATGTTATTCGTTAGTTAGCTCATCAACGCTCGAAACCACTTCTGGTAAATTATAATGTTGTTGTGTAATCGATGTCAAAATAGATGTGGCCTCATAATGTATTCGCTATTTTCTTCCACGATTGTTTCAATCCTGTCGGCGAATTCATGGTCATTTTTAGCTCACTTATCTATACCTTCACCGATACATTCCTCGTCGATTTGCTGTTCTTCCAAATGCTCTCTCGGACGCTAATGTCTATTCTATTTGACATTATCAAACAATTCCTTGTACAGTTTGGTCTATTACCGCAGACGTCTAAATCTCTATCGATATATCCGCTTAAATCAATTTTCAGATACCACCTCGTTAGATGCATATGAAATATGAATATATGCAAATGAAATATGAATAGATACATATGAAATATGAATAGATGCATATGAAATATGAATAGATGCATATGAAATATGAATAGATGCATATGAAATATGAATATATGCAAATGAAATATGAATAGATGCATATGAAATATAAATAGATGCATATGAAATATGAATATATGCAAATGAAATATGAATAGATGCAGATGAAATATTTATAGATGCATACTTCCAGTTACCAATAATAAAGTTATTAGTAATTATATTGACATATTTCGGGCTGTTTCCAATTGAACAGGTCGTTCAAGTAGGTTCTCAGATGAATTAAGTTATTTCCTACTGGACGGATTAGATCATGTCAGTTGTTTTGCAAATTTAGATATTTGCTGTTTGTCTCGGAGGAGTAGAGGCCATTTGCGTGTTTTTGTCTTTCTCCTGTAACAAAATTGCTAGAACAAGGCAGTTTCAGTTTTCTTATTATTATGTCTTGTGTTCCTGTTGTAAGACCATAAAGGAAACTATATGGTCCAGAGTGGCGTCTACAGACATATTCTGAAACTCATACCATGAATAATCTACAGTATAACAGGTCCAATCAATGTTTGTGAGACCATGCCCATCAATGACTCAAAATATAATTAACAAGGTACATTTTTCTCAGTGAATACAATATCGGGGCGTTTCTGGGTTTAAAACATTACACCGTACACAAAAAGATTATATTTCCACTAAAATCCAGATCATCAGCTATAGGAGCTTCATCGATTTTTAAACGAAATCAGCGCTAGATGATTTACTTCTGAACAAAGTCTGAAGCGCAACTCTTAAATACTTGGTACATCATGTCACGATTTATCGCCAGATACAGACGCAATTGTGTACAACCGGTCTTACATAAACCATCTCAAAGTTATATTCAACACCAATAATGTACAAACCGTCCTACATGAACCACTTCAAAGTTATATTCAACAACAATTTTGTACAACCGATCCTATCTGATCCATCTCAAAGTTATATTCAACAACAATTATGTAAAACCGGTCCATGATGAACCATCTCAAAGTTGTATTCAACAACAATTATGTAAAACCGGTCCTTGATGAACCATCTCAAAGTTATATTCAACACCAATAATGTACAAACCGTCCTACATGAACCACTTCAAAGTTATATTCAACAACAATTTTGTACGACCGGTCCTATCTGAACCATCTCAAAGTTATATTCAACAACAATTATGTCAAACCGGTCCATAATGAACTATTTCCAAGTTACATTCAACAACAATTTTGTATTCCATGATATAACTTAACCAATGATTAGCGCCCAAACTGAGTGCGGTTCCATTGCACCTATGCTTGGGTAGTTCTGACTATGCCTCCGCAGAATGTGTCAATGAAAAACACCGGCGTTGATTTCTCGTGATGACATGATAAATGTCAAAATAAATGTTTTATAATATGATCGTGTCTTCATATCATGGGCGAACAACCATTGCAAATCCATAATCCTAAAATACTTTCTATAAACTGGAACTTGTGATGAAGTTGGAGACAAGACTTTCACGTTTGACGGACCTTCCATATATATCGGTTGTAGACGCGCAGGGTCTTAAACAACTTGACGGCTTTGATGTCACTGCACTGTTCGAAAATCTATCTGGAACATTTGAGAGTAAATACCTTGGTGAAAAAACACATCCCTAGATACAATGCCTAAGGGCCTGGTAGGCTTGATTATGGACACGACTTGATTCTAAAACTCAAATCAAAGACTGTAAAATCACTTATACATTTTGTCGACGCTACATGTTATCAATATGACCTTACTTATAAAGCATCAACTAATATGAATCCACTTAAAACTGGACCAAGGTATATTTGAATACGTTAATGTATCAATGTATCAATGCACGAACGTCAATTGCATAAATCGCAATTTAGTCTAATTGTTAAATTCAGAAAGTTTTGTATTATTGTTTTTACATTACCAGAGGCATAATCTGCACCATCTTCAAATGCGATCAACTTTTGTAGGTTTATTTTGAATAATGTCAAATGTCCTAATAGTTTCTTTTCATTGTTTGACAAGAGCTTCTAAGAGTTTTTTCCCAATGAGTTCACGGTCGTTGTACATCATTTCATATCATTCTGAAGGCGAGTATGAATGCCGTTCCTATATGAATGCTAAAGTATTTCTCTAGTTTATTTGCTCACTGTCTTTGTCACTGTATACACTTTTAAGTGATTCAAAGAGATTTAATAATTCCATTATTTTTACTACACTTGTTCCAAAGATTGGGACAAATTATGGTAAACCATCTTTTGGGCCTATTTGTCAAATCTGAATAATGCATTCGAACTAACGGTGATTTTATTCATTCTGTAAGATTACACATACATATACACACACATTTGATTCTGGTAGATAAATCCCAGAACTGGATATATCCATAAATCATTTCAAGATACAATAGATTAAGATTGTGTATTTTAGCCATTTATTTATAAAGGAAATATCTCCTCCGGATTTTGCATGTGAACTGTTATTTTTTAGACTATTGACACTTACCAGTTGTAGGCTGTTGCATGTGAAGATTTTACAGTCCATATCAATTATAACCGTTTGAAAGCATCCCCAGGTGAATTCTTAGCATGACAAACGACATCCATGAAGGTCCGTAAGTTTATGCGTACCTTGTAATTGTAATTGACATCAACCTGATTTTGTATTATGTACAATAAATTTAAGCAAAAACGTGATCTCAATTATTAAGAAACATTTTATTTTCAGCCAGCTGGATTCAAGCTGATACTCTGCTGATTAGTAGTATGACGCCTTAAGTTACTCAGCTTAAACAGCAAATGAAAAAGACTCCAACTTGAAGTTAAGAGGCTGATGGGAAAAATCGTGCACCGTGCCGCTATACAGTCAAGAAAATAGCTGCTCCATTTTAAATAACACTTTAGTGACTTATTAAACACGTGTCCATGCATATTCTCGTGTAATGGCAGGCTTACGCTGTCTAAAGAATATTACTAGCGAGCATTGGCTTTGGCCATCTCTTAATGAAGACAATAAATCTGCTTTTCTGGCTTCAATCACACCAGAGATTGTCTGGCAGGTATAAATATTGATCGACTTGCGCTGATAACCGGAAAATACAAAATGTACAAGCTCTATTCTAACAATACTGTTTTTTATTAACAAACTATTCGTACTTTATTAATCTATGTGTACATGTGATAAGTAGAATGTCTAATAAACGTTCGGTTTCTTTATGAATTTCACCTCTGCTAATATATTTAGAACCCTTGTCTTGAAGTAAACACGAAGATTGTACTTTACTATCTCTGCATCTTGAATGGTTGCTTTCAAGGTCTGGTAGTTAGCTTTACAGATGGTCTTCAAATGCAGTTAAATTTCTTTCAAATGGACATACAAGTTTTGCTTTTTTCATCAAACAAATATGCTCGTTTAAATTTCTCCTAAATGAATAATACGTAAGTTATTGATAGTTCTTTAAAATAATGTTTATTCATCCATCTAAAGTCCTTTCTAGTTTGAAATTATATTATGATGGTAGTAATGGTCTCTAACATTTTTTGGTAATGGTTTTTCGAGGTTAAAACTATATTTTTTTAAAAATTTAAAATTAACTTCCGATATATATTTAAATATTTTTGATATATTTGATTAGGATCATTTCAAATTATATTTTTGGAATTTGTACGCTTTTTAAACAGTACATCTAGACATTATTGCGAAAAGCTCACAACACTATAAATTTCATCTCCATAGGTTGGTTGTTATCAAAACTGTACCATTACAAGTTATAAAGTACATATTTATCTTGCACTCAGAACGTATGTTCCGCGTCCACATTGCCACTGTTTGACTCGGATGTTTTTGTTATGTAGTTTGCTTCATGTTAATATTTAATGTGACTTCCTTTGTTAGTTTATTGTACACAAATGAATGACTTTCACGTCGCTTTTTGTGTCTGCTTCACATTATGTGGTCTGTCTGAAGGCATTGCGGTGGTTTTCAGCTTGTACAGAATACAAAATTGTCTACCCAAACGTACCCAAAGACTTTATGTACACTACGCGCTATACATTTGCACGACGGACTTTGTTTATTTTAATTGCATGTTCGCCAGCACAAACTCAGCGTATTCTTTTTTTAACGATATTTGTCATAATGACATGAACCTTGCACACATTCTCTTAAAGAAGAAGCACGAATGAAGAATTTAATTTAGAACGATATACAATTTATTTACAGCATGATCGTTTATGTTTTTGACTCTGTGCAGTATACCTTTAATTGGGGAAAAATAAAATGTAAAATTATATTTTCTATCTTCAGCTACATTATAATCTGAAAACAACTATAGCTATTATTATTTCAAATTTAAACAGTTATACAGTGTAGCAAATATTTCAGACCATAGTCTATTGAAAAAACAGTTATACAGTGTAGCTAATGGTTCAGACCAAAGTCTATAGCAAACGTATTATTTCACATCAAAACAGTTATACAGTGTAGCTAATGTTTAAGACCAAAGTCTATAGCCCAATTATTATTTCAAATCTAAACAGTTATACAGTGTAGCAAATGGTTCAGACCAAAGTCTATCGTAAAACAGTTACACAATGTAGCTAATGGTTCAGACCAGTTACACAATGTACCTAATTGTTCAAACCAGAGTCTCAAGAAAAGCAGTTAGACAATGTATAAAATGGTTCCGACCAGTCTATAGCAAAATATTTATACAGTGTAGCAAATGGTTCAGACCAGAGTCTATAGCAAAACAGTTATACAGTGAAGCAAATGTCTTAGACCAGTGTATAGCATAAGTATCATTTCAAAAATGAAATATGGTGTATGTTTGCTTTATCAGAGTCTATAGTAGAATTATTTTTAGTGAAATAATACCTTGCTGCAGACCAAATCAATTATTTTATCCTTCACAAGTCTCATAAATGTAATACCATGCAAATTAGTCTGGCAAGGAAACAAATACCTTAAGGGATTTATGACATTTATGTATCTGGAAAATTTATGTTAGTCTGCACTATATTATAGTAATTTTAATATTTTGAAACAAGCCTATATATTTTAATTTTTTGATTTTTAGTATCCTTGAAATCCCTTCGTGTTTTCTATTTTACATAAATGTTGGTTAAATTGTGTTCAGGAAATCTTTGTAGAAATCATTTAAAGAATTTTTCATTTTAGCAATTGTGTTTCAATGGATGACAAATTGGTTTAATTTACACAAATTTCAAGTTCTTCATGCCAGAATGCATTCTTTGAAATTTGGTAAAATTATTTTTAGGGATATTTGAGCAGATGTTCTTTAATTAGTTTGATATTTTGAGTAACTATATACATATCTAATATCAAATTGGCATCATTTATCCACATTTGAAACAATTTGATGCTAGGATGCTATATGTCAAATTTTGTTTAGCTGTTTTACAAAAGAATCCATGTACACAATTTTCCATATTTTATGGGAACTCGCCCTAATTTGAACAGCATTGAATGTGATGCGTTCTTTAAACTCTTTGTAAATTTTGTTAAGAGTGTTTTCCATCTTGTATAATTGGTGCCCTTTTTTAGCACTGCTCGCTCTAATTCAGAACGGATGAATGATGTGGTGATTTCTGTCAAGCAGTCGAATGGTTCTTTTTTAAAACTATTGAAATTAATGGTGGCGGATTGAACGTTTGAGTTAAATTCTGCTAAATAGTTTTGAGGAAAACGTCGATTTAAAAACAATGTTCAAATTAACATCGGCCATTAATGATGGCAGATTACATCATTTATCACACAGAGCGAGACTGTGTTAGGATAAAACATGTGAAAGTTAGTTACATTATGTTGTATAATTTCGGGGAAGATAATGTTGATGAATGACGGACAACGAACTATACCATAAAGTCAATGGCCTTATGATCTAAACATTATTATAATTTTTCGTACCTCATTTTTTTCACCCCGTTATTCCAACAACTATCCCATACCTCTTAATAACGAATCCCGTTATATTACTAATTAACATCTGTGTCGTTAAGGTATCTATTATGTCGGTCACGTGCCTCATACATGTAAAATTCTCCTTGTGAGTGTAGAGGCTGTCCCATGTTAATTTCCCCTTGTGACTGCATAGGCTGTCCCATGTTAATTTCCCCTGTGACTGTAGAGGCTGCCCCATGTTAATTACCCCTTGTGACTGTTCAGGCTGTCACATATTAATTTCCCCTTGGGTAGAATGCACCCTGAGTAAATATACACAGAGATTTAGCTTTGGTGCCCATCTAGGACTTTTGGAAGAAAAGAAGAAAAAAAACATGACTTGATTCAGCACAGAAAACGTCCATCAAATCACAAACTCTCATGTATTAATTTTTGATTCTCAAATAGCACTAGATTCCTATAAGTTTGATGAGTAAGTTTGAATATATTACTTGTATAATTATGAAATAATGTTACATATCAAATTCATTAGAGACAACTGAACTAAGGTAGTAATTATAATATGTAATAGAGAAGATACCCAGGAAATGATAAACTCAGATGTAGAAATTGTGTTTTTACCTAGACTGAAATCATCTCACTTTCAAGTTCAAGTCCGGAACGACCTTCAAGAGGGAGAGGAAGGATGAGGCATGGAGCAAGAAGAGGAAGAAGACATGTAGTGCATCCTGAAAACAGAGCTGACCAAGCTCTACACGCAGTTCAGACAAGGCAGACAAGATTGAGAGTAATTGTTTATTTATACCTTGCAAAACATGTATTGATTTACACTGAAAAATGTTTAAAACTTGGCAAAGACTCTATTATATACAAGTGAGAAGTGTTTTGCACAAATTAGAAAATACATATTTCTATTAAAGGATTATTTTACCAAACAATACATGTTTAAACTGCTTTACATTTTGTTATATGTAACACACACACACACACACACACACACACACACACATATATATATATATATATATATATATATATATATATATGAGAGAGAGAGAGAGAGAGAGAGAGAGAGAGAGAGAGAGAAAGAGATAGCTAAATAAGATTCCCTAATTTACTACAAGAAATGAAGTGGGGATTAGTGACGAAGCAGGTTGTAAATCCCCGGACCTCATCTGGCTTTTATCCATCTTCCTACTTTGTTAACTACATTTATCGCTATATTTGCATGAAATGAAACAGACAGAGAGACAGAAGGACAGACATAGAACAATGACGGCCAGATTTTCTGGCTCAAACATGCTGTTACAGCACAGGTAAACAGAAAAGATTACTTTCATAAGAAAATTTCAAAATATCCCGCTTCTTCGACACCAATTATGGACTAATATAATTATATGATCATTTGACAAGTCCTTTTTTAAACAGAGCTGTGCAGGACTTTATATAAAAGCAGTCCACTACCTGACAAAGTACACTGATATATAAATATTAATTATTGATTTCATTGCATGTTAAAAGAACATGTATTCATTTTCAATTACACTTATTTCTTTTTAAATTTATTTATTTATTTAAAGAATTGTCAGTTTAGTATGGCCTCTACATTGAATAGAGGTATTCTATTGTGAACTAGAAAGGTGCCTATATTGTGGTTGGTAAAAATAGCGTTATCCTTGTCCATCTGTCTTTTCCGCTATCCACTTAATTTGCATTTGGATCAGTTATCATGCACTGTAGCGGCGAGGCACTCATGTTCTGTAAATTCACTCCTAATTCTTTTTCAAGATCTGGAAATCGACTATCTGTTTTATGAATGCATTTCTAACTGTCTTTCAAGAATTGGAAAAAAGGAACCATATTCAAACACTGATGCATGAGACATGGCTGCCATCATACAATTAATTTCAAATCTTTTTTAACTTTCAGTATATGATCATGCAAAGAAACATTTTTATCAATCTTTTTTTCAAGAAGTCTCTTGACCAAACTGTCATCTATGAATCTTGGAAAGTCCGTTCTGTTATGGCATCTGTTACCCCATTCAAATCTGCAGCGTCTAAAATGCTTCAGAACTGCAAGTGCCTGCGGTAGCCATATCCTGGATCAAAGATCGAAAAGAAGAATAGAAACAGATGTTAAACGAGACCATGAAAAATGAATTTGCCGTCCTCCAAAATTCAAAACGAATTTAGCGACATTATGCAAAGGTGACGCTCTTATTAAAACTTGATAAAACTCTTGACGTGAAAAGTCCTTTTTCTGGTCTGGCAACAAATCGTGTCAGAAACACCATCTTTCGTTTGCAAGTAATTCAGCTAGTCAGATATAAGATAGGTTAATTTAAATACGTATATCTGGTTCATAATAAGTCATTTGTATAAGCCCTCTAACCAAGTTTAACCACATTGGGATCAAAAAAGTTATCAGAGTCGTAACAACCGAAGTCAGTCAGATGCAGGTTCTCGTTCGTTGCGATATTCTTCTGAGATGTTGATGTTATAACTTTATGTTTCAAGCTTGTTTACAATCAGGCCATACATATGGCATACATACCAGGAACGAGCTCAGCTAGTTAGACGCAAAATCATTTCATTAATAGGCGTATGACAGTCACTGTCCAATTCGGCCGAGATTTTGATAATATCAATCCATTTTTCTAATTTTATGCAAATTACAACACTATGGTTGCTAATGTGATAACAAGCAATTCTTTGCGGATGGACGACGAGCGAGATACACATGACTATACAATTGTAACGAAATTATGTTTCCTCTTTCGAATGTATATTTTAACGTTTGTATACGTCGTTTGAAAATACGAAATTCTATTTTAAATGGTTTAATTGAATGGTCAGTACTGTTGTAAAAATACATTTATACTAAGTAGTACAATGTATTCTCAAGGTTACTCTAAGGTGAAAAAACAACCAACTGAATAAGGTCAAGATGACATGAGAGTATTGATTTAAGGTTGCGTAACAAGCGTGAGAAATCACAGTACAATCGCTTTACCTCGAGCGCTCTATCATTTGATTGGTTCATTGAGAAGTGAAGGTAAGAACCGTACTGGTTTTATTGATGACTGTTTGAATTATGCTGCAATAACGAGTTAATTATTCGAGATTGTTATCAGTCAAATATACTTATTTAAAACATATAAATACACTATATAGTAAAGAAACAAACACACTGTTGTTTCTTATGCAGTCATACACAACTTATGTAATAATGGTTGAAGGAAGAGATGGCTTCTTTTTTAATCGGAAATCTTTAGGTTTGAGTCCGTCAAACACGGAGTTTCACTTATGAAAGCTTTAACTTCACGTAGAAGAAAAACTGATGCAAATACGTAGAAACAATGAAGAGTACAAGAATTGTGTCAGTAGTAAAGTTAAAAGGTTCCTTGATGAGAAAGGGGTTTAAAAAATGTAAAAGGCAACTAATGCAGTTTAGTACAAATGATGATTAGTCATTGATTCGAAAGGTTCCATTTGTAAATATATTTTCTTCACAACAGGTTTTAGTTAAACAACCATTTCAGTTTCACAATCTCGAATAACTGAGAACTATCAAATTTCATAATAGCTGGATCAGAAATCCTTATCACGTCCAACGTATGGTTATTGCAATAGGAAAGAGCACGGAAATTATAAGGTAAAGAAAGATACGCAAAAAAATTCTAACGGAATAGTTGAAATGCTCTTGTTTCTTAGATTTCACGGTCATGTATTGAAAAAGATACGTGTGCGGGGGGTTGTTCGTTTACCTCAGACTGAGTTTATTTTGGAGATTTACGAGCGGTTCACATCGAAGAGTTCAGTTTCACTTATTTGTGACATAATATCGTTAAAAGGTGATTGAGAATCACATGTTAGTGATTTTGGTGAGGGTATTCTTAGTAAGCTGTTAAAATACACATGTGGGCCCCGAGTGGCTGAGTGGACTAAAGCGCTCTCCGTTATGGACCACTGCCATCTCACCTCTGTCTCCGTGGGTTGGAGTCTAAGATTCAGCTAATGTAGTTATGCGAGAAAGCTTGTCACGATCAGTATCTTCTCATGCGTTGGTGGTTCTTTCTTGGGGTTTTTCCGGGTTCTTCCTCCACCAATAATACTGGCCGCCATGTATAGCCTATTATGACCTGACAAATGGCGTTAAACCCTACAACGACTAAAATTAAAAGACATAGGAAGTTCTCAGACTTCATTATTCTGGTGTATTTTGCCATTTTCTAAGAAATTTTCTTCTAGTGAAAGTGCTCCAATACAGTAAGTAGATTGTACGTTTGTTAACATCCCTATATAATGTGTTCATTTGCCATCATCTTTAGTTTTGGTACCGGTAATTAAACAAGCGCAAACCTCTTTGCCCAGGTGGGAGTATCGAATCATTCCTAGGTGATCACATTGTTGGATATAAGTTCGTGCCTAATCCACTTGAATGTGACACGCCCTGTATGGATCGACGAATTGATCCTCTCGAGGTAGAATTCCCTAGTTTATATTAGGCTTGCGCAGTTACTTGAGCTATAGCAAAACATGCTTTTGTAAACGTTGTTGAACAGGATGGATTTTTTTAATAGGCACCATTTTGGTCAGACCTTTAATGAGGTCACTTGTCCTCCAAATTTGAATCCGTCAGGAGGTACTGACCAATGTGATACCCTTTGGCTAGACATTTTCTTAAATCTATTTAGGGTGATAAAAGACAATCACTAGTTGCCTGACAGGTGGAAGATCCAGATATCTTGTGTTCGTTTCAGAGGGCCAGTAAAACGGAAGCTTGAACAGAAGAAACTTGTTACTTACTTCTTGATCAATGAGGTCCTTGTGAGGAAATGGTAGCCACCTGAGGTACGCGATGGTGATGAGTAATCAGTTAGTTGTCATATTTGTATTCATATATCGATCCGATAATGAATTTGTAGTCCATCACATGCAACGTTGTTGTCTGGTTATTTAGAAGTCAGTAAGACTTATTCCAGGATCTTCAATTACAGTTACTAACCGAAACTTTTAAGTGATGCTTCCATGTTTTAAAGACCTTTGCATATTTATCAAATGGTAGGAAAGATCAATCAGAAGATACCAGAAGCTCAAATGTGATATGTTCCTGCGTTTGATGAATCATTTAGCAATATCATGGTTAACTATATCGGCCCTTTCCTTAAGACCAAGTTAGGCAACTAATTCTTGTAAACGATTATGTGTACATCAACAAGATTTTAAGAAGGTATTCCATTAAGGAATATTGAAACTGAGCCCTTATTTATATTTTTGTGAAGATACACACAGACAGTATGTCCTTCTGAGAGAGAGAGAGAGAGAGAGAGAGAGAGAGAGAGAGAGAGAGAGAGAGAGAGAGAGGAGAAAGAGAGAGAGAGAGAGAGAGAGAGAGAGAGAGAGAGAGGGAGAGAGAGAGTACACGAAACAAGCAAATGTGTTCACTTGGTGCTGTTTCCTGTTAAATAATCTGTTTGATATTTTTTTAAATATGTATTTTTCATCCGTAAAAAAAGTTAGGTGTCAAGGTAAGAGTAATTGCGTCATGGTAGTATGTTAGAAGTATGTAGACAGATATAGCCATGTCGATTATAGTTAATTTGGTAGTACCTAGCCCCCGTCACAGACATCTTTTGAACGAAGATAAGAAATCAGATAGTGGTGACTTTGAATAGGCGTCACATTTAGGACGCTTTGGACAATGTGGGTCAGAAACGATTGCGCCTGCTTCCCAAAGAAATGAATGAAATGAAAAAGCTAATGCAAGAATATGAACAGTTATTTACAGATATTCGAAAAAGAACAAATAAGATTTTCGAAGAAATACTGATTTCGAAGCCTACAAAGCACCACCCTTAAAATAAACGTTCAAACTTGATTTCGATACCTGGAGTGTAATGGTCTTCTAATAACCGCGAGGTTGTCATAAAAACGTTGTCCACAATTATTTCTAGCAGTTTATAACAGTTCCAGAATAAAACTATAGTCCAGAATATTTAGCACTTTATATTTCCGCTGAACAGTCAGAGAAAATTATTTTCCTTTCAAATATTATCTAAGAATAACATAAAACATGTCTGCAGACTTACAACAGGTACACAATAAGTCTGAATGACTTCAAAAATCGGATCGAATCTGAATTATAGTTTTTCACATTATGTACACAGTTGATTGCGACTGTACTTCGCAAAAAACCAAACATGACAATATACACTTTAGATTTTGCGTCGAATTAATCATATTCAATTGACTTCACGCATCCACAGATAAACTAAATAATTATTCTCAAAATGTCTATATTCCATCAGTCACTGAGAAAATACGCCATATGCGCCATTATAAGTCCTTTTATGAAGACTATTTGACCTTGGTTCTCAGCGATGTGTATGTCCGCAGGTATTGTTTTCTTATTTATTTGTTGATATCAGACGTAGCCGTAAATAGCTATTGTTTTTAGTACGAAAAAAATTGCCACTTATTTTTACGTGTCATGTAGGACACAGGTAAACGCACGAATTACTAAAAAGATAACTGATGGTGTTATGTACATGTATTGTATATTTTTACTTGACTTTGTCAGTGATTGTGGACAGAGTTCTGTGTGTGCCCAACTATTAGTATGATTTTAAGTTACAGATTAGTTATTTTCTGATATAAGTTTGGTCTCTTCGTATTTAAAAACTTAAATTGTTCTAGAATACAACTTGTGAACCACATCCTGGGTAGTTCATTGTATTAGTTAGTAAAATGAGTATATAATAATGAGGTACACGAAAGGTATCATTCCTACTTTTATGTTTAGTTTGTGGAGTGATTTACTGTCGTGTTCAGATATAAATTAAAAAGACTCATCTATATGTATAATTAATTGGAAGTAAAAACTGCCCATTAACATTCTGCTTTAAACCATTAATTTGGGATTATTGTAAATGCATTTAAAGTCATTCTGTATTATATGATGTAATACATATTGGTACATCAACCTAATGAAGACAATTACTAAATCATCACATTTAGTATTACAATTCATTCAGAACACTATATACTTTTGGACTTGTTATATACCATCTGTGATTATTTGGGATTTAATTCACAATACTATAATTCCCTCGTTAATATGCAATTTGTAAATTAGAGAACAAAATATTTTTAATTTTAATAAATCTGAGAGACGAACCTTTTATAACCTTTTTTAGGTTCAGCGATGTGTGTGCTGACAGACCCTGTCTCTATCCGTTCTGGGATTACAAAATTTTTATACCGATCTGCCATCGTCTGTGTACGGTTCCTGAACTGTGCAATGATCAGATTTTCGCTTTCATTCGTTTTACCCCAATCTATTACGTAGACATCAATCAGGAAGATGAACAAACCAGCGTCGGGATATGTCGTTCTAATGCGATTCTAAAATAAATTACGAAAATCTTCCAAAGCTGTATGGAAATGAATTTTAAAAAATATAACAAATGAAATATTTTGCGCATTATAACAGCATATTAACTAGAATCACGTTTATTCAATTTAATGTACACCAAATATCTTCCATTTTATTCTGTACAAAACCTTGCCTATCTGTTTCATTTATCCATAATCAAAACTCTTGAATTAATAGTCTAATGCATAAACATTGACAACATACATGTCATCTATTTTTTTACCACACCTTTACATCAAAACCCAAAACTTGTCATCGCTTAAATTGATTTTACTCTTCAAGTGATTGAGTGATATATCTACCAAGTTATTGTATTTAAAATGCGTCAAATTAATATTTACAGTGTGTTCTGTTATTAAGGCGAATATCGACCCAATCCATTGACTGAAGGTTATATTGTTTACTGCATCCTCTCTTCACCAAGGGATTCCCATAACATTTATGTTGTATGAAAAGACAACATTTGCTTTTGCTTTCAAAACATCAAAATGTCTACTACCTTTTCATATTCATAAAACTTTCATATTTTCCACGTTAATTGTATGTTTTAAAATTATCTGTTTCATTAACATGCATTGTTGAGCGATAGTATGATATATAATAAAATTTGTCTTCATCATGCCGAAGTTAACAAAGAATGTTAAATGTGGTTTTTTGCATTGTAAGATGTTCTGCAGATTCCAAATTACCAGTACCCAAAAGATCTCAAAAAGCTAAGGAAATTACATAATAAAATATATTGTTCCAAATAACTTCCTTTGTCTTATTTGCTGTAGACCATAACTCTGACAGTTCGATATTGCAATAATGAGTCTGGTAGCAAAAAAATGTCTTATATACAGATTGATAGATCGGTAGAAGACATCACAAATGTTAGCAAGGGTTTTCCAAACATAACAAGAGATGAATCACAATATAGTTCAATCATTTTTAATTACAAAGCTCTAATAACAGTACTAAAGTCAGGAAATTTACAACCATTTGCAGAACTTTTCTTTAATTATGATAGTTTAATCTTTGATCCTTTTCCATTCCAGACATCGTCTGAAAATGAATGAGCAATTTATTTTAAAACTTTGCTTGTTACTGTAAAAAGAGATGCAAAAAATGTATAATAAAAAGGTGTTATTTGTAGTTAATTTATGTTGTGGGCCTGACCTTTCTCCGTGGTTGAGGGTATAATTTTAGCACACCTAACTTGTGCTGCCTTTTGTTTGCAATGTATAGTCCGATTTGAGTCCAAGGCGTACCCTATTTATGAATTTAGAATGCTCTGAAAGCGAACTTAAAATAAAATGTTCCTTTTTAAATGACTCACATTTTTGTGAGCTGCGTGAAATTAACATAGGTTTGATATGATCAAATAAACATTTGTTTGCCTTTTAATTTCAGTCTGTGTAATCATTTACTTATGGTTTCAGAAGTGATTTGAAGGACATTATTTATTTAAATTATTCATTGAATTCGAACGTGTTCTGTGATTTTTGGGACCAAAACACTTCTTTTGATATCATTGTGAATTCATAAAAAGACATTCTGTAATCAATCATTGTATTATATCAAGACTGTTGGTAAAGCATTTCATTCAAGATTATTGGAATTTAGGAACTGTGATAAGATATGTATGATTATTTGGCAATTAATTCACAATACGGTAGGTTCAATTTATATGTTCACTTTATAACTTAGAGACATATATTATTTGCTAATGTTACATACATTGTTTTCGTTTACTTCTTTCTGTTGCTCATTTTAAGACCACTGAGTCGCAACAAACGGCTTTACCATCAGTTTGTTGCATATGAAACTATATATTTCTTGCTTCCCAAAGTGATATAAAATCCTTAACGCTCAGTCCTTTCAACTTTTGAAGTTTACAAAATTTTAGTCAAAATTCCATGAAAATAAAAAAGACAGGATTCTCTCCCCAAATATTTATTTTGGTCTTTTTTAATTTAGAATAAACGAAATATAAGCGTTTTTAAAAAATAATCAAAATTTGATGCTGATTCGATATTTTCAAGATGTTAATTGTTTCATCTACAAATCTAAACTGTGTTATTTCTGTATTTTTTATATGTGTACCTTTAACAGACTTTGAGTAACTAAACATATCAGTAAATGTCTGAAGCACAATAATTCATCAATATGGCAACAACGGGTCTTCTTGCCTGCCCTCCTTCTCCCATTAAAGTAACTTTCAAAAACTAAATTTGTCTAGCACACTCTGTTAAAGTCTCCAGGCTATCATGTGAAAAGCTCCTTAGAACTCCACGCTAAGCAATGTACAAAGACTCCTTCTTTTTCTTACATTCCTAATATCTAAGAGATCTTAAAGGCACAATAGTGCAGCTGAGTATGAATTTTCTTACAAAAATATTTGGACATTTATGTATATCAACTGATTAAATACTATTTAAAAGGCAATTCTAGGGTAATATCAAGTACGTAGAGGTTCTTTTTATGAAATACGAGCTCTCTGAAATCTTCGTACGAGGTGTAACGAATCTATCGTCTCCATATTGAAATCGCGGTCGGCAGTGATCGGCAGATCCCGAACAAATAACACACATCATTCCGCTGACCGAAATTTGCATAATTTTATGCAAAATTCTGTACACTGATACTGATGACGTAAACACAACCACGCTACCACAACAGCACAATGTCAACAACAGTGAGCACCGATCTTCTTTAGATCTCGTTTTTTGTCTTTATCATTTTATTTCTAGTTTTAGTTTTAATAGGAAACGTTGAAATTTATTTAGAACTACTCTTATGGTTATATTTACATACTTTGTTGTGGTACGAGAATGATTTAAATCGACGTGCTTTGTAGATTATTGCAAAAGCGGAAACGAATTCGTGGTATGCTTTTCCAAGTTAATAGTTGTACCTTACATAAATAAGTTTTACTAAAATTTGGGACTGGAGTATGGAATCCGGGACAGATCATAAAACATGCACACGCACAAACGAACTGTCACATTGTTACTTAAAGTTTGACCTCCGTTTTCAGTGTTTCCCTTTACCTTCATTAGCGTTTCAGAGACCCTTAACGTTTTAATGTGATCCCCTGTTTTGATACCAAAGTTCTTTTTTACAACCCAGTTTAGACACCATGGAGATTTTTGAATCTAAGACTTGTACCCCTAGGGGATAGACTGGTTTTATCCTTGCACATGTTTATAGAGTAGCATGCACCCTGAGTAAATATACAACGAGACTTGATTCAGCACAAAAAAACATCCATCAAATCACAAATTCTCATGTATTAATTTCTGATACTCATATAGCACTAGATTCCTATAAGTTTGATAAGTATACTTGTATAATTATGAAATAATTTTACATCTCAAAATTCATTAGAGACAACTGGACTAAGGTAGTAATTATAATATGTAATACAGAAGATATCCTCCAAATGATAAACTCAAATGTAGAAATTTCGTTATTACCTAGACTGAAATCATCTCACTTTCAAGTTCAAGTTCGGAGCGACCTTCAAGAGGGAGAGGAAGGATGAGGCATGGAGCAAGAAGAGGAAGAAGACATGTAGTGCAGCCTGAAAACAGAGCTGACCAAGTTCTCCAAATAGTTCAGACAAGACAGACAAGAATGAGGGTAATTGTTTATTTATACCTTGCAAAACATCGATTGATCCACACTGAAAAATGTTTAAAACTTGGCAAAGACTCTTTTATATACAAGTGAGAAGTGTTTTGCACAACTTAGAAAATAGATACTTCTATTGAAGGATTATTTTACCAAACAATGCATGTTTAAACTGCTTTACATTTTCTTGCTACTTACAACCCCACCCCAATATCATTTGATACGGAAAACCATGCACAGATACATAGGTTTTTGTGGTCACATGCGGCTTCAGTAACATTCCGTGAAATACAACTTTCATTAAAAGCGGGCCCCCACAGAAATTCATTTTCTCTCGTTTATTTATCAATTACCTAATTGAATCTTCACACACTCTAGGTTTTTGTGAATTATTTCAGCTTATAAGTCGACACATTCATTGGTTACATGGTCTGTGACGTTCACAAAATTACAGACACTCTGCACTATTGTGCCTTTAATAATTTCATTAATGAATCATCTTCTTATACAAGCAGTTTAATTTTATGTATAATGTGGGGCAGACAATCATTGTAATGGGATAGGCAGAAGAAGAAGGTAATAATAGACATTTAACAGTTTGAGTGGGTTCCATGTTTTAAATACTGCGTATCTTTATAATTTTTATTAATCAACGTTATTGAAGTTTGTTTACGTGACACACCATAAATAATAAATTTTCTTTCATAATACAGATTAGGATTCAACTGTGAGACTTTTATTGCCAGGGAACTTAAATATTAAAATGTTCAAAGATGGATCTCATATATAAATTACCATAATATATTTTTTGATTATTGGAATTGGGAGTTTGTTTAGTTATCAGTATCATTAATTATATTATTAACATTTGTAGTATATAAGTTTGATTTTCAAGATACAAAATGTTTTCCAATTGTTCCCTTCGTTCATAATATGTTTATTTTCACCTTTAACAACCCGTTGTGTTTACTTTAATATATACCTTTTAGCTTCAAACGATCTTCAATTATTCCTCAAACTTTGGAATATTTATACATCTACATTATTTTTACTAATTCATTTTTATGGCTTGTTCTATTTAGATTTCTTACCTAAATTATGAAAACTCGCAAAAATTATGTTTCTTTCATTCCAATTTCAATACAATATTGTCTATTTGGTCTGATCTATACGCATACATTTTAATACAATATTGTCTATTTGGTCTAATCTATTCCAGTTTTATTTAGACGACTAATGTAACACTATTCTGTTGTTTTTAATAAAACACATTTAATTCCCAGAATATCTAACCTGGCAAATCTTTTTTGGGTGGCATCTACAACATTGACAATTTCTTACCATTAGATAATTCTTTAAATATTTTGTTAATTCCTTGGAATCATTTTTAATTTTTGAACCATTTGCCCCGTAACATTGAACACTTCATTGTTTCTTTTTAAAATAGACTTGTTCCCCATTCCAAATCTTTTTCTGCGAGAGACTTAAGAGTTAGACTTTAGAAATCCAGACTGATACTCATAAAACGACTGTATCAGACAGCTTTCCAGTACACCTTATGCGTGAGATAGTTGAATTTGTATGCCAGATATGTGTCGCTTTTAAACAACTAAAACAACTTATATCTATGAACTAGAAAATGTTTTCTCTCTTGAGACCTTTTGCAAAAATAGTAAAATACTATAGGTATTGACAATACAAAAGGTTTCTCAATTAAATGAAATGAAATAGAAACATCGTCTTATTGACATCTAAACTTTATAAAGCATCAAAGTCTTGTTCAGTAATTTTCTTATCTGAGTGTTCATTATAAAACTTAATGTTGATTCCCGACTTGGTTTTGTCATCGATCAACGAAAGAATAGGAAGCAAAGACTTCAGCTATGTCAGTAATTTCGTATCCAAAAAAATCCGATTGACGAAGATATGATGATTAATGAGGTTTTTGTTGGCTCCTTAGTGTCGAATCTAACATGAAATATCTAGCGATTTTCCGAAAATGTGCGATTGCGATTAATTTTAGTTTAAATGCTACCATTCGCTACAATAACCTTGGAAATTTAGGTTTGGATTTATGTTAACAATAGAGTATTGTTTATACTCTTTTTCATATTATTATAAAAAAAAATTATTTCATCTTTTATTGCTGTTGTTGGTATGGGTTAATCGTCATTTTCAGCACATGATAGCTATACATGGTGGTGGAAAACCCCGGAAAGGAATCATCGATGTACGTGAAGCTACCGCCAAGTTTTTTCACATATCAACATTGTCTTAGACCGAAACAGAAGTAAGATGACAGTAATCGGTAATGAGATCACTAGCGGACCCTCTAAATTTTTACTAATTTGTCATTCTGCTTATATGCTGGTATGAATAGTCTCTTAAAGCGTTTAAAAAAAATATGTGGTATTTTATAAGGGGTGAGTGTCATTTTCAAAATTCTTCAGTGAAAAGAGCATTGAAATTTTTTATTGTAACCTGACATATTGAAGACAATGTTCAATACATACCACAAATTGTCTGAAGTCTTTATCTTGTAGTGGAAAAATAAACTCATCAAAATCAACTATGCCCACAATCGAGTATCCCGCCAATCTATCCATGCAGTCGTAGACTGGTATCTGTTCATCCGACCAGTATTGAAAAGTCTCTTCACCGAACGTCCGCTTGATTGTGCCTGTCAAAAGTTGATTGGTACGTTAGAGGGTAATTATTCATAGACTTTACTTTAGTATCTTTGAATAATGTGCTGATATTTTTGTGTAGCTAATTATGACCTTAGGCAGGACCCCTAATACGGCGTGCATGGCGTGTTCTTTGCAAAAAGTTGGTATATGTAAAACCAAGGATGTAAAATTTATACCCCAGGCAGTGGCATGCCAAGTGTCTATGATCTCCGCTATTTTCTTTTTGCGTTTTATGCATGCTTCAGTACAGATAAAAAAGAAATATTAGTAAGAGTTCTTTACATGTGCTTTATTCACGGTTAGATAATTCTAAAATTTGTACTCTGAAAAATTATTTCTATGACAATGTAAGTAGTATCAAAGTATTCGCTTTGATTTACAGGCCTGGCTGTGGATACTGACACCTGTGCTCGCCTCTACCGATAGATGTTTATTGCACTTGCAACCGTTGCATTTGTATCACTTTAAATTTTGCACACACGTGACTTAGTCATGGGGCTAGTGTATCATATGGATGTCAGTGACCAAGAGAGATCAGTGGGGATATAACCAAGCCTTTCTACTAGGATTTTGGTATCGTTTGATACTGCACATGCAAAACATAATGGCAGCTGCTGTTTTGGTAGATAACCCAGTTATTTGACTAAAGGATTTTTATTCAGCTTTTACTTTTTATGAATCCGCGTTGATTCTTACTTGTGCTCGTAACTGCCTGTGCTTTCCCATTTCTCAAAACATAGTCTCAAAATCTACAGCACTGATGACCTTATCCTCGATTGTCACTTTGTACAATTTACTGATCGCATTGTCCCGATACCAACAATTCAGAATAGATCCTTACTCGTGAATGCCGTTGCATTCAAATTAGTTTCATAGTACCACCAGAGTCACCTATTACTATCTATGCAGCGTCTACAATAATACCGATTGGTGCACCTACGATGATTGATCTGTTGTTATTCCAGTAACATCAAGACCAACCCAGTTGCTTCCGCGGCATGATTAGAAATAGCACCTACATCCAAACAAGCGCATTTGTATTTCACGATGAGGGAGCGCAGTTCTCTTAGAAGGTTTATTTGTTAAGAAACCATGTTGGTATGTGCTTGGCTCTAAACATAACCTTTGTGAATATCTCTGCAAAACCCAAACCTGTGACTGATGGGACTTGTTCACAAGAAACCTCAGTGAATCACCACTGAATTGTGACTGACTTTGAGCAAATTTAAGGTTGAAATTTAATTTGTCACCAATCACCCATGGGGTCGCGTCACAAGGTCTAGGCTCCGTACTGGGTCCGCAAAATAATTCCACACAAGTAGCTAAAATGTATACGGCCAATCTTTTGTGTGGTCAGTTATATCTTTGAAACACTTCTCTGTTTGACCAGCTGTTGTGGCAACCTAAACATTGTCGAATATTTATTTGGGTTCCTTTCCGTCGATGGAATAACACGCAGTGTCGAACAACACCATCATTCTGTTATTTACAAATCCGACTTGGACATTGGCTGACAAATCAGTGACATCGGCTTGTATTAGTTTTCTCTTAACTTCTAGGAATATCTCACACTGAAGGAACAAAATAGACGAGTCTTTTACTTGGGATTCCATTTTAATTATTCGGCACTGGCCGGATATGAATGATAATGCAAATTTATCTTGCTTTCATCCACTAACAGAGGCGTTCCCATGTCCAATATTGGATCAATACAACTTTAAACTCAACCATATCGAAACTATACATTATTGATATTTTTAACACCAATCACCCTCCAAATCCACTCCCCATTGCCCGACTTGCAATCTTTGTTGAGCGGTTTCGTTAGAGTTTTACTAACTGAAGGTGACCTTGTGTTTGTCGACGGTAACGTAACTCTTGTCGATGGTGCTTGTGCTATCAATAGAAGTAATCGATCTCGAAGAGACTGAGCTGTCGGTGAGCCCAGTTATTTCAACTGTTCTACAGAAGCACTTCTAATACTACCAACAACTCGTATTTCTACCTGCTTAGCGATAGATGGATGCGGAGCTCTCTGATACAGTTGTGAGTGCTTCTGGTGCGCACGCGAATAATCCATGAACAACATCACCAAGCTCAGTTCTAAAATATGTCATATATAAACAAATGTCTCGCGTTAATAACACTAATGTACTACATACAGTTCGTGAAATCCCAAGCAGTACGTAACATGGAACAATTACGCCTGTTGTCTCAGACATATTGTCATAACTGTCATTGACTGCGTCACAAAATATATACACCTGTGTTATTGAAGTAATGCTGACAATGTCAGGCGCAATATGATCTTTTACACCTTAAATCGTTTATCAACTGTAATGTTTGCATATCAACCTAAAACTGATCTCATTGACGACATGGCAACAGCATACGCAATCGTTTGAGATTCCATTGCAACGATATAACTGCGTTTGGATTGATGGAAGGATATACAAATTTTAGAGTCTTTACCCGTCCCAAAGTGATTTTTTCGTCGATTTTCTCCATTGGTCCAATTTATTGTTTCTGGTGTAGTTGATTAGGTTGTAATAATCGAGGTGGGCCCCTCGGTTGTATGTCCAGCCACCTGTTGCTTTGATGGTATATATTTCACGCACCACACCAACCGTCTCAATTGTTTCAGAATTCATCATCGGAGTATAAAGCATCAATACCTTTAACAAGTTCATGCATCAGAGTACAATATCTGTATCTGTGAATATTATCTTTGGTGAGAAATCGCTGACTTATTTAGGTAGCTCATTGATGACTTTGGATGTGTTGTTGTCTACATAAACTAATCCCACATGTGTTTCCAATCGATCCGCAAGATTGTTGAGGACACACAATCCACCAAGGACGCTCATTTACTTTTCCAGATCATTCATCAACCTCTTCGATTCTTCTCTTTCTTGTGTGAAGGCAAGCTATTTTTTGTTTTGTGTTTTCTCCGCACCCTTTACATCTAACTTCTCGTGGAGTGGTGTTATCAGTCCAGGATTAGTTTTTGCTTCGTTGCTGGTTTAGTGAGGTTTTAGTTTTGCTGGTGAAAGCAGAGGTACAGCAACGTTTCTGTTTGTTCACTTGCTCCTCTGTAGCATATTAATGATCTGGGTCTCACGGAGTTTGTGTTGCTTGTAGTTTTGGTTGCATCACTGATCGCAGTTGTAAAATGTCTCATCATTAACTTTCTTCAGTTCTTCCACAAATAATTGAGGTAATCGTTTGCATAAAACATTATTCTACAGCGAAGATGTTTCTTGTTCATTTTCAGTTATTTCCCTGAGTACCATTTCAGGCCATTCCCTATCTATATATTTATTATGTGTTTTTCATGGTATTTTGTCATGTACTCTTTCCAATTACTAGGTATCTTAAGAGTTTCAAACATTCGATTGGCGACCTACTTCGTAAAATGATCGCGACGGTTTTTACAACTCCGACTTGTTCTCAGGTGGCATGTCTGATATTTTCGAAGTTCAAATCATTATCTACTTCTAACACTCCTATTGGTGATTAAACCAGCGACTTCTCCAATGTCACGAACATCTTCATTAACTACCCCATTTGCCGCTGGCATACTTGGTGCAGTTACTTTTGTTGCATTTGATAGCCTTAGTATCTTTGGCTATCTTACAAATTGTACCAGGAGCGTCTTTTTTTACCGATAGAGCGGTTTCAATGTGGCCTTTGTAGCTTGATAATATCTTCGGCACGTTCAGCTATTTCTTTTGTGAGTTTAATCAGCGGCGCACATATTTGTTCATAGCCCCCCGTGAGGTCTTCTCGTGTAGTCTGGAGAAACTGCAAGATATATTTGAGTATCTTGTAGGCTTTCTATCATATTTTGAAAGAGTTCATGCTGTTATTGAGTGGCTTTATGCCGATGTTTTCTATACTCTTATATAACATCTCTGCCTGACAGTTTCTTATTATCTTTTTTATTATTTCATTGGCACATCCACATTCAAACCCGCAAGATATTTGCCCTGTCAAGTTCCGATCAAATCAATGGTGACAAAAACTACACGAGTTATGGGTGGTCTGCGCAAGCAATGTATTCTTAGGATATTAAAGTTGTTACAGATTACATTAGATTCATGTGCGTATCAGTGAGTCAAATAAATAACATCAGTGTTTTTGTGCCGGTCTAGTGAAAATATTCCTGCTAAATTGAATTGCTTCTTAAGGGTCATATTGCTCTTCACAACATGATTAGTTTTGTTTGCATCCAACTCGTCAATGGTAGATAATTCGTCAATGATGGAAAATAAATCAATGGTGGTGGTGTTAACACTTCTCATCAATATTTTAAGTCACTTACAAAGGATATCAGGTTGGTCATCGTAAAACCACATAACCTGATCCAGCAGTGAATATGATCACTGCTAGGAACTGGATTTCGAAACACGGTTTCATCACCATGCTTTGATAGTTTAGCTGTTGCTTGTGCAGAGAAATCAATGACCAAGATCTCATTGATTTGTCTCAGATCGTTCTCTTTCCCATAATCATCTCTGTATTTTTTATTTCATGATGCTATTGAATATTATAGTATTTATAAATACGATTGTGATATGTTGAGCGAAAATACGTCACACTAATCCAAATCTAGTTCAAACAAGTAGTGGACGAGCAACGGTTACTGGAACTTGAGATCGATTTTCAAATAAAGAAGTTAACTTTTAATGAAAAAAGGTTGGCGGCACCATTGAGTAAATATCCGGTTGAAAAACATCTTCCTTTGATAAAACTACTGTGGCCAAAATACAATACATGATATACCACTCAATTCTAATAACTAACCAAAACCATGTGTGATATTGCATGTTACCGACATGACATGACCTTGCTTTTAAAGCATCCATCAATATTTGCGCACGTCATTGGGCTGTAGTGGACCTTAACTATTACAAACAAACGTTTAATCTAACATTGGGAGAACGAATTGTAAGATGGGTTACTAAAGGAGGTATGAATGGAAAGATTGAATTGGGTGGTGGACACAATTTCACTCCTTAAAAGCACAACTTTGCTGAAAAGTCGCACATTATAAAATCATAATAAAGTCTGCGTGGGTACTAGAGGGGTGAAAACTCTGTGGAGCACTTGGACAGTGCAGCCAAGATCACTCATGAGAATCCTCAAGCATGGTTGGCCGAAAAAGCACCTTGACAAATTTAATTGCCCGTACATAAAAGCACTTGTTTAATTTGATGTCCAAACCCCTAATGAGGTGCATAAGGTTGAGTTGTTTCTTCCACATAATCGTGTCTGTATTCTACAAGGCCGATTACGCATATTCCAGTACGCGTTAATCATTGGTGAGGTTGCCAGTAGAGTTATGAACGTCAAAAGATTATGCAAGGTCGCAGATGAACTCAAACGTATTTATGCACGCGGACCGCTCACATGGCCACGATTGCTGGATATATGGATCCATGGAAAGTAGATCTGTGTCATGTGTGAACACGTGTCGGACGAGTCAATGTACACCGTCAGCAGTCTTCTATAAGAGGGATTATGGCCCCAAAACGATATTTTTGAATACAGAATACAGATTAAAATAGGGTTTTGGGGCCATAAAAGAGGGTTCATGACCCGCGCAAGTTAGTCTAAACAGTTATGATGAGGCAACACCTACTATTTGATAACCAGTCATGTACATTTTATTGAATCATCGCCGTAGTCAAACAGAATAGGAGTTTGATCCCGACATAACCCCCAATAACCAATTACTTATATATTTTACACAAACCTTTTCGTAATTTGCTAGCATATTTACTGCATCTACTTTTGATATTTCAAAATAAATATTTTCTTGAAAATGCTACCAGTTTTAGTGCAACTATTGTTGAAATTTCACACATTACTGTAGGTTTATTGTAAAAACCAATCTAAAGAAATATATTTTACTACAATCAACATCATGTTGTATATCCCAAAGTAAATATGTTAATGTTATCAGAACATATTCTCTTATCATCAAAGATGCAAAGATCAGATTTTATTATAACATCAGTCTCAATTTTGTGACAATATGATCTTATTGCCATCATTGCAACATGACTCATAAACCCATCTAACACAGATGTAGTCGATCAGCATTGACTCAGGACACAACTGATAATCGTTATGTGCGTCATGCAGCTTTACAGGGGAGTCAAGATCAACTTCAATACAATAATCAATATTAACGGGTATAGTTTTATCAATTTCTTTAAAAGACTGATCCGGGCTTAAATAATAAAATCCGCCATAAGGCATTGGTTCAGACATTGCTTAGACATAAATATTATTCATGACAAGATAAACTATGAAGACCGACGGCAATGTCTTATCATAGTCTTTCATCAATATTATTAGCTTTCGCGAATATTTGTAGTTTTAACGCTATTTCAACTCTGATTCCACGTTTGATAAAGTTGAACGTATCAGGATCTGTCAGCAACTCCAGTTTTATTTTCCTGCTGTTGAATAATGCGTCCCAACGTAATCGCGGTGCTGAATAGTACCATACTGGGTCAAGTCCATGGTTTTCAGCGCTGACATCTTTAACATTTTCAAATATATCTGCGACCAACAACACATCGTGATAATGACCGAAGGAGTTACAATCAAATTGATTCTAAACATGTTTAGCGTAAGTGTAGTCGCCATAGCGGACAATCTCTAAATTCAGTATAGAATAACATTAAATGGTCATGTAAACTTGTTTCATCAAATTATATTCCAATCGTCAAGACAAGCGTAAGATAAGATATCTTTTCTTGCAAGTAAACTTGCGGTTTACCGCAATGTTCTGACATTATTAATCTTTCCTCATCCTTTCACAAGCTCATCTAACAAAGCTGCCGTAAACTGTAAGCTATAAATAAATCTCAACTAGCCACGTGTCAGTGATTTTTCCAAATTATTTGGGATCTATTTTATTTTATCATTATGTTATATTAATTTTTACGCGGTTATTGTCTCTGCTGCATAATGCTTCTACGATAAAATGATAATTATATCCACGACAGTTATGTGCGACAACGAGATTTGTGAACGTCACTCTCTCCTTTGTTACCGGTAACATTTTTTAAAACTATTATTTTGTTTCAGAAACTGCTCAAACCGCTTATTAAAAACCCTGATCCATAGTCGGTCCAGATTTTATTTGTTTTTCGCACAGTCTTAACTATCTTCTAGCTTTTTGTTATCATCTATCCAGTTTTGTCAGTAAAGGGAACACTAAACACGTATTTGTTAAAGGAATCAATGACGCCTTTAAACAAATAGCTCTTAGTATCGTTGTACTATGCTAGATTTTTTGCATATCTGCGAGATCTGTGGCATATATATCATCGATAGCGTTTGCGACCACCTTTCTTCGTATAAACGTTCTTTGAGGAATGTTTAGCTCATGAGCAAGTTGATTTTGACATAATATTATCAGGAACTGTAATGCTTTGCATCCGGACGCCAAGTTTGTAATTTGCTCTAATGATGCCTTTTACTAGTTATCTGTCAAGTCGTTCTCACATATCCTGGATCATCTCTCGTAATTCACCAAGCAATATCCGATTGCAACTTTGTTTCTCGTCGACATAACAAATACCATGACGCATAGCAATTGCATCAATTACATTGTAAAGTTCTTGCACCAGTAACGGACTCTTCTTTTTGTCGAGTTGCTGATCAAGTGGTTTCCATAGATCGGTATATTTATCTCCTGTAAATGCCCAACCAGCCTTTGGTTTCGTTAATTTGCCAATAATTTGATGTATATTCAATCCTGATCCCATGACAGCTCTATTATTGCAGCGCTGACAATATGCAACTATCTTATTTTTTCTAATCACAGAACTTTGTTCACATCATCGCAATTACATTTAATTAATTTAGTCGCTGACAAAAATAACAGTATGGTCGGACATTATTGTCGAAGTACTAGCGCTCTGGATTTGCATCGCACAACCACCAGTGATTGTATAACCTGATTTATCTTTTTTAAAGAAACACTCTCTCGCCTGTCACAGACATCACTGATACTTTTAAGCATTGTCTCGTATTAGGAATCGTTTCTGTTGTTACTTCGTTGCTATTGGGTTTAGGATTTACATTTGAGACAATTATGGTTTCATTTTGGTCTTGACCTCAGAATAAAGTAGTGTTAAGATCGCTTTACGATCATTGCTGATACTACGAAACAGGTCAAATTATAATAAAAACTTTAAACAGTTAACTTGTTCACCGGATGACTTTGACATCTGCAAGATAAACCTAATGCAGTAGTAACCACAAGCTCAAGGTGGAACGGACTGAAGTTGATTAGAATTATAGTTTACTTTTGTATATTTTTAAGAAGTACTGTTTGATAACATCATTCTGAGGGAGACCAAACGAGTCAAAGTAGTTGTTGTAAAGCGCATTCCAATGTGTTGCAGATCCTTCGTGGAAATATTGGATATTGATGACAGAGGTTCGATCAGGAGCTGGTGATCTATTTGCTAGTTCGTCTTTGGAAAATACTCCGATAATACCGCTGACATCAATATGTTTATCAACATCGCAAAGTTGTCTAGCGTTTATGATTTCATCGTTGAAGCCTTCATCATCTGGTTCCCGGCAGCATCAGGCCTCGGCCACGTCTTCATCTCACTGGTTGTGATTGCAATTTGCGTCCTATCCCTGACAAGGTTTGTAAAAGACTTTGTGCTATTCAAACAAGTAGTGGGCCTATGAACCTGGTTTTGATCGCGTTGCGGTTTGTTCATGGTTGTCTTGGAATTCTTCTTGTTGTAGTTGCTTTTCGTGCTCGTATTGTCGGCATTTGTTTATAATCATCATCAAATAAAATTAAGATTTCTCTGGATACAGCGTTTTGTGGCTCCTGATTGTGCACCTGACGCTGCAGCTAAACCTAACGTTCCTAGCACAGGTGCTATCTTTGGCGGCAATTTTCGTGCTAACGTAGCTATCGTTGTTGTTATGTAATAACCCAGAATATATTTCTATCCTGCAAATCGTGGTATTTGTGCCCCTGACAGATCAAGTACGAAAGGCTTATCTCTTACCATTTTGTTTATCTGTCATGGATGTAATTATGTCAAAACGTTCGAATGATTCCCCTTCTGTATTTTGAAATCTGATAAACCACTTTGATAAATCTTATGAAGTTCAAAATTAATGTTTCTGCTGTATGAGGCTAGAACTGTTTCAAGTTCCTTTAGTTTTTCGATGGATATGGCAACTCGTGAAATCACAAACTGCCTATCAGCAATACCAGCAGCTTTCATACAACAATCGTTATTATCAGATCGGTCAAGTATAAGAGTATGTTTAATATCAGAAACACTTTATTGTTGAACCCGCAAGATAAATATAAAATGCTGAATAGAAGCATCACTGTGATTTGACGTGACTTAGCTGTGTAATTTTGTCGTGAAACAAAAATAATCGTTGTGCTCTCGAAGATTGATCATAAGAGCAATTTTCTTAGCTTTACTTAACAACATAGCCTTGTTTTTTTCTGTGACTGGTGAATCAATTCCGATTGTAATACAAAGAGCTCTCAGAGCATTTCTCACATTTGATTTGCATTATCAATTATTTCTGTTGTTCTATACTGATTAGGAAACCTCAACAAAAGGTTTTCTATGTTAGTTCTTCACGTCTCTGCATCAACACCACCAACAACTGGTGATTTACTAATTTGAATCAGATCCAGATCAGCAGTAGTTACTAATAATGTATCTTTAATCATATTAGTTGCAATAGACCTCAAGTAATCATCGATGATTGACACAATATTACGAATAGTACATGCGATCGGCAACCGAATATATAGAGGATATTTGCTTGAAACGAGTGAATAACGAATATATTTCATCGAGTGGATGAAAACCTCAGTATTTTCACGAGTGGCGAAGCCACGAGTGAACATGCAAGAGTTTTTTTTATCCAAGAGATGAAATGTATCCGTTATTCACTCGTTTCAAGCAAATATTCTTTTTATTTTATGCTCATATACGTTGGCTACCTCAAATCTGCTCCTTCACTCGTTTATTCACTCGTTTCATGCAAATATTCTGACCCAAAAATGTAGTTCCTGTAGTGAAAAAATATTGTTATTCTTTGACTGTTATTTTTTCACTTGTTATTTTTTCACTGCAGTGAAATATCAATATTATTTTAACTAGAAAATCAAGTAATTCACTGCTAATCATAAAATAAAAATATATATTTCTGTTTGCTAGACGATTTTATATCTGGCACTTTTGAACAAGTTTCAGCCGTTGTTTGCTAATCTAATATTTGCACCAGCATCTATATCACCATTTGCAGCTGTTCTTATACTAACTCGTACTGCAAGTATTGCTTTGTGTGGCAGCAAAAAGATATAATATATCTTAGATGATCAAGTATTTCAACTATTTCATTGTCAATTTCTATGCTAGTGTTTCCTGCTTTCTTCGACGAAATTATTAGCATCAGTCGACCAATATTATCAGATGCTCAGTTAAAGATGTTTAATTCTTTACCTGTACGTTCTTCCACGTTATCGTATTCAGAATTCATTTCAAATTATATATAATATTCTATACTCTGCTAATCTCCTTTTCCATTTTTTCCAACTCTTCGTCTTCTATTTCTTTCGCCATTGTCTCAAATATTTTGGCAGCTGTAAAAACATTTTCAGATAATACAACTGCATTAAAACCTTCCAAATATGCCTTAGCAATATCACTTTGTCATGTTATCTTATAATATTTTTCAGAATTAAATTTCCGTTAAGGAATCTTAACCATATCTAGCCTTATCTGTTTTTGTATCACATTTTCAAATTTAAAAATATACTCTTCTTCATGTTCAGTCCATATTATAATGTTTCGGACATTTTGTGAAAATTAACATCTTTATTGTGAATGCAAAGGCAAAATATTCTATATGATTTGTTTTGTTGTTGAGGGAGAATTTATAATTTTTCTGTTATTTATTTCTAGTTACTGTCACAAGTATATTTTATCTTCCTCTTTGTACTCGCATTTGTTTATTAAATTACAAATCTTTTTGTTTCATTTTTGTAAAATCTAAGCTTGTCGTGCATCAGGATCACCAATTCACATATCAATATTTTTGAGCGATTTTCTTTTGCCCTTTCTTGAAGAGTCCTTGCAAACCATTTTAGTTTAGTTTTTTTTTTCTTTTAAAACATCTTCCGGTGATACTCCATTAACAATTAACACTGGTTTGCTTGACAAGTACAGACTTGGTGATACGCTTAAGGCGTCTAGCAGTTTCGTCTGCTGTTTGGTGTTGTCCAAAACGTTCTTTTTCCACTTTTTTTCTTCAACGCAGATCTTGTAGGCACATATTTGTTTAGAAGATTTATCCGCACTTTGTCCATTATTGTGAATAAAACATTCATTGTTTACTTCTTTTCAATCAATGCTTGGTATCTCTGGCAAGTTTAAAGAATAAGAGAAATCTATGATTTCCCTGCTCTGCATCATGATAAAGCTCAACATATTCATCTCTGAACAAATCACCGCCATGTTCTCGTAATATGATACGCACGTCAATATCGTCCAGTAAGTTAAACAATATAAAACAACCCGCATTTCTTTTGAAAACACAATTAAAGTTAGTTATAAAAACCCTTGGCAAGATGCATTTCATTACATCGTTGCTTTCTTGAAATTTAAATGTAAGATAGATTTGATCTGGTCCATTTCAGCATTGCTCAAAAGGATATCATCAAATACAATAATGTATTGTTTGTCAGAGTGTTAACTGGGCAACAGGAACAAGATCTTCAGGTGTTCTTATAACAATGTTAATTTTTTAGTTTTCCGTTGTACTGATACATCATACTAAATTTGTCCTGCTGAGGATTGATCATGTAGGCCTACACACAATCATAGTTTAATATGTCATTGAATAACAAGTTCATTAACAAATTGTTTTGCAAGATCCAGTATGTCCAACTGTCAAGTATTGTCAATTCAGTAACTCAGAATTGTGCTTTTTTATAGTAATCAGTGAAAATGTGATATACAACACTCAGCTTGACAATATCCCGTTGTCTAATGATCTAATGACAGTTGTTTGGCAAAAGTAAACTATTAGGACAAAATTGTGTTATAAAATCATGTGACACAATAAAAGGTAATCTTAACATGAGCTTCAAAAAGTTAACATCAACTGCGTTTCCAACAAGTTTTGATCTGACAAACAAGAACTACGTCGATGATATGATTACTCATTATAGCGCAATACGAGTAGCAAAATCCGAAGACATAATAACAGGCACGCTAAACATAAGATGTAATAAAACAACAACAACATATCACCCAGTATTTCCATTTAATTTAACAAACAAATCTTACGTCGACGCGGCAGAAAATTATGCAGTTGCAGATGCATAGGTTTGTGCTCTTTATGATAAGCGAACATGAGGTACAATCACAAAAGCCTCAATATGGTGAGAAATAAAAAGTCATCAGCATTCGTTCCTGTTACCTTATCGGATCTTGTAAATAGCATTTATGTTGATATTGTTGTTGATTGCACAAAACGAGTTCTTAGTTACGTCGGTAATATTCCACATCTTGTTGATTCAACAGATAATGTATGGGGTGTTACTGCGGCAACGTCAACACAATAATCCACCTTTTGCTTTTTATTTAACTTGTTTAACAGTGTCATATATGGAGAAACAAACTGATTTTGGATAACAATTACGTGCCCTGTTGCTGTTGCAATTTGAAAGTTTCATTTACGAGTTCGTTTAAATGCTGCAGTTGGTCGCATATACAACTAGAGATTAGATGGATCTATCTAATGATAATATCACATAGGCAACACTTTAGAGCGCAACGCATGTTTATATCTCAACGAGTCAACACTTTACTATCACTACACGGTTAACAAATATATTCATAACTGATAATTTAGTATATATCGTTGCGATTTGGTGCAGATGCAGTTTATTAACATAGATCTCTATGAGATCAACTTAATCTGAAATGATTTCTAAATCTCTGTAAAAGAGGTTTACTAGATGGTATTTAATTCTGAAACAAAACCGAAATAGCTGATGTTGATTAGCTAGACCCCGAAAGCGCTAGAGAAACTCAAACAGTTAGTGAAATCGTAAGAATGAAACGTTTAACACTCAAATAACCTTATCTACAAGAAAGCGAAGACAATGTTGCTAGAGTTGCTGGAATACAAGGTCCACAATTAAAAACATACTATACGAGACATAAATATTATTATCAAGCACTGTCATCCCAACGATTGCAAGACATGGGGATTACTAGTTGAGTCGATATTAACATATACACTCCTTGAGATTAACAAGGAAACTATTGCGACAATCAACAGATCTGACTTCGTAAAAACAAAATCTCATAGTGCTAAGAAGCAAGAACAAGACTGAATTAAAAAGGTCCTTTACTAATTTGTGAATTAATAAAATCGACCCACAAAACTGGCAGGATGATAGTTTTACTACGTGTACAATCTTTCGTGAGTTGGGTATGGACTATCCAAGAAAAACGTTATTCGAGGTAGCAGATAATCACGACGACGCCATGCCTTGGCAACATAATATCTGATATTAGTAGATTCTTTGACACACAGCGACCACAAAAAATATTCTTCTGAACAAATAACTGCGGTACTGATGTACGTAAACGCAACAGAGTCAAAACTTTAGTTTTACAGCATCGGGAATGATACTCGTTCTCAAATACTCGATGACATAAAAACAAGTATTAGTAATTCTTTTAAAGTTGTTGATTATTTTGTTTTTGGTCGTATTCTTGACAAAATCAATCTCATTTATAGACTATAAAAACGAAATTGGAAAGCTGCTGACAGAAAGAATACATATATAAATATAAGAGATTTAGTTACCTGGTATCTATACCTAAAGACAGATGACATCAACGTCGACAATAAACCCTGCCTTTTGTCTTATGGAAGAGCATATGCATTTATTGCGTAAAATATGTTACATAATAACGTAATAATATTACGCTAAAAACTCTAATGGAAGTACTATTCTATATTAATTATGTATAAGATCTTTACCAAACTAACGTAAATAATGTCACCGAAATATCAACGATTTATCCTCCTCCACCTCCTGTGATCATATTATTTTCTTTGATGATGTTAAATACAAAGATACATCACATCATCGATGGATTAGGATGCAAATAAAATGTCTTCCTGATTCTGTAAATATTAAATTTATTGATCTGGTTACTAAATCTGTTGGTGAGAATTTTGAGCGTTTAATAATGACTGAAAATGTGATCGACTTTATCCACATATCCAGTCTATCAGACAATCACAGTAACGAGCTGATCAGATATTAAAGGTATCATCATTAAAAAAAACATTATTGTATCAGACGCGCCAAAAAATATTACAGCAGAAACATTAGCGTGTTAAACTTTATCCCAATAGTATTAACAACAGCATCGGCAGAAGGTAGAGCAACTTCTTTTTTGCAAATAATGTTAGGAGGAGGTATTGCGCTATCAGAGATCAAGAAAAAATAAAGCCAAAATATGAGAACAATAGCACGCCCTGAAGAGAGCAACAGCGAGTTATAATAAAAGATTGAATCCACTTTGACCTTATCTAAGAAATGAAACGATCATAATATGTGATCGGATACAGGAACTTTGAGTACAAGATGATATGTTAGTTGATGTAATACCAAGCAGAGCTTTCAAATATGAGAAACAAAATTCGGTAAATTTTGTGCGAAAACTCAAACAAAATGCAAGATATTACAGTAGAAGATACCACGTTAAAGATGAAGAGAATTCTGTTTCAGAAGAAGCATATGACTATTACATATAGCAAGGGGAGGTATAACACGTACTTTTCAAAAATAGAAACATGATAAAGTTGTCTCTGGTTTGCAAAGATTATTCGGAATATATTTTATAAACTTTCTATGATAAAAAAATTCGTTAAAAGGTTTGAAAATTGTTATAGTCTAATATTGCAAAATAGATACATAAAAATTACATTTGATGATGAGCTAATTAAATATTACTTTAATAAGACAATAGTTTATCATGGAAGTTTTATGCAAATGTTAGAACCTGATCCTCTATTAAGCGGTAAAATTGATTTATATTTGTTTTGTCATGACGATGAGAGTTATATTATTGCAAAAGCTGAAATGTTAAAAATACCTCGAGAAATATCTATGGATTTTGTATGATATATCAGATATAAATATCTCCAACTATTTGATAGTGAAATGTGCGTGAAATATCTAAATGGTGGAATATAAAGGGTCTTTCTGGATCAAACCCCTATTTTGTTTGACTACGGTAACGATTCAATAACATGTTATCGAATGGTAATCAATTATTTAATAGACGCTGTTGCCCAACAAGGCGGGTTTCGTAGTTGTTTAGACAAACTTGAGGGGGATATGGAGTGGAATAGAATCATATTGTCGTCAGATTCAAAATAGGTTTTCAGGTCGGAATCTCCTTGATAAGAGACTACTATCGATCAACTTACTGTGGAACTATTGATTCGTTCTCTTCCAGAACGGTTGCTTGGTCATCAGATGCGCGAGAATTGTTGATGAGACCAGAGCGGCCTCAGAGTTGGGAAGCTTGACACTCCAAGACACCCAAAGTGTTACCGATTGGGATCGTCAACTAGAGGACCAAAGCCTTCTAACGCATTGCAGCTGTTATAGACAACACCGAGCACATCATCAATACTGTATCATTTTATCATTTACATTTATTGTATTACGACATACCTCTAAATATAGATGTTTGCGGCCTTCTCGCAGTCAATACTGATTTGTTACGTTTGAGTTTTCGTATCTCTTAGTGTTAACAAATATATTCTGCGCAATTGACCTATATATGTTATGGATTTTCTTTTTAATTCTGTCACATCTTTTCACGGGTAGGGTGGTGTAAATAGCGAAACTCCAATATCTACACTACCAATACGTAGATATCTTATTTTTAGTTTTTCCATTCATTAGATAAATTTTCAATGTAAGTTTTGATGTCTTGAACTGAGTTCAAATTGAAAACTAGTATAGCTGTTTTCAGGTAAAAGTCATTAAAAGTATCATCCCCAGGTCTATTATGAGTACCTATGCGAATTGAAACACTAACTGTGGTGATATCTCATCATAATCATTGGCTTGTCTGTAGTTTCATCATGGTAAAGCATAGTTCATTTGTGCTGTATCCATGCGAAGAGTAAAGCATATTTAAATCTAGAAAGAAAACCCCGTGCAATGGAACAGCCCTGATTTACATAGAAACAGACTTCAAATCGAAATTAAATAGTAGCTGTACATCTACTGAAATTCACGAACGAATACGAATTGTATGCCTGCTCCATGTAAGTGAAATTAAATCTGATTGCAAATTATTTGAAGTTAGACTAAATGAATTGTGGACAGTAATATATAATACCTGGCTGGGGGCAAATACAGATTATTATAATTTTCCTCAAAAACTGAAACTTAACATTTCTGATTATTGTATTATTTTTTCAGATTCCAAAACGTAATAAGATTCACAATGTATTTTGACCTAATTTTGGGTCCTTACGATAATATTCCCCAGTAAAAAGAATAAATGGAATCACATTTATTGTTAAACTATTTCATATATGTTTACACAGTAGTGTATTAAAATGTGTAACTATTGCCTAAGATCCATTTAAATCTATACTTACCGAGCATAGGGAGATCGAAAGGATGAATTTCCAAGAAACCTGATTTTTGGTAGTGTTGCAAAATTCCAGATGTAGTCGAGGACAAATTACTAACAAACACAGCAATTTTGTCCACTCCCATATTCTTATTGTATTCTAGCCACTCCACGGTTAAAGCTGCATTTAAATTCCCAAAAGCTACCTTGGCACACAGTGCTAAGGTATTGTTTCCTGGCTGACGATATGGAAAAACGGGCGCCACGTATGTTGAGATGTTGGAGTTACAGGTGTGCTCTTTGACAATCAGAGTTACTCCCCGTGGTTTAGACGTTGGATTAGGGTTCATACACTCAAATCGGAAGCTCTGAACATTTGACTTTAAATACGTCGAAATTTTTCTTACTTTAGAATTTAGGATGATTCCATTTTGATACAAGAAACAGCAAGACAAATTAGTCTTTGGCACTTTGAAATGTTTCCATGCTGCTAAGCCAAAATTTGTCCATGGTGGAGTAGATTGATTGTTTATGTCCGTGTTATTTAAGCCAATCGCTGAATAAATGAAAATATCTGCATTCATAACACGGGTGTATATGTCCTTTATACTTTTAAATTTCATAAAGTTCTCAATGACTTCAGACAGATTGACTGCCATGTAACTCTGAGATAAACTCGAACTTTCTGTAGCGTTTCGGTAAAAATAAGCGTTCTCTGTTGCATTCGCTGCATGACGAAACTGTTGGAAAAAAAAAGAAACGCATAGAAAAAAAAATCTCATCAGTGCTAATTTGAAATGAAATTTAGAAACCTACTCTGATAATTTCAATACATTTGAAAGCAATTGTGAGCTGATTTTGTTTCAACGAGTTTCATAAATTTCGATTCATTTGTGCATATTTAAGAAGACATTTATATATACCAAGGAAATATGAATTTGTTCGACCCAAAAGCTGAAAATAACCTACTGAATTCTTTGAGAACTGCGTCACTACTCAAATGCTGATGAGACCGCAGATGACTATCAACCACCATCAATGTAAAAGTACGCTATCTCCATACTTTTCGCCAATGATGCATCGTGCCAATGTCGCAGCTAAACAATCACTTCAGTTCAGAGCGGATCTGTCCAAAATAGCAGTTATTGGAAATACAACACTGTTACTTTTTAAACGAAGTCGCAGACAAACCAATAAGCAAAAACAACGGTAAGAAATTACTGGCCAATGATAATGACTTACCCGTCTAGGCTGAGTACCAACGTATGTTCTGAATTAACTTTGGAACATACTTGAACCTGAGTAAATACGTCTTTGCCTTAGGTTACGTCACGCAGTCATTTGTGTCTCTCTGAAGTACTATTACACACACAATATATATAGAAATTTCTAATTTAATTTTATTAATGTGATAAATAGAGGATATGTACATTTTTGTTCAGATATAAAAACAACATTTGCTATTATTATATATTGCATCCTGACATATTGAAATATATGTGGCATTACCACTTTTAACTTCGCAGTAATAAAATCGTTGGAACTAATTACTTTTTCCATTTTAAAAGGATATCTGGTCTTAAGTATGCTTATCAGACCATTATATCTGTATTTAATCTGTTTTTATAATCTTTAATCTGCTCTCTCTCTCTCTCTCTCTCTCTCTCTCTCTCTCTCTCTCTCGCAGGATGACAAGACCTTAAAACGTGTCAACAGTAGACCCTATAGTGTACATATATGTAGTCAAGGAGGTGCCATAAAGAAAGAATGGAAAAAAAAAACTCCAAACAGAAAAGGTCAACGTTAGTTGCCTTTCAAAATGAATCAATGTGGTGTGAAATAGGCATTGACTGACAGGATCTGTTGCTATGCATCAGCTATACCTGTAACACTCTACGACAGTTATAGTCCACATTTGCATAGAGAGGAAACACTATAGGCAATATTTGTAAAGTAACAATTATTAATCGTATCACAATTTTGTTTCAAATGATGGATACGATGGGTGTCCATTAGTTATGATTGCAAAGCAAAGTAAGTGACAATAGAACAAGTCTTAAAGCTTGCCACGATCATACCCAAAAAATACATATGAATGTAGAAATAGAAAATTAAAGAACGTACTCTAAATCACTAAAATGTTTTGTTTAAAGCTTTTACGCACCGTAGTTTGTCAATTACATCAGCTCTGTGATGATTCTACATTTTCCCACACCGAATTTATCAACCCATGTATGGACTTTGTTAAGAAACATATGATTCTGAATGCAATTATTAATTTGACAAAATACGCGATTTGTAGCATAATATGTACAAGGCAAAGTTTTAAACAAAATTGTTGGAAAATGGAGGAACTTCTTTTTATCGATGCAGTAATACAGCTGTTAGCTGGTAATTAATTGGCGCATACAAGCACCAGAAAGAAACATGCTTCGCCACTCGTGCAAATACTGGTCTTTCATCCATTTGATAAATTATATCCGTTATTCATGCAAAAAGGATATTCTCTCTCTCTCTCTCTCTCTCTCTCTCTATTGGTGTGGTTTGTTTTATAATTTATCAAGAAAGTCTGGACAACACAAATATTATCAACATATGATCCACGGATTAGCAATAGAACGACTTTATTTAAAATGACAACGGAAAAATTAGATGAGAAACAGATGAAAAAAGTGGATTACACGCATGCTTTCTTGAAATGTTCTGAACTCCAATCTTGTGCCAAAAGGATTGCCTTTAAAACTAAAACTTCATATTGGGAATTACACAGCAGTAAAGAAGTTTCAAGAATATATTGATTCCCTATTGGAAAAAAAGTATCGTTGGAAATATGTGATAGACTAAAAGAAGAACATCAGAGAGGACTGAACAAGATACGTAAAGGACTAGAAGAACATAGAGATAAGCTCCAATCCTTGCTAAAAAGCATGTTTGATGAAGAACGTTTTTATATTAAAACGGAATCTTAAAGGGACGAACTATAAGCGTGTCAACTTAAAAAAATTACTTAATTTTCTAAAAGAGACAAACAATTTTCCAGACAACGAGAAAAATATGCATCGAAAATTACTAGAGTGAAATCAAAATGAGATCATCAACAATCAATTGAATCAGCAGAGAAAATTAGCTTCATCAGTGTCAAATATAGACGTTAAGTAACTAAGAATCAATCGCAGAATAAAAAACAACCAGTAAATGAAAAAGAAATACAACAAGCATCGCCAACAGCATGAATAACCTTTCAAACAAATCATAAAGAAATAATAGATTCATTCAAAACAATTCCAAAAGTAATCAAGCAAAAAACGTGATAGCCTCAGACACACAAAAGGCAACTTATGCAGATGCAGTATTAACAAAAATGGTGTCGAAGAAAATTACACCGTAATCCAACATAACCATAATAACAACAATACAAAGACTAATGGAAACACCAACGCATATGTTGCAGACAACGCAAACAGAAGGAGATTGATTGGAATACAAAACAAGAACAGATGGATGAAGAAAAAAAAAAGCAGAAAAGAAGAAAGAAATCGAAAGAGAGAAATAAACTGCGTTAAACCTATATTAGCGAGTTCTAATAGTGATTACATTCTTCTAGGTACGAAGCTATCACATTGTCCAAGAACTTAAGAGCGTGATAATATTAAATTATTTAAGCATTATCTTAAACATACAAGACTATTACGATTAAAATAATTTTTCTCACAATCATGTACATATTCACAATATGTAAGTATTTTTCATCTACAAAATATGCACTTTTTCAATAAAAAAGAATCATCATTTACACCTTCTAGAGAACGAGATATTTTTCTCGATATTTATATTAAAGCAACTAAACAAGAAATTTTTAATAGAAGTTCTAAAAGAAATTATTTTACAAACATAATAAAAGAAGAACTAAATTCTTTTCTTACCTAATCAAAAGACGAAGCTATTATTATTAACAAAGATGATAGGTCTAGCACCATAGTAGTAATGAATAAGAAAGATTATATTCAAGAAGTATAAAGACAATTAAATTATTAGGTATCTAATGCAAAACTTTCCTATAATCCTTCTGAAAAAATAAATGGAAAAAAAACCAATGTATTAATGAAATATATATGCACAACTGCTCCATATATGATGAACTAGATATCTTCCCACAAAAAATACGTACACCACAGTTTTATATTTTACCCAATATACATAAAACGGCTGATAAGTCACTACCTTTTAGGATATCCAGGGTGACCCATTATCTCTACATGTAAGTCAATTACAAATAATCAATCGCATTATATTGTTAATATTTTAGAACCATTGATGAAATCGTTACCTTCATATGTCAAAGATATTTATAATTTCATTACCAACATCAGTGGTTAGTCACGTGGCACCGTCTTATTCATCTTTATTTATGGTTAAATTACTTAACGATTTTCTACATAAATGCCTCATAAAACCAGATATTTATGTAAGAATTTTAGACGTTATCTGTATGATCTGGAGTCATTCCTTACAAGACCTTTATTATTTTAAAGACTGTTTAAACAAATTACATCCAACGATACAATTTGCTTTCAATATGTCTAAAACTAAAGAATCATATTTGGACATTCAGGTCATGAAAAACGAAAACATCTTGAAGATTTCCCAGTAATTCGAAATTAGAACAAACAATCATATAAAAAAGAATCATCTACTAAATGGAATATACCGAGGTGTTCCCACTTTACTTTTATTATTGAAATTACTTCTTTAAATAGCAATAATACGAAAGACAGGTTTAATATCCGTTGTGATACTAACTTTCATTTTGCAACATCAAACATTTTTTATCACATGCAAAACGTTTGGCATCCACTACATTGGACAAACCCGTCAAAAAATATCTAAACGTATGAACCAAGGTAGATCCGACATAAACGTTTTTATCCATCAATCATTTTCATCACACGTTGCCGCACATTTTAAGTGTACCTGTACTGAGCTAGATTTTTCAGATCAACATACTGTCATAGCTGATTCTGAGATGGAATGTCTGCTGAAAGATATCTGTTGAATGCATTGTCTTAATCCAATGTCTCGAAATTCCAAAACACGATCGACATTCATTTTTTTAAAAAATCATGTCTCCTGTTTATAGTTAGTTAAAATAATTGTATATTATTCTAATTTACAAACAAAACTTAACTAGTCAATATATTAACTAAATTCAATGAAAAAAATGAACTAAATCTTTAAAAAAAAGTTTATTCTGAATAAAATACCATCAATTGTTTACAACATGCTTGATTATAAGTATTATGCACACCATTATTAATATTATATAAACTGAGATCTGTTGAAATATTGAAGATTCCTCATTACTATATCAAGATATAATGTATTCCCTTTCATTATTTATGATTTATTTATTCACTAGTTTTTGCTTTTATTTTTCTTAAATGTGCATTAGAAATATATATATATATATATATATATATATATATATATATATATATATATATATATACATATATATATATATATATATATATATATATATATATATATATATATATCATCATCATCATCATCATCATCATCATCACTCTATTTACCTAGTGTGGTCGTTGCAGCACTGTGCTGCTGAACATCTGACCAGCTTCCTCCACTTGTCTCGATCATAGGCCAATGCCTGTGTCTCCGCAAAACCTTTTCTGGTCCATTCTGTGATGATATCAGTCCACAATTTTCTCTGTCAACCTCTGTCAACCTGGACGCTGCCCTGCAGTACTGTTGTGGATAGACTGTTGGCTCTAGTGACATGGCCACACCATTTCAGATTTCTCTTTTTGATGGAAGTGAGGAGGTCGTCATAAGAACCTACTTTGTTCCTGATGGCGTTATGCACATCTTCATTTGTGATGTGGTCCATGAGATACCAAGGATGGTTCTGTAGAATCTCATTTCAAGTGCCTGGATTCTTCATTGTAATTCTGCTGTCAGAGTCCAAGCCTCACATGAATACAAAGAGATTCAGCTGACCAGTGCTCTCAATAGTCTGATTTTAGTTTTCAGACATATAATCTTGTCTCTCCAGATGCGTCTTAGCTTTGACAAAACTGCCGTTGTTTGTGCTGATCGTGACAAAATGTCTGATTTCGGTGATTATGGAAATTAAATATTTGAATTGGCCCACTGTTTCCATTTCCTGTCTTCTGACATTACGCTTGGTTGCCACTATTTTTAGCAGCTTTGTCTCCTCGGCTCTTCTCTCCATGTCAAATCTAGAAGATGTTTCATCCAGGTTCTTCACTAAGGTGGAAAATTCTTCTTCACTGCCTGCCAGCCCATCAATGTCGTCTTTAAAGCGTAGCTTAGTCATGTTACGCCTTCCAATATTGACTGTCCCACAGTAGTTTTCCAAGGCTTCGCTCATAATGCCTTCTAAGTAGATGTTAAAAAGCTTGGATGACAGGAGACAGCCTTGTCTTGAAACAGTGCCCCGCAGAACCTTGAGCAATTATTGCAGTGGTAGCCTTTTTGTACAGCTGCTTGATGGTATTGGTCAACGTTTTGACCCATGTTGTACTTCTTCAATGTGGCCCACAATGCCTCATGCCACACTCTGTCAAAAGACCTTATGAAATCTATGAAAACATGTTAGATGTCTTGTTGATGTTGCGAGTACTTTTCACACAGAATCCTAAGATTGAATATTTGCTTTTGTTGTGTTTCTTCCACTCCTGAACCCTACCTGTTCTTCAGCAATTATTTCTTCTGCTTGTGGGTTCAGTATGTTCAAGATTATTTTCATCGTCACCTTACTAGCATGGCTGATCAAACTGATAGTTCTGTAATTTTTGCACAGCTGGGGATTGCCATTTTTGGGGAGTGTTATAGTCAGTGACTGGGTTCACTGTGTTGACCATTCGGCTGTCTACCAGATCATGTTTCAGATTTGTGTTAGTAGCGCTATCATTGATTCCCCACCATTCTTGATAAGTTCAGCTAGAATGTTGTGTACACCAGCTGCCATACAATTTTGGAATGTCTTTTTGCTTTTTTATGTTATTCTTTGTCAGACTGCTCTCTATTTCTGTACACTTTTGTCCAATCCATTCTTCGTTTGCTTTCTTCAAGTTATTTTTCTGATATTTTTTTATTTCTCGGTATTCCATTGCCCCTGTTGTATTTCTGGTGTTTCTGAGGTCTCTTCGGGCATCACAGATTCGGAATCTCTTCTGTAACCCACGGTTTTTTCTTTGGGCGATGGAGGCCAGTGATGTCATTGGCAACTGTTGTCATGATAGTGTTGAAAATGTCTGTCATCACTTTAACATGAACATCCATCACAAGGAGTGGAACACATTTTCATCCAATTATGGCTTGAAATGACTTACATATAGATATATATGGAACATTACAGTTAATTGTAACTTACTAGCGCTATCTTGGGTAGAAAATGTATATATAAAATTGAATAAATTACAAATAATTTAAGATATTGATACAAATTCACAAATTTGTCTCATATATAATGTTGTATATGAGAGATGTGAGACATTGTATTTTTCTTTGCAGTCTGACTAGTAATATAGTAGAATCCTCGACGAGTGTCTATCGAAATTTCCCCAATTCAAGTACGTTAACTCTCTTGTTACTTAGGTACCGTGCTCATTTGTCTACAAGATGTATAAGTAGTATTAATGAAGCTTACACTAATGTAAATAACCCCCGTCCCAACAAAAAAGTACGGAAACATTTCAAAATATAAACATTTACATCTAAATTGTAGTGAGAAGAAAAACAAATATCAAAGCCAATTGAAATTATCTTCATCATAAGCTATAGCAGTGAAGTCTTTTGAATGAAATACAATTTAAACCAAAAATATAATCCGTGTCATTCTTTCCTACATTTACATGACAATCAATAAGCCAGTAAGTAAGTAAAATCTATTTGCAATGCAATTTACACATTTACATTGACATTCTTGCCAGTCAGGTCACGTGTTCATTAGTCTAAAAGAAGGAGTAGTCGGGTTTATGAAGCTAATTTTACCTACAATCCCAGAAAGTACGGTCATTGCATTGTATTTAAATGAGCACGCGACTCATTTTAAATTATTTTTAAAAATCACTTTTATGTCGATTTTCTGAAATGCATTTATATACAATGGATTGTAAAGTAAACAAGTCCCATTTATGTAAATAAATATTACTTCATGTACAACAAAAATGTGCGACACTGGTCTGCAATATAAATGTTGGTCTCTAGTAAGAAAGACACCTGAAAATTTGTGACCCTTTTGTTAAATCAAATAGATGTATTTAATTAATTAATTAAGTATGTATGTATGTAAATATGTATGTAAGTATGTATGTATGTATGTATGTATGTATGTATGTATGTATGTATGTATGTATGTATGTATGTATGTATGTATGTATGTATGTATGTATGTATGTATGTATGTATGTGTCTGTGTGTGTGCGTGTGTGTGTGTATGTATATATGTATGTATGTATGTATGTATGTATGTATGTATGTATGTATGTATGTATGTATGTATGTATGTATGTATGTATGTATGTATGTATGTATGTAATCTTAAACTAAGTAACAATAAAGAATGAAAAGAAACAAATGTTGTAAAATGAAAGAAAAAAAATTATGTCTCTAAAGTAGAAAGTGAAAAATTAAAGCAATTTACTGTATGGTGAATGAAATACTAAATATTTATTAGAATTGTATGACGTCCGAGCGTAAATACACCCATATCTGGTAAATTGAAAAAAAATTATTTACTGGTGATACACACAATTGTTCTGATGAATGAAAACAACAAATTATGGAAAGAGCGCAACATCTAAATCACGTTATAGAATATATTGAATACATTAATTTAAGAATTCGTGATCAAGTAATGCTTGTTAAAGAGTATCATGATTTTAGATCTGCACACAAATTCATTGCAGATAAGATATTTCTGGATCACTATAAAATAACTGTGAAAAAATAACAAACATCTGCAATACTATCACTTGCAACCGACGAACTAGATAAATTACTTAACGATATAATCAGCGAAAACTATCCGAAAATTGTTGAATCACGGAGACAAATAAATCTGTCAGCAGTTATTCTTAAACATAACAATGATCTGTATGGCGGCGGCAGGCATATTTCACCATAAAATGTAAACATAACAGCAACAATTGCACGTATTCTGGTACGTGATGGAATTGGTGGAGTTATCAAGCAAATCTTGAAAAATCAAATCAAGCTCAGTAAGGATATGCTCTATATACCTTTAGTCCGCATGTAACTCCTGGATCTTTGATTGTACAAGAACCCATTAATACGTTTTATACCCTAGGTAGTAATCCTTTATTATCACGGATACATTTCAAACTTACTGACCAAAGCTGATAACTTCTCGACTTACGTAATACATTTTTATTAATAAATCTCTTGGCAAGATCTAATTAATCAAAGGGATATTTTATATAATGTATCAGCACGTGAGAGTTTTTATACACGACAAAGAGGTACTAAATATGTCCATCAAAACAATATTTACACTGAACCCAATTGGGGTAGAACAATTTAGCTTTATCTTATTATTGATGTTGACGGCAATGAAAATTGTTTGCATTCCTGCATTGATGTTGATCAAATAAAATAATATTATCTAATTCTTCAGATTGATGGGTGACATAAAAATACATAACAGATTTCGATATCAATGATATTTCACATAAATAACATACGGAAATATATTATTATTTTTCTGCTCTTTTAAGAAACATTGTGATTTTAGTGGATGTTCTTTTTATATTTAATGATTTTTTTAGCTTATTTTACTCATTTTATCATATAAAATCTGTCTGATTTCTATTTATCAAAGTGTTAAATCCCCAGCGATTCACTAATTGTGTTAGGATTTTTTTATCATTTTCGCATGAAACATAATCTCAAATGATGTTTTTTGATCAATTTTAGTGATTTCTGCAACGAAATTAAGACACAAATTATACAAAATATCGATAAATACCAAAAACAATAAGAGAACCGCTGACGTTTTCACCCATTAAATATCAGAAATCTGGCATATTATCTATGATAAGTTAACTAAAATTTGTCAAAAACGAGATATTTTGATCGAAAAATCAGATTTGTCTGAGAAAATTCAAGACGGAAAAAATAATTTAGAAATATTATTCATTTTCAGTTTTATTATTCATTGCTGAAATATATTAATTCTGATTCAGGGCGGTCATTTTCAATATAACTACTTATATTGTTTAATAGCGTTTTCGTTTTCACGATCTGATATGAGTTTGATTGTCTTACACGTGTGTTAAGTCATTTTTGTTTCGTATTCATGACAAAATGTTAATATAATTGAGCTGATCGCTAGTGCAAACAGAAAAATTTATCAACGTCTGTATCTTTAACTGTAACCAAAGATTGTAACATAACGTGTTGGCTAATCTTAATTAATCGATACCCACATTCACATTTTATGCTGTAAGGAATCAAGATGGGAAATAATTTTTTTAAGTTGATTTTCTCCACACTACTGTTTATTTCTTAAATGCAGAAATGATTTTAATATTTTCCTAGTTCATTTTATTATATATTTGCAAAACAAAGAGTATCATGATCAGAGATATCGTGAGACTTGGTAACTTCAATAGGGTCCTTTGCTGAGATCCTTCTTATGATCTCTTCGGTACAGCACAAGGTTTATCTTTTTCCCCAACATTCTTTCTTAATGTTTTTGTGTGGGGTATCCTTCAGTAAGATTTAGTGCTCATATCACGCTACATTTTGTTTTCAGAAGGCGGCACGAATTCTTTCATAACAATTCCCCAAGCGAATCTTCTAAACGAAACGAAATTTTGGAATATTCAGAAGGTTGTATATGCCTTTCAATTTCGTGCGCTAGACAAATTAGGTAGATGTGTCTGTAAAACAGAAATCTAAAAATAGATTAGTTGTATTGTAAATGTAATGGCGTATGTTTGATTTATTGCCTTGACTGTGTCAAGGGAGACGAAATTAAAATATTCTTCCGATAATTTGATGTATTACGCCATTATATTGTTTCAATGATGCCAATTACTATACAAATGGTTAAATTATTGCAAATGGTTAATTATTAAATTATTGAATGAAGACACAAAAATAAACTCTATTGATGTCAAATACGCAGTAACAAGCGGGGTAACGCCTTTTCATCACCCTCGACTAAAGAAAGATGGCTGACAGAAGCTATCTCCCTTCATCTGCTAACAAGCGAGGTACCAGTTGTTATTCAATCTACTGAAGAAAGATGCTTGACTGTAGTCATCTCGAGGTAACCTTTTTAATCAATCTACTCAAGAAAGATGCCCGACAGAAGCTATCTCTCTTCAAGCGTAATACCCTTTTTAATCAATCTACTGAATAACTGACAGAAGCTATCTCCCATCACCTGTTAACAGCGACATACCCGTTTGAATCAATCGACTGAAGAAAGATGCCTGATAGTGTCTGATTACACCATCAGGAGATGCTTTATAATCTTTGATGATTGGATGCTTCATAATCTTTGATGATTGGATGCCTCATATTCTTTGATGATTGGATGCTTTATAATCTTTGATGATTGGATTCTTCACAAACTCATTTTATTTCAGCTGTATTATAATATTGTTTGTTTAAATAATTATTTGTCTAAATCATTTATTTCAAAAACTTGATAAGTCATCTTTGGCAATTCTTATATTTTGTCATTATAGTCGATGTTATTTTTGTACCATAATATCGATTCCTCTCTCTGTATCTATTACAACCACAGTGCACACACAACCGCACGTTTCTCCTCTAACTGCAACATCGCTTTTCCAATTTCCAAAAACTGTTTTCGTCCTAGACTTTCATTATGCATGCTTTGACAATGATGTCCATATAATTAGTTTACATAAGCTTTGCTGCAAGCATTTGTACATAGTGTCATTATCCATTTGCATTTATTCTTTGTTTGAATATATATATATATATATATATATATATATATATATATATATATATATATATATTTTCAAACAAATAGTAAATGCATATATATGTATATATATGTGTATGTGTATGTGTATGAGTATGTGTGTGTATGTATATATAATATTTTTTATTCAATTGAAATATTTATCTTAATTATAATATCGATGAATTTCTGAGATTATCGAAGATTAAGCCTTTTAAAAATAAATTTAAACTTGAGAGAATATCTCCATATCTCTTGACTTACAGATACGAGATCTGGTTGATCCGACGAATACTATTTGATTGATAGTATTCATGACGAAAAGAAAGACTTTCGTAGATATGGCTTATCTTATGTATGGTCAAAGTTCAAAATGAAATGCGACACTAATGATGTCGTTGCTACGATGAACGACCAACGAGCGGCAACGATCATTAATTATATTGTGAATGTAATATATTTTTTCAAATTAAAATGTATTGTATTAGCAGAAACAGACAAGAATACTTGGATTATCCGTGAGAATAATGATCATATCCTTCGTTATGAAAACATTGTCATATTGAATAAACATTCCAGACCAGGAACGTTGAATGGTATTAACAAACCGTATTATGAACGAGCGTATCCTGTAACCGCAGTTACCTACGCGTTATATCTGATACATTATAAAACCATCGTTATCAATTTAAAAGCAATGCAATTGTCATATCTAAATTGTGTAGCCGAACGAGTAACGGAACATTTTACCATTTCGACTCGTGAAACGGTCTAACGGATAAAAGACTAAAATAATAAACTAGTTTGGAGAAATAGTTAATTTAGTGGAACAACTGTCAAACATGCCGCTGAATTAAGAAAGAAATTACAAAAGTTCCAATAATAGTAAAAACGATAACCGGAGAGATTTTGTATAAATCGAAATATAAATCGAAAGGAGCTTCGATTGAAATTATTGATAATAATGCCCATGCATGGAGTAATGCGGTAACAATATTTTCACGAACAAGATTATTTAAATTTTATAAATATGATACATTCGGTTTTATCTAAAGACATAAGTAAAAACGATCCTGTATTAGTGAAATTATTTCAAAGTTCTCATGATGGAAACTATATTTAGTTTGTAAGACCTACTGGCGTTATTTGTCGCACAAAATCTATCCACGAAGAAATGAAAAATAATGCGTTGAAATATACCAATGATACTAAACAATTAATGAGTAACTGTTTGACACTTCCGTCAGTTGCTGCTTATTTTGCTAAAGAGAAAACTTTGTTGAAACTAACTCTGATTTTCACGATGATTTAATATCAAGTTGTGTCGATAACGGACACTGTGGTTTATGGAATAGTAAATACGATCATAAAGATGCTATTTTAGTTGATATGTTTACATGTCATACCGGAAGTTTCTTTGGAATGGGATAGTGTTCTGTATATATTAGAAGATTTGGACATCCATTACATGAAATGACCAGAATATCGATAAACGGACCGTTACCAGAATTTTAATTGACTAGATTCTTTCGACTAATTTAAGTTTGCCGAAGGTCTTCATCCAATTTGTTATGTCTGGTTTGGCAAATATTTGTCAGAAAAACTTTGGGTTCTAATAGTTTTATTATGATGAATGGTCTATGTATTTCTGACAGTAAGTGAAGCAATTATATAATATTATCTGCGTAAAGAAGTTTGGTTACCACAACAAAGAAATAGTCTGATGATGAAGATCATGATAAAACGAAAATAAAATCGCAAAAGATCTCGGCAGAAGAATGATCCATAAATTTACCCAAGAATGATCGTATGATCATAAACGACATTTACAAGGTTGATTATAGATGATGCTAAGTTAGATTTTTTTAATTGCTGATACAACGAAACAAATAAGTTTATAAGTCGAATTAATGTTACTTTGTCTTTTGAAGATAAATTTAGTACAAGTGTGTGTTATATTGATGATGAGTCAACGCAGTGTATGCAGTTAAGATTTTATTTGATCGCTGACGTTTATTACCGATGATAAATAGAGTTTCTAAATTTGCTGTCAGAGTTGCTACATATTATTCGTTTATATTTATATCGATAAAAAGTATTAAGGATTGCTAGAACAGCTGTATAAAAACAGTTATGCATCATAGGGTAAATGGAGAATAAGCAAGAGAATATTCTTAGTTACTCTGAATCCACCGACGTTGAAATTAAGGATATTTATGTCTAATCAGACATTAAAGTTATTGCCTGCACCGTCAGTGTATGATCTCGTAGATAGACATAATATAGTTTATCTTAATGGACCTGGAGATTCTGGTAAAAGAACTCGTGCGATTGAACTATATCGAAAGTTTGATATGGTCGTTTTAATAACTAAACACAGACAATCAAGAGAATGAAAGAAAGAAATATTAAATCATGTACTTGTCACAAATTACTCTTAATCGAATGGGTGAGACCATTTTCCAAGGATTATTGTTTGGGATGAAATATGCAGTGTCGATAAAAACATTAAAATCTTTCCTAATTGGTGATTGATAAAAATGCTGCTGTAGTAATGTGTGGTGATTATGGTCAACCACCATCTTATGTTGGATTGTCTCCGCACGAATGGTTGAACAAGTTTGTAGATTATTAAGACGAAATAACTGATGACGATAGAGCGCTTTACCCAGAATTAATGAGCTTAAGAAATTAATCAGACTACAATCTAATAATGTTTGGTGCGACACAATGCGAGAAGTAATTTCAGTAACGAATATAAACGATTTTTGCAATTTGTGAAGTCCAGGTAATTTGAGAGTTACAAGTATAAAGATAGTTCATGATACACTTCAACAACAAGTATTTGTGGTACACAGAGTGATTTGTCTCAAATATAGCAGCAGATACACGAAAATAAAACATTGAAGCTGATACGCCAGGATCATTGACAGAGTCCTGGAATACACATAATCTCGTTTTAAATGATATTGTTTTAATTCCTGTCCGTGTTGTTGAGAACGCATTAGCTATGGACAAAACTCCACGGACGCTAGGATATGCTATGATAATCCATTCATCTGAAGGATTAACTCTTATTAACACAGTTGTTTGGACCGTCAATCATACACTTAGAAATATCTATCAGACTTGGTGTTCAGGAGATATGGCTATTATTAAGTTTAGAATCTTCTTTTCACATGCGCAAGCTTCCCATTTTATAACGATAAAGTTACATGACTATCGGTGGCGATATCGTGTAGGTCTTGATAAAATCTTTGGTTAGAAATTAATTATATATATCAATCTCTAAGCAAAGATTGTATCAAGACCTACACAATATCGCGACCGAGAGTAATGTAAAAAATATTGCAACTTTGATCTTGACGCTGAATATATTTATCGAATGACCAAATTTGTTTTTATTTCGCAGTGTCTCGAGCTAGAATAATATCTCAGTTGCGGATGATTATCGTAGTCTAGCAAGAAAATAATTAATTAGTTATAAACATTGTGACAAAAAATAATTGCAACGTTGATATTGACGCTGAATTTATCATGATATTAAAACAACGACATACTATCATTGTGCGAGGTATAACAATAATATTGTGGAGGTATTAAATAATGATCCAAGTCAATTTACGATTGATCGAATTGATATTAGTCTTGGTCACAAACGTGAAAATGTGAAACTGATTTGTCTTCAATGTAATCGACGTTGATGTATTAGTTAAGTAAAGACGATGGTAATTGTGCATCTTCATGAATTACTTATAATTGTTCGCGTAAAAATCCTCGCTGAGTAACAGTTGAATCAAATCTATATATTGCAGGTCTACCCGAGGATCTTACCACACTTGAAATTGTATATGTAGTAAGAATCCAAATAGGGTCAGGCTCTCTTTTTTACTTACCTTTTAGTTCACCGGGTTCATAGAAATATCTCACTGTCACATTCTAGGATATTGGTTGTGTTGAAAAATCATGTCATTGTATTGATACATTAATGGGTTTCGTGACAGTAACCTCATTATTAAATGATTCTCTATAAGATTTTTTGATGGAATTTAACGAGTGAATTAATTTGACATCAGCAATATGTTGTTATTCTAAATCTTTACATTTATAAGCTACTTTATGAATAGGATACGCTTTATCAATTTCACTTATCGGATATTTGCCAGGTCATGCTTGATCCTGCTTATCGAGTCTGATATCAAGTTCTGGTTCCAGGACAATAATAACTATATCCTAGGAGATGTTTTTCTCCTGGGTACTTATCCGATGAAGTTCCCGGCAAATCTGACATTAATGTGGTAATATCACTGCCATCCTTATGTTGAAGTTTAGGTCAAAGCGAAACCTGGTTCCGTAACATATATTGCACATTATCAACCACATGATATTTTTCCATATTTTTTAATTGTGGCTAAATCAGTGGTTAGAGTTTTTAAAATACAACGTAAGCAATATAGATTCACATATTTATAATATGGATGTAATTGATTTCTCAGCGACACAAATTCAAGACCCAGTAAAACATCTTCCAGCGCTACCAAATTATATCAGAATGATAAAAATAGGTATGTCTGAAAGTGGAAAGACTTTGATACACAGATGGATCAGGTGGGATAAATTATATTTAGTGGCACCATCTACAGATACTTAGAGCTGCTACGATGTTCTACAAGATTTTAATGAGAACGCAATATTATTAAATGAAGAAGGTGATGATGTTATTCATTTATCACCGAAATAGATGAAGCGCCTAGGTTTGATGAACTTTATGCATTTATTAAAAATTATGTTGTTTATGATGACGCAATGCTGGATAGACAATCAGATCTAGCAAGAATATTTACTCGAGGCAGACTTAAAACTACTGCTATAATTTATATAACTAAGCGATACACACAAACCTAAAGTGCTTTTCAAAAACTGTAATATTTTAGCTGTATTTAATGGAGTTCATACATTTAAAAATATTGGTCAGACTTGGTGATCAGGAGATATGGCTATAAGTAAGTATAAAATCTTCCATTCATGTGCGCAAGCTACCCCACATGGATTTATAACGATACATTTACATTGAGTCTCGGTTGCGATATCGTGTAGGGCTTCATACAATCTTTGTTTCATAAATGGGTATAATAATGACTTAATTGCAGCAGCAGAGACGGCGCGACCTCAATGACATCGTATGGGTAAACAAAAAACGCGCGTAAAAATTTGAAGAAACAACCGACAAAAATAAAGTAACAAAAATCATCTAACCCAATTTGAGAAAGTTTCCGTTTAGTTAGAGGTATCGATTTGGCTTTAACAACCTTGTATTTTTTTTCATTTTCGTAGGAACCTTTTTTTTTAAGCAAATAACATTTCAGCAAAAGGTCGGTTTGCCCTCTCTGCTGCCGGTTGTATGAATGTATGTATTGGGAAATAAAGAGAATGTAAGAATTTGGACAACTTACATGTCTCTCCACTGTGAATATGAAGAAAGAATATAACACAAGAGCAAGAGATAGCGCACACAAAATGTAGAACACCCACAAAAACCGTTTAAATACCATTCTGCATACAATGCTTTCTTTCCGACTTCGAAAGACCTGAAAGAAAAATTGGAATTGCGTATTATACACCTGTACCATAAACTTAATCTAATGGTTCAATTCAGCAAACAAACATTGTGGACCTGTTTGCAGTGTACATAGAATTACTAATATAATATATGTATACGATTCATCTTTGGTGATCGAAATTGTATTTGGTTGTAAACTCAAGCAATATTGACAACAAGGCAGTGGCGTTGAGAGGGATTGAACGTTCTGCGGCCAAGTTCTTTAGTTTCACTCCTAACGAGGAGCCGAAAAGACAGCCATGTAAAGGCGTCGCTGATATTATTCCAGAGAATAGTTTAAATTATTACGACTATATGTCTTAAACTACGTAACAGAAAAAAGCAAAAATAACCGACAACTTGAAAAATCCATGAACACAAATCGAAAATGTAAAAAGAACGTACAATGTTGCAAATTAAATCCAAAATATTCCTAAAAGATATATCCCAGGTCAAAATGTTCCAGTTGTGTTTAAAATAAAGTCGATTTATAAGGTTTGATGTGCATGTAGTCTTGAATATGTTTACATGCCAATGTTTTGTAAAAAAAATCTATTCAGATAATTACAGACCAATATCATTTGTGCCAATATATCCAAATTGTTTGAAAACCATGTTTTCAAAACGCTCTATTGAATCATTTGAAAGTTCAATTTTGTTCACCCAACCCAATCTAGAATGAGACAGGAAAATGTCAATTTGCGTAATAAAACTCCATTACGATTCGTTGCTTGCTATACACAATAGAAATTTAGTTGGAACGATATACCTTTACGTTCAGAAAGATTTTGATATAGATGACCATGCATATTAAAATATGTACATGGAAATTTGAAAGTAAATATGTTATCATTTATCACTGCCTCTGCTCAAATCATAAATTTATGACAGAACCCAACAAGTTGTCATTGGTAACATTAAATTATAACTGATGTCCATTGAAAATGAATTTTCCAATGATCCAATTTAGGGCCTTTCTTGTTCTCATTATTTATAAATGATTTGCATTTATATATGCAATATTACAAAACTGATGTATATGATGATGGTTCCAGAATTGGTGTATATGCTGATGGTAATACTTTACATACGACTGCGTTTGTGTATACAATGCAAAGTACACGAACAGACAAAAGTGTGAAATTGATACAGCAGGAAGACATCTTGATCTGATAATGTAACCTTGAGCAAGGAACCAGAGCACAAACTTTGAATAATACGTTTAATCATTTTGAATTTTGAATTGTACAACTTTGGCGTTCCTCGACTAAATTAAAGATTTTTTAAAACGGCATCAACAACAGTTTGACATATATCTCAATGAAATATAGCAAGTGTCTCCAAAACTGAACAAAAAATGTTGAGAAAAAAGTGTTTAAATTGGAAGTTTAATGGGGTCAATGTATGCTTACCTCAGTAAAAGGCAAAACAGTGCTTTTTCGGAACACTCGAATAGAAGAGGCGTGGCCCGAACCGACTTCACATTTAATTCCACACGTCGCTTTAGTAAGATTACATTCAATACGAATTTGTAAACGTATAATTCTATAAACCCTGCCAAAAAGGAATTTGTCCACTTTTTCTAAACTTGCTTTTCTTTCTATCAATCCTATCAATGTACAATACGGCTCAGCATCCAGTAAAGCTTGTAATGTTAAAGGTGAGTTACTGAAAACGTTACACGATAGTCTGACGAGTTTGGTTACATTCATGTCCTTCTTACCTTTTATATGACACAGGGGTTTAATCGATTCCACCGTATATTATGTAATTATAATGAGAAGTTCATCGAATTAACAAGTTCCACCTGTTGCCATTTATAAAGTAACAATTTACATCTGCTGCCGAAATGACTAGAGTTAAAACGCAGTTAGAACAGCTATCTATACTAAGGAAACATTTATCGCATTATGAATCTGCCTTTATTAAATTACAAAGTGTTACTAGATATTTATGCATTAGGCGCTGGTCTTCTACCATGTGATGTCTCATGCAATTATCGATTATGAACACTTTGTCTTTACTTTGAGTTTTCTTCGAACCGGCCCTTTCGTGTGAGCTTCACTCGCGCTAAAATATGTTCTGTTGTGTTTTCATGTTACGCTTTGCTACAACAGGTAACCGTTTTCCCATGTACTCAGAATTTACAAGAAGCCTCACTCGACTTCCCAACATATATAAGGTTGACTAATATGTACATTTTATGTGGCATTTGTTTGTAAAATGTAATCTGGAACCTGAAATCACTGTCATTGCGATTCATATAATGCTGAGAGGATAGCTAACATTACCATAGTGTTTTGTCTATATCCGCTGCCAAACAGACTTTATCTAGTGCAGAGACGTCAGTTGGAACACACACACACACACACACACACACACACACACACACACACACACACACACACACACACACATTGGAAGTTTGATTGAATTGGATCATTTAGTTGTTTCAAACGGGGATCCATTTTAGTGCCAAGCTTGCATCAGGCATATGTGGTTCTTTCGTAAAAGTGCAAGTAAAATATAACGGAAAAATATACCATCTTGAGATTATCCTGGAAGACCAGTGTCTGAATTCGTCTATAATCGCTGTAGGTCGCAATTGCACGTAGTTTACTGAAGACCCCAAAGTAAAAGATGCAATGCAAATTAAGAACCAGTAGATAAGAAATAAATATACATAACCTATTTAACATGACATATTCTTCCTTGAAGCAATCTTACACACCTGAGGTTTTGAACCTGTTCATGTTTCACTAGCATCCCTGATTAGTGAATTGGTATGAGCAAACATAAACTTATTTTTAATGATGATCATGTTAAACCATACAGGTTTTCCATAACTGATAGATCGTTACATTTCAAATGGTCGTAATCGTAAACGTTTTCCTAATTTAATGAAAGATTGATTTGGACTCAGCAATTAAAGTTATGTTCCTACATATAAACATATTTTTAAAAATGATCTGTATTACTGAGTTATGCAGAGTGTAAAACAAAATCCCCCAGGGCGTGAAACAGGTGTACAGCAAGACAAAATCAATATTACTATACAACGACCATTAATGTTACAAATGAGTTCTCAAATACTGCTTGTTTTTTTTAGAAAAGACAAATGTCATTACGAGCAGCAGAGAGTGTGAACAGACCAAGTTTTCAAGCAAAAATAAGGCTTCTACGGAAACCGAAATTATTTAACAAAATGCAGAGAGTGTGAACAGACCAACTCTTTTAGGCGTCAATTTACTAAACTGAGGCTTCCCAAAATTGCTTATATAGGCCTCAATTTAGTAAACTGAGGTTTCCTTGAAAATACTTAATTAATTGTTTTAATAATTTGAGCAAAGAATAAAAAAAAAATTGTTAGTAAAAAGACGCCATTGTCATTGGCGTTCACATTCTCTGCTGCTATGAAAATCTTCGATTTTTACTAACAATTTTTTTACGATGAAAGTCCTAGGACGAAAATCCCTTCACGATGAAAGTCTTTAAGACTTTACAAACAAACTAATTTGCAAAACCTCACCTCGCAGATCAATCAAATTATTAGATTGGTCTGTGAGTTTGAAATTAATTCTCGTTAACGAATTATTATGACATCGCATATAGACTGGATTAGTTGGGTCTTCAATAATTAGAAATCCTGGAGGAGCCGTTGGTGCAAATGAATATAGAATATAACCTTGCTGAGCTTGATTTGATTGCTCGAGATTTATTTGATAGCTTCCTTCGATAACGTCACATACTAAATTCAATGATATCACCGAGGATATATTCACATTGAATGGAGCGATATGTCTCCCACCGCCATCTGGGTCGTTATTAAATGTCAGAATATTTGTTTGTTGTCGTGATAATTTCTTCCAATCGTCATGGATTTTCTTAAACCCAATATCGATGGCATAACTGAGATATTATTTTAATTCGTCGGGGTTATACCCAGGGATTTTAGATGTTTGAATATCCTCTTTGGGGATATTGTATTCTACCGCAAACACTTCTTTATAAATTTCATTCATTAATACTTGTTGAATAATTTGCGCATGAAATGTTTCCATATCGTTGATGATTTTGTTACATGCTTCTACAACGTTGATAAATTCATCTTGGGTGAGAGAGCCGGATTTTAAGGATATTAACAATAATGAAAAATCATTATTCATCGCTGTTAAATTTTCTTTGATTAAACTAGTGTAAAATATCATATTACTCTGGTTGTCATATCCTGTAAACTTGTTGGGAGAATAATCTTGATAACTTTTTATTGGATTATCAGGTTTCATCTTGTCTGTGACATAATCAGATTTTACAGGTTCTGGTATATCAACGGTTTCTCGTCGAGACGGTAGTTCAGGCCATCCTAATATTGATCTTATAGAACTCTGATAAATATCTACAACATACCCAGGGGAATTAATCTCGATCGCAGATGATAACGTCGGCTCGTGAACCGTTATAGCGATTTTTGATTCTTTTCCAGTGATAGATTTAATTCTTCGTTGTAATTCATTATTGATTTGTTCGATTTGATATGACCCTGTTGGTAACGAGACAACGTTCCAGTCTGGGGTTCCGTCTTCACGATTTTTCCACGCGAATACCAAGGAATTATTTGGTTGTTGACCACCAAATGCTACCGATCTGATATTGGGCCAGCTATGATACACTCGTAATTTTGCTAGCGCGATCTCGCTCACCGGAACGGGAATCGGGAAATTCACACTGAATTCAGGACGTGTTGAGGTTACTGATATCATGCTTGTTTTCACTGGTGTTGTATTTGTTACTATTTGTTGAAGTAGTTTTTGCGACGACATTGTTATTATTATTATTCTGCTCTAATTTTAGCATTGTCTGTTTATACAATTGAGCCATCGTTGAGAATTCGCTATCTGATATTGTTGTGTCGTCGAGTGACGATGATATCAACGAGGACAATTGCGAGTAACCGGCAGATGCAATGTGAAATTTAATTACATAATTGTGTAGTTTACTCTGGCTACACGATGATAGTTTTTTTGTGATCCCGGTTAATATACCCGCAATTGTAGCCACCGCGGAAATAGCGATTGGAACTACGACCGGAGCAATCATTGTAACCGAAGACAGTATTATCCCAGCAGCAGTGATTACTCCCGACACCGAGTACACGGTATTATCAACTGCGGTTATTCTTCGTTGGTATTTTTTTATTTTTATTTGATACTCCTCACAGAGAGAGCTGAGTTTAGTTTGAAATTCTCTGACCTGATCATAGCGATACTGATACACTGAAGGGATCGTCATTTTATTTTAAAAGCGCTAGCATTTTCAATTGCGAAATCCGAAGGATTTCCCTTTCAGTTTAATTGTTTACTTAAATCCACTACGAATTCTACGTACCACGTTACTGAAACCCTGACTGGATTTCTATCTGTGGTCGTTATCGTGAATTGTTCAGTTGTATCCTTGTCGATGATCGTTGATACCGTATTATTGACTCCAGATGAACTCGACGATGATATATTAAACTGATTCGGTGATACTATTGTTAATCGATAAATACCCTTGACTGCTGCGGTTATGTTTAAAATGTTGTTTGTGGGAGTCCACGCAAATGATCCGTATTGAATCGTGTATACTACGTTGTTGACGATAGATTTATCATGAGGAATTTTTATTTTTTCAATGACGCTTATCATCCTCGTTGCATCATCCCTCATTGCATTGTTGAATGTTTTAAGCTCATCGATGGATTTTTTAATATCAGGAAGGGTTATTTCAATTTTATCAAATGGGGTTCCAATAAACTTGTCAATGATGTTTTTACGAAGCGTTGAAAACTGTTTCACGTGTTTTTCATATTCGGATTGAAGAGAAGCTAGTTCCAACATAGAATCTTTTATCGAGGTGAGTTTTGGTGTGGTCACTGGTGGATTTCCAAAAAATTCTAGCAGGGGTTTGTCAATTTGGTCAATTGTATTTCTTTGTGTTTCACTAAACTGATCAAATACAACTATATGATCGTCATACTTATCATTGAGTGATTTCAATGAATTCGCCGTGTTATCGAATGTTGCTAATTTATCTGTGATCGTTGAAACAAGTACACCTGGTTTGAGTTTACCCTGATCGGAAAATAACGCGATAGTATCCTCTGCTGCATCTCGTCGTTTAACCAAAATATCATCGAGAGAGATATTACTAGTTTTCAATTTACCCTGACGATCTTGAAATACAACTATTTCACCAGGATCAACACTTGCTAGGTTTAACGTTTCGGCTATTTCATCTTCGATTAGTTTTTTAACGCCTTTGATTTTATCAAGGGTTTCAACTCCACCAGGTTCGGGTTTCTTCAGCGTTGATAAAGGTCGTCCCCAAATATCAATCATTATCATAAAAATCTTTTCTCTGTCTAAATCCAACGGATTTTCAATCAAAAATTCGTAGAATTTTCAAGGATTTTCAATCAAAGAATTTTCAATCCAACGACCGCTAGTATACTCATTCACTATTACATGGGGTGGTTTTCTTGATTCCTTTGAAATAGCATCAAGTACGTTTAATACTTCATTGCCACATATGGGTGGGTCAAGCATTGTCTGTGTTGGTAACGTGGAATACCAACGGGGTATTTTTAATTTACTTACATAGCGGTTAAATTCTTTCGGCGGCGCTAGTCCATATGAGTCAAAATAAATAATCCCACGTGGATCAATCGCGTATGCAACCCAGTGAGTTCCAGGTCCATCGCTGTTATCTAGATTAATAATACCGGTTTCAACGTGATTTGGTTGTGCCGGTAACTGATCTTTCATAAAAACACCTCTGAAGTTTTTAATCGCGAGTTTTTTAGCTGCATCAATTAAATCAAAATTGGACATGGGAACCATAGGTTCCTCAATCGAAGATTCCCGAGTTAGTAAACCGGTCCTAGTCTCAGGCCGCTTCCGCTGTACCATGAATACGGGGTTCCTGGTAGTCTTAGACCCTTTCCTTTCTTTTTACCAGCGCGGACGGATCCACCTGTTGCTTTCTTTAGTGCCATTCCTGCCGCGGTACCAACGGCTCCTAACGCTGCCGCTTTAGCCACCGCTGGGGCCGCTGCGGCAATCAACACTGGAATCAACCCTAACAACGGGAATATACCACCAGTCTTTTCCATGTTTTTAATTGCGCTCGCAGAAAGAGTAACCTGAACTCCTTTTTTTTCTTTCAGCGCTTTATTAAAATGATTAATCTGAGTTTTCGTCAGCGATAGTTTATTCGCCCCGCCATTCATTTGATTAGGTTTCAGTGTTATTGTGGTTCCACATTGCTTAGCTGATTTGGATTGTAATTTTTTTAGCTGACCAGGTGTCAACGTAACATTGATATTACTATACGACATTATACAAAACAGATTGATTCTAAATCGCAAGCGATTCAATTACAGATTTTCCACTGGTGCATCTGCCAATCTCATTCGTCCACCAACACCCTCGAGTATCATTGATTTATCACTGAGAATGACAGCAACCGCCCTATAATTAATAATACCACCAGGACGGGTTACACGAGCTCGGAAGTGTATATCAACGACGGACTGTCTCATCAAGTCAAGATGTTCCAACGAAAAATAATAAATCGGATACAGACTTTTAAAATCCAACTGTGAAATTTGTAGACCAGTATCGACATTTTGATCGCGTCCCATATACGACAGCAACCGATGATAAACTCGTGCAATGTGGTTGTTTTCATAGTTAAGTTGTATATCCTCGGATGGTTCTTGCTGTCCGTTTATTTTCAACGAGACTTCATTAACACCTATCTGATCAAATATCATGTGGGAACGTTCTTGATCGTTTAATCGCGCAGTATTCTGTAGCGCAATAAAAATATGACGTGGAGCTGAAATGCCCTGTTTTGATGCTAGATGCCATGTAAGTGTACCATCAATATTAGAATCCATGGTATCTGTGGACGTTGACAACCAACTTAATAATCTCTTCCCCCCTTGATCCATAAATGACAGTAACCGCGGTTCTGTTGACAACGACGGAGTCAACACTGGCATCCACAGTGATAGTTTTGATAAAATGACTTTACCAGCGGCAACGCCAGCACCGCGCCAGATTGCATAATTATCAGTACCCCTTCTCATTAGCGTTATAGTATGCTTTACTCCATAGATAACTTTTCTGACGTTTCTACAAAATCCAAATATGTGATGGAGCGGAATAGCACATGAAAACCGTCGATGTTGTCCCTGCAACGTTGCTACTCGTGTTGCAAACCCTAGGTTGTAACTGGGAATATTATTTATGACATCAAAATCACCAGCTGGTCTTGTATATCCGGCTGGTGCTGGATTAACTGAAGAAGCATGTGTTGCCTTTACTCTAGAATACTGGACGTGCTCAGCGTTATCAGTAATATCCTTAGAGAACATCATAGATGGACCAGCTGATCTAGTATAATCATCTGAATATCTTGCTAGTCCAATTATTCCGGTAGCAACATCAACTTCACGTTCAATAGATTCGATTTCTCTTCCATCAATGAGATATCTAGCACTTTCAAATAACGCCATGATGCCATTGTTAACAAAACCAACTCGGATAGTTGGGTCATTTGCATATGGTGTATCATCATGCTGTAAAAGTTCACCTTCGACTTCAATAAAGGCTTCAGCGGGTAAAAAGTATTTACTGGTATCATGAACTTGAAGTTCAATTCTTCCACGAAGATCAGGTTGTACTGCGTGATAGGCAAAAAATTGATAATCACGTACAGAGGTATCTTTGAGCACTGGGGCGTCCATGTCAAATGCAACATCAGGGTTCTGTTTGAACATTTTTTATTATATACCCGTTGGTCTAAATTGGAGGCGAAAATGTAAAGATTTTTCATTTATTATAATAATTATTTTTTTATAATAATTTGCAAAGCAATTTCACCGACGACGACTTTGTCGTTGTTTGTAGAAATTCTTTGAATTTCCAAGGCCACTTCCCGCTATCATATTTGCTGTTATGTTATCCTGGGCGTTAGTCATCAACGACTGTAGTTTTTCATCTACTGCGTTATTTATTATTTTACTAACTCGCGCAGGCATAACCTCAGTAGATGGCAGTGATGAAATCACCGCTGGTTTCCTTGAAAATCTAGAAGATTTTCCACGTCGAACTAGCGCTGTTAGTTTATCCTTAGTGGCTGAAAATGCCTTCCCGGCAAGATCACCAACAGCGCTAATACCCTTATCTCGGATAACATCAATTGCTTTCATTGATAATTGTTTTACTAGCGGAGCCACTTTTGGAGCCATTCTTGAAAATAATCCCATTATAGTATTACCGAGACCATCTCCATAGTATGCTCGGTATTTTGGCAATCGTGAGTTTACCACGTAGACGTTAGTTGGTTTATCATGGTTGTAGTGTATGATCATTCTCTATTCAATTGATATTTATCTAATCGCTATGATAACCGTGAAAATCCAAAGGATTTTCTACTAACTCTTCAATGAAATCTCGATATGTTGCAATATCCATGATACCACCTTGAAATAATCGCCTACAGATATCAGCTGCTTCATTGATTATTTCCAGTGAGTTATTCCCGGCTCGTTTTCCTCCTACGAGTACTTCTAATCGTGCTATATCACTGAGAATATTGCCAGGACAGAAACTCGAAGAGTTTCCAACGCTAGAGTTTCCAACTAAACCACTACCCTTTTTTTTAGTTGTACCAGTTGCACCCTTCTTAGAATCAGCCTCTGCCATTATTTGTATTTCATCAGGGATTGGGTCTGCTGTGTATACTGGTGGTGCTGATGTGACTCCCTTTATCATAGCTAGAAACTGATTATAATCACTACTTATTTCTTTTGTGATTCTATTTTTCTGGCGGTTTGCTAAAAACACCTTATTTGCCCAAACTTCTGAACCATTTACAAAATCTTTAGCCGTGTCGTCTATTAAATACTTAACTCTCTTCGCTTTTTTAACGTTGTCGTTGGTAAATTTAGCTAATCCAGAGAGTGTTGGGATATTTCTGATTGTATTTAACGCATCAACTGTAAATATCTTTTCAGGAGGATAGTCCCCTTTCGGAACAGCTCTCGTTTCTTCTTCTTCTTCTTGAAATTCTTCAGGTTCAGGTTGTGGTGAGGAAATATCAACATCACCTAATCGTTCAACTTCTTCCTGAAGTTCTCGTTGTTGTTCTTCTTGTCGTCTTGCAGTAGTTATTATATCACCAGGAAGTGTTTTTAATGATTTTTTTGTTTGTTTAGTTCGTTTTGCTATTTTTTCAAGTTCACCAAGAATAGGTCTCTCTACTCGTTTTCCCTCTTCAGGGATATCACCGTATATAGCTCGTTCAGTAGCTGTTTTCACATCTGTAGTTGCAGTAACAATAGGTTTGAAGAGTTGCTCTGTATCCTCTGTAAAGTCAGTCTGAAGTAATTGCCGCTGTTGAAGTTTTTCACGTATACGATCACGAAGTGGTAATATTTTATTAAGAGCGCTAAGTCGCTCCTTTACGGTCCGTGTGGTTAATGATTGTCCTACCATTATTGAAAGAGTATCACTATTGTCAAATTGCAAGTAAAAAAAAATCACTAGATTATACTTCCCTGTTGTCACACACACAATTTTACTTCCTCATAGGTAGTGATTATACATGTCATATACCGTACTGGTTGAGGCTCTCTACGCGTGGGGCTCATCACCCTGCTCCATTAACATTTTTAATTGTCTCACCTTACAATTAATAAGCCTCTTTTGTTCATATTCTAAGCCTAATTGCTTTCGTACACGTTCAACGATGCTACATAATGGTACAAAAATATTAACGTCTTCAGTATTGACTAAACTTTCACGTATAAGCTTTTGTATCCGCTAAGTTAAAAAATATTTCTTAGCGAGGACGTATTTTCCGGTCTGTTCTGCAAATTGTATGTCCTCGAAATCGGTCATAATTTAATCACAATCTAACCCTGAACATAGTTTAACATTTTGATCTTTAAGCTTGTTGATTTCAATAATAATTAATTTGAGATTTTCAATATTCATATTATATAAAAATATATTTGTTGAATTGGAAATCCAAAGGATTTCTAAAATGAATTCTGGACCGCTAAGGTGTTGATCATCTTTAGCAGCCCAGAAGCTTAATGCGATTATAGGTGATTATGATTGACGACGGCACAATTACACATAACCGTTTTGAACCCCCTTGGTGTTTTATACATCAAGCAGCGCGCTCAACGGTTACAAACCGACAAACACATAACAATAGATTATAGGTGAACAATGACAATGGTATATACAATGAATTGATTTCAATGACAATGACGACGGTACAACAATAGATTATAGGTGAATGAATTGATTTCAATGACAATGGTATATACAATGAATTGATTTCAATGACAATGGTATATACAATGAATTGATTTCAATGACAATGACGACGGTACAACAATAGATTATAGGTGAACAATGACAATGGATGACGCGGGCTATTTCTACATCCAAGTGTAAAACCAAACCTGAAATCACGAAACTTGGTTTGAATGTCAATAATAACGTTCACGCCACGTGTGATTTCAGGTTTGGTTTACACTTGAATTTCGGCTAAGCCCAATTATAACAAGGACGGATTTGTATATAACCACTCATTACAACGAAGTGACATAAAGAGGTGTAGTGCTTGTAATTGTTTGTTTTGTTTATTAGCGATCACTGATAACGTTGAAAACACGCATAATACTTGAAACAGACACTAAAAAAAATGTTTAAATACGACGTGTCTATAAAACAGTTCTGTTAATACTTGAAAAAAGACGAAATTGATTATGTGTTGTTCAGATTCATAATAGCGAAACTAACCAATCAAAAACTACTTCGTGAAATTCTGAAAGAATTTCCATTCACAAACGGTAACTCTGTCATTGGTGATTTATCACACGCGCGTTACCTAACGGAGTTATTTCCCCTAAATTTCCAATGCGTAATTACGACTTATTCATAATAAAACTGAATGCTGTTTTTAAAACGTTTTGAAAAAGCGGTCTTATAAATCCCCTCTGCTACTTTTTGTACCGAGGGAGGGCAAATATCGAAATGCCTACCAGCTTCTGACATTGATTGAAATACTCTCTCCGTGTTATTTTCAGTATTAAACGATCTTACGGGTCTCTTCCCAATTGATTTACAAGTACCAGTTTTTCCAGATGCAGTATTCTCACTTTGTGTAACAGCTCGTAAATTATTCAAAGAATTATCAGTCTTAATGCTATTTATGTGATCAATAACAAAACCATCCTTGATCAATCCATTAAATACTTCATAGATGAAACGATGATTGAGAATCATTTTCCCTCCAGCGCCAAATATCAAATACCCCATACCATTATCACCCCCAACAGATTTCTTGAGTTTACAATGTCTGACAACACCATCACGAGAAGCTTCGTAATTTTCAATAACAGGATGTCTTTGAAATTCTTGGCTCATTTATATACTAATACTTCTATTTGTCTAATTCGTTAATTGGCTGAGATATAACATTGGCAAATCTGCCTATGTAGTCTTGAGCAGTTTTTATGATTTTGCCGTTGACGTTGTCGTTGACAGAGTCAGGATTTTTGATTCTTCGCTTGTCATAATAACGCTTCAACTCTCTATAACGCTTACCCCCGCAACTAATGCATAACTGCGACTTACCTCTTACACCTACCCCACAATACAAGCACGGAAGAGGCCCCTCCGAACCGTTTCTCACACTTTGCATATGATACCCACAGAATTCATTTCTGCATGATTTGTTACACGGAGTCTTTGATCCAATCATAAGCCATTTGCAATGATTCATTATATAAAAAACTTTTTATTTAAATACTTGTTTTAATTATAATATGAAGGAGTTCAAGAGATTATCGAAAATTACGCCTTGGAAAAATGCTAGATTTAATCTCGATAGAATCTCTGATATACCTAAAAGTCTAATAGATGACAAAACCCTGCTGAGTAAAATCAGCGACTGTTTTAATGAATTTAAGCGCGATGGAGCATCTCATGCGTGGTCGACATTTCGAATTATTGGTGTCAATGTACCCGTAATTGATGCTACTATGAACGATACAAGAGCAGCTGAGATACTTTCACACCTTGGCGGGAAATCCCAGCGGAGGTATTTTTTTAGAATAAAATTCATTATCGAAGACGAAGGTGAATGGATTATCAGAGATAAATTTGAACCAATCCTCAAGGATAAAAAATTTGTTATTGTGAGTAGAGATTCCAAACCAGGAATTCTAACTGGAATTGACAAACCATACTATGAGAGATCTTACCCTGTAACAGCAGTTGTTTACGGAATATATCAGCTAAATGATAAGCCAAGTATTGCAAAACTAGCTCCGATGAAAACAGCGTTAAAATCACATGGTGATTTGACGGAGTCGTCATCGTTAAATTGTGTAGCAACACGGTTAATGGAACACTTCACAAATGCATCCCGGGGAAACAAATTAACTGAACAACGACGAAACAAAATAACCGAATGGGAACTGACAGTGAAACAGCGTGGGGCAATGATTTCCGATATAGCTAAATTAGAAGCATTATTAAAATTTCCAATATCGGTAGCAACGATAACCGGAGAAGTATTATACGAACCGAAATATCAATCGCGAGGAGCTCCAATTGAAATTATTGATCATAACAAACACGCGTGGTCACCTGCGGTAAATATATTTCCACGAGAACGAATCGTGAAATATATCCCTAAGGAGTTTTACAAGGATGTGTTCTATGAAGAGAAATTATTTGATGCTATTGTTACGTTGTGTAAGGATGATCCTATGTCAGTGTGGTTACTTCGCAGCGCTGAAGATTCCGAATCAGGATTTGATCAGTTTGTAAGACCAAATGGAGAATTATATCGCATTGAAGAATTAGATAACAGGATGAGAAAAATCGCTAATGAATTTTCACCTGAAAATTCTAAAGAATTTTCTAATAAAAAACTACTTACGGATAGTTTTACAATTCCATCTGTGGTAGCTCACTTCGCAAGAGAAAAAAACTCATGGCGTCCAACACGAAGTGATTTTCTCAATGACGTGAAGTTGAGTTGCGTCGAATTAGGTCATGGAGGATTGTGGAATACGAAATACTCACGTGATGGTATGATTTCAATTGATATATCCGCGTGTTATCCTGGAAGTTTTCTCGGGTATGGAGAATGCTCTGAGTATTTTAAACGATTTGGACATCCCACACATGAAATGACTCGTGTTGCGATTAATGGTCGTTTGCCTGATTTTGATTTAACCGGGTTCGCTCGTGTGATATCATTTGAACTCGCTGATGGGTTACATCCGTGTAGTTATGTTTGGCTTGGTAGACATATGTCTGAAAAGGCGTGGATGCCAATTGTGTTATTGCGGTATATGATTGATTGTGGTATGCTAATATCGTTAATTGTCAGTGAAGCGATTATATCCTATCGAGCTCAGAAGGATGTTTGGTTACCAAAACCTGATCTAGATCGTATAATTAGCGAACAGCGAAAACAATTTCCTAATTTCAGTGAAGAACAAATCATGAATTGGTCTAAGGAGTTATTTGAAATTAAAAACAAAGAAGCCAAAGATTTCGGACGAAAAATAATTGGTAAATTCACTCAAGGTGGAAGATTTGACAATGCAAAATACTCTTCGAGGTTGATCATAGACAACGCAGAATACGATTTTATTGTAGCGGATTTAACGAAACAGGGAAAACTTGTATCCCGTAGGGATGCTTTTCTATCCAATGGTGAGAAATTAGGTACGGTTGTTACCTACTGTGATGGATATAGTTGTCAGTACACACATTTGAGAAGTTCTATGCTCGGTTATTCTATTATTAATCTATTTTCGATGATAAATAGATTTCCTAATACCGCGGTTAGAGTAGCTACTGATTCGATGTATATACACAACAAATACAAATCAGCTGTCGCGGCATTCACAGATCCCGAGGAAGCGTGGGGACGTTGGCGATTTAAAAAGGAAAAACTACATGAGTATTGTGAATCCGCAGACGTTGCCATCGACGATAAATACTTGAAAAGCAACAATAATCTCTCAGAGATTCAATCAGAATTTTCTAATGCACCACCCGTATCTGATCCCGTATGTAGATACAAGACAGTTTATTTAAACGGCTGTGGTGGATCAGGAAAGACAACTCGGGTAATTGAGTTATTTCGTCGGGAAAATCCTACGGATTTCACAAACATGATTGTGCTAACACCAACTCACAGACTCGCCAGAGATATGATAGCGCGGGGAGTAAAAGCCTGTACTTATCACAGCTTCTTTCGATGGAAAGGCGATACATGGACTCCTGATCGAATGGGCGATAAATTCATTCCTGAAATCATAATCTGGGATGAAATATGCACGGTATCGTTGACAGTATTACAGATATTTCTTGAATGGTTGTTATTGAAAAATACAAAAGTCGTCATGTGCGGGGATCACGGCCAACCACAGCCATTTGTTGGTGGATCTCCACATGAGTGGTTGAAGGGATTTGTAGATTATTATGAAGAGATTAATACCGACCATAGATCACTTGATGAACAATTACGAGAATTCAAAGCGCTAATTAGATTACAACCGGATAAAATCCAATGTGAAATAGCGCGTGAAATAATTTCAGAAACTCCCATGAATGATTTTTGGGAAACATGGAGACCAAATGATTTAATAATCGCGAGTAGAAAAATAGTCAGAGACGCGCTTCAGATGAAATTATTTGAATTGCATAAAGAAAAATTTGCAACACTTCCAGTACCGTTGTGTTATAGACCTTCGAATACACGAAAGCAGAATATCGACGTTGACATTCCTGGACAACAACAAAAGCAGAATTTAGTATTAAATGATATTGTGCTGGTTGATATCAGCGTCGTCGAAGATGCATTGCGTGCTGATAAATCCCCATGGACGTTAGGTTATGCAGCAACAATACACTCTTCACAGGGATTAACTATCACAGACACAATTGTTTGGATAGTAGATAATCACATTGAGTGGTCAAATTTAGTTTATCTCGCAGTATCCAGAGTACGGCGAATAAACCAACTTCGAAGAATTGTTTTCGATGATGAAATCATTGGTGACGATATTATCAGCGCCGATGATATCACTGGTGATATAATCAGAAAAAAACTCTCTGGTTATAAACAACAGGATAAAAAAAATAATAGAAAATTTGACATTGATGCTGAATTAATAATTACGCTAAAGCAACAACAGAATAATCACTGCGCGAGTTGCAATTGTATAATGCGTTGGCGTTATTCGGATAAAGATCCTCGCCAATTTACCGTAGACAGAAAGAATAGTAGCGTAGGTCATACCAACGATAACGTTATGCTGACTTGTCTTGAGTGCAATAGACGCAGAGGTGCCAGCACCTTAGGTGCTAATTAAGACCACGCGGTGGCAATTGAGTATCCTCAGGAATCACTTGTAACTGTTGTCGAGTAAATCCTCGCTGAGGAGCAGTTGAATCCAGTTTATAGACTGGAGGTCTACCAGTTGATCGTGTTATACCGGATATCTTATGCGTCGTGACGCTCCAAATAGGATCGGTAGCTCTTTTTTTACCACCCTCAAGCTCTCCTGGTTCGTATAAGTACCTTACAATGACATTACTACCAAGAATTGGTTGGGAAACGCTAGCGTTTCTAGAGAAATCTTTTTGTGGTTGTACGGGTATATACTTCTTTTTAATAGCGTTGACAGGTTTCATATTAATTGTTCTAGTAATCTCATTATTGATTGCGGTAACTACACCTGGTAATCTCTTGACCCATTCACGGGATCGTTTATAATGGATAAATTCTTTCGCGTATTGATATCCAAATAACCGCTCAGCAAGTGTCCGATTAAACCGTTCAACAATTGCCTGATCGCGATGTAGCGCGGTGTGTCCTCGTCTGATGGCGACATTATGATGTTTCATCGTTGTTAAAACAGCGCCTTGAAATTCCTTGCCAGGATCAACTTGTAACAGATTTGGCCAGCGTAGAGGACCTCGTCGATAAATTTTTTCAAATGCAGAAGCTACTTCAGTAGATGATTTTGTCCTTAGCGGTTCTGCTTGTTTGTATCGACTCGCAATATCAACTACGGTTAACGCGTATTTGTAACCGTTGTCATGCGGCAGAAATAGTATATCAGCTTGATGAACTTCATTAGGAACGGTCACATCAAAATGCGAGAAGTTAATTCGTTTAGGCGCTGGTAGATAAATTTGCCATATTGCCTGTTTGGATAACCAGTTCGCTGCAGTGGTTTTTTTCACCTTTGATGCGCTAGCGAGTTTATTGATTGCTGCGTAACCTCTCCAGTATCCTCTCGGAGAATAATAAATAGATTCCATATTAAAATGCTAGCATTTTCAATTACCAGCACCTAACATCAATTTACCCTTCATAGCAGATTTTACCAACCATGAAGCCAATTTTTCTTTGAAGGATTTATCAGGAATAGCATTTAATGCATGAATTAATTTCACATCTGCTAGATGTCTATGCTGCAAGTTGCTGCTTTTATACGCGACATCATGAGCATGACACGCCTTATCAATAGCGTTTATTGGATACTCGCCGGGTCGGGGCAGATTTTGATCATCAAGTCTGATATCTAATCGTGTTCCCGGTCCACAGTAGCTATATCCTGGAAGGTGCTTTTCTCCTGGATACTTTGCCCACGGTGTTCCTGGGAGTTTTGCTAACTTGGCTGCAATATCACCTCCTCGTTTTTTTTTAAAGGTTTCGTGGAAGTAAATCTAAATTTCTTTGTACTACATTGTACGCATTTACCAGAAAGCGCTGATCGATTATTTTTCGTTGTAATCGTCGTCAAGTCATTTGTGCCAGTACGCGTCCTACACTTCACACAATATAGATCCATAATTTATATATAACGGCATGAATGTAATTGATTATTCAGCTACGAGACGACGGGAACCTATTAGACACCAAGCAATGTTACCAAACTCTATTCGCGCGATTATCATCGGACCATCTGGATCCGGCAAGACACAATTGCTACTTAATTTGATAACGAGATGGATGAAGTGGGATAAGTTGTATATGATTGCTCCGAGTGTAGATGATCAGCGATGTTATGAAGTGTTAAAAGATTTTAACGAAGCCGCGCGAGAAATTAACGGCGATGATATTATTGAGTTTATAACCGATATCGAAGAGGCACCTAGCATTGACTCCATTGACGGAAGTATTAACAATTTAGTTGTATATGATGATATCATGTTAGATAATCAAAAAAATCCTGCTAGAATATTTTCCAGAGGCAGACATAAAAACACCGACGTGATATATGTAACTCAACGTTACACTCAAATACCAAAAGTGATCAGAGATAACTGCAATATGCTGTGTGTATTTAACGGAGTTGATACACATACTCTTAGAAATATTTGGCAAACTTGGTGCGGTGGCAATATGGATCATAATCAATTTAAAAATTTCTTTAGCCGCGCTCAGACAATCCCACACGGATTTGTGACGATAAATTTATCAGACCCTCGGACAAGATATCGTGTCGGACTTGATCAAATATTTAGTTAGTAAAAAAATTGTTAGTAAAAATCGAAGATTTTCATAGCAGCAGAGAATGTGAACGCCAATGACAATGGCGTCTTTTTTTTAAATTTTTTTTTTATTCTTTGCTCAAATTATTAAAACAATTAATTAAGTATTTTCAAGGAAACCTCAGTTTACTAAATTGAGGCCTATATAAGCAATTTTGGGAAGCCTCAGTTTAGTAAATTGACGCCTAAAAGAGTTGGTCTGTTCACACTCTCTGCATTTTGTTAAATAATTTCGGTTTCCGTAGAAGCCTTATTTTTGCTTGAAAACTTGGTCTGTTCACACTCTCTGCTGCTTTACGCCTTATTATTTCCAACTTCATCCGAACACCTAAGAATTCCTAAAAGAAGTCCAAAGTAACGGTACAACATTGGAATAAGTTGTTTTTGAACATTGCAAAATAGGCACAGATAACAGAATTGATAAAGCCAAGGGTGAATACCATCATTAAATTCAGATCAAATGTATTTCAAAAAGATATATTTCGTAAAATGAAATCAAACACAGTTACGTTGTGCATACTATTGATTTTGTCAAGTTCCTTTTAAAGTTACAGCTGTGGTCAGTAGATCTTTGCATCTTGCACGCAGTTCGATTTAGACTTTTAATGCTCTCTACGCCATCACCGCTATATAAGAGCTCTGGTATCCATAGTTTATTTTTCATCTAATTTTGTAAATAACACCAAACAAATCAGAAGTCTCGTTAAGAGAAACAAGTAGTTCTTAACACGTGTACCATTTTTTTGTTTATTTTAATGATTTGCTGATGTAATTCTAATACTTCTCTTAATTTAAATTTAAACTAACACAATTTTTCGTAAAGCAAATATATTAAAAGGTGTATTTGCAAAGCGTAAAATTCATCATCATTTCAAGTCTTCTTTCTCGGTACGTACATTTGCTTGTTGCTACGCTCTTGAATTGATGAGGAAAATAAATCTTACATGTGTGAAACCGGACTAAGATCACTTGTTGTGAATTGAGCGAAGTACCGTCTCAAAGATGTAGAAAGTCCGAGCGCACATGTTATACCTTATAATAGGGTCATAGACGCGAACTTCACCGCGCCATTCGGAGTTTCTTTCTGTTTTTTTTTTTTGCAGATTATTTCTGCAACCGGGCCATAGTTGCATATTCCTGCTGAAGCTTCCTTAATTCGGCTTGAAGAACGTTACTGATGGGTGTCGACGTAACTTCTTTTTGGCGTCGCGTTCCTTGTCGACTCATGGACCTTGATTCCGCAGCACTCATTTGCATCGTTGTGCAGGTTTCAGGGTTCGATTGTGCCAAGAAAAAACTACATCCCAGTGTGACCTCATATAACGAGTCACTTGCGTCGTTCGCGTAATGGACTTAAATTTCCTTCTTGTGTAATCCTCAGGCTTTACGATGTTCTTACCGACAAGGGCTGGAGCGCTAAACCTTTCTGTAAAGTTTTTTTTTCATTCTATTTATCTGGTAATTTAATACCAGAATTGGATATTCCATTAAATACTTTCAATATAAAATACACATCAATCTATTAATTTTACCGTTTTTAAAGACAGTGGTTTATTTATAAAGGAAATATCTCCGCTCCGGTTGTGCTTGTGAACTGTCATAGTTAAAATAATAGACACGCTACAGGTTCTAAGCTGGTACATTTGAAGATTTTCCAGCCAATTACAGCCGTTTGAATGCAAAAAAGACGTGAACCCTAAATATCACAAACAACATGTTTGAAGGACCACATGTTATATAAGCATTCATCTCAAATATTTTATGCGTGCCATGTAATTGTAATTGAGATAAGCTTGATTTTTATATACCATGTAAAGCAAAATGACTCATCAACGTCTCTTTAATTATTAAGAAACATTATTTACATCCAGCATGATTCAAACTGATACAATCCTGATTAGTAGTATAGTGTCTAAAATTCACAGCTCAAACAGTAAATGAAATACCTCATACTTGAAGTAAAGACGATGGTGCGAAAATACGTTTTCGGTGCCCCTATAAAGAAAGCAATACAAATGCTACGTCGTTTTAAATAATTGAAATAAAACTTCTGTAACTTATTAAACATGTATCCATTGAGAATCCGGTGTATTGGGAATCATACGTTATCTTGAAATAATAATACTGGCGAGTTTCGAATTTGGCTATCTCCTAATGAAGACAATTAATGTACATTAATGACACATGTACAATATCCCATTGAGAAGCAGGCACGCGAGAATTGTTATTCTGCTTGCTTAATTATTACTTTTTATATACGCGCGCAGAATAACCTATTTCGCTTGACTTAGCACATTTCCATACAAGAATTGCTTACCTGACTAAAATCACAATGTTTTGCCAGGTATAAATAGCGATCGACTGAATGGTGAACGTGCTCACGTGCCTAGGTTCGGTCAATAAAGATTTATGCGTGAAGATTAAATCTCTAAAACCAGAGGGAACGTTAAAGTGCAATAACTGCCATAGTAAGCAATCACTATCACAGAGTACAAACAAGAAAGTCATGCCGGACATGTCTTTGTCTGTGATACAGTATAATCACTACCACATAGACAATCACGCCGCACATGCAACATATTAATCAGTAGCAGTATCAGGGCAGTGCGTTCAGGTTAACACAGTCAACTACACGGTAGCAAAAGCCTCCGATAATATCACGTGTTCGTATTCCAGTTCCATATTGATGGAAGCGGCAATGAATTCTACCCAGACTAATACCTGAACAGTTGTCACCATCACATGGAATGACACATGTGTCTTATCTATTCAGGAAGACACCATTATATGCGTTTTGGATTTTGTTTATCGGTGTTGTCTAAAAGTAACAGTTCTTGTTTTATCTTGAAAATATATGTAAATGCCATACCGCATACACAACTGGGATATTCCAATGTATCGATGGTAATAAAGCGATTAGCACAGATCAGACTGGTACAATTCACGTTTCTCAGCCACTACTGCGGTACAGATATTTTGTGTCCATGTATCATTACAATATAACGGCAGAGATAAGTTGTGCCATACATGATAGTCAATTACAGTATCATCGTATTTGTCACGTGACGTTTTCAATAATGTGTATAAATAGCAGTGTTATAACAGCGGTTGCTATTGGTTACTGGTCTAGGTCACAATTGTGTTTATATCACATATGAATATTCTCTTCCATGGCCGCCTTTTGGTACAGTCAGGTTTCACATTTTACAATCCACGCTTTCGTATATGAGGATACAGTCAGGTGGTGAAAACATTATGTGACCTAGATCAGAATAACCATACTATCTAAAATCACAATTATGCTTTATTAAATATTATATCCTGTCAATCAGCCATTTCATACATTAGTATTCTATGTGTACATGTGATATGTAGAATGTCAAGTAAACGTTCAGTTACTTTATCAATTTTCTCATCTTTTCCATATATTTAAAACTCTTGCCTTCAAGAAAACAGTATCGAATTCTACTCGCTCTGCATCATTGGTGGAGAGAATTAATTCGAATCCTTCTTTTTCAACCAAAGAAAAGATTACTTGCTCGAAAGTTTTTCGCAAATCATACTCCATAACCGTTTTCATCGTTTAGTCAAAATACGGTCTCGTCGTGATGTCATCGCCCTCCCACCCACCCCTGCTGCTATGGGTTAACCAAATTTTTGATCGAGTCTTTAGGACTTTACAAACAAACTAATCGCTAACACCTCATCTTGTAGATCAATTAAATTATTTGACTGGTCGGTGAGTCGGAAATTAATTCTCGTTAACGAATTATTATGGCATCGCATGTAGACAGGATTAATTGGGTTTTCAATAATTAGGAATCCTGGAGGAGCTGTTGGTGCAAACGAATAAAGAATATATCCCTGCTGAGCTTGATTTAATTGCTCTAGATTAATTTGATAGCTTCCTTCAATTGCATCACATGTTAAATTGAGCGCAATCACCGTTGGAATATTCACATTGTGCGGGACAATATGCCTACCGCCACCATCTGTATCATTATTATATTTGAGGAGGACAGTTGAATCTAGTGTTTGTAGCACCTTGATATTGTTTCTAACAATTTTTGTTAGTTCCTCAGCGTTATATCCGGGAAGCTTGAAATTACTCAGATCGGCTTCTGTGATATTGTAACCGGTTAGGAATCGTTGTTTATTGTCGCTGTTGTCATTGGTTATTGTTTGAATAATTAGTTCATTTATATATTCCATGTCAGATACAAGCTGATTTAGTATTTCAACGTGTTTTTGTGAATTTGTTTGCCGTAGTTGTTCTAGTTGTGTTTTATGTAATTGATTAATTTCATTAAAATAACGAGTGACGTCATTTAGCGTAAATGAAATAGTAACAGATGAGTCAGCTGTTCTTTTAATAATAAAATCCCATTGCAACGTGTTTTTGTTGGTAAATATAAATCTATCGGCGATTTTTCCTTTTTTATATCAGATAAATTATCTCGATATATGGGATTGATTTCATGATATGATTGTACGTCTGTGGTTAAGTCGGTGGCGGATTTCTCCGGTGTTTTTTCAGGCCATCCTAATACTGTTCTTAACGAGCTGTTATATATATCTACAATGTATCCCTCTGTGCTTATTTCGATCGATGACGAGAGCGTCGGTTCATGAAGTTTAATAGCTATTTTTGATTCTTTTCCAGTGATTGATTTTATTCTACGCTGAATTTCAGCATCGATTTGCTCAATTTGGTACGACCCAGTTGGTAACGAAACAGTTTCCCACGCTGGAGTACCATCGGGTTTATTCCACAAAAACCTTAACGAGTTATTGGGTTGCTGACCGCCAAATACAACCGATCTGATATTAGGCCAGCTATGATACACTCGTAATTTTGCCAGCGCGATCTCACGCACTGGAATCGGAGAAGGGAAGTTCACACTAAATTGTGGGTTTGTTGATGTTATTGATATCATGCTTGTTCGTATCGGATTGGTATTCTCCGCGATTCGTTGAAGCAGTTCGAGTGACATTATTGTTAACGCTGTATTCAATTTCCAATTTCAACATCGCGGAGTTATACAACTGGGTCATCGTGGAAAATTCAACATCGGATATGAACGAATTATCTATCGACAGCGAGATCAACTCTGATAATTTCGAGTACGCGTCAAATACCACCCTGTACCGAGCTGTATAATCGGCGAGTTTTTTCTGAGAACACGATGATAACTTTTTAGTTATCGCGGTGGCGACTGCCGCAATTGTTGTTGCCGCGGAGATAGCGATTGAAACTGCAATCGGAGCCATCATGGTCACCGTCGACAAAATAACCCCGGCGCTGGCCATCACACCGGACACCGAGTACACGGTGATGTCGATGATTGCTACGCTGCGTCGGTATTTTTTCATTTTTTCACGATAACGCTCAGAAAGTGATTTCAAATTCGCGGAAAATTCTTTCACGGTATCATATCGATATCGATGCGATTGTGATACCTCTGGGACTATTATCGGTTCAATTGATTTCATCGATGTCATTGTTATTTTAAACCCACTAGTGTTTTCAATTATTCGCCATCGTTAAGGGGTCCAGGGCAGGCCTGGTGGGTAGATGGGTTAGGATGTCATAGGCATGGTAGCTTCAGCCGGAAAAATCATCTACAAGTTCTAAACACCAAGTTATTTTTGATCTAACGGTGGATCTATCAACCGCGACGACATTAAAGTGTTGACCGTTACTCCTAATAATTAACATCGCGGTGCCACCAGAGTAGGTTTTACCGCCCGCGATCATATTAAATTGATCGATAGAGATCCACGTTAGCCTGTAGATACCTTCGATCCCCGTTGGACTGTAGATATCATCGCTCCCCGCCTCGCCCCTCTTCCAGAGACCGGCGGACAATGTAGAATAAACGTCTCTTATCCAATCCATGGTTCCATGATCGACCGTATACATGACATTTTTAATGCTTATGCGTGGATGCGAAATCTTTATCTTTTCAAAATTTTCTTTTAGTTTAAGAATATCATTGTAAATATCTTTGCGAGTCATCGTAGATGTAGCCGGGACACCAAAAAACTTATCGACGACGTTGTTAGTGGGTTTTTGTACTTTTTCAAAATTTTCTTTAAATTTAAGAATATCATTGTAAATATCGAGATAACTTGCCTTGATTTCATTTTCATTCATTGTCCTCCTCGCCTCCTTGTTAAAAAAGAATGAAAATAGAAGGTATTTAAATCCATCGAGAGTTTTTAGATTAAGAATATCATTGTAAATTTCGAGATAGTTTACATAGACTTCGGTAGAAAGCATCATCCTCCCATCCTTCTTGCTAGAAAAGAATGAAATCAGACGGTCGTTGATTCTAAGCCGTGTTTGGTTTTAATATACTGGTCGATATTAGAAAATGTTGTCGTGATATTTTGGGGTTTACTGCCCTCAAAGAACTTATTAACAATTTCGTTGGTGGGTTTTTGTTCGTCAATAGCTTTTTTAATTTCAGCCAGGGTCGGGCCTTTCAGAGATGTGATTCCAGACACCGGTGTTCTCCCTAAAAATTTATCCACGATGGTATTAAGTGTTTTTTGTCTCACCATAAACATATTAATATCGTTGAGAGTCATCGTAGATGTAGCTGGGACACCAATAAAATTATTAGCGACGTAGGCATTGTGAGTATGCTTGCCAATAAACTCGCTAATTTCAGCGAGAGTCATGCCTGCCACAAGCGGGGTTCCAAAAAACTTAACAACGACGTCGTTAGTGGGTTTTTGTACCTTTTCAATATTTTCTATTAGTTTAGAAATATCCGTGTAAATATCGAGATAATTTGCCTTGATTTCATTTTCATTCATCATCATCCCCGCCTTCTTGTTAAAAAAGAATAAAGATAGAACGTTTTTAATTTCAGCGAGGGTCATGCCAACCACAAGCGGGGTTCCAAAGAATTTATGTACGACATTTTTGCGAAAAGAATTATAACCTCGTATATACTCATCCAGATCGCGGCCGTGGGCGGCAATCGCGTCGGTGATCGTAGACACAAGTGCACCTGGTTTAAGTCGTCCGTCGCTGGAATACAGCGCAATAGAGTTTTCAGCGGCGTCGCGCTGCCGTATCAAAATGTCATCCGCGGATATATTACTGTTTTTCAATTTACCCTGGCGATCTTGAAATACAATTATTTCGTTCGGGTAAACACTTGCTAAATTTAACGTCTCAGCGATTTCATCTTCAAATATTTTTTTTACATCCTTGATAGAACCCGCAGATGTTTCCGCGGTGGGTTTCGACATTGACAGAGATCGTCCCCAAATATCAATCATTATTGTAAAAACTCTAGTATTTTCAATTTATTGATTCTCTAAAATTACCTTGTAATTTCCCACTGGTATATTTATTTACAACCAGATGAGGTGGTTTCTGTGACGATGAAATATCTGCGAGGACATTTAATACTTCACGGCCGCATATCGGTGGATCATTTAATTGTTGTGTTGGCAGCGTGGAATAAAAAATCGGAAACTCTTTGAGTTTCATCGAAGAATTTATATACCGCATAAACTCGCTCGGTGGGGTAACCCATATGAATCAAAATAGACAATTCTACGTGGATCAATCGCGTATGCAACCCAGTGAGTTCCCGATCCGTTACTGTTATCAAGATTGATGATACCGGTTTCAACGCGTTTAGGTTTTCTCGGTAATTGATCTCTCATAAAAACCCCTCTGAAGTTTTTTATCGCTAGTTTATTAGCAGCATCAATTAAATCAAAATTGAACATGGGAAGAATTGGGTTTTCAACTAATAAACCGTTCCTGGTATTCTCAGACCGGATCCGTGAACGGATCTCCCGCTGTACCATGAATACGGAGTTCCTGGTAGTCTTAAACCCTTTCCCTTTTTTATATCCTTTCCCAGTTGCCTTTTTCAACGCCATCCCCCGCCGCGGTACCAACGGCCTCCAACGCCGCCGCCTTCGCCAACGCTGGGGCGGCCGCTGCAATCAATGCTGGTATTGCGGCTAACAATGGAAATATACCACCTGATTTTATCATGTTGGCGATTACAGCCTTTGAAAATACAATTTGAACCCCATCGCTGTTTCTTTAGCGCATCATTGAAATGTTTTATTTGACGATCCGTCAATGATATTTTATGTGTACCGCCGGACATCTGCGCTGGTTTTAACGTTATTGTGGTTCCACATTCTTTAGCGGATTTTGATTTTAATTTCTTGACCTGACCATCAGTCAGCTTGACACTAACAACACTATATGTCATTTTCTTGTAAAACACATTTATCCTTTCAATTGATCTAATTGTGAATCGTTTACATATTTTCCACTGGTGCATCAATAATTCTCATTCGTCCACCAACACCTTCAAGTAGCATTGATTTGTCGCTGAGAATGACAGCAACCGCTCTATAATTAGCAATAGCGCCAAGAAGGACATTGGCTCTGAAGTGTATATCAACGACGGATTGCCTTGTTAAATCAAGATGTTCCAGCGAAAAGTAGTAGATCGGATAAAAGTTCTTAAAATCATATTGCGATATTTGCAAACCAGTATCAACATTTTGATCACGGCCCATATATGACAGCATACGATGGTACACGCGCGCAATATGGTTTTGACCGAAATTAAGTTGTATGTCTTCGGATGGTTCCTGCTGGCCATTTATTCTCAACGAGACCTCAGTAACTCCTAATTGATCAAATATCATATGACTGTGCAATTGTGATTCCACTCTTGTCATATCCTGCAACGTGATAAATATATGACGTGGAGCTGAAACGCCTTGTTCTGATGCCAAGTTCCATGTAAATGTACCATTGATATTTGATTGCTTAACATCTGTTGTTGTTGTTAGCCAACTTAGCAATGATTTGCCACCCGCATCCATAAATGATAGTAGTCGCTGTTCTGTGGTAATTGATGGGGTCATTACTGGCATCCACAAGACCAATTTAGTTAAAATGACTTTACCAGCGTCAGCATCTGGATTTGCAGGATCCGCTGGAATTCTCCAGATTGCATCATTGTCACTACCCTTTCGCACGAGTACTACTGTATGCTTCGCTCCATAAATAACTCTTCGTACATTTCTGCAGAATCCAAATATATGATGCAACGGAATCGTACATGAAAACGATCTACGCTGTCCTGCCAACATTGCTATTCGTGTTGCAGCTCCTAGATTGCACTGGGGATCAGTATTTATAATCATATCCTCGATACCAGCAGGGGCGGGATGACCAGCACGATCATTTGGTCGTCGTATAATAAATTGAGTGTGTCCAGCAGTGTTTTTACTATCTTTTGCAAACATCATAGACGGACCTGCTGATCTTGTATAATCGTCAGAATATCTTGCTAACCCAATTATTGTTGTAGCCACATCAACATCACGTTCTATAGACTCAATCTCTTTTCCGTCAATGAGATATCTCGCGGATTCAAATAGCGCCATGATACCATTATTAACTAAGCCGACTTTGGTACCATCTGGATACGGTGCGGGTACAGCAGGAGTATCAGTAAGTCGTACAAGTCGCTTCAAGTCGTACAAGTCGCTTCAGCGGGTAGAAAGTATTTGCTGGTATCATGGACTTGAAGTTCAATTCGCGATCGAATATCTGCTTGTATTGCATGATAGGAATAAAGTTGATAATTGCCGACAGAATCGTCCTTGCGTACTTGGGCTTCCATATCTAACGCGGGATCAGCTGTTCGTTTAAACATTATATTAACATACTAGTATTTTCAATTGTGAAATTCTTTGTAATCATCGTCGTTTTTTTTTCGTTTCAAACCACTTCCTGCTATCATGTTTGCGATATCATCTTGGTTACTGTTCGCCAGCGGCGCAGCCACGGATGACGGAGTCACCGAAGCAGCCAACGACGCTAATTTTTCTTCCACTGCGCTATTTATTGCTTTGCTGACACTTGCAGGCATCACTGTTGTAGATGGCAGTACAACTGGTTGCTTTTTTCGTCGTCGTACCAATGATATTATTTTATCTTTCGCGGCAGAAAATGCCTTTCCGGCAAGATTTCCAACAGCGCTGATTCCCTTATCACGAATAACATCAATGGCTTTCATTGATAATTATTTAGCTAACGGCGCCACTTTTGGGGCCATTCTTGTAAATAACCCCGCAATGGTATTGCCGAAACCATCTCCGTAATATGCTCTATAAACAGGCAATCGTGAGTTCACCACGTAGACGCTTACGGGTTTATCATGGTTGTAGTGTATGATCATCTTGTTATATAACTAGTAGTTTTTCAATTAGTGATCAATCGCTAAAATCCATAGGATTTTCATCATAACCATAGGCATCTTTGTGATTTTCAACTAATTCAGCAATGAGTTCTCGATATACATCAATGCCCATGATACCGCCGGCAAATAATCGTCTACAGATATCAGCTGCTTCATTAATTATCTCGACGGAGTTGTTTCCCGCTCGCTTTCCACCCATAAGTACTTCCAACCGTGATATATCACTGAGGATGTTACCAGAACATGTCACGCTAACGTCAAAGACTCCAGAGTTGTCATTGCCGAAACTATTTGAATATCCTTTTCCGCTTGTTTTCTCAGTTGTACTAGTTGCGCCCTGACTATCATCAGGCGATTGCTTTTGTCGGCCTCGACCTCGACTTTGTTTTTCTTGTTGTTTTTGTATACCATAACTATAAACTCCTACTTTAAAAGATCTGTACTCAATTGTATCCTTTTTCAAATTACCAGTAATATCCTAGTTTATTTTATATAACCAATCTACCCAGTCATCTCGTTTAATTGTGTTTTTTATACTCGTCTTTTAAAAACTCTCCCTTTGAATAATAGTTTTGGATAGCGAAAGCGCCAAAGGCCGCATAATCACCTGGTTTCTCCAATTTATCTTGTTTTATTCGTGTTATAACTGATTCAGTGAATTTATCTGTAAAAGGAACACTTCGTTGGGTTTTTTCTTTTTTTGGTTCAGGCGCGGTAACTCTTTGAGTTTTAGGTGCAGAATCATCAATATCAGCTAATCGCTCATATTCGCGTTGAGTTTTTATATCACCGGATAGCTGTTGTATCCCTGCGCGTGTTTGTCCGGTCTCTGCTGCTATCTTTTCAAGCGTATCAAGCAGCGGCTCCTTCTTTGCTCGTTCTCGTTCAGGAATATCTCCGTATATCGCTGCTTCAGTTAACTTTTTCACATCTTTGGTCGCACTTGTTATCGGAGTAAACAGTTGTTCACTTGACACAGAAAAGTCAGTCTGCGCTTCTTGTCGTTGTTGAAGTTTCTCGCGAAGTCTGTCTCGAACCGGTATAAACTTTTTAATTGCTGATAGCCGCTCTCGGGCTAATTTAGTTGTAAGCGATTCACCTACCATATATTGTTTGTGAACTGAGTTTTCAAATATGAAACTATCACAATTAAAAGCTGAGTTATTAAATAAATGTACCATCAAGCTAGCGTATCCATCTCCGACAGGGTTAAACTGTACGACGCTATCCGTGAATGTTTCACAAATAACATCGCTGGGGGTTTCAGAATTGTAATATCTGAGAACGGCGATGAACGATTTTTGTTAACGACGCGGCAACAACAACAACTACGTGAAAATGGAGGCGTCGCCGTGATTACTTGCTACCACGACCAGATCATCCAGTACGCACATAACTGCATGAGCAAGCCCAAACTGATGAGTATTCTTTCAGGAGAAAATCCTATGTGAGTGTTACAAAAAACGCTAAAATTTTTTTTACTGAAAGCCTTTTTTTTATAGTAACGCTCACGTGGTTAGGATACTGGTTTTTCCTCGTTTAATATTTTTCTAAGATCACGAAACTTAGAACTAATTTCAGTTCGTTTTTGATACTCTTGGCCGAGTTTTTGACGTATTGCTTCAACGGTGCTAAATAGCGTTATAAATACATTAATGTCGTTACCGTACAAACAAGCATTGATGGACTTTTGAATTCCTTTCACGAGCCTGTACATCTTAGGTAAAACATAACGACCCTTACTAGACTGATACTCAATTTCTTCATAGTCCGAGGCAATCCTGTCGCATTCGAGATCTTCAGATAATACTATCCCTCGATTTTTCAAATTTGAAATTTCAACAATTATAGAATTTACATCTTTGATATCCATATTTTTATAGTATACTATATCTCTAATTTAAAAAAAGAATGCAAAATAAATGGTATAAATTATGAGCGGTTATGCATTCATGAGTCCCTTATTCAGGCCTTTGTGTCTTTGTTAGGGTCTTTTCACTTGGCTATCCATTCCGGATGTGACCCTAACACCGTTTCTATTAGCCGGTAGCCCATTCTGTGCTACCCTATGGGGTTCCTCATGTGAATGCAGAGCTTTTTGCATCAATTTATGCCATTTATTTTACACCCATTTACTTTGACAAACACATAATCTCCGGCGAGGGGATCTAACTCAGCAAACACTGTGTTAGATCTCTCAGAAGGTATATGTTTGAATGGGTGTTCTTGTGACGTGGGCGTGATCAAACCAAACCAACATTGCAACCCATGAAATCAAATTCATGGTTGCATGGAATTGGAAAATAACTCCAACCCACGCTACCGAAAATGTGATAGCATGAGTTGCAATGTTGATTTGATTGAGGGGGTTCGCCTTTACCCCCCAATTAATAGAAAAACATCTTTCGTTTCGCCATCAAATAATGTATTTGCTATGGGGACCGAACATGTAATTGATAGATCTGTGTTTACAAGACAAACATTCTACCGTTTATACTACGGAACTGTCATACAAAATAGAGATTTTTTAATATATATATGTATCTTCTGATTATACTTCACAATAAGAGATTTTTAAAATAGACAATTTTACTGTATCCACAGAAATTTCATAGTATTTAGGAAATAAAATACTAAGTACACAAAAAAAAATAATATAACTGTTGTTTAAAATATCATGTAAATAGTATTCTGGGATTTTTCAGTCACGCATGCCTGCGTCAGTGAAATACCGATCAGGGAGGGGAACAAAAGTACGTTTGTACTGAAAGTCACGCATGCCTGCGTCAGTGAAATACCGATCAATATAACCTGACATGTATACTTAACAATAAGAGAGTTTTCACTGTATTTATAAAAATGCATACAGGAAAAAGGAAAATAAAATACTTTTACACACAGAAAAATACAACTCGCACGTAGAAGATAGTAATTGTACAGTCACGTACCCACGTCAATGATTAGCAGTCTACATGTATGAGGTCACCTTTTCTAGTATGATATTATTTATGAAACGAGATGTTTGAACAAATGTTTTAGCGAAGAGGAAGTTTGTTAAGGCTGCACACAGCACTGATATAATAATTATAAAGTATCTATCTGGTTTTAATAAGTTGTGAAAACATCAATTACGTAACACAAAACAGCTTGTAATTTCGATGTTATAAATATAAATCTTCACAGTCACGTGTGCTCGCGCACGTCAATTATACCTCTCTCTCTACCTGTAAAAATAGCAGACGACACATACCTTGACGGTCATAATACAAGGGAACTTAGTGAGTGGAGTGTTATGAGTGGTGGCGGACTGATTCATAAAGGCTTTATCTCCCTTGAATCGTTTCAGATGTATATGAAAATTGTATCCTGTGTGTGTTTTTCTTTGACAGAGCCGATTTTTGAATTCCTTCTGCAACAAATCGTATTGAAGACCTACAAATATCGAAATATCTACTGGCTTCATTCATTGATTGAAATATTTTCTCCTCGCTAGTTTCTGTATCAAATGATTTGATATGTTTTGCCTTTTTTGCGTGTTTGCCGGTTCCACCTAATTTTGTATTCTGACTTTGAGTAACAACTCGTAAGTTATCCAATTTGTTATTTTGAGGGAATCCATCAACGTGATTAATCACAAAACCATCTTTGATCAATCCGTTGTGACATTCGTATGCGAATCGATGACAATAATATTTCTTCTTCCCGGCACCAAACATCAAATAACCTCTATTATTTACCTTCTTTAGTCTGCAATTTCTAACAACACCATCACGGGATGCTTCATAATTAACAAGCACTGGGTGAGGTCTGAAATCTTGGCTCATTTGTATAATAATACTACTTGTCAAATTTATTATTTGCTTTAATTATAAGTCTGTCAATGTAGTCTTGAGGGGTTTTTATGACTTTGTCGCTGACGGAGTCATCGGTAGGATCAATGACTGCATTTTTTATTCGTTTGTCATAGTAGCGTTTTAGTTCTCTGTATCGTTTGCCGCCACAACTGAGACACAACTGCGACTTTCCCCTTACCCCCACCCCACATCGGAGGCACGGAAAGGGGCCAAAGGAACCGTTGCGAACACTTTGTAAATGATACCCACAGAATTCGCTTCTGCATGTTTTGTTACATGGAGTTGTTGATCCAATCATTAGCCACTTGCAGTGATTCATTATACTATATTTTTCTATTTAAATACTTGTTTTCATTATATGAATGATGAATTCGGAAGATTATCAGTAATTAAGCCTTTCAAAAACGTTAAATTTAATCTCGATAGAACCCTCAAAGATGTGCCAAAACGGGCAATAACTGATAGAGCCCTGATAAATAAAATACGCGATTGTATTAATGAATTCAAGCACGACGGTGCATCTCATAGCTGGTCAACATTTCGAATTGATGGCGTTTTTGATGCCACCATGAACGACAGCAGCGCAGCGTTAATGTTATCACAACCTGGCAACAAAAAGTATTTTTTAGAGTGAAATTCATTATCCGTGTAGAATCAGGCGGTTGGATTATACGAGACAAATTTGAACCGATTCTCAAAGACAAGAAAACAGTCGTTGTTAGCCGTGATTCTAAGCCGGGTCTGTTAACTGGAATTGACAAACCATACTATGAACGAACATATCCTGAACAGCAGTTGTGTATGGGATATATCCGTTAAATGAAAAACCTGATATAAGCAAACTTAAACCAATGAAACAGTCGACGCCGGCGACTTTGTCGTCAGTGGCCTTGCCACTCAATTGTGTAGCAGTACGAATAACAGAACATTTTACAAATGCACCCCGAGGGAATAAACTTACCGATCTACGGCGTAGCAAAATAGCTCAATGGGAGTTAACGGTGAAAGACCGCGGAGCGACTATTAGCGATATAGCAAAATTAGAAACGTCGCTGAGATTTCCAATAACTGTTACAACGATAACCGGAGAAGTTTTATACGAATCAAAATATAAATCAAAGGGAGATCCAATCAAAATTATTGATCATAACGAACACGCGTGGACGCCCGCGGTCACAATATTTCCACGAAACAGAACAATAAAGTATATACCCGACGAATTCTTACAAGAAGAATTCTCCAGGGATGGTTTTCTCGTTGAAGAGAAACTATTCGATGCTATTGCGCATTTGAGTAAAAACGACCCCGTGTCCGTGTGGTTACTTCGCAGCACTGAAAACGACCCGGATACGTTTGATCAGTTTGTAAGACCAAACGGTGAATTATACCGCACTGAAGCATTTCACAACAAAATGAAAAAAAACAGCTAGTGGGTTTTTAACGGCGTGTGGCGAAGGCACCGATGAAATCATCAACGATGATGAACAATTATTGACAAACTGTTTTACAATCCCGTCGGTTGCAGCTCATTTTGCGAGAATCAAAAACGCACGGAAACCAACACGCGTAGAATTCTTGCCAGACATTGAGGCTAGTTGTTTAGAATTTAATCATGGCGGTTTATGGAATAACAAATACGACAGTGATAATATCATTTCAGTTGATATGGTTGCTTGTTATCCAGCGAGTTTTCTTGGTTATGGAGAGTGTACTGAGTATTTTAAACGATTTGGACGCCCCGTACATGAAATGACTCGTGTTGCAATTAATGGGCCGCTGCCTGATTTTGATTTAACTGGATTCGCTCGTGTAGTATCATTTGAATTTGCAGCAGGACTTCATCGCTGTTGTTATATTTGGATTGGTAGACACATGTCTGAAAAGAAGTGGCTGCCAATAGCGCTATTACGATTCATGATTGATACAAAAATGTTAATTTCGCTGACAGTCAGTGAAGCAATTATATCATATCGGAAACAAATCAATGTCTGGTTACCAACACCGGAACGTCTTGATAGTATAATTGACGAATTCAGAAAACATATTGATGCCGACGAAGAATATATCATTGAGTGGTCCAAACGGGTATTTAATCAACGAAACATCGAAGCAAAAGATCTCGGCAGAAGAATAATCGGAAAATTCACTCAGGGAGGAAAAAATGCGACTATAAACGATATTGTTCACGGCTGATTATGGATAACACCGAATATGACTTTGTAATCGCGGATGCAGTATCCAAAAACATATATGTGGATCGTAAAAATGCTTTTTTGTCCGATGGAACAAAATTGGCTACGGTTGTTACTTATACCGACGGTTACAGATCCCCGTATACACATTTGAGGTCGTCGATGCTGGGTTATGCTTGTATTAATTTTTTTTAATGATAAATAGATTTCCTGACACTGCAGTTATAATTGCCGTTGATTCATTTTACATTAACAGCAAGTACAGTTGCGCAGTTGCTGAATTCACTAATTCGGATGAAAGCTGGGGATCGTGGAGAATTAAAAAAGAAATGCTGCGTGAGTATTCTGAATCAGCAGACGTTGAAATTAAAAGTAATTACTTACGCGGTGATAATTTATCAGAGAGTTCTAATGCACCATCGATATCAGATCCAATTTGCAGATATAAAACAGTTTATTTAAACGGCTGTGGCGGGTCAGGAAAGACGACACGCGCGATTGAGTTATTTCGTGGGAAAAATCCTACGGATTTCACAAATATGATTGTGCTGACACCAACACACAGACTTGCCAGAGAGATGAAACAACGAAACGTTGAAGTTTGTACTTATCACAGCTTTTTTCGATACAAGTGCGATGAATGGACCCCTGAAAGAATGGGTGAGAAATTCATCCCTGCGGTTATTATTTGGGATGAGATATGCACGGTTTCGGTAGATGTATTGAAAATGTTTCTTGATTGGTTGCTGCAAAAGAATACAGCGCTAATAATGTGTTGAGATCATGGCCAACCACCTCCATTTGTCGGCGCGGGTCCACATGATTGGCTAAAGAATTTTGTTGACTATTATGAAGAAATCGATACTGACTATAGAGCACTTGATGAACAATTACGTACACTTAAGAATTTAATTAGACTGCAACCCGATAAAGTTCAATGCGAAATAATCAGGGAAATAATTCCTGAAACTTCCATGGAGGAATTTTGGAAAGCATGGAGACCAAACGATTTTGTAGTGGCAAGTAGAAAGATAGTCAGAGGCACACTTCAGAAAAAGTTGTTTGAGCTTCACAAAGAAAAATTCCCAACGCGCCCAGTACCGCTGTGTTATAGAACCTGTGATACACGGCGACAAAATATTGAAGTTGAAATTCCAGGAAAAAACGAAAGACAAACACTAGTGTTAAATGATATTGTGCTGGTTGATATCAGTGTTGTCGAAGACGCATTGCGCGCTGATAAATCGCCATGGACACTGGGTTATGTAACGACGATACATTACTCGCAGGGATTAACCATCACGGATACAATTGTTTGGATGGTCAAATTTAGTGTCTAGAGTACGGCGAATAAATCAACTTCAAAGAATTGTTTTCGATGATGACACCACAAAGGATGATATTGATGTTAGCATCATTAATAAAAAAAACTCTGTGGTTACAAACAACAAGACAAAAAAACCAACGAGAATTTGATATTGATGCTGAATTAATAATCGCGTTGAAGAAACAACAGAATAATCACTGCGCGAGTTGCAATTGTATAATGCGTTGGCAGTATTCGGATAAAGATCCTCGCCAATTTACCGTAGACAGAAAAAATAACAGTCTCGGTCATGTCAGAAACAATGTGATGTTGACTTGTCTTGAGTGCAACAGACGCAACGGCGCTAGTTAAGACCATGCGGTGGCAATTGAGTATCATCAGGAATCACTTGTAGCTGTTCGCGTGTAAAACCCCGCTGAGGGGCAGTTGAATCCAATTTATAGATTGGAGGTCTACCAGTTGATCGTGTTATAGTAGATATGCTATGCGTAGTGACACTCCAAATAGGATCAGTAGCCCTTTTTTACCACCTTCGAGTTCTCCTGGTTCATATAAGTATCTCACGGCGACATTGCTGAGAATTGGCTGAGAAACGCCATCCCGCTGAGGTTGTGGTATATACTTTTTTATTGCGTTGTTAGGTTTCGTATTGATTGCTCTGGTAGTCTCGTTATTTAGCGCTGCAACTACCCCTGGTAACCTTTTGACCCATTCACGGGATCGCTTTTCTTGTATGAATTCTTTTGCGTATTGATATCCAAATAACCGCTCAGCAAGAGTCCGATTAAATCGTTCTACAATTGCCTGATCGCGATGTAGTGCAGTATGCCCCCGTCTGATGGTTACATTGTGATGTTTCATTGTAGATGCAACCACACCCTGAAATTCCTTGCCAGGATCAACTTGTAACAGATTTGGCCAGCGTAGAGGGCCTCGTCGATAAATCTTTTCAAATGCAGAAGCAACTTCAGGTGATGATTTTGTTTTTAGCGGTTCTGCTTGTTTGTATCGACTCGCAACGTCAACTACGGTTAGCGCGTATTTGTAACCGTTGTCATGTGGTAAAAACAATAAATCAGCTTGATGAACTTCATTGGGTCCGGTAACATCAAAATGCGAGAAATTGATTTGTTTAGGACGCGGTAGATAAATTTGCCATATAGCCTGTTTGGATAACCAATTAGCCGCAGTGGCCTTTTTCACTTTTGCGGCGTTGGCGAGTTTATTGATTGCAGCGTTACCCCTCCAGTATCCCCTCGGAGAATAATAAATAGATTCCATATTATTAATTACCAGCGCCCATCATCAATTTGCCTTTCATAGCTGATTTTACCAACCACGAAGCCAATTTTTCTTTGAAAGATTTATCAGGAATAGCATTTAACGCATGAATTAATTTCACATCCGCGAGATGCCTGTGTTGCAAGTTGCTGCTTTTATAATATGCAACATCATGAGTATGACACGCATTATCAATAGCGTTTATCGGATACTCGCCGGGTCGGGGCTGATTTTGATCATCAAGTCTGATATCTAATCGCGTTCCGGGGCCACAGTAGCTATATCCTGGAAGGTGCTTTTCTCCGGGGTACTTTGCCCATGGGGTTCCAGGGAGCATTGCCAATTTGGCTGCGATATCACCTCCTCGTTTTTTTTCAAAACATCTCCGGATTTCATAGAAACAAATCTAAACTTTTTTATACCACATGTTGCACATCTACCAGTAAGTGCTGATCTGTTATTTTTAGTTGTAATCGTCGTCACATCATTTGTGTTAGTACGCGTTTTACACTTCACACAATATAGATCCATAATTTATGTATAGAGATATGAATATAATTGATTTTTCAGCGACTAAAACAAGAGAACCAGTTAAGCATCATGCAGCGCTACCAAACTCTATCCGCGCAATTATAATCGGGCCATCTGGATCCGGCAAGACGCAATTGTTGCTCAATTGTTGATCAATTTAATAGTGAGATGGATGAAGTGGAATAAGTTGTATTTAGTTGCTCCTAGCGTAGATGATCAACGATGCTATGAAGTGCTAAAAGATTTTAATGAAAACGCTTCAGAGATTGCCGGCAAGGGCATTATTGAATTTATAACCGATATTGACGAGGCACCATCCGTGGATGACCTTGATGGGAGCATTAACAATTTAGTCGTATACGACGATGTGATGTTAGACAATCAAAAAATCCCAGCTAGAATATTTTCCCGAGGCAGGCACAAAAACACTGACGTGATATATGTCACTCAACGCTACACTCAGATTCCAAAAGTGATCAGAGATAACTGTAATATTCTTGCTGTGTTTAAAGGCGTTGATACACATACGCTACGAAATATTTGACAGATATGGTGTTCCGACATGGACTTCAATCAATTTAAAAATTTCTTTAGTAAAGCTCAGTCAACCCCGCATGGATTTATAACAATAAATTTACATGATCCTCGGGCACGATATCGTATCGGACTTGATCAAATATTTGGTTGAAATAAATTATTAACCCAGAGCAGCAGGGGGGGGGGGGGGCGATGACATCACGACGAGACCGTATTTTGACTAAACGATGAAAACGGTTATGGAGTATGATTTGCGAAAAACTTATGTTTCGAGCAAGTAATCTTTTTTTTTTGGTTGAAAAAGAAGGATTCGAATTAATTCTCTCGAGATGTTTGTTAGATTTAGAGCAAATGATGTCTGGAGCAAATGTCCGATTCGCCCCCCCCCCCCTGCTGCTCTTCTGTTATCTGTCGCAATAATATGCACCATTAATTTTTTCTCAAAATGAACATTAGGTCCTTTAATGATGTTCAAAGTATGCTCTTTCATCTATCTTAATTCTTTTCTCGTTTGAAATTGTATCAAGAGGTCAGTAATTGTCTCTAACACGTTTTGGTAATAGTTTATTGAGGTTAGAACTATTCATTTTTATTTATTGAAATAACTTTTAATATATCTTTAACTATTCGTGATATATTTTATTATAATTATTTCGATATATATATATATATATATATATATATATATATATATATATATATATATATATATATATAGATATATATATATATATATATATTCAAAATGCATCCTAATGTGTTACATATATATATATATATATATATATATATATATATATATATATATATATATATATATATACATATATATGTATGTATGTAACACATTAGGATGCATTTTTAAACAGTACTTATAAACCTTATTGCGAAAAGCTCATTTCACCATGGATTTCATCTCATTGGGTTTGACATTATCCAAACTGTACCATTACTAACCCCATGGTGAGTTTACACGCTATATAATACATAGTTATTTAGTTATACAGTGTTCCAAATGGTTAAGATCAGTCTATAGCAAACGTATTATTTCAAATCTAAACAGTGATACAGTGTAGGTAATGGTCAGATCAAAGTCTATAGCAAAACAGTTATACAGTGTAGCTAATGTTTAAGACCAACGTCTATAACAAAAAGATTATTTCAAATCTAAACAATCACGAAGTGTTGCTAATGTTTCATACCAGAGTCTATAGCAAAATTGTTATACAGTGTAGCTAATGGTCAGATCAAAGCCTATAGCCAAAATATTATTTCAAATCTAAATAGTCATACAGTGTATCTAATTGTTTAAAACCAAAGTCTACAGCCAAAATATTATTTCAAATCTAAAAAATTATACAGTGTCGCTAATGTTTTAGACCAAAGTGTATAGTAAAAGTTTTTTTTTTCAAATCTAAAGAGTTACACAGCTTAGCTAATGGATCAGATCAAACTCTTAGCCAGAGCAATATTTCAAATTATACATTCGTACAAATGGTATAGACCAAAGCATATAGCAAAACAGTTATCTAGTGCAGCAAATGGTTCAGATTAAAATCTATAACAAACAATATTTCCGATCTGAACAGTTATAATAATAATAATAATAATAATAATAATAATAATAATAATAATAATAATAATAATAATAATAATACCGGAGACTTTGTATGGCACTTAATTTTTAGAAGCTCTGAGCGCTTTACAACATCTATAATAATATGACTTCACTACAGAGAAACAAAAGAACAGAAACCATGAAATTGGAAAACATAAAAATCGTGCTGAAAACATATAAGGTACAAATCATTATTAGGTCTCTACGTCTGTTCCTGCAGTCTAAAAAGGTGAGTTTTAAGAGCACTCTTTAAAGGGACCAATGTGTTTTTGTGTCTAATTTCAATGGGCAATTCGTTCCACATCTCCGAGCCCTGGTATGCAAAAGAGCGTTGTCCATATGACTTCGTTTTCATAGTGGGAACAATGCGTATATGATTGTCATAAGAGGAGCGTAAGTATCTTGCTAATGGTTACACATGGGTGAGACCAGATAGATATGTTGGATTGGAGTCTGTCACTGAAACGTAGCACAGAGAACAAATTTTGTGTTTGATTCTGTATCGAATGGATAGCCAGTGTAGGGTAGAGAGCAGTAGGGAGGTGTTCTCTGATCGTGGTACTCTAAAGATGATCTGAGCAGCTGTGTTTTGGATTTTTGAAGTGTCTGGAGTAGATACTGTGACGAACCAGACACAAATGAGTTACAATGATCCAGTCTTGAAAGTACTAATGAACACACAAGTGTTTTAGTGGCATCAACTGAAAGATATTTTCAAATGGAACAGATGCATCTCAGCTCAAGATATGCAGCCTTGCATATGTTCATGACATGTTGGTGCAATGTGAGAATACTGTCTAGAGTAACACCTAGGTTTCGTACTGACGGTGTGAATATAATCTTGGTGTTGCTGATATTTATTGTCTGAGGTAAAGTGTGTGAATGAGAAAGTCTTTGTGTTGTCATCAGAATGGCCTCAGTTTTATCATCATTCATCTGCAGCTTGTTACATGTCATCCATGATTTCACATGAGAAATGCACCAATCTACTCCATGGATGGTAACATAAATTTCAGACAAATCAAGGAGGGTGAGGACTGTAATCGTTCCACTATCCAAAGCAGAGAAAATGTCATTAAATACTTTCAGAAGAGTAGTTTCAGTACTGTGACAAGGGCGATATGCAGGTTGTACATTGCTAAAAAGACTGTTTGAATTCAAATGAGACACAAGTTGGATTAGAACAACTGTTTCTAAGATGTTTTATATGAACGGGAGATTAGAAACTGGGCGGTAGTTCTTGAAATCGTTATGGTCAAGTGTTGGTTTTTCAGCAGAGGCTTTACGATGGCAGTTTTGAAACATGATGGGGATTCTCCAGCTCGCAGAGAGAGATAATAATAACATCAGTTAGTGAAGGCAATATTGGGTCTAAGTACTCAAGCATCAGTGATATTGGAATTGGATCAAGTTCACTAAACCTTGGTGCACTCTTCATCACGATTATTCGTACGAAATCAATCGAGACAGGTTGAAATGTTCCTAATGGTTGTCGCTGAAATTATGTATCAAACCTGTATGGTGACGATGAGTCAATTGAAATTATTTTGTCAAGCGAATCTCGAATGGTTTGTATTTTGTCACGAAAGACATTTGTAATTAGGTCTGGAAGGTCTACTGGAGAGAAAGTAGTTGGAAGTGGTGTACCTTTGTTCATTGACATTAGTTTGCTGGTTATGTCGAAGATTTCCGTGATCTTAATATTGTAGTGGAATAATTTGGCTAAATGGATTATGTTTGTGACATTCTTCTTAGCGGCTTCATAGATTTGTTTATGACTCGTGAGTGTGGAGGAAAGCCAAAACCTCTCTGCTTTTCGGTGATGTCTTTTAACAGTGCGAAGCTGGTCCCTAACACTGCCATACCACGGATAAAACATTTTTTTTTTTATTGAAACCCTGCATTTGGTGACTGGGGCATGTTTCTCAAGCAATGAATGCAGGCAGTTATCGAGTTGTTCTACTGTAGGATGTAAGTAAATTGTTAGGTTGTCTTGAATGTCATGCATTTATTTGGTTATATTTATCAAACGGAGGTTTCTATTTGTAGAAAAGAAAGGTTGAGGTTTAGGGACTGATACGTCGAGATGGCATATAATGCAGAGGTGATCTGATGCTAGTTCGTTTGATACAACGGTGGATTGCAGAATATTATCATCAGGTCTATGAAGAAACCAGTCTAAAATGTGACCAAGTTTATGGTTGGGTTGGTTAACTGACTGTGTAAGGTTGAACACATGACTGGAATCTAGGAGTTTTGACGTGTAACGGTTTCTAGGACAGACAATGTAAAAGTTCAAATCTCCAAGAATAATTAGGTTGACACCAATCGAATGTCCATACTCCAAAAGATTTGGAAAAGAGAGATTCAGTCAGCTTGTTTTTTCTCCTAGGAGGAGGGCGGTAGAGACAGAACACAATTTGAAAGATTGTGTTGCACTTGGGGCATTTTATCATGGAATTATTTGTGATGACAGCAATTCCACCTCCGCGAGAGTTGCGGGGGAACGACTTGATGGAGTAAGCGGTGGGTGTTAAATCCGCGCACTTGGGTTCATCGCCTGATGTTTTTAGTTTCTGTCAGGAAGAAGTCAATATTCTGGTCATTAATAAATTAACTTTTTATGTGCGCTTTTCCGGTGATCCTACTGATTGGGCGTTGACTAATGCAATAAGAATTAGTATTTCTGAAACAGTTGTCACAACGGTTGACGATTTTATATGAATTCGCACCAGGTTATCAAAATTAACGGCCAAATTTTTTAATTCTTTATCTGTTACTGGAGAAAGGGAGATAACTGTAATTCTTCTTCCTGTTCTCGTCAGCCAGCTTTGAAACGACGTTTCTTTTTTCGCTTCTGTTTACATATAAGTAATGACGAATGTACTCCCAACTCTTTTCGTCTTGAGCACAATGTAGTATGAAGAGCCAAGGTGTGATCTTTTAATGCAATTAATAAGGGTACATGTTTAAATTTCATAAGGCGACACGAGGACGTTTCAGAACATTTGTAATAAGGTAAATAACAATCAAATCGTGTTTATGGATTAATTATGTTGCATCTATATAACCAAGAAAAAATTGAGGTTATTCATTTCTCATAAAACTAATGGTGTTTATCCAGAAATGCTGCTGACAAGAAGTAAGACTATCTTGTTTAATATTTATTGTTGTATAGATAAACAAGTGAATATATAGTATATATAATTCATTAAATTATCCAGAAATGCTGCTGACATTGTTATCTAAAGGAGCCATAATTTGCTTATTGGCATTATTTGAGGGGGAGGGGAGGGAGTGCACGGATACCTCTAACAGCAACCATCCAACCTATATTAAGCGAGTGCATGTTTTCTTGTTTTCTAACATGCAAATTTTCAACATGTCTAAACAAAACCTGTATTGAAACAAAATCATTCTCTGGTGCAAAGAAATATAGAAAATGGAATGTTTTTATTGTTATATTTATTTCATAGATTCCTAGTATTGGCGATTTGTCAAATGATATTTCTGTGGCCGAGTCAACAGAAACTGAGGTGGATCCATATGGAGCAATCACGATTGTCCACATCCCCGACATCCCCGACATCCCCGACATGGACCCTTCATTTGATATCATTCACTTCATTCGATATTAGCGACATAAACATTGATCCAGTGAATCTTTTTGAATAAGAGTACGTATATGCAAGTAATACTAGTAATATTTGCATTTAGTATGATAAGCGTTATTCTAAACTTTATTTTGATTCCTTGGTAATTATCTACAAATATGACACATGTGCAACCGCTATACTTCCATAAAACATAAACTCATCAATTTGGTTTGATTGCTTGCATACAATTATTTATTTCAGGTCAGCGCACAATGTTTTGACTGAGACGATGGTCGAATACCGAATACCGTGGTATAACGTATACAATTTGCGATCTTTTGATAATGGGGTGAATGCAGATACAATCTCTTCTCCTAGACATAAAACTTGTGTTAATTTCAATTTTAGTCGCCTGCTTTTAAAAGTGTTGAACATGGTATATTATACGGGCAACCAAGCCATTTGGGTTGAGGAGGGGGAGACAGCTGATCGCATTGGCATACTTGTGCACATTTTCGCTCACTTTTGTTATCCTCCACATGAGAGAGAGAGAGAGAGAGAGAGAGAGAGAGAGAGAGAGAGAGAGAGAGAGATTTAATTTGTCTCTGCATTTTACATATATTTACTTTGTTGTTTTAAAACAGATTTTATTATTTAAATATTCGAAGATATGAATGCATGCTTTGTTTAAGCAAGTATTGAAATGTTTTAGATACAGCACCCTATATAATACGGCATATATTTTTACCAGATTAGAACAGTAAAAATTACCGTCCAAAAACTGAATGAAGGAGATGTCTCAGTAAGACGAAATAATAGCTTGAAAAGGTTTCTTAAAGAACAAAAGAATAACACCATTATTCCGAAATGTACATTCTAGAGTTTTATTACATGCATACATGGAGAGCAGGGACAATTAGTAACAACATATGCGTCCATGAGAACAAATGAATGAGTTTGCTAATTGATTCTTTTTGGCTTAATTGAATTCGTTGTCTATAACTCTAAGTTTGCCATAAGCTCTTTATACTAAAGTATACGTGCCTAAGAAAATAAATGTTAAATTCCGAAGATAAAGTGAAATTATTTCAAAATAAATCAAAAACAAAAAAATAATCAAACACGTGTGAAATTGAATTAAGCTTGAAAGCTTAAATTTACTAGATATCCATGGATTTTAGCAGTTATAACATTTCAATTATTATTCCCGTTAAAGTATGGAAAGTCATATTATTATTATTATTATTATTATTATTATTATTATTATTATTATTATTATTATTTATATGTATATCTATTACAAAGGAAAAAAGAAGCATAGAAAATGCGTATGAAATATAGTTTTATAATATTTGTAGTTACATTTGAAAGGACTATAGCACTGGGTACGAAACGAGCATTGTTTTGAGTACGAAACGACTCTTTTGGGTACGAATCGACTTGGGTACGAAACGACTAATACTGTAGCAATTAATTAATACCTAAATGGGCCTTTTGGGGTCGGGCCTTTCTCGACCGGGCCTTTTAAGCACTGGTCCGTTTTGGCCCGTAACCTCATAGCGTATACAGTGTCGCTAATGTTTCAGACCAAAGTCTACAGCCAAAGTATAATTTCAAAAATGAAATCTGGTGTATCTGCAAACCGTCACATACCTCTTTATACCCAACCCCGCATGCAGTAATTTGAGCCACATGAGAACCACAATTACCACTTGAGACGAAACAGGAAAGCCTGTGTTAAATGGGTCCTATGGTTTAACATGGAAATGGTACATAAGACCAAAACGTGGCTGCCATCTACAGGGGGAATTTAACAGGGGATAACCATTTAAGCCTCAAGGGGAAAAGGAACATGGGAGAGCATCTACTGTGGCAAGGGGATTTTAACATGGGATAAACACTTGAGCAACAATAGGATTTTAAATAGGACAGACACTTGGGCAACAAGTAAATGTAACATGAGAGATCACATTCGGGGACAAGAGGAATTTAACTTGGGAATTGGTTTGTGTGTTGTTGTTGTTCGTCCGTGGATTCGACGAGGATATTTCTAGTCGTACGAGGGTTGGATGGGCTGGTTCTGTACTGTGGGTGCGCACGTGGCTGATGAAACCAACACTTGCACGGAATGTTCGTTTGAAAAAGAGACAGGGAATGAGTAGGTCATTACCAGGGGGTTGCTGCCACGTTCTTTTCTTTAGCTGCTGTCCTGCTAAATTCGCACAACTTGGAGTCTTTGTTCACATAGGAACGCCAGATGACTCGGTCACTTAATATTCAATTTCAGGAATCGGGATGTGTGTTGAGCGCTTTCAATGCAGCGTTCTGATTGTCTTTAAAGCGTTTCTTCTGACCTATATGGGATAGCTGTCTTTACTGAAGCTCGCCATAGAAGAGTCTCATAGGCAGCCTGTTGTCTGGCATGCGTACATGTCCCGCCCAGCATAGCTGGCACTGCATCAGGATGGTTGTATGGATGCTAGGGAGACCTGATTGAGTACGTACCTTACTGTCTGGAAAATTTACATGCCACTTGATGTTGAGGATGTTCCTGAGACTTGTGGTGTGAAAGTGGTTCAGTTTCCTGGCGTGGCGCAGATACACCGTCCACATTTCTCATGCGTAAAGTACTGTGGGGAGCACAACTGCCCTGTAGACCTTTAGTTTGGTCTGGATGCTGATGCCTCTTTTTTCCGGACATTGGAATACAAGCGAAGGTTCACCTCATCGTCAATATTGATACTGTGTGACAGTGTCCTGCTAAGGTATGTGAAGCGGTTCACTACGTTCAGGTTTTGGCCGTAGACGGTGATGTCGGGCTCAACATAGAGGTTTTCAGGGTCCGGCGGATGCAGGACTTGCGTCTTCTTGTTACTGATGGTGAGACCAAAGCTTGTGCAGGAGCTGAAGAACTTGTCAACGCTGCATTCAGGTTGGCTTCTGAGCCAGCATTAAGGGAGCAATCATCATCAAATACGAGATCTCGGATGGTGTCTGTCATGACCTTGGTGCATAGTGAGGCGAGTCAGTAAGATTATGGCGAGCATCTTTCCTGCATTTGAGAGTACAAATATACCCCGGTGGTTTTCGAGGGTCTGGCGGTTCCCTTTGCGCTTATACAGGTGGATTATGGAAGCGTGTTTGAATTCCTGGGGGATCGTCTCTCTCTCTCTCTCTCTCTCTCTCTCTCTCTCTCTCTCTCTCTCTCTCTCTCTCTCTCTCTCTCTCTCTCTCTCTCCCACATCAGTGAAAACAGTTGTTGCAGCCTTTCTATCAGGGTTATGCCCACTTCACTGAGAACTTCAGCTGGGATGGAGTATGAACTAGGTGCTTTGCACACGTATCGCTTTTTGTGTCTGCAGCAAGGTTGGAGGGTCATTCAGTGCTTCGTTGATGAGTAATTGAGCAGACCACTGATGGCTTTATCATTGATGGATGGATGGCGATTCAATACGCTGTCAAAGTGTTCAGCCTATCGGTGAAGAATCTTCTCTTTATCAGTAATTAGTGTGTTCACGTGTGCGCTGAGAAGATGGAGGAAGGGGTGATTCAGAGGATGTAGGGCCATATACTTGTTTTAGGGCATTATATAAGTTCTTCATGTCATGCTTGTCTGAGTAGATTGGATAACATCCGCATTATTGCTAAGCCATTTGTCTCGCATCTGACGAAGATTCTGCTGTCCAATTATGCGTATGTTGTTGAGGTAGGTTTGAAGAAGGCGGTGTTTCTCATAGAGCTTCCAGCAACGGCCTAATCTCGTCGCAGTTCTCATCAAACCAGTTTTGATGCCTTCTGGTGGAGGGTCCTAGGATTTCCGAAGCTGTGCTGTAGACCAGCTCTCTTAATGCAGCCCAGTAGGTCTCCACATTCTGATTGTCAAAACGGGTGGATTTTCCAGGACATCTACGACAGACTGTTTGGTTGTAGTGCATTTCAGCTTGGTGATTTTCAGTCGTTTATGAGCCTTCTTTCTCAGTGGGTGTCTTTTGAGCAGAATGCGGATGTTGCGCTTGGTGATGATGAGGCTCTTGAATTACGGGGCTGAATAAATCTTGTTTGTATTCTGCAATTTGTGAAATAACACTAGTTCATTTCCTGTGAACTGAGCCAAATGCTATCTGAAGACCACACATGTTATATTTTGAAATCGGATCATGGGTTAGAATGATGGCGTCATTGTCTTGTTTATATAATGTTAGGTTTATTTCGTTACATTTGTAAAACCTTATATTCGTAATAATTTAGACCTGAATTAAAAGGTTCTTGTAGTCAGATACTTTTCATTTATTTTTTCATGCTCAGTATATATCATATAAACGTTGTACGTATATTTGAAAGTATGCTTACGCCTGATTTAATTACCAACAAAATATTAAATCAACATCAACTGCTAGTGACGCAGATGAAAACAATATCGAAGATAATAAAATAACGAGATGAAAGAGGAAGGTGGTCATTCTTCTTCTTGTAATTATTTGTAAGTTTGTTTTTCTGTCAAGAGATTATTGATATTATAGATGTTGTTATAGCTGTTGTTGTTTCAGCTGTTCATGTTGTTCATGACAAAGAACTGGATACAACTATGGGGGATGAATGCTGAATTTATAAGTTTTCTAAATGCAGTAAAGAAAATAGAGCTCACATTTTAATTGTAAACTTATCTTGCATCTTCACCACGTTTGAGTCACGGCACATCAATTCTCGATCATAAAGGGTTTAAATGTGTTCACTTTGTTTATTAAGTTGAATCGTCAAATAACAGGAGTCTCGTTCAATTTCGCAATATTCATAAATAATGAATCAGTGCTTGTCATAGAGAAGGAAATCTGGCGAAAGAGAGGGGGCGGGGCTGTGTGGGGGGGGGGGGGGGGGCTCTATTGCCGCAGCTGAAATCTTCATAGTATTTCACCTCACACAACTTATATTTACGTGAGGGGAGGTGTATAATGAATGGTTGTCACTGGCACACAAACTTTATTGTGATAAAGTAAAGTTAAGTACACAAGTACATACTTTCTGTTAAGTAATTTTTTGACAACTACTTTCGTCTCAACATTAAACTCTTAAACGTCACATACATATTGGTTCTATCTCTCATAACGCTACGATGTTTGCAATGTATAAGTTTATAGTGATGTCTGGCACTGTAACATCATGATGCAGACATATGGCATCATGTCCCACCCAGCTACATTATCATGACATCACATCAACGACTTTGGCTCTAAAACCTTTCACTCCTACATCTGGAATCAAAGACCTTTTTCTTTTTTATGCAGCTGCACATCGCCCTCGTCAGCGCCATCTTTTACATAGTTCCAATCGATCCTAGCACAACAACTTTTGCATCCGTATGATACGCATCCGTAATCGAGTGCTGCAATGAATGAAAATATTTAGCCGTCAGGACCAGCTGCTCGACGTTAAAAGTAATAAAGTCGAAGAAGTGTTGCAGCAATGCCATATTTGTCAAGAATTGCTTGGATTTCCTATCCATTAATGCAATAATTTGCACTGTCGAACAAATCAGACTTTATGGTAGGCACTGTAAATAATCTCTTACAAGCTTTCGTCTGACTTCTAAGAATGCCACACGGAAAAAATACAGAGATGCGTTATGTCATTGTCTGGATAACTAGTCTCATAAGTAATATTGATAATTTTGGTTGCCTCCATCTCGCAATACATGAGAATACATAGCAAACGCTGAATCGGACACAGATCTGAACAGAGTCCTTTGACTATACATTATAATTTAGTTTAATGCCTTTTTTGATCGCATATTATTGGAAGATTTGCAATCACTGAATGAGGCAATCTTTGTTGAGCGGTTGCATTGGTGATTTTACTGAAATGGGCGGCATTGTCACTGTTTATGATAGTAAATTTGTTTTTGATTTTCAAATAATTATTCGTCATAGTCAATCTCTAATGGGTGGAACCTTTTGCAAACCGAGATACTTTAATTTACCTGTAGCAATAATTGTAATACTATCAACGACATGCTTGCAATTTGTTCATCGATTGGTGAAGCGTCAAAGACAAAGCAGAGAAACCTTTTGTTGCGTTTTTTTTAAACGTCCTTGAAAAACATCGCTAAGTCTCTTTCTGAAAGCTTACAAACTGCCACTGATAGCATGACATATATGATTACCCGGATCATGGTGGTAATTCTGACAGTGTTTATTGCGATAATGTAACCGGCATCATCAGGTCCTGGAAGTAAAATTAATATCTTCAAGTCAATGACAGAAGGGCTGCGGTTAGTCACCAAATATATCCTCAGTCAGATGCCTTCATTGGTTCATTCGATATCCCTCCTTCAAGGTGCTATGGTGATTTCACTGCTTTCACTAAGATGTGACATATTTCAAAGGAACTCGTCATAGGTTTTGTATAAACCATTAATGTCATTCGTGAGTTAGCTCATCAACGCTCGAAACCTCTTCTGGTCAATTATAATGTTGTTGTTTAATCGATGTCAAAATAGATGTGACCTCATAATGTATTCGCTATTTTCTTCCACTACTGTTTCAATCCTGTCGGCGAATTCATGGTATTTTGTAGCACACTGATGTATACCTTCACCAACGCATTCCTCTTCGATTTGCTGTTCTTCCAAATGCTCTCTCGGACGCTAATGTCTATTCTATTTGACATTATCAAACAATTTCTTCTACAGTTTGGTCTATTACCGCAGACGTCTAAATCTCTATCGATATATCCGCTTACCCCAATTTTCAGATACCACCTCTCTAGATGCATATGAAATATGAATATATGCAAATGAAATATGAATAGATACATATGAAATATGAATAGATGCATATGAAATATGAATAGATGCATATGAAATATGAATATATACATATGAAATATAAATAGATGCATATGAAATATGAATATATGCAAATGAAATATGAATAGATGCATATGAAATATGAATAAATGCATATGAAATATGAATATATGCAAATGAAATATGAATATATGCATACGAAATATGAATAGATGCAGATGAAATATTTATAGATGGATACTTCCAATTACCAATAATAAAGTTATCAGTAATTATATTGACATGTTTCGGCTGTTTCCAATTGGACAGGTCGTTCAGATGAATTAAATTATTTCCTACTGGACGGGTTAGATCATGTCAGTTGTTTTGCAAATTTGGATAGTTGCTGTTTGTCTCGGAGGAGTAGGTGCAATGTGCGTATTTTTATCTTTCTCCTGTAAACAAATTGCTAGGACAAGGCAGTTTCAGTTTTCTTATTTTTACGTCTTGTGTTCCTGTTGTAAGACCATAAAGGAAACTATATGGTCCAGGGTGGCGTCTACAGACATATTTGAAACTCATACCACGAATAGTCTGCAGTGTAACAGGTCCAATTAATATTTGTGAGACCATGCGCATCAATGACGCAAAATATAATTAACAAGGTACATTTGTCTCAGGGAATACATTATCTAGGCGTTTCTGGTGTTAAAACATTACATCGCACACAAAAAGATTATTTCCACTCGAATCCAGATCATCAGCTGTAGGAGCTTCATTGATATTGGAAACGAAATCAGCGGTAGATGAGTTACTTCTGAACAAAGTCTGAAGCGCAACTCTTAAATTCTTGGTACATCATGTCACGATTTATCGCCAGATACAGACGCAGTTATGTACAACCGGTCTTACATGAACCATCTCAAAGTTATATTCAACACCAATAATGTACAAACCGTCCAACATGAGCCACTTCAAAGTTATATTCAGCAAAAATTTTGTACGACCGGTCCTATCTGAACCATCTCAAAGTTATATTCAACAACAATTATGTAAAACCGGTCCATGATGAACCATTTACAAGTTACTTTCAACAACAATTCGGTATTCCATGATCCAACTTAACCAATGATTAGCGCGCGAACTGAGTGCGGTTCCATTGCACCTATGCTTAGGTAGTTTTGACTATGATTCCGCAGAATGTGTCAATGAAAAACACCGGCGTTCCTTTCTCGTGATGACATGATAAATGTCAAAATAAATGTTTTATAATATGATCGTGTCTTCATATCATGGGCGAACAACCATTGCAAATCCATAATCCTAAAATACTTTCTAAAAACTGGAACTTGTGATGAAGTTGGAGACAAGACTTTCACGTTTGACGGACCTTCCAGATCTATCGGTTGTAGAAGCGCAGTGTGTTAAACAATTTGGAGGCTTTGATGTCACTGCACATGTTAGAAAATCTATATGGGACATTTGAGAGTAAATACCTTGGTGAAAAAACACATCCCTAGATACAATGCCTAAGGGCCTGGTAAGCTACATTATGGTCATGACTTGATTCTAAAACTCAAATCAAAGCCTTAAAATCACTTATAAATTTTGTCGACGCTACATGTTATCAATATGATCTTTCTTATAAAGCATCAACTAATATCAATCCACTTAAAACTGGACCAAGGTATATTTGAATACGTTAATGTATCAATGTATCAATGCACGAACGTCAATCGCATCAATCGCAATTTAGTCTGATTGTTAAATTCAGAAAGTTTTGTATTATTGTTTTTACTTTACCAGGGGCATAACCTGCACCATCTTCAAGTCTGGATATTAATTCATTTACGTCTGTTGACGTTGGTGTTGAAAGATATTTCCAAAATGAGAGATTCCATTATACCGGTGTTATCTGTTATAAGTTTGTGTCAAACCGGCGTATACATACATACATATGACTGAGCAGACGTTGATGCTTAAGTTTGTTGTACATGATATGGTTAATGTCAATTACAATTACAAGTCAAGCATAACATATTTGAAATATTTGAAATGTACTTGGCGTGGATATTGTCCTGGCCTTCTAGCTTATTACGCGACCTGACTCAGACAGTCAGAGCAAAACGTAACGCTGGTAAATGTGATTTTAATTATTTGTAAAGGCAAGTTTTACTTCATTGTTTACATTTTCAAATGTGCACATCTTTGCAGTGATTGCGTCCTAATGTCTGTCACAGAATTAGGCGAAAATTGAATTACAAACCAATTTCACCATTTTTTTGTTTCGTCGTACATGCGTTACCTGGGTTGAATAAGTGTTTTTCAAGGTAAGTGACGTGTAGCGATTTTGCATGTACCTGAATATAAATCACTTGAAGTCAGGAACATTAGAATCACGGGGTGCACGGGAATTTCGCCGTGAATTCTGCTCACCTATTTGAAGATATATAAGGCAGAATAATTCTGATAAGATTACGAGTCCAAAAGTATCTTATCAAAGGAGAAATAGCTCGTCATTCTTTCTCCAGCCAAAGGGATGAGTGTTAAATTTATATTTCGTTTTTATTGTGAATTTTATTCAGTTTATCATTTCATGTAATGATGCCTTTATTACAATGAAGATTTAAAACGTTGAATATTTGGAATTACTAGTCACTATTAGACTTTAAATGCAATAGCGTAATCTAAGTTTTAGATTGTTTTAGAAACAACTATTATTAATTTGGTTTCTTTATTGTAGCTGAATTGTAGCTGAACGTCTCTGAATGTCTCTGAATTGTAGCTGAACGTCTCTGAATGTCTCTGAATTGTAGCTGAACGTCTCTGAACGTCTCTGAATGTCTCTGAATTGTAGCTGAATGTAATTGATTGTGCGATCAAATTGAGGTATCTGACTGTCTGTCTGTCGGATTGTCTGTCCGTCTACGTCTGTCGAGATGTGTAAATATCCGGACATCTAGAAGTCTAAATGTCCGAGTGTCGGAGCTGTCTAGAGGTGTAAACGTCCGGGTAGTATCTAAATGTTTGGGACCGGTGGTTCTAGTAGATGCTGTATGCTGTCTGTACGTATAACTGTAGTGGATCCGTGAAGGGCATGTGGCCGATAAAAGCATTGGGTCAACCCTAGGTATTCGGAGATGCTGGGCGGCGATTCAACAGTTGGTGAATAGTACGGTTGTACAGGGTCGAGACAGTGTGTTGCAATTGTAGTTACAATTGAATACATTGTTATATTTACACATAGTTACTTTGAATCAAAGTAGTATTTCAAGGGATTATATGAATCTCAATAATAGTTAGCAACTTGATAAAATACATGTATATGTTTGTACTTGTTGTCGCAATCCATACGTGCGATAGTATAGTTTGATGTTTGTATTTGTTATCGCAATTTATGCTTGCGTTAATACAACTTTTGTAAAGGCTCCATTTTATTTGAAACATTTGTGTTAGTCCAGGAAGTTCCTTGGATCTGTGTTTAGTCCAGGAGATTCCTTGGATCTGTGTTTATTTTGTATTAATATTTAATTTATTTTTGAATTGTGAATGGTTGTGGAGTATGATCGTGGGTTGAACGCATGAGTTATTGTGTAGATACATCATTATTTTTCATTAATTATTTATTTCATAAATTTATATTATCTTTCACACATTGTGTTTGTGTTGTTCATTTAATCCACCATCCACTCGGTAACAATTCTGCTACAATGTCATTGAACGTTGTGTATACACAAAGTGATATTTAACGATATGATTGTTTACCACTCGCCTTCGCCACCGGCGCCTCGATTTTATCTCCGTTCCTATATATCATGGCTCATGGAAATGGACACCAAAATCCAACTGAAAAATGCCATCAAGCGATACACCAAATGCTGCATTTATGATAATCCGTACTCATCAGACTTGTACAAATAAACAGGCTTTTGTTAAATCCGACAATTTCTTTTGAAGGATAAATGAAGCTCCTAGAGACGTTGTCGAACCAAATGATTCCAAATGACTAATCACTAGCTCTTACACTAAATCAAATGCGATCAACATTTGTAGGTTTATTTTGAATAATGTCAAATGTCCTAATAGTTTCTTTTCATTGTTTGACAAGAGCTTCTAAGAGTTTTTCCCAATGAGTTCGCGGTCGTTGTACATCATTTCATATCATTCTGAAGGCGAGTATGAATGCCGTTCCTATATGAATGCTAAAGTATTTCTCTAGTTTATCTGCTCACTGTCATTGTCACTGACACTTTTAAGTGATTCAAAGAGATTTCATAATTCCATTATTTACTACACTTGTTCCAAAGATTGGGATAAATTATGGTAAACCATCTTTTGGGCCTATTTGGCAAAAATCTGTATAATGCATTCGAACTAAACGGTGATTTTATTCATTCTGTAAGATTACACATACAGATACACACATTCCATTTGATTCTGGTAGATAAATCCGAGAACTGGATATATCCATAAATCCTTTCAAGATACAATAGATTAAAGTCTGTGTATTTTAGCCATTTATTTATAAAGGAAATATCTCCTCCAGGTTTTGCATGTGAACTGTTATTTTTTAGACTATTGACACTTACCAGTTGTAGGCTGTTGCATGTGAAGATTTTACAGTCCATATCAATTATAACCGTTTGAAAGCATCCCCAGGTGAATTCTTAGCATGACAAACGACATCCATGAAGGTCCGTAAGTTTATGCGTACCTTGTAATTGTAATTGACATCAACCTTACTTTGTATTATGTACAATAAATTTTAGTATCAACGTGTCCTCAATTATTAAGAAATACATTTTATTTTCAGCCAGCTGGATTCAAGCTGATACTCTGCTGATTAGTAGTATGACGCCTTAAGTTACTCAGCTTAAACAGTAAATGAAAAAGACTCCTACTTGAAGTTAAGAGGCTGATGGGAAAAATCGTGCACCGTGCCGCTATACAGTCAAGAAAATAGCTGCTCCATTTTAAATAACACTTTAGTGACTTATTAAACACGTGTCCATGCATAGTCTCGTGTAATGGCAGGCTTACGCTGTCTTAAGAATATTACTAGCGAGTATTGACTTTGGCCATCTCTTAATGAAGACAATAAATGTAGTTTTCCATTGAGAAGCAGGGACGCCAGTGTTGCTATCCTGCTTGATTAAACCAAGAAATCATTGTTTTCCCTTGAGATAGATACGTAAATAAACTATTTCTATTGATTTAATACATTCACATACAAGAACTGCTTTTCTAACTTCAATCAAAACAGAGATTGTCTGGCAGGTATAAACATTGATCGACTTGCGCTGATAACCGAAAAATACAAAATCTACAAGCTCTATTCTAACACTACTGTTCTTTATTAACAAGCTATTCGTACTTTAATAATCTTTGTGTACATGTGATAAGTAGAATGTCTAATAAACGTTCCGTTTCTTTATGAATTTCACCTCTGTTAATTTATTTAGAACCCTTGTCTTGAATTAAACACGAAGATTGTACTTTACTCTCTCTGCATCATTGGTGGATTGCTTTCAAGGTCTTGTAGTTAGCTTTACAGATGGTCTTCAAATGCAGTTAAATTTCTTTCAAATGGACATACAAGTTTTGCTTTTTTAATCATAAAAATATGCCCGTTTAAATTTCTCCTAAATGAATATTAGGTAAGTTATTGATAGTTATTTAAAATAATGTTCATTTCCGTATGTTCCGCGTCCACATTGCCGCTGTCTGACTCAGATGTTTTTGTTATTTAGTTTGCTTGATGTTAATATTTAATGTGACTTCCTGTGTTAGTTTATTGTATACAAATGAATGACTTTCACGATGCTCTTTTGTGTCTACTTCACATCAATGGTGGCGGATTGAACGAATTTATAACAAGCCCATGGAATTCTTGCCTATTTATTTTCAATGTTTCAGTTTTAGTATCCTTGAATACGGTATTTAACAGCATGAAAACGATAGTCTAGCTCCAACACATCTACGCTTCTCATTTCTCTTAAGCGTTGTTGAAAATCCGTTTCAATAATTTTCCTTCTCGTGTTTGATAATGACGGCAAAGGCGAATGTCCATTTATCATCATTTAAGCAAACTCAAAAGCCTTTCATGTTTTTCTATTTTACATAAATGTTGGTTATACTGTGTTCAGCAAATCTTTGAAGAAATCATTTAAAGAATTTTTCAGTTTCGCAACTATGTTACAATGGATGACGGATTGGTTTAGTTTACACAAATTTCAAGTTCTTCATGCCAGAATGCATTCTTTGAAATCTGGTCAAATTCTTGTTAAAGATATTTGAGCAGAATGATGTTCTTTAATTATTTTGCTATTTTTAGTAACTATATACATATCTAATATCAGATTGGCATCATTTATCCACATTTGAAACAAATTGATTATGGGATGCTATATGTCGATTTTTTTTTAGCTGTTTGTAAAAAGAAACCATGTACAAGGTTTTCCATATTTTATGGGAACTCGCCCTAATTTGAACAGCATCGAAAGATCTTTATAATGTGGCGCGTTCTTTAGACTCTTTGTAAATTTTGTTAAAAGTGTATAACATCTTGTATTATTGGTGTCCTTTTTGTAGCACTGCTCGCTCTAATTCAGAACGGATGAATGATGTGGTGATTTCTGTCAAGCAGTCGAATGATACTTTTTAAAACTATTGAAATTAATGGTGGCGGATTGAACGTTTGAGATAGACTCTGCCAGGATAACACTTGTTAAATTTGGTTAAATTCTGCTAAACAGTTTTGAGGAAAACGTCGATTTAAAAACAATGTTCAAATTAACATCGGCCATTAATGATGGCAGATTACATCATTTATCACACAGAGCGAGACTGTAAAGATAAAACCTGTGAAATTTAGTTACATTATGTTGTATAATTTCGGGGATGATAATGTTGATGAATGACGGACAAAGAACTATACCATAAAGTCACTGGCCTAATGATCTAAACATTATTATAATTTTTCGTACCTCATTTTATTAACCCCGTTATTCCAACAACTATCCCATACCTCTTAATAACTAATCCCGTTATATTACTAATTACCATCTGTGTCGTTAAAGTGTCTATTATGTCGGTCACGTGCCTCATACATGTTAAATTCTCCTTGTGACTGTAAGAGGCTGTCCCATGTTAATTTCACCTTGTGACTGCATAGGCTGTCCCATGGTAATTTCAAATGTGACTGTAGAGGCTGTCGCATGTTAGTTTCCCCTTGGGGCTATAGAGGATGTCAAATGTTAATTTCCCCTTGGGACTATAGAGGCTATGCCATGTTAATTTCCCCTTGTGACTGTACAGGCTGTCACATATTAATTTCCCCTTGGGGCTATAGAGGTTGTGCCATGTTAATTTCCCCTTGTGACTGTAGAGGCTGTCCCGTGGTAATTTTCCCTTGGGGCTATAACGGCTGTGACATGTTAATTTCCCTTTGTTACTGTAGAGGCTGTCACATATAAATTTCCCCTTGGGTCTATAGAGGCTGTTCCATGTTAATTTACCCTTGTGACTGTAGAGGCTGTCCCATGTTAAATTCCCCTTGTAGCTGTGAGGCTCTCACAAGTTAAATTTCTCCTTGAGGCTAGCAGCCATTTTTGAGGACCAATTCGCCTCTCCCAAGTTAAATTTCCCTTGAGGCCAGTAGGCACCTTTGGGTCTCAAGTGCCGTTCTCATATTAAACGAATGGATCCAATTAACATATGATTTCCAGTATGGGTCTGACATGACTTATATTACTACTCCTGCTATGCTACCAACTATCACATACCTCTTTATACCAACCCCATTAGAATACTAACTATTAATAATATTATTAATAACAAATCCCTTTAGAACATATATAATGATATGACTACAAACAACGAAACACTATGAAATTGTAAAACATAAAAAAATGCTGAAAATGTTTCAGGTAGGAAACATTATTAGGTCTTTAAGGTTGTTTTTGCAGTCGAAAAAGGTGACTTTTTAAGAGCACTCTTGAACAGGACCACTGTGTCATTGTGTTCAATTTCAATGGGCAATTCACTCCACATTGCTGGGCACGAGTATGCAAAAGAACTTTGTCCATATGACTTCGTTTTCATAGTGGGACTAATGAGTAAACGATTGTCAGAAGAGGGGCGTAAGTATTTTGCTGGTGTGTACACATGGGTGAGGCCAGATAGGTATGTTAGACTATAACAATGATGTGAGCAGCTGTGTTTTGAACTCGTTGAAGTTTCTGGAGTAGATATTGAGACGAACTAGCCATAATTGAGTTACAGTAGTCGAGTCTTGAAAATACTAATGAACACACGTGTTTTAGTGGCATTAACAACTGAAATATATTTACCAATGGAGCTGATGCGTTTCAGCTCACAATATGCAGCCTTGCATATGTCCATGACATGTTGGTAAAACGTGAGAATACTGTCCAGAGTAACGCCTTGGTTTAATACTGACAGTGAAATTAATGTTGGTGTTGCTCTTATTTATTGTTTGAGACAAAGGGAAGTGAATGAAACAATCTTTGTGTTGTGATCAGAATGGCCTCAGTTTTATCATCATTCAACTGCAGCTTTTTACATGTCATTCGTGATTTATCATAAGAAATGCACCTCTCTACTCCTTGGATGGTAGCATCAACTTCAGTTGGGTGGCTAGATACATGTTATTCAAATCTTCATTATAAAAATAGTCCGTATTACTACCAACTGGCCAATACATATTTATAACTAATCCCGTGATACAACTAATATGATCTACCATAAAGACGATATATGCAAAATATGTGTAGCTGTCATCGACAATACTTCATCCGTTACCGCACGCGGATACAAATGTCATTGATTTGAATTCAATGTTTGCAAAGTCTGCCTTTATCGCGAATTACTTTTGTTTCAGTGTCTGTATATCTAAATATCTATGTATGTATATAACTATATCTGCATTGTCGTCTTATTAAAATTATATAATACACAATATGACAACAAATGTATACAATTACAATGTAGCAGTGAAGTGATCCGTCAGCATACATATGTCCAAATAAATATTAGAATTGATATTGCACTGGTTATGTGTGTGTGTGTGTGTGTGTGTGTGTGTGTGTGTGGATGGATGTAGGTAAGTAGGAATATATATATATAGTTTACATTTTACATTTTACAGCATCCGCAACTTGTTGTAACATAATAAATTTCAAGGCTTAATTCCTGTAGAAACAGGCATGTAAAGTTCTGTAAACACGGTTTTTGTATTTTAATTATCTGTCTTGTCTATGTTCTGTATTTGCCTTTGATAAAGACTCATTGAGAGTCGAAAGCGCTCAGGCTAGAGTGATACTAGTTTTTGCACTGTTGCTTGTCAGTTTATTGCATTTATCTTATTCAATCCCTGACACACGTGATCCCTTGCTGGATCCAGTGCATTTGAAAGGACTGTTATATGCCATATGATTTGTATTCTTTATATATATATATATATATATATATATATATATATATATATATATATATATATATATATATATATATGTAACTATACATTGTCTTAATGAAGACACTCAATACACTGTCAACCGCTCGTTTACCGTCCATATAACATTATTTCATGGACTTTGTGTAGCGAAATGTTAAGCATGACTAGCGTGCTCGAGTACGACTGACTTGAATTTCACTTATTGCCCTGCATTAATCATTATAAAAAGGGTCACACAGTTTGGCGTGTTCTGCAGCACTAGATCTGCAATTGCCGATGATCCACACTGTTCTTGAGGTCCTGTGAGTATGTAGGTAGGTAGGTAGGTAGGTAGGTAGGTAGGTAAGTAGGTAGGTAGGTAGGTATTGTATTTGTGAATAAGTACGTGATACAATTGAACACTCTGTATGTATATATCAAAGTATAGGTAGAGGCAAATCAGATATCGAAGCATACATTTGATCAGTATACAGAAAATTATTACGTTCAGCACTTCGCCGAATCGTCCTTTTATTTACTTTTAAGAGTTTCTTCATATTTGAGGAAGATATTCCCAGAATCATTTCATATATTGTAGGATGTGTATCGCATGTCCAATCAAATATAAAAACATAAGCCTGAAGGGAAATATAAACAAGTAATGCAAATAAGATATGAATTAGGCAGTTTTTATTGCCTGAAGTAACATCTTTCTTGGACTATCTTTACCTTCATAAAGAATGGTAGATTTATGCCATGATCTTATAATGCAATTAAAACATTTTGGACTGTCTTTTGTACTTTCTAGAAAAAGTCTGAGTTATGTTATAATTGTACGAGGTATGAAAAGGTAGTGTACACGACAAAAATATATTTAATTGATGATATCATGTCACCTTTCCGCTTCCTGTGCACTGATGGTTGGGAGGTGGTGGAGGGGGAGATAAGCGGAAACGTAAAAAGTGCCATTGCATATCGGCAATGGAAACTTACAATGATATACTTGAAACAAAATAGATTGATGTTTTTTACTTGATCGACATCACCCTTAATTGAGACACGGATATTGTGTGTACAAATATATCGGACACTTTAATGGGTAGGCTAAAAATAGATTTGTGCAAATTTTTGTCAATAATGTTAACAGCTAAAACTAGGAGCGACACCTCGAGAAAGACGTTTCAGTTGCAACACTGGAAGGTGCACTGTTTTGTAAATTTAAATACATTCGATTTCAATGTCTTTTTTCTGATACAATATGCCGAAAAATCTTTCAATCAAGACTGTGTTCAGTATATAAATAGTTCAAACATAGTGTTAGAAGGCCATACTTAGATACGTGAATGGGGGTTTCCTCGTCTAAAATTTGAGGATATATCTTATTCATGTGACGCTTCAGTGTGTACTCTGAGACGCAAATAGGAGGTAAACATCGATGTATTTGTACTTTAATTTCTTTGGTAACAGAAGGTTATCTACAGCTGACGCCAAAGGGATGATATTGTTTAAATGTATGTTTTCTTAAAGAGTAAATAATTTTTGAGAGAGAGAGAGAGAGAGAGAGAGAGAGAGAGAGAGAGAGAGAGAGAGAGAGAGAGAGAGAGAAAGAGAGAGAGACGGGGTGGAGTGAGGTGGGTGTTACTCAATATCAAAGTTTCAGAACACATCTTCATGTGTAACGCTCGATAGAAGCTGAATGTCTCTATAATCTATAAACTCAAAGTACATGCACATTTCTGCCAACTGAACATTCCTGTAGTTCTATAAGAAAGAGAAGAATGGTAAATAACATTATTATTATTATTATTATTATTAGTAGTAGTAGTAGTAGTAGTAGTAGTAGTAGTAGTAGTATTGTGCAATATTTCAATTATTGGCCATCGCTGCCAAGGCTCTTTTTGTACAGTCATTTAAATTCTACAATGAAGGATGATGGGAGACATTTTTGTGATAGACCATAAAGCAGTAAACATGTCTACCTTATATCCAAAATTGCATATATGGCTTGTGTGAAATCTTAAAGTCGCACTGGTTCAAAGCTAGATAATTATCGAAACGTTTAAATTTATATATTTGTGGTAAAATATTTCGGAAGCCTAGGACTGTATGCAGTCGATACCGACCTTGACGACCTGAAAACGATTTTAGTCTATACATAAAATTCCAATTAAATAATCCTCTTATTATTAATATATGACACATTTTGCCTGGATATGGACAATATAAAATACCCATTCTCTCGGATTTACTATCATATTTAAAGTACAAGTTCGGTAAATAATTAATATATAGCACGAAATCACACACACACACACGGCTATATTTGCATGAACTGAGACACAGAGAGACATACAGAGGGATAGACATGGAACAATGAAGGCCAGATTGTCAGGCTCAAACGCGCTGTTCAAGCACAGATAAGCAGAAAAGATTACCTTCATGAGAAAACTTCGAAATATCCTTCGTCGACACCAGTTATGGACTAATATAATTAAATGAACATTTTATAAGTCCTTTATTAAACAGAGCTGTGCAGGACTTAATATAAAACAAGTCCACTGCCTTACAAACTACATTCATATATGAATATTAATTATTGATTTCTTTGCATGATAAAAGAATATGTATTCGTTTTCAATTACACTTATTTCTTTTTATATTTATTTATTTATTTAAAGAATATTCAGTTTAGTATTCCCTCTACACTGAATAGAGATATTCGATTGTGAACTAGAAAGGTGACTTTATTATGGTTGGTAAAAATAGCGTTATCCTTGTCCATCTGTCGGTTCAGCTGTCCACTTAATTTGCATTTGGATCAGTTTTTATGCACTGTAGCCTGGCAGTCATGTTCTATAAATTCACTCCTAATTCTTTTTCAAGATCTGGAAATCGACAATCTGTTTTATGAATGCATTTCTAACTGCCTTTCAAGAAGTGGAAAAAAGGAACCATATTCAAACACTGATGCTTGAGACATGGCTGCCATCATACAATTAATTTCAAATCTTTTTTAACTTTCAGTATATGATCATGCAAAGAAACATTTTTATCAATCTTTATTTCAAGAAGTCTCTTGACCAAACTGTCATCTGTGAATCTTGGAAAGTCCGTTCTGTTATGGCATCTATTACCCCATTCAAATCTGCAGCTTCTAAAATGCTTCAGAACTGCAAGTGTCTCCGGTAACCATATCCTGGATCAAAGATCGAAAAGAAGAATAGAACCAGATCTTATGAGACCATGAAAAATAAATTTGCCGTCCTCCAGAAGTCAAAACGAATTTTGAGACAATATGCAAAGGTGACGCTCATATTAAAACTTGATCAATTTTAAATGAGAAGTCTGTTTTTCGAGTCTGACAGCAAACGGTGTCAGAAATACCATATCTCAATTTGCAAGTAATTCAGCTAGTCAGATTTAAGATTGATATCAGCCAAAGAAATTTTTTGGAAACGTATAAATACACTATATAATGAAGATACAAACACCATGTTTTTTCTATGCAATCATACACAGCTTATGTAAGAGTGGTTGAAGGAAGAGGGGACTTTATTTCGATCGGAAATGTTTAAGTTTGAGTCCGTCAAACAGGCAGATTGACTTAGGAAAGCTTTAACTTCACGTAGAAGATGAACTGATGCAAATACGTAGAAACAATGAAGAGTATAATATTTGTGTCAGTAGTAAAGTTAAAGCGTTCTTTGATGAGAAAGAGGTTGAAAATTTTTAAAGGCAACTAGTGCATTTTAGTACAAATGATGATTAGTCTTTGATTGGAAAGGTCCCATTTGTAAATATATTTTCTTCACAACAGGTTTTAGTTAAACAACGATTTCAGTTTCATTTGAGTACTTACAAAGCACAATCTCGAATAACAGAAAAATCAAATTTCTCATACGCTGGATCATAAATCCATATCATTTGCAACATGTGGTTATTGTCATAGGAAAGAGCACGGTAATTAGAAGGTAAAGATACGTAACATATATCTAACAAAGCATTTGAAATGATCTTGTTTCTAAGAAATCACTGTCATTTATTGAAAGAGATACGTGTGCGGGTGTTCGTTTAACTCAGACTGATTATGTTTTGGAGATGTACGAGCCGTTCACATCAAAGGGTTTAGTTTTACTTATTTGTGACATAATATCACTTGCTGGTGATTCAGAATCATTTCTCAGTGATTTTGGTGAGGTACTCTTAGTAAGTTTTTAAAAGATACAGGAAGTTTTCAGACTTTATTATTATTTTGCCATTTTCTGAGAAGTCTTCTTCTAGTGAAAGTGCTACAATACGGTAAGTAGATTGTAGATTTATTAACATTCCTATCTGTTGTGTTAATTTGCCATCATCTTTAGTTTTGGGACCGATGATTAAAGGAGTGAAAACCTTTTTGCCCAGTGGTAGTGTCAAATCGTTCCTAGGTGATGACTTTTTTGGAGATACGTTCTGCTGCATACAAGACAAGTCCGCATCACATGATCTCTAGTATGACCAACGCTGCTATCTTTTCTGTCTACGGTAAATTGTCGAAAGTCCTTATCCGACCAACACTCCTTATCCGACCAACACTAACGCATTATACAATTGCAACTCGCGCAGTGATTATTCTGTTGTTGCTTCAGCGTAATTATTAATTCGGCATCAATGTCAAATTCTCTATTATTTTTTTTTTTGTCTTGCTGTTTATAACCAGAAAGTTTTTTCTTATTATGTCCTTGACTCTGTCAAGGCTGACAATATCACTTACTGTAGTGTCATTATCATCTAAAACAACTCTTTGAAGTTGATTTATTCTTCGTACTCTGGACACTGCGAGATAAACTAAATTCGACCACTCGATGTGATTATCTACCATCCAAACAATTGTATCTGATATAGTTAATCCATGTGAAGAATGTATCGTCGCCGCGTAACCTAGCGTCCATGGGGATTTATCAGCGCGCAATGCATCTTCGACGACATTGATATCAACCAGCACGATATCATGTAACACTAAATTCTGCTTTTCACGCTGTCCTGGAATATCAACTACAATGTTCTGTTTTCGTGTATCGGAAGGTCTATAACACAGCGGCGTTGGAAGTCTTGCAAATTTTTTTATGCAATTCAAATAACTTCATCTGAAGTGTGTCTCTGACTATTTTTCTACTTGCGATTATCAAATCGTTTGGTCTCCACGCTTCCCAGAAATCTTTTAATGGTGTTTCTGAAATTATTTCACGCGCTATCTCACATTGGATTCTATCCGGTTGTAATCTGTAATTGTTCATCAAGTGCTCTATTATCAGTATTAATCTCTTCATAATAGTCTACAAAATTCTTTAGCCAATCATGTGACGATAAACCGACAAATGGTGGTGGTTGACCATGGTCGCCGCACATTATTACTTTTGTATTCGCTAGCAATAGCCACTCCAGAAATCTTTGTAATACATCTAATGACACCGTGCATATTTCATCCCAAATAATGACTTCAGGAATAAATTTCTCACCCATTCGTTCAGGAGTCCTTTCATCGCCTTTCCATCGAAAGAAACTGTGATAAGTACAGGCATTAATTCCCCGTTGTTTCATCTCTCTTGCAAGTCTATGTGTCGGTGTTAGCACAATCATATTTGATTTTCCACGAAATAACTCAATCGCACGAGTCGTCTTTCCTGACCCGCAACATCCGTTTAAATAAACTGTTTTATATCTACATATTGGATCAGATATCTGCGGTGCATTAGATAGTTCTGATATCTGATTATTTTTCAAGTAATTGTTTTCAATCGTAACATCTGCTGATTTGGAATAATCACACGGTATTTCTTTTTTAATTCCCCATAACCCCCGACTCTCGTCAGAATTTGTGAATTCGGCCACTTCTTCCCTGTGTTTCACGTCTATATAAAATGAATCAGTGGCTACTCTAACTGCGGTGTCAGGAAATCTATTTATCATCGAAAATAAATTGATTGCAGCATAAGCCAGCATAGATGCTCTCAAATGTGTATACCGAAGATTTTCTCCGTCTGCGTAAGTAACAATTGTACCAAATTTTGTTCCATCGGACAAGAAAGCGTCTTTACGATCGACGTATATACTCTTAGATGTTATATCCGTGATTATAAAATCGTATTCGACGTTATCTATAATCAATCGTGAAGAATATCTTATATTGTCGTATTTTCCACCCTGAGTGAAATTACCAATCATTCTTCTACCGAGATCTTTTGCGTCTTTATTCCTAACTTCAAATAGCTGTTTGGACCATTTCACGATATTTTCTTCGTCAAGATCGGGAAACTGTTTTCGTTGTTCGCTGATCATACTATCTAAACTATCGGGTTGCGGTAACCAGACCTCAGTCTGTGCTCGATATGATATAATCGCTTCACTGACAATCAGCGATAACAGCATTTTCGAATCAATCATATAGCTTAATAGCACTATTGGCATCCAGTGTTTTTCAGAGATATGTCTACCAATCCAAACATAATAACACGGATGAAGTCCTGTAGCCAATTCAAATGATACCACACTAGCGAATCCGGTTAAATCAAAATCGGGCAGTAGCCCATTAATCGCAACACGGGCCATCTCATGTGTGGGATGTCCAAATCGCTTGAAGTACTTAGCACATTCTCCGTACCCGAGAAAACTCCCTGGATAACACGCGACCATATCAACTGAAATAATACTTTCACGGTCATATTTTGTATTCCATAATCCGCTGTGGTTGTATTCGATGCAGCTTGATTTGATGTCTGATAGAAATTCAGCTCTTGAAGGTTTCCACGTGTTTCTCTTTCTCGCAAAATGAACTGCAACCGACGGAATTGTAAAACAATTTGTTAGTAATTGTTCGTCGTCGAAACTCTCCGAGAAACTACTAGCTAGTTTTTCATTGCGTGTTGGAGAGCCTCAGTGTGGTATATTTCTCCATTGGGTCGTACAAATTGATCGAATCTGCACTCGGAGTTAAGTAACCACACTGACACAGGGTCGTTTTTACTTAGCTGGTAAATAAAATCGAATAATTTCTCTTCTCCAGAGAATTCCGGGGGTAGATATTTTACGGTTCTATCCCGTGGAAATATTGTTACCGCAGGTGTCCACGCGTGTTGGTTATGATCAATAATTTTGATTGGAGCTCCTCTCAACTTATATTTCGGTTCATATAATACTTCTCCTGTTATCGTCGTTACTGATATTGGGAATCTTAATGATGTTTCTAATTTGGCTATATCCTGGATCGTTGCTCCGTTCTTCCTAACTGTTAATTCCCATTTATTTATTTTTTTGCGTCTTAGATCAGTCAGTTTGTTTCCACGCCACGCATTTGTGAAGTGTTCTATTATTCGTTCTGCTACACAATTCAACGACGACAGTTTCATCGGTGCTAGTTTTTCAATGCTTGGTTTATCATTTAACGGATATGTCCCATAAACAACTGCTGTTACAGGATAAGATCTTTCGTAGTATGGTTTGTCAATTTCAGTCAAAATTCTTGGTTTGGAATCTCGACTCACAGTGACAGTTCTTTTATCCTTCAAGATGGGTTCAAATTTATCCCGAATAATCCAATCTCCCGTGTCTGAGCGGATAATGAATTTCACTTTAAAAAAATACCTTTTCCGCCCAAGATGTGAGATTATCAGTGCTGCCTTTGTATCGTTTATGGTAGCATTAACGTCACCGTCGATTCGAAATGTCGACCAACAGTGAGATGCTCCATCACGCTTGAATTCATTAAAACAATCACGAATTTTACCCAACATGGTTCTATCACGAATTTTACCCTTTGGTGTATCAGAGACTCTATCGAGATCGAATTAAGCATTTTTCCAGGGCGTAATTTTCGATAATCTCTTGAAATCCTTCATGCTATAATTAAAACAAGTATTTAAATAGAGAATTTATATATAATGAATCATTGCAAATGGCTTATGATTGGATCAGTAACCACGTGTAAACAAATCATGCAGAAAGGAGTTCTGTGGATATCAGATGCAAAGTTTTCGACGTAGAAGCCTTGGTCCGAATCCTTGTATAAGATGTGGGGTAGGGGTGCGTGGTAAGTCACAGTTGTGTCTCAGTTGCGGTGGTAAGTGATATAGGGAGTTGAAGCGTTACTTTGATAAACGAACTAAGAACTCCATCAATGACACTGACAAAGTCATAAGAACTCCTCAAGACTACATCTGAAGATTTCCAAATGTAATCATTAGACCAAACAATGAATTAGACAAATAGTATTATGTATATAAATAAACCAAGAATTCCGACCGCATCCCGTGATCAGCAACTATAAGGCATCCAGTGATGGTATTGTCAGACATCGAATACTGAAGAAACCAGTTGGTGCTGTGAATAATCAGGGATATTTGAGGTTTACTGCTGGAGGGAAAATACGTCTTAATCATTGAATAATATATGAATGTTTCCATGGATTGATCAAGGATGGTTTTGTTATCGATCACATTGATTCCAATCCTAAGAACAATTCTTTAGCTAATCTGCAGACTATCTCACAAAGTGAGAATTTAAAACGAGGAAAGACTGGACAATACTCGAAAAAAGCGAGACTCGTAAGATAATTTAATACAACAAATAACGAGGAAATAGTATTTCAATCAATAGCTAAGGCCGGTAGGTATTTCGATATTTGTCCACCTTCTGTTCAATGCGTTGCAGGGGGAATTTATCGATCTGCGATTTCAAAAAAGACCGGACAAAAAACTCAATTCGTTTATGTATAGGCGCCCATCTCTGGGTTCATTTTTGAAAAATATATTTTGTATATTAGAAATATATAATTATCATATAATATGAATTCTCAAAATATCAATGAGGTTATAACCGAAATTTTAATTTTGAAATCTCAGGGGATTTACATATCAGATAGTTTAAACTACGATCAAATTATGTCCGACTTCCAGGACATTGAATACGGCGCTATGAATAACAAATATGTACTACCCAACAAATATGCCCTTATTAAACGAATTCAGAAGTCAATTCGCAATTCCCTTCTATGCTGTGACGACGTCAGTAAGTTTGTCCCGTTATTTACTATCGTGGAAAGAATAAAAAGAACAATTAATTCAAAAATCAGAAATATAGGATTGTTAATTGAACAAAACGAAAATCCCCCTTCGGATGGTCGGTTTTAGTCAATACTGCCGTGTAGTAATTTTTTTTAGATTCAAATTAGAAAATTGTTTACAATTTAAATAATGGTTAATGAATCATTAACGACTAGATTGGCTCGTGAAAGATTAGATGCAATTAAGAGATTTATACCAATCCGCGACTCTGTCAGAAATAAACTGCAAGCTAGACAGAGTTTACAAACGGAATTTACTGCGGGATCTGAAGAGTTGTTTAAACCAATAACCACAGCAACGAAGGAGGTAATATTAGCTACTGAGCGAGCTATATGGGGGGACGTTCCCAAGGACGAACCAAGAAAAGAACAACCTCTTATTGGTGAACTTGCAAAAATAGCAAGAAGATCCAAACATTCGAGAGTGCAAAATATCTCATCGATGGAAAATAGATTGACTCGATAGATCGCGATGATGATGTGGCTACAACAATAATCGGGTTAGCGAGATATTCCGACGATTATACAAGATCTGCAGATCCTTCTATGATGTTTGCAAAGGATGGTAAGGATACGGCTGGAAAAATTAAATTTGTTTTCAGACAACCAAAGAATCGTGCTGCTGAGAATATGATTATAACCGAGGATCCCAATTTCAATCTAGGAGCTGCAGCACGTATGTCAATGTTGGGAGGAGCGCGTAGATCATTCTCATGTGCGATTCCACTGCATCATATATTTGGATTCTGCAGAAATGTTCGAAAAGTTATTTATGGAGCAAAGCACACATTAACACTCGTGCGAAAGGGTGACGACAATGATGCAATTTGGAGGATTCCAGCAAACCCAGCTGTAGCACATGTAGATGATGATGCCGGTAAAGTCGTTTTAACAAAACTATGATTGTGGATGCCAGTGTTGACTCCATCAATCACCGCAGAAGAACAATTACTATCATTTATGGATCAAGGAGGAAAATCATTGCTGAGTTGGCTAACAACGACTACAGATGTTAAGCAATCAGATACTAATGGGTTTTTTACGTGGAACCTAGCATCAAAACAAGGCGTTTCAGCTCCACGTCATATATTTATTGCGTTACAGAATACCGCACGAACTGGTAATCAACGACGCAGCCATATGATATTTGATCAACTTGGTATTAGTAACGTCTCAGTAAGAATAAACGGCCATCAAGAACCGTCCGAGAATATACAACTTAATTACTTTCACAACAATATTGTCCGCGTGTATCACAGATTGTTGTCATATATGGCGCGCGATCAAAATGTTGATACTGGTTTGCAAATATCACAGTTGGATTTTAAGAATTTATATCCGATTTATTACTTTTCGCTGGAACATCTTGATTTAACAAGACAGTCAGTAGTTGATATACACTTTAGAGCCAGTGTAAACCGCGTTACTATTGTTAAGCATGCTATTCCCCACTACAGAGCAATTGCTGTCATTCTCAGCGATAACTCGAAGGTGTTGGCGGAAGAATGAGAGTGATAGATGCACCAGTGGAAAATATGTAACAATTAGATCAATCTGTTATTGTATAATGTCATATAGTCATATTAATGTTACGTTAACTCCCGGTCAACTCAAGAAATTGGAATCAGAATCAGCTAAAAAATGTGGAACCACGATCACGCTGAAACACAATCAGATGACTGGCGGGGCAAATAAATTGTCGCTGAGAACTCTTCAAGTAAAACACTTCAATGATGCATTCAAAGATAGAAAAGGCGTTCATATCACTCTTTCTGCGGCTGCTATCAAAAATATGATAAAATCAGGTGGTATATTCCCCCTGTTAGCTGAGATTCCGGCTTTGATTGCAGCACCAACCCCAGCGGTGGCTAAAGCGGCGGCGCTAGGAACCGTTGGTACTGCGGCAGGGATGGCACTAAAGAAAGCAACTGGGAAGGGATATTAAAAAAAGGGAAAAGGTCTTAAACTACCAGGAACCCCGTATTCATGGTACAGTGAAAAAGGCCTGAGAATCCCAGGAACAGTTTACTAACTCGGGAACCTTTGGTTCCGTTGTCCAATTTTGATTTACTCGATGCTGCTAAAAAAAACTTGTGATTAAAAACTTCAGAGGTGTCTTTCTGAAAGATCAGTTACCGGCACAACCCAACAGCGTTGAAAACGGTATCATTAATCTCGATAACAGCAACGGACCTGCTACTCACTGGGTTGCATACGCGATTGATCCGCGTGCAATTGTTTATTTCGATTCATATTGATTAGCGCCGCCGAAGGAATTTATGCGTTATATAAACCGCTTAAACACCCCTCGTTGGTATTCTACGCTAGCAACACAACAACTAAATGATCCACCAATATGCGGCAACGAAGTATTAAATGTCCTTGATGCTATTTCATCATCTGGAAAACCACCACATGTTGTCGTAAATGAACACACTAGTAATCGCTTTTTTGAGAGAGATTATATAAAATAACATGATTGATATTTGGGGGAGATCTTTATCAGCGCTGAAGAAACCCGATCGCACTGCAACCGGTGATATAAAAAAAATAATCGAAGATGAAATAGCTGAGACATTGAACTTAGCAAGTGTTGATCCCAATGAAATAGTTGTATTCCAAGATCGTCAAGGTAAATTGAAAACTAGTAATATTTCCCTGGATGATATTTTAGTTAAACAAAGCGGTGTAACCAAGAACGCCGTTGCGTTATTTTCCGATCATGGTAAACTCAAACCGGGTGTACTCATTTCAACTATTGTGGATAGAAATAACAATATTGACAAGTCGTTATTAGATTTCCTTGGAAATCCACCGGTGACCACACCGAAGCTCACAACGATAAACGATTCTATATTGGAACTAGCAACATTTCAAAGCAAATATGCAGATCACGTTGAAAAGTTTACATCATTCGTAAAAATATCACCGAAATTTTTTTTACAACCACGCTGGATAAACTCGACACAAAACTTCCTGATATTAACAAATCCATCGAAGAAATGAAAAACACCATCGAGGCAATCAAGGATGATGTAACGAGGATGATATAAATCGTTGAAAAAGCAAAAATCCCTCATGCGAAAACCAACAACGTAGTATACATGATTCAATACGGATCATTTGCGTGGACACCTACAAACAACAAATTAGATATCTCTGCAACCGTCAAAGGTATTTATCGATTAACACTAGTGACGCCAACTCAATTTAATATATCATCGTCGAGTTCATCTGGGGTTAACAATACGATATCAACGATCATCGACAAGGATACAACTGAACAGTTCACGATAGCATCCACTGATAAGAATTTGGCTAGGGTTTCAGTAACATGGTATGTGGAATTCGTAGCGGATTTGAGTAAACAACAAAATTGAAATCGTAAACTGATTTGGAAATAAAATGTCGTCATCAACGGTACCTTCACTATCTCAATACCGCTATGATCAAGACAGAGAATTTTCAACAAAACTCAAAACTCTTTCTGAGGAGTACCGAATAAAAATGAAAAAATACCAACGAAGAATCACTGCCATCGATGTAGCTGTGTACTCGCTGTCTGGTGTAGTTGCCGGCGCTGGTATTACTATATCATCAGTTACAATGACCGCTCCGGCTGTTATTCCGGTTTGTATAGCTGCGGTGTCAACCATCGCGGAAATAGCCAACGCGATAGCAAAAAAAAAATCATCGTGTTCTCAACAAAACTACACGATTATACTGTTAGATATGCTGCGGTATTTCATGCACATTCGCAATTATCTAAGTTGATTTCATCGTCGATCAACGACACGACAATAACCGAGGATGCGTTTTCGAGAATAGTTCAGTTGTACGAGTCAGCTATGTTAGAATTAGAGCGCGACAATAATAACAATGACAACACCGCAAGAACTACTTCAACGAATAGTAGAAAATACCGAACCGGTGAAAACATGCATGATATCAATAACCTCAACCAATCCTGAATTCAGTGTTAATTTCCCTACTCCGATTCCCGTGAAGGTGATAGCGCTAGCAAAACTACAAGTGTATCACGGTTGGCCTAATATTAGATCAGAATCATTTGGCGGTCAACAACCGAATAATTCCTTGGTGTTTGCGAGTAAGAATAAAGAAGACGGAACTCCAGACTGGAACGTTGTTTCGCTGCCATCTGGGTCATACCAAATCGAACAAATCAATGCTGAATTTCAGCGTAGATAAAACCCATTACTGGAACAGAATCGAAAATAGCTATAACGGTTCATAAGCCGACGCTATCATCTGCGATCGAGATAAACTCGCCCGGGTAAGTCGTAGATATTTATCAGAGTTCGATAAGAACAATACTGGGATGGCCTGAAATCCCACCTTGGACAGCTTATCAAATACCCGAACCACAAAAATCTGATTATATCACCGACAAAATAAAATCTGATAATCCAATAAAAAGCTATGACGAATACAATAAGTCTAAATTTTTTCACTGAAATGATAGACGATCGCTCTAATAGATATTATCAAACTCGACAAGATGAAATCGTTAAAAATTTCACACCGATGACTAATGATTTTGCATTGCTGTTAGTATCTCTCGAGGCTGGTACTCTCACTCGAGATAAATTTATCAGCGTTGTAGAAACATGTAATAAAATCATCGACGACATGGAAACATATAATTTAAAAATTATTCAAGAGGTATTAGGTGACGATAATCCTAAAACAAGAACAGAATTTGCACCGAATTATAATATACACATAAAATATATTCCTCATTTCAAGATTCCAGGACATAATGTCCCAGTGATAAAAGAATCTCTTAGATACGCCATCGATGAAGGTTTCAAAAAAATCTATGACGCATGGAAGAAATCGCCACAATCACAAAAAAAACAATAATTCTTAAATATAATAATGACCCAGACTGCGGTGGTAGGCATATCGCTCCTCAAAATGTGAATATATCCTCGGTGATAGCATTGAATTTAGTATGTGATGTTATCAAAGGCAGCAATCAAATAAATCTCGAGCGATTAAATCAAGCTCAACAAGGATATATTCTATACTCTTTTGCACCAACAGCTCCACCCAGATTTTTAATAATTGAGGACCCAACTAATCCAGTTTATATGCGATATCATAATAATTCATTAACGAGAATTATTTTCAAACTCGTTGACCAGTCTAATAATCTGATTGATTTACAAGGTGAGGTCCTACAAATTAGTCTGTTTGTGAAATCGTAGTGATTTTCATCGTAAAGAATTGTTAACCCGTTAGCAGCAGAGGGGGGCGGATTATACTTCTCTAATTGGGTTGGATTTTGAGAAACCCCTAATTTGACAAATAGAGCTCTAAAATCGTTAAGGCTCTATTTGGCAAAAGGAGGCTTAAAAATGTTTTACTTAAAATCCAACCGTACATTTCCCCCACTCCCCTCTTGCATTTCTTTTTGGTTTTGAGAAACCTCTAATTTGACGAAAAGGGCTCTAAAATTGTTAAGGCTCCATTTGGCAAAAGGAGACTTAAAATGTTTTGCTTAAAATCCAACCCAATTAGAGAAGTACAGTCCACCCCCTCTGGTTATTTTTCGTAGAAAGGTTTTGAGAAACCCCTAATTTGACAAATAGGGCTCTAAAATCGTTAAGGCTCCATTTGGCAAAAGGAGACTTAAAATGTTTTGCTTAAAATCCAACCCAATTAGATAAGTACGATTCGCCCCCTCTGCTGCTTCTTTAATACAGTGGCTTTGCCTCTGACAGATAATATCGTACGGCAAATTCATCCTTGTTAAGGCTTTAACCGTTCCTGGCTAGGAGTTAAAATTACATTTTCCACTTTAGATGACATTGTGAAATCGTGTTAGTTATACTATAAGAAATCACAAAGATTAGGGACTAAGATAATTCCAACATAAAAATGAATTTAAATTTCAGAACAGTCTCTTTTTCACTGACTATTGTATCCCTAACAAGCCCACAATAATTTTTACGACTCCATGAAAACAAACTTAAGTAAGAGAAACGAAGCTAATCCAACAAGTTAAACTTAGCTTAATTATCCAAGCTGCAAATGAGAAATCCTAGCGCAATTTAGAGCGGTAGTAAGCAAATCCAAGCTAGCACGTATAAAGTCTATAAAAATCCTAAATAACAGAAACGTTCAAACTTAATTGTGATACATGGAGTGTAATGGTCCTCTAATAACCGCGAGGTTTTCAAAACACGTTGTCCACAATTCCTTCTAGCAGTTTATAACAGTTCCAGAATAAAGCTATACTCCAAAATATTTAGCACTTTATATCTGCACTGAACAGTCATATAAAATACTTTTCCTTTCAAATATTATCTAAGAATAACATAAAACATGTCTGCAGACTTACAACATGTACACAGTAGGTCTGAATGACTTAAAAAAATTGGATCGAACCTGACTTATATTTTTTCACATTCTCTACACAGTTCAATGCGACTGTACTTCGCAAAAGACCAAACGTGACAATATACAATTTTGGTTTTGCGTCGAATTAAGCATATTCACATAATGAGGAACTACATAATTATTCTGGAAATATCTATATTCTATCAATCACTGAGAACCTACGCAATTTGCGCCATTATAAATCTTTTTATGAAGATTATTTGAGCTTGGTTCTCAGCAATGTGTGTCCGCAGGTGAAAAGTAGTTACATTTCATCGGAGTGCAGAAGGACGTACAATAGATCGCAAATATTTTCCAACCTAATATTATTGTTTTCTAATAGGCTTATTTGATGATATCATACTTAGCCGTAAATAGCTATTGTTTTTAGTACGAAAAAAATTGCCACGTATTACGTGTCAAGTAGGACACATGTAAACGCATGCACTTCTAGAAAGATAAATGATGGTGTGATGTACATTTAATTTATATTTTGTGCTTGACTTTGTCAATGATTGTGGACAGAGTTCTGTGTGTGTCCAGCTTTTAGTATGATTTTAAGTTATATATATAAGTTGTTTTCTGATATATGTTTGGGATCTCTCCGTATTTACAAACTTAAATTGATCTAGAATAGAACTTGTGAACCATATCTTGGTTTGTTCATTATGTTTTAGATCAGTAAAATGAGTATATAAGAATGAGGTACATGAATTTGTTCATTCCTACTTTTAGGTTTAGTTTTGTGGAGTGATTTACTGTCGTGTTCAGATATAAATTAAAAAAACTCATCCATATGTATAATTCATTGGAATTAAAAACTGCCCATTAACATTCTGCTCTAAAAAATTAATTTGGGATTATTGTAAATTCATTTAAAGACATTCTGTATTATATGATGCGATAAATCCTGGTACATCAACCTAGTAAAGATAGTTACTAAATCATCACATTTAGTATTACAATTCATTCAGAACACTATATACTTTTGGACTTGTTATATACCAGCTGTGCTTATTTGGGATTTAATTCACAATACTGTAAGTCCCTCGTTTATTTTCAATTTGTAAAATAGAGAAATAAATATTTATTAATTTTAATAACTCTGTTTGTTTCGTTTGTTACTATTGATTAATTATAATAGCATAGAGTGGTAACAAAACATAATTGAGAGAGAGAGAGAGAGAGAGAGAGAGAGAGAGAGAGAGAGAGAGAGAGAGAGAGAAACGTACCTTTTATAACCTTTTTTTGGTTCAGCGCTGTGTGTGCTGACAGAGCCTGTCTTTATCCTTTCTGGGATTACAAAACTTTTAATCCGATCTGCCATTGTCTTTGTACGGTTCTGGAACTGTGCAATGATCAGATTTTCGCTTTCATTCGTTTTACCCCAATCTATTACGTAGACATCAACCAAGAAGATGAACAAACCAGCGTGGGGATAAGCCGTTTTAATGCGATTCTAAAATAAATTTCGAAAACCTTCCAAAGTTGTATGGAAATAAATTAGTAAAATAATATAATAACTGAAATATTTTGCGCATTATAACAGCATATTAACTAGAATCACGTTTGTTCAATTTAATGTACACCAAATATCTTCCATTTTCTTCTGTATAAAACCTTGCCTATCTGTTTCATTTATACATAATAAAAACTCTTGAATTAATAGTCCAATGCATAAACATTGACAACATACATTTCATCTATTTTTTTACCACACCCTTACCACAAAACCCACAAATTGTCATTGCTTAAATTGATTTTACGCGTCAAGTGATTGAGTGATATATCTACCCAGTTATTTCATTAAAAATGCGTCAAATGAATATTACAGTATGTTCTGTTATTAAGGCGAATATCGACCCAATCCATTGATTGAAGGTTATATTGTTTACTGCATCCTCTCTTCACCAAGGGATATCCATAACATTTATGTTGTATAAAAAGCCAACATTTGCTTTTGCATTCAATACATTAAAATGTCTACTACCTTTGCATATTCACAAAACTTTTTAAAAATATCCGTTTCATTAAAATGCATTGTTGAGCGATAGTATGACATTTAATAAAATTTGTCTTCATCATGCCGAAGTTAACAAAGAATGTTAAATGTTTTTTTCTCCATTGTAAAATGTTCTGCAGATTCCAAATTACCACTACCCAAAAAATCCCAATAAGCTATAGAAATTACAGAATAAAATATATTGTTCCAAATAACTTCCTTTGTCTCATTTGCTGTAGACCATAACACTAAGAGTTCAAAATTGCAATAGTCAATCTGGTAGCAAATATATGTCTTATATACAGCTCGATAGATCGATAGAAGACATCACAAATGTTAGCAAGGGCTTTCCAAAGATAACAAGAGATGAATCACAATATCGTTCAATCGTTTTTAATTACAAAGCTTTAATAACAGTACTAAAGTCAGGAAATTTACTACGCAGAACTTTTCTTTAATTATGATAGTTTAATCTTTGATCTTTTTCCATTCCAGACATTGTCTGAAAATGAATGAGCAATTTATTTTAAAACGTTGCTTGTTACTGTAAAAAGAGATGCAAAATTTGTATAATAAAAATGTGTTATTTGTAGTTAATTTACATTGTGGGCCTGACCTTTATCCGTGGTTGAGGGTATAATTTTGGCACACCTAACTTGTGCCCCCTATTGTTCGAAATCTATAGTCGGATTCGATTTCAAGGCGTACCTTATTTATGAACTTGGAATGTTCTGAAAGCGAACTTAAAATGAAATGTTCCTTTTAAATTGACCCACATTTTTGTGAGTTGCGTGAAATTAGCATAGGTTTGATTGGATCAAATAAACATTTGTTTGCCTTTTAATTTCAGTCTGTGTGATCATTTACTTTCGTGTTATGATATGATTTGAAAGACATTATTTATTTAAATTATTCATTGGAATTAGAACTTGTTCGGTGATGTTTTGGACTAAAACACTTCTTTTAATATCATTGTGAATTCATGAAAAGACATTCTTTAAACAATCATTGTATTATATCAAGACTATTGGTAAATCATTTCATTCAAGATTATTGGAATTTAGGAACTGTGATAAGATATTTATGATTATTTGGTAATTAATTCAAAATACGGTAGGTTCAACTTATATTTTCACTTTATAACTGAGACATATATTATTTGCTAATGTTACATACATTGTTTTCGTTTACTTCTTTCTGTTGCTCATTTTAAGACCACTGAGTCGTAATAAACGGCTTTACCATCAGTTTGTTGCATATGAAACTATATATTTTTTGCTTTCCAAAGTGATATAAAATCCTTAACGCTCTGTCCTTTCAACTTTTGAAGTTTACGAAATTTAAGTCTAAAATTTGAATGGAATATTTCCATGAAAATAAAAAGGACTGGATTCTTTCCTCAAATATTGTTTTGGGTCTGTCTTAATTTAATCCAAACGAAATATAAGCGTTTGCAAAATAATCAAAATTTGATACTGATTCGATATTTTCAAGATGTTAATTGTTTCATCCACAAATCTAAATTGTATTATTTCTGTATATTTTATATTTGTACCTTTAACTGACTTTGAGTAAATAAACATATGAGTAAATGTCTGAAGCACAATAATAAATCAATATGGCGTCAACGGGTCTTCTTGCCTTAGCCTTCCTTCTCCCATTAATGTAACCTTCAAAAACTAAAGTTGTCTAGCACACTCTGTTAAAGTCTCCAGGCTATCAAGTGAAAAGCTCTTTAGAAATCCACGCTAAGCAATTTACAAATACTCCTTCGTTTATTTTACATTCCTAATATCTAAGATAGTCTTAATAATATCGTTAATGAATAATCTTTTCATTAAAGCAGTTTAATTTGATGTAAAATGTGGGGCAGACAATCATTTTAATGGGATAGGCAGAACATACTTTTGGAAAAGGTAATAATAGACATTTAACAGTTTGAGTGGCCTCCATGTTATAAATACTGCCTATATTTATCCTTTTTATTAATCAACGTTATTGAAGTTTGTTTATGTGACACACCATACGTAATACATTTTCTTTCCTAATAAACATTAGATTTAGCTGTGAATCTATTATTGTCCGGGTACTTAAAGATTAAAAGGTTTTCAAAGATGGGTATCATATATAAATTACCATAATAGCTTATTTGATTATTGGAATTGGGAATGTGTTTGGTTAATTGTATCATTAATTATCTTATTAACATTTGTAGTTTGATTCTCATGATACAAAATGTCTACCAATGGTTCCCTTCGTTCATAATATGTTTATTTTACCTTTAATAACCCGTTGTATTTACTTTAAAACATACATTTATAACATTTAAATTGTTATGCTTCTACACTATCTTTACTAATTCATTTGTATGGCTTGTTCTATTTTGAGTTCGTACCTAAATTTTGAAATGTAGCAAAAATTATGTTTCGTATATTCCCATTTCAATACTATATTGTCTATTTGGTCTAATCTATACATATACATTTCAATACAATATAGTCTATTTGGTTTAATCTATACGTATACATTTCAATACAATATTGTCTATTTGGTCTAATCTATACGTATACATTTCAATACAATATTGTCTATTTGGTCTAATCTATACTTGCTTTAGACGACAAATGTAACTATATTCTGTTTTTTTTTAAAAATACATTTAATTCACAGAATACCTTACCTCGCAAATCTTTTTGGATGCCATCTACAACAGTTAAGTTTTTTATCATTAGATAATTCTCTTCCACATTTTGTTAATTTCTCGCAATCATTTTTAATATTTGAACTTTTTGGCCATTTGTCCCGTAACATTGGACACTTCGTTGTTTCTTTTTCAAATTGACTTGTTACCCATTCCAAAGCTTTTTCTGCTAGAGACTTAAGAGTTAGACCTCAGAAATCATAAAACGAATATCTGTATCAGACAGCTTTCCAGTAACCTTATGCGTGAGATAGTTGAATTTTATGCCAGATATGTGTCGCTTTTAAGCAACTAAAACAACTAATATATATGAACTAGAAAATGTTTTCTCTCTTGAGACCTTTTTGCAAAAATAGTAAAATACTATAGGTACTGACCATACAAAAGGTTTCTCAATTAGATGAACTGAAGAAGAAACATCGAGGACGCTCGCCTTATTGACACCTACCCTTTATAAGGCATCAAAGAAGTCTTGTTCAGTAACTTTCTTAACTGAGTGTTCATTATAAAAATTAAGGTTGATTCCAGATTGGTTTTGTCATCAATCAACGACAGAATAGGAATTAAATACTTCAGCTACTTCAGTAATTTCGTATCCAAAAAATTTCGATTGACGAAGATATGAAGATTACAGAGGTTTTGGCTCCTAAGTGTCGAATCCAACATGAAATATCTAGCAATTCTCAAAACAAAAACCATCTGCGATTGCGATTAATTTTAGTTTAAATGCTACGATTCGCTACAATAACCTTGGAAATTTAGTTTTCATGTTAACATTAATGTTAACATGGATTTATGTTAACATTAAAGCATTGCTATACATGGTGGTGGAAAACCCAGGAAAAGAATCATCGATGTACGGGAAGCTACCTGCAAGCTTTTTCACATCTCAACATTGGCTTAGACAGAGACAGAAGTGAGATGGCAGTAATCGGTAACGAGAATGCTTTAAACAACTTGGCCACTGGCGGAACTTCCTAATGTTTAATAATTTGTCATTCTGCTTATATGGTAAAATGAATAGTCTTTTAAAGAGTTCTATCCCGTTTTCTAGTCATTGTCGTGATAGGGGAGCCGTACCATACATTATCTCCAGGCCTTATCACGAATGTTGCAATGTAAGATTACATAAAAAAAGTAGGTGGTATTTTATGGGTGGTCGTTTTTAAAATCATGCAGTGAAAAAGTATTGAAAAATTTATTTATACCTTACATATTGAAGACATTGTCGAATACCTACCACAAATTGTTTGAAGTCTTTATCTTTCAGTGGAAAAATAAACTCATCAAAATCAACTATGCCCACAATCGAGTATCCAGCCAATCTATCCATGCAGTCGTAGACTGGTATCTGTTCATCCGACCAGAACTGAGCAGTCTCTTCCCCGAATTTCCGCTTGATTGTTCCTGTTAAAAGTTGATTGGTACGTTAGAGGGTAATTATTCATAGACTTTACTTTAGTATCTTTGTGTACCTAATTATGAACTTAGGCAGAACCCCTGATAAGGCGTGCATTGCGTATTCTTTGCATAAAATTGTATATATAAAACCAAGTATGTAAAATTTATACCCCAGGCATTGGTATACCAAGTGTCTATGATCTCCGCCGTTTTCTTATTCCGTTTTATGCAGATAAAGAAGAAATATTTGTAAGAGTTTTTTACGTAACTGAAGAGTATTTCCTTAGACATGTGCTTTATTCACGGTTAGATAATTCTAAAATTTGTTCTCTGAAAAATTATTTCCATGACAATGTAAGTAATATCAAAGTGTTCGTTTTGCTCAACAGGTCGATCTGTGGATACTGACACCTGTATTTGCCTCTACCCATAGATGTGTCTTGCACTTGCAACCGTTGCATATTTATCACTTTTAATTTTCACACACGTGACTCAATCATTGGGCTAGTGTATCATATGGATGTCAGTGACCAAGAGAGATCAGTGGCGATAAAATCTAGCCTTTCTACTAGAATTTTGGTATCGATTGATATTGTACATGCAACACATAATGTCAGCTGCATATTTGGCAGATAAGCCAGTTCTTTGACTAAAGGATTTTTATTTATCTTTTACGTGCAATGAATCCGCGTTGATTCTTATTTGTGCTCGTAACTAATAGCATAGTCTCAAAATCGAAAGCACTGATGATTTTATCCTCGATTGTCACTTGGTACAATTTACTGACTGCATTGAGTCTTCGATGTCCCGATGCCAACAAATCAGAATAGATGCGTACTCGTGAATGCTGTGGCATTTAAATAATTTTCATAGCAACACCAGAAACAACACCTATTACTATCTATATAGCTTCTACAATAATACCGAATGGTGCACCTACGATGGTTGATCTGTAGTTATTACAGTAACACCAAGACCAAAAGATGCTTCCGTCGCATGATTAGAAATAGAACATACATCCAAACAAGCGCATTTGTATTTCACGATCAGCTCAGGTCTCATGGTAGGTTTATTTCTTAAGAAATAAAGTTAGTATGTGCTTGGCTCTAAACATAATTTTTGCGAATATCTCTATAAAAAAAACTTGTGACTGACGGGACTTCCTCACAAAAGCCTCAGTGAATTACCAATGAAATTTGATTTGTCACCAATTACCAATGGGGTCGCGTCACTAGGTCTGTGCTCCATACCAGCCGTTTCTGACTCTACAAAATAATTCCACAAAAGTAGCTAAAATGTATAAGCTCTATCTTGTGTGTGGCCAGTTATATCTTTGATACACTTATATGTTGGACCAGCTGTTCTCCCGGAATCATTGTTGTATCTCATGAGACCAGAATTGTGGCGACCTCATCATTGTCGAACATTAATTCGGTTTCCTTTCCATCGATGGAATAACACGCAGCGTCGAACAACACCATCATTCTGTTATTAACAAATCCAACTTGGACATTGGCTGACTAATCAGTGTCATCGGCTTGTATTAGTTTTCTCTTAACTTCCAGGAATACCTCACATTGACAGAAACAAAATAGACGTGTCTTGCACTTGAGATTCCATTTTAATTGTTTGGCAATGGCCAGATATGAATGATAATGCAAATTTATCTTGCTTTCATCCACTAACATAGGTGTTCCCATGTCCAATATTGGATCAATACAACTTTAAACTGAACCATATCGAAACTATACATTATTGATATTTTTAATACCAATCACCCTCCAAATCCACTCCCCATTGCCAGACTTGCAATCTTTGTTGAGCGGTTTCGTTAAAGCTTTACTAACTGAAGGTGACATTGGGTTTGTTGACGGTAACGTAACTCTTGTTGATGATGCTTGTGTTATTAATAGCCGTAATCGGTCTCGAAGCAACTGAGCTGTCGGCGAGCCCAGTTGTTTCAACTGTTCTACAGAAGCACTTCTAATACTACCAACAACTCGCATTTCTACCTGCTTAGCGATAGATGGATGCGGATCGCGCTGATACAATTGTGAGTGCTTCTGGTGCGCACGCAAATAATACATGAACAACATCACCAAGCCCAGTTCTAAAATATGTCATACATAAACGATTTAATAACACTAATGTACTACAGTTCGTGAATCCCAAACAGTATATAATATGGAACAACTACGTCTGTTGTTTTAGACATGTTGTTGTCAAAACTATCATTGATGGCGTCACAAGATATATACAACTGTGTTTTCTTTGAAGTAATCCTGACAATGTTAGGCACAATATGATCTCCTACACCTAAAATCGTTAATCAACTGTAATGTTTGCAGACCAACCCAAAACTGATCTTATTGACGACCTGGCAATATGAAACGCAATCGTGTGAGATTCCATTGCAACGACAGAACTGCGTGTGGACTGATGGACTCATATACACATTTTATAGTCTTTGCCAGTCCCAAAGTGATTTTTTCGTCGATTTTCTCCATTAGTCGAATCTATGTCGTTCGCACTAGAGGGAAATTCAGCAGTATTCCAGGTGATAGAATACTAGGCCAACTGTAAGACAATCTTTACGATGCTACTACGATCTCTAGTGTGCTTGATTTACCAGTTGTATCTAGTGGGTAACGTCACCATGATTGCTTGTGTAGTTGATTAGGTTGTAATAATCGAGATGAGGCCATATGATCGTTTTTTATTGTTTCATTGGCAAATCCACATTCAAACCCGCATGATATTTACTCGGTCAAGTTCCGACCAAATCAATGGTGACAAAGCTATGCGAGTCATAGGTGGTCTGCGCAAAAATGTATCCTTAGGATATTAAAGTTGTCACAGATTACATTAGGTTCATGTGCGTATCAGTGAGTCAACTAAATAACATCAGTGTTTTTGTGCCGGTCTAGTGAAAATATTCCTGCGAAATTGAATTGCTTCTTAAGGGTCATATTCCTCTTCACAACATGATTGGTTTTGTTTGCATCCAAATCGTCAATGGGAGGTAATTCGTCAATGATGGAAAATAAATCAACGGTGGTGGTGTTAACACTTTTTAACATTTTATTACTCAACTGTTTTTTCAAAATATTCTAACACGGTCACTTACAAAGGATAATAGATTAGTCATCGTAAAACCGCATACAGCAATAGTTGCGTTTAATCTGATCCAGCAGTGCCAATGATCACTGCTAGGAACTGCATTTAGAAACACGGTTTCATCGCCATGCTTGGATAGTTTAGCTGCTGCTTCTGCAGAGAAATCAATGACCGAAATATCATTGATTTTTTTTAAGTCTTTCTTTCCCATTATCATCTGTGAATTTTCTATTTCAGGATGCTTTTGAATATTACAATATTTATAAATACGATCATGTTGTGTACTATGTTGCGTGAAAATACGTCCCACAAATCCAACTCTAGTTCAAACAAGTAGTGGACGAGCAGCGATTGCTGGGACTTGTGATCGATTTTAAATTTAAAGAAGTTTACTTTTACTGTAAAAAGGTTGGCGGCACCATTGAGTACATATCCGGGTGAAAAACATCTTCCGTTGATAACATTACAATGATTCTAATACAATACATGATATATCACTCAATTCTAATAGCTAACCAAAACCATGTGTGATGTTGCATGTTACTGACATGACCTTGCTTTTAAAGCATCCAATAATATTGGCGCACGTCATGGGCCTATCGTGGACCTTATCTATTACAAACAAACGTTTAATCCAACATTGGGAGAACGAATTGCAAGATGGTTTACTGTAGGCGGTATGGAAGGAAAGATTGAATTGGGTGGTGGACACAATGCCACTCCGTAAAAACAAAACTTTACTGAAAAGCCGCACATTATCAAAATTATAATAAAGTCTTCGTGGGTACTAGAGAGGTGAAAACTCTGTGGAGCACTTGGACAGTGCAGCCAAGATCACTCATGAGAATCCTCGGGAATGGTTGGCCGAACAAGCACCTTGACAAATTTAATTGCCCGTATATAAAAAACACGTGGTTCATTTGATGTCCAAACAACTAATGATGTGCATCAGGTTGAGTTATTTCTTCCACATGATCATGTATGTATTCTACAAGGCCGATTAAGCATATACCAGTACGCGTTAACCATTGTTGAAGTTGCCAGTAGAGTTATGAATGTCAACATATTCTGAAAGTGTCGCACATGAACTCAAACGTATTTATGCATGCGGACCGCTCACATGGCCACGATTGCTGGATATGGGGATCCAAGCAAAGTAGATCTGCTTCATGTGTGAATACGTGTCGGACATGTCACTGTACATTATCAGCATCAGTCGACCAGTATTATCAGAGGCTGAGTTAAAGATGTTTAATTTGTTACCTGTAGGTTATTCCATGTTATCATATTCAGAATTCATTTCAAATTATATATCATATTCTATACTCTGCTGATCTCCTTTTTCCATTTTATTCAACTCTTCGTCTTCTATTTTTTCGCCATAGTCTCGTATATCCTGGCAGCTGTAAACACATTTTCAGATTATACAACTGCATTAAAAACTTCCTTATATACCTAAGCAATATCACCTTGTCGTCCTATATTATAATATTTTTCAGAATTATTAATTCCCATTACGGAATCTAAACCATATCTATCCTTATCTGTTTTTGTATTACATTTTTAATAAAATATACTCTTCTTCATGTTCGGTTTTATGTTATCTTATGTTTTGTATATTTTGAAATTTAACATCGTTATTTTAAACGCAAAATATTCTATATGATTTGTTTTGTTGTAGATGGTGATTTTAGAATGTTTCTGCTATTCATTTCTTGTTACTGCCACAAGTATATTTTATCTTCCTCTTTGTTCTCACATTTGCTTATTAAATAACAAATCTTTTTGTTTCATTTTTGTAAAATCTAAACATGTCGTGCATCAGGATCACCAATTCGCATGTCAATATTTTTCAGCGATTTTCTATTGCCCTTTCTCGAAGAGTTCTCGAAAACCTTTTAAGATTAGTTTTTTTTAAACATCTTCTGGTGATACTCTATCAACATGGGTTTGCTTGCCAAGTACAGACTTGGTGATACACTTAAGGCGTCCAGCAGTTTCTTCTGCTGCTTGTTGTTGTCCAGAACGTTCTTTTCCCACTATTTTCTTTAAAGCAGATCTTGTAGGCACATATTCGTTTAGAAGATTTATCCGCACTTTGTCCATTATTGTGAATAACACATTCATTGTTTACTTCTTTTCAATCTAAGAACCTGTGAATTCCGCATCGCAGCAAATGCTTGGTATCTCTGGCAAATTTATTGAATAAGAAAGAACTATGATTTCCCTGCTCTGCATGATGATAAAGCTCAATATATTTATCTCTGAACAAATCACCACCATGTTCTCGTAATATGATATGCACGTAAATAGCGTCCCGTCCGTTAAACAAGATAAAACAACCAGCATTTCTTCTGAAAACACAATTAAAGATAGTTATAAAACCCCTGAGCAATATACTTTTCATTACATCGTCGTTGTCCTAAAATGAAAAGTAAGGTTTTGATCTGATCCATTTTAGCATTGCTCAAAGGGATGCCATCAAATACAATAATATAATCTTTGTCAGAGTCTTAGCTCGGCAACAGGAACAAGATCTTCAGGACTTCTTGTAACAAAGTTCATTGCTTAGTTTTCCGTTGAACTGGTACATCATATTATATTATTATATTTGTCCTGCTGAGGATTGACTACACCCAATCATAGTTTAATATATCCTTGAACAACCAGTTTATTAACAAATTATTTTGCAAGATCCAGTATGTCCAACTGTCAAGTAGTGTCAATTCGGTAACTCAAAATTGTGCTTTTTTATATTAATCAGTGGAAATGTGATATACAACACTCAGCTTGGCAATATTCCGTTGTATAATGATCTAATGATAGCTGTTTGGCAAAAGTAAACTATTAAGACAAACTTTTATAATAAAATCCGGTGACACAATAAAAGGTAATCTTGACATGAGCTTCAAAAAGTTACCATCAACTGCGTTTCCAACAAAATCTGATCTGACAAACAAAAACTACGTCGATGATATGATCACTGATTATACCGCAATAGGAGTAGCAAATTCCGAAAACATAATAACAGGCACACTATATATAAGATGTAACAAAACAATAACAACATATAATCCATTATTTTCATTTAATTTAACAAACAAATCTTACTTCGAAGCGCAGAAAATTATGCAGTTGCAGATATATAGGTTTATGCTCTTTATGTTAAGCGAACAGGAAGTGCAATCACAGGAGCCATCAATATGGTGAGAAATAAACCATCATCAGCATACGTTGCTGTTACAGTTTCGGATCTTGTAAATAGCCTTGATGTTGATATTGTTGTTGATAGTATGAAACGAGTTCTCAGTAACGTCGTTAATATTCCACATCTCGTTGATTCGACAGATAATCTTTATGGTTTTACAGCGACAACGTTAACACCTTTGCTGTTGATTTAACTTGTTTAAAAGCGTCATATCTGGAGGGCCCGAGTGGACAATATATGGCAAAGCAAACTAATATTGGATAACAATTAAGTACCCTGTTGCTGTTTGGAAGTTTCGTTTACAAGGACGTTTACATGCTAGCGTTGGCCGCATATACGACTGGAGATTAGATGGATTTATCTAATAATAACATCGCATAGGCAATTCTGTACAGCGCCACGCATGTTTATATCTCAACGAGTCAACACTTTACCTCGCTACACGGTTAAGAAATATATTTAATTTCGTATATATGCTTTCAACGCCGAAGGTCCTTACCCTGGTTTGACAATATTTCAGTTGTACACAACTGATACTTTAGTAGAGATCGTTGCGATTTGGTGCAGATGCAGTGTGTTAACATAATCTCTATGAGATTAACTTAATCTGAAATGATATATAAATGTATGTTAAAGAGTTTTGCAAGACCGAATTTAACCCTGAAACAAAACATAAATAGCTGACGTTGATCAACTCGACCCCGAAAGCGCTAGAGAAACTCAAGAAGTTAGTGAAATCGTTAGACTGAAACTTTTAACACTCGAATCACCTGATCTACAAGAAAGCGAAGATAATATTGATAAAGCTGATGGAATGCGAGGTCCACAGCTAAAACATACTATACGAGACTTAGATATTATTAGCAAGTACTGTCATCCCAACGATTGCAAGGCATGGGGATTACGAGTTAAGTCGCTATTAACTGCTTGAAATTACCAAGGAAACTTCTGCGACAAGCAACAGATCTGACTTCGTAAAAACAAAATCTCATAGTGTTAAGAAACTAGAACAAGATTCAATTTAAAAAAGTCCTTTACGAATTTGTGAATTTAAAAGATCGACTCACAAAAACTCACAGGATGATAGTTTTGCTAAGCGTAGAATATTTCGTGAGTTGGGTATCGATTATCCTGACAAAAAAGTTATTCGAGGTAGCAGATAATCACGATGACGCCGGTCCTTGGCAACATAATATCTTATATTAGTAGATTCTCTGACACACAGCGACCACAGACATATACTTCTGAACAAATAAATTCGATACTGATGTAAGTAAACGCAACCGAGTCAAAACTTTAGTTTTACAGCATCGGGATCGAGATTTGTTATCAAACACTCGATGACATAACAAGTATTAGTAATACTTTTAAAGTTGTTGATTATTTTCTATTTGATCGTAATCTATAAATATGAAGCTGGAAAGCTGCTGAGAGCAACAATACATATATAAATATAAGAGATTTACTTGCCTGGTATATATACCCAAATGCAGAAGACATCAACGTCGACAATAAACCCTGACTTTTGTCTTTCCCAAGAGCATATGCATTGATTGTGTAAAATATGTTTCATAATAATGTAAAAATATTACTTTAAAAAATCTAGCGGAAGTACTATATTATATTAATTATGTACAAGAACTTTACCAATCTAACGTAAATAATGCCACTGAATACCAACGATTCATTCCTCCTCCACCTCCTGTGATCATAGGTTTTTCTTTGATGATGTTAGATACAAAGATACATCAAATCATCGATTGAATAAGATGCAAATACACATTTTCATGCTGATTCTGTGAATAGTAAATTTAGTGATATGGATAATAAAGCTGTTGCTGAGAAAACCTTTGCTTTTGAGCGTTTAATAATGACTAAAATGTGATCGACTTTAACCACTTATACAGCCTATTAGACAATCACAGTAAACAAACAACTTTAGTTTATCAAAGAAATGAAACGTTTATATTATTTGATCGGATACAGGAACTTTGAGTAAATGATGATATGTTAGTTGATATGATACCAAGCAGAGCTTTCAAATGAGAAACAAAATTCGGTAAATTTTGTGTGAAATATCAAACAAAATGCAAGATATTACAGAAGAAGATACCACGTTAAAGATGAAGAGAATTCTATTTCAGAGTAAGCATAAGACGATTACATATAGTAGGGAGAGGTACTTCAAAAATAGAAACAAGATAAAGTTGTCTCTGGTTTACAACGATTAATCGGAATATTTTTATAAACTTGCTATGATAAAAAAATCGTTAACACTTTTGACAATTGTTATAGTCTAATATCGCAAAACAGATACACAAAAATTACATTTGATGTTGAACTAATTAAATGTTACGTTAATAAGACTGTGAACGGCCAAATTTCAGGATATCTATTATTTAAACATTAGTTGTGACCAGCTAGCCATTAGTTAGATTTATGAAGACACGCTATGTCAAATGGGGGTCTGTAGAGTCGAGTGCGACCGTTGTACTAATTAAACCTTGTTTACTCAGCACCTAGACTAACTGATAGCGACATTTTAAAGTTTCATTTTTCACGAAAAGTGTCAGAATTGAGAAAATGTAGGGATTCTGTTACTTAAAAACAAACGTGTTATATTGACCATGACGTAAGCGGCTTTGAGAGAAAAGCGGGAGAAAATACATTTGATTCTGATTGGTCACGGTTAAATAAGGTGTGTGTTTTCATACGAAAATTCGTAGAACGTAATAACGGCCTAGTGAAATTAGAAGTTAGTCTTGAAATTGCTCTATGAGAGAGAACCAGGGGTAGAATTATTTAGCAAAGGCTCCTTACGTTATTTGAGAGAATAGGTCTGTTAAGGAATCGTAGTCCAGAAGAAACCGCCAAACTAAGGAAGGGACACACCAAAAGCACAAAGGAAGACAAAAGCTTTTTTGGGAAGATCGTGAAGTTATGCAGTGAACGCATGAAAGAGTGGACAAGTCCGGAATCAATCGGAAGCATCCACGGGTGCAGAGTACCTAGAAATTGGACGAGACAGCGATTTCTTGAGTCAACATTAATTGAACAGTGAACGAGGATCGAGAAATAACAGGTTATGAAAATCGAACAAAGTATTGGCTTCGATTGTACCACTAGATCCTATGATGATTTAAAACTATCAGTAATAGAACGGCTAATTTGTTTAAATCTATTTCAAATGTTATTGTAATTCGGTGAAAGTTGTTTTTCTAAACCGCGTGTATTCCTAATGAAAGGAAGTTTCATAATTGTGTATGTAATTGATTAAATTGTTTGTTTATCTTTACGGGGGCACGTAGTTGTTTGTTTAATATACCTGCTCAGTTTACCCTATCTATTCTCATACTCGAACCGGGCAATTATATCGAGGACCAAAGCCATCTAACGCAATTCAGCTGCTATAGACAATGCTGAGTGTACAGCATCAATACTGTAGCATTTTATCATTTACATTTATTGTACTACGATATACCTCTAAATATAGATGTTTGCGGCCTTCTCACAGTCAATACTGATTTGTTACGTTTGTGTTTTCGTATCTCTCTTTTTGAGGGTTAGTGTTAACAAATATATTCTGCCTTATTAGCCCGTAGATGTTATGGATTTTTTAAAAACTGTCACATCTCTTCACGGGTAGGGTGGTGTAAAGTATTTACACCTAACGAAACTTCAATATCTACACTACCAATACATAAATATTTTATTTTTTATTTTTCCTATCGTTAGGTAAATTTTTATTTCTTGAACTGAGTTCAAATTGAAAACTAGTATAGCTGTTTTCAGGTAAAAGTCATTAAAAGTATCATCCCCAGGTCTATTATGAGTAACTATGCGAATTGAAGCACTAACTGTGGTGATATCTCATCATAATCATTGGCTTGTCTGTAGTTTCATTATGGTAAAGCATAGTTCATTTGTACTGTATCCATGCGAAGAGTAAAGCATATTTAAATCTAGAAAGAAAACCCCGTGCAATGGAATAGCCTTGATTTATATAGAAACAAACTTAAAAAATGAAATTAAATATTAGCTTTACATCTACTGAAATTCATGAATTAAAACGAATTTTATTCCTGTTCCATGTAAGTGAAACTAAATCCGATTGCAAATTATTTGAAGTAAGACTAAATGGACTGTGGGCAGTAATATATAATACCTGTTTGGGGGCTAATAGATAATTATAATTTTCCTTAAAACAGACTGAAAATTAAAATATTGTCTTATTTGTTTTCAGTTTCCAAAAATTAATAAGCTTCACTATACATTTTGAACTAATCTTAGTTTTTACGATAATAGCCTTCCGTAAAATGAATAAATGGGATAAAATTTACTCTTACCCTGTTTCATATATGTTTACACAGTAGTGTATTAAAATGTGTAACTATTGCCTTAGATCCATTTAAATCTAAATATCATTAGGATCAAACCAGTCAAGAAATACTTACCGAGCATAGGGAGATCGAAAGGATGAATTTCCAAGAAACCTGATTTTTGGTAGTGTTGCAAAATTCCAGATGTAGTCGAGGACAAATTACTAACAAACACAGCAACTTTGTCCACTCCCATGTTCTTATTGTATTCTAGCCACTCCACGGTTAAAACTGCGTTTAAATTCCCAAAAGCTAACTTGGCACACAATGCTAAGGTATTGTTTCCTGGCTGACGATATGGAAACACGGGCGCCACGTATGTTGATATGTTGGAGTTGCATGTGTGCTCGTTGACAATTAGAGTTACTCCCCTTGGTTTAGACGTTGGATTAGGGTTCATACACTCAAATCGGAAGCTCTGAACATTTGACTTTACATACGTTGAAATGTTTCTTACTTTAGAATTTAGGATGATTCCATTTTGGTATAAGAAACAGCAAGACAAATTAGTCTCTGGCACTTTGAAATGTTTCCATGCTGCTAAGCCAAAATTTGCCCATGGAGCAGTAGATTGATTGTTTATGTCCGTGTTATTTAAGCCAATCGCTGAATAAATGAAAATATCTGCATTCATAACACGGGTGTATATGTCCTTTCCACTTTTAAAGTTCATAAAATACTCAATGACCTCAGTCAGATTGACTGCCATGTAACTCCGAGATAAACTCAGACTTTCTGTAGCGTTTCGGTAAAAGTAAGCGCTTTCTGTTGTATTCGCTGCCGAACGAAACTGCTGAAAAAATAAGAAACGGTTAGAAATAGAGAAAATCACATCAGTGCTAATTTCAAAGGAAATTTATAAACCTACTGATAATTTCAATACATTTGAGAGCAATTGTGAGCTGATTTTTTTTTCAACGAGTTTCTTAAATTTCGTTTCAATTGTGCATATTTAAGACATTTTTACATACTAAATAAATATGATTTTGTTCGACCCAACTGCTGAAAAATAATCTACTGAATTCTGTGAGACCTGCGTCCCTTTTCAAATGCTGATGAGACCGCAGGTCACTATCAACCACCATCAACGTAAAAGTACGTTATCTCACTACTTTTCGCCGAAGATGCATCGTGCCGATGTCGCAACTAAACAATCACTGCAGTTCAGAGCAGATGTGTCCAAAATAGCAGTTATTGGAAAGACACTGTTTCTTTTAAACGATGTCGCAGACAAACCAATAAGTAAACACAATGTTAACAAATTACCGGCCAATTATAATGACTTACCCGCTTAGGCTGGTTACCAACGTATGTTCTGAATTCTGTTTGGAACACATTCGAACCTGAGTAAATACGCCTTTGCCTTAGGTTACGTCATGCAGTCATTTGTGTCCCTCTGAAGTACTATTACACTCACAACATATAGACAAATTTCCAATTTAATTTTATTAACGTGATAAATAAAGGATATGTACATTTTTGTGTAGATATATAGACAAAATTTGTTTTTATTATATATTGCATCTTGACATATTGAAATATATGTGAGAGAAAAAATGATATCGCCAGTGGCATTACCACTTTTAACGCCGCAATAATAAAATCATTGGAACTAATTACTTTTTCCATTTAAAAAGGATATCTTTCCTTAAGTATGCTTATCGGACCATTATATCCGTATTTAATCTGTTTTTTATTATCTTTTGTCATCTCTCTCTCTCTCTCTCTCTCTCTCTCTCTCTCTCTCTCTCTCTCTCTCTCTCTCTCTCTCAGGATGACAAGACCTTAAAACGTGTCAACAGTAAACCTTCTAGTGTATATATATGTAGTCAAGGAGGTGCCATAAAGAAATGCCGAAAGACAAACTCCAAACAGAAAAGGTAAACTTTAGTTATTCCCTTTTCAAAATGAATCAATGAAATTGACAGTGACTGACAGGATCTGTTGCTATGCATCAGCTATACCTGTAACACTCTACGATAATTATAATCCACATTTACAAAAAGTGGAAACACCTGATTAAACACCAATATTTATAAAGGAACAATTTTAAATCGCATCACAATTGTATTTCAAAATGATGGATAAGTTGGGTGGTCATTAGCTATGATTGCAAAGCAAAGTAGGTAACAATCGAACAAGTCTTTAAGATGGCAAGATCAAACCCCAAAATATATATGAATGTAGAAATAGAAAACTAAAGAACGTACTCTAAATCACTAAAATGTTTTGTCTAATGCTTTTTAGCACTGTAGTTTGTCAATTACATTAGCTCAGTGATGTTTCTACATTTACTCATGCCAAATGTATCAACCCACGTATGAGCTTTGTTAAGAAATATAAGAATCTCTTCATTTTTGTCTGAATGCAGTTATTAATTTGACAAAATACGCAATTTGTACCATAATATGTACAGGGCAAAATTTAAACAAAATTGTTGGAAAATGAAGGAACTTCTTTTATTTGATGCAGTATTGCAGCTGTTAATTACATTGGCACATATACGAGCAACCGCTCGACCAATCTCGATCGATCGATCGATCGATATAACGACTTTATTATAAATGACAATGGAAAAATTAGCAGATACATGCACGCTGCCTAGAAAATTGTCTGAAATCAAATTTTATGCCAAAGGGATTGCGTTTAAAACTAAAAGTTCATATTGGGAATGACACAGCATCAAAGAAGTTTCAAGAATATATTGACGCCCTAATGGAAAAAGTATCGTTGGAAATATGGGATAGACTAAAAGAAGAACATGAGAGAGGAGTGATCAAGATAGGCGAAGAACTAGACAAACATAGAGATAAACTAAAAACTTTTCTTTTTGGTATAAAAACGGAATCATAACAGGACGAACTATAAGCATGTAAACTTAAAAAATTAGAAAATTTACAAAAAGAAAGAAACAATTTTCCAGGACAACGAGAAACATAAGCATCGAAAATTACTAGAGTGAAATCAAAACGAGATAATCAAAATCAAATGAAGCAGCAGAGAAAATTAACTTCATCAGTGTCAAAAATAACCTTTCAGTAACTACGAATGAATCACAGAATAAACAACAACCAAGAAATGAAAATGAAATACAACAAGAATCACCAACAGCAAGAATAACCTATCAAACAAATCACAACGAAAAAAATAAATCCATTCAAAACAATTCCAAAAAATGATCAATCAAAAAACTTGATTTCCCCAGACACATAAAAGGCACAATTTATGCAGATGCAATACTCAGAAAAATGGGGCGAAGAACATTACACCGTCATCTAACATAAACATAATAGCAACACTACAAAGACTAATGTAAACCCTAAAGGATATATTGTAGACAACGCAAACAGAAGACAGAATAGGATATTTATTGGAATAAAAAACAAGAACAGATGGATGAAAAATCAGAAAAGAAAAAGGAAATCGAAAGAGAGAAATAAATTGTGTTGAACCTATCTAAGCGAATTCTAACTAATAGTGATAACATTAGTCTAAGTACGAATCTATCACATTGTCCAAGAACTAAAGAGCCTGATAATACTAAAGTAGCCAAACATTATTTTAAATATACAAGATTATTAAAATTAAAAGAATTTATCTCACAATCATGTTCATACTCACGTTTTGAAAGTAGTTGTCATCTACGAAATATATTCTTTTTCAATACAAAAGAATCACCATTTACACCTAGATATTTATCTCGATTTTTATATTGAAGCAACTAAACAAGAAATTTTAAATAGAAGTCCTAAAAGAATTTTTGTACAAACATATTTAAAGAAAAACTAAAGTCTTTACTTACCTTATTAAAACATGAAAATATTAACAAAGATTTTTAGACAATAGCTTTATGATTTGGAGTCATCACTTAGAAGACCTTTATTATTTTATAGACTTTTTAAACAAATTACATCCAACAATACAATTTACATTCAATATGTCTAGAACGGAAAAATCATATTTGGACGTTGAGGTCATAATAAACGAACAAATCTTAAAGATTTCCAAATTATTTCGAAATTAGAAAAAATATCATATAAAAAGGAATCATTAACTAAATATAATTGACCGAGATGTGCACACTATTCTTTAATTATTGAAATTACTTCTTTCAATAGCAATAATAGGAAAGAACCTTTTAATATGCGTTGTGATACTAATTTTGATTTAGCAACATCAAATGTTGTTTATTTGATCATATGCAAAAAAATGTGGTTTCCACTATATTGGACAAACCAGTCAACAAATATCTAAACGTATGAATCAAGATAGATCCGACATAAACGTTTTTATCCATCAATCATTTTCATCACACGTTGCCGCACATTTTAAGTGTTCACATACTGAGCCAGATTTCTCCGATCAACCAATTGTTATAGCTGATTCTGAGATATAGCGTCTGCTGAAGGAGATCTATTGGACCCATTGTCTTAATACGATATATCCAATGTCTCTAAATTCCAAAACACGATCGACATTCATTAATTTTAAAAACAAATTATGTCCCCTGTTTATAGTTAGTTAACAATAATTGTATATTATTCTAATTTACAAAATAACTTAACTCAGTGGTTTTCAACCGGGGTTCCGTGAGCGCCAGCCATGGGTTCCGCCGGTGGCCAGTAAAAATATAAAAACAACGGCCGAAATCGCCAGGGACCAAGTCTGGCAGTACCGTAACTGTGCGATAATTAATCGTTGTTTATCCACTTAAATTACTGTTTCCGTTGTTGCCCTAATGAGCGTTTAACGTTTGAATTAATTTTTCATAACACTGTTGTTTTTGCGCGACCATGGACCGATTTATTAAGAAGATAAAAGTAGACGATGCCACAGCTGACGACCAAACTAAAACTCAGGAGCAATCAACTGAAGCTACAACTAGTACCGCGCCATGTGAGCCGAACGTACTTAAAGTTTGTCAGTACAGTGACAATTACTTAACTACAGGATTCACATGGGCAGAAGACCCATACTGCCCCTTACCGCTCTGTGTTGTCTGCGGGGAAAAGCTTCCCAATAGTGCCATGGCACCAGCGAAATTGAAGCGACACTTAACAACGAAACATCCGGATGTAGCGCACGAGAATGTGGCGTACTTCGAGAGGGCACTAAGCTTGAATAAAAAAAAAACCGCTACATTCGAGAAAAAGTTCAAGATAAGTGACAAAGTTCAAGAAGCAAGTTATGCTGTCGCGGAGATCGTTGGGAAGAAAATGAAATCGCATACCCTCGCCGAAACCGTAATCTTACCTGCATGCCGAGAAATTGTGAGTTTATGTTTGGCGAGAGTGCCGTATCTGACATCAATAAGATTCCACTGTCAGACAATACGATAAGCAGACGTATATCAGACATATCCAGCGACATTGAATGTCACGTTTTAGCGAAGATAAAGACACGTGGATTCTTTGCACTGCAGGTGGATGAAAGCACACATGTCAGCGGTAAATCACAGCTTATGGGGTTTGTACGCTTTATTGACAATGGAGCTATTGTTGAAGATTTTTTTTCTGCGGTAAGGAGTTACCAGAAACAACAAAAGGACAAGACATATTTGACGTTGTCATATCATATTTGCAGTCATGTGACTTGAACTGGAAAAACTGCGTTGGCATTTGTACGGATGGTGCCCCTGCCATGACGGGAAATGTCAAAGGTTTTGTCTCGCTGGTGCGACATATGAATCCAGCTATCATGGTCACGCACTGTTTCATTCACAGAGAAGCACTAGTTGCTGAAACATTTGGAGCAGAGTTAAAGTCTGTGCTGGACATGGTGGTGAAAATCATTAATTATATGAAGATGAGACCCCTGAAATGTCGCCAGTTCGCCAAACTTTGTGAAAGCATGGAAGCAGACCATGTGACACTCATCCAACACACGGACATACGATGGCTGTCTCGCAGAAAAGTTTTATCTCGTTTGTACAAGATGAAAGAGGAGATGCTGATGTTTTGTTCTCGTGAAAACGTAAAGCATTTTGAAGAAATACTAGGCAGTATGTGTTGGTGTTCCAAACTAGCTTATCTTGCTGATATATTTCATGAAATGAACATTTTGAACAGTGGAAGGCAAGGCAGACATGAAAACGTCTTGACTTCAACTGACAGAATAAACGCATTTCTGAAGAAACATGCATCTGCTGGAAATTTGGAAATGTTTTCCAGTGTTGTTAAAAAAAATACCAAGAAATTCTTCCATTGATTGTGACCCATTTGGATGCTCTGTTGAATAATCTCAGCAAATATATTCCGTTGATATCAGTTGGCCAAGTACAATTGGGTTAAAAACTCGTTTGTGGAATTTGAACCTTGCCAAGGACAGTTTACTTTGAAGGAAGAGGAGGAGCTCGTTATCGTTGTGAGTGACAGAACGCTGAAGCTAAATCATGCAGAGTTGAACTTGGATGCGTTTTGCTTACTAGTTGAAAACGAGTACCCGGCTAATGCTCAGAAAGATTTGTGACTTCTGTTGCAGTTTTCAACTTCTTACATGTGCGAATTCGTATTTTCTGCTACGACCACCATCAAATACAAGAAACGTGAGCGACTTTGTCTGTCGAAGATGAAATTCGGGTATCTATCTCGAACATTCGGCCACGAATTCAACTGTTTTGTAGAAATCACCAAGCACAAGTTTCGCACTGAAATGTTCGCTACTGCAAACTGATGCTAACGGGTAACAATAAAGTATCTTAGTAACGAGTAATAAAGGCTATTCTGTCCACACGAGTTTATTTTTTATTTGGGCTACAATTACAGTGTTACACACATACACCTGTATCAATCGATATTTTCTTATGTCACTGCATGTGGTTCCGCGAGCAATCTAAACGCTCCGAAGTGTTTCGTTCCAATAGAAAGGTTGAAAAACACTGACTTAAATATTTAAAAGAATAAACTAATATCATACAAATTAAATTAACTAAATCTTTAAAAAAAAGAATTAAAAAAGATAGTTCTCAATAACATATGATCAAATGTTTACAACATGCTTGATTATAAGTATTATGCACACCATTATTAATATTATATAAACTGAGATCTGTTGAAATATTGAAGATTCCTCATTACTGTATCAAGATATAACATATTCCCTTTCATTATTATTGATGTATTTATTCACTAGCTTTTACTTTTATTTTTCTTAAATGTGCATTATACATAATAAAAATATCAATAAAACAACACACACACACACACACACACACACATATATATATATATATATATATATATATATATATATATATATATATATATATATATATATATATATATAATATACGTCATCATCATCATCTTCATCATCATCAGTCTATAGACCTAGTGTGGTCTTTGACGCACTGTGTTGATGAACATCTGACCAGATCCCTCCACTTGTCTCAATCATGTGCCAATGCCTGTGTCTCCGCAAAACCTTTTATGGTCCATTAGGTGATGTTATCAGTCCACTTTACTCTCTTTCTACCTCTCATTCTGCCACCGTGGACGCTGCCTTGAAGTGTTTTTGTGGATAGACTGTTTGCTCTAGTGACATGGTCATACCATTTCAGCTTTCTCTTTTTGACAGTGGTAAGGTCTTCATAATGACTTTCTTAGTGACGGATAGTATTACACACTTCTTCCTTTGTGTTGTGGTCCATGTAAGAGATACCAAAGATGGTTATGTAGAAATATATTTCAAGTACCTGGATTCTTCGTTGTAATTCTGCTGTCAGGCTCCAGGCCTCACATGAATATAAAATTACTGATGACTAGAGATCTCAATAGTCTGATTTTAGTTTTTAGACATATATTATTGTCTCTCCAGATGGGTCTTAGCTTTGACATAGCTGCAGTTGTTTGTGCTGCTCGTGACAAAATGTCTGCTCTTGATCCCTCTTCCGTGATTATGGAACCAAGATATTTGAACTGGCCCACTTTTTCTAATTCCGGCTCTCTGACATTAATCTTGGTTGAGATTTGTTTCCCACTATTTGTCAGCAGCTTTGTCTTCTCGGCGTTTATCTCCATGTCAAATCCGGAAGATGTTTCATCCAGGTTCTTTACTAAGTTGGAAACCTCTTCTTCACTGCCTGCCAGCCCATCAATGTTGTCTGCAAAGCGTATGTTGGTGATGTTACACCCTCCAATACTGACTGTCCCACAGTGGTTTTCCAGGGCTCCGCTCATGATGCACTCTAAGTAGATGTTGCAAAGCGCGGATGGCAGGAGACAGCCTTGACGTACTCCAACTTTTATTCTTGAAACAGTCCCCAACAGAACCTTGAGCAATTACTGCACTGGTAGCCTTGGTGTACAGATATTTGATGGTATTGGTAAACGTTTGACCCATGTTTTACTTCTTCATTGTGACCAACAATGTATCATGCCACACTCTGTCAATAGCCGTTATCAAATATGTGAACACATGATAGATGTCGTGTTGATGTTGCAAGTACTTTTCACACAGAACTCTAAGATTGAATATTTGTTCTGTTGTGCTTCTTCCACTCCGGAAACCTGCCTGTTCTTCAGCAGTTTTTATTCTGCTTGTGGGTTCAGTCTGTTCAAGATGATCTTCACCATCACCATTAATAGCATGGCTGATCAAACTGATAGTTCCGTAATTTTTGGCACAGCTGGAGATTGTCTTTCTTTGATAGTGTTATAATCAGTGACTGGGTTCACTGTGTTGGCCATTCGCCTGTGTGCCAGATCTTGTTCCAAATTTTTGTTAGCAGCACTATCATAGATTCACCACCATTCTTGATAAGTTCAGTTGGGATGCTGTTTACTCCAGCTGCCTTCCCATTATTCAGTGCTCTTATTGCTGACTCCACCTCTTCTTATAAACTGGGGATATCATCATTTGTGGAGTTTGGAGCTTCAAGCACAACTGGGTCTTCTGTGAACAGATGGTTGTAGAGGTTTTTTTTACACCTGAAAATTCGTGACCCTTTGGTTAAATCAAATAGAATGAATGAATGAATGAATTAATTAATTAATTAATTATGTATGTATGTATGTATGTATGTATGTATGTATGTATGTATGTATGTATGTATGTATGTATGTATGTATGTATGTATGTATGTAATCTTAATCTAAGTAGATGGTTGTAGAGGTTTTTTTTACACCTGAAAATTCGTGACCCTTTGGTTAAATCAAATAGATGTAATTAATTAATTAATTAATTAATTAATTATGTATGTATGTATGTATGTATCTATGTATGTATGTATGTAATCTTTATCTAAGTAACAATAAAGAATGAAAAGAAACAAATGTTGTAAAATGAAAGAAGTAATTTATTTCCCTAAAGTAGAAAGTGAAAAATTAAAGCAATTTACTGTATAGTGAATGAAATACTAAATATTTATTAGAATTGTATCACGTCCGAGCGTAATTATACCCATAACTGGTAGATCAGGGGTGTCCAAACTTTTTGCCAAGAGGGCTATATTTGATAAAGTGAAGATGCCCTGGGGCCAATAGTTCCTTCTGATATTTTTTTTAACCACAAAAGTTACATGCAAATATACACTGTTATAGAAATAAAAAAAATTAAAAAAACAAATAAACAATAAATAAATAAAACAATTTTCATTGTCATAATAATCTTTATTTTTTCAAATGACAATGTAACTAAACAGAAGCCACTCAGGAAGACATGAACAACTGTAAATGCAGCTGTGGAGGAGCATCATCAGGGTCCACTGAGAAGGGAGAAGAGAAAAGCAACATGTCCTTTTCAATAACTGCAAACACATGAAAGCGTTTGTTGAATTCCAAAGAGAGATGCGATAGCTGTTGTATAACTCTTCATTTGCACACCGATGTTGTCCTGTTGGAAACTGTCAGTTACCTCTTAAAAGCTGGGATGTGCGCGGTGCAGGGCTCTGTTTGGGACAAGTGTCTTTGGAAAAGTTGCAGCTTAGTTCCAACGGCCTTGACGTGAGTGTATAGCTGGCTCTCCACTGCATCTCGTCCTTGAAGATTAACATTCAGCCCATTCAGATGCTTCGTTATGTCAACGAAAAAAGACAAATCTGCCAGCCATACAGGATCGGACATATCTTCCATCGGTTGCCCCTTTTCACAAACAAAAAATGTCTTATTTCTTTTCTGAGAGAGAGAAAAATCGCTGCATTGAGGACCCCCGACTTAGCCACCTTACATCGTTGTGATATATTACGTGTCCGTATTCAGCTTTACTGTCAAGCAGGAGCTGCTGAAACTGTCGGTGATGTAGAGCTTTAGAGCGAATATAATTTATTGCCTTTACCACTGGTGTCATAACATGATCAAATTTGAGATTTTTGGCGCAGAGAGCCTGCTGATGAACTTTACTTTGTAGTTTAATAGCGTTACCTCCTTCTTCGCGGACATTATTGCAGATCAGTGTGTACAAACCACTTCGCTCACCGGGCATGGCAGGCGCACCATCGGTAATTATCCCAGAAACTTTACTCCACGGTAGTTTCATATCATCAACAGCATCACAAACAGGAAAGAATAAATTCGTTCCTCTGTTTGGTCTTTGAGGCTTTGGAAGTCAAGCAGCTCCTCTATTACGTTCATGTTGTCGTCAATTCCTCTTAAAACAATCAAGAGCTTTGCAGTGTCAGAAGCGTCGGTGCTTTCATCGCAAGCTAATGAGAAATAATCAAAAGTCACTCCCCTGTTCCTCGGTAGTCTCTGAATATCTGACGATATGTCTTCAACTCACAGTGCTACGTGCCAGGCAAACATTCATAAATGATTGTTTCTGCTCGGTACAAATGTTCTCCACCATTTTCATGACACCATCTTTGATAAATGTACCTTTAGTAAAAGAGTTGCCATGTTTAGCTATTAACATGGCCACTTTGTAGCTTGCTTTGGTGATATTTTCCTTTGACTCAAAGGCCGCGTGAAGAATCGCTGTTATGATGCCAGAGTAGATTGGAGTTGCTTCACTTTTTCAGCGCGGTCACTCCCTGTTAGCTTGGCGTATGTCTTCGCATGTTTATTCTAGAAGTGTTTCTTTACGTTGAAATCCTTAAACAAGGTAACCGTCTCGTTACAAATGAGACTAACACAATTGCCTCGATTTTCAGTGAACAAGTAATGTAATTCCCATATCTCCTGAACGCTGTCATCTCTTTTTCTTTTCAGTTGTAATGACAGAAATGAGCGGAGAAGGGTTCGTGTCCTAGCGGGCCATACATAATGCAGTATATGACCGAAGCTGCGGGCCGTATGAAATTTTACTGCGGGCGGTGATTGGCTCGCGGGCCGGACATTGGACACCCTGTCCTAATCCTGTATTATTACGGATACATTTCAAACTTACTGACCAAAGCTGATAACTTCATGACTTAAGTAATACATTTTTAAAAATAAATCTCTTTGTAAAATCCAATGAATTAAAGGGATATTTTATATAATGTATCAGCACGTGAGAGTTTTTATGCACGACAAATAGGTACTAAATATCTCCATCAAAACAATATTTACACTGACCACAGTTGGAGTAGAACAATTTAGTTTTTATCTTATTATTGATGATCACGGAAATGACAATTGTTTGCAATCTTGCATTGATGTTGATCAAATAAAAAAATATTATCTAATTCTTCAGATTGATGGGTGACATAAAAAGAACATAACATATTTCGACATCAATGATATTTCACATAAATAACATATTGAAATATGTTATTATTTCTCTGGTTTATTAGATGTTCTTTTTATATTTAATCATTTTTTAGCTTATTTTACTCAAATTTTATTATATAAAATCTGTCAGATTTCTATTTATCAAAGGGTCAAATACACAGCGATTATCTAATTGATTCAGGATTTGTTGATCATTTTCGCATGAAACATAATCCAAATCAATGGGTTTGTCTAATCAATGTTAGTAATTTCTGCAACGAAATTTAGTCACAAATTATACAAAATATCGATAAATCTCAAAAACAAAAAGAGAATTGCTGATGTTTTCACATTTTAAATATCAGAAATATGGCATATTATCTAAGATAAGTTAACTAAAATTGGTCAAAAACGAGATATTTCGATCGAAAAATCAGATTTTGTCTCAGAAAATTCAAGACGGAAAAAAGAATTGAGAAATATTATTCATTTTCAGTTTTATTATTCATTGCTGAAATATATTAATTCTGATTCAGGGCGGCCATTTTCACTATAACTACTTATATTGTTTAATAGCGTTTCCGTTTTCACGATCTGATATGATTTTAATTGTCTTACACGAGTATTAAGTCATTTATGTTTCGTATTCATGACAAAATGTTAATCTAATTGTGCTGATCGCTAGTGAAAACAGAAATTTATCAACATCTGTATCTTTAACTGTCACCAAAGATTGTAACATAATCTGTTGGCTAATCTTAATAAATCGATACCCGCCTTCACGTTTTCCATTTTCTCCAGTCATGTTTATTTTTTAATTGCATAAATGATATTAATATTTTCGTAGTTCATTTTATTATATATTTGCCAAACAAAGAGTATTATCATTAGAGATAGCATGCGCCTTGGTAACTTCGATAGGGTCTTTTAGTGAGATCCTTCTTATGATCTGTTCGGTACCGCACGAGGTTTTACTTTTTCCCCAACACTCTTTCTGAATGTTTTTGTGTGGGGTATCCTTCAGTAAGATTTAGTGCTCACATCACGCTACTTTTTGTTTTCAGAGGCGCCACGAATTCTTTCATAACCATTCCCCAATCGAATCTTCTAAACGAAACGAAATTTTGGAATATTCAGAAGGTTGTATATACCTTTCAATTTCGTGCGCTCGACAAATTAGGTAGATGTGTCTGTAAAACAGATCTAAAAATAGATTAGCTGTATTGTACATGTAATGGCGTATGTTTGATTTATTACCTTGACTGTGTCAAGGGAGACGAAATAAAAATATCCTTCCGATAATTTGATGTATTACGCCATTATATTGTTTCAATGATGCCAATTACTAAACAAACGGTTAAATTATTGCAAATGATTAATTATTAAATTATTGAATGAAGACTCAAAACTTAAATCTATTGATGTCAAATACGCAGTAACAAGCGAGGTAAAACCTTTTCATCACCCTCGACTAAAGAAAGATGGCTGACAGAAGCTATATCCCTTCATCTACTAAAAAGCGAGGTACCAATTATTATTCAATCTACTGAAGAAAGATGCATGACTGTAGTTATCTCCCTTCATTTGTTAACACGCGAGGTACCCTCTTTAATCAATCTACTGAAGAAAGATGCCTGATTGAAGCTATCTCCTTTCATCTGTTAACAGTGAGATACTTTATGTAATCAATCTACTGAAGAAATATGTCTGACAGAAGCTATCTCCTATCATCTGTTAACAGTGACATACCCGTTTTATTCAATCGACTGAAGAAGGATGCCTGACAGTGTCTGATTACACCATCAGGAGATGCTTCATAATCTTTTATGATTGGATGCTTCAAACTCTTTGATGATTGGATGCTTCATATACTTTGATGAGTGGATGCTTCATACTCTTTGATGATTGGATGCTTCATATTCTTTGATGATTGGATGCTTCATAATCTTTGATGATTGGATGCTTCATATACTTTGATGAGTGGATGCTTCATATACTTTGATTAGTGGATGCTTCAAACTCTTTGATGATTTGATGCTTCATATTCTTTGATGATTGGCTGCTTTATATTATCTGATGATTGGATGCTTCATAATCTTTGATGATTGGATGCTTCATAAACTCATTTTTGTTTCAGTTATATTATAATATTATTTGTTTAAATAATTATCTGTCTAAATCATTTATTTCAAAAACTTAATATATAATCTTCGGCAATTCTTATATTTTGTCATTATAGTCGATGTTATTTTTGTACCATAATATCGTTTCCACTCTCTGTATCTATTGCAACCAAATTGCACACACAACCGCACGTTTCTCATCTAACTCCAACACCGCTTTTCCAATTTCCAAAAACTGTTTTCGTCCAAGACTTTCATTATGCACGCCTTGTCAATGATGTCCATATAATAAGTTTACACAAGCTTTGCTGCAAGCATTTTGTAGATAGTGTCAGTATCAACTTCCATTTATTCTTTGTTTGAATATATATATATATATATATATATATAATATTTCATTTAATTGAAATATTTATCTTGATTATAATATAGATGAATTTCTGAGATTATCGAAGATAATTTAAGCCTTTTAAAATTAAATTTAATCTTGACAGAATATCCCTATATCCCTTGACTTAACCGATACGAGATCTGGTTGATCCGACGAATACAACTTTAATTGATAGTATTCATGACGAAAAGAAAGACTTTCGTAGATATGGTTTATCTTATGTATGGTCAAAGTTCAAAATCAAATGCGACACTAACGATGTCGATGCTACGATGAACGACCAACGAGCGGCAACGATCATTAATTATATAGAGAATGTAATATTTTTTTTTCAAATTAAAATGTATTGTATTAGCAGAAACAGACAAGAATACTTGGATTATCCATGAGAATAATGATCCTATCCTTGGTTATAAAAACATTGTCATATTGAATAAACATTCCATGCCAGGAACGTTGAATGGTATTAACAGACCGTATTATGAACGAACGTATCCTGTAACCGCAGTTATCTACGCGTTATATCCGATAAATTATAAACCAATCGTTAATAATTTAAAACCAATGCAATTGTCATGTCTAAATTGTGTAGCCGAACGAGTAACGAAACATTTTACCATTTCGACTCGTGAAACGGTCTAACGGATAAAAGACGTAAAAGAATAAACGAGTGTGGAGAAATAGTTACAGATACTGGAACAACTGTCAAACACGTCGCTGAGTAAAGAAAGAAATTTTTAAAAATTCCAATAATAGTCAAAACGATAACCGAAGAGATTTTGTATAAATCGAAATATAAATGGAAAGGAGCTTCGATTGAAATTATTGATCATAATTCCCATGCATGGAGTAATGCAGAAACAATATTTTTACGAAAATGAAATCGCAAAAGATCTCGGCAGAAAAATAATCCATAAATTTACCCAAGAATGATCGTATGATCATAAACGACATTTACAAGGTTGATTAGAGATGATGCTGATTTAGATTCTTTAATTGCTGATACAACGAAACAAATAAGTTTATAAGTCGAATTAATATTACGTTGTCTAACGGAACAAAATTTAGTACAAGTGTGTATTATATTGATGGTGGGTCACCGCAGTGTATGTAGTTACAATTTTAATTGGTCGCTGACGTTTATTACCGATGATAAATAGAGTTTCTAAATTTGCTGTCAGAGTCGCTACATATTATTCGTTTATATTTATATCGATAAAATATATTAAGGATTGCTAGAACAACTGTATAACAATATGTATGCCTCATTGGGGGTAAATGGAGAATAAACAAGAGAATATTCTGAGTTACTCTGAATCCACCGACGTTGAAATTAAGGATATTTATGTCTAATCAGACATTAAAGTTATTGCCTGAACCGTCAGTGTATGATCCCGTAAATAGACCTAATATAGTTTATCTTAATGGACCTGGAGATTCTGGTAAAACAACTCGTGCGATTGAACTATATCGAAAGTTTGCTATGGTCGTTTTAATAACTACACACAGACAATCAAGAAAATGAAAGAAAAAATATTAAATCATGTACTTGACACAAACTATTTCGATGGAAGGGAGGTAAATAGACTTCTGGTCGAATGGGTGAGAAATATTTTTCAAGTATTATCGTTTAGGATAAAATATGCAGTATCGATAAAAACATTTTAAAAAAAATCATAATTGGTGATTTACAAAAGAATACTGCTGTAATAATGTGTGGTGATTATGGTCAACCACCATCTTTTGTTGGATTGTCTCCGCACGAATGGTTGAAAGCGTTTGTAGATTATTAGGACAAAATAACTGATGACGATAGAGCGCTTTATCCAGAATTAATGAACTTAAGAAATTAATCAGACTACATTCTAACAACCTTCGGTGCGACATAATGCGAGAATAATGTCAGTAACGAATATAAACGATTTTTGGAATTTGTGAAGTCCAGGTGATTTCAGAGTTACAAGAAGAAAGATAGTTCATGATACACTTCAACAACAAGTATTTGTGGCACACAGAGTGATTTGTTTCAAACATAGCAGCAGATACACACAAATAAAACATTGAAATTGATATGTCATGATCCTTGACAGAGTCAAGGAATACACAAAATCTCGTGTTAAATGATATTATTTTAGTTCCTGTCGGTGTTGTGGAGAACGCATTAGCTATGGACAAAACTCCACGGACGCTAGGATACGCAATAACAATCCATTCATCCGAAGGATTAACTATTATTAAGACAGTTGTTTGGATCGTCGATCATACACTTAGAAATATCTATCAGACTTGGTGTTCAGGAGATATGGCTGTAATTAAGTTTAGAATCTTCTTTATACATGCGCAAGCTATCCCACACGGATTTACAACAATATATATATATATATATATATATATATATATATATATATATATATATATATATATATATATATATATATATATATATATATATATATATATATATATATATATATATATATATATATATATATTGTTACGTATATTTGATTTAAGTCATTTATTTTTATTTTTGCTTGTCAGATTCAAATTTGACATTTTAAGTTAAGATTCATTCATTGGAAGATATTTGGATTTTTTAAAAGTGGGATGATCTGTACTTTACAAAGAAACACCAGATGTTGACCTCATTTCTGACCTGACTTCAGAGTTGTAAACAAGCTTTTAAAATGATTGGTTGATTCCAAGGACATTATGGAGCTTTGTTATAAACATCTTTCTATTTTTAGTTGGGTCATACGGTGAGTACGTGAATTTTTGAACGTAAATTTGTTCTTACAGATTCTAGAAGATCACGTGACCCATTTCTTATTATACGGATTTTGTTGTGATATATACCATTCCTTATTTAAATATTTGTTTTAATTTTTTATATGGAGGAGTTCGAGAGATTATCGAAAATTACGCCTTGGAAAAATGTTGAATTCAATCTCGATAGAGTCTCCACTGATGTATCAAAGAGTCTAATAAGAGATAGAAGCAGGATAGGTAAAATCCGTGATGGTTTTAATGAATTCAAGCGCGATAGAGCATCTCACTGTTGGTCAACATTTCGAATTGATGGTAGTGTTGATGCTACTATGAACGACGAAAGAGCAGCTGTGATAATCTCGAATCTTGACAAGAAAAAGTATTTTTTAGAGTGAAAAAAAGTATTTTTTTAGAGTGAAATTCATTATCCGCTCAGAAACGGGGAATTGGATTATACGCGACAAATTTGAACCCATCCTGAAAAATAAGAGAACTGTCACTGTGAGTCAGGATTCCAAACCAGGAATTCTGACTGGAATTGACAAACCGTATTACGAGAGATCCTATCCTGTAACAGCGATTGTTTATGGAATCTATCCGATAAATGATAAACCGAGTATTGAAAACTAAAACCAATGATATTCGTCGTTGAATTGTGTAGCAGAACGAATAATAGAACACTTCACAAATGCGTTGCGTGGAAACAAATTGACGGATCTAAGACGCAAAAAAATAAATGAATGGGGATTAACAGTGAAAGAGAGCGGAGCAACAATTCAAAATGTGGCCGCGTTAGAACGGATACTAAAATTCTCAATATCCGTAGAGACGGTAACAGGCGAGATATTATATGAACCGAAATATAAATCGAGAGGATCTCCAATCAAAATTATTGACTATAACGAACATGCATGGACACCTGCGGTAAGAATATTTCCGCGGGATAGAACCATAAAATATCTACCCCCAGAGAACTCTGGGTTAAATTTATTTGATTTTATTTACGTTAAGTAAAAAGATCCTGTGTCAGTGTGGTTATTTCAGAGTTTTGAAGACGAAGAGGGTAAATTCGATCAATTTGTAAGACCCAATGGCGAATTATATCGTACTGAAGCCCTCCACAATGAGATGAAAAAACTAGCTAGTGGTTTTTCAACGGAACACGACGAACAATTACTGACAACTGTTTTACAATTCCATCAGTTGCAACTCATTTCACGAGAAAGAGAAATCTATTGAAACAAACAAGAACAGAATTTCTCTTGGATATCCAAGATAGTTGTGTTAATTATGGCCATGGTGGATTATGGAATACAAAATACGACCCTGAAAAGTAATATTTCGGTTGATATGATTGCTTGTTATCCAGGGAGTTTTCTTGGGTACGGAGAATGCTCTGAGTACTTCAAAAGATTTGGACATCCCACACACGAGATGACCCGTGTGCGATTAATGGACCACTGCCCGATTTTGATTTAACCGGATTCGCTCGTGTGGCTTCATTGGAATTGGCTAAAGGACTTCATCCGTGTTGTTATGTTTGGTTTGGTAGACACATCTCTGAAAAACACTGGATGCCAGTAGTGTTATTACGGTATATGATTGATTCAAAAATGCTGATATCGCTGATTATCAGTGAAGCAATTATATCATATCGGAAATAAACTAAAGACTGGTTACCACAACCCGATAGTCTAGATAGTATAATCAGCGAAAACAAAAAAACAATTTCTTAATTTAGATGAAGAATATATCGTAAGGTGGTCCAACGAAATCTTTGAAGTTAGAAATAAACACGCAAAGATTTCGGTAGAGGAATAAGTGGTAAATTCACACAAGGTGGAAAATACGACCATAAACGATATTCTTCGCGGTTGATTATAGATGATGCTGAATACGATTTTATAATCGCAGATGTAACATCTAGGGGTATATATTTAAATCGTAAAGACGCTTTCTTGTCCGATGGAACCAAATTAGTTACAATTGTTACTTATGACGACGGAGAAAATCCTCAATATACGTACTTAAGGTCGTATATGCTGTCTTATGCTTCTATTAATTTACTTTCGATGATAAATATATTTCCTGACACCGCAGTTAGAGTAGCCACTGATTCATTTTATATACACGTAAAACATAAAGAAGCAGTAGCTGAATTCACTAATTCAGACGAGAGTTGGGGATCATGGAGAATTAAAAAGGAAATACTGCGTGATTAATAAAAATCAGCAGATGTTACAATTGAAAACAATTACTTAAAAAATAATCAGATATCAGAACTATCTAATGCACCGTCGTGTTCCGATCCAATAAATTATTTCGAAGGAAATCTAGCATGATTGTTCTAACACCAACACACAGACTTGCAAGAGAGATGAAACAACGAGGAATTAATGCTTGCACTTATCATAGTTTCTTTCGATAGAAAGGTGACGAATGGACTCCTGATCTAATGGGTGAGAAATATATTCCGGAAATCATCATTTGGGATGATATTTGATTGCTCCTAGCGCAGACGATCAGCGATGTTACGAGGTGTTAAAGGATTTTAACGAGAAAGCAAAATCGGAAATCGATGAAGATATTATTGAGTTTATAACCGATATCGAGGAAGCACCGAGCATTGATGATATTGATGGAAGTATTAACAATTTAGTCGTATATGATGATGTCATGTTAGACAATCAAAAGAATCCTGCTAGGATATTTTCCAGAGGTAGGCATAAAAATACCGATGTGATATATGTCACTCAACGATACACTCAAATGCCAAAAGTGATCAGAGATAACTGCAATATTATTGCTGTATTCAACGGAGTTGGCACACATACGCTACGAAATATTCATCAGACCTGGTGCAGTGGAGACGTGGGTCATGGTCACTTTAGAGATTTTAGTCGCGCTCAGTCAATCCCACATGGATTTGTAACGATAAATTTACATGACCCTAGATCAAGATATCGTGTCGGACTTGATCAATTAGTCTGTTTTGTGAAATCCTAAATTGCTAGCAATTTCAAGGATTTTCAATTCGTCTCCGCAGCGACATCAGTGCCGGGTCTGTAGCGTAAAATCCTAAGGAGTTCTCTTTTTTTGTCTGCCTGAATTGGTTTCGGTTTGAAATCATTTAGGATTTTGTTTGGAATAGTTTCGGTTTGCTTGAAATAGTGTTGGTCTGTCCACCCTCTTTGCTGCTACACTGTGTAATTTATACGAGTTCTTTTAACCTCAGGTGTAAACTGGTTTGTGGTAAAAAGAAAGTATTATCATATAAACCTTTCTTTTCATTTTATGGGGGAAGGTGTTACGTATATTTGATTTAAGTCATTTATTTTTATTTTTGTTTGTTTGTCAGATTCAAATTTGTCATTTTAAGCTAAGATTCATTCATTGGGAGATTTTTTTTTAAAAAAAAGTGGGATGAACTATACTCTACAAATAAATACCAGGTATTGACTTCATTTCTGACCTGGCTTCAAAGTTGTAAACAAGCTTTTAAAATGATTGGCTGATTCCAAGGACATTATGGAGCTTTGTTATAAACATCTTTCTATTTTTAGTTGGGTCATACGTGAGTTTTTTAACGTAAATTTGTTCTTAAAGATTCTAGAAGATCACGTGACCCCTTTCTTGTTTACTTAAAAACAGGTATATAAATTGTGTTTTGGAACAAACTATTTAGTAGAACTTAGGCTGTTAGAATATTAGGTTGTGTCGTTTTGAGTTACCTTGTATTGGAAATTATTTCAATTCGTTTGGATCAAGAGGAAATATTTTGTTATTTATCTGGAAAAGAATTGTGCTCATAGAATTTTATTACCAAGAACTGACTTCATCAAGTGACATCGTCTTCCATCTTGGATACTTCGCTGGGATTCGAACTTGGATTTATTTGGACATTTTATTACCAGGACTTTTGCAATTTCTCTAGTGGATAATATTTTGAATTATTTTTGGATTAATTTTGGAATTGATTCTTAAAACTGTAAGTTTATTTTTCTTTTCTGGAAAATATTTGTGCTCAATAAATTGTTTATTAAGTTTTACAAGCTTGTTATTTTCACTGTTTCTGTGTTATTGTTTATTCGAGCCTAAGCACGTAACTACACACACACACACACACACACACACACATATATATATATATATATATATATATATATATATATATATATATATATATATATAAATATATATATATAATCGTAGTAAGAAAATGATTAATTATAGAAAAAATTATTGCAACTTTGATCTTGACGCTGAATTTATCAATTTTTCATGATATTATATATATATATATATATATATATATATATATATATATATATATATATATATATATATATATATATATATATATATATATATATATATATATATATATATATATATATTGATAGTTGTCTTGGTCACTTGGTCACACGCGCGAATGTAATGCTGACCTGTCAATAGACCGTGTAACATTTGATGCATCGGCTAGTTTACTAATCATTGTTCTACCCCTCCAATATCCTCTTGGGTGATAATAAATCGATTTCATTCTTTTATAATCAGTTGATTCATTACCAGCTCCGAATAATAATTTACTTTTCATCGCAGACATTACAAACCAATTAGCTACTGATTCTCTAAACGATCTATTTGTTATGGAATTTAACGAGTTAATTCATTTCACATCTGCAATATGTCGTTATTCTGAAGCTTATCGAGTCTGATATCAAGTTCTGGTACCAGGACAAAAATAACTATATTATACAGGATGTTTTTCTCCTGGGTACTTAGTCGATGAAGTTTCTGGAAATTAATGTAGTAATATCACCGCCATCCTTATGTTGAATTCTCGGTCAAAACGAAACCTGGTTCCGTAAATATATATTGCACATTTTCCACCATATGCTATTTTTCCCATTTTTTAAATTGTGGCTAAATCAGTGGTTGGAGTTTTAACTCTACAACGTAAGCAATATAGATGCACATATTTATAATTTGGAGGTAATTGATTTCTCAGCGACACAAAAAAGACCCATTAAAACATCATCCAGCGCTACCAAATTTTATGTGAATGATAAAAATAGGTATGTCTGAAAGTGGAAAAACTTAATTACTTAATTTGATAATCAGATGGCTCAGGTGGGACAAATTATATTTAGTGGCACCATCTACAGATACTTAGAGATGCTACGATGTTCTACAAGATTTTAATGAGAACGCAAAATTATTAAATGAAGAAGGTGATGATGTTATTAATTTTATCTCCGAAATTGATGAAGCGCCTAGGTTTGATGAACATGATGCATTTATTAATAACTGTGTTGTCATGATGACGCAATGCTGGATAGACAATCAGATCTAGCAAGAATATTTTCTCGAAGCAGACATAAAATACTGATATAATTTATTTAACTAAGCGATACACGCAGAAACCTAAAGTGCTTTTAAGAAACTATAATATTTTAGCTGTATTTAATGGAGTTGATACACATACACTTAGAAATATTCATCAGACTTAGTGTTCAGGAGATATGGCTATATGTAAGTATAAAATCTTCCATTCATGTGCGCAAGCTACCCCACATGGATTTATAACGATACATTTACATTGAGTCTCGGTTGCGATATCGTGTAGGGCTTCATAAACTCTTTGGTTCAGAAATGGGTATAATAATGACTTAATGACAGCAGCAGAGACGGCGCAACCTCAATGACATCGTATGTGTAAACAAAAAACGCGCGTACAAATTTGAAGAAACAACCGACAAAAATAAAGTAACAAAATCTGCTAACCCAATTAGATAAACTTTCGGTTTAGTTAGAGGAATCGATTTGGCGTTATTGATCTTATTTTTTAAGCAAATGACGTTTCAGCAAAAGGTCGGTTTGCCCTCTCTGCTGCTGTATGTATGAATGTATGTATTGGGAAAGAAAGAGAATGTAATAATTTGGACAACTTACATGTCTCTCCACTGCGAATATGAAGAAAGAATATAACACAAGAGCAAGAGACAGCGCACACAAAATGTAGAACACCCACATAAACCGTTTAAATACCATTCTGCATACAATGTTTTCTTTCCGACTTCGAAAAACCTGAAAGAAATCATTGGAATTGCATATTATACACCTGTACCAAAGCTTAATCTAATGGCTCAATTCAGCAAACAAATATTTTGGACATGGTCCGACAGTGTACATAGCATTACTAATAGAATATATGTATACGATTCATCATTGCTGATAGAACATGTATATGGTCATAAACGCAAGCAATACTGACAAACAAGGCAGCGGTGTTGAGAGGGTCTGAGGTTCCCGTGGCCACGTTCTTTAGTTTCGCTCCTACCGACGAGCCGAAAAGACAGCCATGTAAAGGCGCCCCTGATATTGTTCCAGAGAATAGTTTAAATTGTTACGACTATATGTCTTAAACTACGTAACAGAAAAAAGCAGAGAAGACGACAACTTGAAAAATCAACAAAATATGTATTTTCCTTGAACACAAATCGAAAATGTTAAAAGAACTTACAATGTTGTAAATTAAATCCAAAATATTCATAAAAGATATATCACATGTCAAAATGGTCTAACTGTGTTTAAAATAAAGTCGATTTATAAGTGTTGATGTGCATGTAGTCTTGAATATGTTTACATGCCAATGATCTTTAATGTGACGATGGGCTAAAATCAAAAATTAAAATGTCCTTCACTGAATTCGCTATAATTCCAAATTAAATATCTAATCCAAGAAGTATTTGTGGGAAATTGGTAATTCTAGTTGATAATTATATTTAAGGAAATCCACTCAAATTAAAACTTGCGGATAAATATAAGACCGATTTCGCTTCGTATGTTAAGGCAGGAATGCGTACGTTTTCAATTATAGAGATTAGTTTTTGAAAAATAAGATACAAAAATAAAGCCAGGTTGTAGGCCATCTTTCTTTTAAAGTCTTTCAATGTTGTCAGCAAGATTAGGAATTTCCATTTGAAAAGAAAAAGAATCATAATCAAATAAAATTGTTTACCTCCAATACTAATGATCTGAATAGTTGTACTATAAACATAGATCAATATTAAATATATATATTATGTTGTTTACATCATAATTATTTCTAGTTACATAGATTTTTAAACTAATTTTCGTCTAAGTCAATTACAAAGTACAAATAAATATAACACATAATCATAAAAAAAGTCAACACAAAATAAATTAAATATACGTACCATAATGATAATTTCTATCCAAGTTGTCCACAACGTCTTACAAATAAGTTTTGTGAACCCCGTTACACTACAGAAAAAGTGAAATACTACGAAACTTTTACTTTCTGAAAAAGCTGCTGACAGCGCACACTTCGACTCTCTCTCTCTCTCTCTCTCTCTCTCTCTCTCTCTCTCTCTCTCTCTCTCTCTCTCTCTCTCTCTCAACAACTGCCAAAAGGAAAAAGCATTGGACCAGTTAAACAGAGTACATCCAAATTAAATAATGAACCACGTTTGAACCATGGGTCTGCCTTTTGTCAGTACATTATTAAAATCAGATTAAAATTTTATCATGAAAATGTTGGAAGATCATTATATTTTCTATTTTTTTTAACTTCGTCGGTCTTACTCAAATTTAAAACAATCTCAGACATAGTCTAATAGCTATTGAATGCAAAATTAACAATGTTAAATGGCTCGAGGAGGATGATGAAATCCATAAGTACTCTGTGATCCTCCAGATTCAATGAGCACTTTGTGGCAAATTAATTTCGAAAATATCAATTATAAATACTGATGGTATTGATACTTAATTAAGTCATTATTAAGGAAATCGTCTATACTCAACTGAAGTCATCCAAAGATATGCTAATTTATACAAATGGTTCACAATCTATTCAGATAATTACAGACCAATATCATTTGTGACAATATATCCAAACTGTTTGAAAACCATGTTTTCAAAACGCTCTATTGATCCTTTGAAAGTTCAATTTTATTCACCCAACCCAACCTAGAATTAGACAAAATGTCGATTTGCAAAATAAAACTTCCTTACGATTCGTTGCTTGCTATACACAATATAAATTTAATTGGAACCATATACCTTTACTTTAAGAAGGATTTTGATTTAGTTGACCATATATATTAAAATACGTACATGGAAACTTCAAAGTAAATATGTTATTATTAATAACTGCCGCTGCTCAAATCATAACTTTATGACAGAACACAACAAGTTGTTATTGGTAACATTAAATTAGAGCTGATGTCCATCGAAAATTAATTCCTTAAGGATCCACTTTAGGGCCATTCTTGTTCTCATTGTTGATAAATGATTTGAATTTATTTATGCAACATTACAAAACTGGTATCTTGATCTGATCATGTAACCTTCAGCAAGGAACCAGAGCACAAGCTTGGAATAATACGTTCAATCATTTTGAATTGTACAATTTTTGCGTTCCTCGACTAAATTAAAGATTTTTAAAACGGCATCGAAAAGAGTCTGACATATATCTCAAAGAATTATAGCAAGCGTCTCCAAAACTGAAACAAAAATGTTGAGAAAAAAGTGTTTAAATTTGAAGTTTAATGGTGTCAAAGCATGCTTACCTCTGTAAAAGGCCAAACTATTTTTCTCGAAACACTCGAATGGAAAAAGTGTGGCCCGTACCGACTTCACATTTGATTCCACACGTCGCTATAATAAAATTACATTAAATAGGAATTTGTAAACGTATAATTCTATAAACCCTACAGTTCTGATGCCAAAAGGGCATTTGTTCACTTTTTCTAAATCTGCTTTTTTTCCTAGCAATCGTATCAATGTACCATATGGCTCAGCATTCAGTACAGCCTGTTATGTTAAAGGTGAGTAACTGAAAGTGTTAAACGATAATCTGACGAGTTTGATTACATTCACTTCCTTCTCATTTTTATATGACACAGACGTTTAATCGATGCCACCGTTTATTATGCAATTATAATGAGAAGCTTATCGAATTAGCAAGTTCCACCTGTTGCCATTTCTACATTAGTAATTTACATCTGCTGCCGTAATGACGAGAGTTTAAGTGCAATTAGAACAGCTGCCTATACTAAGGAAACATTTATCGCGTGATGAATCTGCATTTATTAACAAAGTGTTAATCCATTTATACCATGTAATATAATCGATTATGAACACTTTGCTTTGAGTTTTTTGGAACAGGCCTTTCGTGTGAGCTTCACTCGCACTAAAATATGTTCTGGTTTGTTTTCATATTACGCTTTTGCTGCAACAGGTAACCGTTTTCCTACGTACACGGAATTTACAAGAAGTCTCACTCGACTTCCCAATATATATATATATATATATATATATATATATATATATATATATATATATATACGGTTGACTAATATGTATATTTTATGTGGCATTTGTTTGTAAAATGTTATCTACAATCTGAAATGTCTGTAATTTCCCTTCATATAACGCTCAGAAGATAACTAAGATTATCTTAGGGTTTTCTCTCTATTCGCTGCTCTTTGATGTCTTCCAGCTTGAGTAAAATCCATTAATGATATTGCATATTATTGCCCAGATTACTTTAGTGTACTTTTGTTGTTGTCAGATACTAGCTATTGATACGTTTTTCAAAACCAAATTACTTCATTTATTGTGTTTACATTTCTATTGAGGGTTTCAGAAGCAAATCATCTTCTATAGGTTGTCGGGGATTAACATTACTTACCAATACCAATAATGATTGGTTAGGAGTTTCGATATTTCGATAGCAACCAAACAGACTTTATCTAGTGCAGAGACGACAGGTGAAACACACATACACACACACACACACACACACACACACACACATTGGAAGTGTGACCGAATTGGATAATTTAGTTGATGCCAAGCTTGCATCAGGTATATGTGGTTCTTTCGTAAAAGTGCAAGTAAAATATAAAGGAGAAATATACCATCTTGAGATTGTCCTGGAAGATCAGTGACTGGATTGAACTAGAATCGCTGTAGGTCACAATTGCACGTAGTTTACTGAACACCACAAAGGAAAAGATGCAATGTAGATTAAGAATCAGTAGATAAGAAAGAAGTAAACATAACCTATTTAACATGACATATTCATCCTTGAAGCAATCTTACGCAACTGAGGTTTTGAACCTGTTCATGTTTCACTAGCATCCCTGATTAGGGATTTGGTATGTACAAACATTAACTCTTTCATCCTTATCATTGTACACCATGCAGGTCTTCCATAGGTGATAGATCGTTTATGTTTTTCTGGCTCCTCTTTTTTGTTTGGACGACTACGTCTATTAAAGGTGTGACGTTTATGATTGGCTAATTGTTTCGTCGGATGACGAGAATGTCTTTTCCCTTTTCATTTTCGTACAGAATATCGACGATAGTGTTGAGCACATCTATGAGGTTATATCTGTTGGTGTTCAGGATCACACAAACAAAACTAAATACACTGAAGTCCATGGCTTGAGATGTGTCTTTTATCTCAATTGTTTGAAACGGTCTGACAAATAAATACCTCCATTTTAAGATTTTCTGCAAGGTTTTGTGTAAACGTCTTGACAATATGATCTATGTAAAAAAGATCATACCTCTTTAGTAAATCCTCTTTTTCTATAAACGACGGCGTCTTTTCAGGGAATGACGTCCAAGTTTGGATAAGCGTTTTTTTTTACTGGATGATGAGAGGACTGATTCTCATCGTTTACCACAAGTTTTTTTTATACTGGAATGTGTTGCCACTGATTGTCTTCACGTCGTATCAACTTGATTACAGGTAACACACGTCCTGGAGAGGTTTGCAATCGACTAAATCAGGAAAGTTTGTGTTCAGACAAATCCAGTAAACTCTGTAACACACCCAATATATATATATATTGGACTTTGATTTTTGGAACAAGTACTTTGTAGGCAGCTGCCACCGCCGCAAAAGAGAATGAGGGTGTCACCGCTAGATGAGACTTTTTGGAGACGCAGGTTTGCATGTTTTTATCAACTGAGGAAGAACGGGAGTCAAATTGTGTTTAGCTGACATCACCAGCAATGGAGAAGTAGAAGAACCTGAGACAACTCGAGACCCGGTCACTGTCGCTGCAGATCGTATCTCGCAAATGATAGGTAGCGTGTCTTTTGGGGCTTTTCTGTGACATGGTTTTGACATATCTGTTCTTTTTCGTTTAGGTTCGTTGGGAGTTTTGGGAGTGGCTGTTTTCTTGGTGAGGACTTTGGGAGCATTAGGATCCCATTTTAAAAAGGAACGAATGATGACACCTCCTAGGGAACCGCTACCCCCAGGTTTCAAAATGATTTGCTTTCTAGTTTGAGTGTCGATGCGAGGATCAGCCAGTTGTGTCAAGGCTACTTTGTTTCCCTCCAAAAAAGCGTTTGGTTTGATGAATGATGTGAATGATGCCTTGCAGTTATTGCTGTGCTGTCTCCGTAAACTTCATTGAGACTGACTTCATAGGCGCAGGCACGTATTTGTGGATTTATATGCGACTGATACCGTACAAGGCACGAATCAATTTGACGGGAAGAGGAGACTGAATGGACGTTATGTGAGACAGATCCAAAGTGTCCGAGGTTTTTATAGATATTTTAGTTGTTGTTGTTGTTGTTAAGTCGACTACGGGGACGTACACACGACAGGTCCTCCATCTTGTTACCAGTCAAGAAACAGATAAGTACGAAATCTCAAATAATTGGGGGTAGTGAGTTTTATATCCACGAGTAAATAGGAGTGCGGGCTTCATCATACTCATGAGTCAGCCATAGTGTTCCTAACTGATTGGTTAAGAACACTTGCGATTTATCTCTATTGTTTTAAACAAGACCAGGCAATGAGCATTGGGACTAATGGTATGATGGACGTTGCTTTATTGAAACAAATATTGTGTAATTTAAATGACACTGGAATTACGATTATGCCCTTTGCTCATAAACCACAGTTTAAGTTCTTTGTCTTCTCCTACCAAGTCGTAGAAAATGACTAGATGGGTGTGACTGGGATCAGACACGATCCCATCGTCTTCGCTATGAAGCCTTCCACAAATCCAATGGAGTCACCACGACTTTATTACAAGAGGCTGTACGCCAAGTGCCACTCTTTGCAACTCTCCACAATGCGTTGAGGTGGATGATCCATCAAGTGATGTTTAAACGTTTGACAAATTCGGTTTTTCAAGAACGGCTAGGTCTGGCAATTAACATATTAAAGAGATGGCAAAGATACAAGGCCCTCAACTAGCACTATCTAAGTCTTTATCAAAAACTTTTGAAAGTGTACGAAGAGGGAACGGAAACGTCAGAGATAGCCATAGAGAATTTTACTTTTGACACGAAAACAGACAAGACATGAGTTATTATATTTTTTAGGATACCTTTCTTTCAACACATGTTTAAATTTGAACAACATAAAAGTCAAAGGGTTAAGTACAGCAATAAAACATTGCAATGATCAATGTGAAATATAAACAAGTCTCTGTACAACATGATTTTGGTAACCAATGTGTCCTAGAGGAAATGCGTAATTTTCTCACAGTCTCTACAATGGGTAAAGTCACAGAGATGTTCTCATGGATGGTCTTTTGAGAATGTCCATGACAGTCCTGTCCTGAAAGGAGTGGTTGTCCTCGGTAACGGATTGTTCGTATTACACTATCACTAACACATGTTTAAATGTTACTTTGTAACTGGACGTCGGATTTTAGTTCACAACTCTTCAACCAAATTGACCCCTTCTTTTGTCCAAGCCTTAAAATCCCAACTTTTCCAGCCATTTTTTAAACAGTCCCAATCGACGGAAACAATCACAATAGTCATACACGAAGACGAGAACATGGTATGGTTTGACTTTGGAGTTTTCAGCGGGTCTCTCACTCAATTCTTGTTGAGTCGAAGTCATCCTTCTTGTTGGTGGCTATCCTCTTGGAATCACTATTTATACCGGCATGCCCGTTAGGTAATGTGAAGTGATTGCGAAGCCGAGCTCTTTTCTGGTACAGAATTTGATAGACTTCTTTTAGCATGTAAACCTTGACCACTACACATATGCAATAATTGAGTCATTTTTCATACATCATCATCATTAATCAGCATCATCATCATCAGTCTCTTGACCTAGTTTGGTCGTCGAGGCATTGTGCTGCTGAAAATCTGACCAGTTCCCTGCACTTGTCTCGATCATGTACCAATGCTTGTGTCTCCGCAAAACCTGTCATGGTCCATTATGTAATGCTGTCAGTCTATTTCTTCTCTGTCTACCTCTACTCCTGCCGCCCTGAACGCTGCCCTGCATTACTGTTGCGGATAGAATGGTGGCTCTAGTGACATACCATTTCAGCTTTCTCTTTTTTACAGTGGTGAGGAGGCCTTCATATTGGTCTAATTTTGCTCCTGATGGTGTTACGCATGTCTTCATTTGTGGTATGGTCCATGTAAGAGATGACAAGGATGGTTCTGTAGTATCTCATGTCAAGTGCCTGGATTCTTCGTTGTAATTCTGCTGTCAGGGTACAGGCCTCACATGAATACAAAAAATTGAAACGAATCTTGCTCTCAATAGTCTGATTTTAGTTTTCAAACAGATCTTCTTGTCTCTCCATATCGGTCTTAGCTTTGACAGAGCTGCCTTTGTTTGTGTTACTCGTGACAATGTTTCTTCTCTTGATTCCTCTTCGGTGATTATGGAACCAATATATACGAACTGGATCCTTGTTTCCAGTTCCTATCCTCTGACTTTAATCTTGTCTCAAAGTTGTTTGCCACTATTTGTTATCAGCTTTGTCTTCTCAACGCTTATCTCCATGTCAAATCTATTTCATCCAGATTCTTCACTAAGATGGCAAGCTCGTCTTCACTGCCTGCCAGCCCATCAATGTCGTCTGCAAAGCCGAGGTTGGTAATGTTACTCCCTCTAATGCTGACTGTCCCACAGTGGTTTTCAAGGTCTTCGCTCATGTTGTGTTCTAAGTAGATGTTGAAAGGCGTGGGTGAGAAGTGACAAGGCGTCCATGGTCTGATGTAAAAACTGATGTTTAGTGTCATCGCTTCTTTCCTGAACATACGTACGCTTGTCAATAACTTTAGAAGGTGTTTATTCTACTGAGCTGCTACTCTCGATCTAAACGGGGCCTTTCAAACTGTATTGATGAACGGAAAGTCTTGAGCTATCGTCTTATTTGGTTTGACATTGCTGTTTCATTGTAGTTATCAAAGAACCCCACATCTCATTAATGAATTTCATCTGCGTTCTCCAACGGTACGTTGGACTTGAAATCGTTCAACTGCACTGTCTACGTGCAAGCCGTAGTTAGAAGTTTCTAGAGGAGGGATTTTCCGTCTCTCGAATGTGGTAGTACTTTGGAGGATTTAGTGGTGAATTTGGACGTGTATTCTCTGGGTCTGGAATCGAGCTCACTTATGGAGTCTTAAAAGTCGTTGGAATAAATTTGAGCCAGGACTTGAGTCACTGTGCGAGGCGATAGGTCACGTTTCTGTCTCTTATTTTATTTTCCTTTCTCTACGAAATGCTGCGACCGTTTCATCTTGACTGTAAAATGTCAAACGACTATATTTAAAAGGCAATGATCCCCTATATATTCATGTCAGACCAGTGTATATATATATATATATATATATATATATATATATATATATATATATATATATATATATATATATATATATATATATATATATATATATATATATATATAAACAGTTATTGTCTAATCTTCCATTATTCATTCCACTCTCAAAGCTACCAGAACGATGGAAGGGCCCACACAAGTCGAACTTCTGATCAGAGCTTTGCGTGATGTTATACGAAAGTTTTCTTCAGACAAGCCGACGAACTGATCACTCTCCTTTCAAGATAAAAGTCAAAATACTTGCTATATCTGTAAGAGGAATGGGCATTGGGCTAAAGAATATCCAGAAAGTTAAAAAAGCAAACAGGTGCCAGAAGAGACTAAGGTCAAGATACCTGTTATCATTGCACAGAGACAGGACAATTGCCCCAAGAAACAACGGGACCGGAAGCAGGAAGAGAGGGATTCCGAACAGGAAAAAGATGAGGTACCTACCCAAACGAAGAACCCAACACGTTCAGAAAGACAATCAAAGAAGACGAGACGAAAGTGAGGAAGAAGAGAAGGAAAAACATGTGAGAGAAAGAGAGAGAGAGAGAGAGAGAGAGAGAGAGAGAGAGAGAGAGAGAGAGAGAATGAGGGGGGAGGAGGGGCATAATAATAATAATAATAATAATAATAATAATAATAATAATAATAATAATGAGGACTTTGTATAGCGCCTATTCTTTCAAAGCTCAAATCGCTTTACACCATCGTTAATGATATGACTCCACTACAGAACAACAAATGACAAAAACAATGAAACTGGAAAACATAAAAACATGCTGAAAACATATAAGATACAAAACATGATTAGGTCGCTAAGTTTGTCCCTGCAGTCGAAACAGGTGAGTCTTAAGAGCACTCTTAAAAGGGACCACTGTGTCTTTGTGTCTAATTTCAATGGGAAATTCGTTCCACGTCGTCGGGCCCTGGTGTGCAAACGAACGTTGTCCATATGACTACTCAAACGGAAAATGAAATATGTCTAAATACACAAGTTGGTAACATATAAAAGGAGAGAAAAATGGCAAACGAACGTTCTCCTAAAGTGCAATTTTGAATGCATGTTATACTTGCATTCATTTGTATTTATTTTTGTCTTTATTTTCAATATTTTCAATGAAGGGAGACCTTTTATTTGTCCTTGCAGCATGACTAGTAATATAGTAAAATATTTGACAGGTATGTCATTTTATTATTCAGTTTTTTAATTAAAAACATGTATTGTTGTTATCAAAGCATGTTCATCGGTGTATGGTAGTTCTAGTACAAAAAGTTAAAATTAAAAACGATTTAAACAGATGCAAAAACTAACGAATAAGCTGTACCAAACATTGTCCAAAATGTTCACAACCACACCCTCTCCATATCTACTGTTAAAAATAAATTGATAACTGAATATTGCTTAACTAAACTTAAGCAACCTGTCGCCGTCATTATTGATCATAGCATCTTGCAAAAGGCGATGCCTGGAGAAATTATTTCGATCACATGTAGGTAACATTTTAAACGAATTAAGAACTTTTAGACCAAACTTAAATTGACGTGACAAGAACAAATTGTCAAAGACGATGAAATCATTTTCAGTACGAGCACTGCACTCTCCCAAAAGTGCAAAATATGTGGTGTTTTTTATTTTTCAACGCAGCTTAAACAATTGTTCAGTCCTATCGCTACCATGTATTCGGTGTGTGTCAGTTTATAGTGATGTCTGGCACTGAGGCATCATGCCGTAGATATATAGCATGATGTCCCACCCGGTTACGTTATCCTTACAGCAGGCAGACTGGTCATAACACTAACCTCACAGCTGCTGATGCCATTTTTAGAAGTCTTTTTTGGTGTGACTGGGCCGAGATTCAGACCCATCACCTCCCGCATCAAAGGCATCTAACCACCAGGCCAAATGTGTGGTCTCTTCCGAAAAAATATACTTTCTTTATAAATAACAGCACGATGTCGTCCATATCAAAATGCATCTTTGATCCGGACAACAATCAGAGTCGGTATTTGCTAAATATAAACGAGATGACAGAAAATATACTAAATATGCCAATAGTACATGGGCGAGTACATTCCATGGCTATCGCAATTTCCCCAATACAATTACGTTGACCGTTTCACCCAGGTCACATGTTCATTTATCTACAAGAAGTATTAGCCGTAATCATGAAGCTTACACTAATGTAAATAATCCCCGCCCCAACAACAAAAAGTACGCACATTTCAAAATATAAACATTTACATCTAAATTGTCGTGAGAAGAATAAATTATCAAATCCAATGAAAGTATGTTCAGTATAAGCTATAGCAGTGGAGTCTTCCGATTGAAATACACTTTGAACCAAAAAAAATAATCCCTGCAGTCTTTTCTAACTTTATATAACAATCAATAAGCCCGTAAGCGAGAACAATATATTTGCAATGCAATTTACACATTTACATTATCATTCGTGTCGGTCAGGTCACGTGTTCATTAGTCTAAAAGAAGTATTAGGTGGGTTCATTAGGCAGTTTATAGTGATGTCTTGCGCTGGGGTATCATGTAGCATGATGTCTCACCCAGTCACATTACCCTGATACCAGGCCGACCAGTCCAAACACTAACTTCTTAACGCTGACCGCCAAGCGAGGTACCTGTTAGTACCATTTTTGTAAGTGTTTGATATGACTCGGCCGGGGATCGAACGAGTATGCGACACAGTTAAACAAAATGCAATGGATTGTAAAGTGAACAAGTCACATTTCTGTAAATAAATATTACTTCATATACAAAAAAGATATGACACTGGTCTGCAATATAAAAGTTGGTCCCTGATAAGAAAGACACCTTATAATTCACGACCCTTTGGTTAAATCAAGTAGATGTCTTTAATTTAATGTATGTATGTATGTATGTATGTATGTATGTATGTATGTATGTATGTATGTATGTATGTATGTATGTATGTATGTATGTATGTATGTATGTATGTATGTATGTATGTATGTATGTAATTTCAAACTAAATAACAAAAAGAGTGAAAATCAACAAATGTTGTAAAATTACAGAAGTAATTTATTTCCCAAAAATAGAAAGTGAAAAATTAAAAATATTTAAAGTATGGTGAATGAAATACTAAATAAACATGTTAGTTGTATCCAAAAGTATCGATTATTCTAAATGGGTTCCTGTAGTAATTCAAATGAAGTTCGATCTATTGTGCTTATGTGCCAATATTATTGATGTATCACAGTAATATAATTCAAAATCTATTTAAATTAATTCACAGCAATTTTCAAAACAGCAAGAAAATCTAGACGTCTGATTATTATCTGATTCCAATGAAAATATAGTATAAATTAAAATATTCCTGTCAAATGATTACATATATTTGTCTCCTGAAAAAAATTATGGCAAATGGTAGGAGTAAATAATTTTCATTAAATCATCCCGTTTATGCAAAACTAAGATGTAGTTTCAAAATGAAAACGAGGTTCAACCAGTCGCTTCGAAATCCATTTAACTGTCAACAAGGTCTTCTTAACTAAATTTCCAGCTGAAACCCAATCAACAATTAGGTCAGCACTGATTTTCGGGAATTCGTAAAGTCAAATCACATGATGTTAATTGGATTAAAAGTACAGCATACTATGATTAAAAATGACCACACCTTAGAGTTTGGGCTAATAATCATAACACTATTGATATTGAATATGTTAATTTGTAAATTACCCTAACCATCCAGTCATGAAAATCGCAAACATAGATATACATAACAATGTATGTATGTATGTATGTATGTATGTATGTATGTATGTATGTATGTATGTATGTATGTATGTATGTATGTATGTAGTGGGAAAGAAAGAGAAAAACATCTGACAACTTACATGTTTCCCGCTGTGAAATTTAAAGAGAATAAAATACAAGAGCAGGAACTAGCGCACACAAAAGGAAAACACCGATAAAAACCGTTTAAATACCATTCTGCATAAATTTATAACTTTCCGACTTCAAAAGACCTGATAAACGTTATTAGAATTGCATACACACCCGTACCAAAACCTTAAACTAATGGCTCAATTCAGCAAACAAACATTTTGGACCTGTTTACAGTGTACATAGCATTACTAATAGAATATAAGTATACGTTTCATCATCATTGCTGATATAACTTTATTTGGTCATAAACTATATCAATACTGACAAACAAGGCAATGGCGTTGAGAGGGTTCGAGGTGCCCGTGGTCTATGTTCTTTAGTTAGAACCTTGTACAAATCAACGCTAAATTATATTCCAGCTAAGATACAAAAATAACAAAATAAAGTCAGGTTGTAGGTCAGCTTTCTTTATGTCTTTCAATGTTGCCAGCAAGATTAGAAATTTCCATCTGAATAATAACAAATGTCCCAGACTCATAATCAAATAAAATTGTTTAACTCCAATAATAATGGTCTGAATATCTATACAATAATCATAGAGAAATATTAGCTATGCATTATGCATTTTACATAATAATTATTACTAGTCACGTAGATTTTTAATCTGTTTTTTGATCCAAGTCAATTACAAAACACAAATATACATAACATAGATTCCTGAAGAAAGGTCAACAAACAATACAAATTAAATATACGTACCATAATATTAAGTTCTATCCAATGGCTCCCCACCTCCTTACAAATGAGTTTGTAAAGATTTGCCTCCATTACGCAAAAATAAATATTATATACTAGGAATAGTTCACTTCCTGAAAAGGCTGCTGACCGCGCATACTTCAACTGGCTCTCTCCCTTCCTCACATCCTCTCTCCACAACTGCCAAAAGGAGTAACCATTGGACCAGTCAAAACAGGGTACATCCCAGTTAAATATTGAACCACGTTTGAGATATGCTTCTGCCTTTTCTTCAATACATTATTGAAATCAAATTAAAGATTTTATCATGAAAATGTTGCAGAGCATTGTATTTCCTATTTCAATTTCATTGGTCTCCCTCGAATTTAAAACAGTTTAAAACATAGTCTAATAGCTATTGAACGCAAAATTAACAATATTAAATGGCCGAGTATGATAATGAAATCCATAAGTACTCTGTGATACTCCAGCATCAATGTTCACTACATCAATGTGGCAAAATAACTAGCAATATACTAAATATAAATGAAGATGGTATTGCTACCTACCTAATTAATAAAAGCAGTATTAGAGGAGTCGTCTAAACTAAACTAAAGCCATTCAAAGTGGTGTTTATTTATACAAATGGTTCAATCCTGATAATTACAGACCAATATTAATTCTACCAAGCACATCCACACTGTTTTGAAAAATATGTTTCCAAATATCTCTGCTGATTCCTTTAAAGGTGCTATATAATTCAACCCAACCTGGAATTAGCCAAACAATTGTCAATTAGCGTAATAAAACTTCTTTACTTTTGGTTGCTTGCTTGGCACAGTGGAAATTTAAGCTGGAACCATATGCCTTTATTTTTGATTTAGTTGACGTTGACCATATGTATTAAAACACTTACATGAAAACTTGAAAGTAAAAGTGTTCTCACTTATCACTGCCGCTGCACAAATCATAAATATATGACAAAACCCAACAAGTTGTTATTGGTAACATTAAGTTAGAGCTGATGTTCATCAAAAATGAATTCCTCAAGGATCTATGTTAGGGCCTTTCTTGTTTACATTGTTTATAAATGATTTGCATTTGTATATACAACATTCAAAAACTGATGTATATGGTGATGGTAATGCTTTCTATAAGTCTGAATTTATGTGTACAATGCAAAGTACAAGAGCAAACAAAAATGCGACATTGAGTCAGCAGGAAGACATATCTGATCATGTAACCTTGAGCAAGGAACCAAAGCACAAGACCGGAATAATACGTTCAATCATTTTGAATTGTACAAATTTTGCGTTCCTGGATCAAATTAAAGGTTATCCAAAACGGCATCGACAACAGGACAACGGTGTGGCATATCTCTCAAAGTGTCTCCAAAACTGAAATAAAACTGTCGAATAAAAAAAGTGTTTAAATTGGAACTTTAATGATGTTAAAGCATGCTTACCTCAGTAAATGGAAAAACAGTGTTTTTTCGGAACACCCGAATGGAAAAGGCTTGTCCCGTACCGACTTTACATATTACATAGTACACGTCGCTATATTAGCATAAAATTAAATAGGAATTTGAAAACGTGTAATTATGTAAACCCGACCATTCTGATGTTTTAAAAAAAAGATTTTATTCCAATTTTTTAAAACCTGGATGTGTCAACATTTTCATTCCTCGCATTTTTTCAAACCGATCAATGTAACATACGGCTCAGCAACCAGTAAAGGTCTGCGACGAGTAATTTATAGCCTCACGTCATCATCATTTTTATATGATACAGTAGATTAATCGATACCAATGTATATTACGTAATTTTATTCAAAATTTTCTCGAATTAACAAGTTCCATCTGCTTTTATTTTAAATTAGCAATTTGCATATGTTGACGTAAGGAAGAGAGTTTAAAAACGCAATTACGTTACAGTTGTCTATATACTAAGACATCATTTATCGCATGATGAATCTTCCCTTATTAAACGTTGGAGAATGGTGTTGTCAGATACTAGATGTTAATACGTTTTTGCATCATATTACTCCATTTGTTGTGCTTACGCTTCTATTTAGGATTTTAGAAACAAAATCCTCTTCTCTACTTTGTCGGGGACTAAAACTACTTACCAATACCAATAATGATGGTTAGGATTTTCCATAGCAACCAAACATACTTTATCTAGTGCAGAGACGAACAGTGGAACACACTCACACATTTTAGGAGGTTTGACCGAATTGGATCTTTTTGTTGTTTGAAACAGGGGCCTATTTTAGTGCCAAACTTGCATCAGGTATCTGTGGTTCTTTCACAAAAGTGCAAGTAATATGTAAAGGAGAAATATACCATCTTGAGATTGTCCTGGAAGACCAGTGTCTGAATTCAACTACAATCGCTGTAGGTCGATATTGCACTTAGTTAACTGAACACCACAAAGGAAAAGATATAATGCAAAACATAACATTAGTAGATGCGAATGAAATACACCACCACCCCCATTCATACATGACATTCATTCTTGAAGCAATCTTATGCGACTGAGGTTTTGAACCTGTTCATGTTTCACTATCATCCCTGATTAGGGAATTGGTATGTGCAAACATTAACTCTTTTATTATTATCATTTTACACCATGGAGGTCTTCCATGGGTGATATATCGTGTAAATTTTAAATGGTCGTGATCGTAAACGTTTTCCTATTTAATGAAAGATTGATTTGGACTCAGCAATTAGAGTTGTGTCCCTACATATAAACAGATGTTTTAAAATTGATCTATATTACTATGTTATGCAAAGTATTAACAAATCCCCCAGGTCGTGAAACAGGTGTATATGAGAAGTTTTTTGGTGTTCAGATCTCAGGAAACACGAGCTTATGTCCTTGTGTCTGAGACAAGTGAGTTGTAGGAGTTCCTCCTCTCTACCCCCATTGATACTCAATACAGTACATTTATCCACTGTACTGCTGACGCATTTACTAAAGGACCAGAGGCTTGATAGGTCAAAACCTTGCAATGATTAAACTGTATTATATGACGCCTTGCTCCAGACCATGTAATGATTAAACTGTATTATATGACGCCTTGCTCCAGACCATGCAATGATTAAACTGTGTTATATGACGCCTTGCATCAATACATATATAATAAAGGACGATGTTTGTAGTTTGAGAAATTGCAGGTGCACGCATGGTCCTTGATCCTGTGGTGATATCTGCATTTACCTGATACCTTTCAAACAACTCTTACTTTGTGCACTATATGCTAATAAACTGTTTGGTCTTGTCCCAGTGCATTGATAGACACTTCCTATCGTAGGAACGGACAAAATCTTTTTCGGCTCGTTTCAGTCAAAATCACACTATCATGCAGACGTTATATTATGATGCAATGTTTTTTCACCACCAGCAACAAATGCGAATACAACTAAACTCTTCACTGTTTAATATAAACACGCGTCTCTTACGGCAATGAATGGTAAGCATTGAGAGTCATCTTCCTTGTCTACAGTGAGGTGGGCAGTGAGTTGCAATTGCTTGATATTCACTTCTTCTTTATTGGTACATCTGAGTGATGCCAATTTTTGTTTTGTTTTTTGTTGTTTTTTTTTTGTAGCAAGCATATTTGATGAGTTCCCGATTCAGAATAATTTGTACGATACGAATGGAAATAATTGAATGCGCATTTCAAGTTCATTAAATGATTGGTTTCACAATATATATTAAAAAGGATAGGATATATATACTAAAAAGTTGTATGGGTTAAAACATTTAATATTATAAAATGAATTCTCATCGTCATCGTTGTCGTCACCATTAAACCTTCTTTGTTCATCTAGAATATATAAAATGCATAATGAAAAATGAAAGAAGTTCCTTCTTTTTAAACTCGAAACATAGCAAAAGCAGTATAACTATACAACGACCATAAAGGTCACAAATGAGTTCTCAAATATTGTTGGTGTTTTTTTAAAATCTCATTAAGCCTCATTCTTTCCAATATCATCTAAAAACATACTAATTCCGAAAAGAATTCCAACGTAACGTTTAAAAACTTACAACTCTGGAATGATTTTTTTGAACATTGCAAAATATGCACAGATAACAGAATTGATTAAAGCCGAGGGTGAATGCCATTATTAAATTCAGATCAAATGTATTTTTAAAAAACTATCCATCCTAAATTTAAATCTAACAAAGTGATGTTGTGCTTACTATTGATTTGTTCAAGATCCTTTAAAAGTTAAATCTGTCATCAGTAAATCTTTGCAACTTGCAAGCAGTTCGATTTTGACTTCTAATCCACTCTACTCCATCACCGTTTATAGTTCATAGTTTTTTTTCATCTAATGTTGTAATTAATTCTCTACATCAAAAAAACTCAGAAGTTTCGTTAAGAAAACAATTAGTTCCTATCACTTGGATCATTTTTCGTTTATTTAAATGATTTACTGATGTCAGTATAATACTTCTCTAAATTATAATTTAACCTAAAACAATTTTCCGTAAAGTAAATATATTAACAAGTGTATTTGCAAAGCATAAAATTCATCATCCTTTCGGAGTACTTCCGTTGTCAAGTCTTCATTCTCGGAGGTACGTAGTTTTGCATATTGCTACGCTCTTGAATTGATGAGGAAAATAAATCTTACATGTCGTCTGCAATTTGTGAAATAGGACTAAGAGCACTTGTTGTGAATTGAGCAAAGTACTATCTCAAAGCTGTGGAAATTCCGAGCATACATATTACACCTTGAAATCGGGTCAAGGATAAGAATGATGGCATCCTTCTCTTATTTCAATAATTATAAGGTTATTTCGTTACATTAAAAAAAAAAAAAATTATATTTGTCATGATTTAGACCTGAACTAGATGGTTCTTTCCTTCCGAATTTTAATGTCATTATATATAATTTAAAAGCTCAATGTAAATCTTACCACCAAGAAATACGCCTGAAATAATTAACGTTAAACGCTAGTGTCATAGATGGCAACAATATTTAAGACCAGAACACAAATGAGAGGAGAGATGAAGGTTATCATTATATATATATATATATATATATATATATATATATATATATATATATATATATATATATATATATATATATATATATCAGGATTGTATTCCCTCAAAATTGCTTCAAATGCAACTGCACTTAATAAAAGAACAAAATTATTATGACGCTATACGAGGACTACGGATGCGAATATATACACAACATACGGTTATCTACAGAGCGATCCATGTCATTTGAGCGCCCCTACTCATGATATTAGAGTCTAGGTTCGAAGTTAGTAGTATAGTGGGAATTTAACATGGGGAATATTGGGACTGTCTAGCGTCACGGGAAATTGGAGTGGCTGTATAGGAACAATATGAATGGAAGAGGTGAAGTTACGCAAGGGTACTGACAATTGGTAACATTGTTGCAACAAAGTAATGATTCTCTTGCAACAATGGTAGCAACAGGTGTGCACTGGGTTAACCTCAATGAGGAGCAGAGATATACTCCCAATATTTATAGAGTGATATAACACGTACAACATACATACAATAATATACAGGTACAAAGATTTCACATGATATTAGTTTGTGGGTTGAGGAAACGAAAGCAAATCTCTTCGAGACCTATTAGTGGCCCTGAAAAGGGCCTTTGAGTTTTATGTTAACTTCATTGCAGATCTTCCTCTCTTCCTTAAACTTCGTTTAACTTCTGGTCCGTATATAATGATTCTCTTCAAACAGCGTTCCCTCTCCAAATAGATCCTTCTTTTCCAAAGGGCTGGGTCAGTCATTCGAGTGATTGTCAATGATTATCTGACATACATGGGGTAGTCTGGGTGAAAGAGCATCGACGAAACGAGTGTATACGATGCTACGGTTGTCCACATCTTGTGACGAGAACAATGCAGTGTACTGCGGTTATTTATACTGGAAGAGCGGATCGAAACGGATTGAGTTCTTTCACCAATCTAAGCACGCGTTACAAAATACAGTCACAGGGTTGAGTCTGTCTTCCAATCCTAAGAGAGTATCTTAGCAAGCCCTAGCCAAACAGCTAGGAACACCTTGGCTGACTCATGCGTACGATGATGCCACTCAAACTCCACATGCTTATTTAATCGTGGATTTAAAACCCACAACCCTCGAGTATTTGCGATTTCGTACCCATTTGTTTCAAGACTGGTGCCAAGACGGAGGACATGTCGTGTACACGTCCCCGTCATCGACATACCAACAACAACTAAAATTTTATTTAAAGAATCCTCGGACACTTTGACCCTGTCTCATGTATCGTCAAGATGACGTCCATTCAGAATCATCTACCCGTCAAATTGATTCGTCCCTTGAACGATATCAGTCGCGAAAACAATCCACAAATACGTGCTCACATCTTAGAAGCCGATCTCAAAGAAGTCTTGAGATCATTTACGGTGGCAGCACATTAATTACTGCAAGGCATCATTCACATTCCACATCAAACAAAGTAGCCTTGATGCAATTGGCCAATTCTCGTATCGACTCTCGAACCAAAAAGCAAATAATTATTAAACCTGGAGGTAGCGGTTCTCTAGGAAGTTTAAACATAAGTTCCCTCTTAAAATGGTATCCCAATGCTCCCAAAGTCCTCTCCAAGAAAAAAAGCCTCTCCAAGAAAAGTCAAACGAACCCAAAAGAAAAAGAACATAGGTGTTTAGACCAGGTTACAGAAAAAATCCAGAAAACGAAAAGTCCACATAAGAGAGCTTTCACCCAGGCAAAAAGGCGCTTCGTCCAGTACCCAACCTTACATTCCTAAACCACGTCCTGCAGCGACAGTGAACGCATCTCCGGTAGCCTCTGGTTCTTCCACTTCTCCGTTGCTGGTGATGCCAGCCAAATCCAATTTGGCACCAGTTCTTCCGCAATTGATGAAATAATAGAAACCTGCGTCTACCAAATATTGTCTCTTCCAGCGGTGACACCCTCCTCCTCTTTAGCATCAGTGGCCGCTGCTCACAAAGTACCTGACCCCAAAATCAAAGTCCAAGAAAGATCTGGCATGTTACTGGGTTTACTGGAATTTTCCAACCATAACCGTCCCGATTTAGTCCGTTGCAAACCCCTCCAAGACCTGTGTTATCTGTCATCACATTGATACGACGCAAAGACAATCGGAGGCGGCGCATTCAAATATAACAAAAACTTGTGGTAAACGATGGCATTCATTGTTTATGTGCTCCTGAACACCGAAAGATACCTCCTCAAAGAAGTGCATAAACCCTTCTGGCTACAAAAGGAAGAAAACAAAAAGGTTGCCTCCTCGTTTAGTCAATGGGGACGTGTTGTCCATCTTGTCCAAAGCTTCTCCACCCATGCAGAAAGCACTCATTTAAACCGCCTCCAAGGATATCATCGATGCCGTGTGTGTTTGAAAGACACGATATCTTTGTCTCGACGTCAGAAACAAAAATGCTTAGCTAAACATCGGCACCTTCTTCGTCATGTGATCCAAAAGAAAATACCCATCCGTCAAAAGAATAAAATGTTGGTACAACGCAGACGATTTTTGCAACTGTTGTTTGCTCCTTTGAGTAGCTTAGTCAGAAATATCGCAAGCGCTGTGTTTTCAGCTACTTCACAAGGTATATGTAGAAATGTGTAGAATCATTCCAGAAGATAAAAAGGACCTATGGAGCACAACGATCTCAGATGTGCCCTTTTGAAGCGAATGTAAGGTCGAAAACTGACTTTAGTACCTTACAAACTATGGATGAAATACAATGAACCCCATATTTATCACCCAATCCTCATTTGACCGAGAAGTGCCAATTACAACACGAATTTCAATCGTTGATGGATCGCAACGATTTGACAGAAACAGAAAAATCGCAAAAGTACGGTCAACTGTTGCAACGACTGCAACTTTTTCATCAGAAATCTGTAGAACAAAACCTCTACAGAATCTGAAAGATTTTACAGCTCTGCTGATACGTCCGTCACCATTACTACCCAGAGCGGCCAAGACAGACGTAACCCCACAATTCCCTGAGGAAGAAGAGATCTTTCAAACACCCTCCGCAGCTTGCATTCCTAGTAAGATTGCAGCTTCCTTGTTGACCTCTCCCCAAACTCCCCCACGAGAAGAAATTGGGTTATAAAAAAATGATGTCCACTTCTCCTTCGACAGAAGTGAAAAAGAAAGAAGGTAAACTAGAAGTGAGAAAAGAAAAGAAGACCAGAGGAATCCCATTACCTCCACCACTCGACTGAAAAGTCTCCGTTTACCTGAAGTGCAACGATGGTTACATGTACAAGCCACGTACACTTTACACAAATCCATTCGACGAAACATTTCCAACGTCGCACTCAAGTGAAAGGCATCGATCATCAATGGCAAGCCGATGTCTCTCATTTAGCCATATACAATCATGGGTAAACAAATTTATTTTGTGTCATTGACGTCTTTTCTAAATTTGCCTGGGTCGTACCATTGACTTCCAAATCGAGCAGAGAGTTAGTGCGAACCCTTCAACTGGTGTTGAAACAAAGTTGTCGTCACCCTTCTCGATGGCAAACCGACAAAGGCACATAATTTTTTAACCAAGCTTTCCTACAAGAATTAAAGAAACGTGACATTCATTTTTTTAACCACCGAGAATCCTGAAACCAAAGCCACAATCGTAGAACGTTTTCAACGCACCTTGAAAGAATGCATGTGGAAATAGTGTACGCATCAACACACTCTCCAGTACATCGACGTCTTACCCCACTTAGTCCAATCGAACAACCAATCTTACCATCGGAGCATCGGACGTGCCTCCCAAGATGTAACACCCGACAATGAAGTGGCTGCTTTTGAGCGCCTGTTTGGTAAGTCCTCGACAATGGTTGTCCCAAAGAAAGGTGGAGTTTTGGCAACTGGAGATTGGGTTCGCATTGGCAAAACCAAACGCAGTTTGATAAAGGTTACTTACCCAACTGGACCACTGAATCGTTTCGTGCCACTGGATGAGTGCTTGATCGTCATATTAACGTCTATAAATTGGAAGACATGAACGGGGAAGTATTAAAAGGAACAGGAGACAAAATGTACGACATCGAAAGTATTCTCGAACGAAGAACCAGTAAAGTGGAAAAATGTCGTGTCAAAGAAGTCAAATTACGTTGCAAAAGATATTCTCACAGTTTGTATACTTTGATCAATGCTTTGCGAGTCATCGACTATAAAACGAAGTGACCACCATGCCTTTCAACACAGCCTCAGCTACCACACTGACCACTCCTTCGCCCAGTTCTTCTCTGCAATATCTACTAAAGCAACCCTTGTGAGTGTGGTGTGGAGAACGTGCACCTAAAACACAAATCGTCTTTTCCTGTCAAATTGTTGTGATGTATTGTGTCATCGGTGCAGCCTTTGACAATTTGAGTTTGCAACAAGGAGACAAACAATTGTGGACCATTTTACTCAGCAGTTGCATCGGTTATCTTCTTCTCAATACTTCTCTGAAATACACTTACAACGGGAACAAAAACAACGGGAGCCTAACGTCCAACGTCAGTCATTCTGCCAACAGTCACCCCTACAATCACATTCCTCTTTTAGACACTCCTCTGACCTCGCGTGACTCCTCGGACAGCAGAACTTTGGAATTATTAACAACAACAACCAATTTTACTTAACGTTACCCAGTGACAGTTCCATGAAGGTGTTTCCTAGCAACAGTTTGTGCTGTCACACGGCAAAATTACCTCAAGTCATTCATTTGGATCAAGAATCCGATTGGAAAGTGGCTTTAGTGGAAATGCTCACCTTATACGAATAAAAAAAACATCATCGAAACATCAAAACAGTTTTACAGTAGAAGTTCCTGACGACCAATTACAAAAAACGTAGACCAACGCAACACTGTCAGTTCCCCTATGAAAGCACAGAACCCCAAAACTAAACGGTCCACCTATCTGTTAACCATTCCTGCAGGCTATTATTTTACTGGTCCGCATTTAGCGACCTCGAATGCTACCAGGTTCAATACAGTGTTTGGTAAAGCCATGGAGAATAAAACAAAGTGTTACCTTTGATAACTGTTACATCTATTGGATTTAAATTGTTTATGTTTTAATTGTTAAATCCAAATTTGTCATTTAGGGTTTAATGCTCATTAATTGGGAGATTTTTCTGGAAAATTCAGGCTGACCTAGACTCTAGCTGTAAACAAGTTTTGACCTTGGCTTGTTGACCTAATTCCTGACCCTGCTTTAGACATTGTCAACAAGCTTCTAAAACTATTGGTTAATTTCAAGGACAACTTTTTATTTTTAGTTCATGGGGTAGGAAATATATAGATCTTTCTTTGAGTACGTGATTTAGTGAAGGCAGCCTTTTTCTGTGACCTTCCATGAACATCCATAAAATCACGCGATCACTTGTTTACTTAAGAATAACAGGGTATTTAAAATTTTGTTTGGGATAGAACAGTTCAGTAGAATCTGGGCTTTTATAAAGTTAATAGTTGTGTTTTTTCTGTTTGAGTGTTAATTTTAATTACCTTGTTCTGGACATTGTGTCATTTCGTCGTAGCAAGAGAATTTATTGTATTTATCTGGAAAAGGACATGTGTTTCATAATTTCATTTGGATGATTATAAAACAAGAACTGCATCACGTGACATCGTCAGCCAATTTGGATTATATCGTCAAGAATCGAACCTGGAACTATTAGAACATTTATTTATCAGGACTCTTGCAATTCCATTAGAGGATTATTTTGTGAATTCTTTATTGGATTAATGTTGGATTTGATTCTCTAAAACCGTAAGTTTATTTATTTTATGAAAATAATTGCAATTAATAAATTCATTGTTCAAGTTATACAAGCTTGTTAGTTTTCACTCTTTCTGTGTTGCTGCTTATTCGAGCCTAAGCACGTAACATAACTATAAAGTGGCTTGTCGCCTAATGATCCAAGTTTCAGAGGATAAAATGTTGGCTATTACTTTTTCTCCTGAATTGTATGATATTTTGGGTGGAGACTCCAGGATGGTCAAGACTATAAACGAAATATGAGCCGTTATCAGTAACTTGGATTTTGGGAAATATTTTAGATTCACTATAAAAATAACCAAGGACTTAATTTGATTTTTGTATACTCTCATGTGGTGGAGTACAACGTGATGGGACACTACGCTGTACCGTTACTGCATGTCGTTTCTTTCAGAGTGGATTCTGCCACGATCTCTGACAAGGAAGGTGGAAATACCTATTACGTTTACCATGAATTTGTACATCATCATTATTTGTCCGTGAGTAAGACTATTTTGACAGTGTCAACATTACTATAAAAGGATATCTGGAACAAATATTCCATTTACCAAATGGAAAGTCAGAGTGAAACTCCATTTTCAAAAACGATTCTCTAACGACTGATAAGTTATGTATCCTGTGTACCGAGGAGTTGCTCGACATCAAGGACATGGTTTAGGAGATGTTAGAATCTGCCTTTCGTTCAGTGGCCCCCGTTTTGAAACCGATGGTGACTCGCCGATTGCACGCCTTGAAAGATGTCGCATTGACGCGTGGCAAATAATTTCTTCAAAATGTCATCATTTACAAACAAAACCACAAAGAAGCTTTCTTAAGCGCCGGCAAAAATGTCTTGCATCAAACGGGTAAAGAAATTTTGGGCCGACGAGAAACTTATATAAATGCCCTGACCGGTACCGAGTCAGGCATTCACGTTTCCCTGACGACACAGCAAGGACAAGGCAGAAAGAGAAGACGAAGACATCCCTCCAGAGGCATTTATACCCCTAAAGCTAGAAAGACTAAGATAAAAAAAACGGTTGAGACTTAGACATTTTTGATTTTTAAAGACATCCCTCCAGAGGCATTTATACCCCTAAAGCTAGAAAGACTAAGATAAAAAAACGGTCGAGACTTAGACATTTTTGATTTTTAAAAACATCTTAGAGACAGAAACAAATGATGCAACGAGAGTCTTGCGTTTGTTCCAAGTAGGAAATGGATCTGTTCGCCATGCCACCCACTATGATGACCATGCAAGAATCCAAATGGAAATTTCATCCCACCTCTTCTTCGACGGAATCAGCACCCATCGAGTTTGAAATCAAAAGGCAACCCAAAGATTACATCAATCTGAACATTAGTTACTTGTATTTGAAAGTGAAGGTGTTCAAAACAGACAATACCAATCCAGATTCCAATGCCAGAGTAGCTCTATTCTACAATTTTATGCATTCTTTGTTCAGCGAAGTAGTTTGTACTTGAATAACAAAGTGATCAGCAGTAGCATGGATACTTACAGTATCGAACGTACCTAGAAAAGATCTTGACGTACGGAAAGGAAGCCAAGAACACTCATCATGGATGCTTGTGTGGTATGGCAACCTGACACAGCAGGCGAGGATAAATTTAACGACACAGCTTTGACAGCAGATGACGATCCTCACGATGAAGGTTTTAATGATCGTCGAAAGAAAATCCTGCAAGGACGTTGTTTAGAACGTTTCGATCGTTTATATTTGGACATGTGGTTTCAGGAGAAGTATTTGCTGAACGGTGTGGTTATTCGCTTGAGACCGAACAGTAACGGTATTATTTTCCATGTGATGACTCATGCCAACGAATACAAAACCATTATCCATGAAGCAAGGTTATATGTGCATCTTGTGGAAGTGTTATCTAAAGTGGTAAATGACATCAGTCACACTTTGAGCAAAATGACAGCCAAGTATCCGATACGACACGTGGCAGTAAAAACATTCACTATTGCCACTGGACTCCGATACAAGATCGAAGATCATCTGTTCCAAGGACAGTTACCCAACCGTTTTATCATTAGTATCGTTAGCAATGCAGCCCTCAACAGTGCCCATAATGAAAATCCTTTCCAGTTTAAGCACTACCGAGTATCCAATGTAGAAGTCAGTCGCGATGGCAAAACTTTTTGTACCCGACCCATCGAACCTAACTTTACCTAGAAGAATTACTTGAGGTCGTTCTTGTCGCTGTATGAAGCCACAGGACAGTTAGGAACCAACACCAGTGACGGCATTTCGTACAACGATTATACAGGAGATTACACTTTGTGGACTTTTTATTTCACAGGACTGAAAACGATTGACCTAAGTCGCAACATCCATTTAACGTACATGCATACCGTTGTGTAATGTATGAATATTGTTAATGACTGGTTATCTAGCTTTGCACAAATAAGACTAATATTGCTTGTTCCAAAAAAACAAAAAACAAAGTACCATTCTCAAGGATCAGGAATGATCAATACCGTGCGCTTATGTATTTTTTGGTACAATATGGTCTTGGGCTATAATATAGGCGTCCTTATCTTATTTCTAGAATTTGACAAATAATTCACTACATTTATTGTAGTCCAATATGCTTATATACGATTAGAATTATATGATTCTTCTCTTCAAATCTTTTTTATACATATTACTTGGTCAAATGGAGATTTAGATCTGGTATGTTTATGCCTAATATGGTTATTAGGAAATTAATAACCCAGTTATTAAAGAGAACAAACGAAGAATCCCACCAATCAAAGAGATCTAATGGGTCACCTATATCTGAACGCGTATCTAACGAAGCGACGATGTGATCTGTTTCATGTGAGCTCCAGCCAAACTTTTATGAATGTTTCATTTTGACCCTAGAATTTTTAGCTGCCGTGTCACAATTCCTGGTCAAATAGGGCGATCGTTTGGGGCGGAGTGAGGCTGCCGCAGACCATAGATCTAAAAGTTCATCCGCACTATGTTTGAGTGGATCTTCGGCATTTGTACTGTGTAAAATATAATACTTCAATCAGAAAAAACGATTTAGTGAATGGATCTAATGCCTATTAAAGACGTGATGCAACTCAGAAGAAAGTAAATTGCTAATGGACGTATTGCTGCAGCAGCAGCAAACGGATCGATGTCAAACGTATCATCATCAGTACCTGGAACACCGCAAGTTCGTCTGATGCACTGCGGCTGACTCAAGCGCAGTAGTAGAATACAATTACGCCCTTGGAGAGAAGCACGGTAAGCAACGATATTCTGCTGACGCCGTGTACGATATGGACATCTACATGTTACAGCGGGGCATTGAGAGGACCGGTGATCGGGTGGTGTATCACTTGTCAGAGGATTCCATGCACTCGCCTATACACAAAGAGCTGAGGAATATACCCTCTGAGTAATGTGATAATAGTTATTTTGTATTTTTCTAACTGATCTAGGTCTAAATCTTCTATCTCCCTATGACTTTGACCTCAAATCACGTGCGCACGCATGCAAACCGATGCTCTAACATGCGGTTTTAATTCTCGAACGTTACCTACTGGATCACAATCCAGACGATAGTCATGTGGGGAAGAAAATTCAACCTAAGTCAGTAAGCAAAGAAAATCTTTATTAACATACTATTATACACTGATCTGTGACAAATACAGGTGCATATAGGGCACGGATACTGCGCAGTTGCAACACAAATACGGGTGGAATACAACACACAAGTATATACACGTCAACCAACACGCAATAGATTACAAATGCTGTAATGGTCAGCAAACCCCAACAATATTATCAGACTAGTGCCTGGCTCACCGACCAAGCACAATATAAACTGTTCACAAACCCGGTACAACAAAATCGTACACTATTCAAACTAAGTTTCTTCCTGGATTTAGTTACATTATCTAGTGCCATCTGCTTGCCTTTTTCCATATCGGCTTCTATAGATATGCTCTACGAGTTTTACAAAAAAGTGCCAGGACACTGATGAATTCTGCAAGGTTATAAGTTTATTTAACAGCTCTTAAGAATTTGCTTTCATTTCTGATATTCTTTGATCTATATCTAATATTTTAGTTCCATTCAATCGAATCCAAGCATCACTAATTATTTTCACTTACGATCACTTTCGAAAGTTCGATTTAAATTGTCTACATCATAAACTCTTATTTTGCCACTCACTCGCTGCAACAAGAGAATTATTGTCGGAAAGAACAACAGCAATGCATCTATACTCTATCTAATTGGACCAATAATTGTTTTGAAGTCTATGTCAAACACGGGCTGTTTAAACAGGTTCAACTCATCGAGGTTAAAAGTAATAAATCCGGTAGAATGTACGAAATTCGTGCTTGTAAATCTGCAAGCCTGTGTCAGTATTTTTTTAATATATACTAGCGATTTTATTGTTATCAAAGTTGATCAAAATGTTTTGAATGTTCTTGGATTTCCTTTTACCGTCGTTGACAAAGGTCTTTCTTCGGTAGTCCATCCATCGTTTCCGATGATGACGCTATTTGTGCTGCTCATGGTGACTATGCAAGTGGCCCCTCAGTCCAAAGCTGGAAACACACATGATGTTATTGGTTGGGAATTGGATATATGTAGGTGTTTGGTCTGTGATGTTAGGATGTGCCGTTTCTCTCTTCTGGCTGTGAGTCGTTGGCTTAAACTCATGATAGAAGAGTTGTCTCGATTTTCTGGTCTTCTCCTTCTGAATGACGTGGTCAGACTATCTGACCTGGGTTTCAGCAGCTTGCCTCAGTGCTAGGAACACATGCCCTTTCGAGGAGATTGAAGTTGGATACCCTTTCTTGCCATCAGATGTGCATGATTGACCGTAAGGAGAGCGCATGTGGAATTGCTCGAACTGCTTCACATACCTACAGTATACAGTCTATGTTTCACAGACAATCATCAGGAAAGTTAGGATCACAACTTTACAGACCTTGATCTTGGTGGACATCCGAATGTCTTTTTGCTGTAGGACTCTGACACAAAGTTTTCTAAGTGATCGGCTTGATTTCCTGATTAATGGTTAATATCAGCATACAGCGACTAATTGGAAGACTATGTGCATTGAAAATGGTAGCATCATGCAAAACTGCTTCATTTGTTTTGTCTCTTCTGTTTAACGTGATTGTGTGCTTGATGCACAACATAGCCGAACGAAACCTTCTAAGAAACCCAAATATCAGCGAGAGTAGAAACCTAAAGTAAAACCCACCGCGCGCATAACGTTGGGCACGACACTATTTAAATTCACCATTATAATTGGGATGAACATTAATGAGTATGTCTTCTACATCTGCGACAGCGTTGCTTGCCTGATTTTGACGTTGTCTCCTTAGTTCTTGTACTTACTCAGAATCATATTCAACAACAATTTGGCTTTCCCTGATCCAACCTAAAAAATGATTAGTGCGCAAACTTAGTTTGGAAACACAGAACGGGTTCCATTGCAATTGTGCTTGTGTAGTAAGGGTTATTCCTGCATAGAAAATATGAATAAATTCATTGGCTTTCTTTTTTCATGCTGCCATGTTAAATGTGAACATAGTTGTTGTATAATACAATCATGTCTTCATATTATTGGCGATGCTGCTTAAAAACACACACTGCAAATCCAAAATCCTAACACACTTTCTGTTCACTGGAACTTGTGCTCAATGTGGAGCAAAGAATTTCATGCTTGTCAGACCTTTAATGCCCATCGGTCGTAGACGCGAATGATCTAAAACAAAATAATGGATAAAATGAATATGGGTCTTATAGACGGCATGGTGTACAACTTCATTCAAAAAGTCAATCATGTTAAGGAACTTATAAATCGTATCGAAGCTTCACGTTATCAAAATGGCCATTAAATACATCCACCTTAAACTCCACCAAAATACATTTTGATAAACTAAGGTATCAGTTTATTTATGCACTGACGACAATCTCTTCAATTGCAATTTCGTGTGGCCCGTAAGCATAAGTGGTAATTCCATCAGGAAATATCCATCGTTTGGTGTTCATTGGTGACAAAGTTACTTCTGAGCATCAGAATACGCCCATGCGATGTTTCTTCTTCTAATCATATTTACTGTATGTATAAAATCACGTAGCTCTCGACGACATTCCACATACATTTGTTGCCAAAGACCCATTTCAACAATTGCACGAGCGAATATATATATATATATATATATATATATATATATATATATATATATATATATATATATATATATATATATATATATATATATATATTACACAGCAGAATGCATTTTAAACAGTACTTCCAGACCTTATTGCTAAAAGCTCATCTCACTATGGATTTCATCTCCTTGGGTTTAATATTATCCAAACTCTACCATTAATAACCCCAAGGTGAGTATACGCGCTATAAAATACATAGTTATTTGCGATCAGAACGTATGTTCCGCGTACACATTGTTACTGACTCACTCGGAATTTTTATGTTGTTTTGTACACCTTGTATTAATATTAAATGTGACATCGTTTATTGTGTACACATTAATGACTATCATGGCGCACTTTTGTATCAGTTTTTGTATTCAAATTAATCAGACAGTTTTGCTTGCCTGAAATGCTTTAAATCCTTTTATAATCTAGACGTATATAAATTATGTTTTTTATACTGTGGCCGATCTCAAGACATTGATATGGTTTTCATTTTATACAGAAACAAAATTGTCTACCCAGACAAAATTCGTACCTGAAGACTTCACATACACTCTGCGCTATACATTTGTACAACCGACTTTGTGAAAATGGTTAACATCACAAAACTCAGATTGTCTTTTCAGGACAGTGATATGTAATTGTCACAATAATTCTATCCCTACAGACATTCTCTTAAATCAAAACTACGAGCGAAGCATTTATTGTAGTACAATTTACAATTCTGTTACCACAGGATCGTGTTATATTTTATTTTACTTTTTAACTGGCTGAATAAATAAAATTAAAAATCATATTTTGTGTCTTTAACTACGTTAAAATCGAAAAACAATTAGACAGAATTGCAAATGGTTCAGACCAGAGTCTATAGCAAAAGAGTTATACCGTGTAGCTAATGGTCATATCAAAGTCTATAGCCAAAGTATTTTTTCAAATCTAAACAGTTATATAGTGTAGCTAATAGTCAGATCAGAGTCTATAGCAAAAATATTATTTCAAATCTAAACAGTTATACAGTATAGCTAATGGTTCAGACCAGAGTCTATAGCAAAACAGTTATACCATGTATCAAATGGCCTAGACCAGTCTATATTAAAAGTATTATTTCAAAACTGAAATATGGTGTATCTGCAACTTCTTTTAAATTAATAAAATATTTGGTGTATAAGAATCTATAGTAAGATAATTTTTAGTGAAATAATTTTTTGCTGCAGACCAAGTTATTTTATCATTCACAAGTCTCATAAATGTAATATCACGCTAGCGGGTCTGGCAAGGAACCAAAAACCTTAAGGGATTTATGACATTTATTTTTTTTGTGGAAATTTTCTGTTAGACTGCACTACATTTACTTTTACTGGAGCATGAGTGGTCTTGTATTTTTAACGATTTTTGAAACAAGCTCATGGAATTCTTGCCTGTTGATTTCAAATTTTCATTTTTTTATATTCTCAGATACTGTATGTAGCACAATAAATAAATTAGTCTACCTATAACACATATAGACTTCTCATTTCTGTTAAGCATTTTTTGAAAATCAGTTTAAAGATTTTTTCTTTTCATTTTTGATAAAGTCGTCAATGTCGGATGGCGAGTTAGAATCATTTGAGCAAACTTAAAAGTCTTTCATGTCTGTCTACTTTATATAACTTTTGGCTAGGTTGTGTTCAGCAAATCTTAAAAGAAATTATTTAAATCTTTTCTTTTTATTTTAGCAGCTGTTGTTACAATGGATTAGTGATTGGTTTCATTTACACAAATTTAAAGTTCTTCATTCCAGAATGTTTTCTTTGAAATTTGAGCAAATTCTTTTAGCGATTTTTGAGCAGATATTCTTTTAGTTTGCTATTTTGAGTAACTACAGACATATCTGAGAGCAGATCGGCATGTTTTATATATAATTTAAACAGTCTTATGCAGGGATGGTATCTATCAAATTTAGTCCATTTCTGTTAGCTGTTTTCGAAAAGAAACCTTGTACAAGTGTTTCCTTATTTTATAGAAACTTGCCCTAATTTGCATAACATTGAACAATCTTTATAATGTGGTGCTTTCTTTAAACTATTTGTAAATTTTGTTAAGAGTGTTTCAAACTTTTTATTAATGATGGTTTTTTATAGCACTGATCGCTTTAATTTAGAACGCATGAATGATGTTGTGCTTTCTGCCAAGAAGTTGATTAATACTTTTTAAAACTATTTAAATTAATTGTGGTGGATTGACAGTTTGAGAGAGACTCTACCAGGATGCTACCTGTCAAATATGGTTAAATTCTTTTGAACGGTTTTGAGTAAGAAGTAGATTGTAAACAGCAACTAATTTTTCTAACGTCGGCCATAAATGATGGCAGATTACATCATTTTACACAGAGAACGAAACTGAGCCAGGATGTCTCCTGTTAAATTTAGTTAAATTCTGTTGTACAGTTTTGGTGAAGATGTTGAAGAATGACGGTCAACCGACTATACCACGAATGACTGACAACGGACTATACTGTTATATGCAAGCCAGTTATACTACTAATTGTTCCATACGTTGTTACACGTAACCTATTATACAAGAAACAGTCAGCAGCAGAGAGGGTGAACCCTGCAACTTTTTATTGGTGTATATTTGTGAAACCAAGGGTTCGTACAAAAACGAAAAACAAATTAGACTACCATTTGTTGTCACACCCTCTCTGCTGCTATAAATTAAATCACATCATATAACAATAATGGTAGGAAAATCGTTAGCAACTAGATTAGCTCGAGAGCGACTATCAGCGATTAAGAAATTTATACCCGTCCGTGATTCTGTCAGAAAAAAGTACAACAGCGACAGGAATCTCAAGTTGATTTTGCAATAGGTGCTGAACAATTATTTAAATCCATTATTGCAACTACTAAAGAACTATATATGGAAAAAAGGAGAAGAGAAAAAAAAGAGTTGACTTTCGGAACTTGAAAAAATCACGGAGGGAACTGAAGAAACATCGAGACTTTTACGTGATCTTCCTGGTCTAATACCTCAACCGGTAAGACCTCATTCTGGTCAGAAAAAAAACCGAAGAAGAAATATTCAAAGAATTACGTAATAAATTTACTGAGGATACTTTAACAATAATTGATAAAAGTTATCCAGATGAATGTATCAGTTTTGTTGCTAGGCGTTATGAAGATAGAAAGGGAATGTTCAACCGGAATATAAAACATATTTTAAAAATATGCAAAACTGAGCTGATGTACTTTTTAAAACTAAAACTAAGACGAGTTGAGTTGATACAAAAAGTGAACTGTATATAAAAATATCTCAGTATGGTAGATAGAATATATGGTCGATATGAAACAAAAAAAGAGCAAGAAATAAAACTAAAACAGCGAAAAAAAAGAACATAAACAGCGAGAAGAAGAACAAAAACGGCAACAGAAACAAGAGAGAGAAATACTTCCATCTGTTAATTAAAATGTTTAGACCTGGAACTTATAAAAAATTAAAAATAGGGATGATGATCAATTAGTTCAATGTACTGCTACATGTTCAGTATGTTAAGATGCTGCAGTTGCTGATCCACCAGCTGGATATACGAGACCAAGTGCTGCCTTTGTAAGTATTAGTGATGTTAATGCTGATAATTTCAACCTATTGTTTGCAACACGTGTATCAATGTTACAAGGACCGCGTAGATTATTTTTTTTTCATGTGCAATTTCACTGTCACATTATTTTGGATTTTGTAGAAATGTAAGAAAGGTTATCTTTGGAGCTAAACACTCAGTAGTCCTCGTAAGAAAAGTTAATAATAATACGCAATCTGGCGAGGTGTTGGTGTTGCTGCTGGTAAAGTAAATATAACAAAATTCTCATTGTGGATGCCAGTAATGACTCCATCGATCGCCGCAGAGGAAAAAAATAATATCATTTATGGATATAGGTGGTAAATCATTGCTATCATCGCTAACAACAACTAGCTATTATGCAGAGTACTATTAATGGTATATTATCATGGCATATGGCATCACAACATGGTGTTTCTGCGCCCCGACATATATATGTTGCGCTACAGATGTTACGCGATTAAGATCTCAAGAGCGGAGTCATTAAGAATAAACGGTCAACAAGAACCATCCGATATTTTACTTAATTACTACCAAAACCAAATTATCATGCGCATATCATCGTTTGCTGACATTTATGGGACGAGATCTGAATGTAGATACCGGGTTGCAAATATCACAATTAGATTTTAGAAGCAGATATCCGATTTATTACTTTTCGCTGGAACATATCGATTTAACCAGATAGAGCGTCGTTGACATATGCTTTTAAGCTCGTGTAGATCGGGCGGCTATCGCCGAGTATAGAGCAATAGCTGTTATGTTCAGTGACATATCGATGTTACTTAAGGGTGTTGGTGAAATTGAGACTCATTGATGCCCTGGTAGAAAACATGGAACACAATTAGATCACTCGCATTATTATAAATGTTATATAGTCAATTTAGTGTTACTCTGACTGCTGGTCAGATTAAAATGTTACAATCGGATTCAGCTTTAAAATGTGGAATTACAATATCGTTAAAACACGATCAGATCACTGGTGGTCAGACTAAACTATCACTGACAGCGAGTCAGATTAAGCATTTCAATGATGAAAACACCCCCCACCCCACCCCCCCAAAAAAGGTGTTCAACTTTCTCTGCGGGTGCGATTAAAGATACATTTAAATCACGTGGTATATTTCCACTTCTCGCGGCATTGATTTCCGCGCCCCCCCCCCCCCCCCCCCCCCCCAAGAAGTCGCGAAAGCCGTAACGTTAGGAGCAGTTGGGACAGCGGCAGGAATTACACTAAAGAAAGCAACAGGACGAAGATACAAAAAAGGGAACTGGTCTAAGGTTATCAGGCAGTCGTTTCACTTGCTATGGAAGTGGCCTGAGACTACCAGGGAGTAATTATTGGTAGAAAACGATTTTACACCGATGTCAGATTTTTATTTAGTCGATGTGCTATAAAGTTAAAAATAAAAAGCTTCAGAGGTGTTTTTATTGCGAGACCAGCTGCATTTCACACCAGACAGTATTGAAACCGGTATCATTGATCTCGATAATTCCACCGGAACTGGAACTCACTGGGTTGCATACTCGATTGACCCTCGTGGAATTTTTTATTTCGATTCGTATGGGTTAGCCCCACCAAAGGAATTATGCACTATATTAATCGATTAAAAATTCCTCACAATGTGAGGGTTTGGTACTCAACGCTACCAACACAGACAATAACTGACCCGCCAATATGTGGCACACAAATAATGTCGTACTTGATGCTGTATCAAAATCAACCAAACCACCTCATAAAGCTGTACACGAATACACGAGTAATAACTTTTTAAAGAGATCCTAAAGTATAATGGTAGATATTTGTGGAAGGTTAATCTTTTGACAAAAAAGACTGAAGGAATATCACGTGAGAATGTGGAGCCAAACATTTTTATATTTCAAGACAAACAGGGGAAATTAAGAACGAGTAATGTTTCATTGAACGATATTATTTTTTGACTTAATGAAGTAACCAAAAACTCCATAGCCGTGTTTGATTTCACTGATAGGATTAAACCGGGAGGTTTTTTCTCCAACTGTATTAGATAATATTACCGCGCGAGTAAAAATAAAAACCTGGTGACACAATGACAGGCGAGCTCAACATGAACTCGAATAATATAACGGCACTTGGTAATCCAGCATCAGCGACGCGGTGACAAAAAAAAAAAACCTATGTAGATGTCGTAGACAATAAACTATCAACGCTGCGGGCCGAATATGATGTTCATGTAATCGCGTTTAGAAATCTCCGAGAAAAAAATTAGAAAAATCGTTGATACCGCGGATAATTGTTTTGTAAAACCACCAAATATCCCCATGCAACTTTCTGATATTAAAACAACTATTGCTACGACTAAACAAACACAGGATAATATCGTTAGTGATTTTCCTGTTATCGCTGTGCAGCTTGATAGGATTAGAATACCGCATAAACAAAATATCAATACCATGTACTCGATACAAGATGGGTCTTTCACCTGAACACCTCGAAATAACATCATTACAGTTACCGCAGATGTTCGGGGTATCTATAGATTAACCATGATTTCATCGTAACAGTGTAACGTATCATCAAGTACATCTACTGGTGTTAATAATAATTGAGCAATAATAGAAACAGGATACACTGAAACATTTACAATAAACCCTAGTAGTGGTGATTTAGCGTCAGCGTAGTTCACATGGTATCTAGAATTTGGAACTGATTTAAGTAAGTAGTATAATGAACGTCCAACAGTATAGATACGATCAAGTGCGACAATTACGAACTAAACTGAATAATCTCATTGACGTGTATACGGTAAAATAAAAGAATACCGCCGGCGTATTATCACAGTTGATATAATCGTGTATTAATATCCGGTCAGAACCATTCGCGGGTCAACAGCCGAATAATTACCCCAGTATTTGCCAATAAAAAGAAGCCAAATGGAAACCCTGATTGGCAACCTGTACATATATGTTAGGGGAGTAATGAAATCGAGGATATCAATAATGAAGCCCAGCGTTTGGTTAAATCCATAACAGGAAAGGAATCAAAGATAGTTATAAATGTTCACGAACCATCCCTGTCAGCCGCCATCGAGATAAATTATCCTGATTACGTCGTGGATATATATCAATCATCGATTAGAACAGTGTTAGGATGGCCTGAAATTCCCCCTGATGCACCTTTACAAATACCTGACCTGGTCCAGAATGATTTTACCACAGATGTGAAAAAAAATTATAATGGAACCAGAGTACAGAAAATAAACCTTTCTCATGATTATGTTTTATTTATTATGGTATATTATTCGAGAAATTCGTGACTTTGTAATTCATGAAGATTATTATAAACGCCATGGAACCAGAGAACCCTCATATTATGTATTTCTCAGTTATCTTAAAATAACCGATCAACAATTACCGACATTTGTAATACCTGAACTTGCAACCAATGAACTAAAGAAATCACTCAGAGATCTTATCAACGAGAAATTTCCTCGAATACTTTCCGCATGGAGAAAAAAAATCCCACTACCACCGGCAACTTTCCTCAGATACAATAATGACCCATGGGGGGGGTGGCAGACATATATCACCTGGGAATGTGAACATAGCTTCAGTGATCGCGGTCAACCTTGTGTGTGATGCAATTGAGGAAGTTATCAGACAAACACAGAAATATCAAATCAGGCACAGCAATAATATATTCTGTAAACTTTCACTCCTCAAGTATCTCCTGGAAGTTTGATCATACAAGTACAAGTTAACCCAGTATATTTACGATGTCATGAGTCACTACTAACTAGAATGAATTTCAAACTTACGGACCAAAACGCTAACTTGCTTGATTTATCTCAAGACAAATTACAGATAAGCCTATATATAAGATCTTAAACGCAAGCATATTTCTGATTCACAATAATAATATTTTTGAAAACTTTCCACACAAAATTAATGAATTTACACGATTTTTAATTGTAGATACCTATCAGAATTAGCAAATCGGTCATTGTGGTTGGTTTTGTAGGGTAATTACCGCTTCATAATTACCAAATCGGTCGATTTTCATTATTTTTAGGAGTAAATACCCTTTCAAAGGTTACAAAATTGGACGATTTTCGTGATTTTTACTAGCAATTACCCTATCCGAATGAGCAAATATGTCAGTTTGCACATAACATATATAAATAAAATATTTTCAGTCGCATAATAATATTATTATTATTATATATTATTGTGAAATCGGACCATTTTCATTATTTTTTAGTAGTAATACCTTATCAAAGTTACGAAATTGGACGATTTTCATTATTTTTAGTAGTAATTAGTAAATTTGTCAGTGTGCATGATTTTAGTAGTAAAAAAATATTCTGAATCAAAACATGTATGTGCTCTGACCTACTTTCCCTTCGTTACTTAGAAGCCGCCTTGGTTACCGGGAACTGGGCTGCTATTTTCGTTTTCTAAAATCTTTTTTTAGCTGTCTCACACGCGTGTTAATATTTTTCTTTGTTTCATATTGTTTTGATAATTCCGATCTTATTTTTTCTACTGCGGTAAATTCAGGTACGAACTTACTTAATTCGCTATTATCCGCTTATGATTCGTAAACAGCCTGCTGGATAAGTTTGACAAAATCAATATTCCGAAATTAGTGTATACTTATTTTCGAATTTAAGCTCTTGTAGGTACTCAAAATAAAAGAGGATTTTGTCACAATTTGGTTTATCGGATAATTGTATTTGTTGATTTTTTCAATTTGTAATAGCAGAAATTATATTTTTGATATTTTCGTAGTTCATTATATAATAAATTTACCTTTAAATATAAAAAATACAAAAATAAACAGTAGCATGATGAGCGGTTATCATTCACTGGGTCCCCTTTGTTGGTCTCCGTGTCTTTCATAGGGTCCTTTTTCTCTCTTCCCTTTGATAGGGCCTTTGAGACTTTTTTTTCTCTTTGACCGTATGACCGTTTCTTTTGGCCGATGCCTTGTTGGTACCTCAGTGTGACATAAAGCTTTTTGCATCTTCGCTACTGTTTTTTTTTTTTTAAGGGGCGCCCATAGACATACCTCCAGCGAATTTTTTAACCGAAACTAAATGTTAAAATATTCAGAAGGCTGTCTATGCATTTCGATTTCTTACACACCTCCCCCATTATAGAATCCCAGGGGGAGGGGGTGCAAAATCGCACCCACCACGTTATTCTAAGGTGATGGGAAGTGTACATAAAGCGCCTTTGGGCTGGCGCTCTTACTTATATATAAAAACCGCTACTACGCAACCGTAGACAATATGATTGTTAACGGATTCGAACCTCTGATTTTGGTACCATAGTCGGACGCGCTAGCTCTGTACCACGAACTTTTTTATTTGATATATATTTCAGAAGTTCACACAGACAATTACTTTTAGACTGTAAAAAAATAATATAGTGTAAGAAACCTTTAAAACACTTACAGTAGTTTTTAATCGCAAAACAAAATTCAGTTATACTTAACCAAGTTATATTATTTCTAGTGTATATCTGAATAATATATATATTAAATAATGCTATACAATCGTTGAAGTCAAGGGAGGTAACCCTATTAATGTTACACATTCCGGGAGGAGTTATCTCGGTTGGGGACATAATAAAGTATAATCCGGACATTAAATCGAGATGAATGAGCGGATTTCGTTATTCCATCTGCTACATATTTAACCCGCGTGAGTTAATATTAAAATACCTACCAGCTGCATATAATGATTGAAATGTTATTTCTTCAACGGTCTCTCTGTTGACAGATTTAACGGCTCGTCTCCTAAAACTTCTATATTTTCCCGTTTATCCAAGCGCAGCATTTTGACTTTGTGTGATAGCTCGTAAATTGAATAAACGAGTATCGGTTTTAATATTGTTAATGTATGCAATCACAAGGCCATTGGGGATTTTCTAAGTAATATACTTCATATATGAACCTGTGACAATGATATTTGTTTCCAACATCAAATCTGAAATAACCAGTATTACTGACAACACCCACTGGCTTTTTCCACAGACAGTGCCTGACTACACCTTCGCGAGATGCTTCGTAGTTCTTGATCGTGGGATGCGGTTCAAATTCTTGATTCATTTATAAGATATTTGTTTAAATCATTATTTGTCTAGATTAGTATTTGTCGAGAATCGAGTAATATAATCCTCCGGGATTCTTAAAACCCTTTCTCTGACTTTGCCAGAGACTTTCTCAGGGTCATTATTTCTTTTATCATAATACATTTTAAGCTCTCGATATCTTTTACCGCCGCAATGGAGGCACAGCTGAGTTTTTCAGTTCTGCAGCATATGTTACAAGGAGTTACAGATTCTATCATCAGTCATTTGCAGTGGTTCATTATATCAAATATCTTTTATTTAAATACTTGACTTAATTATAGTATGGAGGAGTTTGAGAGATTATCCAAAAGCAAACCCTTGAAATCTTTAAAATTTAATCTCGATACAATCTCTGTCGACTTTCCAAAAAAAACTCTACTAATTCTAGATGACGCTGAATACGAGTTTATAATCGTGGATGCAACAGCGAAAAATATATTTGTTAGTCGTGAAAATGCTTACTTGTCTGACGGAACACAGTTTGGTACAATTGTTAGTTATATTAATGGCGAATCTCCTCAGTATATGCATCTAAGATCACCTATATTGGCTTATGTTTCTACAAACCTGCTATTGATGATAAATTGATTTCCTGACACCGCAGTCAGAGTCGCAACGGATTCGTTTTATATAGATAGCAACTATATAGAAGTAGTGACTCGTTTTAAAAATTATGATGCACCACGGGGATCATGGATAATAAAACAAGAAATGTTACATGATTATTCTGAATCCGCAGATGTTTCGGTTGAAGATAATTACAAAATAATCAAATATCAGAATTATCGAGTGCACCTTTGTTATCCAATCCAGTATGTAGATATAACGGATGCGGCGGCTCTGGGAAGACTTCTTGTCATATCATTTCAGGAGAAGTCAGATACGACTGTCTTAACACCTACACAAGACTTGCCAGAGAGATGAAACAACGAGGAGATAATTCCTACACTTATTACAGTTTTGTTTTTGGTATAAGGGTGACGCATGGACTCCTGATCGAATGGTTGAGAACTATATTGCAAAGATCATTATTTGGGATGAGATACGCACACTGTCGCTAGATATATTAAAAACATTTCTTGATTGGCTGTTATTGAAAAATACAGCCGTGATAATTTGTGGCGATCATGGTCACCACCGCCATTTTTGGATTGTCTCCGCATGATTGGCTAAAGCAATTTGTAGATTATTACGAAGAAATTAATACTGATCATAGAGCGCTCGATTGAGAATTAAGCGAGTTCAAGAAATTAATCTGATTACACTCGAATAAAATTCAATGCAAAATAGCGCGTACAATAATTCCAGAAACAAATATAAATGACCTTTGGGAAGCGTGGAAACCAAACGATTTGATAGTGGCAAGTAGAAAGATAATCAGAGACACACATCAACATCGGTTGTTTCAGTTACATAAAGAAAAGTTCCCAACGCTGCCTGTACCGTTATGTTATAGACCAGCTCATACACGAATACAGAATATTGAAGTTAATATTCCTGGGGAAACAGAAAAAACAATCTCGTTTTAAATGATATTGTTCTGGTCGATACTGATGTTGTCGAAAATGCATTGCGTGCTGACAAATCTCCCTGGACGCTAGGATACGCAATGACAATACACTCATTTCAGGGGTTAACTATCTCTGATACAATTGTTTGCATCATAGATGATGGCATCGACTGGTCGAATTTAGTTTATCTCGGAGTGTTACGAGTTAGAAGAATACATGACATTCGGATAGTTATTTTAAATACTAATGACAACACCAAAAATGAAATTACATAGAAAGAAAAAAAACTCGCTGGTTATAAACAAAGCGACAAAAAATAATAGAGAATTTGATATTGATACTGAATTTATAAAGATGTTGAAAGAACAGCAGAATAATCACTGTGTGAGCTGTAATTGTATGGTCCTGGTCCAAAAAATCCACGCCAGTTTACCGTAGATAGGAAGGATAACAGTCATAATGATACACGTGAAAATGTCATGCTAACCTGTCTTGAGTTTAATAGACGCAGAGGTGCTAGATAAGTGATCACGATTGTAAATGTGTATCCTCGGGTATCACTTGCAACTGTTCACAATTAAATCCAAGCTGAGGAGCAGTTGAATCCAATCAGTAGATTGCGGGTCTACCCGTGTATCTTGTTATGTTAGATACTTTGTGTGTGGTAACACTCCAGATAGGATCAGAAGCTCCTTTTTTACCCCCCTCGAGTTTACCTGGCTCATATAAATATCTCACAGTGACATTACCAAGTATTTTTGTTTTGAAAATTATTTCGTGCGGATATATACTTTTATGTGATCACTCTATTATGTTTCATATTGATTGTGCAAGTAACTTCATTATTTAATGCATTTAACACACTTGGTAATCCTGCAACCCATTCGCGAGATCTCTTGTCTTGAATAAATTCCTTCGCGTATTGATATCCAAATAACCTCTCAGCAAGTGTTCGATTAAATCGTTCAACAATTGCCTGATCCCGGTGCATGGCAGTATGTCCTCGTCTGATGGTGACGTTATGTTGCTTCAATAATGATAACACTGCACCTTGAAATTCCTTGCCAGGATCAACCGGTAATAGATTTAGCCATTGCAAAGGTCCTCGTCGACAAATTCGTTCAAACGCAGAAGATACTTCTTTCGCTGTCTTTGTCAATAATGGCTCAGCTTTTTTGTATCTACTTGCAACATCAACGATCGTTAACGCGTACTTGTATGCCCGTGTATTAACAGTATCATGTGGCAAAAATAATATATCTGCCTGATGAACTTCATTTGGAACGATGACATCAAAATGAGCAAAGTGAATTTATTTAGACGGTGGAAGATAAATCTGCCATATTGCCTGTCTTGATAACCAATCTGCTGCAGTAACGTGTTTGACCTTTGCTTCTGCGGTGAGTTTATTAATAGCTGCATTACCTCTCCAGTATCCTCTTGGAGTATAATAAATAGATTCCATAATAATATTAATCAGCTGATTAATTACCAGCACCTAGCACTAGTTTACCCTTCATCGCAGATCTTACTAACCAGTTAGCTAATGATTCTTTGAAAGATTTATTCGCAATAGAATTTAACGGGTGAATCAACTTCACATCTGCAATATGCCTATGCTGCAGATTGTTACTTTTATAAGACACATCATGAGCATGACAAGCCTTATCAATAACGTGTATCGGATATTCACATGGTCTTGGTTGGTCATGGTTGTCAAGTCTGATATCAAGCTTCGTTCCAGGGCCGCAGTAATTATATCCTGGAAGATGTTTTTCTCCTGTGTATTCAGCCCACGGGGTGCCTGGTAATTTTGTCAAATTCGCTGCAATATCACATCCTCTTTTTGTCTTTTGGAATTCGATTTGTCACCCGATTTTGCAGAAATAAACTAAATTTCTTTGTACCACATTGTGCCCAATGTTATTTTTTGTTGTAATTGTTGTTAAGTCCTTTGTGCTAGTACACGTCTTACATTTCACACAAGATAGATCCTTAATTTATTTATAATAGCATGAATTAAATGTAATTGATTTTTCGGCGAGAAAAGTACGAGAACCTATTAAGCATATTGCTGCGCTACCGAATTTGATCAGAATGATAATGTTTGGACCATCTGGAAGTGGTAAAACGCAGTTGTTACTTAATCTGATAATGAGATGGATGAAGTTGGCTAAGTTTTATTTGATTGCTCCGTCCGTAGACGATCAGCGGTGTTATGATGTGTTAAAGGATTTTAATAAAAAGGCGAAATCGTTAAATAACGATGGCGATGATGTTATTTATTTTATCACTGATATCAGCGAAGCACCGAGTGTTGATTCCATTGAATGATCTATTTACATTCTAGTAGTGTATGATGATGTAATGCTGGATAAACAAGCAAATCCTGCTCGGATATTTTCACGCGGTAGTCATAAAATCACATGTGATTTATGTCACACAGCGGTATACACAAATACCAAAAGTAATCAGGGATAACTGTAATATTCTTGAAATGTTTAATGGAGTTCATACCCATACACTAAGAAATATTCATCAGATCTAGTGCAACGGAGATATGGTTTATAATCATTTTAGAAATTTATTTAGTCATAGTCAGTCAACCCAACCCCGCACGAGTTCAAAACAATAAATTTATATGATCTTAGATCAAGATACCATATCGGACTTGATATAATTCTTAGATAAAACCATAGCAGCAGAGATGGTGTGACAACGAATGGGTGTCTAATTCGTTTTTCGTTTTTGCACCAACCCGTGGTTTGACAATTAGACACCTATAAAAAGTTGTAGGGTTTACCCTCTCTGATGCTCAGTCACATACCTGTTTATACCCAACGCCGCTTGTAGTAATATGAACCACTTTAGACCCACATAGCCACTTGAGACCAAAACAGGAAGTGTTAAATGGGTCGTACGGTACCTGAGACCAAAATGTGGCTGCTGCGATAAGATGATTTTAACATGGGACAAACACTTGACCAAGAATGGGATTTTAAAATGGGACAGACACTTGAACTAGGTATTGGACTGACAGGGGAAATAACTGTTTCTGGCTTCCCGTTTTCTGATGCCGCTTTGGTTCCAAAACTGTGGTCTGCTGTTACGACATATTTGGAGATAAATTTGGATCGTTTGAATGTAAAATCATTGGAACCCAATAGAATACATATCCGGATACTTGTTTATGGTATTAAGCGGCCCATAGAAGAAAAATTATGTATTTTTGCTAAGCGTTGAAAATTTTACAAGTTTTATTTTCATACATTAAGAGGAGGTAATACTAATAAACACGGTAGGTCTTAAGCTTCGAACAATTTGGAATATATCCATGTATATTTCATATTTCTTAGTAACCTCTATTTACCGTACGAAGTCTCAATTCAGGAGTCCTATCTGGTCATTTCAGTCATATGGCCATACATCACAATTAATTTTACTATATGTTCTCTACATATATTTCTCAGCACTGACCTTTCCACAGTGTGACAATCAATACAAATCATATGAAAATCTAAAATATCCCCATAGATGACTTCACGGTGAAATTCTTGTCAAGGGTTGTGTAACATATTGTAGTTTACTTGTTAGTTCTAATTAATAACTGCTCCCCTTAGTAGTTGCAACATTAGATAGGGACTGCTCCCTGGATAGAGGGCGCCGCGCTAGAATATAGAAAGTTATGGACGTGTACTGTGAAGGTGTGTTAATAAAGACTGTTCAAGCAACAACTTGAGACTCCCTCATTTTCCATGACATGGTGTCAGAAGTGATTCCAAAGGATACATAAACTTTTGTAGTGAGTGAAAATGGCGAAATTCCAGGCACCGGAGAGCTTTAACTTTGGGAAGCCAGTGGAGTGGCAGTATTGGAAACAGCGTTTCGCGCGCTTTAGGATCGCCACCAAGTTAAACAAGGAAGATGAGGCAGTTCAAGTAAGTTCATTAATATATGCAATGGGGAAAGAAGCAGAACAAATATTTAAATCGTTTGAGTTTGCTAACGATGATGATGCCGACAAATACGCCCCAGTTTTGCAGAAATTTTATGATTACTTTGTCCCCAAGACCAATGTGATCCATGAAAGAGCGCGGTTTCACCAACTTAGTCAAATACCAGGAGAGTCGGTGGAGGAATTTGTAAGAAAGCTGTATGAAATTGCCGACCATTGTGACTTTGGCGCACAAAAGGATGAAACAATAAGGGATCGTCTTGTAATTGGAATTCGAGATAAAGAGGTTTCGGAAAAACTACAAATGGAGGCTGACCTCACCTTAGTGAAGGCCATACAAATAGCGAGACAGTCAGAACTGGTTAAAAGTCAGTTACGCGACCAAAGTCAGACGGTCAAAAATTTGGATGAAATCTCTAAACAGAACAAGGCATCAAGCACTAAACCATGGTCGACCAACCAAAATGGACAACGTCAGTGGCGCAAACTAAATCAGATTGGTCAAACAACAGCACAACAAACCTGTCACAAATGCAACAGGCGGCATGGTAGAGGTGAGAGATGTCCCGCTAAAGGAAAACGGTGCAGAAGTTGTAACAAACTTGACCACTTTGCCATTGTCTGTCGCTCTAAGAAAGTAAATGAGGTCACATTTAATGAAACACCAGCTACAGATTATGCAGAATACCAAGAAACATTCTTCCTTGGCTCAGTAACTATGTGTGACGATGATAAGGAGGCATGGCGTGTGATTTTGAACATTTGTGGAGCCCCAGTTCACTTCAAAATAGACACGGGAGCAGATGCAACAGTTATGTCTGAAGCAACATACAACTCTCTTCCAACAAAACCAAAGCTTAGACAATCGGAATCCAAGTTGTGTAGCCCTGGATGGATTCTGGATTCAAAAGGCGAGTTTATGGCACATACTACATATAAGAAAGTATCATACCAGTTTCGGGTATTTGTCATCAAGGGACAACGTGCCAATATTCTCCTTGGTCGTGCAGTTGCACACGCAATGGGTCTTGTGAAAATAGTTGAAGAGATCAATAAAACAGCCTTTGGGCACTTTGGCCTGTTGAAGTGTGAGCCAGTGAAGATCACTCTCCAGGATGATGCCAGACCATACAGTATAGCTGCACCCAGGCGTGTTCCGTTTCCTTTGTTGTCGAAGGTGAAAGAAGAATTGCTCCATATGCAGCAGGAAGGCATCATTGAAGAAGTAACAGAGCCCACAGAATAGTGTGCGCCTATGGTATCAGTCCCTAAGAAAAACGGCAAAGTCAGAATTTGTGTTGACTTGAAGAAGCTCAATGAAGCTGTCAAACGGGAGAGATATATGCTCCCTACTCTAGATGATATATCACCGAAGCTGATAGGCTCCACTGTCTTCTCCAAACTTGATGCAGAAAGCGGATTTTATCAAATACCCTTACATCCAGAAAGTGCAAAACTGACCACCTTTATTACTCCGCTGGGTCGTTTCTGTTTTAAACGAGTTCCATTTGGTATTACGTCGGCTCCAGAGATTTTTCAGAGAAAAATGACAGAGCTGCTGACTGGCTATGAAGGGGCTGAGGCCATTATGGATGATATACTCATTTATGGCAGAACCTTAGAGGAGCATGACAGACGACTAAATTTGGTTATATAAAAGCTCAACAGGAGTGGACTGAAGCTCAACAAAGAAAAATGTGAATTTAGAAAGAATAAATTGGAATTCTTTGGTCACGTGATTAGCCAGGATGGCATACGCCCCAGTCCAGCAAATGTTGCTGCAGTGAAAGAGCTTCCTGCTCCATTAAATATCAGTGAGCTTCGTCGCACCATGGGCATGATCAACTACCTTGGTAGATTTCTCCCAGACTTATCTACAATAATGCGACCAATTTTGGACCTGCTGAAATCAGACACAGCCTGGTATTGGGGCCCAGACCAGGATTATGCCTTCACAAAAGTCAAGCAGATGCTGACATCCACGCCAGTCTTAGCGTTTTGTGACCCTAACAAGTTAACTGTTGTCAGCGCTGATGCGATCAGTTATAGAATTGGTGGGGCAATATTCCAACAACATGGAGAAAAACTCAAGCCAGTTGCCTTTTGTTCAAGAACACTCACCCCTGCAGAGATTAAATATGCACAGATAGAGAAGGAGTGCCTTGCATGTGTGTGGGCTTGTGAAAAGTTTTCACGATATCTTGTTGGACTGGACTCGTTCAGATTGCATACAGACCACAAACCTTTAGTGCCATTGATCAACACACATGATTTAGATAAGCCCCTTTAAGGTGTCAACGACTGTTGATGCGGTTAAGACGCTTCAACGCAAAGGCAGAGTATGTTGCTGGGAAGCTTTTAGTAGTTCCAGACACCCTTTCTCGGAGCCCTCTCCTGGACCAGGACGCCACGTACGAAGAGGAAGTGGAAGTTTTTATAGAGTCAATGGAGGCATGCAGGCCAATTTCCGATACGAAATTAGGACAAATAAAAGAAGGTTACAGGAGTGACCACAATCTGCAGACTGCAATGACCTTCACCATAAATGGATGGCCGGATAAGAAAAATAGTTGTCCCCTAGATGTACAACCATACTTTGCTGTACGCAGTGAACTCTCAGTTCAGAACGACCTATTTCTCTTCAGGGATAGGGTTATTATACCTACAGTCTTGAGGCCCGGAATTCTGGATAACATTCACGAGGGTCATCAGGGATTAGCCAAATGTCGTGAAAGAGCCCAAAGTTGTGTATGGTGGCCAGGAATCGCGAGACAGATCCAAGACAAAATAGAGACATGTGAATTTTGTCAGATTAGAAAGCCAGCACAGAAGAGGGAACCATTGAAGACATCCTCTCTACCAGACCGACCATGGCAGAAAATTGCAACTGATATTTGTGAAGTCAAACAAGAAAGATACCTGGTAGCTATTGACTACTTTTCGCGCTATCTGGAAATTATGCATCTAACAAAAATAACCTCCCAGCAAGTAATTGGAAAGCTAAAGAGCACATTTGCACGATGGGGAATCCAAGAAATTGTAGTTTCAGACAATGGTACCCAGTTCACTTCATCAGAATTCAAGGAATTTGCGGAGAAATACAACTTCAAACAAGTATTTACCAGTCCTCACTACCCACAAGCGAATGGTGAGGCAGAAAGTGGTGTCAAAATAGCAAAATCTATACTTATGCAGGATGATGTATTCCTTGCCTTGATGGCTTATAGAGCCACACCGACGCCTGCGACAGGTGCCAGCCCAGCCCAATTGATGATGGGACGCCAGATGAGGACCACCTTGCCCATTATTGATAAGAAGTTAAACCCCAAGTGGCCAAACCTCAAAATCATCAGGCAGAGAGACCGTAAGACAAAACAAAGATCTGAATTATTTTACAACCGGCGCTACACTACACGCAATTTGCCAGATATTAATGAGGGAGACAGCGTCAGAATCAAATGGCATGGAAATGATAACAAGTGGTCAACACCAGGCATAATTATTCAAGCCGACAAAGATCGAAGAAGCTACTTGGTAAAAACTCCCCAAGGGATATACAGGCGCAATCGAATCCATGTTATGCGGATAAAAAGCCCTGAGAACCTACTTCTAGTTGAGACAAATACGTCTACAGACATTGTAACAGAGTCTCCACCGTGTACTGTCAGGAGTCATTTGGATTCCAGCACAAAGTCTCTAAATAACATGGAGCCCATACCACCATCGGATGAATGTACCACCCAGTGTGACCCAGTCCAGCCAACCCCCAATAGCCAAAACACTCCAGTGCGGACGTCAACCCCCAGCAAGCCAGCGGTACCAAATGGGTCCAATAGCCCAAACACTCCAGTGCGGACGTTAAGTGGGAGAGTCGTCCGAAAACCAGCCAGATTCAATGATTTTGTCTAAGAAAGTGACTTGTATAAATGTGCCAACGCGTAGTTTAGTATTCGATTTCTGAATTGGACTTTTAGGTTTCTATAGTATTATATTCAGGACTATCTTGTGCAAGTTTACAGTAACCTATTATATAAATCAATTCCGTTAATTTCTATCAGTGGACATGTCAGATACAAAGACAGTAAATTCATTGTTTACTTATTTAATGTTTTCATATTAATGGAATTGATTCATTGTGTTTCTTATTTACTAATAAGCAAAATGTTATGTTCTGATAATCTTAGAAAAGGGGAGATGTGACATATTGTAGTTTACTTGTTAGTTCTAATTAATAACTGCTCCCCTTAGTAGTTGCAACAGGGACTGCTCCCTGGATAGAGGGCGCCGCGATAGAATATAGAAAGTTATGGACGTGTACTGTGAAGGTGTGTTAATAAAGACTGTCCTGTCACAGAATTAGGCGAAAATTGAACTGATTTTTGTTCTTCTTGAATTGCAAACGAAACTCACCATTTTCTTGATTTCGTCGTACACGCATTACCTGGGGTGATTAAGTGGTTTTCTCCAAGGTAAGTGGCGTGTAACGATTTGCATGTGCCAGTTTGTTATTTACATGAAATCCGAAATACTCGTTTCACGTGGTGCACGGCAAGCTCGATGTGATTTATGTTCACCTATAGAGAGTATATAAGGCGAGATATTTCTCATAATAATTACGGGAACCAAAATATCTAATCGAAGGATAGATACGCTCGTCTTGCAATCTCCAGCCAAAGGGGTGAGTGTTAAATTTACATCTTCGTTTTATTGTGAATTTTATTCAGATTATCATTTCGTATAATGATGCTTTTATTGCAATTAAACGTGGAATATTTGGAATTACTAGTCACTATTAGACTTTAAATGCAATATCGTAATCTACGGCTTAGATTATTTTTGAGACAACTATTATTAGTCTGGTTTTGTTTATTGTAGCTGTTACCGTGTTTCTGATACTGTAGCTGACAATCGCTGTTACCATAGATCTGATAATCGCTGATACCGTAGATGTCAATGTTTCTGATACCGTAGATCTGATACCGTAGATGTCAATGTTTCTGATACCGTAGCTGCTAACGTAGTTGATACCATTTCTGATACCGTAGCTGTTAACACATCTGATACCATCTTTTGATAAACGTCTTTGATATCGTCTGATTTGTTGTGGGACATCTATTATTTGTTCCGGAACATCTCTGTATAAATATCTGAATGTGATTGTGCCGTTAATTTGTGCAAACGGAATTGAAGTATCTGTCTGTGTGTCGAACTGTCTGTTCGTCAACATCTGTGTAACGTGTAAATATCCGGAAAGCTAGAAGTCCGAGTGTCGGAGCTATCTGAGTTGTAAAATATCCGGGTCGACATCTAGGGTAGTGAGGAACCGTTGGTTCTGGTAGATGCTGTATGTTGTCTGAACGTATAACTGTGGTGGATCCGTGAAGGGAAACGTCCGATAATAGTATTGGTCAACCCTAGGTTTTCGGGGAAACTGGGAGACGATTCAACTGTTGCTGAATCGTGCGGTTATACGGGGTCGAGACACATATGTGTATTGAAATTGTAATACAATTTAATACATTGTTGTATTTGCATGCTTATGTCAGATCACAATAATATTTCAAGTGATCGCATAGATATCAATAAAAGCTAGCAACTTGATTGAATACAAGTATATGGTCGTGCTAGTTATCGCAATCCATCGTGCGATAGTATAGTTTGTCGTTTGTGTTCATTTTTCGTAATTTATACTTGCATTAATTTAACTTTCGTAAAGGATCCTTGTATCTGTGTATAGTCCAAGAGATCCCTTTACATCTGAGATTCCTTTTGTATTAATATTTAATTTGTTCATGTATTGTGAATGGTTGTGAGTGTAATTGTGGGTTGAGTGCATGAATTATTGTGTTGTTACATCTGTAATTTTTTCATTTATAATTTATTACATAAATTTATATTTTCTTTCACAAATTGTGTTTGTATTGTTCATTTAATCCACCCTCCTCTCGGTAACAATTCTGTTACAATGGTGTCAGAAGTGGGATCGTTGGATTAAGTGAACTGTCAATCATTTTTGTGAAGGTATACATTTAATGTTTATATTTGAGCGTGACCTTCTGTTAAGATAATACTCTAGTTGGAGTTTATTTTTGTTTAGTTTACCTAGGTCCGTGTGTCCAGTATAAACGTGTTTAAAGTATTGGTTTGGTTATATATCTATATTCATATTACAATTGTCATGTCATCCCTTAAGGACTTGGTTGCCTTAGGCAAAGAATTTAGATATGAAGGTGAAAGCTTAAGGAAATTTATTCAAGAAGAACAAGCCCGGGAAAGGGAAGAAAGGGCAAGGGCAAGGGAATTAGAAAAGAAAGAAAGGGCAAGGTCAAGGGAATTAGAAAGGGAATCCGAAGAAAGGAAACGGGAATTAGATAGGGAATTCGAAAGGGAAAAAGGGGAAGCCGAAGAAAGGAAATGGGCCTTTGAGAAGGATAAAATAGAATTAGAGAAGCAGGCCCAAAGGGAAATGATAGAATTAGAGAAGCAGGCCGAGAGGGAAAAGATAGAATTAGAGAAGCAGGCCGAAAAGAATAGGATAGGATGGGAAATGGAAGCGGAGCAAAAGCGAATAGAGTTAGATGAAAAAGCAAAGCAACGGGATCATGAGCGTAAGGTAGAATTAGCGACATCTGGAAGAGAACACGATTCTGCCTTTAGCAAATTAAGGGGCCCCAAATTACCTCCCTTTGACGATGAAAAAGATAACATGGATAGTTATCTTCATCGGTTTGAGCGGTATGCCGAAAACCAGAAGTGGAGTCAAAATGACTGGGCATTGCATCTTAGTGCGCTTTTAAAAGGTAAAGCGCTGGATGTATACTCTCGACTTCCTAGGGACGATGTGTTTAAGTACGACGTCCTAAAGGAAGCACTTCTCAAAAGGTACGAGCTCACTGAACGAGGATTTCGTAAAAAGTTCAGGTATAGCAAGCCCGATAAGGGAGAAACCTTTGGTCAGTTCACCGTCAGAATTGCGAACTATTTTGAGCGGTGGATTGAATGCGGCAAAGCGGTGAAAACGTTTGAAGGGTTGACTGATTTCTTGCTCAGAGATCAATTATTTAATACAGTTGGGCGAGAATTAGATCAATTTCTGAAGGAGAAAGTCTTCACGAACGTAAAAGATATGGCTAAGCAAGCCGATTTATTTGCCGAAGCTCATGGGGGAACCCAGAACGTGGTTTTGAAAGATTTTAAGTCTGGAAACCAGTCTGTAAGACCTATGTCTAGGGAGCCTGTAAAATCAGCTGAGGTAAAAAGGTCAGTTAGGAATCCAGTTTTTCAGTGTGTGCAATGTTTCTTGTGTAATGCATGGGGTCATATTCAAAAAGACTGTCCTAAAAGAAAGGCACTTATACATAAGGTAGCAGTGGCTATACAAAGTAAAGGTATATCTGATAACATCGTACAGGTAGAACCTTGTATTCATTCGCTTGGCACGTGTTTATTTCCTGAAGCGCGTGTACCAACCGCGAGAGGGTTTGTCAACGGTCGAGAAGTCGTGGTATTGCGTGACACTGGTTGTACGGGCGTAGTGATCAAACGTAGTCTCGTGCAGGATAACCAAATGCTCGGGTGGGAATCCCCATGTATGTTACTTGATCAGACGATGGGTCGCATTCCCGTAGCAAGGATCACAGTAAAAACACCTTTCTTAACGGGAACTGTTGATGCCCTTTGTATGGACAATCCTATTTACGATCTGACGATCGGTAATGTTGAAGGTTCCCGTCTTCCAACCATGGCCGATTTTAAAATACCTTTGGCCCAGGCAGTCGAAACGCGAGCGCAAACACGGCGAGAGAAAACCGCGTTTCGTAAATTAATAGTCCCTGAATCGATCTCAGGAATTTCCCGCGATGATTTCAAACAAGAGCAAGAACGTGATGAATCCATCAGAACAATTGTTGAGAAAATCACGTCCGGCGCGATTAAACATTGCAAGCGTGGGGGTAGCTCGAGATTCGTACGCAAGAACGGATTAATTCATAGGGAGTTTAGCGCTCAGGAGGGTAAGAAGTATTGGCAAGTGGTCGTACCCCAGAGATATAGATCTCAAGTACTTAGGGTGGCGCATGAGTCAAGCATGGCAGGACACCTAGGTAAGGCTAAGACCACTAGCAGGGTAGTCGCTGAATTCTACTGGCCCGGTGTTAATGGCGATGTCACACGGTTCTGTAGGTCGTGCGACGTATGTCAGAAAACCGTGTGTAAGGGAAGGGTCACAAGGGTGCCCTTGGGACAGATGCCATTAATAGATACACCGTTTAAAAGAGTGGCAGTAGATATTGTAGGACCAATACACCCAGTTACCGAAAGAAAGAATCGGTATATTCTTACTCTGGTTGACTACGCAACCAGATACCCTGATAGCGTTACCAACTATTGAAACGGAAAGGGTAGCTGAAGCATTAGTTGATATCTTCAGTAGGGTAGGGGTGCCAGAAGAAATCCTCACGGATTGTGGTGCCCAATTCACCTCTGACCTCATGGGTGAAATAAGTAGGCTGTTATCCATCAAACAGCTAAACACTACCCCATACCATCCGATGTGCAATGGACTGGTAGAGAAGTTTAATGGTACCCTGAAGAGCATGCTACGAAAGATGTGCGCGGAACGTCCGCAAGACTGGGACCGTTATTTAAACGCTGTTCTGTTCGCGTACCGTGAAGTACCGCAGGAAAGTTTAGGGTTCTCACCCTTTGAACTGTTGTATGGTAGAACAGTTCGAGGCCCGATGCGGATTTTACGCGAACTATGGACTGGTGATGTCGCGAACGAGGAAATAAAAACGACTTACCAGTACGTTTTAGATCTAAGAAACAAACTTGAGAGTACATGCCAGATGGCACGTGACAAATTGATTAAATCGGGGCGCAGATATGCCAAGTATTACAACCGCAGAGCGCGTAATAGGAAATTTCTTGTGGGAGATCAGGTGCTATTGCTTCTTCCAACGAGTTCGAATAAGTTATTAGTCCAGTGGAAAGGTCCATATGAAGTTAAAGAAGCAAAAGGTGACATGGACTATAAAATTGACATGGACGGTATTGTAAAAACATTCCATGTGAATATGCTCAAGTTGTATATTAAGAGACAGAGCGACAATGTTGGAAAGGGGGTCTTAAATGTCGTTTGTACGGCAGTCGTAGACGATGATGAAGCTGATTCGAATATAGAGTTCCCTTGAATGTCCCTTGGGAGTTGCGGGGGAGGGGATACATAAAGTCGATGTGAGTGCGGAGTTGACGAAAGACCAGCGTCAACAGATTAATGCGCTCTTGGCTAAACATTCTTATGTATTCACTGACAGACCAGGTTGTACAACTTTGTTGGACCTCAAAATTAAGCTGAATACGTCTGACCCTATTCGAATCAAGGGCTATCCGGTGCCATACAACGCACGTGAAGCTGTGGACGAAGAGGTGGGTAAAATGTTGGATCTGGGGGTGATTGAACCCTCCAACTCGCCATATTCTTCTCCAGTAGTGCTTGTCAGGAAAAAGGACGGGATGAACCGATTCTGCATTGATTTTCGGCAGTTAAATAAAATCACTGTGTTCGATGCAGAACCAATGCCAGATATGGAGGGTCTATTTGCGAAGTTGTCGGGAAACCGATGGATTTCCAAATTAGATCTGGCCAAGGGATATTGGCAGGTTCCCATTGTCCCAGGATCCCGACCATTGACAGCATTTGCGACCCAGAAAGGACTGTATCAATTCAAAGTGATGCCATTCGGGTTAGTTGGAGCCAGCGCCACCTGTTGTCGTTTGATGCGTAAATTGCTTAAAGGTTTAACAAACGTTGATAGCTTTGTAGACGACATATTCGTGTACACGAATACTTGGAGTGAGCACGTGTCCGTCCTGAGCGAGCTCTTCAATAGACTCCGCAAAGCGAACCTTACAGTGAGACCCACTAAATGCAGTATTGGTTATACAGATTTAGATTGTTTGGGTCATAGGGTCAGCGGTATGGGTCAGTTAAAACCTCATCCCAAGCAAATTGAAGCAATTAGAGACGCACCGAAGCCAACCAACAAAACGCAGGTAAGATCATTTCTAGGTCTAGTAGGTTTTTACAGAAAGTTTATACCGAACTTTTCAGCCATTGCTAGCCCGCTGTCTGATTTGACCAAGAAGGGGCAACCAAACAAAGTTGAATGGGGACCGCCACAAGATAAAGCATTTTGTACTCTGAAAGAGAAACTGGTTAGTGTACCTATATTGAAATTGCCAGATGTCAGCAAACGCTTCTGAAACTGGGTTGGGGGCAGTTTTACTGCAAGAGCAGGACGACAGTAAGTTACCCGTAGCTTACTCGAGTAGAAAATTGCTACCCAGGGAGAAAAATTATTCCGTTATAGAAAAGGAATGTTTGGCCGTAGTATGGGGAATTGGGAAGTATCACGCATATCTGTTTGGGAGAGATTTCGTTCTCAAGACTGATCACCAACCCCTACTGTATTTAAACAAGGCCAAGGTCGCTAACGCTCGGTTGATGCGTTGGGCGCTAACACTACAACCTTATCGTTTCCGTGTAGAAGCAATAAGGGGAGTTGAAAATATAGGCGCAGACTACTTGAGTAGGGCATGATGGGAAATTTGTATGAATTTGCCCAGTAATAAAATCCAGTTTGTAGTATAACCAGTGTAAATGTTGTAAGATATCATCAGTAGTTATTTTTCTTCTATTCTGTGTTAGTTTTAAAAATGTGTACATTTTTATTCTTAGGGGGGAGGTATTGTCACAGAATTAGGCGAAAATTGAACTGATTTTTGTTCTTCTTGAATTGCAAACGAAACTCACCATTTTCTTGATTTCGTCGTACACGCATTACCTGGGGCGATTAAGTGGTTTTCTCCAAGGTAAGTGGCGTGTAACGATTTGCATGTGCCAGTTTGTTATTTACATGAAATCCGAAATACTCGTTTCACGTGGTGCACGGCAAGCTCGATGTGATTTATGTTCACCTATAGAGAGTATATAAGGCGAGATATTTCTCATAATAATTACGGGAACCAAAATATCTAATCGAAGGATAGATAAGCTCGTCTTGCAATCTCCAGCCAAAGGGGTGAGTGTTAAATTTACATCTTCGTTTTATTGTGAATTTTATTCAGATTATCATTTCGTATATTGCAATTAAACGTGGAATATTTGGAATTACTAGTCACTATTAGACTTTAAATGCAATATCGTAATCTACGGCTTAGATTATTTTTGAGACAACTATTATTAGTCTGGTTTTGTTTATTGTAGCTGTTACCGTGTTTCTGATACTGTAGCTGACAATCGCTGTTACCATAGATCTGATAATCGCTGATACCGTAGATGTCAATGTTTCTGATACCGTAGATCTGATACCGTAGATCTGATACCGTAGATGTCAATGTTTCTGATACCGTAGCTGCTAACGTAGTTGATACCATTTCTGATACCGTAGCTGTTAACAAATCTGATACCATCTTTTGATAAACGTCTTTGATATCGTCTGATTTGTTGTGGGACATCTATTATTTGTTCCGGAACATCTCTGTATAAATATCTGAATGTGATTGTGCCGTTAATTTGTGCAAACGGAATTGAAGTATCTGTCTGTGTGTCGAACTGTCTGTTCGTCAACATCTGTGTAACGTGTAAATATCCGGAAAGCTAGAAGTCCGAGTGTCGGAGCTATCTGAGTTGTAAAATATCCGGGTCGACATCTAGGGTAGTGAGGAACCGTTGGTTCTGGTAGATGCTGTATGTTGTCTGAACGTATAACTGTGGTGGATCCGTGAAGGGAAACGTCCGATAATAGTATTGGTCAACCCTAGGTTTTCGGGGAAACTGGGAGACGATTCAACTGTTGCTGAATCGTGCGGTTATACGGGGTCGAGACACATATGTGTATTGAAATTGTAATACAATTTAATACATTGTTGTATTTGCATGCTTATGTCAGATCACAATAATATTTCAAGTGATCGCATAGATATCAATAAAAGCTAGCAACTTGATTGAATACAAGTATATGGTCGTGCTAGTTATCGCAATCCATCGTGCGATAGTATAGTTTGTCGTTTGTGTTCATTTTTCGTAATTTATACTTGCATTAATTTAACTTTCGTAAAGGATCCTTGGATCTGTGTATAGAGATCCCTTTACATCTGAGATTCCTTTTGTATTAATATTTAATTTGTTCATGTATTGTGAATGGTTGTGAGTGTAATTGTGGGTTGAGTGCATGAATTATTGTGTTGTTACATCTGTAATTTTTTCATTTATAATTTATTACATAAATTTATATTTTCTTTCACAAATTGTGTTTGTATTGTTCATTTAATCCACCCTCCTCTCGGTAACAATTCTGTTACATGTCCAAGCAACAACTTGAGACTCCCTCATTTTCCATGACAGGTTGACCGGCATTTTTTTAGTGTCTGCACTGTAAACAGAGCAACATGTACACAGAACACTGATTTCACTTCCGGATCATCACTAAGGCCTAATTACACAGTGTGCACTGTCGCCAAAATACGTACAGACAACCACTCTCAGAGCTCCTATTCTCAAGAATAAACAATTAACTTCAAATCCATACAAAAGATGCAACAATATAGCTCTTCTATCACCACCAAAAGGAGAGAGGAAAAAATGTTCTAAAAATAGACTAGAACTACATTCGTACTGAACTGAAAGTATTAATTGTGAGGTGATTCCATATCTGCAATGCCCGTGCGTAGGCCAAATTATCCCTCAAATATTTAGCGCATTTACCCCATTGTCGGTCAACCGCATTAGTGTACAAAACTCGATTTAATAACTTCTACTACTTATTTCATATATAAATATATATAGTGATTTTCATTCATATAAGCAAACATAGTGTTTATGCCTTCTCTTCAAATTATGTATCAAACTTGTTGAAATGAACGGTGTCATTGCAAGATTATATCTGTATGAATTTTGTCCTAGAAAGCTCTAATCCAAATAAAGAGTACACACATTCCTCAGCAGGCTGACGACACGTGTAATTCGGTATAGCTTTCATTGTTTGTCCTAATTAAAAATGAAGTTATACACATGTTATCTGGCACAATCCAGAGTTGTAGACTCGGTTGATTTTCATGAAATTAAGTAGGACCATGTTTTTCTAAAAATTGACAAAATTGCATTTTGAGAATTGTCCACCCACCACTCCTTTCATGTCACAAAAGTACGCCACAATGCCTCAAAAAGACAGTTGAAACTGAATTTTTATCATTCTTGGATGCACCTCCATTGAAAAATAGCTTGATTTACTTGCAAAAACTGGTATTTCAATTTTCATGTTTCTATACCTACTTGAACAACAAGGGAAATGTAACAGGGGAGATCCTAACAGGGGGCAATAGGAATTTAACTTTGCAATGAGTTTGTGTGTTAAATGGGGAATGGATAACAATTTTATTCGCGCTGGTATTTTCAACATACATGAACACATACACACACACAGTCTAGAGAAGATTGCGAAATAGATGGTTAAAGACAGATTCGTACGGCATTATTTATGGTACTGTTTTTTGGTATTATTGGACAAGTTTAAATTAACGTGAGGTAACAATAAGTTTCGAAAGACAACGATGCAGTCTATGTGAGAAATCTTGATAGGTATTTTTTTAAATTCATTCATCTGTTAAGTGCAGTTTATCTCCTGTCCATGGTTCATGTAGATTTTCTAACAATGTAACCTTAAGTTGTGTAACGCAAAACATGACATCTCTTAAATTTAGGATATACAACAAATGTTACGGTAGTTAGTCGGCAATAAATGTAACACTACTTTTTATGTAATTGAAGCATGCATGAAAACAACTTTCCATGCAAGTTCTCTCAAATAGACTGTGTCGTTGTCTGTCTTATGTTAATTTCCCATTATTGCTGTAGAGGCTGTCCTATTATAAATTCTTGTGACCGTAGGCTGTCCAACGATGAATTCCCCTTGTCGCTGTTTTTTTTTTTTAAAATGTTCCTCCATTTTAAATCTCCACGTATCGTTGTGAGGCTCTCAACGATAAATTCCTCTTGTCACTGTAGAGACTCTCCATGTTAAATTCCCCCGTGTCGTTGTGAGGCTTACACAAGTTTGATTTCACTTAGGCTTGTTACCATTTCGGGGTATCAATTTACTTTCTCGTGTTAAACAAATGGATCCAATTCACATTGGATTTCCAGTTTGGGTCTCACGCGACACATAACAATAATCCCGCTATACTACCAATTATCATATACCTCGTTATACAAACCCCGCTATACTACCAATTATCACATACCTCGTTATACAAACCCCGCTATAATACCAATTATCACATACCTCATTATACAAACCCCGTTATAATGCCAATTATCACATACATCATTATACAAACCCCGTTAGAATACCAATTATCACATACCTCGTTATACAAACCCCGTTAGAATACCAATTATCACATACCTCGTTATACAAACCCCGCTATACTACCAATTATCACATATATCGGTATACAAACCCCGATATACTACCAATTATCACATGCCTCGTTATACAAACCCCGTTAGAATACCAATTATCACATACCTCATTATACAAACCCCGTTAGAATACCAATTATCACATACCTCGTTATACAAACCCCGTTAGAATACCAATTATCACATGCCTCGTTATACAAACCCCGTTAGAATACCAATTATCACATGCCTCGTTATACAAACCCCGTTAGAACACCAATTATCACATATCTAGTTATACAAACCCCGTTAGAATACCAATTATCATACACCTTTGTAAATAACCCCATACATATTTATACATAATCCCGTGATATAACTAATATGACCAATCAAAAAGACAATATATGCAAAATATTCGTAGTTGTGATCGACAATATTTCATCCTTTACCGCATGCAGCTACGAATGACATAATTGTAACGGCAATTTTTTCAGAGTCTGCCTTTATCGTGATTTACTTTTGTATCAGTCAGTGGCAGTATATCTAAATATCTATATATGTATAGAACTCTATCTGCACTGTCACTTGAACATATCCTCATGTATGTATGTATGCATGACTTTATTTATATTTTCACTTTTTAACAGAGAATATATCAGGTTTATCAAAATTATAATTATTCATGATGCTGACACAAAACAATAATCTAAAAACAATGTATGCATGCATGCATGCATGTATGTATGTATGTATGTATGTATGTATGTATGTATGTATGTATGTATGTATGTATGTATGTATGTATGTACTGTGTGTAAGTACTGTGTGTATTTGTGTAAGTACATTATAAAATTAAACACTTTATTTATATATCAAAGTATGGATAGAGGCAAATCAGATACCAAAGCTAGAGAATGCTTTGATCAGTATCAAGAAAATGAGGTCGTTTGATACTTCGCCCAGTTGTCCTTTTAACTGCCTTTACAGGGCGTATCAGATTTGAAGAAGACATTCCCAGAAGCATTGTACATATTTTACGATGTGTATCGCAGGTCCAATCAATAAAGACATAAGCCTGAAGGAAATGGGGCAATGAACGGGTAATACAACGAACATGCTATTAGGGCAGGTAAGTTTCACCTCGGTCAAGTTATGTTTGTTAAAATTACCCACTGAGAGAATTGCAACATCTTCTTAGCCGATCGCAGCTGTCCCCCAATTATAATGTTGTTTTTACCAATGGCAACAACTTGTCTGCTGCGTGATTCAAACCCTTACAAAGTTCCTCTCGCGATAAACGGTCGCTGAACAAACATCCAACCAACCTAACATCTACACCATGAGGTTTACTGTAGAAATATATTTGAAAGTTGATGTGTAAAGATGCCCGCGTGTCGTTTACATGAAATCAGTGACACATGCTGCCATCTCATGCCTACCAGCTTGCCACAGACTGATTATTGATGTTCAACAATGTGAATCAGAAGGTGAAACCAAACAGGTGTACTGAAATCTTACCGCATGGAGTTTATATGAATGTATGCTTATTAGGCAAACAAATATAATAATCAGATTATCAGAACATGAGTGTGCATTTTCTACTGTTTGTGGACATCAGCTTTAGAAGTGTAGTCAAGTGTGTGTAGGCTTGCTAATGACGTATTATTTTCAGACATGAGTAGGTCATTAAACAGGAGATACGTCACAAGTGGTTCCGGTGGGTCATTAGTAGGTAAAAAGATTACGGTACATTACTATCTATGCTAAAATCGTGTCTATCTGCTGTCTGTAGATGCGTAATTAAGTTGCTGTTCTAATAATAATAACGAGTGATTATGCGCTAACTATGGAATATCATACGACTAGGCAACTAAAACTATTTCCCCGTCCGTCGTCCGTAATTGTAAAAAGCAGCGACAAGAACGTCAGGAAGCTGAAGTGGAATTTTCAGACGGTATAGAACAGTTAATTAAGCCAATTGGCGAACCAAACAAAACTTTAACAGAATCAGGAGAAGCGCTCGAGACATTACCGACAGATACTGCTGTTCGTCTTCAATCCTCCCAACCACCCCAGCAATGTTTCACCATAACTCGAAGATTAATTACCTCTTCAACCACCACCAAACGTTAGAACTGAGATAATGGATAAATTTACTGAGTATATTGTTACACGCACAGGGGTGTTACTTGACCAAGTCGTGTCAAACCCTAGCGCGAATCCCGCTGGAAGTAATATGTTTTCCCCAAATTTCCAACGACTTCCATATAATTTGAGTTGTAAATTGGAAAGCCAGACGTGTCTGCTTTTATATACTAAATTTTATCCTAACCAATTCAAGACCACAGATAAAACAACTTGCCAAAAGTCCATCAACCGCACATTTGCATGGTTTTTCTTCATCATCATCAAATTTCCGTACCGCCAGGCGGTTATGCCATAGAAAATACACTAGTATCCCCTTTTTCACTGGGAACTATTGTAACTCCGCCACCTTAGACCAGTCAATTTACTTTTACAGGCGCATTACGCCAATATAACTACACCCATTTTCCACTATGGACACATAAACGGTATCTAGTAAGTCCCTTCTTATTGATTCCATTGCGTAATTTACCGGTTTCCTACCGTAAATACTGCCACCTCAGACACACAACTATTGTACATCACTAGATTTTAATATGGGCTATGTTACTCCAGGGACAGTCATTCGTTTTGGACCTGAATTCACTACTAGTGATCTATGACATGATTCAAACTCACTAACACTCGACTCCGTGACGTTTGCTCCGAGTAATTTGCTAATTTTTTCGGGCTAGGAATATTTCCATGGCGCCGTATCCCAATAATCACACAAATCTAAGAATTGCTTAAAACGGGGCGCTATCAAATGCGCATACTACAAATTTATTACAATATCATGGATAAAGACCAAATACTTGATATTGCCGTGTTGAGATACAGTCGTAGAGATCAAAGCGTATAACACGAATATGTTAAACCTCTAAACGTTGCCAATTGGATAATGGATTTATAACGCGTTGCTTCAAATAATCAGTAAATTATATCTGAGAAAGATAATAATAATTTTGACATCTTTAATCTGAAACAAAAGGAACATTTTGCAGTGGTAAGAAGAAAACGAAATAAAAACATAAAGAAATGATGCATAAAATTGAAAATTTATCGGGTTGGAAAAAATTTTGGCGTAAAACCTAGATCTGAAACAAGGAAAAAAAGGCAGAACTCCCCAGCGCTCTAGAACCACCTGACGAATGATCACCTGAAGAAGCTACTGGAAGCAGCCTTGCCACTCGCAATAGTAGTCGTAAAGAACAAACTGCTCCACCAGTCTATGATAAACTTTGTCCCAATAACTTCCTTGCTCATTTTAATCGACTAGAAATTTTGTTTGGTGGAAGACAAGCCATCAATAATTCCGCCGAAATCATCAATGAAGCAGCTGCTGTCTGCCAGCAATAATTTACCGATGACGTATGGACAACGGCGTTTTAGGGCAATAATCGATGAAATTACAGACGATTACTAGTGACTTATCAATTAGATCGGAGGTACCAACATAACATGATTATGCATAATGCTCAACGTGGATCTGTGGTTGTCATGGTGATAAATCATCCACGATTACTAGTATATAAAGTTATCACCGGAGATGGTATTTGTGATGTTGTTAGGTCGTGCTGTAGCCACCCGAGAAAAGGAGTACTTAGTTTTCCATACAAATGTAGTAACCTATAAATATTGAATAATGTCTCTGAAATGTTGACATTGCTACGACGGTACTGAGTGACACAAGATATTCTGATGATTATTCAGTCAGCTTGTCCATCAATGATTTTTGCGAAGGATACAACTGATCACCCTGAGAATCGCAAAGTAAAAATCAACGGTGCTGAAACAGAAGTCTCATCGATAAATTAAGATTTTAACCAAGGATTTGCGGCACATCTAAAATGACAATGAAGAATTCCACTGTCACATATGTTTAGATTAGGAAGAATTGATAGAAAAGTTGTTTTTTTTTTCAGTGCAAAACAGAAGAACTGAGTATGACATCAAAGTGATAGAGTTTACGAGTCTTTGTAGAAACCTTTAACGACTTGATAAAGTCACCGATGATTTCTTTGGCAGTCAAATTGTCGTTAACGTGAAGTTCGCTGACATAATTGACATTTATATTTAAAACCAACAAGGTGATCTAATCAGCAAAAAAATGTAAATCGCCACGATCAACAAAACGCTCTCAGATATATCCAAAAAGAATACCAGAGTTCGCTGAGCGCATCAGAAAAATTTAGATTGGTGTAATTTATACGACTGCGTTCATCAATGTGCCTGGATCAGCCACATGGTCAAAATAATATAACACCATCAAACATACCAATGAGGTCATCAAGGTCTACAAGCTGTCCGAGCGTAGCTCTGCGAAATTTCGGATATTTACGACATATCCATCGATAGATTTTCTGTAAGCGTGTCAGTCGTGTTAAATCAAGATACCGAGGTAATCTTTATATAGGACCCAAAGGACAAAAACATCCTCAGCGACGTTTTGATTATGTCTAAAATTCGTCGCCTAAAAATGCTTCATTTGATTACATAGTACTGAATAGCACGACAATGAATCCCACACAATCCTACAGATATAATCAATCTAGTGTGTGAATGGAATCGCTTGAAAGCATCATCGACGGCATATGACAAAACAAAAACATACCGCAGAAAAATCGTCGTCAACAATGTTGTATATATGGTGTCCTCGCTGATTGCTCAAAGGTCGACGTTGATCGGGACGTTGTCAGCGACGCATGTGATTTCGCCAGTGATCGGAATTAGTGCAGCGGTTGTTGTCGGCGCTACTGATATCCCTTAAATTATTGCAAAATTACTATCAGCATGTGCGGGTAAGAAATTATACAGAACTAACATGGGCGACAACTCATGCATGTATAAATATATCAAAGATGATGTCACGGAGTTAACCGACGGTGTAATATCAGATAGTGATTTTCCTGCAATACGCGTTTTTAATCATAGGTGTTACAAAAATGACAATCCCGAGGCCGTCACGATATAACTTCAGCAGATATTCCAACATCACATTTAGAATCAGTATAAATATAACAATGACTGCAGAATTAGCTTCCAGCCTTGAACGTGTTATCGCTAACACAACACCGACGACGACCATGCTGATAACAGTGACATCAATGCAGCCGAAATTCGATAATGGTTTTCCAACGCCGATTAAAGCACCTAATACTCAATTACTTGAGATCGCACTGGCACAATTATGACTCTTTTATAGTTGGCCAAATATCAGAGCAAAGTCATATGGTGGATTATATTCTAGCAATTCACTGATATTCGCGTGTAAGAATAGGGAGGATTCCGCTTGGAATGATATCTCTGCTTTTATGTATGCCTCGTGAACGTGAAGTCAGTCTTACTGTATGGAGCAGAGACCTGGAGGACGACCAAGACCACCATCAGGAAAGTCCAGACCTTCATCAACAGCTGCCTCAGAAGGATTCTCCGGATCCGCTGGCCTGACACCATCAGCAATGCCAATCTTTGGGAAAGGACCTTCCAACTTCCTGCTGAAGAAGAAATCAGGAAGAAGAGATGAGGCTGGATAGGGCACACCCTACGAAAACCGCCAACCAGTATCACCAGGCAGGCGCTGAGGTGGAACCCACAAGGCAAGCGGAAGAGAGGCCGTCCAAGAAACACCTGGCGACGCAACCTCCAGGCTGACACCACCAAGATGGGCTACACCTGGAACCAGCTAGAAAAAATGGCCCAGGACAGAGGACTCTGGAGATCTGTAGTTGGCGGCCCATACCCTGATAGGAGTGACGGGCAGTGAATGAATGAATGCCTCGTGAAAATAGCCTTGTCGGAGGATTTGTTTATTTGTCAAGCATTACATCATCGTAAACCACAAGATTATTAATATTGCTAACTAGATAACCGGCGGATGGTGCATTATTGACGTTGGTGATAAATTCAACACTTGTATCGCGTTCTAAGAAATAAGCACGCAACTCGAATGAATTCCACGTGGCTTTCATAACATCGCTGGTCCTAAGAAGATAGCTCTATTTGATAACGTTTTCCAATATCGCCCATCTCATTATAAGGTTGAGCAACAACTGAGTTTTACCAGATCCATACGGACCAAGATTATTGCTCGAATGCAATAAAATTTGTTAAACGACGTAAGATGCTTGATGGATGCATGTGCTGGTGTCGCTTAAACGTCAATCACGTTCATATTGTAAGAATATGTATCATTTATAATCACAAGTCTATCTTATGTTGAATACAAGGCGGAGACGGATACAACTGGGTTAAGAGCAACAACGGTAAGATATAACAGGTGAGCACTTATAGGTAAATGTGCAAAATTCGGCACTGAAAATATAAGATTGTGAGCGGCGACGAGCGATCAACGGTCGTTTGCGATTAGATTGCTGTGGCACTCGGGAGATTACCAGGCACTCCATGGATTAAGTACCGGAGGCGGAAACCTCTTTCAGGATATAATTAGTGTGGTCCAGGAGCACGAGTTGATATTAGACTTAACGACAAAAATGTTCGCCAAAACCAGGCGTTGCACGCATATGACGTAGCGTATAAAAATATAGATCTGCAACAGCATAACACTGATACGTTTAAGTTGATAAAAAAAATGAAAACATGCGAGGATCGTTCGCCAACAGATTGATAAGAATGGCTATGAGAGGTAAGTTAGCCGTGTGTACAGGGCAATTAATTCTCAAGTAATTAATACTGGAGTCGATTTACTATAGTCCAATAGGATACTGGAATGGTACAGAAGCGATCAGCAAAATTGCCGATTCCGCGGGTGTCTCGCATGGTGTTGCTGAAGATTAGTTGTCTCGACAGGCAACGTATCGACCTTGTCTAACGACACCTAAAACGATTCAACATGGACGGTTGGATGTCAGCACTCCCAACGACGCTCATCAGGCAGATATCTTGTTTTTATTATATACTCATATTTTTATCCGTTAATAATACATTGTCAGAATCGTGCAATATTTTATTATACTGAACTAACGTGCAACTTCATATTGAACTTATGTGTACCCGATAGTGTATTAGGAACTACTTTGTAAACAAATCATGTACACTCTTGTAGTAGACGCTTTACGTTTAGGTTGATTAAATTTATTTCTGAATAAACTAAAGCAGATGTTTCGTGAACTGCCACATACCAGCTGTGTTGGCACATTCTGCGTTAACATTTGTAATACAATGTTTCGGATTTAGGCTAGATATAAACACCAGACAGGGTCCTAACAAATAGCACGCAAGTGACAAGGCATAAACTATCTTCTTTAGCTGGTAATAAGAATGGCAAAAATAAACTTAGTTTTACATCATAAATTTCCTCAAAATGTACTTTTTTTTAGTTATGCAAATCCGATTTACATGAGTGATGTCATGGGTTCTCAAGCTTGATTACACATTTCAAAATTGTACTGTAATTTCAACTATATTTCAAGTGCAATTACATCTTCAGTACTGCATTCAATATGAAATAAACATTATATTCCATAGTCTGTTTGATAATTGCAATAGAAAGACTCTCTCGCTTATTCAGTACGATGTATTTAATGTACAACTGGCACAAATAAAACCAGTCAATAATCACGAAATATCGTAGAATCGACAAAAAAAAAAAAAAATCTATTCCAGATCAAATGGAAAAGTTCCAATGCGCATTCACTTACAATATGACTCCAAATTTCAATTGTAAGTAGACAAAAGCGCCCTTTCTTTTGAAAATGATGTATAAGTTCCAAATTATCTATGCAGAGTTAAGTGCGCATTAATAATGTTGTTGTGTAATGGTGATTCTGCGCTTGTGTATTTACTTTGGAATACGGCATATATTCGGCTACATTGTTTCTGGCAGGGTATTTTTATTTCTACAATTAAGCCTTGGGTAGAGTAAGAAAATTAACTAATAAAAAGGTTACTGCTTTTGTATGGGAAAATATGTACTCGTTTTGTCAATGGATTTACTGCACTCCCAAGATCATGCAGTATTTCCATCCGAAAAAGTCGTTCACATTTCCAATACATATGCAGAAACCTATAATTACCACATGACATTATCACTTGCACATCACGCAAACGACAGACTAGTACAGGCAAATACGCGCTAATGGTTTTCGACGTTGCAGGCAGATACAATCAAGCGAAGCCGCTATTGACTAAAACAGCAACTGAAGTCAAAACAGCACAGAGTTCATCCAATTAATAGAGGAAAAAGTTTGGATAAAGGGACATCACCGCTGGACCAAAACCGAAAAAAAAACATCAGGAGAGAAACAACTTTAAAGAACCCAGGACAAAGGAAAATGATGGCTGGTCCGAGGGAACAACCATATGCTGGGACACCATGAGAACAAGATGACATTATGGGCTACTCAAACAGACAAGAAAAAGCAACACAGAAAAGAATGCAATTGCTTTCATTGCCTGGTTAATAGGGTCCTCATTTGGTACGTGAACCCTTTTCGAACAATCTATTTCACGAACCCTGACTTGATCATTTGTTTGCACAGTGTTCAAAATTAACAAGCTATTTTTACCAAACAGTGACTATAATTATTAATGTTGCATAGACATCTTAGTATTCAAACTTGTTAGGGACTTAATACATGTACACTTTGTACTACAAATATTGTGAAGTTAAAGATAGTTAAACAAATTTTACGACTTCATTGATTTCATTTAATTGTATATGTTGCTCACAATATTGGTATTTTCCTGTCCATTAGTAATAACTGGACCAGATTTGAATTAAGCACGGAATCACGATGTTGGGGCTGTAGGACATCCTTGGACTTAATGGTACCTCTCTTTTATTGCCACAAATCGGATAGCTCCAAAATGGCGGAGATGTGAAACTAATTTCCAATACCTCCACTTTTGTCACTGCGCACCATTAACACACCTAATTGGCTGTTAGGGTTGAGTGTGTGTTGAAATCAGACGTGAACATTCCGCAATACATCGTGATCGGGCATTATTTTGAACGATTTAATCGAACACTTGTTGAGCGATTATTTAGACAGCAGTTAGCCCATCAATTACTGAGTAAGAATAGATCTCGTGAAGGATTATGGTAGACTATGGCACGCGATATCCGCGTATAACAACGAATCCACGCATGGATTTGCTATTAAACATGTAGATGCAATCACGAAGAAACACGTACCGCATAAGCAGCGAGACTCGCTGGTTAGATTAGACAAGTGCTGGGCACCAACATGACAGTCAGGTATTTATATGAGCCTGGTGAACTTGAATGTTGTAATAAAAAAGCAACCGATCCTATCTACAGCATAACCACTCATAAACTTTCCAGCGTGATAAGATCTACAGGTAGGCCTGCAATCTACAGAATAGATTCGGAGGTTCATCGGCGTGGATTTGTCCGTAAACGATTGCAGGTAATACTGAGAATATATACAATTATCACCGGTATGGATGCGTACTAAAAATGCACAATAGCTTCTCGACGTCGGTTACATTGCAGAAATGTCAGTGTGACACTTCCCCCTGTGTGGCCGAGAATACTATCGATTATGTCCACGGTAAATTGTCGTGCGTCATTAGGAAAATATTTCCACAACAGTATTGGGTTAAATCATGCGTAGTGATTATTTTATCTTTCCTTCAGCGTTATTATAAATTGAACATCAAGATCAAATTCGCATGTATATTATTTTTGTCATCTCGCTGATAGCCAGCTATATTTTATTTACCGTGTCGGGATTTTATATTGTGGAGTGGTGGATCCTACCTAAAGTTGATTAAAAACCATCTTGGAAGAGTCGTAGACAATTCTCCACAGCTGAGACATTGTTATAACTCTCGACACTCCAAGATATATGTCACCATTCGAAACGATCATCGACGCTTACTTCCTGTGAATGCATGGAGACGAAGCTGTTGAGGGGAAAATAATAAGACACGTAGAAAGCAGCAGTTTTAAAACAAAAACAAAATTGAAACCAACAATAATTTTGCTTAAAAATAGATCGACTTCAGTTGTTCTATTGACATCCTCCGTTAGTTAGTGTGACATGTATAATGGATGTGCAGATACATCGGACACTTTGCTGGGTCAATTAAAATAGATGTGTGCAGTTTTGTTAATAATGTTATCAGGTAACACTGGGAGCAAAACTTCAAGGAACGCTATTCTCTAAACTTTCTAAATTTTCAAGGGCGGCGCTGCAGCGGGCACTGTTTTATTATGCCGAATAATAATTAAATCAAGACTAGTCGATATACAAATGGCCAAAATTAGTGTTAGAAGAAGGTCATACTTAGACACGTGTCTGAGTTTCTTCGTCTAAAATTAGACCATGACGAGGAGTCAGATGACGCTTCAGTGTGTACTGGGAGATGAATACAGGTATACATCGAATTAGGGGCCCCGAATGACCGAGTGGTCTAAAGCGCTCTCCTTTATGGATCACTGCCATCTCACCTCTGTCTGCGTGAGTTCGAATCTAAGATTCGGCTAATGTAGTTATGTGAGAAAGCCTGCCAGTACAGTAGCTTCTCGTGAGTCGGTGGTTCTTTCTAAGGGTTTTCCCGGGTTCTTCCTCCACCAATAATACTGGCCGCCATGTATAGCCTTTCGTGTGCTAAAAAAATGGCGTTAAACCCATCAACAACAACAAATACATCGAGTTATGTTTACGTTAATGTATTTGGTAACAAAAGATTATTTAATGCTGTCGCCAAAGGGATGATATCGTTTAAATGCATAGTAATGTTTCCTTAAAGAGTAAAGAAAGTTTCATTCGCAACATATAACGCAAGTCATTTTGATTTGTAATGTTTTCGCAGGGTTATTCACTATCTTTCAGAGTGAAAGTTGATGCTATATCTGGATACACAAAGTAATTGTTTTGTGTACAGGCGAAAAAGGCAAGACATTATTGAATAACATTTTGTTTGTTCATTCTTAGTACAGACTTTCAAATTTGTATACATTTACAAGCTTTTAATAAATCAACTTCTAACAGCATTTTTCAAGAATTGAAATACAGCAATCAGTTGTTTGAATCCATTTCTAATTGTCTTTTTGTCAAGAATTGGAACTCGGCCATCAAATACTAATGCACAAGATATGGCTGCTATCAAGAAATTAATTTGAAATCTTTCTTAACTTTCAATATATGGTCATACAAAGAAACATTTTTATCCGTCTTCATTTCAATGAGTCTCTTGATCAAACTGTCATCTGTGAATCTTGGAAAGTGCGTTATGTTATGGCATCTATTACCCCATTCAGATCTGCAGCTCCTAAAATGCTTCAAAACTGCGAGTGTCTTCGGTATCCACATCCTGGATTAAATATCGAAAAAAAAACAACAGAAACAGATTTTATAAGAGATTATATTATCGAACTCCAAAGAGAATCCCGGAGAAACTATGGAGCGAGAGATCGACTTTTGTAAAGAAGAATTATTAGGAATTTGTTATAGATGAAGTATTTGTTCTGGAACTAATTTTTAAACCTTTTGAAGTTCGCCAATCATTCTTTAGATTCGAATGCCAAGTTGGTTTATGCCTGATTTTAAAACAATAGTAACAAATGTTTTCAATTTTAATAGTAGATGTACAGGACTCGTGTCAAATGCCGAATAAAGGTTTTATTTATATTTTACTTTATAGGTGCTGTTGTTGGTATTGCATAGTTTTAAAGTGGTTTTTAAGTAAGATTCGTGTATTTTGAGTGCTTATTTTAAGTGCAAATTATGGAAAGTGGGAAATAATTACATTGTTTTGTTAGCTTGTGCTACCAAGTATTTTCGTACCGTTAGATAATCATGCAAATGTTGTTTTATTCACAGAACATCCTCAAGTAATTAAACAGGATCTAGAGGACCTTGATACCCAGATAATATTTTTTAGAATTACATGCATCGTAAAGGTCCTAAAGTTTATTTGGAGCCTTTTTTAATAGACAGTATTTATTTAAAGTAGGTTTTCTATAATCAAGGTTGTTAGTCAGTTATGAAAATAGTTAAACAATCTTAAAATACACCGACTCCCTCGTGGTTAACTGCAGGACCTCCTGCTCATGCGTATGTCAATTTATGTTGCCTATAATCAAACGGTCTAAAAGGTCATCTCTAAAAGTGATAGAATTCCACACGGGTAATTCGTCTCCCATCCGAATACCTTACTGGACATGAGACGCAAGCGGATCCGATAAGCTTCAACATGTTTTCATAACAGTTAATTGCATCACTAAAACAAAGTATATACTATAAAGTATTGTGTGAAAACAACCCTATGTTAACGATCGCTAATCTTTATATCTTGTCAGTTCCGCATATGTCTGATAGCAATTATTCTCAAAGATACAGATATATTTGATCTGCGTAGCAATGACTTGTTTGTTTGTTTGATTAGGATTTTTAACGTAGCTTTAACAATTTTTCAGTCATATCGCTACGATGTCTGCTGTGAGGCAGTTTAGAGTGATGTCTAGCACTGAGGCATCATGCCGCAGACATGTAGCATGATGTCCCCACCCAGTCACATTATCCTGACACCAGGCCAACCAGTCCTAACACTAACCTCTTAATGCTGAGCGTCAAGCGAGGCAGCTGTTAGTACCATTTTTGTAAGTCTTTGGTATGACTCGGCCTGGGATCGAACCCGCGACCTCCCGCTTCCGAGGCGAACGCTCTAACCACTAGGCCACCGAAGCGGTTTTTGCAATGACTTGTGATTGAACCCTTGCAAAATCATAAACATATAAATGTTATAAGTTTGCTCGTAATCAAATGAGAAACGAAGTCTATTAAAAACAAACAAATCCAGACAATCATATGCAATATCCATCATTAAGATGCGCAGAGTTAATTTGTTATTGAAGTAAGCCATCGTGATATACTCTTATATTCTCAAATCATGTGTTTATAGTACCCCATCATCCTATTTTAAACACATGGTATCAAGGATATAAAAGATGCACAAAACTTGGTCATTTCATTCAATGATTTATAAGTTCTAACCTGTTTGTCTCCAGGTGATCCCAAACGCTATCAACTTACTGGCGTCACTAATCAAAAAGGAGTATCTTTAGTAACGCGGTTGCCATATTTACTTGGATCAGTTAATATTCTCTTATAACAGATGTGATACAGTTTTTGAAAATCTCAAATATTCTGTAAATTTTCAATTTCATCTGTTTAAACACGTGGATACGAGAGTTCCTCTACTTATTGTTTGAATTTTTCCCCCAGAAATATTAAAACTAGACACTGCAAACATTGGATGCAGACGACATATTTTTGACCGAAATAAACTATTCTAGAAACCACAAAAGGAAAGCGAGCAGTAACTTTGCTTGTTTACATTGGGAGCTTCCGTTAACGTCCAAATGCCTATATTTCGACGGTGTTCGAGACCGTTGGCAACGATCATGTTAGAAATTATTAATCAATGAATGAAATGACTAAGTTTGGACTACTTTTTATTTCCTTGATGCTTTACATTTTTAAAATCGGTAAAGGGTACAAACAAACGGAAAATTGTGTGGATACATTACCAAGGTACGAGATAAATACGTTCGAAATAAGGTCTCTCTTATAGTATCAAGATCAGGCAAAGACAAAATTACTTGTTAGATATGCAATGCCAAAGGTGACGCTCGTATTAAAACTTGTCCAACATCTATTTCCCAAGTCTGTCAACAACTCGGGTCAGAAATACTGACTGACGTATCGCAGTTCAAATCTGATGTGAAAGATAGGTTAAGATAAGTAGATCTCGTTCATAAATAATTCATTTGTATAAGCCCTCTCACTAAGTTTGATCACATTTGCATCAAAAATAGTTATCAGAGTCGTAACAACCGGAGTCAATCAGATGCAGGATTACCTCATTAATTGGTTTGGTTCTCAATCGTGACGACTCTCTTCTAAGATATTGATGATGTAACCTTATATGTCAAGTCTGATTACAATCGAAACATAAATATGGCATACAGAATAGGAACGAGGTCAGCCATTAAGGTGTATGTGACACTCATTATCGAATTATGCCGAGATTTGGATAACATCAACTCGTGTTTCAAATTTTCTGCAAATCAAAGCATTGAGATTTCCAAAGTAGTAACAAGCCATTCTAGCCGTATGGACGACGAACGACAGCTCCAGAACTAGACTATAAGCTGGTTAATCATTGGTTCAAATTCATGTTTGTAGCCGCGGGCGAAAATCAGGTAACCTATAGTCGAGTGCGGACACTGTGCTCTGTCAATTATTTTGTTAAGAAGGACGTTCAATAATAGCTCACGACGGTCTTCCGACCTAATTGTACGCGGTGTTTTGCAATAGTCGTATTTGATGAAATAGCCGTAAATAGTAGTTCTTGTCCTTGGAGCAATAAAGATGTCACGTGTGTTGTATGACAGGTACGACCGATGTACATGCAAATATATAATTTATGGTGAAACGTTTAATTGATTGACTCTGTGTGTGTGTGTGTGTGTGTGTGTGTGTGAGAGAGAGAGAGAGAGAGAGAGAGAGAGAGAGAGAGAGAGAGAGAGAGAGAGCAGGGAGTGATATTACCTTCTATGTCCTTTTGTTGGTACAGCGTTGTGTGTGCTGACAGAGCCTGTCTCAATCCATTCTGGGATTACAATGTTTTTAACCCGATCTTGCATTGTCCGTGTACGGTTCGTGAACTGTGTAATCATCAGTGTTTCGTTTTCATTCGTTTTACCCCAATCCATTACGTAGACATCAACGAAGAAGGTGAAAAGACTTACGTCGTGATATGTCTTTCTAAGGCGATTCTAAAAGAAAAGAATACGAATGACAACCATCAGCACATGCGAGTTATTTAATGCTAATAGAATATATGGGTCGTTATTTCTACGAAACTAATTTTTAACACTTAATCACCACAAAATAAACTCTGTGTATATGGTCATTAATTTTTCATATCAATTAATTACGACAATTTTAAATACAGCTGGTTTCATGTGAGTGTAAAAATGGTGACAACTTTATAGGGGGGGAGAGAGAGAGAGAGAGAGAGAGAGAGAGAGAGAGAGAGAGAGAGAAAGAGAGAGAAAGAAAGAGAGAGATTATTATTATTTGATAAAAGTGTGTGTGTGTGTGTGTGTGTGTGTGTGTGTGTTACTTTTAACGTAGCAGTTTATAGTGATTTCTAGTTTAGCACTGATGCATACATGCCGCATCTGCAGTCACATTATCCTGACACTAGGCCGACTAGTCCTGACACTACTAACCTCTTAATGCTGAGCGCAATGCGGGACAGCTATCAGTACCAATTTTGTAAGTTTTTGATATGATTCAACCTGGAATATTTTTGTTTGCTTATTTGATTAGGATTTTTAACGTAGCTTTAACAATTTTTCCGTAATATCGCTACGATATCTGCTGTGAGGCAGTTTATAGTGATGTCTAGCACTGAGGCATCATGCCGCAGACATGTAACATGATGTCCCACCCAGTTACATTATCGTGACACCAGGCCGACCAATCCTAACACTAACCTCTTAATGCTGAGCGTCAAGCAAGGCAGCTGTTAGTGCCATTTTTGTAAGTCTTTGGTATGACTCGGCCGGGGATCGAACCCACGACCTCCCGCTTCGGCGGCGGACGCTCTAACCACTAGGCCACCGGAGCGGTCAACCTGGGATCTACTCCCGCCGACGCCTGCACCCGATGGTAAAATTGCTTTTGTGTTTATTTTGTTGTAAAACGAAATGAAATCTGCATTACTGATTTACAACGCCTTCCGTTTTACAAACAAAAATAACATTTTCCCCAATAATTTCATAAATACAATATATAATCATGTAAATTGAACACAAATACCTCTTAAATTAATAAAATCAACCAAAGTTTTATGGAAATAAACTTTTAAAAAATAATATATACTATAATAAATGAAATATGTCGGGCATAGCATGAATAACGTAACTAAAAGCTCCTTTAATCAGTTTCAATCTACTCCAAATAATATAGATTTTCTTCTCAACAAAGCCTTGCCTACCTGTTTGATCGTTCTAGAATCAAACATCTTGAATTAACGATCCAATACTTATAGATGTATATTAAAACAGATATGTTATTTATTACCTTTAATCAACACCCACACACTCGCTCATCCACCCACCCCACCCATACCTCAACCCCAAGACACATTAAGAATCGTCCCTGTTTAAATTCATTTTACACATCAGAGGATTTTGTATTAAAAACGCACGGAGCATTTTAACTTGAAAATTATCGAATCTATTATCTATAGTAGATTTTCTATTATTGAGAATAATGTGTCTCATTCCATTGGTTGAATGTTATTATGTTGTATGCATCGACTTTTGACCTTGGAATTTACTGGCAGTTTATAATACCTTTTCATATTGACAAAACTTTTGTATATTTCCCACGTCTTGTATATTTTTTATCAAAATATAACCATCATCTATGATCACATTGCTGAGCTATAAAATAGGATAATACCTAATAAAATTATGTTTCTGTACACCGAAATTAGCAAAATACAGTTTGTTTGATTTATTTTTTCTTCATTTTAAGTGATCATGCAAGTACCAAACTGAACTCCCTGCATCCAAAAAGTCTTTCACAAATATGGATTTTCTATTTTCCAAATATTCTAGTGTTTCCAAAAAAAACATTTCTTTGCGTTCCTCTAAATTTAGATCATAACACTTTGCATTAGTAAAGATATTTTCACCTGTGCTATTTTTCCATTCCAAGCAGTATCTTTAATCGAACAGTCAACCTGTTTAATAAATTCTCTTGGTATTGTAAAAATAGCTAGAAAATGTATTTACCATCAATTGTCTTGGTACTATGAAAATAAGTATGCATCATATATACATATATAATGACTTTACCATCACTGTTGCTGCCAGTAAACTGTATATTTCTTGTTTTCCATGGGATATATAATTTTCATTGGAGTGTACTTTTCAATGTTTATTAGTTTACGACATAGGACACTTATTAAATATAGACAACCATTTCGATTATACGATCACCAACTAATTATCAGAATATCTTTAGAGCCATTTTAATTCAAATTTTGAATAACATCTGAAGTCGGGAACATTTTGACTTATCTTTGCGGAACTTTTCATTAGTAATGATTTTTTTTTTCTCACCTCTGCGCATTTTCCATTCAAGACAAAGTCGGTAATCAAATTGTACTTTCTAATGTTTACAAATGTATGTAGCAATTCATTTGTATGGTATTTTCTACACTTATTTTAATCTCTTAAATAAATTATAGAAAACAGGTTACATTATCTTTCATGTATTCCGATTTGTTATAATATCGTCAGTGTATTCGTATATCCGTCTATTCTTCTAATTTGCACTCCAGTAATTTTACCATTAGCTCCGTAATTTAATTATAGTATATCAATACTACTGCATTATGTTTCCAGAATCCCTTACCACGCTCATTTAGCAAATGATATTTTCATTTAATGTTATTTTGAAATCAAGAATTCTACCAATGACATCTCTACCATCATCAGAATTTCTAGCTGTTAAGAATCGGAAATCAGAATTACCGTAAGTAGTTGATATGTCACTCATCGGATAGTGTTTGCCATCGGCCTATATCTAATATACCAGACTTTTAGTGTTAAGCATCGGCCTATACCTAATATACCAGACTTTTAGTGTTAAGCATCGGCCTGTACCTAATATAGTAGGAATAGCATTTATTCCGATTGGTCAAATGTGGAATCAGGGGTGGGGTGATCCCTGAGTCGTGGGGGGGGGGGGTATAGTCTCCGAACGAATGAATTTTAATCAGTCTGGGAAGACCTCTGCAAGAGAGGAAGTAAAAATACCTAGTAGACTCCGGACGTACTTTAAGGAAAGACGTCCGTAAAATCGGGTTCCAGGGAAAACTGAATTTGGAACGATTGTAAGACGCCAAAAACACAAGGAAAATAGTTTGTTTGGAGAGAGAGAAATAGCAAGGAGGTCGAGATACAAAGGAGGAAAAGAATTTAGAAGTCAGAGTTGTAATAATCCCACGTTCACCCAGAGGGCAAGTTAAAGTCGAGACGCAAGCAGAAAGAACAGTCGACGACCAGGTCATGTGAATTTACCAAGCGGTCAAATGTTAATGAACACTCGATTTCGTGATGAAATTTGCTATCAGCTATTAACGGCTAAATTTGTCTATTTTATTAGTGTTTGAAATTTAATTAATGTATCTATTATTTTAAACTTCGGTTTTAATGTGCTTCTGAACTAAGAGTATTCAGAAGGAAAGAAAATTGTAATTTACTGTCTTTTCTTCTCTTGATTTTTGATTAAATTCTTTATTTATCTTTACGGGGGCTCGTGTGTTGTCTTTATTCAGGATACCGACTCAGATTGCCATATCCATTCTATAACCGGGCAAATCACACAGTAGAGGTCATTCCTTAGATAACGAGTATTAGCGGGAGGCGGTTTCGAGTGTTGTTTTCCAAGTTGCGCAATACCTCTGACCAGTGGCTTGTGCAATATTGTACCAACAGCGCTTGATACCGAAAACCCCCGTTACAATGCCTTTCAGTGTTAATCATCGGCCTATACCTAATATGCAAGCTTGATCAAGTTAATCAGCGGCCTACACCTGATATACCAGACCTTTAGCAAACATCATCGGCCTGTACCTAATGTAACCAGTAAAAGACTTAAAGCAATACCAGCCAGCCATGGACAAATAATTGCACTTTGTTCATAGTACATTAATTTGCTTTTCTGTTAATCTTAGTATATTACTCCCAAATAATTAAGACGGCTGAAACCTAAATGCACCTTGCTGAGGTTGTACTTTTTTTCTCCTTTATTGCCATATCTCAATTTTTCAATTTGATATTGTGATAAACTAGATTTAATTTCAACCTCTGGCATATAATATTATTATATGTTATTATATACAATGATCGTGAATTGCAACCTTCCTTAATTAAAACATGAGACGGCTGCATTGCCTCAATGACACTACCACCAGCTGCAGCACATGTTGTTATAGTAAGAACTGTTCATAGTGGAGATAATAGTTTTCGTATGTTCTGATGTTGTAAATGGCATGATAGTACTAATAAACCTTGATTTGTTAGGTTCTTTAACAAATAATTGTATTTAACGTTATGTCTCTATCACTCCACAAAGCATAATATTTATAACATGCCGCATCAGCCTCGCCAAATACTAGAAGTAACAGATGAAGACTGTATCCTCTGTTGACTGATGTGAAATAATAAAGTGGAAATCTGGATGTAACGTTTGGAAATCATCTATTGAAATAGAAGCGCTGATGTCAGTACCATTATAGTTGTTTACTGCATCAGCTACACCATACATTCACGGCTAATATTTAAGTGTGTTGGTGCAAAATTGCATGTTAGTGCTCTTTCTTGATATTGAAACGAACTGACACGTAAAACTATTTGTCTAATAATAGCATTAGCTAAACCATTGAGTGCAGCGAGCTGGGAAAGTCGAATGAATGCCGTGAAACCTCTTTTTCGCTATCAGCTTGGTGGCATCTGTGTCGCTGTGATAGAGATATATTATGACGACTCTAACAGGATCATCTTGTAATATTTCACGAGCTGATGAAAAGGATCTTACAAAAACTATTTCTAGTTTCAAGTTTCTTGCTTCTCTTATTGTGTCGTACGACATATTGTTTGAGATAAACATAGACTAGCAAACAACTTCGGGCGGAAATATTAGCCATACATGGCGCCATTAATCAATTTGGAGAAATTAGAAACTTTCTCGTAGGCCGCAGGAGTGACGCTGAGCATGAGAAAACACTTGTTAGGATTGATTTTTTAGTAAAATTAATAAGATTACTATTTTCTTTAAATTGTATTATTAAAGCAATGTTTTATTCATTTATAGCAAAACGTTGGCAACTTAAATCATTAGCTATACGAATGTACATTATTGTGTGGAAATAGGTTATAAAGCAAAAGTCAGTCAGCTTCTAAGTCTTATCAGTGAAACATATATTTTGTAAAACCAGGCATTGGCAAAAATCTTACTGAAGTCAGTCAGCCCCTAAAGTCTTATCGGTAAAACACAGAACAAACTTCCATACTGACGTAAATACAGAATGGTTCTTGTCTAATGTTGGACAGTATCTAATGTTTGACGGACATTGCTGCTGGCTTAATATATTAAACATGTTGCTGATTTAGAATATTTAGGGATTATCATGTTCGGACGTAACTAATGCCAAACGAACTACAAATCTGAGTTGTACCTTATGTCAGATGACGTCAAATTAAACCGGTTTGGACCAGGAAAAACTGATTTTTACTTGGTGAGAATAAACATCTATTTCCAAGGGTACGTTAACCTGACACAGGATGCATATAAAAGACCACACATTTAAGGGTCAGGTCAGTTCCGTACCGACAAGGAAAATAGATGTTTGCCTTCTCATTACAGGTAAAATAATTGTATATTCGTAACTTCTTTAGAAATAAGTATTTTTAATGATTGAGATTTTAATGGTAAAATTGTTTTGTGTGCAACATTGCTACTGAATTCTTTTATTGATAATATATTGTAACGGAATGTTTAAATGTTCTAAAGAATTATTATTTAATTATATTTATGTATTTTTTATTGTAAAGGTTGAATTCGCTACCAACTTCATGTTTAGATTTAATATTGAAATAAAGTATTCTTTAAGTAAGAAATAATATTATCTAGCAATATATTCTAAATCAATATTCTATTTTAAAATAAGTAAAATGCATTTCTTTAAATTAATTGTTACACTAATTATGGTCACTACATTTTTATATCTTGGCTATCTTGAAAATGATTGAAATTAACTATTTGTATAATATTCTAAAAAGTAGAAGTTATACGAATAAATGAAGTTGGAAAGCTTAATAGGAAAATATAATATGTATCGCATGAACTTTTATTATAAAGTTTTTAGATGTGTTTCTAGAATGTAGTCAATATATTTGTGTTGTTTAATTAAATAAAAAGTCAGTTCCGTACCGACAAGGAAAATAGATGTTTGCCTTCTCATTACAGATATAGCTGATGTAGTGCAGCTGGTTTATCATCGCGGCGACGGCTATCATTTCAGATATAGCTGGTAGCTGGCGACCTTATCATTTTAGTGTAGCTGTCTTATCATCGTGGCAGCACGCGTTTAAGAGAGAGCCTTCTTTCTTCTTCTCTCTCTTCTCTCTTGTGATGACTACAACTACTTTTCTTTACATAACACACTTGTAGATGCGGGTAAACGTGCGAAAGAGTTGTATATACTGGCACTTTTAAACCAGACGACAAACTCATTTATAATCCGAAACAAAAACTTAAAGGGAACTTTTGATTGCTGTTATTGACACACAAGTACAATTGTTTTGAAGCAAATCAGTTGAGTACTTGGCATCCTATATGGTGTTCATAGTTTGCAAACTATACCACCAAAACAAACTTCGGAACATTACATGAATCTGGAGCATGCTTTGCAATATGGTGAATCCAAAGATATTGATGTCTATGAAGTTAACTGCATGTGAAGAAAAAACAAACAAGATGACAGGTAGTGTCCCCAACAAAGCTATTATTCTCCGCATTGTCTTGACGCTCCTCCTTCTAGTTTTGAGAGACGTTTCTCCAAGCTCTAATTGGTACAAACATACATGCGAAAATCAATGTTGCAACAAGGAGTTGTTGGGCTAGCTCCTTTTAATTAAAACATGACATTGCTCACAGCGTTGACATAGTGGAACATGTTTTTAAATTTGCTAAATCGAAAGCCCAGAAAATTACATTCTAAATTATAACGTGTCACTATGTGTATTGTGTAGAATGCATGTGATTTATTTTAAGATCCATGCTATGTTGGGCAAAGCAACAACAATAACAATGTCAACACCATCAGATTATAGAGTGATTAAACAAAACCTATTGAAGACGTGGTCTAATACCTACCACAAACTGTTTCAAGTCTTTATCTTGCAGTGGAAAAATAAACTCATCAAAATCAACTACGCCCACAATAGAGTATCCCGCCAATCTGTCCATGCAGTCGTAGACCGGTATTTGTTCATCAGACCAGCCCTGTCCAGTCTTTTGCCCGAGCTTCCGGTTGATTGTATCTGTTAAAAGTCGATTGGATATTTAGAGAATAATTATTCTTAGACTTTTCTTTCATATCTTGCTTTAAACACTATATTGATATTTCACGCTATAGTTCAAGTCTACGATGCATATTAAAGTGACAGAAGCTAAGGTCGGGCCTTTGCCCCAGCTAGCATAGAGATCTCTTCAGATAAAGTCTATATGAAAAACGAAATATGTCAATCTGATATGACAGTTTGTTTGATAACAGTGGCAAAAAAATGTGTATAGTATCGGCGTTTTAGGCATGCTTCATTGTGGAAAAAGAAGAAATACTAGTAAATGTTCTTAACACATTAACCCCTAGCGACGACTTTACGGGGCATGAGGTAGTAGCCTACTTCCAAGGTCTGTAGCGTCAAGGTCATGCATGATATACTAACGTGGGTGGTATTATAGAAAGCTAGACAGATGAAGCTCTACAATGATAGGAAATAATCTGGACATTTTAGTTGCACTACAAAATACAGATGGAAAAACCGATGTTTTTGGACCCGCCTATTTTCACCCAAAATTCGCCCATGGTCGGATTCCGAATTTGTGACTTTAAGGCCTCAGATCTACGGCAGACCGGTCTGAAGCGCACACAGACAGGTGAACCTGTGCAAAAAGTAGGATAAGGTAGACATTTTGAACAAAGAGTCTTCTCCATACGAAAATTATGGGTCAGTTGAGCATGCGCCAACAAACTAACCAATGACAAACATTTTTTTAGCACAACTAGCCAATTGTCTAATGGAATATTACTTGGTAGTCGATGTATTAGGATGTATTCAGAAATAGTCCCAAAATGTGTTTCCTACTCGCATTTCATGCGAAAACAGCAAAAACCTCCAGGGGTTAAAGAGTTAATATTCACTGAAGAGTATTTTATTAGTAGTGGGGCTTATTCTCAGTTAAATGTATGGTATATTTAAAACTCATAGACGTTATAAAGACAAAAGAACGCTCATGATTAACAAAGTAATTTATCACCATGATGTCACTCGACATCGGTCACAAAATACACGTCATGTATGTTTTGCTTTCTCAAGATCATTGTTTCGTTTTCGTTATATAGCAAAGATTCGACCCCATCCCTGCCCCGCCAACATCTTCATAAATCTATCAATCATAAATTCGTCCGAAAAGGAAATAAATATTTCAAAATTGCTTGATATGGTTTTCACCTTTCGATCCAGATCGTTCGAACCAATATCTTGATAATAAGTCACTGTCGTAACAAGTCAAGTTGTAAATGAAAAATGATATGTAATTTGTATATTTAGAATTTAAATTAGAATGATATGTGCTGGAAATCTAAACATGACAGTAGGGTATTTCTTTCTTCCAGATGTGGCACAACATATTTGAGCTAAAATGTATGTCATCTTTCTCAGTGAACGGCATAGGTTTTGATTTTGTCTGCGTGGTCAATTTATATTAATTTCAATATCCTTCGACCGTCATAGCAAAGCAACTGCGATAAACAACGCAGAGCACAATCACCCGCGTAAATTAATACGTTTCGGTGATTGTTCAGTGTCACCATTGTAGCATTTTATCATTTTCATTGATTGTGATTAGATTTGAAACAGCATTATATGTATTTTTTCATCAATAAAATCACCTTCACCCAATGTAACGCCAACGGCTAATAAAGAGAAGAAAAAAACTAATTCATAGTTGCATATTTGCAGCAACAATTCCACATGCAACCTACTTCAAAGCCCATTTTGGCGCCCCCCCCCCCCCCCCCCCATCCCCACTAGTCTGATCCTGGCATTTCTAAAGTTCAAAGCAGTCCTAGGTACTCATATATATTCTGACCTAGTCGTCGTGAAAATTCTCCTGCATAAATATCATTAGGATCAAACCAGTCAAGAAATACTTACCGAGCATAGGGAGATCGAAAGGATGAATTTCCAAGAAACCTGATTTTTGGTAGTGTTGCAAAATTCCGGATGTAGTCGAGGACAAATTATTAACAAACACAGCAATTTTGTCCACTCCTATATTCTTATTGTATTCTAGCCACTCCGCGGTTAAAATTGAGTTTAAATTCCCAAAAGCTACCTTGGCACACAATGCTAAGGTATTGTTTCCTGGCTGACGATATGGAAACACGGGCGCCACGTATGTTGAGATGTCCGAGGTACAAGGGTAATTTTTAACGGTTAGAGTTACTCCCCTTGGTTTCGATAACTGATTAGGGTTCACACACTCAAATCGGAAGCTCTGAATCTTTGCTTTTACATATGTTGAACTTTTTCTTACTTTAGAATTTATAATGATTCCATTGTGATACAAGAAACAGCACGACAAATTAGTCTCCGGTATTTGGGAATGTTTCCACGCTATTAAGCCAAAATTGGACCATGGTGCTGTGGATTCATTTTTAATCTCCGAGTTATTTAAACCTATCACCGAATAAATGAAAATATCTGCATGCATAACACGGGTGTATATGTCCTTTCCACCTTTGAATTTCATAAAGTACTCAATGACTTCAGTCAGATTCACTGTCATATATTTCCCGAATAAACGTCCTGTTGTGTTTTGGTCAAAATATGCATTTCCTGTCTGTACCATCTCAAAAGCATTAAAAAGATGCTGAAATAGAAGAAATTCACAGAAATTGAGAATGTCACATTAGTGCTAAATTTTAAATAAAATTTAAATCCTATTTTGATAATTTCTATATATTTGACAGTCTTTGTCAGCAGAAACATTTCTACAAGTTTAATTAACTTCATTTCGATTGAGCATAGATTTATCACCTGAATAAAGAATACTTTATATTGTTTGAGCAAATCGTAGAAATAATGTTCTGAATTCGGTGACAACTGCACAACACTTAAAATGCCGATGAGATCGCCAATAACTATAATCCTCTATATACGTGAAAGCACGTTATCTCCAAACCACCCACCCCCATGTATCAGTTGATCGTTATCAATCGGTATACAAAGCGTTTACTAATTACCAGCTGATGATACTAGCTTACGAGTTTCAGCTGGGTACTATAAAATGTACTGAACTAACCTTCCTAAACAATTGGATGCTATGTCAACATGCTTTTTCCATATGTAACATCACGATGACATTGTGACGTAATCAAGTATTATTCGTGCTACATACTGGCAAATTAATGTAATTTTGATAATAATAATAATAATAATAATAATAATAATAATAATAATAATAATAATAATGAGGGCTTTGTATAACGCCTAATCATTAGAAGCTCCAAGCGCTTTACCTCTATAATGATATGACTAGAAAAAACAAACAAAAAACAAAAAGCCACCATGAAATTGGAAAACATAACAAATACTGAAAATATTTAAGGTACAAAACATTATTAGGTCTTTAAGTTTGTTCTTGCAGTCGAAAAATGTGAGTTTTAAGAGCACTCTTGAAAGGGATCACTGTGCCTTTGTGTCTAATCTGATGTGCAATTCGTTCTACATTGCTGGGCCCTGGTATGCAAAAGAACGTTGTCCCTATGACTTCGTTTTCATAGAGAGGAACAATGAGTATACGATTGTCATAAGAGGAGTGTATTTTGCTGTTTGCTGGCGTGTACACAATTGTGAGGCCGGATGTGTATGTTGGACTGGAGTCCGTCAGTGAAACGTAGCACAGAGAACAAATTTTGTGTTATAATCTGGATCGAATGGATAGCCAGTGTAGGGTACAGAACAGTGGGGGTGTGGGGACTCTGATCGTGTTACTCTACCTATTATCCGAGCAGCTGTGTTTTGAACATTTATATATTTCTGGAGTAGATATTGAAACGAATCAGACAGAATTGAGTTACAATAGTCCAATCTTAAAAGTACCAATGAACACACGAGTGTTTTAGTGGCATCAACTTAAAGATATTTGCGAATGGAACTGATGCGTCTCAGCTCAAAATATGCAGCCTTACATATGTTCATGACAAGTTGGTGCAATGTGAGAGCACTGTCTATGATAACACCTAGGTTTCGTACTGACTGTGTGAATTGAATGATGGTGTTGCTGATATTTATTGTTTGAGGTACAGGATGTGATTGAGAAAGTCTCTGTGTTGTGATCGGAGTGGCCTCAGTTTTATCATCATTCATCTGCATCTTGTTACATGTCATCCATGATTTCACATCAGAAACGCACCTCTCTACTCCTTGGTTGGTAGCATCAACTTCAGTTGGGTGGCTAGACTAATATATTTGAGTGTCATCAGCGTACAGTTGGTGAGACACTGGGTGATGATCTATGACACTTGAGAGCGGCTGAGTATATAGAATGAAGAGAACAAGGTCCAAGAACAGACCTATATGGAACACAACAACATAGATAAACTGGGCTGGAGTTTATTCCATTTGCAGATACAAGCTGTATCCTGTTGACTAAGTAGGACTTGAACCACTGTAAGGCTGTGTTCTGAATGCCAAATACATGCTGGAGACGGTGAAGTAATATATCATGGTCTGTTATGTAAAATACTGCTGACAAATCAAGGAGGGTGAGGACTGTAATCTTTCCACTATCCAAAGCAGAGAGAATGTCATTAAATACTTTCAGAAGAGTACTTTCAGTACTGTGGCAAGGGCGATATGCAGACTGTACATTGCTAAAAAGACTGTTTGAATTCAAATAAGATACAAGTTGGGTTAGAACAACTTTCTCTAAGATTTTTAAATGAACTGCAGATTAGAAACTGGGCAGTAGTATTTTTTTAAATCGTTATGGTCTAGTGTTTGTTTCTTCAGCAGAGGTTTTAGCATGGCAGTTTTGAAAACTGATGGGAATTCCCCGGATGAGAGATATATTAATAACATCAGTTAGTGAAGGTATTATTGGGTCTAAGCACTCAAGCAGCAGTGATGTTGGAATTGGATCAAGTTCACATGACTTTGGTGCACTCTTCATCACGATTTTCCGTACTAAATCCTTAGAGACAAGTTCAAATGCTTGTAATGGTTGCCGCTCAAATTCTGTATCATAACTATATGGTGACAACGAATCAATTGAAATTGTGTTGTCAAGCGAATCTCTAATGGTTTGTACTTTTATCAAGGAATAAATTTGCAAATAGGTTAGGAAGGTCTACTGGAGAGAAGGTAGTTGGAAGTGGCGTACATTTGTTTTTTTTTTACATTAGTTTGTTAGTTATCTCGAAGAGCTCTTTGCAGCTGGAAGTCTCCGTGATCTTAGTACTGTCGTGGGATACTTTTGCTAATTAGACTATGTTTGTAACGTTCTTCTTAACGGCTTCATAGATTTGTTTATGAATAGTGAGTCTGGTGAAAAGCCAAAACCTCTCTGATTTACGGCGATGTATTTTAGCAGTGCGAAGCTGGTCCCTAACACTGCTACACCACAGAGGACACTTTTTTATTGATACTCTGCACGTTTTGGCTGGGGCATGTTTTTCAAGCAATGAACGCAAGCAGTTATTGAGTTGTTCTGCTGTAGGAGGTAAGAAAAGTTGTTAGGTTTTCTTAAAAATCATACAATAGTTTGGTTCTATTTATGATATGGAGGTTTCTCATAGTAGTAAATAAAGGTGGAGGGTTAGGGACTGATACGTCGAGACGGCATATAAGGCAGAGGTGATCTGATGCAAGTTCGTGGGATACAAGGGTGGATTGCAGAATAGCACAGTAGTCATGTGATAAATAGAGGATATATGCTTTTTCTGAATAGATATATAGAAAATATGTGCTTTGATTATATATTACTTCAAGAGATATAGAAATCTATCAGTGATAGAAAATTGAGATCGCTCAATTGGCAATACCACTTTTATCGCCACTGGCTATTTCGCTGAAACTAATTCCTAAAATGAACAGATTTTAAATGTGTTAAATGAGGTCCCTAAACTGTAATCAATGATGTTACATCAAGCATTGCCTAAAAACAAACTCTAGATAGAAAATAAATGTAACAGATTTCAAATAATAACTTTTTTAATGATTCTTTTTTTATATTACTCATAGAAACTTTAACTGAACTTGCATGGCGTGTTACAATGTATCACTCATAAGCTAGAGTATACTCATAACACTCTTGGACAAAAACGGTCCACGTTTTAACGAAGAAAAAAAATCGTGTTTAAATAAAGCTATACAAATCTTATTTGAAAAGGATGGATAAATCGGGGGAGTTGATTAGCGTTGATTGCAAACCAAAATTAAGTTAAAATCGAAGATTTATGCAGCGTCTATGCCAAATTCGAATGCTTGTCTGCCAAAGCCACAAAAAGACTTCTCGTTTGAATGTAAAATATTAAAAACAAAGAACTAAAAAAATCATTCAGCTTTTTGTTTAATTAAATATTTACGCACTGTCATCTGTCATATACAACGGCTCTGTCATGTTTCTACATTACACCACGGACTTTTCCACTGGCCTAGTGGTTAGCGCGTCCGCCTCGGATGCAGGAGATATCGGGCTCGAAAGCCAACCGAGTCATGTTGTTGTTTTAGGGTTTAACGCCATATTTCAGCACACGATAGCATGTATACATGGCGACCAGTATTATTGGTGGTGGAAGATCCTGGATAGAAACCCCGGAAAGAACCACCAACCCACGAGAAGCAACTGGCAAGCTTTCTCACATAACTACATTAGCCAAGGTTAGACTCGAACCCACGCAGAGGTGAGACGGCAGTGATCCGTAACGGAGAGCGCTTTAGACCACTCCGCCACTCTGGGCCCCTCCAACCGAGTCATACCAAAGACATAAAAATGGTTCTTGCAGCGGTCTCGCATGGCGCTTAGCATTAAGAAGTTAGCGTTAGGACTGGGCGGCCTGATGTTAGGATAATGTATCAGTGTTGGACATGAATGCTACATGTCTGTGGCATGCCCGAGTGGTAGATATCACTACAAACAGCCAAATTGCAGACATCGCCGTGTTATGACTGAAACATTATTACACCTACGTTAAAACTCCGAATCTTACACACACACACACCGTATCAATCCTCACATGGACTGTGTTAAAAAAAATTATGTTTACTTTTGCATGAATATATTCATTAATTTGCCAAATACACAAATTAAAGCTTGATGTATCGCTGTCCTATAATTTTTATAAAATTGATGGACTACTTTTTATCGAGGAAGTGATACAGCTATTAATCGCACTGACACAGAATGGAGAAAATCCCTGAAACAACTCGACTAAAAAAATATTTCGTCATTCATGACAATAAAAATAGTGTTTGACCCACTCGAGGAAGTATATGTTATTCACTAGACACATAGAGGATATTGTCCTGTTCTGACTAGATATAAGGAAACTGTTCACGACTGAAATTGTAACTTTGTATTGTCACGAACGACAAAGAGTTTCGTTATATATATATATATATATATATATATATATATATATATATATATATATATATATATATATATATATATATATATATATATGTATATATATATGTATATATATATATGTATATATATATGTATACATATATAATATATATATATATATATATATATATATATATATGTATGTATATATATATATGTATATATATATATGTATATATGTATATATATATATGTATGTATGTATGTATGTATATAGGTAGGTAGGTAGGTAGGCAGGCAGGCAGGCAGGCAGGCAGGCAAGTATGTAGGTAGGTAGGTATTTAGGTAGGTAGGTAGGTATGGGGAAAGAAAGAAAAAGTTTGAAGATTGGCAACTTACATGTTTCTTCACTGTGAGCACGAAGTAAGAATATAATATGAAAGTTAAAACTAGCACACACAAAATGACCAATACCCAGAGAATCCGTTTAAGTATCATTCTGCATCTAATTCTTTCTTTCCGACTCCAATAGTACTGGAAAAAAATATAGAAATTTTGTATTATATATCAATATCATAATGAAATGTAATGGGTCGAATCAGTTATTCGACTACAAAACTGTTAAGCAGGGTGCAGAACATCACTAGCAGAATAAACGTACACGATTCAACACTGCTGATAGAACAACGTGACTTGTATATGGACATAAGCACAAGCAATAGTGACCTACAAGGCAGTGGCGGTGTGATGTTTCGAAGCGCCCGAGGACTAAGTTCTTTAGTGGCTCCCCTAGCGAGGAGCCAGGGAACAATGTTTCTTAGAGGCGACCCTATTCTTTTACAGAGAATAATTTAATTGTTAGTTTCCGGCCTGATCTGTTTACCCCAGCTTCCTCCTAAATAGGTTGTATGAAGAATTGTCCCAGTTACACTAAGGTGAAGGTGAAATACTAAAATTTAACCTGCATATAAATCTATACCGTCCACTTAGCCTGGCTTTATAATCCCTTCCCTCATCTCACTGTCAAATGAAACAATGATATATCCAAGTTAACATGTAACCATGTTTCTGCCATTTCTGTTTTGTCATGAATGTTTTATCAAGAAGTGTTTCTATCACGAAAATGTTTCAAGAGATGGTATGATATTTCAGATGCAATGAGCATTTCATTAATGTAACAATTCTAACTTCCAATATCCAAATAGTAATGCTGATAGTATTGCTGAGTAATTTACCTCCATAATTAATGAAATCATTAAGGAAATCGTCCAATCTCAACTGATGGCAGCCAGTGTTGTTCCAGATGATAAAAATGGTTCAAACTCAATCCAGATAAATGCAGACCAATATCAATTTAGCCAAGTATATCCAAAGTATTTGAAAAACATGTTTATAATCATCTCTCTGGCTTCCATTGATAGTTCTGTAATAAATCATTTATATTTACGTTGCCATTTAAAGCATTTGTTAGAATTTTGTGATTGATAATGGGAAATTGTTGTTGTGGAAATAATCCTCTGCCCGAATAATTAGCCAGTTGATTAGCGGCAAATGTCACAGAGATCAGTGTTGATGAGATTTCATGATGGCATGTTTTAGTTCCGTCAGAGACGCATATGTAGGCCTTTAGACAAACAGTTTCCATAAAATCTAAGATTATGTTGATTGAATCTGTATATCCACGTTTTCTATTTGCGGCAGAGACTGATATCTCTCTCTCTCTCTCTCTCTCTCTCTCTCTCTCTCTCTCTCTCTCTCTCTCTCTCTCTGATATCTTCCAGCTAGAGCTAAATCCATTAATGATATTGGTGATTATTGCCCAGATTACCATTGTGTATTTGGAATTTGGTGACGTCAGATACTAGCTATTAACAAGTGTTGGCACGAAAGCAACTTAATGTACTCCAAATGTATGTTTTTACACTTGTATTTAGGAAATTACTAGCGAAATCCTCGTCTTTAGAAAGCAGGGAACTAAACCTATTACCATATTACCAAACACCGATTTTCCCCTGCAGCCAAACAGACAATACCTTGTACAGAGATAAAGGGTATAATACAATATATCAACAAATTAAACACTTTAAGCACACGATCAAAATGAAATAATCCTGTGACAATGTAGAATGTTTCGAAAATTCCATTAAACAAACGATACGGCATTATTCTCCAAACCGAATAAATTCCACCGAGATGTAAACACTTTGGGCATGAATGATTGTGGTAGACAATAATGAGACCTTTTGTTCATGATATACTTTAAGGTTTTAAATTTATCCCTTTGTAACAATGCGCATTTGTAGGCAACTGGAATGTCTGTAAATTACCTGGCGTATTTGCTGCATAAATAACCTCGAAACAAATTATATATATGAAAACTACACGTTCATATTCGAAGCCATTTCTATTTTCCTAAGCAAGATTTATGTACTTATCTCGCATGTAAAATGACCAAGAGGCCTTAAAGATATGGTGCACTATCCGAAGTATATATACAAGTATATTCAGCACTGGGTTAACTGCTAAGAAACGAATCTGAGAAAATTTAACAATGCTTGTTACAAAACGTTCTTTTTTATGTCAACTGTTCAGCTGTTAAAATAAAATCGAGTTTCTGACATTCACCTGGGAATTCATCAATATATAAAACTAGAATCCAACATATATCTGGGATGTAATCAATTGATGAAACTAATATCCGATATATATATTTGGGATGTAATCAATTGATGAAACTAATATCCGATATATATCTGGGATGTAATCAATTGATGAAACTAATATCCGATATATATTTGGGATGTCATTAATGAATGGAACTAGTACCGATATCAATCTTGGATATCATTGATAAAACTAGTATCTCATATCTATCTGGGATAGCATTAATTGATGAAACTAGTATCCGATATCTGGGAATTCATTACTTGATGAAACTAGTCTTTGATATCTATCTGGAATTCAATAATTGATTAAACTAGTATCTGATATCTGGAAATTTACTGTTGAAGCCATTTACATTAAAATGTCTACTTAAAGCTAGCTCTAAATGCATTGGATAATTTATGCTTGGATTACCTTCTGTTATATCTCTTAAATGCATAGATCCGAAATTACTTGTTAAGCTCCGCCCCACTTAGAGACTGTTACTGCGAACCCCAAGCTTCCCAATAAAATGGCTGAATCATCACAGAATACAGGCACCATGTCAGATTCTCCCGCGCGTATTCCCGAAAACATTTCACTTAAATGCCTCCTGATCGATATAAGTTTCGAGTAAAGTGTTGTAGCAGGATTTTAACTCCTTTACGCACGAATATATGCACGATATCAAAGTTTTGGAGTTTGAAAATAAGATTCACGTAGAAGCGAGATGCTAGTCAGCTATGAAGAAGAACCAGCCTTCGCACCGTCTGCATATCGAAATTACGGAGGAAAAGTGTGAAGATGCAAACTGTTCATTTAAAATTGGGCTCTCTACATTCGATCTCTATAATCAGTATTGTGCAGACGTGCCATTAAATCCCTCCCTCCCTCCCTCCATACCTACCTACCTACCTACCTACATACATACATACATACATACATACATACATACATACATACATACATACATACATACATACATACATACATACATACATACATACATACATACTCTGTAACATCTTAGATACGCGAGGTTTATTTTAACGATCTCAAAACTCACAAAACGTACAGTTAGATAGATAATGGTGTAAACAGCGTGTACTCTTAGTTTCATATTTTATCTTTTAAACCTACCATTAATATTTAAACTTTGTGACTAAACTTGACTTTCTTCAGCATGCAACAAACTAATGCAGATTTTGTATATAAAAAAGACAAGGAATATTTTTAAAAATACTTTTTAACTTGCAGGAATAAATTTTTAAAAAAAAATCGTTTGAGAAAAGTGTGCATACCGTGGCAATATTTATAACATTTAGTATATATATATATATATATATATATATATATATATATATATATATATATATATATATATATATATATATATATATATATATATATATATATATATATATATATATATATATATATATATATTCCATGTACCAGCGACAATTTTATAACGAGAATACAAGGGCGAAACGTTACAAGGCGAATAAGCAAATCGACCCAATGCGAAGCGATGCATACAGAATGGAATTAGAGCGAATGTACCCGAAGCCACATGCAATATGCATGCACAGTAATTTAAGCAAATATTTATCTGCCATTTTTAACCAACAGGTAACATTGGTCCACCCAAATCGTAATTCAGTCAATAAAAATTCACGCGCGCTTCGTACGCGGCTTACATTTATAACAAACATGCCCCTGTTGCCTAGAATCCAACCATATTAATTGTGTGGGGTCAGGGGTAAATTTTTACTTGTAAAATTTACATGATAGCGTTTATCGAGACAAAAGATTTTTGAGAATTTTTTCGCTCCTGCATTGTTTTTTGTGAGGAAGACCAGTATACCAAAAGCCCTGGACCTATTTTTAATTTCTTGCTAGCTCCTTAAAATTTTACGAAGTAAACATCGAGTGAAAAATAAAATAAATTGTATATAAATCCTTCTTATACAAATTCGCAATTAAATATGACTACTGCTTGATTGGTAGAATTTAAAAAAAAAAATAAAATATCAATTTTAAGAAAAACCCCAATGAATTCGATAAGCTAAAGATTATGCTTAAGAAGAAAAAAAAACAGCTCACAGGATGTGCTACAATCTTCCATGATGATATAATTATGTAACAAACATTTTAAAGTTTCATTAATTAAAAATGGATTGTAATAAACTTACATTTCCTGTCTGATTTTTAGATATTAATATACTTTGTAAAATGTGTTCATACTTTGTAAGGTTGTTACACGTGAATATCCCTTATAATTATGTTCCTACATTTATCGAGTCTGTTTTTACCTTGTGAGAATAGTATAAGCACAATCTTTGATTAGCCCTGTCCTCTGCTCTCAGTGAGACGCTTGATGTTCAATGGTTACCACTTCATAACAAGCCTTTCCAACATGTAGTCCATGATTTTCTAGTATTATTCAATGTATCGTTTCGGTGAATCACATTTCCTCATATTCGGTTTTAAAAAACCGTTTTAAAATCCATAGCTTCTTTACATCAGGTGTGTTGCCGATTTAAAACTCCATTCAGACCATTTCTGTCACGTTGTCATTTTTACTATTATCACCCAATTTTTCCTAGTTAGGTCTGAAAACAAGACAGGTAAACACGGTCTATTGCCTTTTAACGATGTATAGTGTTGAACCAACGGTTAACTCGTTTCTGTAAACAGTATTGGGTGTCCTCTTCAGTCACGTGACTCTCCTTGGATATTTCTGTCGCACATAAATACCTATGCCCAAAACGTACTAAACCTGGATGGAATAAGTGACCGTTATTTGCTACGATGGGGTTAGTATTTACCGGTATACTGGCATATTGCAGTGTTCTTTTTTTTTTTTATGGTTTAACGTCATTTTTCAGTACAATATAGGCTATACATGGCGGCCAGTATCAATGGTGGAGGAAGAACCCGGACAACCCCCGGAATGAACCACCGACCCACGAGAAGCTACTGGCAAGCTTTCTCACATAACTACATTTGCCTGTTGGCAATGCATACCGCAATACGATTTTCCGTACCGCGATATTCTGATGGTCTTGCTTTCATCTTACAAGTATGTGTATTCCTCACAAGTTATCCACTTTAATTAAAGAACTGTTTTCTTTATCTCCACAATTACCACAAGATTACAAGAAAATGTCAAATGCGACGCACAGGACCATTATTCAGTATTCGGGCAACGTTTATAGGAGTTGGGTGGGATGGGGGTAAGTCAAGACCATTTAAAAATGATAATTTATAAACTTCACTCATCCTCATGTGTTTTTATCTGTTTATAATGGCATTACATAATCAGTAAAGTTACTCAATCCAGAGATCACAGAGTGAAGAATGATGTTGCCTTGTTCAGAAATGAATCACTAATAATATTAGCTAAGGAATCATCGAAGTGGCGAAACGCTCAACAGCAGAAGTTTCCAATCCTTGCATAAGTAGGCCGGAAAAGCCTATGCATTTCTGCAACTCCGGTGCCGTCGGAAAGTCTGTAGTACAGCAGGAGTTGCAATAAGTTCAGACATTGTCGACATGCTAATGTTCCTCAAGAAAACATGCAATGACTCTTTTAACGTCTTGCTAAGAAAGTAAAAACGATAGTTTAAATGTGTACATACATTAAAACAATGCTGTGAAATTTAAATTAAAACACAGACTTGAAATAGCAATGAGATTTTTATTTGCTGATAATTTTACTGCTTTCTTGTATTTGGATTACTTTGGTGATCTAGTAATTTAGAGCGTCCGCTTCTGGTGCGGGAGGTGGCGAGTTCGAACCCTGGCCGAATCATACTAAAGACGTCTAATAATGGTTCGTACAGTTGCATCCATAGGTGCTCAGCATAAAAAGGCTAGTGTTACGACTGGATGGCCTGGTGTCAGGATAATGTGACTGCGTGAACATTAAGCTACATGTCTGCGGCATGATGCCCCAGTGCTACACATCGCTATAAACTGCTACACTGCAGACATTGTAGTGAAAAGTTGTTAAAGCTGCATTAAAATCCATCTATCTCTCTCTCTCTCTCTCTCTCTCTCTCTCTCTCTCTCTCTCTCTCTCTCTCTCTCTCTCGGTAATGTGATACGTATCTTATTAAAGTAATTTGTTCACGTATTGCTCTCCTTTAACTGCGCGACAAAAAACAGTCAATTACCCCTCTCTGGTACGCTATCTCTGAACAAATCGTCGCGTTTTAAATATGAGAACTTTTAAAGTAATCTCGTACACAGAAATACCAATTATTCTGGCTAGGTATGGATGAATCATTTGTATGATATATTTTTACACTTTTTTTTTACTTTGTACCATTTATAATTAAGGGTGTTTTGTAATTCCTTGAGTGTCCTATCATGTATGTGAGGCAGTTAAAAATGAAAACGAATGCAGAAAAATGTCAGGCATTTTCGTTAAAATCAAGTACTATTTCTTTTCTCACCTATTTCCAGCTATTTTCCCCTGGGTTTGCAACAGGTTATGACGTAAGTTGTTGTTGTTATTGTTGTTGTAGGGTTTAACGCCATTTTTCAGCACACTTTAGGCTATACATGGCGACCAGTATTATTGGTGGAGGAGGAACAAGAGAAAACCTACGGAAAGAACCACCAACACACGATAAGCTACTGACAAGCTTTCTGACATAAGTACATTAGCCGAATCTTAGACTCAAACCCACGCAGACAGAGGTGAGATGGCAGTGATCCGTAACGGAGAGCGCTTTAGACCAGTCGGCCACTCGGGGCCCCTATATGACGTAAGTGCCTAGTAATAATACACGGGAGAAAATAAGTCGCCAATAATGATATATGGTAAACAGTTAGAACTGTCTTCATCTCCAGCCCGAAACAACAGACAGCTTCAGCAAAATTATCTTGTATAATGAAAAATCTGCATAAATACAGGAACATTCGTACCAAATATAATATATATAGTATGTAAATATTAGTAACATAGATGACATATATAATAGTATGTAAATATTAATATCATAGATGACATATATAATAGTATGTAAATATTAGTATCATAGATGACATATATAATAGTATGTAAATATTAGTATCATAGATGACATATATAATAGTATGTAAATATTAGTAACATAGATGACATATATAACAGTATGTAAATATTAATATCATAGATGACATATATAACAGTATGTAAATATTAGTATCATAGATGACATATATAATAGTTTGTAAATATTAGTATCATAGATGACATATATAATAGTATGTAAATATTAGTAACATAGATGACATATATAATAGTTTGTAAATATTAGTATCATAGATGACATATATAAAAGTATGTAAATATTAGTAACATAGATGACATATATAATAGTATGTAAATATTAATATCATAGATGACATATATAATAGTATGTAAATATTAGTAACATAGATGACATATAATAGTATATAAATATTAGTATCATAGATGACATATATAATAGTATATAAATATTAGTATCATAGATGACATATATAATAGTATGTAAATATTAGTATCATAGATAACATATATAATAGTATGTAAATATTAGTATCATAAATGACATATATAATAGTATGTAAATATTAGTATCAGAGATGACATATATAATAGTATGCAACTATTAGTATCATAGATGACATATAGAATGTAAATATTAGTATCATAGATGACATATAGAATGTAAATATTAGTATCATAGATGATATATAGTATGTATAAATTAGTATTATAGATGACATATATAATAGTATGCAAATGTTAGTATCAAAGATGACATATAGTATGTGAATATTAGTATCATAGATGACATATTGTATGTACAAATTAGTATCATAGATGACATATATAATAGTATGCAGATATTAGTATCAAAGATAACATATAGTATGTAAATATTAGTATCATAGATGACATATAGTATATACATATTAGTATCATAGATGACATATATAATAGTATGCAGATATTAGTATCAAAGATAACATATAGTATGTAAATATTAGTATCATAGATGACATATAGTATGTACATATTAGTACCATAGATGACATATATAATAGGGTGTAAATATTAGTATCATAGATGACATACATCATACGGTAAAGAAATTATGGTGACCAACTTTCTAATAGAATCTATAATATATAAATTATGAGCAAACACCTTCCGCCACCTTAAAGCCTTCACAATTTTTAAATATGATGGAGTCGTTCACATCCACTTTTTAATAATATTACATTTAATGAACTTGAACACGTAGGGCAAATAATAATAATAATAATAATAATAATAATAATAATAATAATAATAATAATAACCACAGTTATGGTTTTGAAAAACCAATGGCATTGGCTGAAGTGCAAATTAAATGCAACATTGGGAACCTGCTGCAGATATATACTACTTCCCTTTTACATCCTGGTAACATTAACTATATACAAAATCAACTGAGTTGTGAAGGAAGCTGTTATGTGGACTAAAATGCATGGCACGTTACTTTAGAGTGAGCTTTATTTTTTAACCTAAAGACAACATAATTAGTAGGTTTCAGCCTTATTGTAAGCGAAAGTCATCAACAAAGCCTATTACAGGTCTGTGAGTTAAAGTCATTGTAGAGAAACAATTTTTCTAGTTTCAGTCACAGTGACAGTGACTTCGACATTTAACCTTTTGACCTCCAGATCAATGTTATTCTGAAGAAATTGTTTTTTCTCATTTCAGTCAGAGACCTTGACCTTCTTCCTCATCCCAAAATGCAAACTATTTACAAAGTCGTGTCTCTTTGGATAACTCAAATTATCGTACAGAAACAAAAAGGTAGCATATAAGCTAATGTTTGACATAACAAAATATGCTCCACACTATGGCAAGCATGTATCAAAGTATACAACATTATCCCTTTCCTCCCCATGTAAGCTTTTCTACGCATTTACATTTGCGCCCCACGCCCCGGTCTACGCATGACTAGGCTTTTACCTTTGCCCCACATCTACGCATTTTACAACATTATACAGTATCCGTCATGAATATGTTACATCTTCCAGATGAATAAAGTTTAAAAGCAAAAAATCAATTATGTATTGTATATTATGGAAATCACCCCACCCCACCCCACCCCACCCCTTGTGTTACTTATATAGCTGTTTAAAGTGACAGAGAATCTGAACGATTTTTGTACAGAGTAGTAGATAGATTGAATAGATGAATGATATCAGCTCGCGCCTTTTAACAAAAATTGCGAAGGTCATCCCTCGTAGATTGTAAATGAAAACAAATCATATGCCGTATATACTCTAACATTCTACCTTGATACTTGAACGTATATCAAAGATCACTGAATTCTAGATTAAGGTAATTGTTTTTTCCGCATCTATAGTTACATAGGGCTCACCCGATACCAAAGGCTGTTTATATACAGATTGTTGATTACGATACGTGACATGCACTATTTCGCCTGCATAGATAGCAAGGCTATTAGGAAGTGTTTGCTCTAAGTGTTGGATTTTACCGTGAACTTTTTTCTTACGTGTGCCAGCAATATGTACAACAGTGAAACGCTGTAGGTCCCATATCATCCTACAGCGATTATAGCGCAATCAGTCCCTTTACGTCTACAACAATCTTCTCAAACAGGGCTCAGAACTCGTCCCCTCAGACAAGTCAATTGCAATAGCTACATGCAGAGGCTTAGCTGGGGGGGGGGGGGCAGGGGGGTACATATGTCCCCGGGCGCCATACTAGTGGGGGCGCCAAAATGGGCTTTGAAATAGGTTGTAACGGGTAATGGTGATTTTATTGATGAAAATAATGGGTTTCAGAGTTGGGGGGGGGGGGGGGGGGTGAATGAATATTGTCCCCGGGAGCCAAACATTCTAGCTACGCCTTTGGCTACTTGCCCCTGTCCTCATTATACTCAGCACAGATTATTTCTCCATTACTCTGCTTACTATTGGACTTAAGCACCACATGGAAACTCGATACTAAAATGAGACAAGCCATGGCATGATTATGTTCTAATACATTGTTTCTTCGATCAATAAATACATAAGATATAATGTTTGTACCTCACGAAATTGTAGGTGCACGCATAGCCCTTGATTTCGAAGTGGCATTCGCGTTTACCTGAAACCTTCATTAATCTATGTGTCATAATGTTTATTCCCAAACGAGCTATCACAAATCTGTATGAGTTAGATATAGGAGACGTTAAGAGATAGAGAATGTCAACATTTTGTGATTTTCATGTTGTCAGACATTGCTAGGCTTGGTCCGGAGCACCAGTATTGTCAAGACTTTCCAACGTTATTAATGCATTGTTACGTCAAGATAAGGACGCGAGTAGAAGTTTATGAAAGTATGTAATTAATTAAATACAAAATATAGATATACTTAACAATATACGAATGCTTTGTAGGTGTTGCCAGTAGATACAACTGAGTGTTCCCGTTGACGTCAACGGATTCGACAAGTGTGCTTAATATGCTTAAACGTCATTATGAATGTTCACGCTAATATGGCCACAGCTATTTTAGGTGGACCTGAGCAAATAATGTCTTGGAGACGTTGCTGCGTTGTTTACAAAAGAAGAGGTTTGGATCAGTGTTTGATAAGTTAATATACATCCCGACCAGGCTTTTTTGAAATGCTTCCACCGTACTTTTGCTGAACAATTATTCGGATATCAGTACACGCAGAAATTGTGAATGGCGTCTCGTTGTCGGAGCGCAGTGATCTCGCAAGAGGTGAATATTACTTTTATTAGTTAATCAAGATTCTGAAACACTGTACTATGTGGCGGGTAAAAATACAAAGAGTAGAGAATTTATACAAGAAGAATTGCAGGTTGTTCATGCAGATACGAAGGTACTGCCGGAGTTTATTTTGAGATATGTACGTGCCCGAGCGTTAGATAGTGAAGACGTCAGTAAATATCCACCACTTGGTGCCTAGCGGGAAAACACGTTAGTGCAACGATACATGTCCATCCGAGAAAAAAAATATATAATCATTATGATCTTTCTGAAATTCACCCGGAAACTCTTAGTCGACTGCATACAAATATCCAAGTTACCAAGAATGGCATGGGACGCATTGATATAATAAACAAGGATTTAATTGGCGCTAATGATTAATATTGATCAGAATATGTTTATTGCAAGTGGTATTAGTGGATAGTAAGCCACAGTTACCCGAGAGCTAGCATCCCAGGCATACGCATATACGATTCTGCATCCCCAAACAATACACAATATATCATTGCACAAACAACTTTAATGGGCAATAAAGCAGCCCACTCTAATTGGTGGTTCAAAAGGTCGTACCGGTATAGACATTTCAAGTACGACAGTAACAGTGGTGTTACTCTAAATCGACTTCGTATAAGTATATAAATTCCTGGGGACGAGAAGTAGTGCGCGGGGTGGAGATTATACGTACGCATGACTGTATCACGAAACGTTTTAAAGCCATTCGTAAAACATTGGTACGCAGATAAGAATCATTATAGTAACCCATGTTTTGCATTTGGATGCGGTCCAGACTTTGTGTGTTGTTGTCAAAAATACATTTGCGAGACAACGACAAATGAAATGGCTCGGTGGTTGGTAACTGACATTGAGCACACATATGGACAACAACTCGGGGATGTATTTGTTATGATCAATATCTTTCCTACCATGATAATGGAACGTGCCTTTAATAGTTATCGGAGGCAATCTTTTTCCTCGAACAGGGAAAGATAACGTTAGCTACTTGTGTGACGGAGGCACGCAAAGGAACTATGTGAATGACTTCACACTAGTCCAAGAAAACGCGTCACTTCACTTCGTAAACGTTTTTCAAATGGACGGCCTATTAGCTCGTGGAGTTCTTTCCAGGACTGAAGGGCTGACGTATTTTTGCTGAAAGGCATCCATGGACTCGTGTTCAAGCCGGGAGAGAGCGAGAGTGCAACTGATAACAATTTCCCTAGTATGTAAGCCACAAGAATTTCCGTAATAACTCATGGACGAAAACGTGAAATTATGCTTGTCTCAGATTAACGCAGATGGCACATTTATTTTGTCTCCACGTGGAATGCTTTTGGCGGTTCTAAACAGTAATGGTTTGGAGGACAAAGTAGGATTTTATGGATTTCGAATAGTCTTCGCCGACCGCTTCTTGATGAGCATCTGGATCCCTTGCTTCAAAGTACGTACTTCCTCGAGTCTGACGGTACTACCATAAAGAATGGAGAGGAAGAAATGGGATGGGATTGGCCAAACGAAAACCATGGCAATTTCGATGGCCCAGCCATAGCAGGAATGGGAACAACGTAACGCTGTTTAAAAACAACAACCCCTCCACCCCCCTCCAAGAACCCCCCCCCCCAAAAAAAAAAAAGAGTCGGGCGCCTACCGCAAGTTGTCTGTTCAATCGGTGGCACGAGTCAAGAGAGAGAGAGAGAGAGAGAGAGAGAGAGAGAGAGAGAGAGAGAGAGAGAGAGAGAGAGAGAGAGAGAGAGAGAGAGAGAGAGAGATTTCTTCATTATTCGCACTGTACGACTGCTCCCACAACTAATTAGTTGATTGTCGTGTATAGGATTGGGATCACATTTGGTTTTCGGATTGTGCAGAGATAGATCAAATATCTCATTGTTTCCGGTCATCACGTCTTTGAGGGTGAACTGGAGATGATGTTGAGAGTGGTTGCTGCGCAGAGAGCAAGAGGGGCAGTCCTTGGTCTGCCTGCTTCCGTAATTCCCGTCTCTTGCGTCATAACAGTAGAAACGATCCCTGTGGAGTCTTGCAGGGTCAGAATTGGATGTGCATTGCCGGCCTTGTCTGCAAGACTGCAGATTCGCAAGAGACGCCAAATCTAATGAGAAGACGTGGACACTATATTAAATCGAGGTAGGAAATCGTGTGTTGAATTTATTTATCCACCGTATAGAAGCATTCAAAGTCAGATTGACCATAATATAGTTCTTGCCTTACACCGTGAGATCTATGGAGAAATTGTTGGAAAGGATTTACGATCAGCGAGAGTGAAAAGGATGATGGAAGTTGACTATCAGAAAAAAGGAATACTTTTTAATTACTTTTGAGACTGTTCGTAACGGATAGACATTTTCCTTGATTTCCTGACAGAATATTACTGATTTCAATCTGTCAGTGTATGGTGACAACGGGAATGAGTTACTTTAGCTATGTTATATTGCATTAGACGTTTCGATTCCCTTCATTAGTCAATTTTCTATTTATGTCCTAGTTTTTACTGTATATTAAACAATTTATCACAATCGTTTCTGTCATTGTGGGTACAAAATTTTATTTGTTTGCTTAGAGCGAGTGTTTTCCTCTTTTTCTAAAAGCAGCAGAGGGGGTGAATCAGTGATTTGCTCGAGACGTAATTTGCTCTAAATCTAACAAAAATCTCGAGAGAATTAATTCGAATCCTTCTTTATCAACCAAAAAAAAGATTACTTGCTCGAAACATAAGTTTTTCGCAAATCATACTCAAAGACCGTTTTCATCGTTTAGTCAAAATACGGTCTCGTCGTGATGTCATCGCCCCCCCCCCCCCTCTGCTGCTATGGGTTAATAATTTATTTCAACCAAATATTTGATCGAGTTTTTAGGACGAAAATCATTTATGATTTCACAAACAAACTAATCGCTAACACCTCATCTTGTAGATCAATTAAATTATTTGACTGGTCGGTGAGTCGGAAATTAATTCTCGTTAACGAATTATTATGGCATCGCATGTAGACAGGATTAATTGGGTTTTTAATAATTAGGAATCCTGGAGGAGCTGTTGGTGCAAACGAATAAAGAATATATCCCTGCTGAGCTTGATTTGATTGCTCTAGATTAATTTGATAGCTTCCTTCAATTGCATCACATGTTAAATTGAGCGCAATCACCGTTGAAATATTCACATTATGCGGGGCAATATGCCTACCACCACCATCTGGATCATTATTATACCTGAGGAGGACAGTTGAATCTGGTTTTTGTAGCGTCTTGATATCGGTTCTAACAATTCTTGTTAGTTCATCAGCGTTGTATTTGGGAAACTTGAAATTACGCAGATTGTCTTCTGTGATATTGTAATCGGTTAGGAATCGTTGTTTATTGTCGTTGTTGTCATTAATTATTGTTTGAATAATTAGTTCATAGATATATTCCATGTCAGATATAAGCTGATTTATTATTTCAACGTGTTTTTGCGATTTTGTTTTCCGTAGTTGTTCTAGTTGTGTTTCATATAATTGTTTAATTTCATTAAAATAACCACGGACGTCAGTTAGCGTAAATGAAATAGTAACAGATTAGTCGGCTGTTCTTTTAATGATAAAATCCCATTGCAATGTGTCTTTGTTGGTAAATATAAATCTATCGGCGATTTTTCCTTTTCTTATATCAGATAAATTATCTCTATAACTGGGATTGATTTCATGATATGATTGTACGTCCGTGGTTAAGTCGGTGGCGGATTTTTCCGGTGGTTTTTCAGGCCATCCTAACACTGTTCTTAACGAGCTGTTATAGATATCTACAGTGTATCCCTCTGTGCTTATTTCGATCGACGACGAGAGCGTCGGTTCATGAAGTTTAATAGCTATTTTTGATTCTTTTCCAGTGATTGATTTTATTCTACGCTGAATTTCAGCATCGATTTGCTCAATTTCGTACGACCCAGCTGGTAACGAAACAGTTTCCCACGCTGGAGTACCATCGGGTTTATTCTTATACGAGAACACCAGTGTGTTATTGGGTTGCTGACCGCCAAATGCAACAGATCTGATATTAGGCCTGCTATGATATACTCGTAATTTTGCCAGCGCGATCTCACGCACTGGAATCGGAGAAGGGAAGTTCACACTAAATTCAGGGTTTGTTGATGATATTGATATCATGCTTGTTCGTATCGGAGTGGTATTCTCCGCAATTCGTTGAAGTAGTTCGAGTGACATTATTGTTAACGCTGTCTTCAATTTCCAATTTCAACATCGCGGAGTTATACAACTGGGTCATCGTGGAAAATTCAACATCGGATATGAACGAATTATCTATCGACATCGAGATCAACTCGGATAATTTCGAGTATGCGTCAAATACCACCCGGTACCGAGCTGTATAATCGGCGAGTTTTTTCTGAGAACACGATGATAACTTTTTAGTTATCGCGGTGGCGACTGCCGCAATTGTTGTTGCCGCGGAGATAGCAATTGGAACTGCAATCGGAGCCATCATGGTCACCGTCGACAAAATAACCCCGGCGCTGACCATCACACCGGACACCGAGTATACGGTGATGTCGATGATTGCTATGCTGCGTCGGTATTTTTTCATTTTTTCACGATAGCGCTCAGAAAGTGATTTCAAGTTCGCGGCAATTCTTTCACGGTATCATATCGATATCGATGCGATTGTGATACCTCTGGGACTATTATCGGTTCAATTGATTTCGTCGATGTTATTACTATTTAAAACCCGCTAGTGTTTTCAATTATTCGATTGTGTACTTGGATTTATGGTCGATAGGGGGAATACCGGATACAAATTCTAGCGTCCAGGGTAGCGACTCCCTAACCCCTGCCGCTGGCCCGTCGGATGTAGTTATATCAATTCTAATAGGGGATCTTATTCGGTCGGGCGCTTCGGGTATCATATCGTTTATATACGTCACTGTGTTAACACCGCTTATATACATCGCCGGGCCGACTCCCAAATCAAATTTACGGCGATGTATTATTGTAAATCGATAACAACCCGGTATACTACCATATTTGCTGTGAAAATATAAACTATTTTCATTTCCTTGGATCCAATCAAAGGTCCCACTGGCAACTCTGTATACGATGTTATCAACGGTTTTTACGCGGTGTGGAATTTTTACCTTATCGAGTCGTTCGATCATTTTTGGAAAATCATCTTTGATGGCATTAACTGTTGTTTTACTTTCATCGATAGCCGCTTTAATTTCAGCGAAAGTCATGACTGCCACAAGTGGGGTTCCAAAAAACTTATCGACGACGTCGTTGGCGGGTTTTTGTACCTTTTCGGATTTTTCTTATAGTTTAAGAATATCGTCGTAAACGTCGAGATAGGTTTTATTGATTTCGGTATATTTCATCATCGTTCCATCGCGGCGTTTAAAAAATGAAAACAAAAGGAGGTTAAATCCAAAACCTTTTTGGGATTTATAATTCCCGTCGAGTTCAGAATATGTTGTCGTGATATTGTAACTTTTAGAACCCTCAAAGAACTTATTAACAATTTCGCTTGCGGTTTTTTGTTCGTCAATAGCTTTTTTAACTTCAGCGAGGGTCGGGCCTGTCAGAGATGTGGTTTCAGACACAGGTGTTCTCCCCAAAAAATTATCCACGATGGTATTAATTGTTGTTTGTCTCACCATAAACATATTAATATCTTTGAGAGTCATCGTAGACGTAGCTGGGACACCAAAGAAACTATTAGCGACGTAGGCATTGTGAGTATGCTTGCCAATAAACTCGCTAATTTCAGCGAGAGTCATGCCTGCCACAAGTGAGGTTCCAACAAACTTACCAACGACGTCGTTAGTGGGTTTTTGTACCTTTTCAAGATTTTCTATTAGTTTAGAAATATCATTGTAAATATCGAGATAATTTGCCTTGATTTCATTTTCATTCATCATCCTTCCCGCGTCCTTGTTAAAAAAGAATAAAGATAGAAAGTTTTTTTATTTCAGCGAGAGTCATGCCAACCACAAGCGGGGTTCCAAAGAATTTATGTACGACATTTTTGCGAAAATTGTTATAACCTCGTATAAGATCATCCAGCTCACGGCCGCGGGTGGCAATCATGCTGTCGTGGGCGTCAATCGCGTCGGTGATCGTAGACACAAGTTCGCCTGGTTTAAGTTGTCCATCGTTGGAATACAGCGCAATAGCGTTTTCAGCGGCGTCGCGCTGCCGTATCAAAATGTCATTCACGGATATATTACTGGTATTCAATTTACCCTGGAGATCTTGAAATACAACTATTTCGTTCGGGTCAACACTTGCTAAATTTAACGTCTCAGCGATTTCATCTTCAATTATTTTTTTTACATCCTCGATAAAACCCGCAGATGTTTTCGTGGTTGGTTTCAACATTGACAGAGATCGTCCCCAAATATCAATCATTATTGTAAAGACTCTAGTATTTTTAATTTATTGATTCTCTAAAATTACCTTGTAATTTCCCACTCGTGTATTTATTTACAACCAAATGAGGTGGTTTCTGTGACGATGAAATCTCCGCGAGGACATTTAATACTTCACGGCCGCATATCGGTGGATCATTTAATTGTTGTGTTGGCAGCGTGGAATAAAAAATCAGAAACTCTTTGAGTTTCATCGAAGAATTTATATACTGCATAAACTCGTTCGGTGGGGCTAGCCCATATGAATCAAAATAGACAATCCCACGCGGATCGATCGCGTATGCAACCCAGTGAGTTCCCGATCCGTTACTGTTATCAAGATTGATGATACCGGTTTCAACGCGTTTAGGTTTTCTCGGTAATTGATCTCTCATAAAAAAACCCTCTGAAGTTTTTTATCGCTAGTTTTTTATCAGCATCAATTAAATCAAAATTGGACATAGGGAGAATTGGGCTTTCAACTAATAAACCGTTCCTGGTATTCTCAGACCGGATCCGTGAACGGATCTCCCGCTGTACCATGAATACGGGGTTCCTGGTAGTCTTAGACCCTTTCCCTTTTTTATATCCTTTCTCAGTTGCCTTTTTCAACGCCATCCCTGCCGCGGTCCCAACGGCTCCCAACGCAGCCGCTTTCGCCACCGCTGAGGCAGCCGCTGCAATCAATGCTGGTATTGCAGCTAACAATGGAAATATACCACCTGATTTTATCATGTTGGCGACTGCAGCCTTTGAAAATACAATTTGAACCCCTCTCTTATTCTTTAGCGCATCATTGAAATGTTTTAGTTGACGATCCGTCAATGATATTTTATGTGTACCGCCGGACATCTGCGTTGGTTTCAACGTTATTGTTGTTCCACATTCTTTAGCGGATTTTGATCGCAATTTCTTGACCTGACCATCAGTCAGCTTGACACTAACAACACTATATGTCATTTTATTGTAAAACATATTTATGCTTTCAATTGATCTATTTGGAAACTCTTCAAGTTTCATTTACATATTTTCCACTGGTGCATCAACAATTCTCATTCGTCAACCAACACCTTCAAGTAGCATTGATTTGTCGCTGAGAATAACAGCAACCGCTCTATAATTAGCAATAACGCCACGAAGGACATTGGCTCTGAAGTGTATATCAACGACGGATTGCCTTGTTAAATCAAGATGTTCCAGCGAAAAGTAGTATATCGGATACAAGTTCTTAAAATCATGTTGCGATATTTGCAAACCAGTATCAACATTTTGATCACGGCCCATATATGACAGCATACGATGGTACACGCGCGCAATATGGTTTTGACCGAAATTAAGTTGTACGTCTTCGGATGGTTCCTGCTGGCCATTTATTCTCAACGAGACCTCAGTAACTCCTAATTGATCAAATATCATATGACTGTGCAATTGTGATTCCACTCTTGTCATATCCTGCAACGCGATAAATATATGACGTGGAGCTGAAACGCCTTGTTGTGATGCCAAGTTCCAAGTAAATGTACCATTGATATTTGATTGCTTAACATCTGTTGATGTTGTTAGCCAACTTAGCAATGATTTGCCACCTGTGTCCATAAATGAAAGTAGCCGCTCTTCCGTGGTAATTGATGGGGTCATTACTGGCATCCACAAGACCAATTTAGTTAAAATGACTTTACCAGCGTCAGCATCTGGATTTGCAGGATCCGCTGAAATTCTCCAGATTGCATCATTGTCACTACCCTTTCGCACGAGTACTACTGTATGCTTCGCTCCATAAATAACTTTTCGTACATTTCTACAGAATCCAAATATATGATGCAACGGAATCGCACATGAAAACGATTTACGTTGTCCTGCCAACATTGCTATTCGTGTTGTAGCTCCTAGATTGTACTGGGGATCAGTATTTATAATCATATTCTCGACATCAACAGCAGCAGCGCCAGCATTATTATTTGGTCGTCGTACAATAAATTGAGTGGGTCCAGCAGTGTTTTTATTATCTTTTGCAAACATCATAGACGGACCTGCTGATCTTGTATAATCGTCAGAGTATCTTGCTAACCCAATTATTGTTGTAGCCACATCAACATCACGTTCTATAGACTCAATCTCTTTTCCGTCAATGAGATATCTCGCGGATTCAAATAGCGCCATGATACCATTATTGACTAAGCCTTCTTGGGCACCATCTGGATACGGTGCGGGTACAGCAGGAGTATCAGTAAGTCGCACAAGTTCTCCTTCTACTTCGATAAACGCTTCAGCGGGTAGAAAGCATTTACTGGTATCATGGACTTGAAGTTCAATTCGCGATCGAATATCTGCTTGTATTGCATGATAGGAATAAAATTGATAATCGCGGACGGAATTGTCCTTGGGTACTGGGGCTTCCATATCTAACGCGGGATCAGCTGTTCGTTTAAACATTATATTAACATACTAGTATTTTCAATTGTGAAATTCTTTGTAATCATCGTCCTTTTTGTTTTCGTTTCAAACCACTTCCTGCTATAATGTTTGCGATATCATCTTGGTTACTGTTTGCCAACGACGCAGTCACGGATGACGGAGTCACCGAAGCAGCCAACGACGCTAATTTTTCTTCCACTGCGCTATTTATTGCTTTGCTTACACTTGCAGGCATCACTGTTGTAGATGGCAGTACAACTGGTTGCTTTTTTCGTCGTCGCACCAATGATGCTATTTTATCTTTCGCGGTAGAAAATGCCTTTCCGGCAAGATTTCCAACGAAATCTCCGATTTTGCTGGTTCCCTTATCACGAATAATATCAATGGCCTTCATTGATAATTGTTTAGCTAACGGCGCCACCTTGGGAGCCATTATTGTAAATAACCCCGCAATGGTATTGCCGAAACCATCTCCGTAATATGCTCTATAAACAGGCAATCGTGAGTTCACCACGTAGACGCTTACGGGTTTATCATGGTTGTAGTTTATGATCATCTTGTTATAAAACTAGTAGTTTTTCAATTAGTGATCAATCGCTAAGATCCATAGGATTTTCATCATAACCATGGGCATCTTTGTGATTTTCAACTAATTCACCAATGAGTTCTCGATATACATCAATGCCCATGATACCGCCGGCAAATAATCGTCTACAGATATCAGCTGCTTCATTAATTATCTCGACGGAGTTGTTTCCGGCTCGCTTTCCACCCATAAGTATTTCTAACCGTGATATATCACTTAGGATGTTACCAGGGCATGTCACGGTTGCGTTGAAATCCTTTGGATTTTAATCGAATATCCCTTTCCGCTTGTTTCCTCAGTTGTACCAGTTGCGCGCTGACTATCATCAAGTAATTGCTTTTGTCGGCCTCGACTTTGTTTTTCTCGTTGTTGTTGTTTTTGTATACCATAACTATCAACTCCTACTTTGAAAGATCTATACTCAATTGTATCCTTTTTCAAATTACCAGTAATTCCCTTATTCGTTTTATACAACCAATTAACCCATTCATCTCGGCTTATTTTACTGTTTTTATACTCGTCTTTTAAAAAGTCCTTTCTAGAATGAAAGCTTTGGGCGGCGAAATCACCAAAAATCTTATAATCTTCGATTTTTATTAATTGAGGTCGTTTGATTTCCTTTATAGCTCCTTCGGTGAGTTTGTCTATAAAGGAAATACCTCTTGGGGTGACATCAACAGGTTGTGGTTCAGGCGCAGAATCATCAATATCAGCTAATCGTTCATACTCGCGTTGAGTTTTTATATCACTGGATAGCTGTTGTATCCCTGCGCGCGTTTGTTCGGTCTCTGCTGCTATCTTTTCAAGTGTATCAAGCAGCGGCGCCTTCGTTGCTCGTTCTTTTTCAGGAATATCTCCGTATATCGCTGCTTCAGTTAACTTTTTCACATCTTTGGTCGCACTTGTTATCGGAGTAAACAGTTGTTCACTTGACACAGAAAAGTCAGTCTGCGCTTGTTGTCGTTGTTGAAGTTTCTCGCGAAGTCTGTCTCGAACCGGTATAAACTTTTTAATTGCTTCTAGCCGCTCTCGGGCTAATTTAGTTGTAAGCGATTCACCTACCATGTATTTTTTGTGAACTGAGTTTTCAAATATGAAACTATCACAATTAAAAGCTGAGTTATTAAACGTATCCATCTCGGACAAGGTTAAACTGTACGACGCTATCCGCGAGTGTTTCAGAAATAACATCGCTGGGGGTTTCAAAATTGTAATATCTGAGAATGGCGATGAACGATTTTTGTTAACGACGCGGCAACAACAACAACTACGTGAAAATGGAGGCGTCGCAGTGATTACTTGCTACCACAACCAGATCATCCAGTACGCACATAACTGCATGAGCAAGTCCAAACTGCTGAGTATCCTTTCAGGAGAAAATCCCATGTGAGTGTTACAAAAAACGCTAAAAAAAATAATTTTTTACTGAAAATTTACTGAAAGCCTATTTTTTATAGTAACGCTCACGTGCTTCAGATACTGGTTTTTCCTCGTTTAACATTTTTCTAAGATCATGAACCTTAGAACTAATTTCAGCTCGTTTTTGATACTCTTGGCCGAGTTTTTGACGTATTGCTTCAACGGTGCTAAATAGCGTTATAAATATATTAATGTCGTTACCGTACAAACAAGCATTGATGGACTTTTGAATTCCTTTCACGAGCCTGTACATCTTAGGTAAAACATAACGACCCTTACTAAACTGATACTCTGTGTCTTCATATTCCGAGGCAATCCTGTCGCAGTCGAGATCTTTAGATAATACTATTCCTCGATCTTTCAAATTTGAAATTTCAGCAATTATAGCATTTATATCTTTGATATCCATTATTTATATAATACATTTTATCTTTAATTTAAAAAAGTAACACTTATTTGACAATCTCGCTGGCGCCCTATGACGTCAGAGAGACCCAGAGGTTACTTTATTAACTTAATTAAGTATCCTTAAAGGATTTATTTCCCTTGAATCGTTTCAGATGTATACGAATTTTATTTTATGGCCATTTTTCTTTGACAGGGCTAATTTAGTTATATTTTCTGCAACAAATCGTATTGAAGGACTACAAATATCGAAATATGTACTGGCTTCATTTATTGACAGAAATATTTTTTCTTCGTTGGTTTCTGTATCAAATGATTTGACATGTTTTGCCTTTTTTGCGTGTTTACCGGTTCCACCTAATTTTGTATTCTGACGCTGAGTAACAACTCGTAAGTTATCCAATTTGTTATTTTGAGGTAATCCATCAAGGTGATCAATCACAAATCCGTCTTCGATTAATCCGTAAAATGCTTCACAGATTATTCTGTGATTAAGATATGTCTTCTTCCCGGCTGTAAATATCAAGTATCCCATATTATTTACCCGTCCAACCGGTTTCATTAGTCTGCGATGCCTAACAACACCATCACGGGATGCTTCATAATTAACAAGCACTGGGTGAGGTCTGAAATCTTGGCTCATTTATATAATAATACTATTTGTCTAATTTATTATTTGCTTTAATTATAAGTCTATCAATGTAGTCTTGAGGTTTTTTTATGATTTTGTCGCTTACGGAGTCATCAGTAGGATCAATGACTGCATTTTTTATTCGTTTGTCATAGTAGCGTTTTAGTTCCCTGAAACGTTTGCCGCCACAACTGAGACACAACTGCGATTTTCCCCTTACCCCCACCCCACATCGGAGGCACGGAAGGGGGCCAAAACTTCCTCGCCGAACGCTTTGTAAATGATACCCACAGAATTCGCTTCTGCATGATTTGTTACACGGGGTTGCTGATCCAATCATTAGCCACTTGCAGTGATGCATTATACTATATTTTTCTATTTAAATACTTGTTTTAATTATAACATGGAGGAGTTCGAGAGATTATCAGCAATTAAGCCCTACAAAAATATCAAATTCAATCTCGATAGAGTATCTGTTAAACCAAAACGTCTAATAGACGATAGCATGAAGGAGTTCAAGAGATTGTCGAAAATTAATCCTAGATTTAATCTCGATAGAGTATCTGTTAAACCAAAACGTCTAATAGACGATAGCATGAAGGAGTTCAAGAGATTATCGAAAATTACGCCTTGGAAAAATGCTAGATTCGATCTCGATAGAGTTTCTGATAAGGAGTTTGAGAGATTATCGAAAATTACGCCTTGGAAAAATGCTCAATTCAATCTCGATAGAGTTTCTGATACACCAAAGAATAAAATTCTTGATAGAGCCCGAATAAATAAAATACGCGATTGTATTAATGAATTCAAACACGACGGTGCATCTCATAGCTGGTCAACATTTCGAATTGATGGCATTGTTGATGCCACCATAAACGACAGTAACGCGGCAATGATGTTATCACAATTTGGCAACAAAAAGTACTTTTTTAGAGTGAAATTCATTATCCGTGTAGAATCAGGCGGTTGGATTATACGAGACAAATTTGAACCGATTCTCAAAGACAAGAAAACAGTCGTTGTAAGCCGTGATTCTAAGCCGGGTCTGTTAACTAGAATTGACAAACCATGCTATGAACGACCATATCCGGAAACACCAGTTGTGTATGGGATATATCCGTCAAATGAAAAACCTGATATAAGAAAACTTAAACCAATGAAAAAGTCGTCGCCGGCGACTTCGTCGTCAGTGGCTTTGCCACTCAATTGTGTAGCAGCACAAATAACAGAACATTTTACAAATGCATCCCGAGGGAACAAACTTACCGATCTACGGCGTAGCAAAATAGCTAAATGTTAACGGTGAAAAACCGCGGAGCAACTATTAGCGATATAGCAAAATTAGAAACGTCGCTGAGATTTCCAATAACCGTTATGACGATAATCGGAGAAGTTTTATACGAATCAAAATATAGATCAATGGGAGCCCCAATTAAAATTATTGATCATAACGAACACGCATGGACGTCCGCGGTCACAATATTTCCACGAAACAGAACAATAAAGTATATACCCGACGAATTCTTACGAGAAGAATTTTCCATGGACGGTTTTCTCGCTGAAAAGAAACTATTCGATGCTATTGCTCATTTGAGTAAAAACGACCCCGTGTCGGTGTGGTTACTTCGCAGCACTGAAAACGACATGGATACGTTTGATCAGTTTGTAAGACCAAACGGTGAATTATACCGCACTGAAGCATTTCACAACAAAATGAAAAAAACAGCTAGTGGGTTTTTAACGGTGTGTGGCGAAGCCACCGATGAAATTATCAACGACGAACAATTATTGACAAACTGTTTTACAATCCCGTCGGTTGCAGCTCATTTTGCAAGAATCAAAAACGCATGGAAACCAACACGCGTAGAATTCTTGCCAGACATTGAGGCTAGTTGTTTAGAATTTAATCATGGCGGTTTATGGAATCAAAAATATGACCATGATAATATCATTTCAGTTGATATGGTTGCTTGTTATCCAGCGAGTTTTCTTGGTTATGGAGAGTGTACTGAGTATTTTAAACGATTTGGACACCCCGTACATGAAATGACTCGTGTTGCAATTAATGGGCCGCTGCCTGATTTTGATTTAACTGGATTCGCTCGTGTAGTATCATTTGAGTTCGCAGCAGGACTTCATCGCTGTTGTTATATTTGGATTGGTAGAAACATGTCTGAAAAGAAGTGGCTGCCAATAGCGCTATTACGATTCATGATTGATACAAAAATGTTAATTTCGCTGACGGTCAGTGAAGCAATTATATCATATCGGAAACAAACCAATGTCTGGTTACCAACACCGGAACGTCTTGATAGTATAATTGACGAATTCAGAAAACATATTGATGCTGGCGAAGAATATATCATTGAGTGGTCCAAACGGATATTTAATCAACGAAACATCGAAGCAAAAGATCTCGGCAGAAGAATAATCGGAAAATTCACTCAGGGAGGAAAAAAATGCGACTATATACGATATTGTTCACGGCTGATTATGGATAACACCGAATATGACTTTGTAATCGCGGATGCAGTATCTAAAAACATATATGTAGATCGTAAAGATGCTTTTTTGTCCGATGGAACAAAATTGAGTACAATTGTTACTTATAGCGACGGTTACAGATCCCCGTATACACATTTGAGGTCGTCGATGCTGGGTTATGCTTGTATTAATTTATTTTCAATGATAAATAGATTTCCTGACACTGCGGTTAGAGTTGCCGTTGATTCATTTTACATTAACAGCAAGTACAGTTGCGCAGTTGCTGAATTCACTAATTCGGATGAAAGCTGGGGATCGTGAAGAATTAAAAAAGAAATGCTGCGCGAGTATTCTGAATCAGCAGACGTTGAAATTAAAAGTAATTACTTACGCGATGATAATTTATCAGAACGTTCTAATGCACCATCGATATCAGATCAAATTTGTAGATAAAACAGTTTATTTAAACGGCTGTGGCGGGTCAGGAAAGACGACTCGCGCGATTGAGTTATTTCGTGGGAAAAATCCTACGGATTTCACAAACATGATTGTGCTGACGCCAACACATAGATTAGCCAGAGAGATGAAACAACGAAACGTTGAAGCTTGTACTTATCACAGCTTTTTTCGATACAAGGGCGATGAATGGACCCCTGAAAGAATGGGTGATAAATTCATCCCTGCGGTTATTATTTGGGATGAGATATGCACGGTTTCGGTAGATGTATTAAAAATGTTTCTTGATTGGTTGCTGCAAAAGAGTGCAGCTGTAATAATGTGTGGAGATCATGGCCAACCACCACCATTTGTCGGCGCGGGTCCACATGATTGGCTAAAGAATTTTGTTGACTATTATGAAGAAATCGATACTGACTATAGAGCACTTGATGAACAATTACGTACACTTAAGAATTTAATTAGACTGCAACCCGATAAAATCCAAATCGAAATAATCAAGGAAATAATTCCTGAAACTCACATGGAGGAATTTTGGGAAGCATGGAGACCAAACGATTTTGTAGTGGCAAGTAGAAAGATAGTCAGAGATACAATTCAGCGGCAATTATTTGAGCTACACAAACAAAAATATCCGATGTTACAGGTTCCATTGTGTTACAGACCAGCTGACACCCGCAAGCAAAACATCGAGGTGGAAATACCCGGCAGAGGCAAACAAATACTTGTGCTAAATGATATTGTATGCGTTGATATACAATTTGTTGAACGCGCATTGAACGCTAAATCATCGCCGTGGACACTGGGTTATGTAACGACGATACATTCCTCGCAGGGATTAACCATCGCGGATACAATTGTTTGGATAGTCGATAATTGCATTGAGTGGTCAAATTTAGTATATTTTGCAGTGTCTAGAGTACGGCGAATAAATCAGCTTCGAAGAATTGTATTTGATGATGACACCACAATGGATGATATTGATGTTAGCATCATTAATACAAAAAACTCTCCGGTTACAAACAACAAGACAAAAAAAAAAAACAACGAGAATTTGATATTGATGCTGAATTAATAATTACGCTAAAGCAACAACAGAATAATCACTGCGCGAGTTGCAATTGTATAATGCGTTTGCAGTATTCGGATAAAGATCCTCGCCAATTTACCGTAGATAGAAAAAATAACAGTCTCGGTCATGTCAGAAACAATGTAATGTTGACTTGTCTTGAGTGTAATAGACGCAACGGCGCTAGTTAAGACCATGCGGAGGCAATTGAGTATCGTCAGGAATAACTTGTAATTGTTCGCGTGTAAAACCTCGCTGAGGGGCAGTTGAATCCAATTTATAGATTGGAGGTCTACCAGTTGATCGTGTTATAGTAGATATGCTGTGCGTAGTGACACTCCAAATAGGATCAGTAGCCCTTTTTTACCACCTTCGAGTTCTCCTGGTTCATATAAATATCTCACGGTGACATTGCCGAGAATTGGCTGAGAAACGCTATCCCGCTGTAGTTGTGGTATATACTTTTTTTTATTGCGTTGTTAGGTTTCATATTGATTGCTCTGGTAATCTCGTTATTTAGCGCTGCAACTACCCCTGGTAACCTTTTGACCCATTCACGGGATCGCTTTTCTTGGAGGAATTCTTTTGCGTATTGATATCCAAATAACCGCTCAGCAAGAGTCCGATTAAATCGTTCTACAATTGCCTGATCGCGATGTAGTGCAGTATGCCCCCGTCTGATGGTGACATTGTGATCTTTCATCGCTGATAAAACAGCGCCTTGAAATTCCTTGCTAGGATCAACTTGTAACAGATTTGGCCAGTGTAGTGGGCCTCGTCGATAAATCTTTTCAAATGCAGAAGCAACTTCAGGTGATGATTTTGTTTTTAGCGGTTCTGCTTGTTTGTATCGACTCGCAACGTCAACTACGGTCAGCGCTTATTTGTAACCGTTGTCATGTGGTAAAAACAATAAATCAGCTTGATGAACTTCATTAGGTCCGGTAACATCAAAATGCGAGAAATCGATTTGTTTAGGACGCGGTAGATAAATTTGCCATATAGCCTGTTTGGATAACCAATTAGCCGCAGTGGCCTTTTTCACTTTTGCGGCGTTAGCGAGTTTATTGATTGCAGCGTTACCCCTCCAGTATCCTTTTGGAGAATAATAAATAGATTCCATATTATTAATTACCAGCGCCCATCATCAATTTGCCTTTCATAGCCGATTTTACCAACCACGAAGCCAATTTTTCTTTCAAAGATTTATTAGGAACAGCATTTAACGCATGAATTAATTTCACATCCGCGAGATGCCTGTTTTGCAGATTGCTGCTTTTATATGCAACATCATGAGCATGACACGCCTTATCAATAGCGTTTATCGGATACTCGCCGGATCGGGGCTGATTTTGATCATCAAGTCTGATATCTAATCGTGTTCCGGGGCCACAGTAGCTATATCCTGGAAGGTGCTTTTCTCCGGGGTACTTTGCCCATGGGGTTCCAGGGAACTTTGCCAATTTGGCTGTGATATCACCTCCTCGTTTTTTTTAAAAACATCTCCGCATTGTAAAATCTTTGATTTTGTAGAAATAGATCTAAACTTTTTTTGTACCACATGTTGCACATCTACCAGTTAGTGCAGATCTGTTATTTTAGTTGTAATCGTCGTCACATCATTTGTGTTAGTACGCGTTTTACACTTCACACAATATAGATCCATAATTTATGTATAGAGATATGAATATAATTGATTTTTCAGCGACTAAAACAAGAGAACCAGTTAAGCAACATGCAGCGCTACCAAACTCTATCCGCGCAATTATAATCGGGCCATCTGGATCCGGCAAGACGCAATTGTTGCTCAATTTAATAGTGAGATGGATGAAGTGGAATAAGTTGTATTTAGTTGCTCCTAGCGTAGATGATCAACGATGCTATGACGTGTTAAAGGATTATAACGAGAATGCATCAGAAATTTCCGGGAAGGGAATTATTGAATTTATAACCGATATTGACGAGGCACCATCCGTGGATGACCTTGATGGGAGGATTAACAATTTAGTTGTATACGACGATGTGATGTTAGACAATCAAAAAAAACCAGCTAGAATATTTTCCCGAGGCAGGCATAAAAATACTGACGTGATATATGTCACTCAACGCTACACTCAGATTCCAAAAGTGATCAGAGATAACTGTAATATTCTTGCTGTGTTTAACGGCGTTGATAAACATACGTTACGAAATATTTGGCAGACATGGTGTTCCGATATGGACTTCAATCAATTAAAAAATTTCTTTAGTAAAGCTCAGTCAACCCCGCATGGATTTATAACAATAAATTTACATGATCCTCGGACACGATATCGTATCGGACTCGATCAAATATTTGGTTGAAATAAATTATTAACCCATAACAGCAGAGGGGGGGGGGCGATGACATCACGACGAGACCGTATTTTGACTAAACGATGAAAACGGTCTTTGAGTATGATTTGCGAAAAACTTATGTTTCGAGCAAGTAATCTTTTTTTTTTTGGTTGAAAAAGAAGGATTCGAATTAATTCTCTCGAGATTTTTGTTAGATTTAGAGCAAATGACGTCTCGAGCAAATGTCTGATTCACCCCCTCTGCTGCTTCTAAATGTTAACTGTTATATACCAGAGGCATGGAGTGTGGCGTTTGCCATTTTGGATGCAATCACCTTATCTGTATAGTCTACAAAGAAATGAAGAAAATTGTAAAACTAACAGGTCCGTGTGAGTCGATAATTATGCACATTATTGTAAGAAGAGTCAAGTTGTTGAGTCTGCAGTGATAGAATGTTCTAATGCTACTTTAAATAGTTGTCACAGTGTTAAATCACTTACTAGTACAGCCATGTTTCAGTCCGTATTTGTAACTGGTTGACTTGTATTGTCAATATCATTTCCAAAACAATCATGTGTTCATTAACCTCATTTAAAGTTTTGGAACCTGTTGTATATGTTTGTACTTCTTTACAACATAAATGGAAATATGCTTAAGACTCATGAATAAATACAAACACAGAACATCTTACTTCAGAGTAGGGTTCATTGAGATTTAGGTGATTGGTCAAACCTATTTTGAGCCATACCGGTTATATTAAACACAACATTATCTGGAGAGCCTTACGGACTTCCTGGCATGATTGAAGACGTTCGTCAAATTCATAGAAGATTGTCATGTGCTATTTTAATGCCACATACTTTTGGATTTTGTAAAAATGAAAGAAAGGTTATTTTCGGAGCCAATCATACAATTGTACTTGTAAGAAATAGTGATCACAACGATGCTATCTGGGCGATGGTGGCGATGATGCTGGTAAAGTAATGTTCTTTAAACTTTCTTTGTGGATGCCGGTAATGACTTCATCAAAATTCAAGTTGTTGATAATTCAAAATGGCCACCATGGTGTGAGACTCTTAACCAGCTTCTGAAACAATCAGAAATACAACTGAACAGAAGAAAGAATACTAGTTCTAAGTGCTACCAGCAACTAATTTAGGCAGTGCATAAAGTGTAAGGGAACCTTAGTAAGCTCAGTCTGTGGATACAAGTATAGATTTGCATGTTTGCATATTCAGACAAAAGAACAGTAAAATAAATATGGCCACTTCTTCACTATCTCACTGGATGTACTCAATTTTCAAATCAGATTCATCAGGTTCATTTTCAGGATTTACTCAAGATGATCTTTTATGTGATGTAAAGAATATAGACACAATCCATACTGAAGAGAAATATTCATTTGAGATAGATTCAACTTACAATGATTGTTTTCCTCTAAAATCCAACATGGCTGACACCTCCTATCCAGTTCCAAACTTTCTTAAATTCAGACATAATATGCAGAGTATAACAATCACAGCTGACTCAAACAAAATTCCAACAATCAAGAAATTCTTGGATGAGAATTTACACATCCAACAGGGTCACTCCCAAAATGGACCGATATATAAATCCATGGATAAAGATTCTGCCACAGTGACTCTATACATAACATAACAATTGGTAAAATTCACTTGCAAGGGCCAGGCTACACAGAATGGGTAAATTATTTTATCAACACTTGTCACAAATGGTAGACAACACCAGACTGAAATCAATTATCTCTCAGCCAAGGGCTTCAACACCCATCCCTGAAGCCCACAGATCTCCAGATCCAGTCAACAGTAACACAGCTTTACATTAAATAAGCCAGATTGCTATCAATGTAGAGGAAACTCCAGGACTCCAGTTTATGATAGGTGCAACAAATTCCTTTGAGTTCCATGGAACCCATAACCAGACTTGTGCCTCCATACAGTACTTAGTAGTGATAGGTATTCTCCAGGCCCAAGTAGAAAGGTTAGAACAGGAACTCTCTGCACAAAAATCAAAGAGTCTACACAGTGTTCAAATGGATAAACCAGGGGCAACAAAAGTGTGCCAGAATACCCAGACAACATAATACACAAACATGTCAAAGGACCAAAACACAAGAGCATGTCAATACTCAAAGGAGTAAGAACAAGAGGGTTATATAAAACTGACGTAAAAACCAATAGAGGTGCAACTATTAACACTATTGCAGAAAAAAATATTGGAAATAGATATGTCACCATATCATGCTGTAATTCTTCTCATTGGTGGGAATAATTACAGTAATGGCCAGTCTTTGAAGGGAATTGAGGATGATTATGAAAGCTTGTTGTATGCCATCAGGTCCAAAAACACACAGTGTAAAATAATGATCTCAGGTCTACCGCCAAGAAGGGATGTACTTATGACTCAACTAAATGACACCCTAAGTATGTTGTGTGAAAATTTCCAAATACTATTTGTTCCGCAATACAGGACCTTCTTCAAAGACAATCGTGTGAACCAAAAATTATACCAGTGAGACCAATCCACTTGTCCAAAAGAGGTACTGCCTTGCTCCTTAGGAATATAGACCAGTAGATAAGACTTATAAAAGGGGTTAGTCATGAGTCAGAAAACTTATTGTATTGTGGAGAGCACGGTCATGTAATACAGCGGTGTGTGAATGGAAAACAGATTCGTTGCCATCTTTGTAACGATCTAGGACATACGCAAAAGTTGTGCACATACCAATAGGTAGAAGGCTATCATGTACAGGCCTATACAACACACTTCCAGCAACAAAATGCGTTAGAATATATGTATACTTTTCAATGTTATAATTATAATTCTGTGAACAGGTTTCAGGCACTATCTGATTTGTGTACAAAGTGCAGCTTATTAACTTGTAAACAACTATGCGATACTGTTCAAGTTACTTCTCCCTCCGAGGTTCCCCAAGTGTCTAATATGTCAATGTCTTCTTGTATGCATGTAAATCAGTCTCATATTGAATATTCTCCTGTATCCACTACATGTGGTCATTGTACGACAGATGGATCTTGTATGTTATCTTCTTCATGTGTTGATGTAAATAATCAAGGCAATGTAAAGAAATCTGTCAAGTCTACAAACAATGCATGGCATACTGCCTTGTCTGAAAATCAATCCTCTGATCAAAATTGTCATGTCTTTGGGCACCTCAAAAGAGGTCTGCATGTAATCATACTAAATATTCAACACATCCTCCCTAAACTGAATGAGAAAAAGTTAATATTACAGCAAACTAGATCAGTCAATATTCTAGGTCTATGTGAAACCTTTCTTTCCGATGATACTGATGATTTGGCTCTCCAAATACAGGCCTTCAACTTTGAAAGAAAAGATAGACTCCATTGGTGGTGGGGGTATTCTTCTCTATGTAGACAGTTCCATTAGTAATAACAGACGTGTTGATCTAGAGACTATTGGGGTAGAGAGTATCTGGATCGAAGTAACCCTTGCCTAATCAAAGCCAATACTTTTATGTTCAGTTAACCTTCCACCTAGTTCCACAGCTGATTGGATTGATATATTCGAGGCTCAAATTCAAAAAGCATTACTAAAGGAAGATTTAGAAACTATCATATTAGGTGATTTTAACATTAACTACATGAAAACTCCACCATTAACATGGATAAGTAACTTTGAAACTTACAACTTTACTCAATTAATTAACACCCCAACTAGAGTAACAGATAAAAGTGCTACTATCATTGATCATGTCTATACTAATAAACCTGGAAACATAAGGGAAATAAATGTGCCAGTGTATGCACTGAGTGACCACTGCCCAGTCTGTATAACTAGTCATGTTCCGAAATCATCAAAACATGGGCAACACATTAAAATACAATACAGGGACTTTAAACAGTTTGATGAGGAAATGTTCTTAAATGATTTAGTTTGCAAACCCTTTCAATCAGTCTGCAATATTGCTGATGTCAACACTGCTGTAGACAAATGGTATCAGATGTTCAATGCAGCCTTAGACAAGCATGCCCCAATTGAAACAAAAAGGGTTAAACACCAAATTACACCCAAGTGGATTACCCCTGAGATTAATGAGGCTCATTGATCATGTCTATACTAATAAACCTGGAAACATAAGTGAAATAAATGTGCAAGTGTATGCACTGAGTGACCACTGCCCAGTCTGTATAACTAGACATGTTCCGAAACCATCAAAAAATGGGCAACACATTGAAATACAATACAGGGACTTTAAACAGTTTGATGAGGAAATGTTCTTAAATGATTTAGTTTGCAAACCCTTTAAATCAGTCTGCAATATTACTGATGTCAACACTGCTGTAGTCAAATGGTATCAGATGGTCAATGCAGCCTTAGACATGCATGCCCCAATTAAAACAAAAAGGGTTAAACACCAAATTACACCCAAGTGGATTACCCCTGAGATTAATGAGGCTCATTGATCATGTCTATACTAATAAACCTGGAAGCATAAGTGAAATAAATGTGCAAGTGTATGCACTGAGTGACCACTGCCCAGTCTGTATAACTAGACATGTTCCGAAATCATCAAAACATGGGCAACACATTGAAATACAATACAGGGACTTTAAACAGTTTGATGAGGAAATGTTCTTAAATGATTTAGTTTGCAAACCCTTTAAATCAGTCTGCAATATTGCTGATGTCAACACTGCTGTAGTCAAATGGTATCAGATGGTCAATGCAGCCTTAGACAAGCATGCCCCAATTAAAACAAAAAGGGTTAAACACCAAATTACACCCAAGTGGATTACCCCTGAGATTAATGAGGCTCATTGATCATGTCTATACTAATAAACCTGGAAGCATAAGTGAAATAAATGTGCAAGTGTATGCACTGAGTGACCACTGCCCAGTCTGTATAACTAGACATGTTCCGAAATCATCAAAACATGGGCAACACATTGAAATACAATACAGGGACTTTAAACAGTTTGATGAGGAAATGTTCTTAAATGATTTAGTTTGCAAACCCTTTAAATCAGTCTGCAATATTGCTGATGTCAACACTGCTATAGACAAATGGTATCAGATGTTCAATGCAGCCTTAGACAAGCATGCCCCAATTAAAACAAAAAGGGTTAAACACCAAATTACACCCAAGAGGATTACCCCTGAGATTAATGAGGCTAGGAACCTAAGAGATAATTTCCACAAGAAAAAAGACATGAAAAACTATAGAAAGTTGAGGAATAAAACTAAGCATCTGATAGATAAGGCAAAAGAGAACTACTATAAACAGGCTATTAATGAAAGTAAGAGTACCAAAACATTGTGGAAGCATCTATAAGAGCTGAACCCACTCAAGAACAGTTGATTTCCCCCTAGACGTAAGCAAAATGATGATATAGCAACATCTGTACAAGACATTGTGGAAATGTTCAACAATTTCCTCATAAGCATCTCCAGTAACAGCATTCAGAACCAGACTAACATCCCAAATGAACTTGCTGTTCTACTGTTATTTATAAGACCTAAAATTCCTGAAGATAATTATTTTTCAATAGCTAATGTTAGTGAAGCTGATGTGTTTTATATGCTAATTAGGTTGAATATTAATAAATCCTCTGGATTGGATGGTATTGGTCCACGAATTCTTAAAATTGCTGAACCAGCAATAGCAAAGTCACTAACGCATATCATAAATTTAAGTATAATGAGTTTGTAACAGAAATGTAACCGAGTGGGTATTAGATCAAATGAATAATTCAAACACAATGCGTGAAAGATGAAAATATATTAACATAATAAGTAAAGAAAAATGTATGATGTAAAAATACAATGATTCTCACACACGCTCAATATACACTTGATTCAATCACTCTATACTATCACACATTGATAATAAACCATTAATATATATATCTCTGATATACAGCTTAAGGAAGCCACAATTTCAAATAATAGTACACACTAAAATAATCATATAGTTTCACGTATAGACAAGGCTTGGGATTCAAACAATCTCAGGTTTTCAAATTCATTAAAAATGTTCTACACTGTCAGTAACATTCACAAATCTCCTGGAATTCATCTAAGATTCAAAATTATCTTATGTAAATACCAAATATACCAGTTTAAACAACAATTGGAATAAACATATACTTCTTGACCCTTGTACATTCGCACGATTCATCCACCGATAAACCGCACAATTTCACCACGTTCCTAGGGTTGACACTCTTGTATCGGCTGTTCACACCCTTCATGGATCCACTACATGTACAGTCAGTCATACGTATACACGTACAGACAGCATACAGCACCCTGGTATTAGCTACGTCTATAGTCGTGGTTTCACCACATGTACAGACATACGTACATGCATATAGACAACCTCGTAACGTCGTAACCACGTAACGTCGTAACCACCTCGTAATCTTGTAACCTTGTTATCTTGTAACCTGGTAATCTTGTAAGCTACAATAAAACCAAACTGGTAATAATAATGATTTCTGGAAATACTAATACATTAAACTCTTAAAAACAACTAGAAATTCACAATTCACAACGTTTCAAATATGCGTTGTATTAAATGAATCATTACACGATATTGTAATACAAACTCAATTAACTTCACATATCAAATGAAATAAATGTAACACTCACCCCTATGGCTTTTACAAATACCACGTGAAAATACGTGCTCTCTTCACTAGATCCAATTGATCACTGCCTCGAGTATACCATAATCTTACTTAATTCAAAGGATAGTGAGTAATATTTACGGTAAAATGATGTTTGAAGCCAGTAGTTTGCGGCGGCGAGACATGTTTTCTTCCGTCGCTCGTCTGGAGAAAAAAAACACCTGTTCATTCCAGACAGCACTATAAGTGTGCACAACACAAACAAATTAAATATTTCTCAGGCAAAACAAAAGATTTTTTTCTTTCTAATTCTGTGACAGAATGGTAATTTTCCAGAAAAGCTAAAATGTGCAGAGGTTACACATATCTTTAAGAAAGGAGAAAAGGAGGATCCAGGAAATTACAGACCAAGATCAATTCTACCTGCATTGTAAAAACTGTTTGAAAAGCATGTAGCCATTCAGGTCTATAAATTTTTTGAAACAAACTCTCTATTTCATAAAGCACAATCAGGATTTTGAAAGTACCACTCGTGTCAAACAGAACTTACCAAATCAATTGATCTTTGGCTGAAATGGATAATGGACATATGACTGGGATTGTTTTCCTTGACTTCAAGAAAGCTTTTGATCTTGTTGATCATGAAATTCTGCTGCAATAGTTGAACTGTTACAGGTGTGACAACCCTTCTTTAAACTGGTTTAGATCATACCTAAACCAAAGGTCTCAACGAGTAAGCATTGGCAATATTAGCTCTCAAACTCACACTATTTATTCAGGAGTCCCTCAAGGCTCAGTTTTGGGCCCTCTCCTCTTCCTTATCTATATCAATGATCTACCATTAAATAATGAATCCACAAATACAGATTTGTTTACAGATGACTCAACCTTGTATGCATCTAGTTCTGATACTGATTTTATCCAAACAAGGTTAAACTCAGACCTTATTAGAGTCCAAAACTGGGCACAACAAAATAGGATGGTAATTAATGAAGGTAAAATAAAATGTATGATTCTGGGGACAACACAAAAGCTAGACAAGTCAGGGAACCCAAAACTATTTCTTGCAATAAATAATCATCCATTAGAAAATGTCAAACATGAAAGGCTTGTAGGTGTGTCCATAGATAATAATTTATTATGGAATGACCATATTGATAAGCTTTGTAAAACACTGTCATCCAAAATTGCCCTTCTCAGCAGAATCAAGAAATATTTACCTTTGGAAACTCGCAATCTATACTACAAGTCATATATTCTTCCAACAATGGATTACTGTTCTAATGTATGGGGAAACTGTGCTAAATCTGAGCTTGACAGAATTTATAAACTCCAGAAACGAGCAGCACGTGTAATTTTAGATACATCTGTTGATCATCCCTCAAAAGCATAATTTACAAAACTCAAATGGTTCACAATATATGACAGGATAGATTGTCACAAGGCAGTTCTTTTATATAAATCTAAATGGAACTGAACCAGAGTATCTTCAGGACTTATTCAGGCCTTATTCAACACAATGCCAGTTAAGATCAATATCACATGGAAACCTTCTAGTACCAAAACCAAGAACAGAGAAATTCAAAAAGAGTTTTCAATACTCTGGTACAGTTCTGTGGAATAAGCTTCCACTACATGTAAAATCGGCTGAAAATATTAGAGTATTTAAGAAGAGATATCATGAGCATGAGTGTGTTTCTAATAGATAATGGAATTTAGTATTTTAATACTAAACATGCTAAAATAAGCACTAATTATTGCTTTCTTCATACAATGTGCATTTGTTATACTCTCATTCAGAGGCGGAGAATAGTCCTTGACTAATGAGTCACCCTCTATAAATAAAGCATTATTATTATTATTATTATTATTATTATTATTATTATTATTAGTCGCTGAAGAACAAAAATTACTTTCTTTTATGGATCAAGGCGATAAATCGATGTTATCATGGTTGACGATGACAACATATAGTGTTCAATGTGCTTTTGATGGTGTATTCACTTGGCATAAACAATACACCATGATATATGTGTATTGGTTTACAAAATGTTGCACGAATAAACTCTCAAGAACGTAGTCATATGATATTTGACAAACCCGTGTTTATGAAATTTCATTACAAATAAATGGACATCAAGAATCATCGGAAGACATTTAACTTAAGTTTGATCAAAATTATGTAGCCCGTGTATATCATCGTTTGATGAAATTTATGGGACGTGATAGTAATATAGATGCTAGTTTGCAAATATCACAACTAAATTTACAAATTCTGTATCTGACTCATTGTTTTTCGCTGAAACACCTGGATTTAATTATACACTCTATCGCTGATATAAATGCTGGTGTTAAGTACAGAGCAATTACGGTCATACTCAGTGATAAATAGATGTTACTTGAATGTGCTGGTGGACGAATGAGACATGTAATTTGTAATTAAATCGCTCATGATATTATACAATGTCATACAGTCACGTTAATGTCACGCTGACACATGGTCAGGTAAAATAGCGATGCAGTCAACTCTTGCAAATAAATGCGGCACAAAATAAAATTTGAAAAAAGATCAAATTGCTAGTGCTCCTAAAAAAAAGAATTTTGAACTAAAATCAACTTAAACATTTTAATAATGCTTTAGAAAAATAAGAAGGAATACAGCTCGATCTTTCTCCGAGTTTCATTAAAGATTCAATTAAAACAGATGGTTTATTTTCACTTCTTGCAGCTATACTAGCGTTAATAGCTATTGCTGCACCACCTATTGCAAAGTTATTGCGTTGGGTGCTGTCAGAACAGCTGCCGGAATGCATGAATGCCTTATTCGTACGGACCACCTCCGCCGAAGGAATTCATCTAGTATACAAAATCCATTCCGGTCTGGTATTTAGCATCACCAACACAGACAAAAACTAATCCGAGAATATGTAGCCGTGACGCAATTTTTGTACTCGACGCTATGCAAGTAGCCGTTATCCTTTTAAACAGATCTTAATAATAGAAGGGTAGACATGTACAGAAGATTGTTCTCTAAATAAAAACAAACAACTGACGGAATATCACACGAAAATAGAAATAAAATCATTATTGATGAACTTACAGAATTACTAAATCTTACAACTGTGGATCCAAAGGAAGTGTTTATATTTTAAGATAAGCAAGGAAGATTAAAAACGAGTAATCTTTCATTATAAGATGTTATAGTCAGACTTAATGGAGTAACTAAAAACACAATAGCTGTGATTGATAGTAACGAAAACATGAAGCCCGGTGTTATTATGTCAACGATATCAGATAATATTCGCAATCGAATACAAAATTCCAGTGAAACAATGACTGACCCTCTCAGTATTACTAAAAATTGTTTGTACTGGTACTCGAGAACCAGAATCAAACGATTACACTGCAACGAATAAATACATCCATGATATAGACTTCCCAATGATGAACTCATTAACAGCAGTCAATAATGAATTAATGATTCTTAGATCTTTGATTATTATGATTTGTAACGTCGCTTTTTAATATAAAAAGTGATATCGCTACAATGTCTGCAGTGTAGCAGCTTATAGTGATGTCTTGCACAGGGGCATCATGCCGAAGATATGTAGCATGATATCTCACGCACTCACATTATCCTGACAGCAGGCCGACCAGTCCTAACACTAACCTCTTAATGCTGAGCGCCAAGCGAGGTAGCTGTTAGTACCATTTTTGTAAGTCTTAGGTATGACTCGGCCGGAGATCGAACCCACGAATTCCCGCTTCAGCGGCGGACGCTCTAACCACTAGGCCACCGGATCGGTTAATCTTGGATCTGATAATACTGTTCATGTAAACACGTTCTTGAATATTTGTAGAAACGTGAATGGAAACATTAACAATATTTTTTAGGAAGTACAACGGTTATCAAAACCAAATTCATTAACAAGAAAGATCACCGACAATGTAGTATATACAGTGGCTTCTGGTTCAATATTGTAGTCACCGATTAATAAATTTATTAAACATCGCGCTGACGTTACCGGGTAATACAGGCTGTCAGTAATAGATGTTACAGTATTTACGATATCCACCATCATACCATGGCGTTATCAGCTAACAAAATCTTCTGTATCATTAATAGTATTACTAGATCAAAACGACGATGTAACATTTGAAGTGAAACCTAGAGATAAAGACTCGGCTTGATTTACTATCAGTGTCTTGAATTAATCTCTAATCTACGACCTAATTAAGTAATGAGCCGTCCCATCAATGTGTATCAGTGAAGGTACAATCAGATGCGTGAATGGTAAAATAAACTAACAAATAGCGTTGATGAGTATACATCGAAAGTACAAAATATATTGCAGACGTGTAGTTGATGTTGACATAATTGCATATTCGGTGTCAGTTGTTATCGCTTGAACCGGTGTATTGTTATTAACAATAACATTTCTAGTCGTGGTACCAGTGGTTGTAACAATTTGTGTTTCAGCTTCAATAACTATTCCCGGTGATTTTAATATAATTGCAAAAGAAATATCTACATGTAACGTAAATAAACTACACGAGTACACAACAAAATTTCACACAGCGACTCAAAAATATTCCAAATAATCTTCGTTGATATCACCAGGCCTTAATGACGTAACAATATCAGATACTGAGTTCACATAAATAATTAAGATTTACGACAAGGCAATAAGGATGTCTGATAATAATAATAATAATAATAATAATAATAATAATAATAATAATAATAATAATAATAATAATAATAATGTCATCATCGCAAAAACTACTGCAACGGATCGTCGTTAATACAACACCATTGAAAACAACGATGATATCAGTAAGCTTACCAACTGCATTTCCAGTAAAAGAAATAGAGTTTGCACAATTACGAGTATATCATAGTTGACCAAATATTTTATCAACATCATTCAGTGGATTACAGGCGTATAATACTTATATATACTCCATTTTAAATACATATTAGCCCTAATTGTAATTCGGAGGAGTTTGATCTTGATAGAAGAACAAATGGCTTAACGAGGCGAGTTTTAGTTAATCTGACGAATAATATGATGAAAACTATTCGAAACGCCAAAAACGAATTTAGCAACGATGGTGCATATTATGTGATTGTCAACATTTAATATTATACGCATCAACCATGTTACAATAAACGACCAACGAGCAGAAACGATTAATAATTATCTCGACGAACGAAGATATGTTCTCAAAATACAATTAATCGTATTAGCCGAAACAGACAATTATACTTGCGTTATCCATGACAAACCTGACTCTGTACTTGCTAGTAAAAAATTGCAATATTGAGTAAAAACTCCAAACTTTGCATGTTGACTGGTATTGAAAAACCGTATTATACACGAGCGCATCCTGTAACCGATGTTATTTATGGGATATATCCGCTGAATGATAATCACATAGTTGATGAATTAGCGCCGATACAATTTCTAAAATAAATTGTGTAGTAATGGATCATTTCACAAATCCGATACGTGGAAATGAGTAAACGTATATACGACGTAAAAACTAGGTGGGTTGGCTGAATCAGTTAAGGACAAGGGACCTACAATTTATGATGTCGTTAAATTATAAAAAAAACAAACACTAAGCTTCCTAATTATATTGAAAACGATAACAGGAGAGATTTTACACGATTCGAAACATTATGGGGGGGGGGCTCCGATAAATATAGTTGATCATAATGCCCATGCGTGTACTAATGCAGTAATAATATTTCCACGAAATAGAACCGTAAGATTTCATAACGGTGATATATTAGTTTTAATAATGAAATAAGTAAAAGCAATCCTGTATGGGTCCGATTGTTTTCAAGTTCCAATAAGGAAAACTTGGATCAATTTGTATAACCTAGCGCAGACATTTATCGTTCAGAATCTCTTTTCGAAGAAATGAAACATCTTGCACAGAAATTTTCATCGCCGATTGACAATATTGAACACTTACTGAATAATTGTTTTACCGTTCCGTCAGTTGCTGCTCACTGTACAAGAGAAAACAAATCGTGGAAGCCAACACGATTTGGCATTCTTGAGAGGCCAAGTGTCTTAATAGTCGCATGTAGAAAGATAGTTCGTGATACACTTCAACAGAATTTTTTTCAGTTACAGCAAGAGACATTTTCAGACTTGCCTGTACCATTATGTTATCGACCAGCAGATACACGACGACATAATATCAATGGTGATATACAAGGAGCCTTGACAGAGTCAAGGGTGAAACAAAATATTGTATCAAATAATATTGTTTTAATTGATGTCAGTGCTGTTGAGGATGCGCTGAAAATAAACAAATCTCCGTGGACGTTTGGATATGCAATGACGGTCCATTCATCACAATGATTAACCATCTCTGATACAGTTGTTTGGATCGTTAATTATCGTATCAAATATTTAAACTTAGTTTATCTCGCAGTATCTCTAGTCAGAAATGTGTATCAGTTGAGGAGGGTTATTGTACATTTTGCAGAAAATGCTGGCATCAACAATGACGTTGCTAGCGATGATTCAGTATAAAAAAATATTAGTTATTAACAATGTGATAAAAAAACGCGACTTTAATCTTGACGCTAAATGTATCATGACATTTAAACAACAACAGAATAGTCAATGCGCGAGCTGTACGACAATAATGGTGTGAAGCAGTGTTCGTAATAAACTAAAACAATTTACCGAATATTGAATTAATAGTAGTATTGGTCACACACACACGAAAATGTAATGCTGACCTGTATTAAATGCAATCGACGTAGGGGTGTTGGTTAAGTGAAGACGGTGGAAATTGTGTATCTTCGGGAATTACTTGTAATTCTTCGCGTAAAATTCCTCGTTGATGAACAGCTTAATCTAATCTCAATATGTCAGGTCTTTGCGTGGATCTTACTACGCTAGAAATTGTATGTGTCGTAATAATCCAAATAGGAGCGGTCGCTCTTTTTCTCCATCCTTCAAATTCACCGGGACCACATACATATCTTACAGTCACATTACCTAGTACTGGTTGTTTTGAAAAAAGTCATGTCGTTGAATTGGTATATATTTTAGTGATTGCATTAACGGCTTTCATAGCAGTTGCACGAGTAAATTCATTATTTAATGAAGCTATCACACTTGGTAATCTTGTAATCCTTCGCGAGATATCATATTTTACTAAATTATTTCCTAATTTAAAAAAAAACACTCAGCATGTGCTTGATTAAATCGCTCAACAATATTGCATGATCACGATGAACTGCGGTATGTCCTCGTCGTATTTCGAGATAATGTTTTGTCATCAACGACGAAACTGTACCAACTAATTCCTTGCCAGAAGTAAATGTAGCTGTCGTAGACCGCCTTGTGGCCACGATCCTCGCCGATAAATTCTTCAAACGCAGAAGCAACTTCAATAGCTGTTTTAGTTAATGGCTCTGCTTTTTGATATCTACTTGCAATGTGAACGACAATTAACATGTTAGTGTGTAATAATAATAACGAGGAATTTGTATAGCGCCTAATCTTTAGAAGCTCTAAGCGCTTTACAACATCTATAATGTTATGACTACACTACAGAAAAACAAAAAAACAAAACAAAACCATGACATTGGAAAACACGAAACATGCTGAAAACATTTAAGGTAAAAAAAACATTTTTAGGTCTCTAAGTTTGTTCATGCAGTCGAAAAAGGTGAGTTTTAAGAGCACTCTTAAAAGGGATCACTGTGTCCTTGTGTCTAATTTCAATGGGCACATCGATCCACATCGCCGAGCTTTGGTATGCAAAAGAACGTTGTCTATATGATTTAGTTTTCATAGTGGGAACAATGAGTTTACGATTGTCAGAAGAGGAGCGCGAGTATCTTGCCGGATAGGTATGTTGGACTGGAGTCTGTCAGTGAAACGTAGCACTGAGAACAAATTTTGTGCTTGATTCTGTATCGAATGGATAGCCAGTGTAGGATACAGAGCAATGGTGAGGTGTGCTCTGATTGAGGTACTTTAAAGATGATCCGAACAGCTGTGTTTTGAACTTTTTGAAGTTCCTGGAAGATATTTTGACGAACCAGACAGAACTGAGTTACAATAGTACTAATGAACACACGTGTTTGATTGTTTTAGTGGCATCAGCTGAATGATATTTGCGAATGGAGCTGATATTCAAGATATCAGCCTTGCATATTTTCATGACATGTTGGTGCAATGTGAGAGTACTGTCTAGAATAACACCTAGGTTTCTTAGCGACTGTGTGAAGTTAATCTTTGTGTAGTTGATATTTATTGTCTGAGGTAAAGGATGTGAACGAGAAAGTCTTTATGTTGTGATCAGAATGACCTCAGTTGTATCATCATTCATCTGCAGCTTGTTTCATGTCATCTATGATTTCACATCAGAAATGCACCTCTCTACTCCATGAATGGTAGCATTAACTTCACTTGGGTGGCTAGACTTGAATGTTTGGGTGTCATCAGCAAACAATTGGTGAGACACTGGGTGATGATTTATAACCCTTGAGAGCGGCTGAGTGTATAGAATGAAGGGAAGAGGTTCAAGAACAGACCCCTTTGGAACACCAGAACATAGATCAGCTGGGCTAAAGTTTATTCCATTTGCAGATATAATTTGTGTCATGTTGACTAAGTAGGACTTGAACCACTGTAAGGTTGTATTCTGAATGCCAAATACATGCTGAAGACATCGAAGTAATATATCATGGTATGTTGTGTCAAATGCTGCAGACAAATCAAGGGCGGTGAGGACTGTAATCTTTCCGCTATCCAAAGCAGAGAGAATATCATTAAATAATTTCAGAAGAGTAGTTTCAGTACTGTGGTAAGGGCGATATGCAGACTGTACAATGCTAATAAGGCTGTTTGAATTCAAATGAGATACAAGTTGGGTTAGAACATCTTTTTCTAAGATTTGTTTTATATGAACGGGAGATTAGAAAATGGACCGTACTTCTTTAAATCGTTATGGTCAAGTGTTGGTTTCTTTAGCAGAGGCTTTACGATGGCAGTTTTGAAAAATGATGGGAATTCCCCAGATCAGAGATATATTAATAACATCAGTTAGTGAAGGAAATATTGGGTCTAAGCACTCAAGCAGCAGTGATGTTGGAATTGGATCAAGTTCACATGACTTTGGTGCACTCTTCTTCTAGATTGTCCTTACTAAATCCAATGAGATAGGTTCAAATATTTTTAATGGTTGTCGCTAAAATTCTGTATCATAACTATATGGTGACGAAAAGTAAATTGAAACTGTGTTGTCAAGCGAATATCTAATGGTTTTTGCTTCACGGAATAAATTTGCAAATAGGTCCGGAAGGTCTACTGGAGAGGAAAGTAGTTGGAAGTGGCGTACATGTGTTCCTTGACATTAGTTTGTTAGTTATATCGAAGAACTCTTTGCAGCTGGAACTCTCTATGATCTTAGTACTGTAGTGGGATAATTTTGCTAAATGGACGTTGTTTGTGACGTTCTTCTTAGCAGATTAATAGATTTGTTTATGAATAGTGAGTCTGGTGAAAAGCCAAAGCATCTTAGTTTAACGGCGTAGTCGTTTAGCAGTGCAAAGCTGGTCCCTAACACTGCTATACCCTGGAGAGCACTTTTTTATTATTATTGATACTCTGCATTTGGTGGCTGGGGCATGTTTTTCAAGCAATGAACACGGGCAGTAATCGAGTTGTTCTGCTGTAGGATGCAAGCAAGTTGTGAGGTTTTCTTGGATATCATGGATCAATTTCGTTTATTTATCATACGGAGGTTTCTCTTAATAGCAAAGGGACTGATACGTCGAGAAGTTATATAATGCAGAGGTGATCTGGTGCAAATTCGTGGTGGATTGCATAATATTATCATCATGTATATGAAGAAACCAGTCTAAAATGTGACCAAAATGTATGGGTGCGTTGGTTAACTGACTGTTTAAGATTGAAAACTTGAATGGAATCTTGTAGTTTTTACGTGTATGGGTATCCAGGATAGTCAATGTAGAAACTGAAATCTTCAAGAATAATTCGAATTTCCATACACTAGAAGATTCGGAAACTTCTCAGAAAAGAGAGATTCAGTCAGCTTGTTTGTCCTACTAAGCTCCTCTGGCGGTAGAGACAGAAAAAATGGACTGACCTTTGTTCCAGTGTGAGTGATGTTTGGACGAGTTGAAACGATGTGTGGCAGAAACTGAAGGTTGTGTTGTAGACTTGTACTTAAGACATTTTATCATGTAATTCTTTGTGATGACAACAATTCCACCGCCGCGAGAGTGGCGGGGGAACGACTTGATGCAGTAAGCGGCGGTGTTAAATCCGCGCACATGGGCTCATCGGCTGATGTTTTAGCTATGTTTCTGTCAGAAAGAAGACGCCGATATTCTGGACATTGATAAAATTAACTATTTCTGTGCGCCTTTCCGGTAGTCCTACTAATTCAGCGTTGAATAATGCAATACGTAGTGCTATCTCTGGGACAGTTGGCGATTTAAGATGAATTTGCACCAGGTTATCAAAACTAAAGGCCGAATTTTTAAATTGTTTATATGTTAAGGTCGAAAGGAGATAACTGGAATTCTTCTTCTTGTTCTAAGCCGGCCAGCTTTGAAACAGCGTTTCTTTTTTTTCGCTTTAGTTTACATTTAAGTAATGATGAATGTGTAGTCCCAGTTCGTTTAGTCTTGAGCACAATGTAGTATAAAGAGCCAATGTGTGGTCATTTAACGCTGCAAATTAGAGTCCATCATACCGTAAGCGGGTTGACTGGCGATCACGTGATGGCGTTTTATTCAAAAACAAAGGACGTCTTAACAGTGGAACAAGACAGCCGAGAAAAAGGATAATTGTTCTCGTTTCCAAAAAAAAGGAGATGAAGAAACACATACGAACTGAACGGCTAATAGCCATTGCATGATGAAACACAATAATGTAGACAAAGATAGACAACAAGCACATATATCATGAAAATTAGTAGGGAAGGGCTTCGTCATGCTAGTTAAGTGATAGAGGCCATCTTTCCGGAAGTCATATACGTGCTGATGTCTTCCAATTTTAATACTATCGTGTGGTAAACATAATATATCAACCTGATGAACTTCATTTGGAACGCTGACATCAAAATGTGAATACTCGATTCGTTTGAGCGGTGGTATAAATGTGCCTTATAGCCTGTCGTACTTATCAATTTTCAGCATCAACACGTGTAACATTTGCTGCATCAGCGAGTTTACCAATCTCTACTCCACTTTTCCAATATTCTCTTGGGTTATAGTACATCGATTTCGTTATAATAATAATTAGTTGATTAATTACTGGCCCCTAATGCTAGTTTACCTTTCGTCGCGGATCTTACTAAAAATTAGCTAATAATTCTCTGAAAGATTTCTTAAAATTAGAATTTAATGCATGAATCAACTTCACTTCTAGAATATGTCGATGCTGTAAATCTTTACTTTTATAAGCTACATCACGAATATGACACGCTTTATCAATTTCATTTATCGAATATTCACCAGGTCTTGACTGATCGTGTTTATCTTGTCGGAATATCATGTCGAGTACATGGGTCATTATATCCTGAAAGTTTTTTTTTTCTTTCTCCTGGGTATTTGGCTCATGGAGTTCCTGGTAATTTTTTGTAATAAAGTAGCGATATCACAACCTTTTTTTTTTCATCGCGGAGATAAATTTATATTATTTTACCACAATTCACACACTTACCTGTGGACGCACGCATTAAAAAAAAATTGACATGATTGTTGTTACTCCATCTGTAGGGGTGGGTGCTCTACCGTTTCCACAATATAGATCCATATTATTTATTATATTTGTATAACATGGATGTCATTGATTTCTCAGCGACACGAAATCAAAAAGCACTAAAACATCATCCAGCGCTACTGAATTATATCAGAATGAGAATAATAGGTACATCTGGGTCTGGTAAGACACAATTATTACTTAATTAAATAATGAGAATGCTCAAGTGGGATAAGTTAGTCTGTCAGTTGATGATCAACGATGCACAGTCAACCCCACATGGACTTGTAACAATAAATGTACATGATCCTAGATCAAGATATCGTATAGGACTTGATAAAATATTTGGATGAGAGACTGCTCTAATTCATAGAAGCAGAGAGGGCGCGACCACAAATAATGTGTCACATCGGTTAATCGTGCGTGTATACTTTTTAAAACAAACATTAAAACAACGATAGTAACTTATAAACCAAGCCATTTAGAGAAACTCTCGGTTAGTTAGAGGCTTACGTTTGACATTATTGACATCAGAATTTCATTTTTGCAAGAAGCTTTAGTTTTCAAAAGGAGACTTTCCAAAACCGATATGTTGGCCCCCGCTGCTACTACTGTTCTCTTAAAACATAACAGATAGCTACACTATGTATGTATATCCATATCGATCGATTTACCAGTACAGTACCTATAAATGGCCGCATTAATAGCTGAGAATTAAACTCATACGCAAAGGTTGTTTAATATATTTTCAATAATAATAATATATATATATATATATATATATATATATATATATATATATATATATATATATATATATATATATATATATATATATATATATATATATATATTGTGGGGGGTACCATGTACCATCTTTGTGTGTATATACTTGTGTTTGTGTTTGTATTTGTCATGTCGACAAATAATCTCAGAGACATGTATAGTAGCATAAAATTAGCCGTTTGGTTTAATATTGATTTAGGTTGAAGTATTTCAACCCACTTTCTATCCTCTGGCACTACCAGCACAAAGTGATTTCAGCATCGTTTTAGCATAAAATATCGCTTTTTTTACTTTATGTTCCAAGTTATTCACGAAAGTACTCATTTTTTAAATATCAATTTTAAAATTTCGCTGTTCACTGTGAAAATCTAACAATTGTTATTATTGCACTTAATTGTCGTCAAAAGTAACAAGTGACAGATGTCATAGTATAACGATGACGTCACAATGAAAAGCATCTAAAGGCATAAATGCGCCGAGACTATAATTTAAGGTGAAGATTTATGGGAAGTGAAATACAGCTTTGATCTAGTGACGCATTTTAAAGGTATGCGAACTGTGATAAGCCTAGAGATTTTCCTTTATTTTTTTAAAAAAAAGTTATAGGTGATGTTCTACAGTGTGATACCCCTGAAAAATTCCTCCCTATATTTTAGGTGCTAGTTGTCTAATGCTATAGTACCAGTCTAATTATCTCTCTGACGTCACACTGCAGACGACGTAAAACTGCTCGAGACGCTCAAAAAGAAAAAGACGGCACGTTAAGTGCACGCACAACTTTAGTGGCACATTTTTCAGATCGTTTTATTAATATACTTTGGACTGCTACTGAGTAGCCTCTACGTTCATCCGGTAATGAATAATAATGTATAACCAGGTTTAAATTGGATGCTTTAACATTCGAATTCGAAAATACTTGTGCAAAAAATTACCTAAAGTCTGCAAATATTGAAACCAAAGAGGATTTTTTTTGCCGAAGAAATGAACACAAGGATGATACAAACGGATTCAGAAAAAGAGGACAGTTCATCTCTGCTATCAGCTCCTGATTTTAACGAAGAACGCGAATTTGACGTTGATCAAATCAATCATTCAAAATCCTCTCAGAAGCGAAAGTCAAAATGTTTTACGTATGAAAATTCGTCACCACCAAAGACTTTAAAGGTTTCAGACTTGCAGTTTGTATCATGTGAAATTTTAGACGGGACAGATGCAGAGGGCACAGTACAACTACGTGTGTACGAGGAGGATTCAGAAACCACAACTTGTTCGGAAATATATGACGAAATATACAGTCAAGAGAGTAAAAGGACAGCTATAGAGTCGACCGCCGACGAAAATAATTCTTCCCAAAAAGAATTGGTTTCTGAACAAGAAGGCTCCACAACTTGTAACAGTCAGGTCACGGACTCGTCAAAAACAAATGATATGTAAGTGATAAGTGGTGCTTTTTATGGTGCCATTGCTAAAAATGTCTTCAGCCCACACCCTCACGCCTCCTCCAAGGCACTTGAGAAGAAATGAAGGAGGCATATATTTCTTCTACCTCACAAATGTTATTCAGTGCAGAACTTGATTTAATAGTGATTACATTACCTACATATGATAATGAAGATATTTACTTGACATTCGTGGCATTTATGCATTTGAAGTTGTCTCTTATAATGCACAATTTGTTTTCTTCTTCATATGGTGGGATCAAAACTACCATGCACTTTTTCATGTTCTGTCCCAAATATAGTCAAAGAAGAGCAGAGTTGATGAAAAGTTTACTTTCAATGTCATATGCAGCTTCATGTATTGGCTTAGATTTACTGCTTTGGGGAAAGGGTTATGCAGACGAAAAAAGATTTTTGCATCATATATGCAAATATATAAACTCTACTGGACAGTTTCAGTAACTTACTCAAATCATGATTACTGTCATTTAGCCTGCCCCCCCCCTCTCTCTCTCTCTCTCTCTCTCTCTCTCTCTCTCTCTCTCTCTCTCTCTCTCTCTCTCATCTTTATTCATTTTTATGTTATCACATTAAATATGTTGCATTACTTATGTAGGGACAGGGCTGATTTAAGTTGTTAGAACTTGTGCCCAATCCCATTGTAACCTATTATGGCAATAAAATATTTTTAAACAATGTACATGGGTAAATATTACAGTCTGCATCCAACCAATTCTGAATCATTCACCAACTTCAACCTTTGAAAATAATCAACTGGCACCATTATTATAATGCAATATTAAATCCTTGCTAGTTTTGTGAGATGGAGCAGCCAGATATGCATGACAAGATGCAGTGACATGATTTGAACTCAGTTTTAAAAAATAGTAAAGGAATTAAGGATAAAACATGTAAGGTATTGCAAAGATTAAGCAATTTTGTCACAGGTTTAATCTCGATCTTGTTTTTATTGTAGTAATTGTAGCAGTGTACAAGTCAATGGAAATAGAGACATAGTTTGGGATTTTTAACTTATAAAGGGATCATTTAATTCTGAATCAAATTGCAATTACCAGGTATGATAGGTAATTAACTTCTGCAGGTAATGGTACAATCTATGATTCTGGATTGTTACAATGCAGACTATTATAAACTGAATAAAGTCTTTATAAATGAACATTTGTTTTGGTTCAGGTGGCTAAAAAGCCTCCCTTACGTTAAAAACATTTGTTTTTTGGAAGAAAAAGTAAGTGAAGCGAGCAAAAAACAATCATTATAAGAGAATAGCAAGAGTTTATAGCTAAATCAACAACTTACTGAAACTGCATATTTTATTGCCCATTCTATAGCTTTCAGTACTCTTCATTAACATAATCACTGATCAGTGTATGGTTTTACTTAGTATTATTATTATTGTTATAATAACATACTACAACATGGATAACCTGTTGATATCAAAGATTAAAAGCAGTATTCAGTATAAGAATGAAAGAATGAACCATCATGAGTATGGGATCATTTCTAAGGAATGGCATAAAGATTCAATGAATAGTCTCTAAGGGTCCATGTGTAGTGTAATATTGGAAAAGCCAAATATTATATTAAATTAGTTTTAAACGTACCTACCTGACTACACTAAGTTTAAAACCAGCACACTAGGAAGCACACATATTTTGTTTTTGGCCTTGGCCATTCAGAAGAATTCAAGTCAATGATCAGGAGGTTTGGGGCTCTTCTCACTCAGTAATTAGTATTTTGTGATGAAATTGAATGAATCATTCCCAGTATTAAATTTGTGTCAGTCATCTGTATTTTTCATCACTGAAAGTAAATTACATTAAAATACTTCAATGGACAAAGAATTGAGATAATATATTGATATGAATAATTTGTGTACATTAAATTTATGTGTTTGAAGTGATTAGATTTTTACCACCCTCAGACCCAGCAGAGCTGAGAAACGGCCAGATAATTATGTCAGCAATAATGGTGAGAGAGGCTCATTTCCAGAAGAGGACAAGGGAAGTAACTCTGTTGTTGACCTCCAGACCCTGCTTTCAGGCTCAGAGATTCATTGTAATAATGATCATAATGGAAGACTACCTACCACAACACCACAGAGCACAAATCAGGAAAATCCTTGGTAATTGTAGTAGCTACTGTTTCCAGCATGTTTTGGGGGGAAAATAATGCATGAATACAAGAACACATATTCCGAATCTCTTTCAAGTACACTGGCTATAAAGACCTCAAAAACAATAATTGTTCATTCTTCTGACAAGTAATCCTTGTCATAAATAGTATAGATTTTGATTTTTTTTTTAAATTTCAAATGCAACAGAATTTTAAAATATTATAAAATATAATAATAAATAATATATTATAAAATATGATATGAAGTACATAATGCATACCTGTATATGTCAATAAATAATTTCATAGTGAAAAACTTTCTTTCAAATATTCTTAGATTTTTGTTCTTTGTGCATCTTTATCTTTTTATTAACATTTATGATATTGCCAGGAATATAGATTAACCTGATACAGGCATAAATTTGAGGGAAATTACAAACCATTTGTGTATCTTAGAGATAAAACTTAGATAAGGCAGTTAAGGAGGAGTTCAGTTCAATATCTGATGTTTAAAGTTGTCATAGATTTCTGGCCGTAACTGGCAGTTATGGTAACAGATTTGATGTTATTAACACTTCAGTTTAACTTTAAACATATCTTTAATCAATTTTAAGTGGTGTAACAATTTAATACGATTTAGATATTTTGTCAGTATAATAGACAAATTTGACCATTTTAAAATAATAGAGCTGTACCGATGTCACTTTTTGCCGATTATGCCGATACCGCGTATAGCCGATTATCAAAATTGCCGATGCCGATTATGAGACCGATTATTTGAGTATCATATTATGTACTCCGGTATAAGCCAACAAATTTAGAAAACAATAAAGACCTGGAATGGGGGGGGGGGGTTTGCAAACAGGAAAGTTTCGCGGCACAATAAATATGTTCTAATCACTATGTAAATTGAGGCAATGCTTTTGAGTTTATTGCCGACTTTCTATGAGCAAAGGTCGTCGGCTTGCTTTGAGAACAACAAATGCTCGTTATTGCTGCGGCAACATCAGATAATTGTAAAACATTGATATAGAATTGTTTTATTTGTTTAGTATATGTCGGTGCTTCAAAGGTACAGTAAAACCTGTTATGACTTATGAGAGACCGCCCCTTCTGCCAGATGGTGGCTTGGTGAAACACTAACAAAAGAAATAAAAAATAATTTTAAAAAATCCGGAAATGATTCTCACTTACTAGTATTAAAGACAATGAGTTTGTTCACCCTCCAGGCATTACGGATTAACTGAAAGACAGACGACGTACTCAAACCTACACTGAAGCCCTTTCAAACAATTTCTCACTGGGACATAAGGACTATCGATGTTTTGTGAGTTTTCATAAAGATAAAGAAAAAACACAAACCTCAAAATTGACTGTGTATATATCCATCATTACTCCCTTTGATGTTAATCTTACTGGCTATTCACATGACTTTGGCACTACAATGGCGGCTAGCGACATGTACTTTAGTCTGGTTTACTGCAGTTTACAAATGTTACCAGACGCTGGAGTTGAAAATTTCGCACAACTGGCAGCAAGATAAATTCTTTTTAAATACTTTATTAGAGCAATCTCTTTGTTACAAAAGATTAATTGATGGTTCAATGTGTTTATCTCGATATATGGTTATTCGACTATACAGTAGTGTTAGTTAAGGAGCAACTTGTTGGGATACTGCATATATCCCGAGCTCTAGTGTTACAAAGGATTAAGTTACGGTCAGTCAAAACGCGACTGTATATACAAGTTTTATCAGGAAAAATTGGTTATTTAAAAAAATTATTTGGATCGGCACCGATTATTTTTGCCGATACCCGATTATACCGATTGTGCTAATAATCGGCCCGATTACGCGTACGGGCGATTAATCGGTACAGCTCTATAAAATAAGTTATGTTCTAATATGAAAAGATATAATCTTTACTGTTCACATTTGAGACAGGTTGTTTGTTTTTTTAAATTGCAGGTTTGACTGCCTTTTCACTACATCAACTCTTGCTATGAACAGTGCAGGGGCAGCTCCATCCTTATATGCAATGCCAACCCCTGCTTCTGCAATTCAGTCAAACTTTGTTCAGACCATGAGTCAGTTTGCCCCCTCAATGGTCTATAATAGCATCATTGAGCAACACCATGGACAACCGTTATTGTCACCAATGGTTCCCAACCACTCTCAGCATGATCAGGTACATTAATTTGAACTACTCTGTATGGGGTTACATGACTTTTGAAGAATGTGTGGATACCAAAAACATTAAATTAATTGATAATACTGCAAAATAATAATTGTAATGAATACCATTTTTGCAGTGGAATAAATCCACAACTTTAAGTACAAGCAAAAATGTTGTTTTGCAAGGCCAAAAAATTAGCAGTACTTTTGAAAAAGAAACAAGTTATGTGTATTTCTTGATTTGAATTTACTTTTTGAATATTCAAGCAGTAGTAAAAAATAACACTTTCATAGCAGTTCAGTGAACAAGAGTATGAAAGGGAATTTGTGGTAAATAAGGCTAAACTTGAAAGTTACTTTTTTACTATGGTACACCTGTGCATTAGCTTTTTAAACATTGGTAACTTAACAGGTATATCTTGGTCATAGACTGAGCCCACATCTAAGCTGCTTTAGAGCAAATGTGTAGAATAATGGGTCTGTTATCTGTTAGATGAACTAAATATGCTTGCCTAGGAGATGTATGGCTCCACCCGTTCTCAATTTTGAACGAACAGTGCAAATTGAAAAGAGGAATTTTTCTGGCAAAATGTGTGCATGTATGTAAAATAGAATGTTTTGACTAAGATATTCATATGTTGACTTCACATTAATAATGTATGTTAAGTTGTAGGGCAGTTGATTAATAGCTGTGGGACTTGTACTGTCATCTTTGCTAAACAAGATTAACATGAGATAAGGACATTGCACTGAAACACTTTTTGACAAATGACAGCCAATGGATTCTACAAATGTTCCACATATGTCAATAATGTCAGCAGAGTTTCAAGGCAATTCATCAATAGATTTGCTTGCATACAGGAATTATGAGAGGTACTCAGCAGTTGTATACTTAACAACAAAAAGAGGCATAACTATTGAAAATGCAGTGGACCTTGAAGACATAAAGATATGAACACGCTCTTTTCATGCCAGTACAGAGGAATCCCGCTATAATGAGATAGTTGGGGTCCAAAAAATTGTATTGTGTTAATAGTGGGGTTGCATTTAATGTGGGGTTTTACAGTATTTTTATTTATTTTTTTCTTCAGAAAATACCGCTTTGGCATTTATATGTGAATTCATGTCTGTTGTAAAACATCTGGATATTATCGGGCGAATATTAAATGGAATGCAGTAATAGGACTTATTTAAAATGATGGATGGATAATATATTTATAGATTATTAATTTTCGTTAAAAGGTCTTACTAACTTTTATATTTATTTTTTTCTGAAAATACACATTGGTCAATAATACCTCAAATGATGTTATATCATGAATAGGGTATCAACTTTGTTTACTATCGTGCTTTCGTGGCATGCAGTTTGTCCATAATGCACATATTTCCATTGAAAAATTGCAGAGATTTAAAATATTCAATAATTTTTGTTCAAGATCATTGTGTCTGAATTCAGTGACCAATATGTAGCATGAACAGAGTATTAACACTGTTTACTTACCATCTGATATAGTACCGTCATGGCATGCAGCTATTCCATCATACTTGTAATTCTACAGATCATTATGTCTCTAAATTCAATGGGATAAATTAATGGAAAATTAGGTTACGGAAGATGAAGCATGTGTACATTTCATTATGTTCCAGAGTCTATGAACGGTGTCTATCCAAAATTGTACACTTGATTTTCCATAACGGTAAAATATTTTTTTTTAAGAAAGAAGAAAGGAAATTAATGATGAGTTCATAAGCAAACACCATACACATAAAATCCGAGAACTAGAAGCAGTGAGTCTGTAATGGTCACAAGTTGCTGATATAAAGTTTTTTAAGCTGTAAGCATGTACAATTTCATACCCTTTCAATTTCCAACTAATAGAGCAGACGATATTTACTGGTCAAATAATTGTGAATCTTTTATCAACCACTGCATTGTCTGCTGTTTGGTTGTGTATGCAGTTAAAATAAAAACATAGTAAATTAATAACAAGTTCATATAAATCAAACCCCATACACATGTAAAACCTGAGAACTAAGTGCAGTAGGCCTGCAATAGTCACAAGTTACTTTTATAAATGTTTTTAAGCTGAACACATATACAATTTCATAGCCTGTCAATTTCCAGCTCAGACATTGGTTACTGGTCAACTGATTGTGTCTAATAACACTGCCAAGCCCAGAAAACATGTTGGTGGCTTTTATTTTTTTTTATGTTTATTAGACTGTGAGAAACGTTTATCAACCACCGCATTGTCTGCTGCTTGGTTGTGTATGTAATAAAAGAATAAACACATGCTGGTTATTTTTTGAGCTACAATTGTATACAGAATTAATTGAAGACAACCACAAAGACCACATAATGTTTATTTTGGCATAACACTTCAAGAACCTGGTGAAGTGCCAGGAGGATGAGACAGATCTTATTAAATTAGTATACAATTTGTATTTTTAAAAATACATAGAAGTTTAAAGAAAATTTTGATGCTTGATATGCAAAGATTTTCAACAAAAACCTGTTTCTTTAATTTGTAACATTTTCTCATATGACTGTGAATAGGGTTTTAATCTGTGCCCATAACTCGGGGGGGGGGGGGGGGGGAATGTGTCATTTTGTCATATATATTGCTACATGGGCGTTTCTTACTTAATTTTGATATATTTTACCTTGGGATGGGTACTCCTGTTTGCATTTGGATTTTGTTCAATCATCAGAAGACTTTTGATAAAAAATTCTTTGAGTGTACTATTTTTCTTCTTTAGTTTATACCACAACTTTACTCTACAAATGCAGCACAGCAAGCAAGTGTTGGTGGAAAACTCGTTTGCACTCCACATCCTAAGAGTGGTAGCTACATGTTCTTTGTTACACATGCTACAGATGCTGACACAGACACTGGACAGAAGAATGTCAAAATGCTGGGGAAACCAGCAGCAAAATCAAAAGTGGTTACATGTGGTACCCTTCTTGGGCAAGTATGTTGCCTTGCAATCATGTTATTACTGTCATATACTTTACTGTGTTGTCTATAATGTTTTCTATAAGTTACTATAAACATCTTTGTGAGATAACCCATCTTTAATTAAATTGACATATCTTTGGTTGAAACAATTGGAAATTTAATTTGCATTTATGCCACCGCTGGTAGCCATCGTAAGCATACATTTTTTTTCCTGCAAAAAAGAAACTTTATAGCACAATAAACCTGTTTTAGTCACTTTGGAAAATACAACAATCCATCAGATTCCATTATTACTTTTATTTAAGTTTGTTGCTGACTTTTTGTTTGAAGTATTCTTTATTTTTATTGAAGATTGAAGTCAGCTTTCTTTGATAAAGGGTGCATGTGTTTGCATCAGTAACATAAAATAATTGTAGAATATTGATTGAGACTAAGTTTGTTTTTTTTGCTTAGTATTTATACAGAATGCCTGCTTTGAAGTTTCAGCAGAATTTTTTTTTCTGGGTACATTTTAAAAATAGATTAGCCTTTGTTTTGTCCATTTTACTATTCCTGCCTTCAAAGGTTGGTTGCTATGAGTTGGTCCTAGTAGGGGGCATTCCATTTAGTATGTATGCAAATATCTGGAAAAGCTTTACCCCCTCCTTGTACACATGCATACTTTTTTTTTACACCCACTCACCTGCGTATGTATGCTTCACGCAGTATGTTACAGTAAAGGATTAATGATATTAACATGTTTAATTAAACAATCCACTGAAGTTGACTCTCTGGCTGCATCAAAGAAAAAAAACTGCATAATTTAAATAAGTTTGTTTAGTGTCCTCTAAAATTCAAACCCTGAACCCAGTTGAACAGGTTGCATATTAGACAAATTATTATTGAGGTTTCACCCCCACCCCCCCCCACTCGTCGTTTCCTATGCATACGTACATAATCACTGGCCTCTTCATGTGTATGTACTAAATGGACAGCCCCTAGCATAACAATTGAAGTGTATCACATCCTATAGTAGTACCCAGGCTTGATGTTGAAATAAGCAAATTAATTTTATAACAATGCACTGTTAAGATGGTTTATCAAAATGAACAAAGAATTTATGTAACAATAAATAGATTCTAGTGCATTTTTTGTGGCTTTCTTTCATGGCTCCTCTGAATTTCCCCATTCCAATTTTCTGTTATGAGTCTGTGCTCTTAAAATAAGTAAAAGAAAATAGTAGATAGCAGCAACACGCAACAAAAAGTTAATTTCCCTAGACTACAAAGTGATAATGGAAAAAAACAAATTAAATCCTAAAATAATCCAAGAATGACAGACACAAGTCCTAATAATTTAAAGTTCTAAATAAATATTAGTAAGAATCCAGATTTAATCCAAAGCTGAAGTGTTGACTTGTCTGTGTAATGCCAATATGCCAACAGTAATATAATTCTAGGTTTTAATTTATTATAAATCCCAATGAATGTCTAAGAATATTATTTTTTAAGAGTACTCTTTATTTCCAGAGAAAATAATCACTTGAATAAAATAATTTGAAGAAAAAAATTCCAATCTAAATGAACTACTGGTCACAACAAATACAAATTGATTCTGCTAGATCTTAAGCACGAATAATAATCTTTCCATTGACAAGATTATATAGTTCACTACTTGACCTCAGGTCTCAATTAACATTTTCTATGACCCCCCCCCCCCCATCACCTAATGGAAAATAAACTTTGAGAAATTTACTAATGTTTACAAAATATGATGTTATTATTCGAAATTATGTTGGTTATTGTAGTATATAACCTGAATAGTGTAAAGTACACCAGGTAAATTAAAGGAGAAACCCAATAAGCTGGAACCATCCCAAATAAATAGTTTACTTCTGTTCACAAGTATCCTGATAATAAACCTGTACATGAAGATAATATTTTAGCTATGTATTAGATATTACTAAATAAATTTTTTTTTAAATTTCAATAATTCAGGTCAAGTAGAAAATAAACTTGAATCCGGACAAGGTTAAGTCGAGAATATAATGTTACAATAGTATATGAAGAAATTTTTAAAAAATTTTTTAAAAATATAACAAACAATGAAAATGAAATATATGTAACAGTATATATAAAATTGATGCTACTGAAGCATGTTTATTTGTAAATAACTGTTGATTTTGCCTTGAACTAAATATATCATATTTTCTTTTGACAACAGTACTAGCTGCATCATGAGTTGTGCAAACAGATGTGAAAGATTTGATATTGGACATGTTGATATTATGTACTCATCCTGTTTGACTGGAATTTTAAAATTTCTTTTCAACCAATACAATTGATTATTGGTTATTGTATCACACTTTAGTGCCAGTCTCTGCATATATATGATTATCAGTTATTGTATAAAGTTTTAGTGTCAATAAGTGCAGATATATTAGTGTGCTGAAGTAGCCCTGATATAAAAATATGCCTGTGTAGCATCAGTTCTGACTGAAATTACTACAGGTTATAACACATTTGACTAGTACAATTCTTAATTATCACTGATTTCCATCAAGCAGCTCAAAATTATCCTGACATGGGCATCTTTCAACCTGAGGCATTTGCCATCCTACATTTCCATCGCCTGGTAAGCAATGTATGGCTCACAGAGGACCAATGTTACTCTGTGATATTTATTTTTATTTTTGTATTCTCAACTGTGGGAGGTATCTACTTGTCCCAAAAAGCAACATTCCTTCCAGGTAGATTTGAAGTGAAATTAGTCAAGACCCATAAGTACAAGTTCAATTTCCTTCTCCTGTCTATAATATCCTTTCTTTATCTAAATCTAGTCCAGCAGCAGTATGGTAAATCTAAACAGTAGTGGAGAGGAAGTCCAACAGAGTCCAAGAGATCCACTAGAGAGTCCTTTGAACACAACACATGAGAAAGACAGGGATGATTCTCCAGTTGAAGGCAGAACAGGGGTGGGTATATGGCTTTTTCATGCGAACATCAAACAATTCACAATTTATTCAGTATTATAATGAATTCTTTTAAGTTCACGAGTATCACTTTTCATGGTTTTGCATGTTAATTTATGTTGTATTGGAAAAAAGAGTCGTATTTTTTCTATATTTGTCAGGATTTGAAATATGTGGTTTGCAATAGTCACAGCTTGGTTCATTAAATCTATGAAAATTGGCACCCCATAAATAAATGTAGATTGAAGTTCTTAAATGATATCATGGCTCAAGATGATGGAATTACCTTTCTAGTAACTGAACAACACCTTTTACCAAATTTTCTTCAGATAAATTAAATTTTAATTTTTTTTCAAACCTTGGAAAATATAAAATGGCAGAACTCAAGATTTACAAGACTCGTAGCCATCTGTGTATGTTTTGTTTGTTTTTTTATCACTCTATTTAATTTTAATCCTCAATGAATTTTTTTTTAAAATCCCAAAGTTCCATGCATTCTTAACTTATTTGGCCCCAATCCTGTCTGTTTGCATGATCCGGTTTCTGTATTCAGTGGCCGATCCTGCTTGTATTTAAGGTTTGTTAACTGCATTCAATGGCTGAATGTTGAATGTGTGTTAGATACAGTGTCTCTGATTGGTTAGAAATGGGGGTTTTCCTTTGTGCAGATTTTAATTGTTTAGATGCCAAGGGTTATTGATTGAGAGCAGTTTCACTACACAGGTTCTGTTCATGAAAAATCGTACAAAATGATGGCGGACGTAAGAATGATTTTTTGCTGCCAATAAGAGCACCAAAAAAAAAAAAGAGTTTCTCGAGTTTGATCTTGAAAACATTAAGCAAGCAGAGGATATGTTCAGCAGTTGGATATTTTGCGAGATTAAGATTTGGACATAGAAATTTGTTGGATTGTCAGAAGAAGAGGATGATGATAATGCTTATGACATTATACTTCTAAATATTTTGCACATAATTTCATAAATAGTGTATAAGTTGTGAAAGACTTGGACAAATAGGAAAAAAATATATCACTATGTATTCAAATTCATTTGGAATAATTGGAGAAACTTTTGTACATTTTTTAATATTAGAAGATAAATTATGGTATGAGTGAATGCAAGTGCATGATGTTTACAAAATTTTCCAAACGGGTAAAAACTTTCTGGGGCACAAGCACCTAAACACAGTTTAGTTCTCCTGTGGCATATCAGCAATGATAATGTTAATGATAACAGTGCTGGGGTTTAATAAGTTAACTTGACACTTAATGAAATATAACAAATCCGATTGTGGAAATGGACATGTGTTATTCCATGCATAAAGTAAATTAAGGTGATTATTGCCTAAATGATCATTGTTGAACTAGCTTCGTGTACTGGCTCCAAACACTGATTTCAATATGGATGATAAAAATTATGTAGACTACAAATTAAGTCTTAGAGTAGTATTGGCTAATATGAAAGGTTGGCATGGGATATTCCAATATTCAACAGATTAATGTTTTTAATATTTATCATTTTGTAGCAACATTCTATAACACACTTGGCACCAAAGTGGCTATTTTGGTATCCAGTAAAGGTAAAGTTCTATTAAAAGAAACATTTTAGTTTTGCAATATTCAAAATTACCTCCTGAAACATTAGAAATTAGGTGATTATGAGAGCACAATCTTAAATATGATCAAGAGAAGAAAGTAGTATCACAAATGCTGGAAAAATGCATACAGATGGCCAAAATCATGGACTACAGTTCAAGTGAAGTCACAAAAATCAAAGAGAAATCTGAAAAGAAAGGGATGTCATGCAGGCTGGATACCAACAATGAGAGCTGGGAGTGGCTTTTAAATGGTGTAATACTCATATAAATTTTGTGTTGGGAATTGTCAATAAAATGATATTTCTAATGAAGCTATTTGCTTTTCAATATAAATTATCTTAATTTAATTAAGCTAATCAATTTTTTCAATATGCATTAATGGCACTACTCCAAGAGGTTTTGAGACACATTATGTTTACCTCCAAAAACAATGCTTTTTACTTGTGAATGTCTAGTAATGTTGTTGATTCACAGCAAAACAAAATTTTCTGTTTTAAAAAATCAAGGGACATTTAATATATGACAAAATCGGTCAAAGCGAGATACTGAATTTTCAGTTTCAGAATTGCAAGTTCAGTTCAAACTTTGGAACTCACTTCTCTTTTAATGAACCATATCTGTGAAATAAAGCTTTCCATGCACCAATTACTCCTTATGCTTTTCTTCTCCTCCTGTTGTTTGTGAATTAGTAGGATAAACGACTGATTAATGTTAACAATAAGTTCACGAGTCACACTATCTGTGCTACAGACTTACACAAGTAGGATTGGCCTGTCTTTTAACTTCTGATACAAAAGATATAATTACCATGATAATGCAAAAGTAAGCATATTTTTTAATTGTAACATTACAAAAAAACACAGCTGTGACAGTAAATTTATACTCACATTTGAATAGCAGAGGGCATTTATCATTTCTGATGATTGCACTGAAAGCAATTAAACGATAGAACTAAGACATGAACTTCACTTGACAAAACTTAATTAATTGGCATTTATTTCTTACAGTGCTACCACCAATAGGCATTAGTGACATTTTCATGGATTTAAATATTATCAAATATTTTATTTAAAGTGTACTTAGCATTTGGTGTATAGAAAACTTAACAAAATGTATGACTGTTTATTAAAGTTGCAAAGTTCATGATGTAGAATTTGTTGTTTTCGTTTGCACCAACCACAGTTTTTGATCATAAAATGAGTGATAGATGAAAGTTTCATTCACTAGTTTTCATTAGTGCAGCATGTGGGGATAGTATTTTGGTCTTTGAACATACTTTGCAAACACCATATTGACATAATTATTGAGTGTGTTACATCTGTTGACAGCAGCAATATAAACCAAGCATTGGGTAGATGCACGATTGCAGAGTTTAGTCTATTCAAAAAGTAACATGATCCAACATTCTAATTAGTGTGGCAATTGTATATTTCTTGGTTAATGAGAATATATATTCATAATACGAATGTAAAAAATTCGATTGAAAAATTTGAAGTAATAACTGCATGGGAGCCAATTTAATATTGCATTTGCACCTGTTTACGATGACAACTGAACGCAACTGCTGACCACTTCCAGTATTTAGTGAAAACAAAGCGTGATGTCACATTTTGAACACTTGTTATAAACATTGGTCGAGTCGGTATCGTTACATTATGAAAAAGTCTTCAGAAACTCAACACAAAAGTTGCAGTTTTGAAGAAAGTGAATTGTCATGTCGTGCGGGTCTTAGCCATTTGAAGATGGTGATTTAATAAGCTCAGAATATTATGATAATGGTGTAGAAGCGGCCGCCAGCACCCAGATTAATCCGAACCAGTTTGAACCCTATGTTTCTAATACCGACGAATCCAAGATTGCAGATAAAGATGATGAAGAAGAAAGACGAGATAGATTGAAGGACACTTCATGGTAATTGTTTTCTGAATATGTCTACGGCCTAACTTACGATAAATATATGTATCCAACGATATTTGCAGTAGTGTTCCACAGTATCCTGTTCGTTTACAAATGAATGTTTCTCACCTGTAATAAAGGATGTACATTTGTATTACTATTACATTTCATGGGTAGAGACGTATTTATACATTGATAAGTAAAAGGTACATTGGATCACAGTTGTAAGCTTCAAAAACCTGTGAAAGAAATGATACGATTTAGAAGTACTTAAGATTCCTAGGAGAGGAGGTCCTCTTTTGTACAACTGTTGAAATAGGCATGATATTTACTGATACATGATAGCAAAATTGAATTCATATTTTGTACACTATTATAAGTTAAAATTTCGAATTTCTCATGTATGCAAATAGTGTATGTTATAAACTATGAAATAAACCCATTTTTCTGTGGTGGTCATCTATTTGTAACTTCTATTTTCTTTCATCTCTAATTTAATTTTACAGGGCTGTACTAAATGTTTTACCTGTTCCTGACATTAGTCAATTTGCAATTGTACTGTGATGTTGATGTGTTCATAAATGTAGGAATAAATTTGATAATCACAGCACAATACATTAAAGAAAACTCTTATTTTAGGTGTAATTGTGGACATTGGTAATGCCCACAACTGGGGAATGTGTATATTGTTGTAACATAGAAAAGGTCAAACGTATCTGCAATGAATACCAGGGATACAATGTATAACACACCATCCATTGTTCAGTCCAGTTTGTCTCGACATCCATACTTTAAAAGTTGTATACTACCAGTATAGACATCAGTTTGGAGAATGTCCAAAGCAATGAAATGAGTAAGTAAAATGTGAGTAATTTATCATGTTCTTTTGTTTTCTTGATCTATGCATGACAGCATAGTATTGGGGTTATTAAATACAGCAAATAAATAAACCACTTTTTCCAGTCATTTTATGCCATATTCATTGACTGAGCCCCTCTTTTTGAGGCCTACACCATCTAACCTTTATACCACAGTGATAACTGATAAGTCATGCCCCCAAAAAACGACCACATATACATATTCAAATATTGTTTTATTTCAGTTTTTGTGTCAGAAAATAAAATGGTTTTATATATATATATATATATATATATATATATATATATATATATATATATATATATATATATATATATGCACAGATTATTTTGGAATCATATAACTTTATTGATATAAAAAATAATAATAAATCACACCGGACCAATAACACTATCTACTAAAACTTTTGATTTCCTAATTTGATCTAATGCACAAAGCATAATTTATCTCAACTTAGTTTTCAAATTATTATTTCAGAAGACATCAGTATACAGCATATAGACAATTTATTCGGTGGTGTTGGCACTTCTTGGGCAAGATCATCATTCCATCAATTGCTGTTCAGAGGATCCACACTACCTTTCCAGATCAAAACCTAAACTACACTAGCTTTCATGAGGTTGACTGCGATTAAACCTTCTAAAGAAGATTTTGAGTAGCAATATTCTTATCAGGCTTCTCATACAGACAACACATAGATGCTGCTACATCTACCCAAAGTTTGACTCCTTCATCATTCACCTGTCCAATTCTGAATGCTGTTTTCATCAGACTTTCAACATAATCTGTAAATTAAAGAAAATTTAACATGCATTGTATTGTATATACATATACACAGCCATGAGAATCTTCAGAGAATTCATAATTTTCTGGGAGTTGGACTCCAGAATACTGAATAATAATTGAAAACAGTTATCATTTTGTCAAAAAATTATGAAAAGGGAAGGATTTTTGGAGGCAATACATATCAGGAGAATGAATTGTAGGATGGGGTCCTTAATTGCCATTTTTGGTTATTGCTATGCAATGGGCAGACTTTAATATGTATTAGAAAAACTTTCTTGGGAGACAGATCTATCAGAACTATTAAAAAGGTGCTGACCTTTGCCTCGTACATTTTCCATAAAAGAGCTTTGTTCCAATTATGACATTTGTTTATGTAACTAATTAGATTATAAAATGAAGGGATTCTGAATTGAGCCATTTGATAAGTATGCCCCCTTTATATAAAATATTCTTTTTCTTTTCAGAATAAAGACAGAATATTTGGTCCAGTGCCAATCCTAAATTTGAACAGCAGTGGAGAAGAGGTATCGTCCATTCCAGATCCCTTAGGGTCAAGCAGTGAAATGAACTTAAAAGGGACAACAGATATCCCCACAAAGACTACTGAGACTACTCCACAAAATGGAAGAGGGAAGAGCAGGAGGGTTTCTACTGTGGTAGATAGTACATGTATTAACATTCCTTTTTTCAAGCCTGAGGATGATCAGAGTAGGCATCAACACAACCAAAAGGAGAGAAGGAGAAGGTAATATTCCAGACCAATGCAAAACAGTACAGCAAACACATTGTTTCAACTGCAGCCAATTTATTGAACAATGTCAGTACATTTTTATCAAGACACAAATCTTCAAATTACAAAGGTCTCAACCAGTATTAAACATCTTACCACTGATTTCATTATGTTTTTCATTTCCATGTTTGGAAAGGTGCTTATATGCTTGCCATGTTACACTGTTGTCTGTTGATATGTCCATCTGTTGTTTTTGTACAATAATTCAAGTTCTCCGCCATCTAATGCCCCGGAAGCGAGAGGTCGTCGGTTCGATCCCCGGCCGAGTCATACCAAAGACTTACAAAAATGGTACTAACAGCTGCCTCGCTTGACGCTCAGCATAAAGAGTTTAGTGTTAGGACTGGTCGGCCTGGTGTCAGGATAATGTGACCGGGTGAGACATCATGCTACATGTCTGCGGCATGATGTCTCAGTGCTAGACATCACTATAAACTGCCTCACTGCAGACATCGTAGCGATATGACTGAAAAATTGTTAAAGCTACGTTAAAAATCCTAATCAAACAAACAAACAAACCGCCATCTAATGTTATCAAGCACTGGAAGTAGCTTGTATTTCAGGGCAAGGAAGAAATCTGATGATTTTGATTTTGTTCTCAAAAGGTCACAGATCAAGATAACAAGTACATATAGGTCATACAGTAACTTGACATGTGTATGAGATGCCTTGAACAAACTTTTTAAATGGATTCATTTGATATGAAAAAGATGTTTTTTTGGGGGGTGACACCTATTGATTTTGGTGCCATAAAGTCATGGTCATATGGACTCTAAATCAAACTGATTTCTGCACCATATCTTCAGGGTTTGTTTTACTTTGACCATCCTTTGAGGATGGTTTGCATTTGGAACAAGGAAGATACCTATTCATTTTGGAGTCAGAAGTTGAAAGGTCAAGATTACTAGCTGAAAGGAGAAAAACAATTTCTACAAAACTACAACTGTCTTACAAATCTTGACTAAAGTTATAGATAGCTTGCAGTTGAGACAAGAAAGACATCATTTATTATAGTGGTTCAAAGATAAGAGTCAGAGAGACTCCAAAAAGGAATACAATAAAAGAGGTTTTTGCATATTGTTACAACTTTCAAGTCAAAAACTAAGTAACAGAAACAAGCAGAACTAACAAGTTTTGTAAAACTTAACAAATAATTTAATTAGGAAAGGTAAGAGGAACTTAAGGTATTATGAATTAAATCCAAAGTAATTCCAAACGTTGTAACACAAGTTCTAAAGAATTGAATGCTCAAATGAATTTCAGATCTTGAATGTACTGGTCTGCCAACAATCACAGTGACATTGTTGAGAACTCCTTTGAATAAATTCACAGTAGTTCCTGAATAATATTTTAGTCCAACTGTGTAGTTCCAAAGAATAATTCTAGCAAATATCTCCTTCCAAAGTATCTAAATACAACATTATATACATCTGCAGACTGATGTTAAACAAGAACATAGGAAATATGATTTGGAAATGGGAATGAAATTAATTGCTCAGTTCTCTCCAGATATATTTTTGTAAGCATATGGACAAAAAACAATTTTCTTCTACTTACTACACCGCTCCTTCGATAACTCGCGCACAACGGGGTCCAAAAACATCGACCGCGCTATAAGCGAGGGCGCGAGTTACCGAGGGACCTATTAAAAAAAACTAATAAAGAGATGGGAGATCGACAGATAGGCGAAAGGGGGGGGGGGTGCATTGTTAAATACTCGTTTTATAATCGTGCTGAAAATAACTGTGAATAAATATTTCTTTATAAAGGTGTTGTTTGTTTTTCTTTATAAATTACCTTTAATTTCTGGATAAAATATCTTGAAAAGAGCGTAAAAACAAACATTATTCCACGAGGTATCAGTACTCTTAACATGTGTATCGCTAAACACATTGTGTATTACGTCACTGCTTTTTGTGTTGATTTGGATACATTCTAGTTTTATTGTTTGTTCAAAATGAATCAAGATTTATTTTATCAAAAAAGATAACATTCATATCGAAAAACGACAACGTCGAAACTTGTGTTGATCTAAAAAACATAAAATTCTGCTATCACAAAATAGATACATAGATAGATTGATTAGATAGATAGATAGAGTAAAATGTAAAAAAAACATTACAAAGATAAACCATTACCAACCATGAATTTAATGGGTCTAAACGTCAGAAAAAAAAATATATAAAAAATATTTAAATCATCCGATAGCATAGACCAGCCTCATCACAAGTATAAACTTGGTCGTCTGTATATCCATCACGGGTCAGTATATCTCGGAGTTGGTTGGGATAACTAGATGCGGCCGCCTGATTTGCTGAGCGTATCTCTCCCGACAAAGAATTTTGTTTTATTCCATGTCGGCGCTGGAATCTCCGAAGCCATCCATGGCTTGCCATGAAATCTGATTCAGTATCCATAGTTTTTGCCATTTTCTCTGCCTGGACCTTGAGAATTGTTCCCGAAATCTGAACACTTTGTTTACGTTGTTGTGTGAACCAGGTGTACACAGCATCACCTAATTCTGTGTCGTTTGCATTGCGTGCCCGTTTCCGTTTAAATCCATAATCAGAATCAACTTCATGCAAATAATCCCGAAATTTCTGCTCATCCTTGAGCCAACCTCTGAGTGTCGCCTCGGCAAGTTTAGGTTCACTACAAACTTTTGATCTTGATTCACCATTACGAACCCTCTGTATGACAGTAAGCTTTTCATTCACCGAGTACGCTTTTCGCTTGATTCCCTTGCTCTCCATGATCACATTTACAAATGATTAGGATAAATTACTGATTAATATATACTTTAATGACAATAAGTACATACTATTTGAAACCATGTTCGATTGGTCCAACTAATTTGATCGATGTTGAGACACGATATTGACCACAAGAGTTTATGCAGGTAGGATTTGCATTCCTTTGAACTTTTGTATTGTGCGTCTTTTACCCGAATTGATACAAAAGACCGCCTTATAAAACAAAGCAGGTCTATTTTAATTGAGTTTTACAATGCAACAAACACTTCCCCAAGTCGTCGATCAAAACGCAACCGGCAGTTAATTAGGTTCTCACAGATGTGCTCGCGGGCATCGATGTGACGGTCAATTGACTCTTTTCATGTTTGAATAGAAGAGAACATGCAACGATTATACTGCTTACACTGCAACACAATGAAAAGATTAAAACACTAATTTCCCCTATACATAAACAGTATTATTATTTACAGTGACCTGAGAAAATATTTTTTCCGATAAAATCTAACAAGATATGTGATTCCTTATTAAAACCTGAAAATTTCACGATTTTAATTTTAACTTTTCGGGCACTAACCGTCATTTTCGACGATAAAACGGGCAATATATCAAGGTTTCATTCACCAGTTCTGATCACGATTTTCTTCATTTTTAAAAAATATTTTCTTTTAAAAAAACGGGATCCACGCCGAACACCGCGTTATAAGCGGGTTCACGAGTTATCAGGGCGCGAGTTATCGAGGGAGCGGTGTATGTGAAATTTTTAAAATACCCCACATCATAAAAGAACCCACCATCAAGTGGGATATATATATATGTTTAACAATATAAAAATGAAAAAATACTCGTTACCAAATGCACCTCTCTCTCAATAATTTGGCACAGTGTGGTCTAAAACCAGATCCCACTTGACATTGTAAAACTGGTTGGCAAGAGATTAATGACTGTTTAATGGCTGAATACTCGTCACTCGTGTTTTAATTGTGCTTAAAATAGTTGTCATTAACCCATTTCATCCTGCTTACCAATTTCAACTGCAGTGTCTCATTCCTGAGAAGCAGTTCTAAATACATTTTGGTAAAACGGAGTAGCAGAAGCATAAATTGTGATGACCTTCACCATGTTTTCTAAAAATGTTTAAGCATTTTTTTTCTCTTTTAAAGTATATAAAACTGAACATCTCTGAAAAGATAATACAATTTGCAACAGTGATATATGTTTTGTTATCATTTAATAATGTAAATGCATGCTCACAACTATATTTTGAAATGTGTCTTGAAACAAGAAAAAAATTTAAAAAACTTACCATGATGTTCAGTGAATCTTTTACTTATGAGGATGAGTGAAATGCTCCTAATAGTATCTGAATAAAATAAAGATAATTCTCTTTCTAGTATTTTGGACCAAATTTGAAGTTTCTAGCACTGTTAATTCAAAAGTCTTTTAATAATTTTTAAAAATTTGGACAACAAAACACCTGGAACAGTTTGTTTACTTCACACTCTAGAACATGTACTCCAGTGTGCAGTTTCTCACTAAAACTTGTCACAAATTAATCCAAGAAATCTTTCGGTAAGGAAATTAATCAGAAAAATTTTTGTTCAAATTTTGAAGTCACACATCATCATTATGTCAGTAATAACAATATTATATCAATTTAAATTGTGGCTGCAATCAAGGTGAAAAGTCGTCCCAGACTCATTCCTTTTGTAGTTTTGAAAGCCTACAAAGTCATCTTCATTCTCTGTTGAAACATGCATGAAGCCATGCTTCATTTCTTTCATTGATTTTATTTGATTCTTATAATAGTTTCAAAATGGCCATTATGGTAGCCGTATTAAAATCAACTAAGAAGTGTACAAAATCTTTTAATGACAACCCTTGTTGATACAACTATACATTCAGAAGGAGTAGCAATTTTCAAAATGGCCACAAAATGGCCAACGTGGTGGCCATATTGGTAGTCAGATGGGCACCATTCTTGTTTGGGTCCAATGAGACACCATAAGAGCTCATTTTGTTAAAATCCTATGTCAGTACACTATCTATTCAAAAGAAGTGATAACAAGACTTTCATAGCAGCCATATTTTTTGTCAGATTGGCGTATTTTCCATTTAGGACCAGCTGGACATAAAAATAAGTCTTTTAGTTAACTACATCAGTATGACCAATCAATATGACCCGTAGTAATAAAAAGATTTTTAAAATGGTTGCTTTATTGGATATGAAAGTGCCAACTAAACATTGAGATGTTTGGTGCTAATCCTCCCATTAGTTAAGAGGTTAACCCTTAAAGTGCTGCATTGTTTGCAGTACAAGGTCCATCAGTGCTGAATTGTTTGAGGGGAAAAAAAAGAAGAAAACTGCACAGTTTTTAAATTGCATGTATTTCATTAAATATTCACAATTGATAGACAAAAACTGTATGAAAAATGATGTTGGATGTCTAAACTTTAAGATTAGCATCGAGACACGTGCAAGTTTAACATATTTGCATGTACAGGTGCAAATACAGGTTAAGTGACAAGTTACAATTGTATTTCATCAGTAATTTTGTTTGTTTTTTATGGAAAAGTTCAAATATATCTAAGAAATGTTATATTCTTTAGTAGTCCAACCATGCACATGTTATGTCTGTCACAATGTTATATATAAATTGTGAAAATCACAGGTAAAGAAAGGGTGACAATTTTGCAAAAATCCTCTCCATGAATGTCAGAGGTAAGTTTAAAGCCCCCAGTCAGTAATTAATGTTCATGAAAAACTTTCACCTGTTATTTATTCTAATACATGTATCATCAAAACCGAGGTTCATTTTTGGGGATTAAACCTCAGCAAAAGCTTCATTTTTTTCAATCATTGGGCCAATTTCGTGTAAAGAGTCACCTTAATTGTTCTCATTGTCTTACAGGTGTAAATTGCTTGGAATAGCTAGAAATCTATCCCATACTTGTTTCTTGCTGAAGTATGCAGTTGATATCACATCATCAGTAGCCCAGTAGGAATTGAGATCAGACGTATGTACCAAACCTTTTACTATAATCAATGCGAAAAAGTTTTAGATGCTCAGGTGTGACAGGCTGCCATTTCATGCGACTGTTTTCCTTCAAGTCTCCCCCATGAACTCTCTGATCTGCATTACGATTTGTTTGATCTACTATCAGATGCAATAACTTGTCATCTTAGAAAAAGTCTTCAATGGTCTGTAGGTTCATTATTCACCATCTCGACATTTAATTTTGAATTACCAGTGAATGGGGGTTGACAGGCGCGCCATCTTTTCATGTCAAGCGAGCATGTACATCTGACTCCACGTAAATTCCTGGCTCAAGATTATACATGGGTATTTCCATCAATACTTCGCTTTCTCCAATAATGTCATTTTTCTCAAATTCTTCAAAATTATTATTATCATCACTATCAGAAGCGAGTATTTTTTGCAAGAAATCACTATCATATTCAGCGTCTGCCATTTTAACTTTACACAAGTACCATGTGTTTAAAAGTGATTATTTGTAAAACTTCATTGTTAAATGTATAAAAAAAAAGTACAGCAGAATGCTTGTTCCGGGCCTTTTTAAACCAATCAATTATAGTTTTACAAGCAGTCATTGCTAGTTGAAGTAATAGGATGTGTACATTGTTGGTTACCTTGAAAGCGACTTAAGTTGCGACAAGCACTATGAGACATTGATCGACCACGCGACTATTGTCATGACTAGCACTTTAAGGGTTAATGATAACTCTTGCTAACAATAAATGAAGGGTACTTCTTGTATGTGACCAGCAGAACTAATAATAAAAATTATTACTACTGACATCATACTTTCTTACAATGACACCTAAGAATGTCAAGGGGATAAGGGTGGCTGTGATTTCTAAGGTGATTGCCCTGACCAACATCTCATCTTCTGTCTCTGTGGGTTTAATTCTCTGGCTCAGCTAATGTGGGTGGGTATGTGAGAAAGCTTGCCAATAGGTTGCAATGGGTTGGTGGTTCTTCCTGTGCTTTTTCTGGGTTCTTCTTCTATCATGCATATCCTATCATGTGCTGAAAAACTGCATTAAAGCCAAAACAACTTTCTCATATAAACATAAAGTTGATAATGGTGAGAATTGATAAAGATATTCTAGCGCTCCTCATTTACTTTCAGTGTTCTTTTCCATTGATGATAACTTTATCATATTTCACATTATGCATGTGTCATTATTTGAAAGTAACTGCAAACATCAATAGAAAATCATGTTGGAAAGCATCAAATAGATCATTAATGAGCAAGCTGTTTTTTGGTATGTTTGGAGTGTCTATTTCCATATTTCCATTATGTACCTTTTGTTCTATTGGCTATTTCTTATTTCTCCATCTGCTTGAATGATTTAATCCTATCTGTACAATATTATTTTCCACAAAACATTTCTTCTTGAATGGGGATTTAATTACAGTCATGTTTACATGTTGTCATCAGCTTGTATTGTTACATCTGTAGTTTGAATGTTTATAAAGTTCCTCTGTATGCTTATAAAGTTGCTTCAGTTCTCTATTTAAAGAAAAAGGTTTGAAATATACTTTATGGTTAAAATTGTTGTTTTCTTTTACAAGCTAATTAATTTACATCTCAAAAGCTGTAGCCATCTAAATAAAACGTTTTACTTCACATACCCGGATTAAACGTTGTGGATGTCTTGTACTTTGGGTAAGCAAATAGCCTAAAAGCCAGCTAGCTTTGCTGTCAAATGGCCAGTGAGAGAGAAAGAAGAAAAATGGTTTAAAATTTTTAGTTATCCAGCCACACAGAGGACTCCTGAACATGGGCTGGACATAGTTCTCATTCCTCTGTTGCAATAAGTTGCAGGCAAAAACTAAACTAGAATACCTTCATGCATTTTCATGAAGCCTTGTACACCACTGCAACATTTTAAAAATAGTTTTCTTTTTAGAGCCAGAATTAAGGATGCATGCGACCTGATGCGACAGTTGGTTCCTGGAATGTCTGTGAAGACAGACAAAGCCACAGTGTTCGAATTTGCGGCAAGATATATACACTACCTCAAAACCTTTGTTGGAAGTCAACATGATAAGGTAAGTGAAACCGGAAACCCACAATAATAATTATTTCATTTTTATAGCTGCATGCCTGTAGATGTAAAATTTGCAGTGTACTGTATTTTCCAGCCTTCAAGTTGATGCAGAGTATAAGTAGAATTCACCAATTTTGTCATTTTTTCCATCCTTCGTCCATATATAAGTCGATTCGAAGTATAAGACGAGGCCAGGTCAATATTTTGGCTTCGTATTTTACACTAGTAATGGTATCATTGTATGATATTCCATATTTCCGGCAATCGTGAAATTGCATTACTGATGCTAACATGCTTGTGATTTTACTTCTGAACAAATCACTGCTATATTCTGTTATTAATTGACACAGCTTAATAAACAGTCCTGCTTGTTTTATTATAATTGAAAGCACATCCATGTTGTAGTTAATTTTATTGCCTATAGTTACAAATGTAAGTTATACAAATTTGTCGTTTTATATCGTAAGTTTGAAAGTCACAGACTCCATTAAATCGATTTGTATATATACATATACTATTTTTTAAGTGTTTGTTCTGTTTGGACTTGGACATAATTAACATTTTATTACTAATCTATTCAACGATATATCACACTATTATCTTTATTGGCGAGTTCGAATACAAAGTAATGGGTATGATCTCTTGTCCTTATAACAAATTTTGTATGGATAACAGCTTCAATAGAATATGGACAGATTTTCATTTCCCTAAAAAGAGCATCATTTGCATACTGGCAGCCTCACTGATTTTACCTATTCTGTAGATTCTTGCCCTCAATCTGGTTTCAATTATAGCCAAAGCGCTAAGCGTGTTTAACACATTAACCCCTGAGCCAAACAGCTAGGCAGTCCCCTGCAGCATACTTGCAGAGATGGCCTAGAGCAGTGTTTGCCTTACCAGTGCCTGTATCCCTGAGACTTGCGGAGAATACATGGCTTGCAGATTTTTTTCAAAGAGCTACCAGTAAAAAATGTTATTTTTTTAATATTTACGTTCCTTTAATTAAGCTAAAATTTGGCATAGCAGTTCTCAATAAAATTACGTACATAAATGGTATAAAAAATTTCGAACTACATGCAGAAATAAAACTGACACATAAAGATAAAATGATTTTCATACCAATTTGTTTCTCTTGCCATGAATAATCCATAAAAGTAGATGATGAATTCACACTGAATAATTAACGCTATCAACACGTGAAATTCACTCCATTTGATGCACATACAAACTCCACTTGTCATCTCTATTGCAAACTAAACCTCGTGTGAATACTTCTTCAGTCTGTCAAATTAAAGTCTACTTCCAGCGGCTGATTCTCATCATTTTCTTCATTTTCTAATCTAAATATTTCCACTAATTCTGCTGCTATCAAAGTAAAAAACAATTTCCCATTCTTCAGCAATGTACACTCTATTTATATAAGCTAAAATTTTATTGGTTAAACTGCCTGCATAATTAGGAAACGGCTTCAAATCAACCAATGGTTTGCGCCGATTTAACTCGTTCGGGATACAGGCATAGAAATATACTGCTACTCGAACTCAGCGCTCGGGAAACAAGCTATGCAAACTGAGCTCTGTTATCGAAGCACTCAGGAGATGAGGGAGGTAAAGTGGAACGAGTTATCAAGATGGCAGGGGATAATGTGTCAATTACCATGTAAATAACACTGCATAGCTATGTGGTTGTTGTGACAATGGACATCGTAATTAAAACAAGAATGAATTGTTGATTTAGAGGTGTTTATTGATAATGGAATATAGTAGGCTCGTAATACATGAGAATTATCACAATCATCAGGTAACTCAAAATGCATTCTTTTTTTCTATTTACAAAAGCTATAAATAAAAACCGCCCTGAATAAAAGAATGGTCCTGTACACTGACAGTTTTTTCATCTCTCTCTCTCACACATGCACACGCGCACTCACTATATATCTGATTTTAGTTTAGTTTAAACCATAGTTGTTTTAATTATGATATCCATTGCAACAAGTAGTGCGTTGTTTTATACTAAGTTCACTTCTTTGCATGAACCTATAACACCATGACACACTTCCATTAAAACTTTCAATTCCTAATTCAGTTGGGATTTCCTTTGCCTCGAGTCTGAGATCAACAGAGTTCATTCCAAGACACGTGGCACATTGTGTCAAGAACTATTCTTCTAATTTATCCTCAGTATTAATCCATCTTGCTTTGCAGCCACAATTTGCTTTCTTTCTTGTTTTTTTTTTAGTTTTTAGCGCATAGTGCAACCTTAGCTTTACGCCAATCCCGGACACGTTTCACTTACACCATATTTCCTGTGAGCAGCCATATTCCCACCTTTCTCTTCAGCGATCTTTACAACTTCCAGCTTAAAAACCGCTGTGTAAGACTTCATTGATTTGACGGGATGCATTGTGAGATTAGTTGTATGATTTGTACGGGGATATTTATATGAATGATTATAACTGAAAAGTTGATCAAAATATACCGAACTCATTAAAATGTGCATGCACTATACCAGTTAAAACAATGCTGATGGCTAAATTCATTATTTACATCCAGAGAAGGGAGTGGGCATCATTTCCTGTGGTTCTTAATCGTTAATCTTAATGTGGTAGCGTAATTGATGCGGATTAATGATAAAGATCAAATTTGGTACCGGCAATATGGTAACTATTATCAGTAGCCGAAGCCAATATCGAGGTTTAAACAATTGCAGCAACTGGCTTTGATTGTTGTTGGAAACCAAAGACCAATTTATCAACTACCGGTATAATCAAAGAGAGACACCAAAACGTCAGTTGGTTAAGAATGAATATAGGTGAAGCGTTGACATTACAATCTGCTTTAAACTAAAAATGGATCACTGATGATCTATGAGTACCGGTAGTCCATCTACTGTATATATGATTTTAGTTTAGTTTAAACCATATTTATTTGAGAAACGTTGTCAAATACAATTAGAAACATATGATTTACATTATTTTATAATCATAGAACACTCAAATTAATTTGGATTACATCCCTTTGAAGGATCAATTAGATCAATCAAATAGCTAGACTGGTAACCGCTCACGTGTGTCCAACACTGTAGTGAAAAATCAAATATTAATGGACCAGTTGCTAAAATGTGATCAGGAAGAATGAAGTAGGAACAAACAATATGTTTTGAATTAGTTCAGTACACTATAGAGTATAGACCATAAGTGTGCTATGTGGCCGGTAAAATTGTTATTGGTAATTGTTTTCTTTTATTTTATGTTTGAGAAATAAGAAAATACATGCAGAATACGAAATAAATAATGACCAAACTTATAAATATAAATGCAGTCATATTAGTTTATGACATAGTAATTTAACAAGAATTTGTACTTCTGTATGACCTGTTTTAAATAATTTAGAGCAATTTTAATAGCATACTGGGTACCGTAATCAATATATAAGTCGATGCAATTTCAATGACACAATCCATATATAAGTCGATTCAAAGTATAAGATGAAGACCTGACTTTCAAGTCAAAAGTATCGGCTTATAGGCCGAAAAATATAGTAGTATTTTAATTAGAAATTGTTGTCATTCATTTTCCTTAACCCTTTGAACCCTAATCTCCCCCATATTTCGGCACATTAACCCTTTAGCTACGACTACCGCATCTAAGCGTCTACTGTAAATAGCTCTCAAACACCAGTGATGCATATCTGCAGTGCTGATAAACCTAGCTTACAACCCCAGTGTCGCACAGATGCGTAAAGTTCAGCAGTACTCGAAAAACCAGTGACGCTTATGTGCGCAGAATACCTACGTGTTAACTAAACGTTGATTGGTTGAAAGTACGAAAGTTTACACATTTTTGATTATCATAACCAATGAGAGGATTGTTTACTCGACATTTTGATACAAGTTGGAAAGCTGAGAGGTTAAATTTAGACACACTAAAATGAATTTTCCGCGGTTTACGAAACACGTGTTTTCGAGATGAACAAAGATGGATTCCGATTCAGATATGAGCAACTTTAACGGGTCCAGTGCAAGTGATATCGAAAAGTTTAATGGATCATAATTAGAAATTGGATCAAATATTGATGTTAGTCCCATTTCAACATCAGATACAAACGATTTTTAATCGGATGACAAGGCGGACATAGTTTCAATTGCACGATAGAGTGACGACCTCGCTGTATTCGAAATCAATGTTTTTGATTCTTATTACGTTGGTTTAACAAACAACAATCAAGCTTGGACCAGTGAATGAAAGATTTTTTACTCAGATTTATTCCTGAATATCTGGTAGAGAATCTTGTGAAAGAAACAAACAATGTTGTTAAAAAAAATAGGGGACCAAAAGCAAGACATGAAATGGTATGAAATCAGCATCACATGAGGGCATTAGTCTTACATGTAAGACATAGAACATGTTAATTTTGCTATACATATATTGTAATATACATGATAACATCATCGTTTATGTGTGGATAATTACTGTTTTGAAAGGTACCAATTGCAACATTGTAATTAGAGTGGATTTCATTCATGTTTTTATATGTACATATGAAAATATTGGATTTATTTTGTGGGATTCAAAACAGTTTATATAACTGGAATTTCTTATATGATGGACTATAAGAGTATATATAAAGTAGAAATATATGAATAACAGACACTATACAAGATAAGCTGTTTTTTTATTTCACTTAAATCTAGTAAAAACTATTGAAATAATGAATATAAATGTAACCATGTTTTTATTGTCAATTTCTGTAGTCAGCCTTGATGATGCTCTAGTATTCAGCCTAGCAGTCAGTCTCAGTAGTCTGAGTAACTGATATGATAGCACAGAGTAGTAGTGAAACTACAAAACAGCTGTAGTAGCTAAAGGGTTAACCCTAGATTCCCCGGCAATTTTTGACAATTTTAAAAAAAGTAAAATTTTGCAAAATAAAAGTAATATTATGCCTTAGAATGATAATCCACTATGATATAACAGCAAATATCAAATTGTCTCTTTTCAAACATGCTTATAAAATGCTTTTTATTACTATGACTATGTAACAAACTGTCTCAAAAAATTTTTCATTTTGTACCATTCATGCAAGATCTATATTTCACTGACCATCTAGCGAATAACATAACACAGGATACCGGCCTGTCAGGTTATGACAGTAGACAGCTAGGCTGGTATACTGGCCTGTCGGGTTATGATGGTAGATAGCTAGGCCGGTATACCAGCCTTTCGGGTATATACACCGTTACAACCGGCCGGTAAACCGACCTGTCGGGTTCAAAGAGTTAAACAACTAATTTGCTCTAAACATTAGTAGCAGTGAAGAAGAAAAAAAAGTCTATAGTTAGAGGAGAAAATGTGCCACATTAAAATGCTCGTGACTATCCAGTCATGACATTTCCTTCATTAAACAGAAAAGAGTATTACTCAAAAGCATAAATCCTACTGTTGCATAATATACTGTAGTAAAAATTTAACACTGCATGATAATCTAGCTTGCATTCAAGGCATTGCTTGGAGGAGGGCACCATAATCTATTAGTGATTATACTGATCCAATGTAGGGACTCCATGAACCAATTTTGTAACCTTTTTTGAAGAAAAAAGCCCATCTTTGTCATATCGATAGTAATGCTGTATTAGGGGAGGCATTTGGGCCTTAAACTTTACAATGCCTTCATGAGAGATCTACTTTAACTAAGTCAGTTTGTTTCTGTGTGGCAATTAGAAGATTGGTATTTGTTTAGGAACTTTTGAAGTGCAGTTATTTAACCCATTTTATCCTGAATACAACTAGGGGTGCCGAGTGGTCTAAAGTGCTTTCCGTTACGGATCACTGCTATCTTTGCGTGGGTTTGAGTCTAAGATTTGGCTAATGTAGTTATGTGAGAAAGCTTGCCAGTAACTTCTCATGGGTCGGTATTTCTTTCCGAGGGTTTTCCCGGGTTCTTCCTCCACCAAATCGATCGATAAAATGATGGACAACTCACATGTAAACATGAAAGTTGGCAGTGAGGATAGAAACATTGAATTTGACGATTGGCATGATTCTGATGATAATAATATTACGTATGATATATTGTGTAACATGACAATGTTTGGAACACTAATGACTGAGTGAGTTCAGTAAACTCTTACTATAAACTGTGGAGAATTTACTATTCAGGGAGCCCAATTTCCTGCAACAAACTATCTGTGTATGTCGGACATAATATTTAATATAAGATAAGTGCCTATTCATTCTGTATCTTGGGGCATCTAAGACTGATGTTTTTCATCAAGGTCTGGATATCAGTATTTATGCTATGAACTGTGATGTCCTTATATATATGCCATACAGTAGTAGTCCCCTTCTTCTCTCGCCTTCCACTTCAATGCTTGTCTCGTACAGTACCCATACAGTGTGATGAAGAAATTCCACTGTATTCGGATATTGGCTGTAGCTCGCCATTGTGATCCTCTGTTTCTTATGGATAATGGTCGAGCTTTGAGTAGAACTTTCTTTATCACTACCATTAAGGCTGTTTTATCAAGGTTAGTTATGATTCATATCGTTATAATGTGCTCTTCTTCCACATGAGGGCAGCTACCAGTGCAGCTAAGGTTGGAATTCCAGACCATCTTATCCAAACCTTTGACCGATATCATAGCATGTGCTTCAGTAGTTGGTTCTCACTTGTGTCAATCATTGTACTATTATAGATAGATATAGATAGATAGATAGATAGATAGATAGATAGATAGATAGATAGATAGAGTTGGCAATGCTTATATGCATGGCCTCAGGACCAATGCTGTGATATGCAGTTGGGCAGTGTATATGCACTAAGCCGGCATTCATGTTATGGTGTGTATCTGGTGTAGCATGACAACAAACCCCAATTTGGCCTAGTTCGTTTAAATGTGACGGGATTTGCTCTGGTATCGTATGGAGGTCAGTTTTGTTAGTAATTCTAGGAGCAGACTTGTGGTCAGTGCTTCAGTCTTAATCTATCGAATTTAATGACCAGACTGAATCGGATTCTTAACGAGGGAGATGCAAGTTTGTAGTATTGGAATACCACCCACAGGTGTGGGGAATTAAATAAACAATAAAGTCGTAGAAAATGTTCAGTTAACATGCTTGTCTTGCGCCCCCTGGTGATCCATGAAGAGTGTTAAAGCCATCGACCATGCTTGGTTAATTATTATGGTTGTCTACTATCATGCCTCCTGGTGATCAACAGATAGTTAATGCCGTCTTCTTAATATTTATGGTTATCTACTATAGCGCCTCCTGGTGACCAATGGAGATCTAATAGCTGTAATGTTGATATTAACAGACATCATTTATCAACCTTGACCACCAATGTTCGGAATCGGTTTGTTTTCATTTTGAAAGGAACAATTTTGAACAATGCAGTTATCCGAAGCAACACATAATAATTCATGTATGTACCAGCAAAATTCATGTAATATTGCGAAATATGCATATAGATGATATGCAATTGTCCGAAATTGATATGCATTGAAACTAGGGCATAACCGACTTTTGATCCGGAAATCGGATTCCACTGGATAGTATGAACTTCCGATTAATCGGAGTCGGACAAGGCAGGAACGACCGATTTGGAGAATAAAGTTGAATTTCTATAGCATCGTGTCTAACACTGCGTGTCATTCGATAGTGCGTTATTAAAGTTAAATAAGAAGTCAGAAAAGTCCAATATGGTCAACACAACCACGCTGTGAGACAATCTATTTGAACTGGCGGGTAAAAACCGGAAATGAAGCCGGATATGGTAAAGTACTAAGTAACATGCTAGACACGGCAAAACCAGATACCAGAAACCGGAAACGGAAGATTAAATTTCTTAGAAAAAAAATACGGATTTAGCATTTCCGATTAATTGAATCATATCCGGAATCAAAAAAATTTCATACCCAAAATCCGGAATCGGAAATCAGTAGAAAAATGCTAATCGGTTATACCCCAATTGAAACAATGGTAACAAATTGGGACTGGCACAAAGCTATGCAATAAGGTAGAATAGGCGGAATATGCAGTTATACGATATGCATATATCTGGAGCCAACTCTGTGTGTGTGTGTGTGTGTGTGTGTGTCCTTAATTACTTTAAATTGGGGGCCTTCATTACAATCACACTGTTCCATAGTCACAGCGCTCCAACATTTCACTTCTTTTGGGCCACTGCCAAGTTGCATGCATTCACAACTTTGCTTTTGAACCCCAATTTTATCAGTGCATAAATGTACTCAATTATTATGCTCGTATACTTCATACCCGCTTTCTACGGTACATGTATGGAGTGATTCAGCTGATGTTTGTTGTCATGGCATCCTCAAGATCAGACTTGTAGAGTTTCAGTTTTCAGGGTCCCCATATACCTTGTATCAGCCCTTTGGGGCTCCACATACAGTTGTCGGACACACTTCACAACCCTACAAACTCCCATGAGTCTCTCTTCCTGAGGCATTCCTATACAACAAAAAATTTAGGGCTGGTCTGGTCAGTGACAGGACTTGTCCCCGTTATGCCAAAGATTAATTTATATGTACAATAAAGTGTATATTGAAACTATGGGATCAGCACTATCCTGGCTATATATTGCCAAAGTAAATACAGTGTGACCCCACTAAACATGGTCGATGGGAGCCATTGTAAGATATACCAAGCATTGACAAAATCAAAAGGTTATAAATGCAAGCAAAGGAAAAAGTGGACTTTAGCCAAAATCTTTTTTTAACTGTTAACTTGACTTCAAGGTATCCTTAGTCGGATAAGAATCAATCAAGTGATTTAGGAAATATAAACCTTTTTCTTTGAACATTAAAACAAATATCACTCTAACTTTTTTGAAATATAACTTATGAGAAGGGCAGACCCTCCATGCCATGGCATGAGCCTATGCTCACGTCACAGCTGTACCCTTTGTTGACTCCCATCAGGAGAGTGAGTGTGTTGCAGAATTCTTCCCAAGTATGATCTGCACCTGTCATGGGATTTTTAGAAGACTTAGTACAGTATGTAGATAAGAAGTGCAGGTTCTCAAGAAGTATTGTTCAAAACAATGCTTTCTGTTGAAGTTTATCAGGAAAGTTGATTCCATATGTTATGAAAACATGTTTCAAGGTTTCGTATGATTTTGCATAATCTATCATGTTTTTTTTTTTTGTCCATCTCAGCAACATTTGAAAGGCCCCTTTGGTAGGATGTCTTGTGTTAAAGTTGGTCACATTCTGTTAGCAGTGTATTTGACAGAATAGCATATTTTGCATAAATCTGAGAGTTCAAGTCAGGATACATTTTCTTTCTTGTACTAGTTATCGAAGGTTTTTCTGATTTTAACAACAGCAGGATGATTTCTGTAAAGTTTTATAATTTCTGTTTCTTGGCTTTGCAGAAGATTTTTAAAGTTTTATTGTTAACAACAGTGACCATGTTTTAGAGCTGGTTGCAATGGTATCATTTGAAACTTGAAAGATCTTCAAGTCTGGTCATGTTCAATTCAGTGGTATTTGGAGTTATTTAAAGTTTATTTGTAATTTTAGTAACAGCAGCTATATTTGATGACAGAACAGAATCATATGAACAGATTTGAAAAGATTTCTTGATTGGAGGCTTTCTGTTAAATTTGATTAAATTTTGTTCATTGGTGTTGGAGAAGATGAAGGAGAACAGGAATTTTCTGTTTTTAGCAATGATGACTGTATTAGATGACAGATTAACATCATTTGTACCAACTTTAAAGGCCTCAATGCCACAAAGTTTTGAGTCAAGTTTGGTCAGATATAACAGATTTCATTCATTGGCTTTAGAGATGTTTTTCACAGGTTTTTCTTTTGTTTTGTTTTTTTAGTAATTGCGGCCTTATTTGATGACATCCAGTTTTGTACAGTTTTGTTCTTCATGCCACGATGTTTTTAAAAATATTTGATCAAATTCCATTTAGCAGTTTTGGATGATAAGCCATTGAAAGGTTTCTCTACTTTTAGTAATGGTGGCCATATTTAGTGGTGGGTTAGAATCATTGGTAAAGTAAAGTGGTCCAGGAACAATAACTCCTGCTCAATGCTGTAGACCGTTATTCTGGTCTCAAATAACTGTCTCATTTTGGTGATAAATTCTCTGATTGGTCAATGTCTAGGATTCCCCTAAATTAAATATTTAATTTGTACATTGATTCCTTTGCATGCTATTTGGATACATTTGGACTTTAAGGTAGGTTCTTTATAAGAAATGCGTTTTTTCCGATCTATTAATGGAAATCTTTGAAGTCACTTAAGTACATACATCTAAACTGGCAGACTCGTCTGATGACGAATCGAACTTGTGTGGGGACAAAATAATTGAAAATATCAGCATTTTTTTTTTTATTGAAAGATAAATTAAGAAGAGAGATAACATGTAAACCAAGAATGATGTGAAATTGTTGGTGATAGTGACAATAAAGAATTTGAAGGTTTTTAGCTTGACAATGTGTATGAGACACCTGAACATGTAGGTCCAACACGAGCATTTGATGATCAAGAACACCTCTTGACTATTTTCAACTATTTTATAGTGATCATGTGTTTTCAGAAGTAAGAGACTGATCTAAATCAAGACAATGGTGTTTGGACTGATGTCATCAAATACGACATATGACTTGTTCATATTGATGAAAGTTATGAAATTCGACCGAGATGAACTGTATTGGTATAAAAGTGAGAAATTCTGGCTTGTTGGATCAAATTTTGTAGAAATCATGTCACGTGACAGGTTTGTTCAGGTAAACACTACCTGCATTTCAGTGATGATACCAGTACAAATCTTCAAGGTGACAAATTGCACAAAATATAAGCTTCATATTGATCCCTGTCATCAGCAGTTCAAGTCAGAATATGTTCCAAGCAGAGAAATATCTATGGATGAAGCCATTTAAAAGGTAGACGTGGGATCAAACAATACATGAAAGACAAACTTTTCTAGTTTTGCATCAAGTTATGGGTGGTTGCAGATGCAGTGTCAGCATATTACTACAATTTTCCTGTCTACACTGGGAAAAATGAAACTCATATGAATATAAATCAAGGTTTGGCAGCCAGAGTAGTTATTGAACTAACAAGAATTTTGCAAATGAAAGGCTGTCATCTAAACATAATTTTTTTTACACCAGTCCTCACCAGATTATATTTATCACATAAAATACCTTCCTTTGTGGCACAATGTGCATGAATCAAAAGGAATATCCAAAGGACTTAGTCTTGTCAAGTTCAGTAGCAAGATGCTTAGCCTGAGTATCATCAGACTGGCTCATGTATGGTCCATTAATAGTATCTAATTGGAAAGACAACAGAATTGTACACAACCTGTGATCTTTCCATGCACCTGTTCAACTTGATTTGACCACAGCATGGAGCAACACAGGTTTGGACAGAAAATGTGCTTCCAGCAACACCAAATGTGCTTGGCTATGCACCGTATATGGAAGGAGTAGACACGCTTGATTAGAATATAAGGACAAATCGATCCGAGAGTCTACGCAGTGGTAATGAAAAGTAGAAGCAAGGTTGCAGGAGCAGTCATTGTATAATCCAAATGTCATTGAGGAAACTTGTTATTGATCATAATTCTCCTAAAAACAGGAAATGGGACATGCTGTAATTTTTTCATCTTGATGTTGCTCATGCACTTATTGGAGCTTTCAGGTCAAAACGCCTTTCCAAGTGTCCCAAAAGTGAAAGCAACAATGCCAGTAGACTTTAATGACAATGGCCAACAAGTGCAGGTGGATCAGACAGATCATGCACTATATGCAACAAGAAACATTGCAATTATTTGACAAGCCACCCTGGTACATCAGTGAGGGATAACCCTTTCCAAAAGGACCAAAATAACAATGGCTTGTAAAAAGTTTGATGTTCCCCTATGCTGCATTGCTCTCAGCACTTGCTTCCATGACTGTTACGCAAAAGTATACTTCTGGCAGTGATGTTTATGCCTGAACAGGTGTGCATATACATGTAAATGATGGGTTTGACAAAGAACTGCCTTGGAATTTTGTTAATCTGGTTTACAGTCGAAACGTTTTATTTCATATTTATTTCCATTTTTAAATACCTGTAGAAATATTGTTAATAAACATTTAGATTTACTTGAGTTTTGAGATAACATTGCATACTTACCTTTTCATTTACATGTATAATCATCTCCAAGACTAAACATGCTTATGAGAATATTTTCAGAAACCAGACTTTGTCTTCATTACAACGGTACCAAAAAATATATTCCTATTACAGTAAAACCTGTCTTTAAAGACCACTGCTATGTGAAACCACCTGTCTGGAGAGACCACATTCTCAGTGCACAAATTTATTGATTATACAGCATTGTGACCTGTTATGAGAGACCACCTGGCTTGAGAGACCATAATGTTTTGGCAAAAGAAGTGGTCTTTCAAGACAGATTCTACTGTACAAGAAAATGAAATTTACACAAGTCATTGAAATTATGTTGCCTACATTTATTAAGATCTTAAAGTTACTTGGCCTGTTTCCCTTGTAGTTACTTTGTGATAAAAAGGGTTAAGGGCTTTTATGCCAATATGGTCTGTGGCAAGATTGGTTGAAATTGGTCACAACGTTTTTGAGAAGAAATGAAAAAAAACAAATGTTGATAGATGGCCAGGTTTTGCTAGTTTTAGTCATGGGGACCATATTTGATGGCTAATCAGCATCTTTTGTGTAAATTTTAAAGCTCCTTGTGCCAGGATGCATTCTGTTAAATCTAATCAAAATCTGTTTAGCAGTTTTGAAGAAAAGTCAGAAGTTAGAAAGAATTTAGCAGCATTGGCCATATATGAAGGTGGATTGGCATCATTTGAACAGACTTGAAAGACCTCTATACCAGAATACTCTATGACAGCTTGTTTGAATTGGTTAGGAGGTTTTGTGTTGGAGAAAAGTTGAAAATAGCCAGTTTTTGATAGATGATGGAGATTTTCTTTCATTTGTAACGGTGAGAAATGGTGGAACAGCATCAGTTGTACAAATTGTAAGGGTCTTCATTCCATGATGCTGCCAAATTTGATCAAAATCTGTTAGTACCAGTTAGAAGTTTTCTGTCTTTAGTGTGTGTGATTAGGATTTTTAACGTAGCTTTGACAATTTTTCAGTCATATTGCTATGATGTCTGCAGTGAGGCAGTTTATAGTGATGTCTAGCATTGGGGTATCATGCCGCAGACATGTAGCATGATGTCCCACCCAGTCACATTATCCTTACACCAGGCCAACCAGTCCTAGCACTAACCTCTTGATGCTGAGCACCAAGCAAGGCAGCTGTTAGTACCATTTTTGTAAGTCTTTGTTATGACTTGAATGGGGATCGAACCAACTACCTCCCACTTCCGCGGTGGATGCTCTAACCACTAGGCCACCAGAAAAGTGTCTGTCTTTAGTAATATTGGCCATGTGATGGTGGTTTTGGCATTATTTGCATGAACTTGGAAGGCTATTATTCCAGCATGCTCATTGCACAGTTTACTTAAAAATGGTAAGGTGATATTTTTGTTCAGTTGAAATTAGTAATTGTTCCCAGATGCCAGATGAATGATGCTCAGGGGCCATACCATAAATTCATTTTGCCATATGTAGATAAGCTAATTTAAAAAATATTTTAATTTAAACTTTGACAAGTCAGTTGATGCCATTGCTGTCAGCAAAATACTTGATTAAGTTCACTTTTTCATTGATGTTGGCTCTTAAAAAAATCCTCCTGCAGATATTCCATGACTGTTACCTTAATACCAGGTAAAAGTGGTAAGTGAGGAAAAAAGAAGAAATAATGTTTTGAAGAAATAACTTTCTTTGCTTGATAATAATTCATCTCAGGACAGGATCCATGAAAGGGTGTAGGAAAATAAAAAAAATGGAATAACTAAAGACCTGTATCAGTATATCAGTACATCAAGGTCTGAGGGGCAAGTGTGTAATAAAACGAACTTTTGCAGCTCATAATGCTATGTCATAATGCGAATATAGATAAATGTATATCAGATAGTTAGGACTATGAGGAAAAATTGAACAAAAACAATTACACAAATCTTCTGCATTCTGTATGCAGAAGATTAGTGTATATATGCACATTAAGTAAGCAAATTTAATTTAGTAGTCCTATTTGCATACATATGCATATGACTCGATTAGAATTTCAAGCCATGATGAGTTTTTCAAATTTGTACAAATGAACATTTCTTTAATACTTGGACTGGAGGGGGTGGGGCATATGATGTTTGACAAATTCAGTATATTTCTTTTCACTACTAAAATTAGTGAAGGTAAAAAAAAAATTAATATATGTTAATAGCAATTTTCAAAACTGAAATTGCCAACAAATTCACAGTATGTAAATTTACAAATTTGATGTTATTACCATATTCACTTTAATGTTTGCAAAAATATATTGATAGAAAAAGCTTTTGGTTTGAAATATTTTCAAAGTAATTTTTTTAGTGTCTTAAAAGCTCCAGACAGTATGGAAACTACATCAGTGATGAAGCTCAGTAAAGGTATTTTTCTTTCTTTTGATGAAGTTTAGTAGGTCAGTATTAGGTGATATCAACAGAATATAGTTGAAAAAACTATCATTTAAGTAAATTAAAATTGAATCATTTTATTTGTGCAATAGAGCTTTTTAGAACAAGAAATTGGGACAGCATAATTATTCTGAGTGTAATATTGTGTAACCGTATAGACTGTTTCTGGTATATTTTATCATCCAAATAGTATTTTATGCATCAAACAAATCATATTGCTTAAATGTATATATTTGTTCATTTCCAGGATTTCTTGATGAAGTACAGTCCATACTAGCTATGCTATTCACAGGAAGAAATGTATTACTTGCTCAGTTTTTAAACAGACACTGGATCTTTGTATAACTACAAATGGTGATTATTTCTGTTGTTAGAAACATATGTTCCACAATTTCCTGTAAATATCAAAATTTGTCTTTACAGTGATGTATGCAACATGTAAATAATCAAGTATTTTATTTTAAGTGTACAGTAACTTGTTCAATTTATTTTATATTCATGAACTTGTTTTCTTAATATTTTATCAAATGAATTGTTAAAAGCCAGTTTTACTTTTCAAATATAGTAATTCATAGTACAAACATCACTGCTTTGTTGTTTTTGCATGAAAACTAGCAAAACAAATTATGAGTGGTTGGTCTCAGCAAGATGGATATAGAAGTGGGATTGTTGTGGGTTGGAATGGGACAATAGACCTCAAGTTTTGAAAGTAAAATTTTGAACACTCACAAGTAAGACTGTTTAGAAACACAAAATATTTAGTCACATGAATGATGTTTTGTTTGTTTTTTATGGTTTAACACCATTTTTTCAGCACAATATAGGCTATACATGGCGGCCAGTATTAATGGTGGAGGAAGAACCCGGACAACCCCGGGAAAGAACCACCGACCCACGAGAAGCTACTGGCAAACTTTCTCACATAACTACATTTACCGAATCTTAGACTCGAACACACGCAGACAGAGGTGAGATGGCAGTGGTCCGTAACGGACAGCACTTTAGACCACTCGGCCACTCGGAGCCCCCACATGAATTATGCTGCATTAATGTCACTATTTAAGAACATTTCCCAACCATTGGTGGTGCGGGTTTTACAGCAGTAAATCTTTTTCTTATATTCAAGTACAGTCCTATCCGTTTATATCGACATCGCTTATATTGACAAGCCACCTATGTCGACAAAAAAGCAAATTCCCAGTCCCTTGGTCTACTATTACTACCAAATTATCATGCTTATGTCGATGTCAAGATAAAAGATAAACGTATATGTCGACAGAAGCCCTAAGTCCCAGCTTGAACCAGTCCTTTGTTTCCTAATCATTGATGTCAACAAGCTGCCAGTTCCGACCCATACTTTGTTCAACAATTAGTTGATCTTGCCGCCATGCTTTAATGTCGCGGTCAGATAAAAAAACACACACACCCTAGGGTTTTGTTTGGTCCTATAAAGCTGACCTCTCGCGGCAACTTAAAAGTAATGAAATCTGATCAATTCTTGCATTTTCCAAAAAATGCACAGACGTATCGCTAGGATTTTAAAACTAGGAGGTTAAGAGTATCACCAGTAAACATTGCAGTCCCCTACCAGAAGCAAATTGGGCATACCTGAAATGGCTGTATTTCCAGACGTGTAGAAACAGCGGTTGCCATAGAGTTTAATTTTCAAACTTCTTTACAGCACTGACATGTAGCCCTTGTTTGTCCATTAGAGTGAGAGTGAATTGTCAGGTCAAGAAAAGGTCTTATTCCAAGCACAAACTTAGGCATCATCCATAGTGTTCCACATAAAAGGTCTGCAGTTCTAGCAACTTCTAGCACTCTGTTGAATTTCATTACAATCTTCGTTAATTTGCCGTTTAACCCTTCTTGTCAAGATTTGCAAACAGCATTTTATCTTGTCTTGATTTTGAGGTCTCAAGCACTGCTTAGTTTGTACAGTTGGAAATGAAAACAATAATGAAGGCGAAAGTTGTTCATTTGATGTACTCTTCTTATACACAAGTACTGGTACATCAATGGGTCATTCTACCTCTGAAATCAGTCATTATAAATATCAGCACATTTTCTCACCACTCTGCAGCTAGTCATGTCTTTGATCTTGCCGCCTAGCTTGTGGGTCATGTTCTTCAGATGTACTCTTACAATGACAACATGTACATCTGTGGGTCTACCAGCCACTGAATTTTCTGATTGTAAATATCAGCACAGCTAAAATGATCAATTGATCAGCACATTTTCCCACTCAACAGGTGGTCTAAGCAGGACAGAGGACTCCTGTATACATGATTTTCTGAATCCCAGATATATATTTTGTTTTTTGTTTTGTTTTTTATGGTTTAACGCCATTTTTCAGCACAATATAGGCTATACATGGCAGCCAGTATTAATGGTGGAGGAAGAAACCGGACAAACCCCGGAAAGAACCACCGACCCACGAGAAGCTACTGGCAAGTTTTCTCACATAACTACATTTGCCGAATCTTAGACTCGAACACACGCAGACAGAGGTGAGATGGCAGTGGTCCGTAACGGACAGTGCTTTAGACCACTCGGCCACTCGGGGCCCCTGATATATATTTTAAAAAAACGTCTAAACATGTGTGATACGCATTTCCGAGACCTTTGAAAGTGATCCGTGATTAAAACATGTTTATTTTGCTGTAAAAGTTTTGTTTTTAATTTTATTTACATTTACGATGGCTACCAACAGCAGTGTAAAATACAAATTAAATTTACAGTCTCTGGAAACTAAATATCTGGCTGTTAAGGAAGCTGAAGGCTGAACATCTCGCAAAGAGGTCTGTGAAATTTTTTCGCTTAAAAATAACACCCATTCAGGAAGGATGAAAGCTGCTGAGTCTATAATGAAAAAGTACATTGAAGGTAACTGCGCTCTCCAAAGGAAGAAGCAAAAGATTGCTACATTGAAGACGTGGAGGATGCATCAAAAGTTCAATGAAGCATTTGCGAAAAGAACTTAGTGTGGAGAACTTTGGTGCAACAAGTGGATGGTTCAGTCGCTTAAATGTTCGTCATAACATCGGATACAAAAGTATTTGTGGAGAATACGTGTACTGTTGACAGTTTTTCATTTCTCTGTGAATAACCCCCTCCACTTGGTTGCCTCAATAAGAGATAGGAACAGACTGACCAAAATCTAGACCAATTTAAGTACATGTACATGAAGCATGTAAATAACAACTATCTAACCATGTACTAATGCCGACATTGAATATCGTAATGTTTTTCGTATTAGGATGTGATTAATGCAATATATTATTTTGGATTTTACTACACAAAGGTAACCAAAATGTAATTTGTCAATATATAAGTGTACTTCACACTGATTCTGTCTTCATGTACTCAAAATTTCCATTGTTTTCTCAGAGTGTAAATGGTACTCGCCCTTTGCTGACAACTTTTATCGTTTTTCAGCCCCCCACCACTTATCTCGACATCCGCCTATGTCAACTATTTCCTCGGGTAGGACTGTATAAATTGCAGTTGAAAACAACTGCAGATCTTTTGCTCAAGCAAAGAATTTTTACAAAATTCAAACGTTGCATGGGAAAATGCCTTGAATACAAATTTGATGTATAGCATGTTTTTTGTTATACATGATTTTTTATTCACTTTTTTAAAAAATTATTTAAGGGAAGCGATTTAAACAGTTTTATAAGTATATTCTGTGAGTTTGGGGTTTACAAACCCTCTACAAATTTACTTGAACATCACACCTGGCTGTGTATTGAATACCAAATGGCTCCAACATAGGTTATTATTTCTGGCATGTTATATTAAAGTTGTCAATACAGTGATGATTATATGAACAAGAAGTAACTGGAAGTGGTATTACAACTCAAGGAAGTGGTCTTATTACTCCATGTCCTAACAATGTCCTTTCTAATGTTGAACGATTAGAAATCCAGTAATAATTACCCAGAAATTTTTAATAAAGCTGCTAATATTTGTCAACAATTATTTACAGGTGGCATCATTGATATTAATGTTTATCAGTCTCTCTTTGATGAAATTGTTGATGATAATCACAGTGACTAAATAAATAAATAACAAATAAGATGATTATAAACAATGCTAAATGTGGACCTACAATGGCCAGAGTGATAAATTCACGATTACTTGCTTATAATCACTATATGGTTATGGACTAGGCGATGTTGTTCAGGGTTTATTTAGATGGATAGCCCCTAAAGCATTACCGAGTGCAAAGCAACTAGGAATGAAAGCTATTGATGTTCATGATAAAGCTCCTGGTGCTATTGGTATTGTTGCAGGTAAAGCATTTTCAACAATTAAGGTTAGATTAGCACCATTAATACGATGAAAACCTCAATCAGTAAAATTACCCAGCATTGAAGTGATGCCTTCCGATGTCAGTAAAATAATAAATCAAGCTGCAAATAAAAAAACCTGAGTTGACTAGTAAAACATAACAAATATAAATACACAACTGATAGCAGTACAATGTTGTTAGACAATAATAATTATAATAAAATGTTTAAATGTATATCAGATCCAGCATTTGACATGGACGCAATAGTATTCAAGGATGAGTCTGTATGTGATTGTCAGTGATTAATATACCCATGCGTCCCATGTCCAGCATGCACAAAAATGTCAGGGACTAATTGTTCATCTGTGCATTCCTTTGGTCACAAGAAATTTCAAAGGAACACTGTGTTTACTGTGATTTTTGTTGAACAGGACTTTCTTTAGACTAGGCAAATATTATCTCTGCACCAGTCATGTGGTGCCACTCAGTAACAGTATACTATTTTGGGATGTCATCAGTTCCCGTCATGTTTCCAGTGATGAAAATTGACCCTAAGCAAAGGACATTGGATATTTTGTTTCATGATTCAGATTCATTTGATCAGCCGCATTTGGTTTCTTCATCTAATGTTCAGAATGCTCAGCCCCAAGTGTAATGCATAAATTACCAAAGGTTCAACAGTTTCAGCCGAAGTGGCTAAAAACATACTTGTGGTTGCGATATGACAATGGCTGTGCAAATAAAAATAAGGACTTTATGTATTGTGAGATATGCACTGACAATAAAAAGGTAAATGGTATGAACAAGATTGTTAGGAACAGAAATTTTCAAAATGAAACGTTTACTGGATATGCAGATCTTGCTGACCACAAATTATGTCTAATAACCCCAGCGTTATGAAATAACTTTGAAAAATGTAGTTAAAAGGTCTTGTCTGATCAAGATACAATGTAAATCTATAATTGCCTTACTGGAGGTTGTTAAATGTATGGCAATGAAGATATCACATTGAACAAGTTTAAGTCTTTTGTGAATCTTTTACATGAATTGGGAATGCAAGATCTTGACATTCTCAGAAAGAGCAATGTCAATTATGAATCTTAAGTGACTGCTAGTAAGCTGCTGGAGTCATTAGCAGAGTTTGCTAACAATGCTGTAACTATTAAAATTAAGAAATCTCCTGTGGTAACATTACTTGCAGATGAGAGCACTGACATTTCCAACATGAAAAAGCTAGTCATGTATGCTCAGACATTGAATGAAGACTTTATTTCAGAGTGTCATTATATGTGTAATGTTGAATGATTAGATGCCATTAGGAAAAGAATCACTGCATCCATTATGAAAAAAATGTCAGAAAGGAGTGTTCCAATAGCAAAAATAATGAGTTTGGGGTAAGATTGAGCATCTGCTGTGATGGGCAAGGAAGGCGCAGCTGTAATATTCAGAAGGGAAAATCCTCACATGCATAATGTTCACTGTGTTGCCCACAGATTGGCACTGTGTACCTTCCTGGCTGCAGAAAAAAATAGAACCATTAAAAAAGCATCCGCAATTACTGACTGATCTTTTCTACTATTTTAAAGGAAGTAGTCAACGAGAGGCTCAACTACAAGCTATATAGGAGGTTTTAGATGATCCATGTCTTGTATATAAGGAGCTCCATAAAGTGAGGTGGTTGTCTTACTTTAGTACCCTGACTGCTGTATGGAGATCACTTGGTAGCTTGTTTAACTTCCTGGCTAAAGCCAGTCACAAAGATCACAAAGAAAAAGATAGTTACTGGAAGTTTTATTTCTACAACATGCATGATGATTGATGCAATGGCACCTGTGACCATTCTTTGAGAGTTCTTCCAGAAAGAAAATGTAGATGTGGCCCTTGTGAAGTTGAAAACTGAAGAGTGTATTGCTGATATGCAGAAGGTATATAGCTTTGAAACTCCATACATGCAAAAGCTGACACATGAAGACCTGAAGGGAAATAAATTTAAGGAGCATCATCGGATTACAAAAAACAACTTCAGCATGGAGAAAATTCACTAAACTCTTCATTGACTCATTGGTTGAGTACAATTAATCTAGATTTCCAGCAGATGACCTATTTTTGTTTATTTTAATTCGTATGGACTGGTACCACCAAAAACTTTTCAAATATGTCGCAGACTTCAAACTCCATTATGGTATTCAACATTACCAACACAGACAATAACCAAAATGCCAATATGTGGCTGTGAAGCAATTGCTGTACTTGATGCTGTATCTTTATTAACCAAACCAAACCATAAAGTTGTGAATGAGTGTACAAGCATACTTGTCATTTTAAACAGATCTTAAAATATTATGGTAAATATTCCTCTAAACAACAACACACAACTGACAGAATATTACACAAAAGTGTAAATAAAATCATTAGTAATGAAATAACCGATTATTAAATCTTGCAGACGTTGATCCATACAAAGTTCTTGTATTTCAAAATAAGCAAGAAGATTAAAAGCGAGTAATCATTCATTGCAAGATATTATCATCAGAATTAATGGAGTAACTAAAAAAAGCATTGCTGTGATTGATAGAAAAATTAAGCCTAGTGTTGTTATGTCAATGATATTAAATAATATTCGCAATCGAGTACAGATAGCAATGACTGGTTTTCTCAATATAACTAATACATGTAATACAATTTTTTGTCTTGGAGAACCAGAATCAAATGATGACATTGCAACGAAGAAATACGTTGATGATAAATACCTGCCAATGATGAATTTTTTAACAGCAATCAATAGTGAAATAATTAATCTTTGATCTGATCATACTGCTCACATAAACAAGTTCTTGAGTTTTCATAGAAACATAAACAGAAACATTAATGAATATTTGGAAGTCCAGCAGTTATTGATATTAAACCGACATATAAAAAAAATCACCGACATCATAGTATACACAATAGTGTCTAGATCAGTAATATGGTCGCCACTAAATAAATCTATTAAACATCGCGTTGAGGCTACTTGTATATACAGGTTCTCAGTACTTGGCATTACAGCATTTACAATACAACTACAAATCTACAGCATTATCCACTGACAGGATCTTCTGGATTTATGTTAGGGATGTTTGAGAAAAATGATGAAGTATCATTTTATGTGGAACCTGAAAAAGAACATTTGGCTTGTTGGTGTGACACCTACTTTTAAATATAATGAGCAGCCCAATTATAGTGTAACAGTACAGATACAATCAAGTATGTGAGTGGCAAACTAAATTAAAACTAGTGTCATTGTCATATATATAATTGTATATTCGGCATCCACTATTATCACTGGAACTGGCATGTTGCAATCAACAATGACAATGACATCACCAGTAGTTGTAACAATTTGTTTCAGCTGCAACTTATACTGTTTTTTTAAATATCATTGCAAAACAAATATCTACATGTAGCAAAAATAAATTGCATGAGTATATAGTAAAGTTGCATACAGTGACACTAGCATACTATAAGTTATCCTCGCTATCATATCTCAATGATGGAATAATATCATATATCAAGTTCACAGAAATTATTAAGATTTACAAGGCAATGACTATATCACAATATACGTCTGATTTAGAAAATAATAATATTAATAATGTCTTCGCAAGAACTACTGCAACATATCTTCATTAATACAACTCTGTCAAAAACAACAATGATAACAGCAGGCTCAACTTATTCTGAATTTAGCGTCAACTTTCCAACTGCAATTCCAGTAAAAGAAATAGTGTTTGCACATTTACGATTATATTATAGTTGGCTAAATATTAGTTCAAAATCATTTGGTGGGTTATTTGGGGTTGTTATTTATTTTGTTTTTTTACAGGAAAAGAATTAAATAGCAATTACTGTTCAGGAACCAACATTTTCATCCACAACAGAAATAAACTCATTAGATTATGTTGTAGATATTTATTCTTCATCGATCAGATCAGTGTTAGGATGGCTGGAAGGTCTGCCAGATTCTCAAGCGATTCCAGGACAAAAAAGATGAATTTTTCACAGATGTGCAAAAAAATTATTTAAACTTTGAAAATACCGTACCAAGGAACTTATACTTCTTATGGCAAGGTTCCTAAAATATATGGTCAGATATATACTTATAAAATAAATCCAATCATCAATGAAAGGTCTATCAAATCATATTTAGACCCCATTAATTCTGAGTTTAGACAATCTATCAATAAACTACAATGATAATATAAAACAGCAGATTATTGAAACAATGCAAAATACCTTAATTATATCAATAGAACTATTGGAAATATGGTTCACCTTGGTAGTGAATTTATTTATCTTCATACAGAACCTTTCACAATGACCCTTAAACAGTTAGCTTTTAGTAATCATACTATAACCGAAGGACAATTATTAACATTTGAATTTCCTGGATTTAATACCGACAAACTAAAGAAATCAGTCAATGATTTTATCGGTGAATATTTATCTAAAATCATCGAGTCATGGAGACAAATAAACCCACCAGCAAGGTATTCTCAAAGATAACAATGATCCATATGGTCGAGGTCATAATATTTCACTAGAAAATGTTAATATAACATCAACTATTGCAGTGAATCATGTATGTGATGTAATTGATGGTGGCTATCAAGCAAATCTCGAAGAATCAAATCAAACTCGGCAAGGATATATTCTTTATACATTTACACCTCAAGCTCCTCCTAAATAGTTGATTGTACAAGAATCCATTAATCCAATTTATCTACGATGTCATAATCCGTTGTTGGCAAGAATACATTTGAAACTTTATGACCAGAGTGGACATTTGCATGATTTTATAAATTCGAATTTAACTTTTGAATCTCTACGTAAAATCTTAATTATTTTAATCACAAAGAACCTAAGTTGTCATTTTACAAAACTAATCAAAGAGATAATATATAATGTAAAGACTCGTGAGGGATTTTATACACGACAAAGAGGTACTTGAAAATGCTGTCAGAACAATATTACACTGCCCTCATTCAGGGCAGAACAATTTAGTATTTATACAATTTTTTATCAATATTGCTATGTAGAATTTTGGTTGACAGAGGAACAGTTAAATGTGCAGTGAAAACATTAATTATGATTATGTGTGATAGAGATCAGATTCTGGAGTTATGTGCATATTGCATTAAATTTGATTGGCTTGAAAAAATTGTCTAATCCTTCAGATTGATGGGTATATTATCTTTTTAAGAAATCCTACTGAACAACAGAAAAAAAAAAATATATATTATCAGAATAATTTTTTTTTTATAGTCAAGGCAGAATAAAATATCAAAATAAATAGTGTTTACGAAGACAAATTATTTGTCACTATCACTACTATTATTTGTGACATCGTTTTCATTTCATTATCTGATATAATCTTTTCCAGTTGTCTCACATGCGTATAGATAATATTTTTTCCTTGGTATTCGTGAGATTATTTTGATCGAATTTTTCCAATAGCGTGTGGAAAATGAGACAAATTTTTCAACGTCTGTATATTTAACTTTTGCCAAAGATTGCAATACAACTTGCTAGATATACTTTATTCTATATTCAGCTGGTAGTGTATATACACCTCCAAGTTTCCGTTGCTGTAATCATTCAAAAGTGAGAATAAGTTTTTTATGATTAAATTGAATTTTTATACCATCATGTTGTACTTTTTTAATTGCAGCCGAAAAAAGCATTAATATTTTCAAAATTCATTTGTGTGTGTGTTTGTATGTGTGTATATATATATATATATATATATATATATATTTGAAGCGTATTTACAGTGCTATATATATTTTTTATTTTAAGGACAGCACAACAGCAAAAAAAAAAACTTTTAAAGACAGCACAATCAACACTCTAGCAAGCTCAGAGGGTAATATATTTACAAAATACAACCCCCATGTGAACTCCTAGATGCCAACCGACATTCAAGCAAGTTCATAGGGTATATAGATACATATAATCCTAATTATATGAATGGCACAATCCCCATGTAAACTCCTAGATTGCCAAACAATATTCTGGCAAGCTCAGAGGTCAGTATATTTAATTATATGGACAGCACAATATATATAATCTTAATTCTAAGGATGGCACAATACATAATTCTAATTTCAGCACAACATATAATTTTAATTCAAAGGAAAGCACAATATACCAGAGGATTCTCTACATTCAACTGATTTCTGCTTATTTCCCCCCCCCCCCTCCATAATCAGCCCTGGGGAGTGCAAATGATCACCTACCCTTTGGTGACATGGTGGGAAGGTATAGTATTATTTCTGTTGAAGTTTGAGCTTGGGCTTTGACTACTCCCCCTCTCCAAACTATTTTCATGAAAAATGGCAAAGAATTAGCACCATTGACAGTTTGTCAGTCATGGAATTTGAACTCCAAACCTCGATTATGAAAATTCTGTGCTTTAGCAATGCATCATGGACATCTTCCCACTGAAATACATTTCAGAAATTATTATAAAGTTAGCTACTCTGAAGTCCGATTACAAATAACCACAGTATGGATTTATTTCTGTTTCTAAACAAATCATATTAAATAATTGTATATAGATATAGATAGCAAAGAACTATTCCATATAAATGATTTTGCACATAAAACTGCAAAAGATCTTGGCAGAAGAATAATTGCTAAATTTATGCAAGGATGATATGATCATAAACAACATTATACAAGATTGATTATGGATGATGCTGAACTTGATATTATAATCACTAATGCATGAAAGAGAAAAGTTGAACATATGCTTATTTGTCTAACTGGAACTAAATTAGGTACAATTGCTAGTTGCACTGACGGCAAGTCACTGCAGTTTACTTAAGATCTTCAAAGCTCACGTATGATTCGATATTTTATTATCAATGATAAAACAGATTTCATAAAACCGTGAATACAGTTGCTATGGATTCATTTGATATCGAAGGAAAACATTCAGATTTGCTGAATCAATATGATATAAGCACTGCTTACGATATCAATAAAAATATTATTTAGTTATAAGCAGTGTGATATATAAAAAAATGTGAATTTAATCTCAATGTTGAATTTATAATGACATTAAAACAACAGAATAACTTTTGTGCGAGCTGTAAGACAATAATGTTGTGACAATATTTAAAAAATAATCCATGACAATTTACCATAGATTAAAATGATAGTCTTCTTGTTCACACATGTGAAAATAGGATGATGGTGTGTCTTGAGTGTAATCGAAGTCGATGTGCAAGTTCACAAAAATAGGGATGGTGGTAATTGTGTATCTTCAGGAATTACTTATATTTTTACATACAACTCCACATTGATGAGCATCTAATTTAGATTGCATGTCTACCCATGGATCTTACAACGCTGGAAATTTTACGTTTAGTTACACTGTAAAAAAAAGATAAGTTGCTCCTATTTTACCACTTTAAAGTTCAATGGGTTCATATAAATATTTTATTTGAAAATTCATGGTCTAGTATTGTTATGTGTTTTTTGCGATCGAATTGGTAGGTAAATTTAAATTGTACAAGTAATTTCATTATTTAATACACGTATCACACTTGGTAGTCATGTAACCCATTCACGAGATCTCATATCTTTTTGAACTTTGTTTATGGATATTTTCTTTGCATATTGATATCCAAATAACAGCTCAGCAAGTGTTCGATTAAATCGCGCAACAATTGTCTGAACGCGAGAATTGCGGTATGTTCTCGTCTGATTTTGACGCTATATATTTTCATCCGAGATGATATTACACCAAGAAATTCTTTGCTGGGATCCGCCTGTAGAACTAAGGCCATGGCAAGTGTCCTGGTTGATAAATTCGTTCAAAAACATGAAATTTAAGCTGCTGTTTTAGTTAATAAATGGCTCTGCTTCTTTTTATCTACTTGCAATTTCAACAACATTCAATGCATATTTGTATGTGCGTGATTGACATCTATCAATTTTAATGGTATTGTGGTAATAATAAAATATCCATCTGATGAACTTCATTAGGAGTGCTGACAACAAAATGTACGTTACGAATTTGTTTAGGTGCTGGTACATAAATTTGCCATATTGTCTGTCATACTAACCAATTTGCAGCAACAAAACTTGTAACATTTGCTGCATCAGTGAATTTACTAAATCCTGCTTTACCTCCATATCCTCTTAGGCTATAATAAATCAATAAATAAATAAATTCCATTAAAATAATCAGTTGATTAATTACCAGCCCCAAATAATAATAATAATAATAATAATAATAATGAGGACTTTGTACAGCACATCTTTAAAAGATCTCAGCACTTTACAACATCTATAATGATATGACTAAAAAAAAACTTAAAAAAAACCCCAAAATATGAAATTAGAAAAACAAATGCTGAAAATATTTAAGGAAGGAACATTATTAGGATTTTAAGTTTGTTCTTGCAGTCGGAAAAGGTGAGTTTTGAGAGCTTTCTTGAAAAGGATCACTGTTTTTGTGTCTCATTTCAATGGGCAATTTGTTCCACGTTGCTGGGACTGTAGATGAAAACAACATTGTCCATATGACTTCGTTTTTTATAGTGGGAATAATGAGTATATGATGGTCAGAAGAGGAGTGTAAGTAGCTTACTGGTGTGTACACATGGTTGAGGCCACATAAGTATGTTCGACTGAATTATGTAAGTGAAACGTAGCACAGAGAACAAATTATGTGGATCGCTTTGTAACGTACAGAGCAGCAGGGAGATGTGATCTGATCGTGGTACTCTAAAGATGATCCGAGCATCTGTGTTTTGAACTTTTTTGAAGTTTCTGAAATATAATTTGAGACAAACCAGACAAAAATGAGTTAAAATAGTCCAGTCTTTAACGTACTAATGATCACACAAATGTTTTAATGGCATCAACTGAAAGATATTTGCAAATGGAGCTGATGCGTCTCAGCTCAAGATATGTAGCCTTGCATATGTTCATGACCTGTTGGTGCAATGTAAGAGTACTATCCAGTGTAACACCTAGGTTTCGTACTGACTGTGTGAATTGAATGTTGGTGTTGCTGATACTTATTGTTTGAGGTAAAGGATGTGAAAAATAGAGGCGTCCATTTGATAAACTAAGGCTTCTTACAAAACGAAACAAATAACGAAGAAGAAAACAACGCAAGCCGAAGCCTCTAACTAACCAAGTGTTTCTCTAAATGGGTTAGTTAATTATTTTTTTTAAAACTTTATCAGTTGTTAGTGTTTTTAAAAACAATTTGAGGTATTTCTTGTTTACTACACAGATATATCATTGATGTCGCACCCTCTCTGCTCCTGTGAATTAAATCATTATCATATATATATATATATATATATATATATATATATATATATATATATATATATATATATATATATATATATATATATATATATATAATGCCATTAGCTAAGGAATATTACACTGCTAGATTAGCACGAGAGCAACTAGAAGCAATCTAAAAAAAATATTCCTGTTCGTGATTCTGTTAGACAAAAATTACAAGAACGTCAAGAAGCACAAGTTAAATTTGCAGAGGACACAGAACAATTATTTAAACCAATTGTCCAACCAACCAGAAAGATCGCTGAGGCTACAACAGCATCATAGCAGGTTATCGGAGCGTTACCAAAACAAATTAAGGAGACTATGGAATCTGCTGACAAAACATGTGCTGAAATTCAAGATATTAAAAATATTGTCGATGATATTTCTAAACCAGGATTAAAACTATATATTTTATTCTGCAAGGATATATAGAAATTATGACCGACCCTGTTCAGGTTGCTGCGGATGAATATCAACTACGGCATGAGGTTCTAGGGCCAAAGTTTTATAACACCCAAGAATATGATAGGGACAATAGAGTAGTTCGTTATTACAAAAATCAGTATTTTAAAAAAAATATTTGAAAAAGAACATATAGAGTTTATTGGAGGAAAATAACTCAACAGAAATAGTTAATGAAGCCGCCGATATTTGTCGACGATTATTTCGAGGTAGTATCATGGATAATAGCATATACTGGGAACTTATCGGTGAACTTGTTGATGGGTATTTTAGTGACTAGATATCTGATTAAATAAAAGATAAACAAATAAGATGATCATACATCAACGACACTGTGGACCTGTAATGGTCAGAATAACAAATCCACGATTACCAGTCTATAAAACAACTTACGGTGATAGTCTTGGTAATGTTATTCAAGGGTTATTTGCAAGAATGGCTCCCAAAATTTCTCCAATCGCAAAACAATTATCAATGAAAGCAATTAATGCTATTGGTAATGTTGCCGGAAAGGCGTTTTCTGCTGCCGATGATAGACTAGTACGATTAATACTACGAAAACCACCGTCAGTAAAATTACCATCTACTGAAATTATGCCTGCGAATGTCAGTAGAATAACAAACCAATCCGCGACTCAAAAACTAGCGGCCTTGATGAATCAAGAAGCAGAACAGAGTATAAATACTAGCTTTACCGGAGGTAGACGTCGTAGACAACGTTGATTTAGATAGAGAAATATATAATAATATTTAAACTTGTATGCGACCCATTATTTGACATAAACTCACCATTTCTCAAAACTAATCCGCGCGCGATTATCAATTTTATTTTTATGACGCAAGATAGCCAAATTCAACGAGGCAGAATTTAACTGCAAGATCAGGATACAAGTAGATACTTTCTACCTGTTGAAGCATTTATCGAAGCTGAAGGGGAAATGATAAAAACATGATACAGAATATGGGGGTGCTGTCAAAGTCCGTTTTGTTAACAACGGGATCATGGCAATGTTTGATAGCGCTACATATATGATTGATGGAAGAAATATAGAATCGTATCGAAAAGATGTTGATGTTGCTATAGATCTTTTTGATATAGCAAGTTCATGCTATAAAATCATTTAACAAATGGAAATATTATATCAGCTCGTATCCGACATGGAATATATTAACCAGCAAGTAAGTCAGACAATGATTGGCAACAGAGAACACTATAAACAAAACTTTTTAAATGCATATTCGATAACAGAAGCTGATCTACCGATGTTTATATGTCCCGGGTAAAACGCAGAGATACTAAAGAAATCGACCATTGATATCATTGATGAATTCTTTCCTGGAACACTTGCCGAGTGGAAAAAAAAAAACACTACTGCAAGCAACTGTTCTCCGAATCAATAATAATTCTTATGGTGGTGGTAGACATATATCTGCCGGTATCGTAAATATAACCTTTCTGATCGCAGTTAATCTTGTATGTGATGTAATTGATGGAAGTTATCAGACAATACTGAAATATCAAATCATGCTCAGCAGTGATATGTTCTCTATACATTCACTCCTCAAGTACCCCCTGGAATTTTGATAGTACAAGAACCGATTAATTGATATATCTCCGATATTACGAATTACGAATTCACTACTGAAATTAATAAATTTCAAACTTACTGACCAAAACGGTAACTTAATAGATTTAATGAGAGAAGGTCTAGAACTGAATCTCTACATAAAATTTTAATGACACCTTCAGTCGGGTAACTAAACTTCTACTTTCGGAAAAAGTCACTCAACTTACAAGTTTATATTCTTATTTTCTGATCTGATTTGCATGAATTTTATTACCGTTTATACCCTATCCGAATGTGTAAATCGGAGGATTTTCGTGATTTTTACTACCATTTACCATATCAGAATTTGCAAAGCATGAGGAATAACGTAACATTTTCAAACTGACAAAAAATAGTATTTATTATATCGTTTCGATTTCTGAAAGGATTTTCGCGCTGACCCCTCAGTCAAACTAAACTCATTCAACTTACTTATCGAAAGGATTACTATTTCCACTTTCTACAAACCGTTTTAGATGTCTTACACGTATATTTATAGTATATTTTTTTTGTTTCATAGTCACGAAATAGTTGTATTCTAACTTTTCCTTTTGCGTTAAAAAGAAGTACCATTCTCTTTAATTCTATATTACCCGCTAATTTCTTTGACGAATTGATATTCCGATGGCAGAGAATATCTACGAACTGATATAAGCTCTTGCAAGTATTTGAAATCACATCGAATTTTTTTTGAGGATTTAGTTTTATCGGATAATTTTATTCATTCATCTTTAAAATTTGTAATAGCAGAAATTATATCAAATATTTTCATAATTCATTATATAATAAATATAAAAAAATTTACACCTGCCACTCCCACCACGTGCAGTATCTCATTTTCTGTGATACCTTGTGAAGGTTATTTAAGGAGTTATTTTTAAGATCGGAGTCAATTTCAAGACCGTCTTTGATCAATCCATTGAATCACTCGTATACGATTCGATGACAGAGATAATGTATCTTTCCTACATTAAACATTAGATATGCATGACTATTGACAAAACCAACTGGTCTTTTCTACAGTTTCTGATAACACCGTCACGAGATACGTCTTAATTCGTTATTATAGGTTGCTTTACAAATTCTTGGTTTATTTATATAAGAATTGTATTTGTTTTAATCATTATTTGTCTAAATTGTTACTTGAGAATGTAGATAAATAATCTTCTACACTTTTTATACCTTTGTCGCTCTAAATTTCTTTTATCATAATATCTTTTAAGTTCCCAATATCTTTTACCGCCACATTGTAAACACAATTGTGCTTGTTCTCTAACCCAAACACTATACATCGTAAACATGGTTTATGTCCTAATCTCCCTTGCTGTACACTTTGTAAATGATGTCCGCAGAATTCATTTATACAGGATTTACTACAAGATGTTGAAGATCATATTAATCAACCACCTGCACTGATTTTTTGTTTGAGTCATTGTAATATACAATATTTTTTTTATTTAAGTACTTGTTTAAAATATAATATGGGGGAATTTTAGAGATTATCCAAAATCAAACCTTCTAAAGATAAATTTAATCTCAATAGAATATCTCCTGATTTACCAATAAAAACTCTGTTTGATTTGAAGAATAGAAACGTGATTAATAAAATTCACAATGCCAAGAAGGAATTTAGCAAAGATGGCGCATCTTACGTATGGTCAACGTTCAAAATCACGCGACACACCAAAGGTGTCCACAAAGTCATTGATGCTACAATGAACGACACACGAGCGGTGAATATCATTAATTATCTCGATAATCAAAAAACATTTTCAGGGTAAAAATTTGTTGTACTAGCAGAAACAGATAATTGGATTATTCGTGACAAATATGATCCTGTTCTTCATAACCAAAAAAAAACAAAACAAACAGAAATGATGACTGGTATTGAAAATCATTATTATGAAAAAGTGCAACCTGTAACTGCGGTTGTTGAAGGAATTTATCCGATAAATGAAATACCCAGTATTGATAATCTGAAACCAATGAAATTGTCAAGACTAAATTGTGTAGTGGAACGAGTAATCGAACATTTTTCAAACGCGATACGTGGAAATGGGTTAAATGATCTAAGACGTAAAAAAAAATAAACGAGTGGGCTGAATTAGTAAAATCAAAACACCGGAGCTACAATTAATTATGTATCCGGGTTAGAAAAAAAATACTAAAATTTCCAATAATAGTAAAAACTGTAAAGAGATTTTATACGATTCCGAGATATTGTTAAAAAAGGAGGAGCTCCAATACATATCATTGATCATAATGTGCATGAGTGGACTAACGCAGTAACAATATTTCCACGAGATCGAACCATAATATTTTATCTGGAGAATGACTCTGGCAGAAACATGTTTGATTGTATTCACGAAATAACTAAAAATGATCCTGCGTCACTATGGCTATTTCAGAGTTATGAAAACTACGATGAACTTATTAGACCAGATGGAAGTATTTGTATCAACGAAAAAAGTAAGTTTGATCCATTTGTAAGACATAACAGCGAAATATTTAGTAAAGAATCTCTTCATGAGGAAATGAAAAATCTTGCAGTGAAATTTTCAACAGAGAATATTGAGCAATTACTAACAAATTGTTTTACAGTTGCAGATCGCTTTGCACGAGAGAATTCGTGGAAACCAACGAGATTTGAACTTCTCAAAGACGTACAATTAAGTTGCTATGACAATGGACACGTGGATTATGGAATACTAAATTTGACCACGACTTTATTTCTGTGGATATGGACGCGTGTTATCCCGTTAGTTTTCTTGGCTACAGATAATGTGTTCTGGATATTTTAAGCGAATTGGACATCCCAGTCACAAAATGACTAGAGTATCGATAAATGGAACACTACCAGATTTTGATCTTAACATATTCGCTTGTATTATATCATTCGAGTTTTGCTTAGGGGCTCCATCCGATCTGTAATATTTGGTTTGGTCGGCATTTCTCCGAAAAATACTGGGCACCAATAGTTTTATTACGATATATGATTGATTGTAAAATATCAATATCGCTGATTATAAGTGAGGTAATTATATCACATCAGAAGCATACTGAAGTTTGGTTACCACACGATGATGATAAAACCGCAAAGGATCTCGGTAGAAGAACAATTGGTAAATTTACTCAAGGTGGGGCATATGATCACAAATGACATTATAAACGACTAATTCTTGATGATGCTGAATATGATTTTATAATCGCAGATGCAACAAAGAAGAATATGATTATAAGTCGAGAAAATGCTTACTTGTCTAACGGAACATGGTTGGGGACAATTGTTGGCTATATCGATGTCATGTCGCCTCAGTATATACAGCAATGATCATCCATGCTCGCTTATGTTTCTATAAACTTGCTATTGATGATAAATAGATTCCCTGACACTGCAGTCAGAGTCGCAAAGGATTCATTTTATATAGAGAAAAAAATGTAGAGAATTAGTGACTCAGTTTACAAGTACTAATGAACCGTGGGGTTCGTATAGAATAAAACAAGGACTGTTATATAATTATTCTGAATTCTCAGATGTTGAAATCTTGGATACTTGATAAAATCAGGCAATAATAATCAAATATCAGAATTACCGTCTGCACCATCTATATCTGATCCAATATCCAGACACATGACTATCAAAATGGACCTGGTGGTTGCGGTAAACAACTTGTGTTATTGAATTATTTAGACAAGGGTTCAAATGATATTGTAATAATACAAACACACCGACTAGCAGGAGAAATTAAACTAGGAGTGCAATCATGTACTGATCACAGCTTCCTTCGGCACAAGGGTGACGCATGGACTCCTGAACCAATTGGCAAGAAATATACACCCAGAATTATAATTTGGGATGAAATATGCACCATTTCATTAGACATGTTAAAAATATTTCTTGATTGGTTATTGTTCAAGAATACTGCGGTAATAATGTGTGGCAATCACGGTCAATGACCGCCATTTGTTGGATTGTCTCCGCACGAATAGTTTTAAAAAGTTTGTAGATTATTATAACTAATGATCTTAGAGCGTTTGATCCAGAATTAAAAGAGTTTAAGAAATTAATCAGATAACAGTCGAATAAAACTAAATGTGAAATAATGCGTTAAATAATTTCAGAAACTTCCATAAATGATTTTTGGGATAAATGGAGACTAAACGATTTGATAGTGGCAAATAGAAAGATATTGATACACTACAGCTTCAACTATTTCAGTTGCATAAGGAAAAGTTTTCAGAATTGCCTGTACCATTATGTTATTGACCAGCAGATACGTGATGGCAGAATATTGATGTTGAAAATCCAGGATCCTTGACAGAGTCAAGGAAACAGAATCCAGAATCTTGTGCTAAATGATTTTGTTCTAGTTCATATCAGGGTTGTTGAGGATGCACTACGCGGTGACAAATCTCCCTGGACACTGGGATATGCAATGACAATCCATTCATCTCAAGGATTAACCATCTCTGATACAGTTGTTTGGATTATTGATGATAGTATCAAGTGGTCAAACCTAGTCTATCACGCAGTATAACGAGTTGAAATAATAACTGAGCTGCTGAGGGTTATTGTAAATTTTACTGACACCAACCACAAAATTTTTAGTGATGATATAGTAAGAAAAAACTCGATTGCTATAAACAAAGTGAAAAAAAATAATAGCAATGTTGATATTGATGCTGAATATAAATGATACTGGAACAACAGAATAATCATTTTGCGAGATGTAACACAATAATGTTGTGGCAGTTTTCAAAAAAATGATATAGGACAATTTACAATGGACCAAAATTATAGTATTCTTGGTCATACACAAGAAAATACGATGTTGACCTGTCTTGAATGTGATAGACATAGAGGTGCTAGTTAAGTGATCATTGTGGTAATTGTGTATTCTCAGGAATTGTATTTGCTCACATGTAAATCCACTCTGAGGAGCAGTTGAATCTGATCTGTATATTTCAGGTCTACCTGTAGATCTTACTACACTAGATATTTTGTGGGGTAATACCACAGATAGGATCAGTTGCTCTTTTTTTTAAAACCCCTTCAACTTCACGTAGCTTATACAAGTACTTTACAGTAACATGACCCAGCACTTAATGTTTTGAAAAATCATGTTATGTAGGCATATATTTTCTTATGATTGTGTTAACAGGTTTCATGTTGGTTGTTAGAGTAATTTAATTATTTAATGCATTTATCACACATGGTAATTTATCAGATATTTTCGTGAGGTAGGTATAAAATTACTGATGTAATTTTTGTTACTCAGAGGTACACACAAATACCAAAAGTGATCTGGTATAACTAATATTCTCGCGTGTTTAATGGAATTGATACTCACTTGTTGAGAATTATTCATCAGACTTGGTGCAGCTATGGACATAATTAAGTTTAGAAATTTATTTTGTCACGCTCAGTCAACCCCACACAGATTAATAACAATAAATTTACACGATCCTAAATAAAGATACAGAATCGGTCTTGATAAAATCTTAGGATAATTCACAGCAGCAGAGGGGGTGCAACCTCAAAGAAATTTCTGGGTGGTAAACCAAAAATACCTATTAAAAAAATTTAAAACACTAACAACTTTTAAAGTAACAAATTTAACTAACCCATTTACAGAAACTCTCGGTTAGTAAGAGGCTTTGGTTTGCGTTTCTTGACGTTATATTTTTCGTTTTGTAAGAAGCCTTTGTTTAGCAAATGGAAGCATCTATTATGAAGTGTGCTCAATCTCTGCTGCTTGATTTCATTACTCAAAGAGCAGCAGACAGGGAGCGTATTCAATGAAACATCCATGTGGGTAAACAAAACATACATACAAAATTTGATAAAACACTAACAAAAAAAGATAAAGTAACAAAATTAAGCTAACTCAATTAGACATGCTCTTGGTTTATTTTTATTTACAACAATATACATTGCCTTGTCTTTAAGAACACTTTTTGTAAACCCTACTTGCAAAATATTGTAATTTTTACTTGCACACTGAATGTATTTTCTTCTTCTGAGTCATATTAGCAAAATAGTGTATTATTGTTAACCTGAATTTAATTCACTCAAAGTTATTTTGCACCATACACTGTCATTAGTGAATTACTGGTGCTGTCATGCAATCAGTCTTGATTTTCTCTTTTTCTCTTGTTTGTGAATTTTTGGATCCAATTTTCAGTTTAACAAATTCAAGCCTCTGGTACCAATCAAACACAATTTGTTTATCTATATTCATGCCAATGAATAATATATTAATGTTGTTATCTAACATACACTAACTACATTACAGGACCATATACAGTTTGGATAGTGGATACATTTGCATCTTTTAAACAAAAATTGCCAAGTAAAAAAGGGGGAATACATGAGAACACTAAAATGTTAGTTTCATTGAGTTAATAAGAAAAAAGCATTTTATTTGTTTGTTTGTTTGTGTGTTGGGGGTGGTCACATGGAATACAATTCATTTAAATTCTTACATTTTGTGACATGTGATCTCACTGAAAAATAGTTTATTCACAAGTTATGGGACAGGAAGGAAATGGTATATATGGTACTTCAATTATTCCTCCCTCCTTCTCCCAAAATTTAGATTCAATAACAAATTCTTTGATGCCTAAAACAGAAAAAGTATATCCTGATTGAATAGACAACATTAGATGAACTTACCAAATTCTTCGATTCCTAATGTAGAAATTGTATATCCTGATTGAACAGACAAAACTGTCTTTTTGCACAAGCTTTCTATGTTTGAAATTACTTTTTAAGTTTCACATTCCATTAATCTAAAATCCCACAAATTCTACAAGAAGCAAATTCATTATTGTATTTACTGTTCATTCAGAAAACAATATCAAAGGAATTTATCTAATCCCTGTATTCCATATGAATAAAAATGACATAAAATAAAATGAAATAAAAAGTTAACCTTCTTAACCCTCTCACTTCAAAGCAAAGTCCAACCTGCGATATACTCTTGACAGTAAATACCACTGATTAAGAAGTTTAACAGCTCTAAGAAAAGCTTGGATAAAAAGGTTGGTCTAGGGTATGGATGTACAGATGGAAAATTGATTGGTATGTTGTGCTTCTCCCAAGACAAGCTCAGCAAAAAATATAATTTGCTATTCTTTGATACAAAATGTTTATGATAAGAACAGGACAACAAACAAAAGTAATTGAAATGACTTTAATGATTTTTCATGCATGAAAAAATTTATCAAAATGTTCATTCTAAACAAAAGGACTGTTTAGACACAAATGTGATTTATCTTTGAATGCCGAAGATTCCAGAAGTTGAGGACCTTTGATTTCATTTTGATGCCAGTAACAAAATCTTCATAAGAAAAGATGGAAAAAAGTTTGTTATAATAATTAACAAGTCTTCTGCAGAACATGGTGTTTCATCTGTACCTATTAGTGTTGCCCTCACTTTCAACAATTTTAACACAAAAACTGTACCACAAGTAACCATGATGCTCGAGTAGGTGAGACTGACAAGAGAGGGATTCCTCACATACCAGAGTATAAACTTTAGACCTACAGTAATATTATCCTACATTTAAGTTATGGCAACTATATAACTTGTATTGTCAAACTGAATATCTTATTGCTAGCTATACAAGAAGATATGTGACTGTCAAACCTTATCACAACACTTTAACATTGTTAATAACACTGTTAGCTTATACTGTCTACAAAAATGACTACTGCATCTAACTAGGCTTCAATATGGAGCATTCCATTTAGTACATACTCAAAAATCTGACAGCTTGACACCTCCCCCACACATGCATACTTTTTTTTTACACAAACACACACACATACGCTTGATGCAAACACTCACTATATAGAATAGTCTATATTTAATCTATGCAGAAACAATCAAGGATTAATATTAACATGTTTAATAAAATAGTCCACCAAAATTGAAAATCTGGCTGCATAAAAAAAAACAAGCTATCTAAATTTAAAAAGTTTGTCTAATGTCTGCTAAAATTCAAACACCAACTGAACCCAGTTGAACAGGTTATGCATTAGACAAATTATTGACAAGGTTTCACCCACCCCCATTTCCTATGTGTAAGTACATTATCAGTAGAATGCTACCCCTCCCCATATGCAAGTTTATGCATTTGGGTTTTAAAAAAAAAAACGTGTATGTACTAAATGGATGGCCCCTAAGTGTTACTATCTTGAGAAAGAAGTGTTCCTATCACTTTCACTGTCATTAACAACATGAGATTTGACAGATATCCTTTAATAATGCCAACTCCACTATCAATATTGGTGAAGCACATGTTCTGAGAACATCTGTATTTGTCTCTGATAGATTGATAACTTTGACTGTAGGGTCTCAAATAACTGAAAATAAAAAGGGAAAAAAAGAATGATTAAACACTGTTCTGTAAAGAAACCTCTCTGATAGCATTAGCTTACGGTAAGAAGGTTTTGCTAGAAACTATTCATGTTCTAATTTTGGCCGTAGCATTAAATACCATACATAATTTGATTTGGGTATATCAAAAAGCAACTAATGATGGTGTGAAAAAAGAAAGACAAAGTAAACATTGATTTTCCCTCGAGTGTTTTAGATACAGTACTAGCAGAGGCATCAAACTTTAACTGATGACTCCAAACATTTATCTTAAGGAAATTCTTTCTAGTAATTTGTAGTTATTGCATTTGAAAGAGTACAGTGGAACCCCGCTATAACGCGATAATCGCGTTAAAAGCAGGGTCACGTTAATGCGGGGTTTTACAATATTTAACTTTTTTTCCAAGAATATATACGTGTATACATGTACAATGATCAAAAGTCGACTTATCATCAGATGAATATTAACTGGAATGCATTAATTAAGATATATTCAAAATAATCGATGGCTAATATATTTATAGGTTATTACTGTGCATTAAAAACATTTACTAATTTTTATCTGTTTGAACGATAATACAGATTGACCGATAATACCAGACTATCGCTATATCATGAAAAGTGTATCAACACCGTATGCTACCGTGCCGTCGTGGCATGCAGTTCATCCATAATGGATGTAATTTCATTGAAAATCGTACAGATTTAAAATATTCAATAATTTTGTAATAGTCTGAATTCGTCGTGTAAAATATAGGATGAACAAAATATTTAAACCATTTACTTGCCGCCTGATATCGTACGGTCATTGCATGCAGCTATTCCCGGGTCTACATACGGTGTCTGTACAAATTTCATACCGCTAAAATTTTATCATATGCGACAACTGCAAGAATAATTAACAATCAATGCATGATTTCAGCGTGCAAATAACTTTTATTTCAGATTTTGTGAACATCAAAAGAAACATGTGAAAACTGCTAAATTAATTGTTGCGCAAAGTGCAAAGTCAGTGTGGTTCCAAATTTAAATTTCATCATTTCTTGAAAAATATATCCAATGACGTTTGCTTCTTTGCTCTAGGGCATACAGTTTCGCTTTAGCGGAAAACGACTTGCGTTTCTGAACTTGCTTTTACATAACAGTAAAATATTTTTTTATATAAGCAAACAACGTACACAGATAAAGCTCGATAACTAAGTAATGAAGGCCTGCAATGATTACGAATCACTTTTTATATAAAACAAAATTAAGCTGAACGGATGTACAATTTCATACCCTTTTAATTTACAGATAATAAAGTGGATATTATTTACTTTCAACTGTTTGTTGTTTGATCACACCGCCAAGCACAGCATACATGTTGGCGGCTTTCGTCCTTTGATGTTTATTAAATTGTGCGACTCTTGTATCAACCACAGCTTTGTCTGCTGCTTGGCTGTGATTGCAGTTAAATAAGAAGCCCATGTCGGCTATTGTTTGAGCAACGACTGTATACAGAATTCATGGAAGACAATCACAAAGACGATTTACTGGCTTTACTCATGGGTCCGTAATAAGTAACACTTCCGATAATGTTTACTTCAGCTTAACAATTCAAAAACCTAATGAAACCAGTTTCCTCTTCTAGAGTAGAATATGGAGCTTCACCACAACCTGTTCAAATTAATAAATTTCAGAAGCCAAGCGTTGTACACACTATTTCTCGTACGTTATATATATCGTATTATTTTAGAATTCATACATGATCACTTCTCCAAAATCACTAAAGAACCTGGATAAATTGTTAAGTTCCGATCGTTTATTATTAAAAGTCATAGGCGAATTCTTCCACCAAATTATAATAAGCGTTTTACACACTATTTCTCGTACGTTAAACAAATATTTTCACGGTCCGATAAAAATACACGTAAATGAATTTCAAATTACAGGAACCATGCCACGATCATCTCATGCCCAAAATGAAGTTAATTTCTTGTTTTGTTTTTTTTTACTTATCTCCAAATATTTTTTTCTCCATGTGTGAATGAATATACGAAATTTCAGGAGCCATGCTACGACCGCGTTATATCCGAATTCGCGTTATGGCGGGGCGCATTATAGCGGGGTTCCACTGTAACAAGAATAGAAGGAACGGCTCATTACACACCCTGTGTTTAATAGCAATCTATGTTGGCAATAAGTAGGGTATGCTTGACTGTATATTGATCATGAGGTCTCAATTACCTCAATCTTGGACAAGGTATGCAATTTTGGGATAACCTACCCAGCAATAAACCATTATGTTCTTTCATACTCGATTTACCATGACCTCTGACCTTTAGAATACATAATCTGTAGGTATTTTTATTATCGCAAGTGCAAGCCATCCATAAGTTTGGTACAAGATCTTATAACAGAGCAAAGTTATTCTGAAAACCCGTTTATTCTTTGAAACATAAGTGACCTTTACCTTGGACTTTTTCCCCCAAATCAACAGGCCTCTTCAATACTATAAACTATAGTCATAGTTTGCTGTCTAAAAAGAAAGTAAACATTATGCAAAACCCACTTTTCTTTATTCAGTCAATGACCTTAACCGTAACCTTTAACCAGTGGGCACCAAAATCAACAGGTTTTGTCTTTACCCTATGTGCAAGCCATCCATAAAGTTTGGTCCATATCTGTAATGTAAAACTAATGGTATTGTGCTGAAACCATTTTTATTCTTTCAGTCACAGTGAACTTGAACTTTGATCACTCAAACCAATATGCTTCTTTCTTGCTGCAAAGTGCAAGCCATTTACAACTGCAACTCAAGACAAGAATTTGAGCTGCTGGGCAGAAGAGAAAAATTAATTTAAAAACCCCTAAGACAAACAGACATTATCACAAGATACTATCCTCCTAATGGTTGGAATTTCAAATGGTAGATGGTAGGAGTTAGGTACCATGACAAACTTTATATTATCGCATTCCTGAATAAAAAGTACCAAAGTAAGCCGCAATTATATTCAATGTTCATGAGCAGGGGCTTGACACGTCTTTCTTTAAAAAATAAAAAAACATCTAGCTCTGATTTATAGCAAAATTATACTATTTGGAACAATATTAACAGCATTCTGAGATAAGAGAAGAGAAAATATTAAGCTCAATGAACTCCCAGCCCCCCCACCACCAAAAATTAAATGGTTATTACATTATAATAGCTGAATTTTCTAAGTGTATTGTTTTTCAAGTTGTAAGTCGGCATATATGATACACATCAAACATGATTAAAGGATCATAAATATATATCTGTAATATTCACCATTAATTTGTGAAAGATACAACCATTTGATAAATCCTGGATATATTTTTTACATTATCACGAACAATGAAAATGCACTAAAAATGTAACAAGATTCCTTATCAAATTTCCACACATTCTTTACTGACTGAAACAACAGACACACCAATACAGTGGTATGTTACACCAGAAATAAATGCTGCAGTAATACCGTGCCCCTCTAGTACATGATAGTCTGTACAAACAAATATCACCTTTGTCTTTGTTGCTATTTTAAGGCCACAAAGTGAAATAGCAATAAAGACAAACATCATTTGAAATTTTGTGAATGCTCCTTCCTATATGGTCAAAACTTTAATTATGCAAACTGGTTATGGGGCATTCCCCAATCCAATTTTTAAAACAAAGTTAAATGAATGATGTTATATTTATCTTAAGTCATTTGATCCAAATTACTTCCATTCTAAAGATATATTTATCATTTATTTTAAATTAACACATTTGGCACATGTGCACATGCACGAGCAACACTACTTGCACAATTGGCTGAAACTTACGATGATCATCATGAACTGGCCCTCGGCACTCTACAATACAGCTGACCCATATTTTAATAAATTCTATTATCTGGTACCAAACAGTCTGCTGTAATAAGTTTCATTATATCTACATTCTTCCCTTCAAAAAATGCTGGTTGTTTAACATCTTACCTCTCCTAAAGCCAAATCCTGCATGCGATGGTCCCGGAGTGCCTGTAGTAACTGGTCTATACTTGTGTATGGCAACCACACTGATTGGGGCAGGTGTCTCAGACAACCCTGATAAAGAAAGTATCTGATGATTACTACCATATTTCATTTATTAAAAGTCAAATGTTTCAATAGTTTCAAAAGACATCTTACAAATAAAAGAAAAAAGATGAAAGTTTCTAGATGAAAGATTAATGTGTGCTTCACAACAGTATCAATCTCACATTAAAATACATAAACAATCCAACTGAAATGTTATGAAAAATGTTTTAAAACAGCTATTTATTAGTGCCGGTCATAAAATAAAAACATGCTCAACATTGGAACATCAATGCAATTTACTATTTTGAAAGTTCGGATTTAAATATCACTATTAAGTCTCACTGCTATGGGATGTGTTTTATTGCTGGATGATTTGACAACTTGCTAGGCAGAAGAAAAAAAAAAGCATAAAGTGTAAAATGCCTTCATTCAGCTGTGACTGTGATAGAATTAAGAGGTGCAGACTACCATAAAACAGCTTTCACTTGATCATCCAGACAAGTATGATCAAGATCCCAACAATATAAATAGCTCTATCTTCATGGGCTTTGATTCTCATGAAACAAAGAGCTCTCTCAATAAGAGACATATTTATTACCTCATGTGATTTGAGTCTTCTGCAAAAAAGAGCTGTCTCAGGGAGAGACTGTTTGTTTGGGCTGAATGAGTTAATATCTTTTTCCTACATTATTTGATAATTATGAGATTCTGTGTGCTCATGCAACTTGCAATGACAATCACTAGTACCAGGTCAAATTTCATCAACGCATTAATTTTATCGTCTTTCACCAGATTAAAGTCATAAGGATTTTAATACTGGCAATTTCTGAGAAAATAAATAATTATCATATCACTTTCATGCAGGTATAACTCAATTTAACAAAGTTTAAGTTTGCTAACACATGCGCAAAGCGGCTATACTTTAACTCCACCATTTTGGCCTCTTGTGATGCTAGACTGGTTTTCATACCTTAAAACAACAAAAAATATATAGAGATATTGAGCTGTCTGTGAAGCAAAAAGTCTACTAGATGAATCTAATCAACTGAGCATTTAGATTGTCTTAACAAATATATTTGTGGCAAGCACCCTAATGATCCATACTAAAACCTCCTAATATTCTGGCTATAACTCGATAAATATAACTCACTTTCAGTTCAGTTACGACTCAATTACATAATTGTTTTGTGCATGAAGTTGGGAGGAAAATTCCCCATTTTTTTCCCTGCCTTTTGTCAATTTTTGCAAAATTCAAGGATTTTAATGGGAGGGGAAAATTATAATTTCTCCAAACTTTTTCCTGTGGGAACCCTGTGTCTTCATGCTGATGTAAACCATCAAGAAATACCCATTTGCATCTGGTATGTCCTATATATATTCTGACACACGTCACAAGCAATTTACTGGGCTGCTTTTCATTGGTTTAAATCAGCCAAAACATCAATTATTGGATGAACCAATCAAAATGGAGCTTACAGACACTGCAATCATGATTATATCATGATTATGTCTAATGAAAAACCTGAATACAATGAACAAATAATGGAATTCACCAGTATAAAACCAAATCTGAAAATTCCTGAAGCCTTGATGGTAAAAGCTGAAAATCCACCAGATCCCAGAAAGCATGCATCTCAGTGATACTTTTTTACAATTATTAAACAAGATCTAGTGAATGAGGACAAGAGAGATATCATGGACAAACCATAAACTGATAAAAACTCCAACACAACACAGAATAAGTAAATTAATATAAGATTCTACATACCCTTAATTTAAACATGGAGCAGTCCTGTCCTTTGAATGTATCCATCACGGCATCAATATATTCCATCACCAATTCCACCCCCTCATACATAAGGTCATAGTCTATGTACAGTCGTAACAGCTCAGCTACATTCAAACTCTGAAATAATTCAAGGTGAAGATGCTAATTCTAGGGCATGCTTATCAGGAATCCTGGCATTTTTGGGACCAATGGCAGCCCATCAAGAATGAATAATATATTAAAACTGTAGTTGGTAGTGGTGAGGTAGGAGTTAATTTTAATGATGTCATACTTACATTGCATAGTTTACCTCTCTGGAGAAAACTATCCTTGTCTGTATAAAATTAGTTCATCCTACAGTAAATGAAACATATCTAGAGTTCTAAAAAGTTTCAGAATATAGAACACAGACTCAGTCTGTTTCCCCATGTCACTGGGACACACACAGTAACCATCATCTTTCTCCTGGACAAGAATACCCTGAAGACAACAGAGTGGGATGGGATGAAGAAATCAGGTAAGCACAATATCATTTAAATTAGCTTTACACCTTCTCCATACATTTTAATATCAATAAGATGTAAGCTGTCACTAGTGCATAGCTGAATTTGGAGACAGAGGCTCATGCCTCAAATACAAAAGGTATAAACAACTAAACAATGAAATAATCACCCTTACTATAGGAATGTCCATACTGCAAGTTAGTATCTGCTTGGGCCACATGCTGTTCTGCAATTATGAGCCTTAAGAATATATGCCATTGGTATACCAAAGGAAAGTAAAATGAACAATAAGTTTATAACTGCCAAAACACTGCCTTTATAACATCCAATGATGAACGAGTCAGACCTATGAGACAGAAATGGCTCAAACCTCATGTGCTTTAATCTTTGCAAACTGTGAATGAAAGGGCCCTCATGGTAAGGGACTGTTAAGATATTTGGATTGTCAGTACAATCCACCTAAAAACAATAGATGGCAATATAAAGTGAATCCACATATTACATGTCCATAAAGTGAAATGTGCATATTACATGTCCATAAAGTGAAATCTACAGATATAAATATTCCTTTTTATTCCTCTGTACTATTAAAACTTTGCAGGGGTTTATTGTCCCTTTCATGCTCAAAATTATCTTATGTTGGATGTCATTTTTAAAAAGATAAGCAAAAAGCTTGATCAGACAGACTGTCATTTTGCAGTGTACAATTTAAAATATGCGAGGTACCCCTTCAAAGTTGCTCTTACCATTGAATCAGAGAAAACTGAATCCTGCTCCTGAATCAAACATAGATTGTACCGCAAACAATTATTCTTATGTAATTTGTGCATTAGTTCATATTTTAAGAGTCATTTCTCTAAGACTTTTGGCAAAATAGTAAGGGCTGGCAGATCTAAAATATGTAGCTTGTGTGGAGCCATGTAGTTCATAACTACAAAATACTATACGAAACATGTAGGTACATTATTTTTTTCTGCTACCAGGATCAGTTGCTGCTTCAAGTTTAAATCACAAATGGCCACAAAGTTGATTACTCCCAGAATTCAAATCACAAATGGCCACAATCAAAGTGGATTACTCCCAGAATTCAAATCACAAATGACCACAATCAAAATAGATTACTCCCAGAATTCAAATCACAAATGGACATGATCAAGTGAATTACTCCCAGAATTCAAATCACAAATGGCCACAATCAACGCAGAATACAGAATTCAAATCACAAATGGCCAATCAATCTGGCACAGACAATGTGGATTAGTTCCAGAAATCAAATCACAAATGGCCACAATTAAAATATATTAGTCCCAGAATTCAAATCAAATGGCCACAATCAACGTGGAATACTCCTAGAATTCAAATCACAAATGCCGCAATCAAATGGATTAGTCCCATAATTCAAACACAACATATTGACTGAACTTTACACTATGTGTTAATTTAAAGGTTACTTCTCAACTTGTGCATGCGCTTGTTAATCATAGACCCAAGTGCTGTAATATACTGCTTATGTATTCTCTTCTTCAAATTCTAAAATATCTTGATTGTACTTTTTCTTATCCAACATGCTTTAAGAATCAAACTGATGTCTCTCCTCTACAATTTTTCATTCACCATTTGGATTTTGGATCAACCTTGCATCATAAGATTTTTTTTATTGAAAATTCTATGCTAATATACCTATCTATTCAGGTAGAAAGTGTTCAGATATTCAAAAGCAACAAGAAATACAAAATGTCTTCTGAGGCAGCCATATTGGATATCTGGGCAGCACCAATTTCATCTAGGACAAACTTGAGCTTCATACAAATGTGTAAACTGAATAGCAATCTTCCTTGTAGTTTAGCAGCAACAATAAAATACTTATACTAAAGAACACATGGATGACATACAAGACATCCAATCAGCTATCCAGATTTTTTACCAGTAGAGTTAAACTGGACAACTGTGCCTTATTTTAATGTATCTTAAAGTGTAATCCATCCACAGGCAAGCATAAGACTTAACCCAGTGTACAAAATTATAATACTTACATTAAAATCATAATGGTTTGCAAATATGCTAAAGGAAGTTTTATTTCCATCACAATCTTAATGGTTGGCTGGTATACTAATGGAAGTTTTATTTCTATCTTTTAAAGTGGAATTTTGTGAAGAGAGATTAAAGTCAATTACTCTAAAGAGTTTTGAAAAAATATTCTTGAGGATAACTGATAACATATGTATACTTACTCAAATATCTAAATAAGCGTTTCCCACTGCCCTTTCATAGTATTGGTCTAACAAAGGTTGTTTCTTGGACTTTCCATTTAGGGGTTGTTCCATTTAAACATATTTGTTACCAAGGGAAAGAAGTTTAAAAATATTTGCCAGGGTACTCTGATCACTCAAAGAGTTCTTGTGAAACTGACATGAAATTGTACCTTGCATCTGTGGATGACTACTAAAAACTAAATATACCTTCCACTGGTACCAAGTATGTTTAACCCGAATAGCCCCACAATAAAATATGTACAAAAACAAGACTACTACATAGTGAATGTACCTTTGATTAGTACAAAGAAAGTTTAACCTGAATGGCCTCAAAATGCATAATATATATATATATATATATATATATATATATATATATATATATATATATATATATATATATATGAACAATTAGGTGATTATTCTTCATTAACATACAAAATTCACTGCATATGTGTTGATTCTTCTAAGTCGACAGAATTTTAAAAACACGAGTATTACAATTCATAGTAAAACGTACCTTGTATGTGTTGACAAACCATGTAGGGAGAGAGAATCCATGTGAGAGGAGTTTGTTGGCTACACAGCGATGGTATTTTGCTGAGCCATTTTGATGATCCTCGTATCTGTCAAGGTATTGTTGTAACAACTGCCATGCTTGGTCCACAGAACTGTAAAGATGGAAAACTGTATACTTTGGGTCTTAACATAACCGCGTGTTTAGTTTCACCATACTGGAAATCAGTGAGGCAAATTCTACATAACAGTATTATAGAAAATGTTAAAAATTTCGAGATTCTGAAAAGTTTATATAATTTTCACCATTTTTCAATTTGTCAATTCTGTTATCTCCTATTCACATGATTAGATTTTTTTTACTTGGCATCACGTCACATGCATTTGTAGAAGTGATACACAACACATGGTTTGAACTGCTTCTGAACGTGGTTAATTGCATTAAGACATAAATTCCTTTCTTATGATAAACAAAATAAATTCCTATTTTATTTTTTGTTGTTTGCTTTTCAGACAGCACACATCCTTTGCCTTAATGTTCTTGTACCAGAAAAAAATAGAATTTCAAATATGCATCAATATGAGGAATTTTTAACCCTTCTTCTAGAGTCATTAAAGTACATTCATGGAATTTCTATATTCTTCAATTTTTCATATACAGCTGATTCCTAAAAGTCATAAACTAAAGTGGTGAAAATGTATAATTTTCTAATAAGATGAAATCAAAAATCTAAAGATCATTGTGTTTGACAATTTAAGTATACATACAATAACTGTACAAATAAAGGCTAAAATAAAGCATATCCTTTAGATGAAAATCTGTTCTATGCATCATTTTTTTGGGAGACATTTTTAGGTATATTTCAGATTTTGTCTCCACTAATTGTGTGTAAAAAATAAGGTACAAGATAATATAAATATAATGTAAATTGAAATTACTAAAATATTTTGGCTTCTTTTTGCACATCAAAGTCATCAGGTGAAGAGCTTTCTAATCAAAATATATACCAGTGACCTTTACAGAGCTAAATTTTGATGAAGTGTTCACTTCATGTCTTCTGGCTTGCAAAATTCTTAATATAAATCATAATGAAATAGTCTCAATTATTACATAGTCCAATCCTGCTTTTACATTGTGTGATGATTATATATCAATGTGCTTTGTCTAAGTGAATACAATGAGGATCCAATAAATTATGATATGTTCAATTTGAGTAGTGATGTTTGAGTATATATTCGTAAATCATATGTGAATCCATCTTAACAAACAGTTCACACTTGCAATCTCATGATTCTAGCTTAGATTACTGCATATGTCCTAAGACTAAGTTATCTTCTCCACAGACAGCTCTTATTATAATATATCCCACCTTTTCCCCTGGTCTGAGTCTTAAGGTGATTAACAAATTACTAATCAATGTATTTATTCTCAATTAGTCTTCTGGATGCTTGGCATGTATTTTGAATCTTTCTTTAACAGAGTTATCTATCTTAATATGTTCAGTACAGTGCTACTCATGTAAATTTATTAAGCAGTGACAGCTTTATACTTCTTCATTTAAGTGTAAATCTTTCGAACCAAAGTAACAAACTAAGCCATACAGGACACAAGTAGTTTCCCTTTACATTTGTGTGTGCTTCAGAAAGCCTCCCAATCTTTTTTTTATTTGAGCCCCATTTTTTTTACCAAAGTTTTCTTTAATACTCAGTCTGACACCCAGTTCGGACACCAATGCTATTTTTGCCTTCAATCTTGCATGTGAAGGGGATACACTGAAAAGCTCAGATCAAGTGCTTCCCAACAAGGGGAAGTGAGAATGCACTTGCTGGTGATGGGTAGTCTTCTTTGGTGGAAATGAAAACATCATTTTACTTGCACAAAAAACAACACAGCATTCTAAATGATCATTCTTGGAATTTAAACTAAGTGAAGTTTATCTGGATATAAATATTGTGGTAATATAAATTATGTATCTTTGGAACTAGAGTATGCTAAGTATTTTGTATCATTTCCATTTACATTTATGGTACTGATTTCTCTTTAACAAATACATCTTAAATACAAGCATTTAAAAGCAAGACTGAGCAAAATGGCATGATGAAGGGCAGAAATTTCTTTGATTCTGTAACAATTTTATTTTGATCAAAGTATAAACATGATGATGGAATACATATGTTCATGACATAGCTACTACCATCAATTTTCGAACTTACCTTTTCAATATATACATATAAGTAAATTAAAAGAACCTATTTAACAAATGCTTAAAGGTTTAGTACAATTAAGTCCAATGCACCTAAATAACTTAAGACATTCATGTACATATTTTGGAGTCCCCCACTCTCTGGCCCTTTGCCTTTCTGTATACAATCTCTTCCATATAAATCACTTCTTTCGCATATTTTCTGCACTTAAAAAATATTTACTTCTCCATGTACAAAAACTTAGGTCCTGAACACTCTTATCCTGAATTGTGATCTTCTGTTCACAAAGGCTAAGTGTTGTCACCCTGAAATCAGTGGTATCTCTGTTGTTGTTTTTCTCAACACAAAAGACCACAGCTCACAAATATCTAGCATATGTATTTTGTACAAGTTTTTGGAATTTAAAGCAAATATAGCAAATGAAGTTAACACAATTTTTTACCTGTTTTCCTTGGCAATGTTGGTGAGTGTAAGATGGTTTTCCTTCAACCAGCTCCAAGCCTGAGCTGTGTAATCATTATCTCCCCTCATCTGATATGTACTTTGACTGGACAAATTTACACACCTGTAATAACAACACTTGTGTATTCACTCACCTTTAACACAGAAAATAACACTCATATGTAATGTGCATGTATTTAGGTAGGTAAGAAGGTAGCATTTTGTTGGACCTCAACACAAGAGTGGTTATGTGGTGTCAACAAAAGGTAAAGTTTAAAAAATGTAAAAACAGATTGCACAAAAATTCAGAAAGATAAATACTTCACAATTAAGTGTAAATACAAAGTATAAGATATACGGATATTCTAACTCTGTAATATGTACATAAAATAATAGAACACAATAATAGGTACAAAATCCTTAAACACATTGTACAAGTTTGTTATAAAAAACTGCATTCCTTCAAAAAGTCCATGACTTCCTTAGGTGCAGTTCATGTCAAAATACTTTAGAATCATAAAGTGGATGATGATACTGTATATGAAAACGATTGTGTTCAACTATCAGTGGACACTGATCTATATGTATGGTCGACCAATCCATCTGTATGAATCTATATGTATGATCTACCTATCCATCTGTATTGATTTGTATGAATGATCTACCTATTGATCTGTACATATGATCTACCTATTGATCTGTATTAACCTAAATGTATAATCTACCTATCCATCTGTACTGATTTGTATCAATGATCTACCTATCCATCTGTATTGATTTGTATGAATGATCTACCTATCCATCTGTATTGATTTGTATGAATGATCTACCTATCCATCTGTATTGATTTGTATGAATGATCTTCCTATCCATCTGTATTGATTTGTATGAATGATCTTCCTATCCATCTGTATTGATATAACGTACGATCTACCTATTGATCTGTATTAACCTAAATGTATAATCTACCTATCCATCTGTATTGATCTGTATGTATGGTCCACCTTTTCATCTGTATTGATCTGTATGTATGGTCCACCTTTCCATCTGTATTGATCTGTATGTAAGATCTATCTATCCATCTGTAATGAGCTAATTCTGTATAAATAGTCTACCTTTCGACCTTATTTACCTGTATGTATGGTATACCTATCCATCTTTATTGATCTGTATGTAAAATCTACCAATCCATCTGTATTGATCAATATGTATCATCTACCTATCCATCTGTATTGATCTGTATGTAAGATCTATCTATCCATCTGTAACGAGTTGTATGTATGGTCTACATATCCATCTATATTGTTCTGTATATGATCAACCTATGAATCTGTATTGATCTGTATGATCTTCCTATCCAATTGTATTAATCTACATGCATAGGCAGTGTATTCAGACCTTAAGAATTACTCACCTTAATGCCAGGCTTTCAAACACTGTGTACAGATCAAATTTAAAAGCTCTGCACACAATCACAGCTCTGTCATACAATCCAGCTTTTGCCAGTAGGCCCACCAACTCATCTGGACCAGGAGTAGGACCTGCAAATGAAATTCCTTATAAGAACTGACAAATCTTCATAGACGAGATAACCATATCCATTACTGAGATACTAGCAATGACAAATCTTCATAGGTGAGATAACCATATCTGTTACTGAGATACTAGAGCTGATAAATTTTCACTGACAAGATAACCAATATTTGTTATTGAGATACTAGAACTGACATCTTCACAGATGAGAAAACCACATCTGTTCTGAGATACTAGAATTGACAAATCTTAACAGATGAGATAACTATATATATTATTAATTTGGCACAAGGTGGAAATTCAAGACAAACCAGATGAAAGGCTAGTTTGTTAATGTAGGGTTTAACCCCACTGTACAGCACAAAAAAGGGTATGCATGGCAGCCAGTATAATTGGTTTGAGGAGGAACCCTGGAAAACCCTAGGAATGAACAATCGACCCACAAGAAGCTACTGGCAAGCTTTCTCATGTACACATATTGGCCAAGCCCAAGATTCGATCCCATGCAGAGGTGAGATGGCAATGATCTGTCATGGTGAGCCCTTTAGACCACTTAGCCACTCGGAGCCATGAAGGGCTAGGTAGTGAAGCAACGGCCGTTTAAAAATTGTTAAGGTATCTAGTTAAAACTATCTCTGTGTCCAACCTTGCTGTCCCATGGTTAGACGGACACTCCTGGTGCAATAATGCAACAATTCCCTGTAAGCCTGCGTTTAGACTAATCAGCAGTCAAATAGAACTTTAAACATGCCATGATTACTTGACAGCAAAATGCACATAACAGGCTCTTGGCACTTCTCATTTCTGAAGCAATGCAGAATATTGGAATGCTTTTTGTAGCTATCTACATCAATGCCATCACTTTAATACTATACAATCAGTTTTCATCATTTAATGAGAAATTGCAATCCCTCATTTATCTTTAATCTCTCTGAGTTCAGAGTGGTAGGATTTTAAACATATTATTTAAGTGCATGTATTAAATGAGCAAAAACAGAGCTGCCAACCCTCCAGACTCACCATTAGTGAAAAGAGGGATAAAATTTAGTCAATTCTGAACACAATTAGTGAAAAATTATATCATGACACTAGCTCCATCCACTTTGATGGTAAATAAATCATTACATGAAAATCCCAAAATAAAAATAAAACATTATTTACACTGATTACATGTACAAATTTATTTACAGCCAAATTTATTGATATACACAAACTTCATGCTATCTGTCATATGATGATGTGGCAACCTTCCTTAATTGCATATTACAATATATACTAATCTTTCAATATCACAAAAATCACTACACTCAAACAAACCGGTCTTCATTTAGCATTTGTTTAAACAAAATTACAGTTGCTTTGAGTATGTACATGTTCCAGTTACAAAAAATCATTTGGTCATTGATTGTACACAAAGATATACTTAAGCACTGTATAACGACATATAGGTGCTTAAAAATTGAATCAATTTCTTTAAAAGTCTTTGGTCATCACTCTGAGCAACCACTGGTGGAAAATTCATTTAAAACTCTTGTGTCATATGATTTACTTTAATTCAAAAATGTAGTAACTTTGGCCCACACTCTGAGCAACCACTGGTGGAAAATTCATTTAAAACTCTTGTGTCATATGATTTACTTTATTTCAAATATGTAGTAACTTTGGCCCCCACTCTGAGCAACCACTGGTGGAAAATTCATTTAAAATTCTTGTGTCGTATGATTTACTTTATTTCAAAAATGTAGTAACTTTGGCCCCCACTCTGAGCAACCACTGGTGGAAAATTCATTTAAAACTCTTGTGTCATATGATTTACTTTATTTAAAAAATGTAGTAACTTTGGCCCACACTCTGAGCAACCACTGGTGGAAAATTCATTTAAAACTCTTGTGTCATTTGATTTACTTTATTTCAAAAATGTAATAACTTTGGCAACCATGCTCTTTTAAAGGTAGAAAACCACATTCTCTAATTAAAAACTTGGACTGTACACTTCTGGTAAGCCATTACAATTCCTCTGCTTTTTTTACATATATATTTTCAAGTCAGTTAGAACTGATTTCCTTACATTCATATCATACTATATCTATATACTCAAAAATTGGTCTGATGTTTTTGATACATAGGTAAAATGTCATGTGATGTCACAATATAATGATCATGTCCCTTTCATTTATTTTCCAAAAGCATTACATAAAACAATCAGTATTATATGGTGTCAAATCTGGAACTATGCTGTGTACAGCGGCAGGAACCTTGTACATAAGCCAATACAGCACAAACATTCTCATTTACAGTCATCAATTCAAACACAGGTTGATCAGGAAACACCGTAAAATGACCATCATTTGAGGAAAAAAAAGGATCTTTGAGTCAAAAAGAAAAATTCTATCTCACTTGCAGATGAATGTGATTAGACATCCTTGTTTTGTTTTTTTTTAAAAAAAACTTGAATGTTAGTTTAATTCTGTTTTCCTTTTATGTGATGTCATGGCTGCAACACTAGACATAAATATAGCAACATTTTCATTTTTGGTTATCTACATTACACAGAAAATTTTGTGTGTGAAAACAGCATGGTGATATGACTTTCTGATCATAATGAATACTGATAACATAATTTTCTAGCTGTTGAAGGGGAACCATTTTCATTTAAAATGAACTAGACCCAGAAATGAATGTGTCAAGTTTGATGACAATTCCCCCCCCCCCCCCCCCCCCCCGGAGTTTTGGACTAGTAGCAATAACAAACTTGTGCAAAAGGACAGCAACTGGAGAACAGGTCACTGTAATACCTTAATGATCTTTCCACAACAAAGCTAATAATCACTGTTGGGCAAAATAAATTCCATAATTTTAATTTTACACAGAAAAACAAAACAAAAATCATGACAAATCATTGAACTCACATCAACGAGGTTCTGCTGATGACAAATTGGTTTAGTCGTCATCTTGGCTAAAGCCACCAGACCAATCAGATTCAATTATTGTCTCTAAAGCTAGATCATGCAGATATAAGCCTTACAAGGATGACTGTGCATGCAACCAATGGCTTCTTTTATATCTTGGAATGAAATGTTACAATGTGAGGCTGGCACTGATTATGAAGCGATATATCTTACTATCAGTAAAGTATACATTACCCAAATAAGCTTTGGCCTTAAAGGGTTATGTCATCATTTCTCTGACATATCAACTGAGGAGGGGGAAAATAGGACCACTCTCTCACTGCCTGCTGACAGCTACCTACTCAAGTTTACAATGCCCAGTTTTATCATAAGGATTATATAAGGATCACAGATGATTCATCTGATCTGAATGGTCCACTGAAAGAGTATGTAACTTACAACTTACTCACATTGCAAGCTAAGCTAAGGTCATGATAAAACATACTTTTGTATTACAAGAGCTTTCGCAAGGTCCTGGATAAGGATTCAAACTGATCTGAACTGAACTATATTAGAAAACAGGAGAGATTCCATTTACAAAACTGGGTGAGAGATGTAGATCTAGTCAGGTCAAACATTGGATAGATCTAACAAATCATATTCCCTCTACCATGATGTTTGTATGTGCTGGACATCATAGAGCGGTGATCATAACTGGGACTATCATTTTGCCTAAAACAGCCAAACAAACTCCCTCTGAGCACAAAATGCAACTGCAGGTTGAATGGAATCTGCATTTAATGTATACCAGACGTAACTCATGCTCATCTTTGCTGACCTTAAATATCTTGTACTTTGTGCTCCCCATTACTATTGTTTAACTCCAAAAGGCGAGAACTAAATTTGTTTGCAAAATAACACAAAAGTATTAACTGGTACAATTGAGTAGCCCTTGCCACTTGAAAAAACAAACTAAAACACTCCAGGAATATATATCATTAAATAACCAACAATAAGCACCAACAATACCACATTGAAGCACAATGTCAGAATACTTAGCATTTAAACTTCACGTAATTACAACATACAGCAAATGTCTCTTTACAAAATACAATACAAATGTTGGCAGATAGTTAAAAATCAAAGATAATCCTGGGGTATGTGAGGTCAAGTGGGATATTGTGGATTGGGGTAAATAAAAGCTCAAATGGGCAAATATCTAGCTGATGGGAATCTGCCTATTTGGGAGATAATAAATATGGGTTTTACCCCTTCTCTTACAAAGACATGAATGATGGACATTTTGTCTTTCCATGATTTCAAGATTCGCGTGGTAGCAGAATTCTTTTTTAACTCTGATGTGTTTTGAGACTGCTATGGAGAAACTTAGTTCCATGTTCCAAAACCAAACCTGAATATGATTTTGGAATGTATGCAATGGACAAATTGAATTCTAAATTGCAATATCTATCCTTAATAGTGCAGAATGAATGCAATGGAGAAAGTGAGTTCTAAATTCCAATATCTATTCTTAATAGTACAGAATGTATGCAATGGAGGAAGTGAGTTCTAAATTCCAATTTCTGTCTTTAATAGTACAGAATGTATGCAATGGACAAATTGAATTCTAAATTGCAATATCTATCATTAATAGTGCTGAGTGAATGCAATGGAGGAAGTGAGTTCTAAATTCCAATTTCTATCCTTAATAGTACAGAATGTATGCAATGGAGAAAGTGAGTTCTAAATTTCTACTATTAATAGTACAGAATGTATGCAATGGGGGAAGTGAGTTCTAAATTTCTACTATTAATAGTACAGAATGTATGCAATGGGGGAAGTGAGTTCTAAATTTCTACTATTAATAGTACAGAATGTATGCAATGGGGGAAGTGAGTTCTAAATTTCTACTATTAATAGTACAGAATGTATGCAATGGAGAAAGTGAGTTCTAAATTTCTACTATTAATAGTACAGAATGTATGCAATGGGGGAAGTGAGTTCTAAATTTTTATCATTAATAGTACAGAGTGTATGCAATGGAAGCAGTGAGTTCTAAATTTCTATCATTAATAGTATAGAATGAATGCAATGGAAGCAGTGAGTTCTAAATTTCTATCATTAATAGTATAGAATGAATGCAATGGAGGCAGTGAGTTCTAAATTTCTATCATTAATAGTATAGAATGAATGCAATGGAGGCAGTGAGTTCTAAATTTCTATCATTAATAGTATAGAATGAATGCAATGGAAGCAGTGAGTTCTAAATTTCTATCATTAATAGTATAGAATGAATGCAATGGAAGCAGTGAGTTCTAAATTTCTATCATTAATAGTATAGAATGAATGCAATGGAGGCAGTGAGTTCTAAATTTCTATCATTAATAGTACAGAGTGTATGCAATGGAAGCAGTGAGTTCTAAATTTCTATCATTAATAGTATAGAATGAATGCAATGGAGGCAGTGAGTTCTAAATTTCTATCATTAATAGTATAGACTGAATGCAATGGAGGCAGTGAGTTCTAAATTTCTATCATTAATAGTATAGAATGAATGCAATGGAGGCAGTGAGTTCTAAATTTCTATCATTAATAGTACAGAGTGTATGCAATGGAAGCAGTGAGTTCTAAATTTCTATCATTAATAGTATAGAATGAATGCAATGGAGGCAGTGAGTTCTAAATTTCTATCATTAATAGTATAGACTGAATGCAATGGAGGCAGTGAGTTCTAAATTTCTATCATTAATAGTATAGAATGAATGCAATGGAGGCAGTGAGTTCTAAATTTCTATCATTAATAGTATAGAATGAATGCAATGGAGGCAGTGAGTTCTAAATTTCTATCATTAATAGTATAGAATGAATGCAATGGAGGCAGTGAGTTCTAAATTTCTATCATTAATAGTATAGAATGAATGCAATGGAGGCAGTGAGTTCTAAATTTCTATCATTAATAGTATAGAATGAATGCAATGGAGGCAGTGAGTTCTAAATTTCTATCATTAATAGTATAGAATGAATGCAATGGAGGCAGTGAGTTCTAAATTTCTATCATTAATAGTATAGAATGAATGCAATGGAGGCAGTGAGTTCTAAATTTCTATCATTAATAGTATAGAATGAATGCAATGGAGGCAGTGAGTTCTAAATTTCTATCATTAATAGTATAGAATGAATGCAATGGAGGCAGTGAGTTCTAAATTTCTATCATTAATAGTATAGAATGAATGCAATGGAGGCAGTGAGTTCTAAATTTCTATCATTAATAGTATAGAATGAATGCAATGGAGGCAGTGAGTTCTAAATTTCTATCATTAATAGTATAGACTGAATGCAATGGAGGCAGTGAGTTCTAAATTTCAATATCAAACCTGAAGCAAGAGCTGGATCAGGATCCTTTTGTATTAACCGCAGCCGAGCATCAACCAGTAGATATTCCTTCTCAATATCTTGCATCTCCAGAATTTCTGGCTTACGGGAACCTAATTTTACAAAAAAGTACTATCAGTGGTACATTATACATGTATTCTTAAGAAAACCCAAAATTTTACACTTTATGAGTATGACGAGCATACATGTAAGAATAAGTTTTTTTTAACTAGTTTATGTGTAACACATGCAATTTCTACACATTAATCTGAATAAAGTCTTAATTTAAAGTTATAACTAAAAAATGAACTAGTTCGTGGAGAAATCTACAACACAACTTTACAAAGCCATGCTTACACTGTAAAATAATCCATAAAATCAGTTCATCAGTTCCTAAAAATTAATGTGATTTTCAAGCTTTTCTTGTGGTAAAAACTACACAAAAAACTGAAAGAAAATGTGTAGAGTTGTACAAAATTTTAACTTAATGTGGCTTTTCACAGTAAAAACTTTTACACCATTGCAAATTTAGTCAAGATCACACCCTAAGTGTATTTAAAATATGCTTCAAATATCATATGATTAGAAATGGAAAAAAGTTTGAATTTTAAAAAACGAGCGACTAAATGCATGTGGAACTTGTCAATAAGTCAACTGTGTGATAAAAAGCATGTCATTTAACCAGCAAAATAGAACAAATCCTCTGTCCATTATACACTTTCAGTCTTTTTTAGAGAAAAAAGTTGTATTTTTAAAGCAGTGTGAAAAAAATCACTAAGGCTTATTAAATGGTATTCTGTCCAAAATTGTCCACTATGGCAAGATTATGTGCATATATAGGTTTGGAAATGGACATATGAGCATCACTGTACAAAAAAAGGCACATCAATACTGCCAAAATTCAAATCTAGATAATGCGTAAACACGATTACCGTGAATGAGGCATTAACGCCTGCCATAAGTTAAACAGTCCTCTACGAAGGCACCGATAGTGTATGGCCACCTCCCTAGATTCCCAACCTATGAGTCTCAAATGCCTTATCTTTTGGTCATGGAGTGCCATCTTTTACTGAATTTACTGTGAAGAAACTACTATTTTCTGACCAGACATGCTGCATCCATGACCTCAAACCTTTAGACCCAGATCTATAGGTTTATTTTTTTATCCTAAGTGAGCTCCCCAAAATCAATAGACTTCTTTCTAACCCAATGTGTCAGTCATCGACAATCTTCAGTGAAGGTTAATGTTTGATACCTGAAACTTTTGTGCAGAAACCATTTTCTTCTTTCAATTAGAGTGCTTTGATCTTTGTTCTTAGACCCTATCAATAAGAGGCATTTTCCAGACCCCAAGTGCAAACCATAAAGTTTGGTCCAGGTATACGATTTTAACAAAATGAGTGGAAACCATATGGACTCTATAACAATACTCATCTATACAAGCAATGTGCAAGCCATACACAACATTTGAAAACTGCAGATGTTAGGAAATTCCAGTTATTGTGCAGACACCATGTCATCTTTCTGTCCATCACCTTGACTTGATTTTGAAATCAATTGGGTTCATATTTAATGTGCAAGGCAGCCATAATTCACTAACTGGTGTTCTTGTGTTCAAATATAATTTATATGCAATGTTTTCCAACAGGTGTATAACTAAGAACAAAAAAGGAAGTATTTCAACACCATGCATCATTTATATTTTATAACACTCACCTCTTTGATCTTTAACTTCCTCACCAGAGAGAGCATGCTTGGCTGAAAGCTGACAGGAAAAACAAAACTGAAACATGTTTACTACAAACCCGGAGATGATATGTTCAAGGAGCTTCAAAAAATTTCAAAAAATATCAGAATTTGTTAGGATTTTCTTTTTAATGTAATGATATTTATAACTGCATAAATATGTAAAAAGAAACACCCACCCCCAAATACACTGCACTGCATTTGGTAAAGTACTCATTGTGTCATTTGATCTACATGATTTTATCATTCATTATCACTGCAAAATACATCAATTAAAAAAATTTAAAATATGAGAATAAACAGTTATATAATTTTAGGCAGCTTTATTTTTTTTCTATTTGTTGAGAAATTTTTTAATAAAATTTTGGGACCTTTTAAAAATATTCAAGAACTTTTTAAGGATATATGAACTTTGTTCAATTAAAATTTCAATGCAGCCCTTCAAATTCAAAGAGTTTTTAAGGTTGTACAAGATGTACGACATATTACCAAAATTTAGATGCTACAGCTGAAATACAAAACAATGCATTAGCTGCTGCAGTATTTACAAAGAATGTGAAAATGAAACATTGACTAGGGTTCATGTTCACACACACACACACACACACACACACACACACACACACACACACACACACACACACAGTGTTTTCAGTTACAGATCACTGCCATCTCACCTCTGTCTGCATGGGTTCAAGTATCAGATTCAGCCAATGTGGATATGTGAGAAAGCTTGCCAGTAGCTTTTCATGGGTCAGTGGTTCTAGCTGGGAGGTTTTCCTGGTTCTTCCTCCACCATTAATACTGGCCACCATGCATAGCCTATCATGTGCTAAAAAATGGCATTAAACTTTACAACAACAAAATACACATAGAAAGGTGCTATAAAAAGAAAATAAGGTAAAGTATGTCTATGATAGACAAATGTATTCATACACTAGTCTAATGTATTAATTCTTTTTAAATGTGGGATTAAAATAATGACTACTAAAACAATGCTACTTTTTATTGCTCAATAATTTAAAAAGGTAGCAAGTCATATACAGATGAGGTAATTCATATACAAAATAAGAGCAAGATGTAATTAAGTGATAAAATCATCATGATTAATACAAAAAGCACTATGGTTGTTAGCAGGTATCTACCCAACAACTGCGATTTAAACAGTTAAGAGAATCAATATAGGTCTTTTCAAAAGTATTAAAGTTCCACAACTCATGTACACCAGGAAAATAAATTACTTGATTAAGGAAAGAAAAGAAAAAATTGGGAACAAAAAAAAAACAACAGAATTTCCCACTTTCATGCTACAATAAGCAAATTACAATCATTTTTACTAAAATCATGTGATGGCTGTTCATGCTGCTACTTTTAATAAATGTGAAGATTGTGTAAAGAACATCACAAAGAAAAAAGGGTGTCACATAAGAAAAGTTTGTAAGTTGTTGAATCTTTAGTGTTATAAAAAATCTTATTCTGATTCTGCCACCATCTCAAAAGTGTCAACTATCTCTCTGACTGCTACCGCAAGCAAGCCAATGAAACGAACAAGAAAACTGTGCAAAGTTTTGTTTTTGGGATGGATTACTTACTGGTTGCTGCATGACCTGTGGAGGTTTAATGATCCAGGCATACTCTGGTTGTGCCAGCCGCAGTGCATTCAGGGCTGCCAGGTAGCACTGGGCCTGTCTCTGTAATCCCTGCTGTCCTGGTACTTCGCGACCTAGTCTCCAACCATGTTCATACATCACCCGACCAGCTATCAAATACAACATGGCCAGTAAAATATAACAGGAAAACTAAAGTCTTGTGTTATAACCTCAATATCAATTTTTTAAATAAGTAATACCTGAGCTGCAGTAACTCAGTTGATTGATCATTGGACTCATAATTTAGGTTGCAGGTTTCTATACCTATTCGGGCCAAATTCACCTAACTGCCTTGTCCTTTGGAAAGGCACTTACCTTCCATTTTCTCATTAGGCAATTAAAACCAACAAAAGCAACAACAACAAAAATTAATACACTCTTTACTTCGAATCCCAATTATAAAGATTAGTTTATATGGTACAGGAATTTTTTACATTATAAAATTCATTTTAACGATGCAAGGAACTACTACTAATTTACCTCAAAAAATGTATGGCTTTTTAACCCTTCAATATACATGAAGTAACATCTGTTACCTATTCAATACACATAGGCCTGCCTGTTAACTGTTAAGCAGTGTAGTATATGTGATATTTAAACTCAATTTTAACAATTTTGCATTTCTGATACACATATGTGTGGAAAGATTTAAGAGTAAAATCTAATCATTATAGCAGTTCAATTTTTTCCACGGAAGAATTTGTATGTGCTTTAAAATCATTCACTGTCAAGTCAGTGAAGCCAAGTGACCTGCCATTTCTGATGCGCAAAATTTACAGGTTCTTTGTCTGCGTCTACATCACAAAATAATCTGAATTTCATAATTTATAAAAACGAATTGCTGCCTACATCAGTATCAGAGCCTTTACTTAAGTTCTTGAATGTTTCATAGTTGTGATTTTAATCATAAAACCTCAAGTAATGAACAAAATCAGCGACCTCCTTTATTAGGAGTGGAGAAAATGACCAGTTACGTTAAATAGCTGATTTCGACAAGATCTTAAACAGCAACTATGTGATCTGACATAATGATTATTCCCACCAATAAATGTAGTATTTAATAGGGTTTTTTCCATGAATGCGGCACAGCAAAAACATGCTAAAAATGGCTGATGTTTACAGCAGGCATCAAAAGACGCTTGCATGAGAATGGTATAAAGGCGTCAAAATCTGCTTGCATGAGAATGGATAAGACGTGTCCAAAGGCACCTGCATGAGGATGAAAGCTATGCTAGAAAATTTCCTGATGGATTTTACCTCTTTGCTAAGTACAGCATAACAGTTAGTGATATCCTAATGCTCAACAAATCTCACAATAACTATTTTATCTTGAGTGTATATTAATATACATCTATATGGTTGCAATAAATAAGCAATAAACATACATGCACATGAAAAATGTATTGTTCTGCACTGACTACTAACACTTTTTTTTTAAGAAGCAACATTCCCTTTTCATCTTGCACATATATTGCTTTATGGGCACCATTTTTTAAAACTTCTATAAACAACAACTAGATCATGCAATGTTTTGCATGAAACAAAATAACAGTTTAAAGCATCTGAGGTACTCCTATAACATTTGTCCGGTTTCCTACCCAGCTTCACCATGTATACTATGAAACCTAGATCCAAATCATACATGGAAAACCAATATTCAGATTCAACCACAACAATCATATTGCACTAAGTTTTGCTTTTATTCCCTAAGTCCTTATTCGAAGGATCAATTTTGTAGGACTAATTAATGTCAACTCATACAGGTTGGCAGGTCTGCATAATGCTAAGGCATTTTTGGGTCTATTTTGTTTGTTTGGAGTAATCAATACAGCAAACAGCACTGTGATCCTTAATATGGCTTAACCCTTTCGCTACGACTGCCGCACCTAAGCGTCTACTGTAAATAGCTCTCGAATACCCGTGACGCATATCTGCAGTGCCGAAAAACCTAGCTTACAACCCAATGTCGCACAGATGCGTAAAGTTCAGCAGTAATCATAGTACCAGCGACGCTCATGTGCGCAGAATACGTACGTGTTAACTAAACGTTGATTGGTTGAAAGTACGAAAGTTTACACATTTTTGATTATCATAACCAATGAGAGGATTGTTTACTCTTGAATGCTGAGAGGTTAAATTTAGACACACTAAAATGAATTTTCCGCGGTTTACGAAACACGTGTTTTCGAGATGAACAAAGATGGATTCCGATTCAGATATGAGCAACTTTAACGGGTCCAGTGCAAGTGATATCGAAAAGTTTAATGGATCATAATTAGAAAATGGATCAGATATTGATTTCAACATCAGATACAAACGATTTTTAATCGGATGACAAGGCGGACGTAGTTTCAATTGTACAATGGAGTGACGACCTCACCGTATTCGAAATCAATGTTTTTGCTTCTTACGTTGGTTCAACAGACAACAATCAAGCTTGGACCAGTGAATGAAAGATTTTTTACTCAGATTAATTCCTGAATATCTGGTAGAAAATCTTGTGAAAGAAACAAACAATGTTGTTAAGAAAATAGGGGACCAAAAGCAAGACATGAAATGGTATGAAATCAGCATCACATGTGGGCATTAGTCCTACATGTAAGACATAAAACATGGTAATTTTGCTATACATATATTATAATTTACTTGATAACATCGTCATTTATGTGTGGATAATTACTGTTTTGAGAGGTACCAATTGCAACATTTTGATTAGAGTGGATTTCATTCATGTTTTTATATGTACATAGGAAAATATTGGATTTATTTTATGGAATTCAAAACAGTTTATGTGACTGGGATTTCTTATATGATGGGATATAGGAGTATATATAAAGTAAAAATATATGAATAACAGACACTATACAAGATAAGCTGTTTTTTATTTCACTTAAATCTAGTAAAAACTATTGAAATAATGAATATAAATGTAACCATGTTTTTATTGTCAATTTCTGTAGTCAGCCTTGATGATGCTCTAGTATTCAGCCTAGCAAACAGCCTCAGTAGTCTGAGTAACTGATATGATAGCACAGAGCAGTAGTGAAACTACAAAACAGCTGTAGTAGCTAAAGGGTTAAGCTAGTATCTACAGCACACACTGTTAAGAACTTGTTTATTACACTGTTAAGAACTGGTTTATTACACACTGTTAAGAACTGGTTTATTACATATTGTTAAGAACTTGTTTATTACACACTGTTAAGAACTGGTTTATTGCATACTGTTAAGAACTTGTTTATTACACAATGTTAAGAACTGGTTTATTGCATACTGTTAAGAACTTGTTTATTACACAATGTTAAGAACTGGTTTATTGCATACTGTTAAGAACTTGTTTATTACACACTGTTAAGAACTGGTTTATTACATACTGTTAAGAACTTGTTTATTACACTGTTAAGAACTGGTTTATTGCATACTGTTAAGAACTTGTTTATTACACACTGTTAAGAACTGGTTTATTACACACTGTTAAGAACTGATTTATTGCATACTGTTAAGAACTTGTTTATTACACACTGTTAAGAACTTGTTTATTACACAATGTTAAGAACTGGTTTATTGCATACTGTTAAGAACTTGTTTATTACACACTGTTAAGAACTGGTTTATTGCATACTGTTAAGAACTTGTTTATTACACACTGTTAAGAACTGGTTTATTACATACTGTTAAGAACTTGTTTATTACACACTGTTAAGAGCTTGTTTATTACAATGTTAAGAACTGGTTTCTTGCATACTGTTAAGAACTTGTTTATTACACACTGTTAAGAACTGGTTTATTACACACTGTTATGAACTAATTTATTGCATACTGTTAAGAACTTGTTTATTACACTGTTAAGAACTGGTTTCTTGCATACTGTTAAGAACTTGTTTATTACACAATGTTAAGAACTGGTTTATTGCATACTGTTAAGAACTTGTTTATTACACACTGTTAAGAACTGGTTTATTGCATACTGTTAAGAACTTGTTTATTACACAATGTTAAGAACTGGTTTATTGCATACTGTTAAGAACTTGTTTATTACACAATGTTAAGAACTGGTTTATTGCATACTGTTAAGAACTTGTTTATTACACACTGTTAAGAACTGGTTTATTACATACTGTTAAGAACTTGTTTATTACACTGTTAAGAACTGGTTTATTGCATACTGTTAAGAACTTGTTTATTACACACTGTTAAGAACTGGTTTATTACACACTGTTAAGAACTGATTTATTGCATACTGTTAAGAACTTGTTTATTACACACTGTTAAGAACTTGTTTATTACACAATGTTAAGAACTGGTTTATTGCATACTGTTAAGAACTTGTTTATTATACACTGTTAAGAACTGGTTTATTGCATACTGTTAAGAACTTGTTTATTACACACTGTTAAGAACTGGTTTATTACATACTGTTAAGAACTTGTTTATTACACACTGTTAAGAGCTTGTTTATTACAATGTTAAGAACTGGTTTCTTGCATACTGTTAAGAACTTGTTTATTACACACTGTTAAGAACTGGTTTATTACACACTGTTATGAACTAATTTATTGCATACTGTTAAGAACTTGTTTATTACACTGTTAAGAACTGGTTTCTTGCATACTGTTAAGAACTTGTTTATTACACAATGTTAAGAACTGGTTTATTGCATACTGTTAAGAACTTGTTTATTACACACTGTTAAGAACTGGTTTATTGCATACTGTTAAGAACTTGTTTATTACACACTGTTAAGAACTGGTTTATTACACACTGTTAAGAACTGATTTATTGCATACTGTTAAGAACTTGTTTATTACACAATGTTAAGAACTGGTTTATTGCATACTGTTAAGAACTTGTTTATTACACACTGTTAAGAACTGGTTTATTGCATACTGTTAAGAACTTGTTTATTACACACTGTTAAGAACTGGTTTATTGCATGCTGTTAAGAACTTGTTTATTACACAATGTTAAGAACTGGTTTATTACATATTGTTAAGAACTTGTTTATTACACACTGTTAAGAACTGGTTTCTTGCATACTGTTAAGAACTTGTTTATTACACAATGTTAAGAACTGGTTTATTGCATACTGTTAAGAACTGGTTTATTGCATACTGTTAAGAACTTGTTTATTACACACTGTTAAGAACTGGTTTATTACACACTGTTAAGAACTGATTTATTGCATACTGTTAAGAACTTGTTTATTACACAATGTTAAGAACTGGTTTCTTGCATACTGTTAAGAACTTGTTAATTACACACTGTTAAGAACTGGTTTATTACACACTGTTAAGAACTGATTTATTGCATACTGTTAAGAACTTGTTTATTACACAATGTTAAGAACTGGTTTATTGCATACTGTTAAGAATTTGTTTATTACACACTGTTAAGAACTGGTTTATTGCATACTGTTAAGAACTTGTTTATTACACACTGTTAAGAACTGGTTTATTGCATGCTGTTAAGAACTTGTTTATTGCACAATGTTAAGAACTTGTTTACTACACACTGTTAAGAACTTGTTTATTACATATTGTCATGAACTTGTTTATGAACTGTTAAGAACTGGTTTATTGCATACTGTTAAGAACTTGTTTATTACACACTGTTAAGAACTGGTTTATTGCATGCTGTTAAGAACTTGTTTATTACACAATGTTAAGAACTTGTTTACTACACACTGTTAAGAACTTGTTTATTACATATTGTCATGAACTTGTTTATCAGATAATGTTAAAAACTTGTTTATCATATACTGTTAAGAACTTGTTTATTACATACTGCTAACTCATTTTTGGCCCTGATCCCGTCAATATGCATGATTCAGTTTCTGCATTCAATGGTCAATAAAAATAAACGTCGAAGTTACTTGACTGCATGCAATGGGCGATCCTGTCTTACATCGCTTTGAATGTGTGTTAGAAACATCTCTGATTGGTTAAAAAGATGGTGTTTTACCAAGAATCAGACCAATATTAACCAATCAGAAATGATTTTACTTTTCTTTGTGCAAATTTGAATTGTTCAGAAACCAAGTGTTACTAATGGAGGGCAGTTTCACTACATATGATCTGTTCATTAAAAATTGTAAATGATGACAAACGTAAGACTTGATGACAGTGAGAGCAAAAGTGAGGAGTTTCTCAGGCTTAATCTAAAAAATATTGAACAAGGAAAGGATAAATATGCTCAGCAGTTGGATATTTTGCGAGATATAGATTTCAAAGTTTCTGAGACTGAGTCGTCAGAAGATGATGCTGACAGCAATGATGATTGACTTCTTGTGGATCTAGTAGACTGAAGCAATCATGTTAATTTCATAAATAGTGTATAAAAAAAGTTGTGAAAGACATAAAAATACACCACTGTGTAGACAAATTCATTTGGAAAAAAATTGGTGAAAACTTCGTGGATTTTTATTCAATATAAGAAGAGAAATTAAGGTAAGAGTGAATGCATGTGCATGATATTTACAAATATCACAAGATGATAATGCCTAGGCCAGGGTCTCACCTCAACAAGCTATTTAGTCCTGAGGTAATAGAGTAAAATGCCTTGGCCAGGGTCTCGCCTCAAGAAGCTATTTAGTGCTGAGGTAGTAGGAGTAAAATGCCTTGGCCAGGGTCTCACCTCAACAAGCTATTTAGTGCTGAGGTAATAAGAGTAAAATGCCTTGGCCAGGGTCTCAACTCAACAAGCTATTTAGTCCTGAGATAGTAGGAGTAAAATGCCTTGGCCAGGGTCTCACCTCAACAAGCTATTTAGTGCTGAGGTAATAAGAGTAAAATGCCTTGGCCAGGGTCTCAACTCAACAAGCTATTTAGTCCTGAGGTACTAGGAGTAAAATGCCTTGGCCAGGGTCTCACCTCAACAAGCTATTTAGTGCTGAGGTAGTAGGAGTAAAATGCCTTGGCCAGGGTCTCACCACAACAAGCTATTTAGTCCTGAGGCAATGAGAGGATAATGCCTTGGCCAGAGAAATTAAGGTAAGAGTGAATGCATGTGCACGACATTTACAAAATCGTCTAAACAGGTAAAACTATTTGGGGCACACACAGCTAGACACAGCTTAGTGCTGCTGGGGCAGAGCAGCAGTGATAATATTAACAGTGCTGAGGCTGAACGAGTTAAGAACTTGTTTATTACATACTGTTAAGGATTTGTTTATTACATACTGTTAAGGACTTGTTTATTGCATACTGTTAAGGACTTGTTTATTACATACTGTTAAGGATTTGTTTATTACATACTGTTAAGGACTTGTTTATTGCATACTGTTAAGAACTTGTTTATTACATACTGTTAAGGATTTGTTTATTACATACTGTTAAGGACTTGTTTATTACATACTGTTAAGGATTTGTTTATTACATACTGTTAAGGACTTGTTTATTACATACTGTTAAGGACTTGTTTTTTACATACTGTTAAGAGTTTGTTTATTGCATACTGTTAAGGACATCAACATAGTAGTGACATGTAATAGTAGAATATATTATTTGTATGGCATGAATTAATTTTCCCAAATGTGCAAATACAACAGTAATGAATACTCACCTTTCCTGAAATTATCTCTGAAGATATAGTAGGCATAAAGAAGGTCATAGTAATTGTGTGTGGTCAAGTCTACAGAGCGAGCCCGACTCTCTAGTATCGATTCCACCTAAAAGAGAGACAAATGCTGGGTCAAAAAATTTAGGTTTTTCCCTCTGTATTTTGTAGTGCAACTAAAATGTCCAGATTATTTGGTATCATTGAGGAGATAAATCTGTCTACCTTTCCACAATACCACCCACTTTAGTGTATCACACGACCTTGACGGGAAAGATCTTGAAAGAAGGCTACTACAACCTGCCCCGTAAACGGGTTGCCAAGGGTTAATGTGTTAAGTACACAAGACAGGAACGCCAACCTGGCATTATTGGGAACAACCTTTCATACAGTGTTATTAAACTGAAGGTTTCAGCTAAATATAACTAGATTTATAACTTTTTTAAACTTGAACATGGAATGTTAATAGTGATGCCTCCGATGTTGCCACTGAAACAGGAAACTTATCATGATAAAAACTACAGGCATATAGTTACATTAATCTAATTTTTAATTCATGCAGAAAAAATATATAACTGATGAAACTATTAGCATTGTTTCCACAATTTCCTGAAGATACATTTCCAGGGTTTTTCCAGGATCAAATTAGTTTTTTCAAGGTGCACATATGACCATTACTAAAGGAATCCAAGAACTTTTTAGATTATAAAACATGCGTTTTCTAAATTTAATGATGTTTCTACTTAAGGACTCTCCAAAACATCAGAAAAGATTATCATGGACAAAACCACAAAATATATCGTACAAAAAAGTTTGACTATATTCTTAAAAATTGGCATGTAAGGTCATTACAATTTACAGAATACAAATTCTAACCTGCATCATGTGGCTACGTGGAAACAACATAATGAACATAAATTTCCTTTCAAATCTTTAATTCTAAAGAATTCAATAGCAATGTATATACATGTTATACAAAGTAAACATTTCCTATCACATAATGAAAAAACAATACACACAGAGAATTAGAATCTTATATTGTAATGAAAAGAGTTTAACCCTGAATATATATGTCAATAAAATCCTGAACAAAATTTTACAAACCTGAACTCCTTACGACAATGTGGTTAAAAATCCATCATATTAAAGCATTTACAAAATGGTCGATTTAAATTTTCTGTAAAATCAAGTTTTCGTTGTGTAATTTGACAAACCAGTTCTCTAACCTGTATTGATATCGAGGTTCGTATAGTTTTTTTAATATATAATACATAGGATGACAATTTGCCATTTTTCCTGAATTCTATTGCATATCTAAAATCAATGCTTTGAGCTCCGTGTCACTGTGTAATAGTATTGCATCAAAGTTCAGCTGAAAGATTCAACATATTAAAAACAAATTTGGTTTAAAATAATAGTAATGTTTTCTAATCCAGATTTCCTACACATATTCCTAACACATTTTTCACATTTAGACCTCTATGTTGGGACGTGGGAAAAGGGAAATTGCATATAGAAAATTTGGAATTTGCAGCCCCTTTGAACTAGTGTCATATGGTAGTTGCTTAACAGAGGGTCTAGCAAATTTAAAGAATGGTATATCGACTCATATGAAATCAATGGGAGATTGAGTCATTTTCTCAGAAATGGCAAGTATATCATTATGTCTTTAATTCACTGACAGACTAGATGAAACTACAGCAGAGATGAAATTTGACCCAGTACTTGCCATTTGTATAACTCGTCTCATGACTGCACAAATCTGAAACAAAGATGGTTATACAAAAAGTCAGAAGGGCCCTGAATGGTCTAAAGTGCTCTCCAGTACGGATCACTGCCATCTCATCTCTGCGTGGGTTCGAGCCTCAGATTTGGCCAATGTGAGTATGTGAGAAAGCTTGCCAGTAGCTTCTCGTGGGTCATTGGTTCTTTCTGGGGGTATTCCCGGGTTCTTCCTCCACCATTAATACTGGTCGCCATGTATAGCCTATCGTGTGCTGAAAAATGGCATATAACCCTACAACAACAACAAAAAGTCCAGATATATTTTGAAAAACCAGAAAGAACATATAATTCTCAACATATTTATTTTGAGAACAAGAAACCTGTCACTATCGCAGCAATCAGACCAGTCAGATTCATCATGAGCACATGTCAATATGGTAGTCATGTGATACAACGAAGACAATGGTATTTGTTCACAGAATAAATATAGAGAATTTGGGGTTCTTCATTTTCTAATTTTATTACAACCAGTTTATTACTTTCCAATATTAAAATAAAAATCTACAACAACTGAATTGGGTTTTTATTGGTATCACATGACTACTGGAACTATCTTGCCAGGGATATATGGGTTGTTAGATTTGTGTTCTTGTGCAACTACCAATGCAAATCACCAGGTCGAATTTCATCAAAATCGAACTTTTATTATGTCTTTCAGCAGATAATAGACATAACAATTTTAATGCTTGCATTTTCTGAGAAATAAATAATTTTCATATCAATTTCATGCAGGTATGACTCAATGTTCAAGTTTGCTAGGCTATCTGAAAAGTGGCTATACTCTGCCACCACAATATTGGCCTTTTGTAAAGCTAGACTGGTTTTCATATCTTCCATGTAATAAAAAATACATATTTAAAAAGCTTTCTGTGGAAAAATATATCTTCCACATGAATCTAATCCACTGAACATTTGGATTGACTGAACAAATATGTTTATGGCAAGAGCCCAAATGATTGATACTGCAACTTTCAAATATTCTGGCCATAACTCATTAAATGTAATTCACGATCAGTTATGTTACAACTCAATTATATAATTGTTTCGAACATCAAGTGGTGGTGGAAAATTCACAGGTTTTTCCAAACTTTCATCAATATTTGCAAACTTCAAGGACTTATCAAAGTCAGAAAAAACATAATTTCTCCTGACATTTTCCCAATTTCCCAGTATCATGGGCATTCTGTATAATGCAAAATCCCAACACTTGTACTTTTGCCACCATCCAGGGTTTATTCTAGAAACAAAAATTTTCAGGGCAGAAGGTATTTTTCATTTCGATTTTGATTTTTTTTTTTAAATACAGCAACAAAGCAATGGATGAACAAGCTAGTTCTTGCAAAAGTTATCAATGATTTTCTTGTATTGGATTAACTGTTTATCAAATACACCTGAATCATAATATTGTGCGTCCAAGAATATACCCTGCAGCCTAAAAAATGGATACCGTATTTACCGTATGTTTTCGGACTGAAACAAATAATTACTTTTTTTGTTGTCCGAATACATATTAAATTCTTTGATTAGGTGTCCGAAAACATACAAGTGAAGATAGAATTATGCCGCCCCCCCCCTTACCCGTCCGTCCGTTAGCTCACATGACAACGTGCTGCCATGAAGTAAAACAAGTATTTTTCTAACACCACGGAAAGGATAATTAATGAAAAATTGGCATTACTTGCCTATTTTGTCAATTTGATACATGTCCATCCACCAGAAAACAAAGCCATACATGTATTAGAGCCACGATTGTGTACGTATTTTCCGAAAGAACCGCCATATTAACATAGTAATCTTGCAATCCAGTTTAACCTTCTGCTAATGATCATTAAAATCTACATTACAAACGCACGCAAGCTTTATTTCTGTGTAATTAAGATATTAATACAAACTAAATAAAAAGATTTTGGAGTTATAATTCTTAAGTTATTTTGGGCAGAAACATTTTAGTATCGCGAGTCGAAACACCGGTACATGTATGATGGCTATTCTTAGAGCACCAAGGGTGAGAGGCTCCAAATGGGGTGAGTGTTGTATGTACGCCTACGAAGGGTAAAAATAAAAAGCAATTTGCAATATACGAGTCGGCGTGATTAATATGTTGATATTTGTTTTAAATAAAGGTGATGCATTTGTTGTGGTTCTCTCTTCTTTTTTTTTCCCACCTAGCCGAGGGTAGATTAAAATGAGCAAAGCTTGCCGGCTGGAAACGATCTACTGCTCGAAGATTGTAGTGATGCATGTCTGAGATTTCAAAGTGTCTGGGTGTTAATTGTTAATAATATAACTGGTGGGATTTCTTTGACAGATGTGTTCGGAAATAAAAGGCAGCCATCTGGATTTTATTAAAAGAGCACAAGATGTACCTAACATTTAGCACCCACAATCAAATATATCGTCTACCAAGAGGTTTATTACCTGTAGAACAATAACTATGTTTAAACCTTTGTATATAATGCCTCAGGGATAAGGGGTTTGTTTTGTTGGACAATGCCAATGAATTTTACTAATCCATACAGACTCTGATGTATTGTTTAATGATATAAAGCAGGGGTCATGGTTTCTAATCAAAGCCATAACTGTCACACCTGTATGAAGTGGTTTCGTATGTAACAATGTCTATACTGACAACCAATCATATTTTTGTTAGCTGAATCAAACTATTAAAATAAAAAGTATAAATAAAATACCCACCACATACAAAAGTTAGTATACTGGATAGCTATCGTTGTGAAACATAATATTGTTAGTACTGTAATAAATTTGATGAATAAGTTTATCATACGTTATGCAACAAGTGAGGAGGCACTGCCTAGTTCTTGGAGGGACTCGCCCTTGCCAAAATCGTCTCCAAAGAGACCAGTAGGCCGTCCACAGAAGCGACTTCGAATTAATGATTCTGAGGAAGCATCACAAAAACAACCGCCTACGAAGAAAGCTGCTCTAGATGACGAGTCTGATCAAAATAAAATAGCACGCGTGTATCATCGTATGTTGTCATATATGTGACGCGATCAAAATGTTGATACCGGTCTGCAAAGATCACAATATGATTTGAGAAATCTATATCCGATCTGTTACTTTTCGTTGGAACATCTTGATTTAACAAGACAATCCGTTGTTGATATACACTTTAGAGCTCGTGTAACACGTCCGACTAATGCAGCAGGTGTTGTCACTATCCCGAATTACATGTAATTAATAATTTTAAATTATATTAGTTCATGGACGTTCATGATCGCATTAAATAATTGGCGACCAAATGAAGTGAACTTTGTATCAGTTAAATTAACGGCAAACACGCTGTAAATTTTACATTAAAACGACGAAGCAGATCATCCAAGATTGTGTCCGAAAACATAAATTGTAGAAACAATTATAGCGGAGCAACGTCCGAAAACTTACAAGGCATTTAAATATGATTTTTCCCCGAAAAAAACGGTGTCCGAAAACATACAGTGTCCGAAAACATACGGTAAATACGGTACCTATCTTCCCATTAAAAAAAATCTTACCTCATCCTGAAGATTCGTATATTCAAAATCAACCAGTGACTGGAGGTCCCCCTTCTCACAGAGCTTCACAAGTAGCTGTCGTAAACAGTCCTTTCTCCTATAATAAAACATATTGTCCTTATGAAAAAACGTGTTCTGTGAACCCAGTCTCATCTGTGTTCACTGGTCAAAGAGATCTGAATTCAGTGGAAAAATATAGCACAATCAACGAATTGAATGATAAAGCACATATACTTTTCTGTAAGACCCAATTCAGTAAAAGATAGTTTGCATTTTATGCCGCCATTGGGAGTATTCATAAGCATAAACCTTTTCCCTGCTAAAAAAGGAAACTTTCACAGCACAGTAAATGTGTTCGGGTCACATTGGAAAATGAAGAGAAAAAAAAACTCTGATTCTATTGCTTTTATCTAAGCTTGGTACAGACTTCCTTTGAAGAAATGTTCTTTGTTTTTATTAAAGATTGTAGTCTGCTTTCTTTGATGAAGGGTGCATGCGCTATTGATGTCACCGCTAAATGACAGCTTTGGAGAACCAAACAAATGCCTGTTTCTTATTGTGGCGGCAACATCAAATAATTGTATTGCATGATTGAGACTGATTTTTTTTCCATTTGCTCAGTATGTTTTCATCATAATTGATGCTTCAAAGGTAATGTTTTCTTTGAAATTTCCACAAACTTTTTTATCTGGGTACATTATTAGAAAAGGAATTTGCCGTCATTTGGTTGATTGTGGGTAGTGTTCCTCCTTGCCTAATGAATAGACCAATAAGTAAAATGGTGGGTTTACATTTGCGGTAGTGGAGTGATGCTGCATTCCATGCATGCATCAGAAATTTAACAAAGGGGTCAACAGACAATAGAAACGCAGGTGCTCTGGTCTCATAACAGAAATTGTGAGTGTTCTGAAAGATTTAATTCTGAGTAAAAGAAGAGTAAGTTTACTTAACCATCCACAGGTAAGCCTATGTAAATATATTATTACTAGCAAGCAGCTAAAAATTCAATGAATGATAGACTACAAGATAACTGACTTGTCCAGTTGATCTCTGCAATTAGAAAATGTCAACAACAACAAAAGCGAATATCTCACAACATACCGTACTCATGCTAGATATAATGATATAACAATGCACAATAAAGATGATTTGTCAATATGGACAAAGTATTTGTTAATGTAACAATAAATTTCAGTGTATTTTATATAAAGTATGTGTCTTCCTTTCAATTCCAAACTAATGGTTGTATATACAAGTTTAAACAGCCAACAATGTTGCAAATAAAACAAAAAATTGCTAGATGGTATATTTTGCCACCAATAAGAATTAATTTGGCATTGCACAGTGATTATAATGTGATCCATCTGAAATACTGCATCCTAAATACCAATACAGCTGCAAAATATTTTAGTGGAGAAATCCTACCAAAATAAGGCACAAAGACAGACTGTGTATATGACCGAACTCACCTTGTAGGGTCTGGATTGGACATCATGGCCTGGTATGCCTCATTATTGTGTCCCAGTTCTAGCTCATACTTAAAGACTTTAGACCAAAGTGTTGGCTGTAAATAAAAATTTGATTAATTTCAAAATTCTGTACACAGAGATCCTATTAAGTAACCTGTATAGTTTATGGAGATCACAACCCAACAGTCTCCATTACATGGACATGTATCATTGTGTATTGAATTTCTGTTTGCATGTGCACCCTTAATATTTTTTTAAAGCTGAAAATATGCTGAAAACATTTTGGAGTTGTGCTATAAATCCTAACTGGTTTCTTGGTTGGACAATGTTCAATGGCAGAACAATGCATCAAAAGCTATTAATTTTGCTGAGGTAATAGGAGCAACATGCCTTGGTAGGGGTCACACCTCAACAATCTATGTAGTGCTGAGATAATAAGAGTAAAATGCCTTGGCCAGGGTCTCACCTCAACAAGCTATTTAGTGCTGAGGTAGTAGGAGTAAAATGCCTTGGCCAGGGTATCACCTCAACAAGTTATTTAGTGCTGAGGTAGTAGGAGTAAAATGCCTTGGCCAGGGTCTCACCTCAACAAGCTATTTAGTGCTGAGGTAGGAGTAAAATGCCTTGGCCAGGGTCTCACCTCAACAAGTTATTTAGTGCTGAGGTAGTAGGAGTAAAATGCCTTGGCCAGGGTCTCACCTCAACAAGCTATTTAGTGCCGAGTCAATTTGAGTAATGCCTTGACTAGATACTCATCTCAGCAAAATGCCATTGCTTGGGACCCAAATCAACAACTGGCCTGGGTTTGTCTGGGTAAGATTCAAACTTGGGCCTTTGAGGCATTCTACAATTAAGCTACTGCATCTCCCTCTTAAAAGGTCCATGCATACAAGTATGAATATATGTATATGTTTAACAGCAGGTCAGCATAATACTAGGTAACCAAAGTTAAGCTTCAAAACACTAAGATAACAAATTGCAATGCCACCCCCATCAACAAACCTTAGGAAAACAAAACGCTCCAAATACACACAATGTATGTGGTACTACAAGATAAAAGGTAAAGATGATAAAATTCCTTGAAGATATTGCAAATAAAAGATAAAAGTAAAAATATGACATTTTTAAATTTATTATATAAATACATCCATTTTACCATAAAAAATCTGAAAGACTTGGTACATCATCATAAAGTTTCTGACTCGAGTTCACATAATAATGTGTCTTGCAAAGTGAATAAAAACGAGTTCTAAATACTTAGTTTGGGCTTTATATGTTGAATTCAGGTAGCTCTGTGGTCTACTTAATGATAACAATGATTTTTCAGAATTTAATATAATAAAAACACAAAAAATATTATACAAAGATGCCGAATTATTATCAACTCTAAACATTCGAGGTTATTTTATTGGGCTACTTGCCTGATTCTGAAATATTTTAGGCTCTGTGAATCATCAAAATCTTTAGATCTTCTGTATTTTTACTATCTGGTGCTTTTTAAAACAATAGTATACCCAGATGACAGAGAATAAGGAAACTTCTCAATCTGAATTCACCCCACCACCACCAAAAAATAAAATTTGTTTCAATTTTATTTAAAATAAGTCACATTAAAAGCCTTTGAATGGTACTAAATCTAGATATACACATAAAACATGCTGCATAGTTTATCTTAGGAAAACTTAATAAATACATAATGAAGGAAATGTGAATGTTTCAGAGGGCAGCTTTCTGAAGGCAAGGCCTTGTATTGTGCTGTAAAAGATTCACAGAAAACATGTCAATGTCAAGAGAGGAAACTTACAACATTTTCATCATCTCCAGCAGTTTCAATGGCTTTCTTGGCAAGAGAGATTACAACGTCTGGGGCTGAAAACTCCTCAAATTGTTTGATAACCTACACAAGTAAAAAAAAAAAAAAAAAAAAAAAATCAATCATCAACTGGGGGTGGGTGGAATAATACAAAAATTTAAATGCTTTAATTTTAAACTGGTTTTTTTATTATTTATATGGTGCATTATTTGGACAAAAAATGTATTATCTGGGAACAATTTATACCTGGATTTTCTAAACTGCTAAAATTGAAAATAATATATATTTTTACAATGATTTTCTTTGTAACTGGGATCCATTACTGGAAGCTATGACTAGGGCCTAACCGGAAATCGCCTCAGACATTCGCTTCGGACGAATATCCGGTTTTTCGGTACTATTTGGAAGTATTCGCCTTGGCAAATAATATGCACACAAATGGTTACAAGTAAAATCAATAAATATCAAACTTTTTTTAAAAAAAAGTTTTTTAATACATAATAATTTTAGTTAACAACAAGAAATTTCATCTTATAGCCAATATATACGGTATGCGGTACACGAAAAGTTTAAGCTTCGCATACGATAATGAAACAAACGGTACTCTCCTGAGTCGCACCTACTACTTGGTTCGTGCCCAGATCTGGCAAATAGTACATCCAAATACTCGGATTCGGTACTCGGCAAAAATTATCTACTCAGTCAGGCCCTAGCTATGACACCACAAAATTATTTCTTGCAAAAAAATCTGGACTTGTTCAATTTCCCTAGAGAAAGTACTCCTGTCTGTACTCACAAGTTCAACTGCAAACTGTACAGACCCAGATCTACCATTGCATAAAGCACCATCAGATCTGGATCTGTGTAATTTGATTACTCCAATCAGAAGAACAACACAGACCCTATTCTGCAGAAACATGATATGGCAGAGCAGAATCAGCTGTTTTGCATATTGACTCGACTTGTAAGCGAGTAAAGATTGTAAATTCAATTATTCACCTTTGACACTCCTTGTGTTTGTACAACAAGTTTAATTGGTCCATGCGTTTGTACAGTTAGTTTAATTGGTCTTTGTGTTTGTAGATTTAGTTTAATTGGCCTTTGTTTGTAAAGCAAGTTTAATTGGCCTTCGTGTTTTGTAAAGCATGTTTATTTGGTCAATGTTTGTACAGCAAGTATAATTGGTCCTTGTGTTTGTACAGCATGTTTATTTGGCCTTTATGTTTGTAAAGCAAGTTTATTTGACCTTTATTAAACATGCTTTACAAAAAACATAAAGGTTAATTGGCCTTTACGTTTGTAAAGCATGTTTAATTGGCCTTTGTGTTTGTAAGGCATGTTTACTTGGTCAGTGTGTTTGTACATCATGTTTATTTGGTCCATGTGTTTGTACAGCAAGTTTAATGGGCCAATTCCTTCTCAAGGTCATTCATTGTGCCTCAAAACTTTCAATTTAATCCCCACACACAAGAGACTCCTCAATATTAACTAAACTCTGCATTCATACTAAGAACTAAGAAAACTTTACAAGAACCAAGAAAACTTGACAAGAACTAAGAAAACTTTACAACAACAAAAAAAAAACAACTTGACTAACTGTAGCTAAAAGTGCATAAAAAAAGAATCTAAAGTATCATACAGAGGAGTGTATCAGACTTTTAAGAATTTACAAAAAGAAAGGGATTAAAAAAAGTTTACCAAACGTATCTGAAAGCCAACCTTTAAATAGTAGATGACCTGAAGCCTGTCATCATCTTCATGCTGTGTCTGAAGTAGTTTGTCTCTCAAAAATGGTTCCATTGTCACTCCTCCGCGTGCTTCGTTAAAACAATCTGCTGCTTTATGGGGCTCACTGAAACCATGATAATATTCTACTGACTTAAAATCTACTAGTCTTTAAAACAAATTTAGACAGCATAATAATATTCTACTGACTTTAAATCTACAAGTCTTTAAAACAAATTTAGAAGCCATAATAATATTCTACAGACTTTAAATCTACAAGTCTTTAAAACAAATTTAGAAACAATATTCTACAGACTTTTAAATCTACTAGTTTTTAAAACAAATTTAGAAAGCATGATAATATTCTACAGTCTTTTAAATCTACTAGTCTTTAAAACAAATTTAGAAAGCATGATAATATTCTACAGACTTTTAAATCTACTAGTCTTTAAAACAAATTTAGAAAGCATAATAATATTCTACTGACTTTAAATCTACTAGTCATTAAAACAAATTTATAAACCATAATATTGTACAGACTTTAAATCTACAAGTCTTTAAAACAAATTTAGAAAGCATAATAATATTCTACTGACTTTAAATCTACTAGTCTTTAAAACAAATTTAGAAACCATAATATTCTACAGACTTTAAATGTAAAATTCTTTAAAACAAATTTAGAAAGTATAATAATATTCTACTGACTTTTAAATCTACTAGTCTTTGAAATAAATTTAGAAAGCATAATAATATTCTACTGACTTTAAATCTCCTAATCTTTAAAACAAATTTCGATATCATGATAATATTCTACTGATTTTTCAATCTACTAGTCATTAAAACAAATTTAGAAACCATAATAATATTCTACAGACTTTTAAATCTACAAGTCTTTAAAACAAATTTAGAAAGCATAATAATATTCTACTGACTTTAAATCTACAAGTCTTAAAAACAAATTTAGAAACCATAATAATATTCTACAGACTTTTAAATCTACTAGTTTTTAAAACTTCAAGCCTCATTATTAAGATGTTCTAAAGATTTCTAAATATATGGTGGTGCTCTACAGTTTCATATTTTGCATAATTTAGCTTTTAAACTGCCTTGGCAGCCAAGTGGTTAGAGCATCACCTCAGATAAGGGCAGTCACAGGATCAAACCTTGGGTCAAGACATAACAACAAAGACTTCTAAAAATGGTACAAGCATTTGCCTTGCTTGGTGCTCAGCTTGTTGAAGCCAGTGTTGGAAACTAGTCAGCCAGGTGTCATGCTAATGTCACTGGGTGGGATATGATACCATATGTCTGCAGCATGATGCCCTGGGGCAATACATCACTATAAACAGCAAAAATCATAGCAACATTAAAAATGTTTTTGAAAAAAAAGATTTTTAAAGCAAAAGAATTTCCTTGGTTTTCCTCACTGGTTATACTGGCTATTTAAAAAAAAAGACCTTGTATATCTTAGCTACTGTTAAAAAACTTTTGATTTCCTTTATTTAGTGTGTCTCATTGAAGGGTGTGACATGGGTTATAAAGTATACAGAGCTCTTCTGCTGTGCACCTATCAAAAAACTGCTAATTTTACTTGGTCATTTTCACTTCCTGAACTTCAAAGGTAAGTTGTAAAAACAAAAACTCAGAACTTCTTTTTATGTTTTAAATATTTGATTATTTGTTAGCTATTTTAAAAACAGCAAGTATACATTAGACTAATTCTGGCTAATATTTTGATCACATGGAAGCAGCCATTGAATTAACTGCGTGCTTAGATCATGTACAATTTCAACAAGTACAATACTGAAAGAAAGTTTAGCCACAGTACAGGAAAGTAACACAGAGGTATGCCAACATTCTCTATGGTGTGCACTTTGCAAATGGAAAAACTTCATCTTACACCTGTCACTCTCCCTGAAGTTCATAATATCTGTGACGTCTCCACATGATTAAGACAATATTCTAGAGATTTCTAAATATGTCTTTACACCACTCCAGTGGCCTAGTGGTTAGAGCGTCTGCCGCAGGAGCTGGAGGTTGTGTTTGATCCCTGGCGGAGTCATACTAAAGACTTACAAAATTGGTACTAACAGCTGCCTCGCTTGGCGCACAGCATTAAGAGGTTAGTGTTAGGACTGGTCGGTCTGGTGTCAGGATAATGTGACTGGGTGGGACATCATACTACATGTCTGCGGTATGATGTCCCAGTGCTAGACATCACTATAAACTGCCTCACTGCAGACATCGTAGCCATATGACTGAAAGTTTTTTAAAGCTACGTTAAAAATCCTAATCAAACAAACAAACACAAAATGTCTTTAAAAATTCTTTCTAAAGCTTGGTTAAATAGAAGCATTTATTCAAATTACTAGCAAATTACAACTTGAAGTAACTGTGGTATTATCCAAGCTGTGTGAATGCTGCAAAGTTGAATGGTGCAAAAGAAGCTATGTTGCAACAGGAACATTCAGAGCTGGATATGAATCTCACAGGCCCTTTGATCCTAGTACCTTCTCATTCTTATGTTTGGATTACTATTTATACTTACAAGCAAAGATCAAGGCCATCCTGCCTTACTGAATAAAAAACAAGTACTCACTCAAAATGGAGGTAGCAGAGGCCCAGAGCAAACGACCTAGAAGCTGGAATCCAATCACACCACAAGCTTAAGTAGCACAGGTACTCCTGAAGAGGTAAATACTGGCAACAGCCAATCAGAAACTCTCCAAATGTGAAACTCTCACTCAGCGGCCAGCTGACATTAGTCAAGGATTATAATCTATAAACTGACATGGAAAACTAGCAGGGTCTAACAAGTTTAAAATCAGATGATATTAATGTGGACTACTAAATAAAAAGTAAAACCTGGCTGCCTAGAATGGATTCTGTGGCTTTAAGAAACCATTTCAATACGAATTATATTCATTTTCCATGTTTTTTTCTTTTTTTAAGTCTTAGTGTGTAAAGAATGATTATAGTTATTTTGTAGGAAAATCTATTGCATTTAAATGCATATTGGAATAATAATAAAAACTATATGGTGTCAAATAAAAGTAACATTGGAAATATAAAAGATTAGCATCAAAACCTTTTAAAATATAAATCCTTCCAAGTAAATGTAAACGTGAAATGATAAAAGATAAATGGTAAAGATGTCATACTTCTGTAAAATGAAAAATACAGGGATAATATTGTAAAATCCTTAGAAATTGGGTTTTAATGTATTATACCTACTGAATTCCCTCAAAATGACCAAGATTTTGCTTAGAGACCAATTAAATCTCTAAATGTGTTCATATAAAACAACTTTTGCCTCAAAGGTTGCAAATGTATGCACTCAACACCCACCCTTGCAAACTGCTCCAGTGGTCTAGTGGTTAGAACATCTGCCACTGATGCAGGAGGTCGTGGGTTTGATCTTCGGCCATATTTGATGGTCTTTCAGAAACATTTGTACAACATGGAAGCCCTCTATCAGGATACGTACTGTCAAATGGTAATGACTTGCGCATGAATTTCAAGGGTTTTTTGTTTTTATATTTAGTAAATGTGGTCATATTTCATGGTGGATCAGAACCATTTGTACAACATGATAAGATAAGAATTCTTTATTCCAGACTACAAAGTCCATACCTCTAAATTAAAAAATAAAGTTTTATAAATAAAAAAAATTTTAAACATAAAAGTAAATACATATATATATACACACACACATACACACACAGCAACATCTACAACTATTAAATGTGTCATGCATTATTAATAATAAATATTAAATGACACACTTAAAGAGTAATTTGTTCCATCTACTAATAATGATCATTTATTTTGAAAGACATTTCAAAATACAGTTCTTACTATTAGATATTCTTGTCATCATTGAGAATACATACTTTCTCATTATTTCATCAAAACTGAATACATTATAGTTAACAAACATGTTGGAGGCACTGTTTCACCTTGGAAGACCTAATAGAAAACGAAAGCTATTATTATGACCAATAACTAGTTTTCTTTTCATACCTTCACTAAAGTTTGTCCACAATGAAGCGCAATACATGGTGCAGCAATAAGATTTGAATAATCTAATTTTAATATGCAATGAACAATTCTTGAATTTATGCAGAAGCATGTTTGTTCGATTACACAGAGATCGGTAATGTCTCATCATATCTTCATTATCCGACCGATTGGATTTCAAAATATGACCCAAATACATATAAGTGTTGACATTGATAAGAATATTGCCGTTAAGATATACAAGGGGAGGAGATGGTAATTTGAAAGAAGCTGTCTGAATGACCATGCATACTGTTTTTTTCGTATCATACATTATATCATTCTCAAATGCATATTGTTCACATATATTTAATAATTTCCTTAAACCTGTTGTAGAAGGACTTATCAATGACATATCATCAGCAAAACTGAAATTGTTAAGAAATAACACATTTGGTGGCAGACGTAACCCTAATTTACACTGACTGAGCTTACGATTTAACTCGTGTATATATATATATATATATATATATATATATATATGTATATATATATTCAATAACAAGAGGGACAGAATTCCCTCCTGCCTCACCCCATTGGTTACATTGAAAGCGCTGGATATTACACTTCCAAATTGCACACAATACAACTGTTTCCCATACCAGTTAACTAAAGTATGAACTATGTAGACAGGTATTTTAATATCAATCAACTTTTTAAAGAGTGTCCAGTGATTGACCCTATCAAATGCCTTGCTAGCGTCTAAAAAGCATGCAAACACTGGGCTGCCATGTTCTACATAATAGCTGACAGCTTCCTTAAATGCATATATCGGTTGAATGCTGCTGTTTTAAACCAAACTTGACTATCAGAGATTGTAACTTCACATCTTTGCAGAATGATGCATTCAAGTATTTTTGAAATAATAGTCGTAAGAGCTATAGGTCTGTAGTTATTTTTGTCCACTATGTTACCAATTTTGCTTTTTAGTAGCGGTATAATGGTAACTTTTGTGAAATCATCTGGTACAAAGTTATGCACAAACATACAGTTAAATAAAATCATCAATAACACATGAAGTCTAGTATCTGAAAATTTTAAATGTTCCACATATAAAAAAATCTGAACCTGGACATTTACCACCTTTTTGTCTTGCTATAGCACACTGGATCTCAGATAATGTGATTACTTCAATACGAGCAGAAGGTGCATTCAATGCTGCAAGTTCATACTTCTTATTCGATTCATTTTTTACACTATTGAGTAAGTCTTCAAAATGATTTCTCCACATGTTGCATATATTATTCTGACCATAGTTCCCATCAATGCAAATTGGTAATTTATTGGAAGTTGTCATGGTATGTTGTTTAACATGCTTCCAGAATTCACGTTGGTCGACATTTTCAAATTTTGTGCTAGTGAGTCTGTTCTGTGTGTTACTTCCTCCTTCTTACATAATCTAAGAGCATACTTAAATTGTGCTCTTGTTTGAAGCATTTGATTACTAAGATGGCCATAACGAGGTTTATCATTATCACGCCACATAAGGTAAGCATTTTGTGCGAAATCATGTAATTCTTTGACACAGTCATTCCAACCTGGTATAATCCGGTGACTACGTTTGGATTTACTAGTCAAGCTATTACAAGAGTTCGACAAAGCTTTTACTATATCAGTGTATAATTCATTTTTCTGTTTCATATGCACCTGGTTAGTGCAGCCATGGTCATTACATATCACAACACAGTGTGGGATCTCAATCTTGTTTAATAAGAATACAGAAGTCAGAGTATAATTCAGTTTTTCGTCAGCAGTAAGGTCTGACCAATTGATGTTGTATTTCACGTTTAAGAGTTCATTGGGGCATGAACCAAATTTGGGAAGCAATTCAGCCTTTTGAGTCATTAAAGTAAGACGATGAAAACATGAAAGCATTTTTTCAGTATATGTACCATACAAATGATAATGTCTTGAGCATTGAATTTCAAGGGGTCTTTTTTACTTTTAGTAACTGTGGCCTTATTTTTGATGGTGGATCATAACTATTTGTACAACATGAAAGCCCTCCATCAGGATATGTACTGTAAAATGGTAATGACTTGAGCATTGAATAGGGCTGTCAAAAACCACGGAAAACTTACCTGGGTACCCGTTGCACTGTTTAACGGGTACCCGGGTACTTGTTAGAACATGAAAGACATGTACAACCCTTGAGCAACAAATTTTTTTTCCACTAAATTATGCGTTATGCGCAAATGTAAATGGATTACGCTTTTTCGGTATATCCACCTTCCAGAAATCTAGTTTATATTAACATTCCATTAATCCCACAGACCGTATTTTAGAAAAGACCGCTTTACGTAACTACAATATACAAGTACTCTTGTCCGTGGACTTGTACTTTCCTACAGTAACATGTTCTATTTATAGCAAACCTTGTTCTACTTTCCCACGAATTCTATTTATAGCATCTGTATGGCTTAATGAGGAGAGAACAGACAATATTTATGTGGCTACTATATAATATGTCCAAATTATATATACAACTTTTGGAAATTTGCTTATTGTCGATATCACATGACAGTATGACCTAGGTTGCGAGATTTGTGTAGTCACGTGACTAGAAATGCAAATAGCCAGATCCGGGACAAATTACAGCAATGATGTACTTTCATCTCATCTGTCAGCAGATTAAAGGCATAACAAATGCTATGCTCACGATTTTTGAGAAAATAAATCATATTCATATCGATTTCATGCTGGTTTATCTCAATGAAAGATCGTTCAAGTTTGCTGGGCCGGCATGTAAGCTGCTACCCATGCCGACATCAAATGGTCTCGGCGAATTCCAACTTTTTGATAGGAAATGCGCTCTGACCCTACACCCCAACAAGAATGTCCAAATATCAAAAATGGGGTGGCAAGGGTCAGCAGAAACTCGGAATACTCAGACCAGTGTGCTGCTGGTGATATATGATATTTTGATAGTGTTGTAGACAACTATTTTTTTGAAAACGGGTACTCGTCATTAATTTTCCATACCCGGGTCTATCGCTACGGACTTTCTTTTTTTTATATTATAGTATTAGTGGCCATATTTGATTGCATGTTAAATGGAAAGAGTTTTATGCTGATATGCTTCCTGGTAAATTTGATACCATTCAGTTGAGTGGTTTTTAAGAAGTAAATAACAACTGTGATTAGATGATGTACAATTCATGACACACAGAAAACTATTTAGGCTCATGGCCTGGTCTGTTAAAATCTGAATCCTAAATTCCAAATTCATCCAGAAATTTATCATGCATTAAAGATGTAGTAAATGAGATACTATTATAACTGCCAACCCTCCAGGCTTGCAATTCGTGAAAATGGTGATAAAAATTAGCAAATTTTGACATGAATTTGTGAAGTGATCTTTGAGTCTGCAAATATTTGTCATAACAAATGAATGCACGGCAAATATGGTATATTCCAAACTAAACTTATATATATATTGCACTTTTTGTGCAATATATGTATTTTTTTACTATTCTGAGTTTGATATAACCCTTGCCACACCATTTGTTATATTTGATATTTGGACCTTTATATTCAGGTGTCGGGTCAGAGTCCATTCCCTATCGAAAAGTTAGAATTCGCTGTCACCATTTGGTGTCAACATGGGGTAGCCTCTTATTAGCTGGCCCAACAAACTTAAACGACCTTTCATCAAGATATACCTTCTTGAAATCGATAGGAATGATTTACTTTCTCAAAAATCATGAGCATAGCATTCATCACGTCTTATCCACTGACAGAAGAATATTTAACCTTGGTCGGGCTATTTTCAATCAAGAGTCACATGACTATAGAAATCTCGCAACCTACATGTAAATGAGGTCATATGGTCATGTGATATGGACAATAAAAAAATTTCCAAAATAAAAATGGGGTAACAAGGGTCAGAGGAAAGTAAGACTATATTTAACCTTGGTGGTGAAGATGTTTTCAAGACAAGTTGTTGAATGGTAATTCAAATCAGCATTGGTGGTTCATGCACGGAACAAAGTTCCGGTTAGGGCCCCAATTTCTCTTAAAAGCATTTGTAAAACTATTCTTATATATAGATTAAATACACTAAAATACTTGCTACTGGGCCAAGAGTACCAATTAGCTATAGTTCACTAATACCACGACCAGAAGTACCGGACAATTTTGGCAACTGCCAATATCAAGAATAGAGATTAATGGGAAATCGGTTTTATTAAATATTTGTAATAATTGAGAATTGGGGAATTCAAGAATCGCTGAAAAAGTAGTGACATTCAAACCGAAATCATGTATTGGCAGCTATGTACTATGTCTGAAACCAGAAGTAAAGGATACAGTAAACGCGATATAAGCTGATTCAGTGCATTAAGACCAATACTCCAGACTTTTTTGGGATCATCATCAAGTTGTGTATTGTTGGCAAGCTGGGCTCGAACCTGCTCCCCACCTACACCACGGATGAGCAACTCTAGCATACTTGTATTAGATGAGTCTGAAATATACAAGGGAGTTTTATCTGATTGCAAAGTTACCATACAACGATATATTTGTCTCTTAAGGCCTGAAAAATGAAAAACTATGCTCTGCAACAAACAGCAGATCACTGTCAAACATTTGCTGACTACAATACAATATATGAGCCTATTTCTTTTACGAACATTCTACATTCTATATTTTATATACTCTACAAATAGAGATAGTTTATAAAAAGTTATAAAACAAAAATGCCTGCTGCAAATTAAACAAATTTCATGTGATTCAATGTTTCGATCAACCCATAAAATTTGATAAACCAGTCCCGGAACTTTTAAATGATACAGGGGCTCATATAGAAGTTGAATTTAATACAAGGTAGGGTTGTTAAACGAAAATCGGAAATCCGATTATCGGTTTTGAAAACGATTATCGGTTTTTGTTTTTACAAAACGATAATCGAATTCAGTATTTTTTTAAAACCATTTTTGTAGTGAAAATTTTAAAAAATGCCAGAAAAAAATTCATTCATGCATTTGTTTAGTGTTTACATTTTAATATAATATGGCCAGCAGATAAGAAGGTGTGTTTGTTTAAAATTTGTGAGCGCTCCATGCAGCGTGTTTGTAAATGAATCCATTTATTGTTGAAGGATGTCAATAGTTAGTCGACCGACCGGTCTTTGATGTCCGAAATTGACAACAATAGACTGTTAATAGCTACAGTCTCTGTTGTTGAGGACTGGTCTCTGCTGGTTGTGTCTTTTTGAGTTTACAAATATGGCTGGTCGTATAAATAAATCTGATGTATGGGAAAACTTTGAAAAAATTTCATCAAGCATGGCTCGCTGTAAACTATGTTCACAACAAATAAGTCGGAGCGGTGGTACTACTACCGGATTGCATGCACATTTGCGTAGCATACATCCCGGAATTGTGGCTCCTTCAAATGTTAAGCCGCGATTAACAACATTTATTGGAACACAAAGAAACTGTCCTGATAGTCATCAAGAAAAAGTTACTGCTGCTGTAGCTAAGTTTGTCGCTGAAAACATGCTACCAATTTCGATTGCTGAATCCAATTCCTTCCGTGATTTGATGGCTTTGGTGGAGCCACAATATCGTCCTCCATGCCGTCAGATGATGCGCGTCTATACGTTATGGTATGTAATGAATATATTTTATTCGCAAGAGGCATTCACTAACTTGCATTATAAGAATATATTTCTTTTAATTTCAATGTAGGACAAAAACCGATAATCGGTTTAAAATCGGATTTCTACAAACGATAATCGGTTTTGGAAAAAAAACGATATTAACATCCCTAATACAAGGGACAACAATTTCTCCATTTAAGATCTTAAACCAATGCTTAAAGCCACATAACAGTTTTCACACCAAATTTAAGCTCAGATTTGACATGTTTGACAACAAATTTGGCTTAAAATGAACAGAAATGCATTTTCTAATCCAGATTAAGTCTCAAAATTCCAACCCCATGGACATTAAAGTTGTGATGCAAGGGAAGTTACTGACTAGTGAGCCTAGCAAATTTAAAGATGTTATATTGACATGTACATGCATGAAATCAATAGGAAAATTATTTATTTTCTCAGAAATGGCAAGTATTATAATCATTATGTCTTTAACCCACTGACAGTCTAGACGAAACTACAGCATTTATGAAACCTGATCCGGTACTTGCCATTTGCATAAATAGTCACATGATATCAACAGCAAAGAACTTTTTAATGTTGTTGTACAAAATTTAATTATATTAAATGAGTCAGATACCTTTAGTAAAAGCCAAAAAGAACATTCTTAACATATTGAATTTTGTGGGCCCCGAGTGGCCGAGTGGTCTAAAGCACTCCTCGTAACGGATCACTGCCGTCTCACCTCTGTCTGCGTGGGTTTGAGTCTAAGATTTGGCTAATGTAGTTATGTGAGAAAGCTTGCCAGTAGCTTCTCGTGGATCGGTGGTTCTTTTAAGGGGTTTCCCCAGGTTCTTCCTCCACCAATAATACTGGCCGCCATGTATAGCCTATCGTGTGCTGAAAAATGGCGTTAAACCTTAAAAAAAAAAAAAACATATTGAATTTGAAAACAACAAGAAGAAAACTCTCACTGTCTTTGCAATTTAGCCAGTCAGTGACAAAACAAAACCCTTTTCTTTTGATTTTATATTTTTATTACAGGCAGCATTAAGTTTCATTTAATATTAGTTTCTAATTTGAAATGGGATATTATTATGGGATATTACTGATATCACATGACTACAGTATCTATGAGGTCATGAACAGGTGGGTTATGAGATTTGTGTGCTCATTTAACAACCAATGCAAATCACAAGTACCAGGTTGAATTTCATCAACATCCTAGTTTTATTTTGTTTTTCAGCAAATTAAAGAAAACGATTTTAATAATCACAATCAGTGAGAAAATAAGTAATTTTCATATTGATTTAATGCAGGTTTGACTAGATTTAACAATGTTTAAGTTTCCCAGATTATCTGGTAAGTTGCTGCCACCTTGTTGTCCTCTTGTGATGCTAAACTGGTTTTCATATCTTCAAGGTACGAAAAGATATGGATATCGAGCTGTCTGTGGGAACAGGTCTACTAGACGAATGAAATCACCAGCATTTGGATTGACTCTACAAATGTGTGTTTATGGCAAGCACCCAAATGATATATACTGCAACCTCCGAATACTCTGGTCGGAACTCGTTAAATTTAACTAATGATCAGTTCAGTTACGACTCAATTACAAAATTATCTCTGACAACATCATGTGATGGCAGGAAATTTCCAGGTTTTTCCCCCCGATTTGCATCAATATTTGCAAAATTCAGAAACTTTTCCTGGTTGGGAAAAAAAAAATATCTTTTGACTTTTTCCAAATTTCATTGTAGTGTGGGACCTTGTCGATAGGATCTGAAAAGTTTAATCAACAATACGAAATATCAAATTTTAACAAGTCATTTAATTTGTTACATGCATGTTCCAAACAATATTCTTAGTACACAGTATTTAACGAAATTCAAGGAAATTTTGATCTATGAAAATGTCACCTTAATAAATAAATACAAATTAAACAATTCTTTTATAAACTGAAATTTGTGTCCTGGCTCCAACTTTGCGTACCTTTTAAATGCAATCATCATAAATGCAAGACATCCTCTTCTAATCAAACCTAAAATGTATCAATCTGCTATAACAGCTATGCTCACATTGCCAACCATGTTTTAATATCTGACTAACAGAAGCATTTGTTGTATAGTTGTACTGAAGAAAAACCTGGCCTCATTTGTATTATCACGTTAATTACATCTTTAAAATCAAATAAAGGATGTGGAATTTTTTTAAAAAGTTGAAAATCATGCAATTCCAATATGCTTAAGATCTAGTGGTCCCATTGTATGTCACATGAACTCACTTTAGTTAATCAATCAAAAAGGGTTATAAATGCTACTGCGTATGGATTCTAATTAAACGACCATAAGTAGATGTGATCAAAAATAGTAATTTAACTGAGTGAAATGAATACTTCGTAGAATATAAAACTTTGTTTCACAGTGTTACATATATTTGATTTAAGTCATTTATTTTTGTTTTAATTGTTTGTTTGTCAGATTCAAATTTGACATTTTAAGTTTAAGATTCATTCATTGGGAGATATTTTTTTTTTAAAAGTGGGATGACCTGTACTTTACAAATAAACACCAGATGTTGACCTCATTTCTGACCTGGCTTTAGAGTTGTAAACAAGCTTTCAAAATGATTGGTTGATTCCAAAGACATTATGGAGCTTTGTTGTAAACATCTTTCTATTTTGAGTTTGAGTTCTTGAGAGTAAAAACTGATTCTCATCTGGGTCATACGGTGTGCACGAGATTTTTTTAACATAAATTTGTTCTAAAGATTCTAGAAGATCATGTGACCATTTCCTTCTTTACGTAAAAATAGGTACATAAATAATGTTCTGGAGCGAACTATTTAGTAGAAGTTGGGCTGTTAGAATATTAAGTTGTGTTGTTATTTTAAATTACCTTGTACTGGAAATTATTTCAATTCATTTGGATCAAGAGGATTTATTTTGTTATTTATCGGGAAAACATTTGTGCTCATTGAATTTAATAAGTACAGAACTGACTTCATCATGTGACATCATCTTCCATCTTGGATGCTTCACTAAGATTCGTACTGGGAATTATTAGAACATTTTATTACCAGGACTTTTGCAATTTCACTAGTGAATTATATTTTGAATTATTTTTGGATAAATTTTGGAATTGATTCTTAAAACCATAATTTTATTTTTCTTTTCTGGAAAATATTTGTGCTTAATAAATTGTTTATAAAGTTTTTACAAGCTTGTTATTTTCACTCTTTCTATGTTACTGTTTATTCGAGCCTAAGCAAGTAACAACAGTTACAAATCATTGTGAGGAAAAGGAGTTTCAGAGAATTCCTGGATTGGCTATTAGTGATATCCTCATCGATGATAGCAAAAATTTCACTATTAATTGAAATCATGGCATCAATATTTTACAAATTGAACAATACAAAAATTGAAATTAGACACAGACGAATGTCTTATGAAACAATGTCGCATCTTTTTGAAAGAAAGAAGGCTTATTTGGTGGTGAATCAACAATTAGTTTGGTTCCCTGCTTAGAAGACTCCCTATTTCATACCATACTATCACAACCCATTCTGGGAACCAGACTAATGAACAAATAAAAAAGCAGTGAAGTAATACATGAAAGTTTTCGCATACATGTGGTAGTTGGAATACAGTCTTTTCGATTCTGGACATTTTGAAAATAAATCTAATTTATATAGAATAACAAACAACTTCATCAGAAAAAGCTCTTTATTGACAATTATTCTTGACATGATTATAAAAAGCAAATTTTTTAGTAAATTATGTTTCTCCGAGAATACTTACCCGATCACATTACTTTAGGGATATTAGCCTGCTACCTCACGAATCCAGCCCTACCAAAAGACGAAAATTCGTCTTTCCTGTCTATGTCATATAGACAAAGGGCAATAACTCTTGCCCCTTACCTCCCCTTGCTACCCGCTAGGTGTCGCTTCTTTAGTTTTTAAGCTGAGCGGTATATAAAACACGAGGATGCTCGCATGGCGGGGTGGTTGGGAGGGTTTCTTAGTAATGTGATCGGGTAAGTATTCTCGGAGAAACATAATTTACTACAAAATTTGCTTTCTCCTTTGAATACGTTCCCCGATAACATTATTTTTGGAGAATAAGTAATAGGAGGAGGGAATGCGGAGCATCCGACCTCCACCCCGGGTATCCTCTAGGGAATGATGGCTAGATTCCCCATGTGAATGATAACCCGGTCTCCTAATTTTCAATCAGCAACACAGCCCAGGGTCACGTGATATGTGACCCTTTTATACGGTTAAGAAGATAGTTATTGAAATCTTCTTACCTACGAAAATTTATCTGGCGAATCCAGCGAAGCTAATAGGCTGTGCTGATTGTTGCACATGAGTCTGGTGGGCGTCTGGGCTGCCAACACCGGACCTACTAGAATCAATGTTTGCCTCTGCGAGTACAAACTTGAAGATAAAACTGTAGAAGGTTGACTCTGCATGTCAGCCAACAGCTTCTATAAGGTGACTGATTTGTGAATCCTCAGAGTACGCCGAGCGTATAACCCACTTCAGCCATGAAGCAAGGGCTTGAATGGTGATATCTCATGTCCCAGCTATCACCAGAAGAAAGAGGTGCTTGTATGTGACCTGACTCACCTCTATGCATTGAAATGGTGCTAGAGTGCACAAACAGGATCTTACATGGCTGTTGATCCTGACTTATCTATAAAGAAAGCGAGCTAATGACGACTCGTTGATCGCCAATGTATGGTAATCTATTTTGGACTACGAAGCCTGGCTGCATCAAGAGGACCATCAAACCCTCTGATCGGAACGGAAGAGAGTTCGGGTCACTAGAAAGGACATGTAACTCGCTCACCCTGCATGTCTGAATTGAGTCATGTTAAAACCCAGGACAGATTCCATTTGGAAACAGGGTGAGGGATATAAGTCGACTGAATTTTTAAAGTGTCTAAAAGATCTGACAAATCTTTGTCATGGCTGATAGCACATGTACCAGAATGGCGGAATGTGTCTGATATCATGGAGCGGTAGCATTTGATAATAACTGGAGCCAGCTGTTTCTCCTCGAAAAGCCAGAGAAAAGTTGGCCAGTTGAGGGATTGTGACACTCAGAGGAACAATGTGAATGATATGGTACCAGTCCCTGAAAACATGCCACTTGCCCTCGTAAACCTTCAGAGTAGAGGGCCTTCTTGCTCTCGAGATTCTCTCCGCAATCAAAGATTTAAATTGTTTGTCTTGCAAGGCTGTCTGGACAAGAGCCAAGCTTGAACATAAAGACGGTCCGGACAGGGGTGGAACACCCCTGGCCGCGGTTGCTTGCGAATACTTGTGCTGACTGTAATCTTCCTGGGTAGATCTATCGCCTAGATTGAGTAGATCGGAGATCCAGGAATTGTTCCATCTGTTCCATCTGAGAGGGGCAATCAGAACCATCTGACAGTTCTGACCCCTTAACTTCTGGATTAATTTCAGTACCAAGACCGTGAGAGGGTAGGAGAATGACCACAACCCTTCCCAGCTGATTGATCGAGCATCCACGACCCAAGCTTCTGGGTCTGGAACCTGTGAGATGAAAGGTGGACAACTTGCGATTCCACCTTGTTGCAAAAGATCAATCATCGGACGTCCCCAAAGTGTGTCAATTGGAAGAAAGTCCGACTGATGGAGTGACCATTCTGTGTGAATGACTAGATAGAGTGTCATCCAAGACATTGAGTCTGCCAAGAATGTGTCGGAATTGTACATTGAGGTGGAGATTGTCGAACCAATGTATAAACTGCCAGCTCAGATTGCACAGGTCTGGTGATTGGTGTCCCCATGTTTTGAGGCAAGGCACCACCACAAAGTTGTCTGACATAATGAGGGCAGTTTGTAATAAGAGTTGATCCTGCCCGAAATGAAAGGCGTTGATGACAGCCGTTATTTCTGAAAGGTTGATGTGGAAAGGGCTCGCCCCTGCTGACAGTATCGAAGTCCGGCAACAGGTGGGCACCCCAACCGTAGGTACTAGTGGCGGAACATACCGTTATCCCCGCTTGGGGTATCTCCAGAGTAATCCTTGTGGACAGCCCACAGGGGTTGTGCCACTGACTCAAGAATGATCGTATCTCTGGCGTGAGCATGACTGTGGGATCGAAGGGACTTGAAAAGGGCGAAATTACGCTAGCCACGTCCTTTGTAAAGGGCGCATAAAAGGACGGCTGAGCAGAATCAAGTCTGCTGCCGCATTGAATAATCCGAGGGTCTGCAACTCTCTTGCTAAATGCGCATCCTGTTGGAAACGGACTCTACGAGTGCAATTATCTGGATGATCGCAAACTCGAGGAAGCCTTACCAGATTCAGATCGGGAGAAACGCCACACCCAGATGGACCAAAAACCAGGATTGGACAGAGATCAGACTTTATCCAGTTCACGAGAAAGCCTATATGATGTAAAGTGATATAAGATCGTTTCTGCCTTTGAGCAGAGTAGAACTTGACAGATGTTTCCGGAGGATGTCGTCCAAATATACTGCTGACGCCATAGATGAAGTCGAGTGGAACAGGGTGACGACGTAATCCATAACCTTGGTACTAGACCAAGGGCTTAAGTTGAGGTCAAAAGGTATGACCTGGAACTGATAAACCGAGTCCCGACAAGCACAACGGAGAAATGTCCGCTACTCATGGGATAGGGACGTGAAATGTGCGTCGGTCATATCTAGACTGACAGCATACCCGTCGGATGGTTTGATCACGCCATCGCCACATTGACTTTCAGGGTGGTTGAGGCGGCTCAGGTCAATGAACGGCCTCTGGATAAGAAACAGCCATGAATAAAACCCCAGCTATTGCAGGTTTATTAAGATATAAATATATATATATATATATATATATAAAGGCATCCTTCTCTCGGTCTGACGATACATCCATGAAGAGGGGAGAGGAGGACAGAGGAGGGGATGGATAAATGAAGTCCCAAGTCCCTCCGAAATGACCTGAATCACCCAAATGTTTTAAGGTAATAAAGTGGTCCAGTGGTCCTGAAATTGGTGGCGGCTGCCCACAGGTAGGCAGTCCGCTGGCGGTGGGCAGGGTATGTCAACGTCTAGAGTTAGGAGGCGTGAAGGCGGAGAAACTTTGGTTCTTACCGCCTCTGTATGGTTGCCGTCTAGCTTGATTAGACTGTTGACTCCCAGCATTGGGTTGTGATCTATATTACACTTTTGATTATAAGGATCCCTTTTCCCCGGTCCGCCCATCATCCCTCCGCTGTGTCAGGGGATGATTGTTTCGAAACGCCTGCGAAAGTTGGGCGACGAGTTGGAGGGGCAGTTCCTGAGCTGCCTGCCTCCAAACTTTTTCAATTTTCCCCCAAAGTGTAAAGGTGTCCCAAACTGAGACATCCGTAAAATCCTGCGCGACGTGGACCACCTACAGACGTCACGTCGTATCAGGTCGAAGTTGGCAGAAGCAGTAAATGCATTGGTCATAGAATGGTGAGCTGCCCTGTTAACAACTCGAGCAATCCAGGCCTTCACTTCACAAGCGTGGTCATGGCTGGATTTGCCTAGGGAGTTGGAATAAAAAATGGCTAGTGAAGTCAAGTCTAACAATGAAGACGTATCGACTACGTTTCGGACTAGCTTTGACGTGGCTATTTGAGATCAGTACTGAAGGCGTCTGATGGAGTTTTCGTACCAGCTACACTAGAACATTGCTGGAAGTTAGCTTCCTGAAATTTTTTTTTTTTTTTTTTTTCTTTCCCGACTGGCGAAGAAGCAGGAAGGACATCGTCTCTTCCTCCTCATTCAAGATCTACAGGTGCCTGAATTGTGTAGTCTTGAGTGGCAGTAGGAGGTTTTGGGCATTCTGAAGTTTCCAACAACCTATAAATCTTTTATTCTGCGGCCGTGGCACTAAGCTCAGTCCGGTCCATGACCTGATCTGTGGACGGCTGAAAGTGTTTCGTCACACTCACTGTGTGCTGAGTCGTGTTCTGGTCAACTCAAGCATCCATTCGCAGCGGAATTGTCATCATTTTTAATATAAATCTCCATAATGCTTGTGTAGTGCAGCCAGCACTGCGCGCCCATCTACCATTCGCTCAGAGGGAATGTTGGTTCTGGTACAGCTTGTTTTTTCATATCTGTACAGCATACCAGGTGACCTAGATGACGCAATTCTGTCATAATTGACACTTTCACTAAATCTCCCTTGTGGAGAAGCCGTGAACATATGGACGGCCGGCACTAACGGCTGATTAAACTGGAAGTTAGCTTCCTGAATTTTTTTTTTTTTCTTTCCCGACTGGCGAAGAAGCAGGAAGGACATCGTCTCTTCCTCCTCATTCAAGATCTACAGGTGCCTGAATTGTGTAGTCTTGAGTGGCAGTAGGAGGTTTTGGGCATTCTGAAGTTTCCAACAACCTATAAATCTTTTATTCTGCGGCCGTGGCGCTAAGCTCAGTCCGGTCCATGACCTGATCTGTGGACGGCTGAAAGTGTTTCGTCACACTCACTGTGTGCTGAGTCGTGTTCTGGTCAACTCAAGCATCCATTCGCAGCAGAATTGTCATCATTTTTAATATAAATCTCCATAATGCTTGTGTAGTGCGGCCAGCACTGCGCGCCCATCTACCATTCGCTCAGAGGGAATGTTGGTTCTGGTACAGCTTGCATATCTGTACAGCATACCAGGTGACCTAGATGACGCAATTCTGTCATAATTGACACTTTCACTAAATCTCCCTTGTGGAGAAGCCGTGAACATATGGACGGCCGGCACTAACGGCTGATTGAACTGGCGAATGATCGGCCTGAAAGTCCTGTTCTGGTAAAGCTGCCATATCTGGGTAGCGCATACCAAGTGGCATAGATAACTCAATTCCGTCATCTCTGATGATAATGTCACTAATTCTCCCTTGTTTCAAAATCACACCGTCACGTATTTGACGTGACGGGAGGTGTACACCGGCAATACCGACTGATTTGTCTGGTATATGGTCGGCCGGAATGTCGGCGAAGGTCCGGCTATGACCGGCACCTGCCTCTCGAATGGTCTGATTGGACGGAGATTCATCTATAACATCTCTCTCATGGTAGTGATATGTAACCAGTAGTACAGATTGACTGACGGGTACATCACTATAATCTCCGTAAATCCGATGTACAGCCGGTGCAGGTTGATGCCGGCTGGAAGACAGGTGCCATTTGGGCTGAACGGTCGTTGCCGGATGGTGCAGGTTGATGCCGGCTGGAAGGTTGGCTGGACGACCGGTGCCATTTGGGCTGAACGGTCGTTGCCGGATGGACGGCCGGTGCCGGTTGGAAGGTCGGCTGGACGACCGGTGCCATTTGGGCTGAACGGTCGTTGTTGGATGGACGGCCGGTGCCGGTTGATGCCGGCTGGAAGGTCGGCTGGACGACCGGTGCCATTTGGGCTGAACGGTCGTTGCCGGGTGGACGGCCGGTGCCTGTTGATGCTGGCTGGAAGGTCGGCTGGCCAGCCGGTGCCATTTGGGCTGAACGGCCGGTGCCTGTTGATGCAAGCTGGAAGGTCGGCTGGCCGTCCGGTGCCATTTGGGCTGAACGGACGGTGCCGGATGGACGGCTAGTGCCGGTTGGTGCCTGCTGAAGTGCCGGCTGAACTGACGGTGTCGGCTGGACAGACAGCGAAAGTGCATAATAGAATGGATCCAACTGATCCAGCATAGACTCCATGCGTCCGGACTTACAGGCCCGAAAGCCATGCACGGACCTGCGGTGAAATTTACACCCACTGGGCAGCCTAAATCATGTCAACATAATTTCCTCCATTTCCACATTGCCAACACCCATTTTTCCATTCATGCCTTCGTTGTCGACTTTGCTACTGAAACGACAAAAGAAGAGAACAAAGCACAAATTAAAAAATTCAGCATATTATTAATTCGATAATGCTATAACCGTTACTAATGGAGTAGTCAAATTATTCCGTGCCATGTTAACTCTTAATGACCGCACTAGTTATCGCCGTGAGCGTGTTGCAATGGGTCGTTCAAGACGAAGTCTACGGAAACGAAAAAGATGATAAACAAAGCACATTTAGCAATTCAGCACGCTTTTAAGTCGCTATTACCATAACCGTAACTAACGGAGGAAGCGAATTGATTTAGTGTCGCGTGAACTCGTGACTACAACACGAATTCTGCCATTAAATAGTCGCAACTGGTCGTTCAGAGACGAAGTCTACTGAAACGGAAAAGAAGATAAACAATGCACAAATTAACAATTCAGCACGCTATTAAGTTGCTATTCCATAACCGTAACTAACGGAGGAAGCGAAATGATTAAGTGTCGCGTGAACTCGTGACTACAACACGAAGTCCGCCATTAAATAGTCGCAACTTGGTCGTTCAAAGACTTTTTTGAAGTCTACTGAAACGTCAAAGAAGATAAATAAAGCACAAATTATCAATGCAGCACGTTATTAGTCGCTAATATCGTAAACGTTACATACGGAATAAGCGAAATTATTGAGTGCTACATGTATTAACTGCTAGTACCGCCATAAGCGTGCTTTTTGACCACGTTGCAACCTGGTCCGAAGTCTAGAAAAGGTGACAAAGTCACTCAAATTGGAAAATATTGTAAATAATGTATACAACCTGTAGAGAAATGATATCCAACACAGTAATTCCAAATTTAACTTCGGATGGTCAGAATTTACACTAAGATGGCGTGGATTCATTGGAGGTCTAATTGTACGTGTTTCCACGTACAGTGAAGCTAAAAAACTAAAGAAGCGACACCTAGCGGGTAGCAAGGGGAGGTAAGGGGCAAGAGTTATTGCCCTTTGTCTATATGACATAGACAGGAAAGATGAATTTTCGTCTTTTGGTAGGGCTGGATTCGCGAGGTAGCAGGCTACTATCCCTAAAGTAATGTGATCGGGGAACGTATTCAAAGGAGAAACAACTACATTATTGCAACAGACACCGCTCTGGCCGCCTAGTGGTGACAGCATCTGCCACGGAAGCGGGAGGTCATGGTTTCGATCCCCAGCCAAGTCATACCAAAAACTTACAAAGATAGTAATAACTGCTGCCTTGCTTGGCACTCAGCATTATGAGGCTAGTGTTAGGACTGGTCAGCCTGGTGTCAGGATAATGTGACTGGGTGAGACATGATGCTACATGTCTGCTGCATGATGCCCCAGTGCTAAACATCACTATAAACTGCCTCACTGCAGGCATCATAGCGATACGACAAACTTTTTTTTATAGCTACATTGAAAATCCTAATCAAACAAATAAATAAATATTACTGCAACACAAAACATCAATAAAATCATCCATTCTAGAGGAGTAACTTTTACAACATTTTACAAATATGGGGAGATTATACTGACGTAAGTTTTCATTTAAAATCGGCTACATACAGGGCATGTTTGAAAACTGCATGCCAATATGACTGTCTTAACAATATTTTCAGCATGGCCACCATGCTAGAGGACTGACAAGTTATGATTTTCAAAATCACTACCATGACCATCATGCTAGAAGACTGACTAGTTATGATTTTCAAAATCACTACCATGACCATCATGCTAGAGGACTGACTAGTTATGCTAGCGGATTGATTAACTTTGATTTTCAAATGGTTACCATGATCCTCATGCTAGAGGACTAAGATTTTCAAAATGGTTATCACGACCATCATGTGGGAAGACTAACTGTACACCATTTTTAAACTAGACATTTTAAGTCTTTTAGTCAAACTGACCATCCATATATGAGTCATGATAAGAGTTTCAATATAGCCACTTTGACTAGACATCCCAGGAATTCTTTAAGCACAGAAACCAATGTTAATATGCACATCCAGTGTTAATATGCGCATTAAGCTGGTCACCATGACAGCCATAATGGATGTCAGATTGGTACCATTTTCAATTTGGACCAACCAAACATCTCAAGAAGTCTTTTAGTGCAAGCTCCATTCTGAGATGACCATCTGCTCGGGGCTTGATGGAATTACATGATTTTCAAGAGCCGCTGTGCTGTTCATAAACAACATCAGAGTGACAATATTTTCATTTAGGATCGACCTGTCGCACCTTAACTTCTTGGAGGGGGGGGAACTGAAGAGGTTTTACATTTTTTCAAATGAAGATCATCATTTCTGTTGCATATTTCAGACTACCATGTATTTCAACCAATTAAATTAGACCATTCTGTGTGCTTCCACCAATACAAAGGCATTTGATATACTTCTTTGTGAAATAAGTCAATTCATGTGATTTTTTATTCGGTGTTCCACACAGGAAATCATGGTGCATTCAGATTGAAATAACTATATACCTATTTTGGACATCTCTTTGGCACTGTTTTCAGACAACTCTAGAGATGATAAATGCCTTAAATTCAGCTCCCTGAAATTAAAATAATAATAAAAATGAATTTAAAATATATCCTCCTTGGAATTGTTATGTATTTTTGATTTAATTTAACTCTGATTTACTTTGTTGATTAGTTTTTGAAATTTGCTTAATCCTATTACATGCTGTTGAAATGTAACTTTATTTACCAGATTTATCATTTTCCAGAAGTTAGTTCAGTTTAACATGACTGTTTTTCTTAAACAGTAATAATAGAAACTTTGTATCTAATGCTGACCTTGTTCCTGACCTTGATTCAGAATCAGTAAGAGTTGAAGTAAACAAGTTTTTTTTAAATAAATTGTTTTATTCATTCCAAGAGTAAAAATCATTGGTTTTAGTCAAGGCCATACTAGGATTATGTGATGTTAGGCATGTAAAAGGCTTCTATCTTGTTCTAGAAACATTATCACATGACCCTCATACAGGGAATCTGTTTTGCATCTTAAATTAGTGCATAACTGTTTTCTAAAGAGAATTTGGGGCAGTCAGGTTTTAAACCATTGATACTTGAAGGTGTTTGCTGCAACCAGTCTGTGTTGAATTTTTAATTTTTCTTCAAATTATTTAGATTCTAAGAGATTATTTTTCCCTGGAAATACTTGTGCTCTAAATTAATTCTTGGACAAGGACAGTTATCGAAATTTACACTCAAATATTATTTTCTGTGATTCAACAAAGAACTGTTGAGACCTCAGTACAACGCTGACCACAGCATACATCATCACCTTCCATTTTGGATTTCATCAGGATTCAAACTCAGTTTTATAAGGACTTTTTATTACTAAGACTTCTATTTTTTAATTCTTGGATTATTTTTGAATTTGATTCGTAGAACCAGAAGTTCCTTAATCTCATTATTACCTTTGTTTTTCAAGGGAAATAAATTATTTGTTAAATTTTAAAGCTTGTTGTCTTCACTTTTTTTCTTACATTTTGCATGAGCCTAAATGTAACAGAATAAACTATCAAACTTTTTTAAAAAAAGTATACGGCCAAGTTAAATAACCTTTGATATCAGGAAAGTATGGACAGCTCATGTACAGGTGTACTTTTTACTTTTATATGGCTTTTATCTGCCATAAAGCAATAGATAATTGGGCATCTAAATAATTTTTCAAAGTTCCTATAAGTTATACTTAGTGCTAAAGACATTAGAAATATCCAAAGTACAGTTTCTCCCCCAGAGATTTTAGGATAGTGAAACCAGCTAATAAAAACAAGCATCACTGGCCAGAAACATAATATATTGGGATTTTTCTGACTGTTGTTCAAGTCATTGTGTTGTCCCATCACCAGTAAAACTTTGGGACTTACAGAGTTAAAGTAACTTCTACTAATGTAGATTAAGTATCTTTTGACAAAAACAAGACACAGCACTTTATCACTTGGCTGTATCCACATTCACATATCCATTTATACAGAAGACACAGCACTTTATCACTTGGCTGTATCCACATTCACATATCCACTTTATATCTCACTTGGCTGTACCCATATACACACAAGACACAGCACTTTATCACTTGACTGTACCTACATACATGTACCCATATACACACAAGACAGCACTTTATTTATCACCTGACTGTACCTACATAAATGTACCCATATTCACACAAGACACAGCACTTTATTTATCACTTGGCTGTACCTACATAAATGTACCATATTCACACAAGACACAGCACTTTATTTATCACTTGGCTGTACCTACATAAATGTACCATATTCACACACCACACAGCACTTTATCACTTGGCTGTACCTACATACATGTATCCATATATACTATGTGTAGCTCATGCAAATCTTGTTATATTTCCCATTGCTGGATTCTCTATCAGTCTTGATTGGCCCAATGAATACTGCATCAATTCTTCTTACAAGAATGTTACAATCCTATATGTGGTAAGTACTAATGGGCACATAAACTAACTCATTTAGAAGCCATACTGAATATGTATGCAACCCAACTAGAATTCATTCTGAATATGTATGCAACCCAAATGGAAGCCATACTGAATATGTATGCAACCCAACTGGAATCCATACTGAATATGTATGCAACCCAACTAGAATTCATTCTGAATATGTATGCAACCCAACTGGAATCCATACTGAATATGTATGCAACCCAACTAGAATTCATTCTGAATATGTATGCAACCCAACTGGAAGCCATACTGAATATGTATGCAACCCAACTAGAATTCATTCTGAATATGTATGCAACCCAACTGGAAGCCATACTGAATATGTATGCAACCCAACTGGAAGCCTTACTGAATATGTATGCAACCCAACTAGAATTCATTCTGAATATGTATGCAACCCAACTGGAAGCCATACTGAATATGTATGCAACCCAACTAGAATTCATTCTGAATATGTATGCTACCCAACTGGAAGCCATACTGAATATGTATGCAACCCAACTGGAAGCCATACTGAATATGTATGCAACCCAACTGGAAGCCATACTGAATATGTATGCAACCCAACTGGAAGCCTTACTGAATATGTATGCAACCCAACTGGAAGCCATACTGAATATGTATGCAACCCAACTGGAAGCCATACTGAATATGTATGCAACCCAACTGGAATCCATACTGAATATGTATGCAACCCAACTGGAATCCATACTGAATATGTATGCAACCCAACTGGAATCCATACTGAATATGTATGCAACCCAACTAGAATTCATTCTGAATATGTATGCTACCCAACTGGAAGCCATACTGAATATGTATGCAACCCAACTGGAATCCATACTGAATATGTATGCAACCCAACTGGAATCCATACTGAATATGTATGCAACCCAACTAGAATTCATTCTGAATATGTATGCTACCCAACTGGAAGCCATACTGAATATGTATGCAACCCAACTAGAATCCGTATGCAACCCAACTAGAATCCATACTGAATATGTATGCAACCCAACTAGAATCCATACTGAATATGTATGCAACATATACAGCTTTAAAGACCCTAAAGGTGGCCATAACACTTACACAGTGCTACTCTGAACAGGCAGCTCAACCCTGAAGAGTGCCACAAAAGTTACTGAATTGCTGTAGAGTGTTCCAACAAATGGCGAAATGACTAAATAATTACAAAAGAACATTATAACTACAGACTGCTGGGCCTTGAAGATGGCCACATTAGTTACATAATGAGGGGAGACATCTACAGCCTTTGAAGACCTGAGGAAAGAGTCAAAACTTATATAATTATCATACATATGGGAAAAGCTCATAAACTTACATAATGCTACTCTGGGTGGGGACTGCTACTGCCTGTGCAGCCCACTTTGCTATTAGGAAAGCCCTGAAGAGGTTTATTGACATAGGAAGAAGGTCAACTTCAAGCTTCCTCAACTGCATATTCTGAAATATAAAACATGTGAAATGATTAATTCCCAGGTAATTATTCAGAACACAAGTGAAAAGAGTTTATAGTTTTGATTTACAAGCATCTCAGTTCTCATAACACTGCCTACTCTGACCTTCCAGCCATACCAAGACCCTAACAGCAAAGCAGTTAATTTTTTTTCTTCATCTCTGACCAGTTTTCAGTAAGGTGAAACAAAGTATCATGTAATATGTTGCAAAGTTGCAAATACATGCATTCAAATATTTCATAAGTAATATTTGAGACAGAAACAGCAATGGTAAACATTAGGGTAAAGTCAAAAGAGTTTTTGAACAAGCTGAAAAAATTGTCATGGATAAAACTTTTTCTAATATTAATCAGGTCCTTTTCAGTCAAATTCAAGGATTTGATTTTAAGTCTCACTAATTATAAAGCTGCAAACCAAACTTAGTTCAAATCCAACAATTTCCAGTAAAGCAGACTTACAGAAATGAAATTGTTGCCATTTTGATTAGCAGATATGGACTTGATTATTTTAGAGCTCTGCCCAAACTAAGGTTTAAAAAATGAATTTACGGCTGGTTTTAAAATTAGGGTAAACACACATACATGGACGTACACACACATACATATACAGTAGTCCCCCTCTCGAACGCCCCACCCCTGACCTGCCACGACCCGCTTCTTACGGCCAGAATCCCTTGGCACTGATGAGTTTGTATTCAAAAGTATCCCTCAAGATCAACCACCCTCTAATGCGACCAGCATTTTAGTACAAAAAAATGAAAAATGTCCCCCTCATGAACGGCCACTTTTGTTTCTTCAAATGTATCCAGAACCAAATACTAATTCAAATCTTGATGTAAGGTAAGCAATTTTGATTATCTCTATCGTAGATACACGTCTCCAAGTGTCAAGTCGCCATTAAAAGTGTCGACTAAAGATTTATAGTATATCATTATCTGTAAAAGTCGATGTTTACAGGAAATGGGCTCAATAATGTTATGATAGAGTTTGGGGTTTAACACCTATGATGAGTTCATCTCTTTAATGATTATAACCAGACGTAATTGTTATAATCATAACCACAGGGGCTTGTTACAAAGCAAATTAGGAGTATCTGTCCATGAATCGGGTCTAACCTGTAACAATATAGGTATATTGGTATATTGTTACAGGTTAGACCCGATTCATGGACGCATACTCCTAATTTGCTTTGTAACAAGCCCCTGTGATCATAACAGGGTCAGCATAGGCTAAAAATAGATTTTGTACATTGGCACACACAGAGAACCTTAAAAAAAAAACAGGGTACCAGACAAAGACCGGAAAAATCATGTGACCACACTATATGGCTTCCTTTTACGAAGACTGTATTTCGTACACTCGAAACAAGTTTTGCCTGCATAATTAAATCGCATACAGTCAGCAACAACCGAATAAATCATTAGCAAACATTAAAATGTCATCATGTTAATGGATACATTATTTTGGAAGAAAGTCGAATTTGAATAAACAAAGTCATAACCGATAAGAAAGTTATTCAGCAGCAGTGCGAAAATGGAGCAAATGGAAACATAATTATGTATGTACCAAGATGTAAATGACCTTTTTGAATCCATTTACAATGTGCATGACGGGGCCCCAAGTGGCCGAGTGGTCTAATGCGCTCTCCGTTACGGATCACTGCCATCTCACCTCTGTCTGCGCGAGTTCGAGTCTCAGATTCGGCTAATGTAGTTATGTGAGAAAGCTTGCCAGTAGCTTCTCGTGGGTCGGTGGTTCTTTCCGGGGTTTCTCCCGGGTTCTTCCTCCACCAATAATACTGGCCGCCATGTATAGCCTATCGTGTGCTGAAAAATGGCGTTAAACCCTAAAACAACAACAACAATGTGCATGACAACAATACCTGCTCACATATCTCACTTAAGCCAAGAATGAAAAAATAGTAACGTATATTCAGTTGAAATAAATTTGTTTTCTTACTACGTACATTACATATACATGTACTTCTCATAATAAATTTAGCCCACTCCCCCCCCCCTCTGGAACGGCCACCTGTCTTATGAGCCCACTTTTCTAGTGCAGCAGTGGTTCCAAACTTCCAAGTATTGGGCAAAGAATTGTGCAAAACCAGCTTAATTAGTTGCAAGAATCATTTCAGTGTTGTTTTAAAAATCGTCTTTTTTTTCATGTATTTTTTAAAAATCTCTTTTTTTAAACATGTGAGGAAAAAAGCGATGGTTGGCAATGAGAAACCAACATGATCAGGCAATCGAAAACACAATTTGTGTGGCCTAATGATTCTACTGAAGTTGAATCAGTGTACAAACTCTGAGCCAAGTTTGTACTTAAATCTTAGTTCTTTGAAAGAAGGACAAGATTTTCCATTTTTGAACTAATCTAAGCAAGAATTTAAAGAAAAACAAAAATTACACACACCCTTTCTTTTAGCCTCAGCACAAGCATCTGTAGTAGAATGAGGTCCCTTAGAACATGACAGCGTGTCTCTGCAAATTGACGCACACTACACGACACCACTCCTGTTCCTGTTGCACTGGTAAACAAGCAATTGTAGGCCATATCCTGGGGATCTGATGCTGCAAACAAAACCATACCTCTCTTTATCAACTATAGATGAGATCAATCTGTTCAAATGACTGTTCAAACAAGAAAAAAAGCTTAAACTTGAAATATATTCCTAAGGGCACAAATGCCTAGCCACTGAGACCTCAACACAAAATATAATAAAACAACTTGACCAATGGACAATGGTAACATATGTCCCTATACATTTGTGGCAATTCTATGTCCCTATACATTTGTGGCAATATTTATGTCAAGTTGCAATGTAAACTTTAATATCAGTTAAAGCTATTCCATCTGAATAAACAAGGTACCCAGGAAAGGCACTTAAAAAAAAATATACTAAGGTACTCAGATTACCCCCAGAGTTTGCATGAAAATGATACAAATTTCTAAATGCTTCTATGGGTAACTATTCAATATAAAATGTGCCTTCCATGTGTCCCATTTATAGTTTACTGGAACAGCCCTTACCTGTTTCATTACATAATAATCATGTGAAACTGCAATGAAACTTTCATGTGAGCTGCCTGATATAGACACAAACAAAACAGCAAACTTGCAATCACTGAACCACTTATACTTAAAAAACTTCGAAATAGTAAAGAATTTTTAAAAATTTCTATATTTTTCCTAACACTTAATAATGTTATCTCCCATTAAAGTTTAATTTGGAAATTTAGTAAAACCTGCATAATCACAAAGAGTGAGAACATTTTTGATTTTTGCACAAACAAACAATAAACAAAAAGACAAAGTCAGCCATTGCTTTCATTTTAAGGAAGCCCCTCAATGTTTGGTAAATTTGTGTTGTACACATTAAGATGCATGCACATACCAAGTAATATGACGAACCAGCTATATCTGAGAAACAAACTACATAAAAGTGTTTAATACTAAGATCAATATAGGCTGAACAGACAGACAAGTACACATACACCGATGATTACTATGCTGTACTTCTGCCAAAGTGAACTTGACATATTAATTTAAATGTTCTAAAGTGCAATTGAGGGAAAGGCCTAACTCAAAGTTTTATCTGTGTTGTAGTAATGTATTTTGTCAGGATTAAATGCTTCTGTAGCACTATATTTGTACAAATTGGGATGATAATAAATAATTTTTTAAGTGTTTCCCATGGTTATTGGAATGTACAGTCCAGGCTAACAAAGAAATGTCTGATGCCAGTCACAGAAACAGAGAAAGTAATACCTTGATCCATGTCGAGTTCATCATCAGGTGCATGTGTAAGGTCCAGCTCTCTCAACACTACATCTATAGCCTGGGGAAAACTATGAACCAAATCCATTGACTGTAGAATAGGATTGTCTGCAAACCTGATTGATGAGAGGGATAAAAAAAATGTAGTAAAAAACAAAATTGTGTTGTGTAAAACAATTATTAGATTGCTCTGCACACCAAAAGGTTGAATAAGAAACATTTAATTTTTTTTTATAAAAATGGCTACAACAATCTGGAAATCTATTAAATTGGGACATGCATATAAACTGTTATTTATCAATCCCTATGTCTAACCATCTGCATTTTCTTTCTTCTATCCATGCAAACAAAGGTGTTATTTAAAATGCTGCATACACTATAGTGAAACCAATAGTTGTTGTTGCTGTAGGGTTTAATGCCATTTTTCAGCACACAATAAGCTATACAAGGCGGACAGTATTAATGGTAGAGGAAGAACTCTGAAAATTACCCCAAAAGAACCATCGACACACGAGAAGCTACTGGCAAGCTTTTTCACATAAATTTCCAGGATGAAATTAATTTTTTCAAGGCTCACATATGACCATTATTGAATGGAATTAAAATACATTTTAGATTATGTTACGTGCTTAGGCTCGAATAAACAGTAACATAGAAAGAGTGAAAATAACAAACCTGTAAAAACTTAATAAACAATTTATTGAGCACAAATATTTTCCAGAAAAGAAAAATAAACTTATGGTTTTAAGAATCAATTCAAAAATTAATCCAAAAAATAATTCAAAATATAATCCACTAGTGAAATTGCAAAAGTCCTGGTAATAAAATGTCCTAGTAATTCCCAGTTCGAATCTTGGTGAAGCATCCAAGATGGAAGACGATGTCACATGATGAAGTCAGTTCTGGTGTTGTGAAATTCAATGAGCACAATTATTTTCCAGATATATAACAAAATAAATCCTCTTGATCCAAACGAATTGAAATAATTTCCAGTACAAGGTAACAACTCAAAACAATAAAACTTAATATTCTAAAAGCCCAACTTCTACTAAATAGCTCGCTCCAAAACATAATATATATATATACCTGTTTTTACGTAAACAAGGAAGGGGTCACATGATCTTCTAGAATCTTTAGAACAAATTTACGTTCAAAAAATCTCGTGCACACCGTATGACCCAACTAAAAATAGAAAGATGTTTATAACAAAGCTCCATATGTCCTTGCAATCAACCAATCATTTTAAAAGCTTGTTTACAACTCTGAAGCCAGGTCAGAAAAAGAGGTCAATATCTGGTGTTTATTTGTAAAGTACAAGTCATCCCACTTTTTAAAAAAAATATCTCCCAATGAATGAATCTTAAACTTAAAATGCCAAATTTGAATCTGACAAACAAACAATTAAAATAAAAATAAATTACTTAAATATACGTAACACCTTCCCCCATAAAATAAAAAGAAAGGTTTATACGATAAAACTTTCCTTTTACCACAAACCAATTTACACCTGAGGTTAAAAGAACTCGTATAAATTACACAGTATATATGATATAATATATTGTTATACACAGGAAAGAGCATCTGCTATTAAATTATCTTCTCCCTTGACGTGCCGGATGTCAAGATTATATTCCTGCAATAACAAACTCCACCTTAGGAATCTATTAGTTTAACTTGTCCATGTCCCACAATATATCCTAAGAAAGTTATACTAGCACAGCAGAACTCACTTTTAGATAAATTAACTGTCAAACATGCATCAGTCTCTCAAAGAATTTTCGAATTGTTGCTAGATGTTCTATCCAGGTGTCGTTGTAGATGATGACATCATCTATATAGGCATCACAATTTTCTAGACCAGAGGTGATCATATTCATGAGACACTGAAATGTACTTGGTGACCCTTTCAACCCGAATGGCATTACTTTATATTGGTAAAGTCCATCTGGAGTCACAAATGCCGAGATTTCCTTTGCTCTTTCCGTTAGTGGAATCTGAAAAAATCCTTTCAGAAGGTCAAATTTGGTGACATACTTGGCATTCCCAATTTTATCAATACAATCGTCAATTCTTGGTAATGGGAATGAATCTGTTTTTGTCACACTGTTCACCTTCCTATAATCAGTGCACATACGGAAAGTTTTACTTGGTTTTGGAACAAGTATGCATGGTGAATTCCAATCACTTTTACTGGGCTCGATAAAATCATTCTCCAGCAAATATTGAATTTCCTTTTTTAAGTATTCCTGTTTGAGTGGATTCATCCTGTATGGATGTTGTTTGACAGGTTTGGAATTTACAATTTCAACGTCATGAAAAATGTTTGTTTGTTTGTAGGAACATCTGGAAATAAGTGCTCATATTCAAATAATAACTGTTTCAGTTCATTTCTTTCTTGCACTTGCAAATGTGAAAGTATCTGGTCTAGATCTTTCATAATTTCTGAATTACAAAGATTCATCATTTCAATATCAGTAGAATCTGATGATATTCCTTCACTGAGTGGGACAGGTACAACTAAATTAATTACATGTTTAACATGGCTATCTATTTCTATATGCTCTTTTAGCATGTTTATATGGCAGAGTTTTTTTTTTGTTTGCACCTCCCTGGAGTATTTATGATGTAATTTACGTCATTAATTTTCCTGTCAACTGTGTAGGGACCATAATATTTGGCCTGAAGAGGATTTTGTGGCATTGGTAAGAGAGCCAGGACTCGAACACCAGGCTGAAAACTCATTTTTCTTGATTTCATTTTAGATTGAGCAGAGTGCAGATTTGCTCTTGCAACCTCATAAGCCTTTGACAACTTGTATCTAAAATCGGAAACATAATCAAGAAGATTGATCTCAGTATCTTCATTAGAGAGAAGTTTCTCTTTCAATAACTTCAATGGTCCATGCACAGTGTGTCCAAAAACCAGTTCAAAGGGACTGAAGCCTAAAGATTCTTGAACTGATTCTCTAACAGCAAACAATAGTAAATGAATGCCTTCATCCCAATCTTTATCCATATCAAAACAATATGATCAGATCATATTTTTCAAAGTCTGATGGAATCTTTCTAATGCCTCTTGGCTCTCAGGGTGATAGGCAGAAGATTTGAATTGCTATTGAATGCCCAATTCATACATAACTTGTTGGAAAATTCCAGACATGAAGTCTGAACCTTGATCAGACTGAACAGATTTGGGAAGGCCATACTGAGTAAAAAACTTTATCAAAGCTTTTACTATTGTTTTAGATTTTATATTCTTCAACGGAATTGCCACATAATGGTCAACAGGTATTGGTTACCTGACTTGGTCTTGGTTAAGGGACCTACGTATCTACCATAATTCTACTAAATGGTTCGTCAAAGGCAGAAATAGGTTGTAGATGAGCCTTAGGTATCTTCTGATTGGGTTTTCCTATCATTTGACAAGTATGACAAGATCTACAGTATTTGGCAACATCACTTTTGATTTTTGGCCAATAGAAGTGAGTCAAGATCTTGTGATAAATTTTATTAATCCCTAAATGAGCAGCCAAAAGAGTTTCATGGGCCAGATTAAGTATTTTCTGTCTGTAAGGTTTTGGAACAAATATTTGATAGTTCACTGACCACTCATCACCAGCAGGTACCTCGGGAGGTCTTCATTTTCTCATAAGAATTCCATTTTTAATAAAATAACAGACAGGAACTTCAGTGGCTTCAGTCTCACTTATGGCCCTTTGAAACAAACAGGAGATCTCAGGATCTTTTTCCTGTTCGACGACAAGTGACTGTCGTTTATCACCCTGATTAGAATAAAGAGAATGAGTTGTTAAAAGAGGATCACTATGATCAATACCTTCTGATTGATCCAAATAAGGAGTAAAAGTGACCTCATCAAAAGCCTGACCTATACACGCATCAGCTAAAGGAATACTGCCTTCATCAACATCATTCTCAAGAGCTTTCTTTGCCATAGCTCTGGTAACTGCAAAAGCTTGAAATATATCAGGGAATTCATTTTCAATTGGATCAACTTTCTGATCCAAATCAGGCTTGTCAGTTACAAGTGGATTAACCACAACCTTGTCTCCAGCTAAGTCGTTGCCTAGCAATAAATGAATGCCCTCAACGGGTAAAACCGAGACTGTTCCGACTGTCACAGGTCCTGACACTAAATTTGATGACATATTTACACAATGGACAGGAACATTAACAAAGCCGCACTCTACTCCCTGAATAAGAACACTTTCATTAGAAGAACACTTCTCAGAAAAAGGCAATGTACCTGACAATAAAAGACTCTGAGAAGCTCCTGTGTCCCTTAAAATTTTAATAGGGGTGGGATTGGCTGAATCACCCACGAGTGATATAGAACCCTTCTCTGAAGTTTGATTTTTGAAAGTTGTGCTAGTTTGAGTTTTAAAAGGGCTGGTATTAAGCTGAAATACATTTCTGCCAGAAGTCTATTGAGTAGAAGTCTTGTTAACAAAAGGAACTTTATGTGTCAAAGAATATTCGTCAGCAGCTCGAGGAGCATTCTCCAAGGTTCTCTAAAATATGCATTTTCTAAATAAAGTTGTTTCTCTTTTATGACTCAAAAAATTTAAGTCAAAACTGATAATCATTTACACACCCAAAAACTGTATCACACGAAACAAGTTTCCATATAATTTGGTATGGAAGTCAACGTGCAGAATAAAATTTCTAACTTTACTTTGCTACTATGCTTTATGTCACTATGTGGAAACATAATAGCGTGTGTGTGTGTGTTATACAAATTAAGCATTTACTATGACAATATGAAAAAAATAAAAGCAAAGTATTATAATCTTATCTTGTAATGAAAAAGTTAACCCTGAATGTTTTCTGTACCAATATAATCCAATATTTTTCAAACAAGCAAACTTCCTTAAAATGATTTGATTAAAACCTATTATAAACATTTACAAAAGGGTAGATTAATATTTTGACTAGGGACCTTCAAAACTATGTGTTTCTGTAAAATCAACTTATCTTCTTGTAATTCAATAAACCAGTCCCCACACCTGTATTGTTACAGGGGCTCATATAGTTTTTTAATATATAATACAAGAGACAACAATTTCCATTTCTTTTGCATCCTATTTTATATCGGAAACCAATACTTAAACTACATGCCACTGTGCAATAGTTTTGCACAAAAGTTCAGCTCATAGATTCGACATTTTGGACAAAAAAATTGGGTTTATAATGAACAGCTGCCTGTTTTCTAATCTGGGCTTTCTTCGAATACTCCACCCCATGTTTCACATTTCAACATTTTGGTAAGATTGTCTGGTCAGAACAATTGCATATTGAAAATTTAGAATTTGCTGCCAATGTTCAGTAGTGGCATATGGCAGTTGCTTACCAGTGTGCCAAGAAATTTAAAATGTTAAACCTGCATGAAATAAAATAGAAAATGATTTACTTTCTCACAAATGGCAAGTATTATAATCGTTGTCTTTAATCTGCTGACAGACCTGATGAAACTACAGCATGGGCAAAAATTGGCCAGTTGCATTACTAGTCACATGACTTTAAAAATCTCAAACAGCTACATCAGAAATCCAATAGCCATAATATATCAACAAAAAACCACATTTTGTTGTATAAAATTCAAAGACTCTAAATAAAAGTCTGATACATAATGTAAAAACCAGAAAGAACAAAAAATAATTAAACATATTTATTTCAAGAACAACAACCATAAACCAGTCGTTATCACAGAAATCTGGCCAGTCAGATTCATCAAGCTGAGAGCACATCAACGTGGTTGTCCATGGAATATATAGAGGGAATTTGTGTGTTTTCCTTCTTTTTTGTGTAATTTCATGAAAGCCAAAGTTCTGTCTTGTCTTACAGAAGATTAACAACATAAAGATTTTAATACTCTCAATTTCTAGGAAATAAACAATTTTCATATCAATTTCATGCAGGTATGACTCAATTTAACAAAGAATTTAACAATGGCAATATGGTAAGTAGATAAGCTTTTCCCCCACCACATTGGCCTCTTATGATGCTAGAATGATTTTCATACTTTCCATGTAAGGAAAAATACGGATATTCAAGCTATCTGTGGAAAAAAATCTGCTAGACTAATTTAATGCTCTGAGCGTTTGGACTGACTCAACAAATTTGTTTATGGCAAGCATCCAAACAAAGCAGGCCATTTTGGCGCCGGCCGTTTCGGCATGGGCCGGTTTGCAGCCGGCCACTTTGGCGCCGAGCAGCTGTTATTCCTGTTGAGAGGTAACCTTACATTAGTGGAGCAGGTAAAGACAACATTTTTTAGCTCAGCGATCAAAGAGATGTAGTGTGCAAGTGAAATATAAAGTGAAAAATAAAATTAAAATTATTCCAATGATCAGCCTGTGTGTTATTAAAATAACTTTAATTAAAACTATGTTATGTTCATTCATCAGAAGAATGAATTGGCCGTCATCTGCAGCTTTGTGAAGACGGGCTTTACATTCATTTTTCAACTCACATCGGCAAAATTTTTTAAGCTTATCAGCACTGTATTTATAAAAGACGTATTGATATCCATCGTGCACATACTTTTCTTGACAACGCTTCGATTTCATAACGCTCATTTCCGAAAAAACTTTTACATTAATACATTTGACAGCACACTTAAATAAACAAACAACTATATAGAAGTGGGCTTGAGCCTGAATGGATAAATCGTTAATCCTTTGCGTGGACTTCTTTTACCTTATCATTGCTTTCGTTTTCAAATATGACTAACATGTTAGACATCAAAAGGTTAAATTGTTAATACTTAAGTGGTCTTGACTCGCAGGACAATATACCAAAAGAGTCAACTATCTTAAGCGTCATGCTTATAATGTTATTTCTTAATCCTTTTGTAAATGCCTACATGGCCTCTAATTATCTTAAGGATAATGTGTAATCTTTTGATGTTAATTCTTTTGTCGGTGCCAAAAACAGCCCATGCCAAAACGGTTGCGCCAAACCGGCGGCACCAAAACATCACAGACCGAAATCCAAACGATCCATTCTGGTCAAAACTAGAACTTAAGATCAGTTCAGTTATGACACAACTATGTAACTGTTTCGGGCGTCAAGTGATGGCGGGAAATTCTCAGGTTTTCTCTGACTTTCATCAACATTTTCAAAATTCAAGGACTTTTCACAGTCAGGGAAAAAGAAATCTCTCCTGACGTTTTAATGATGGCATGGGAACCTTGACCTTGGTATATTATCATTTAACTTGAATTCATTGTGATGCACTAATTCACCTGTTCACACAGTGAACATTAGGCATCATACTTTAACAATATTAAGTGTGATTCCCTGAATTATCTGTTCATGCAGCAAATATTGGGTATTACAGCTTACTCTGTGTTCAGGATGATGCTTTCAATTATCTGTTCACATAGTGGGTTCAATGTGTCGTTACTGAATGCCTCCTGTTCCAGTTGCTGAGCCATATCATCAGAAACCTCCAAAGATATCATCTGTACAATGCTCCATATTTGTGATAAATCATGATTAAGACTGGGATCTATAGTACATGAAGAAAAAAAATGTACAAATATAAAACAAAAACAAGTTTTACAAATTTGAAAGCTCCAATATTTCCATATACTATTTAATATTTTATTAGACTACAGGTGATGTGAACCCTTTAATCATGAAAATCTTTAATCACCAGCCCAAAAATCTAATATGTAACTAAACTCTCTCATTTTCAAGATAAAAATCTGTAATCATCAAGACACTTAGATAAAAAAGAAAACTTTTTTTTTTACTATTTTTTTGGGCTGGGTGGGCTAGGCTGGGCTGGATTAGGGATGAGGGGTACAGTAAGTTTGAATTATGTAATTTATAACAGCTACTATTGGACTTTTTGCAGGATATCAAGTCTCCAGTCTTAGCTAAATATTTCCTCCTATTAGCAGCTGACAAAAAATTTAAAAGAACATGATTTCAGTCTGATTTCCAAGCCACGGGTGGCAACCTATGGAATAGTCATCTTTTGCTTGGACAGGGCACCAGAATGGGGAGAGAATCTTTATAGCAGTTTGTAGCAGGTAAATATTTCATAACTGAAATTAGTTTTACCCACAAAAATAAAATATATTTTAACTGCAGTAATGTTCACCTGTTACAATTGCATTGCTGAACCTATCACTCTGCACTGAAGATAACTAAGGATACATTACTTTGTAATTATATCTGGCTTACAAGAAAGGCAAATATATCAAATCAGAATTTTTATTACATCAAATATAGTGTACATTAAAACACAAAATATAAAAATACAAGGTATATGCATCTAGAGGAAACAGAATAGGGAATAGTTTTCCTAATTAATGTACATAAAACAAAATAGGGAATAACTGTCCTATTTAATGTACATTAAACAGAAAAGGAATTAGTCTTCCTAATTAATGTACACAAAAACAAAACGGAATAGTTTTCTAGTTAATGTACAGGAAAAAGAATAGGGAATAGTCTTCCTAATTACAGGAAACAGAATAGGGAATAGTTTTCCTAATTACAGGAAACAGAATAGGGAATAGTTTTCCTAATTAATGTACAAAAGATCAAAATAATGATATCACAATAAAATGAGAGGAAACAGAAGCACATAACCTTGCTTAATTGGGAAACATGACGAGTACAATGGGAGGCACAAATATCAAGATCAGGATATAGAAAGTCAGAGATGCTTTTGTTCACTAAAAAAAAAAGAGTTGTGAAACATACAAAATCAAAATTACAACCAAGCTATATATATATATATATATATATATATATATATATATATATATATATATATATATATATATATATATATATATATATATATATATATTTAACTGTAACATCAATGCAGTGCTGCAGTATGGTTCAGAAACATGAGGATACATGAAGAGGTTGATAGGAAAGGCACAAAGTTTCACTAGCAGATGTCTCGGGAAATACTTGGCAAATGGTTGCCTGAGACAATCAGCAATGAAACACTCTTGAAAAGAACAATCCAGGAAGAGATGCAAGTCCAGAATTACAAGCAAAAATAGACACTGGTAGGACACAAAATTAGAAAACTGATAAGCAACATCATGAGACATTATTTGATATGGAACCCTTATAGTAAAAGGAACAGAGAAAAGCCCCAAAATACTTGGTCCCGAGAACTGAATCAGGAGATGGAGGGATATACAACTGGGGTGAGGCAGAGAAATTGGCAAAAAAGACTGTGAAATGGATAGGAGACATCAGTGGCCCATGCCAAGCATGGAGTTGAAAGGCTTACAATATATTTTTTAAAAATAATAACCACAGCAACCAGTGTCAAGGTGAAATCATGAGAAATGTTGCGGAGTTTGATGCACAAGATCTGCTAAAAGAATGAAACATATCAGAAGGGCAGTATGCTTACCCTCAATTTGTTGGTAAAGAAGGCTTCCAGGATCCACATTTCTGATATCTCCAAAATAAAGTTGCTCAATAGCATCACAAGGCCTGAGGAAAGTTAAGCAGCCCTGCCAGAAAAATGCATACTGTATAATTACTTTAAGTTATAATTCATGGAATGCAAGATAACAGGGGCAAACCAAACTTCAAATTTAAAGCTGCAATTCTGAAACATAGGTCACAAATACCCGCCTTCTGCAATTAGGTTATGGTGATTATCATGATACATCCCCTTACCAAGTTTCATGATCCAATCAAGGGTGATATGCAAACAGCATGTCCAAAATTTGACTGGTCATGAGCCAAACAAAAACTGATTCAAAGCTAGTAAAAGATGAAATATTGATCGTTGCTATCTGCATTTGTTTTAAGAGTGATAACAACAAAGATACATATATATTATATTTGCCAAACAAAACCTCAAAATTTAACCAAGGTCACTGAAGTATGAAATATTGGTCACCATGACCAACTATTGGCAACACAATAACATGCAAATGCACCCATAAAGTTTCAAATTTCTAGGCATAATGATAGGTATACTGGGAGCAAAACATCCATTTGGTCTGGATGCTACAACTCTACTTAAGCTAATAAAATCACAATTTATTTTAAGTGTGTAATTTGGAAATTTAATGTAGCTTTAAAAAAAAATCAGCCATACTGCAACAATGTCTGCAGTGTGGCAATTTAGAGCACTGGGGAATCATGCCACAGACATGTAACATCAATGTCCTACCCAATCACATTATTCTGACACCAGAGGACAACCAGTCCTAGTGAGGCAGCTGTTAGTACCATTTTTATAAATCTTTGGTATGACTCAGCCAAGGCTCAAACCTGCATTCAAGGAGTCGGCTCTGACCACGTAGGCCACCAGAGTGGTCCTTTTATTGTAAAGGTGATGAACTAACAAAGATGGATAATTATCAATTAAACATGAAATAAGAGTCACAGTTACCTAGTTACGTGACAAGGGCTGATTATTTGTAAAGATGCATTCCATTACCAAATTTCATTATTCAAGATAACACAATAAAAGAGTGTAAAAAAGCGAAGCGAAATGAAAAACTAAACAAGAATGTACAAAGTTGAGCATCTTAACCCTATCACCAGTGGGTAGATGCTAAGAAACCCACTCCAAACAGTTGCCTAGGACTAAGGTAGAAAGAATGTTTGAAATACAATGAGGCTGTGTCTGCTTTTATATGTGCAGATGTCAATGAAAGCAGGACCACCATTATTTAAAGAACTGCAGAAGCAGAAGTTAAATGCTACTTTTGGATTTTACACCAAAAATAACTTTTTAAAAGATCATCTCTAGCCAATGGTGAATTTAAATCAAATGAAGTTTGATTATTTAAAATGGGAATACGAATAGTATCAATGAAATGTCTCAAACAATATATCCCATTCTAACATACTCCTCAGCGAGTTACCTCCCCTACAGGTACATGGCCATCACTACAACAATGGTATAAAGTAAAATCCCATCAGCAGATACAGTAAGTTACTTTATTTTCATAGGTATCAAACTTACTGGTTTGGGTACAAATATATGGCGGCACCTAATTTATAGATCTATCAATTACAAAAAAAGAGATGCATATGTCTCTGTATAACTTGACTAGTACAAAGAAGCTCATTTCCATGTGTGAGAAAACAGTTCACACTGCAGTAATGAAGTTGAGAAATTAAGTTATTCATTGCTCACTTCTTTTTCTCATTTTGAGCTAACACATTTAATATCACTATTATAATCTTAAGTAATTAGTAAGTAATTAAGTAATTAGTAAGTAATTAAGTAATTAGTAAGTAATTAAGTAATTAGGCTCTTAGGTGTTTATTAGGCCCACTATAAAAGCATCAAGTTCTCAACTATTAGGGATTAGGCTGAATGACCGTAAACCTGACAAGCTTGCCAACACCATCACATGGCAACACCATATGTCTGGATGACATTGACCTTGTAATTTAAAACTGAAACCTTAATATTTGGGTGAATGATCTACACACTTGACTGAGTAGCACTTTGGAGACTTTATTGAAATGGGTTTTGCAAAAGCAGGACTAATCAATAAGACTGATAGGAAGCAGTTAGTCCTGCAAACATGTATTAGTAAATGGGACTAAATAAAGGCCAGACAATGTGTATATCTGCTTTTATTACTATTATCGTGCATCAGGTCAAGTCATTACACTCTTAGCAGAGGTTTCATGAAATTTGCTTTTGCATTAAATTGTAATCAGTTTCAATGATCTTATCATGAATTTACTTATTATCCAATTATTTTTCACAATCAGAGTATTATAGATAGCCATGATATTAAAATAAAAAATAAAAACTGTTGATGTTTTTCCAATGCATATGGAGAGGAATAGAATGTTGGCTTGGTTGATATATCCTTATGACTTGAAATTCTTGTTCTGGCTCGCCTACAAAACCATAAAAATTGGAACCCCATTAATTTAGAGTGTTTCACAGTAACTATTTTCTTTTCATGCTCAGATTGTATTTCATTAAGACTATTTAATGTCACCTGTTTTCTAACCCAACTTTTTCACAGAATATGAAGACATTCTGATCTGCAGCCACACAAGGCAGTGAAATAAAATATTTCTTTATCTTCTTCAGAACTTGAAATTAATAATCAATAAGTTGTAGGGGGAAAATAAAACATTTGTAATTTGTGGGTTCAATCCTACAACTCAAGTGAACAGTTTAAACAGGAAATGGTACTCATAATTGGTTTGCTTTTCAGATTCGAATATCGTTTTTCAATACATGACACATGGCAACCAGTATATTTGGTAGGGGAATATCCAAGAACAACTACTCCATAGGAAACTACTGGCAAGCTTTCTCACATACTCATACTTGTCAAGCCAACAAACACTTCAACTCATGCTCTCTGAGGAAAGAGGAATGAGTGAGCTGTAATGGTGGTGAGATGAATGAATGAGCTATAAAGGTGAGAGTAACAGGCCACTTGGCCACCTGGGGTACTAGATACATATATTTGGAAGCGTAAATGTTCAATAATGCTTCAAAGAGTATTTATCATTTATATTTTAAAAAAATGAGAAAAAATACCATAATTTAATCTTGCAGAGATGTTATTGTTAATAAAATATCAAGTTACAATCATGTCTTCACATTTGCTATCACACTGTTTATTACAATGATTTAGCATAGATAACATGATCACAGACAACTGAGAAAAAAAAAAAAACATTTTACCTTTCTGATTAAGGCAATCATCCCTGTGGAGCTGTCAGAAAACACACCTTTCAGCTTGAAACTCACCTGAAGGAGAAGACCGTGGATTAATAATATATATTCAAGACTTGATTATCTGACCCTGTTCATCCAGCAATTGCTGTCTATTACTCAAGAAGCAGACTTCTGTCAGCATGTTGAGCTCACCCCTAACTGAGAACCCAAGACAAATATTAATGACATAAAACCATTTTGTTTCTCCAACTGATCATGTTAAAAAATTGTAATGGAATTTATGTATTTTCCAGCAACAAAACGTCCCTCAGGATACCTAAAGCAGGATGCTTGAATTATTTCCATTTAATTCTGTATTTAAGTGCTGGATAATTGCAATCAATAAGAGGCCACACTATTCCTAATGTAACACTAATTCTCATGTAACAACTACTCAGCATCTGGTTATGTAATACAGTCCATACTACCAGTCCCTTGGAGAGAACCCCTAAAAATCAACACTTGTAAATGTTCCTCTTTTCTCAACACCAACATGTGGTAGCAGTATCTTTCTTCTTTGGCTTGATACATTTAAGGCCTATGATGTAATATCTCTCCACCTGATTGGTATGCTAAACAAATGGGCACTTGCTGAAGAACAATTTATTTGAAATCAATGAACACAATACATTGTATTTCACTTTTGCAACAAGCTATTATGTACTCACTGTATCTGACATACAAAATGTTTGTCACAGAATTAGGCAAAAAATACCTTGGTTATGCCTTAGAACTATTTGACTGTTTTTCAATGTACATGCGTTAAAACAAATCTAGGGTGAATAAGTGTTTTTCCAGGTAAGCGACGGAACTAACATGCATCTCACCGGAAATTATTTGTGACAAGGGACATTATAATCATGATATGCACAGTATTTTACCTTGAATATTAATCCCTCTACTATGGATTTAAGATCAATTTATAACTGACACACTGGTCATTTTGGATCTCGTCAAGGACTGCATGCTCTCCATTGTGTTCTTCAACCATAGGGGTGAGTTTTAAATTTATATTTCATCTGATATGCGAAGCTTATTGAGTTTGTAATGTCATATCATGTAATGATTCATTTATTACAACGCAGATTTGAAACATGAACTTTGAATTACAAGTTGCTATTAGTGTTTAATGTATTAGCATATATCTAGATTCTGTTTTAACCCTTTATTACCAGTTTGGTTTGAGCTATCCAGACCTGTCAATATGTATGTACATATGTCTGTACATGTGGTGGAGCCACGAATGTAGATGTAGTTAATTCAAGGATGCTGTATACAGTCTGTAGGTGTTTATACGTACGACGACTGTACATGTGGTGGATCCGTGAAGGGTGCGAGCAGCTGATACAAGTGTGGGCCAACCCAAGGACGTGGTGATACTGCAGTTTATCAGTTTATGAATCATATGACTGTACAAGGGTCAAGAAGCATATGTTTGTTCCAATTGTTGTTTCAACAATTTTTCTTTATTAATTAATTTCATAAATTTCCATCTTACACACATTGTGTTTCTGTTATTCTTTTAGTCCAAAACCCACTTGGTTTCTATTCTGCGACAATGTGTACCGCAAAATTTCAGCACAACCATTAGATTAACAACATATTTGCAACCGAATTCCATCTGTTAATGTAAATGAAAGGCTAATCTAATGAAGTTCCATCTGTTGAATGTAAGGCTAGTCTAACAAAGCTCCAGCTGTTAATTTAAAAAAAGGCTAGTCTAACAGAGGCCCATTTGTTAATATGAGTTTTTTTTTGTTGTTGTAGAGTTTAACGCCATTTTTCAGCACATGATAGGCTAATACATGGTGGCCAGTATTAATGGTGGACGAAGAACACGGGAGTAACCCCCCAAAAAACCACCAACCCACAAGAAGCTACTGGCAAGCTTTCTCACATACCCACATTGGCCGAATCCGCAACTCGAACCAACACAGACAGAGGTGAGATGGCAGTGATCCGTAACATAGAAAGCTTTAGATCATTCGGGAGCCCCTTAATGTGACAGTAAGGCTTGTCTAACAAATTTCCATCTGTTGGAAGTAAGGCTAGTCTAACAAAGCTCAAGCTGTTAATGTGAAAAAAGGCTAGTCTAACAGAGGCACATTTGTTAATGTGACAGTAAGGCTTGTCTAACAGATTTCCATCTGTTGGAAGTAAGGCTAGTGTAACAGTGTTCCATCTGTCAATGTGAAGCATGGCTACTCTAATGGAGCTCCATCTGTTGAAAGTAAGGCTCACTGTTTTGATATACACGAGTTCAAAACTTGAATACTTAAATATGGCAGAACAGAATGTATGCATGTTCAATTTTTCTGAAATGGTCCAAGCTGGCCTGAGAATGGTCACTTTGTTAGAATCTTCCTAAGTAGCCAGATACTAAAGCCATGAAATCAGAGCCAGTAGTATGCTTTCTGTGGAATTTTTTTCTCCAATGCTGATAATTGTATGTCATGAAAATAACTGTTTCAAGCTTACTGTAGTTTTTTGGATCTTCATCTAATGACACATTAGCATCATTGTCCAATGATGGAAGGACTTTATGCCAGGATGTTCCCGACAAAGTTGGTCAAGAATTTTGACAAGAAATTAAAAATACCAATTGCTGATGGATGCAAAGCAGAGGTACAACAGTTGGTTGTACCATAAGCTTATTTGAGCTTATGGCCAGGTGAGCTAAATAAAACCAAAAAATACACCCCAAAATAGTATCCAAAACTGAATTTCTCTCTCAAACTGTAATAATTTTCAAGTCCGAAATCTTAATTTATTTAACACAAAAAGGTGGCCACAGCTTGCATGTCGAGTCCACATACGTGCTTTTGGTCAACTGGTGTTGTACATGTCCAGATATTTCCACATGCCATTTAACACTGTTGCTAAATGCACCTGAGGATCTCGTATATAAAACTTTACAGTTAACATAAGGTGTGGATGTATAGATGCATAGAAGAATGTGTGGACAAGTTTCATGATTTTTATTTTAAATTTCCACCAAACAGGCACATAGAAAAACTTTAACTCAGTAAGTCAGAAAATCACAAAACCATTTTCTCTACCCTCTTTTAATACAATGATTCATCTTGGGTTCACACAAACAATCCTCTGAAAATGGTAGCAACAGAAATGAAGCCAAGGCATAAATGACAGTTCAAGATGTTATAATTTCTTAACTAATTTGGTTAAAAGTATTCATTTTTAAAATGAATACAAAGTTTTGAAGTAAATATGACAGTTAAGGCTAACCTCATGGTACTGTATACAGCAGGAATAGAACTTGGTCCACTGGTCCAACTGTAGCTGGTAGTAGTCTTCTTCTTCAAGTTCGTAGTCAAATGCCAGATTATGGATCTACAGAAAAAAACAGACTGCATAACAATACTACTATCATGCAAAATATCTTTACATTACCAATGAAATGCTGACCTAAGATTCCTTCACCAATAGCTGCATTCAGAATATGAAAATGTTAATTTCAAATATTTATCTTTATGAAATATGATTGTACTCTGGAAATCTGTGCTGACAGAATTCGGATTATGAACTTACATTTACTTTCATTCCCACATTGCTTCATCAAGGATCTAAATCATTCGTGGTCTTTTTTCATGTTAAATATCTCATTCAATGAAAACTGAGTTCAGGTTTGACCACTCATGTGACCTAGTGGTTAGAGCAACCTTGCTTGGCGCTTCCTTTCAAACTTGGTCAAATTCTGTGTTATGGTTTTTCAGAAGATGTGAATATACAATGGATGATGCACAAGAGATGTAACACTATACCAAAAGCCGACATGTGGACAGGTGAGCTAAACATTTCAAAGACAGAAAAAAGTGATTTGTTTGTTGTACAGAACATAAGCCCTCACTGCAACCCAATTAAGTCAAATTCCAAAAGGATCAAACATTTTTTTTAAAAAATGAAGGAAACATTCCTATATACAGTAAAGACTGCCTGTAGTATTTCACAGAGGACTTGGATTTTTAGATTGGCAAAAGCAAACAACATTATATCCAAATTCATTATTTACAATGTACTTGTCCATGATGACATTATTGAAATACACAGCAATCAAGAAATTTGGCCAGAGGAATTAAACACAGATGATCTAATAGAGAAAACATTGTATGCAAGAATATAATATTTGATCTTTACTGTATAAACATGCCAACCAAAATATCATATGCCTAAATAAAGCACATTAAATAATGCAGTCATGCAAGGAAGCCTCCCAAGCAAAACAGACAGACATATGGACAAATAAATCAAGATATTATGACTGCCAGCATAAAAAAGGGACATGTACCTCTGTTTCAACTGCCACTGTCACCTGTTGCTTCAGAGTACTGGCATTGAGGTTTGCATCATTGAGGAGAAAAGGATCTATGTATTGACTGTACACCTGCAACTGTAGAAAGAAAAGTATAATCAAAAGTTTATAAATGCTTTTAGCATGCACATGCACCAAAACGTTTTGCAGTATCTGATGGCAGATAATATGGGTCTCTTGTATGATGTACTGACAGATAGCCTGGATCTAATATTATCTGCTGACCTATATTAATAAATCTAGGTCTAGAATGTTCAAATGAAATCACAAGTAAAACAAACAGCAAATCCTACCAATACATAAATAAACTTTGTGGCCAAGTGGTTACTGTTGCTCATCTTTATAGATCACTGACATTTCACTTCTCTGTACGAGTTAGGGACTCAGCCTAAGCCGTCAAGGGCGAGAAAGCTTGCCAGCAGCTTCCCATAAGTTGTGGTTTTTCCTGGGGTTTACCCAGGTTCTTCTTCCACCAGATATACTGGTTGTCATGTATTGCCTATCATGTACTGAAATATGCCATTAAACACACAGCAGCAACAACCCTGAAATCAATTTTTTATTTAAATTTGTAACACGATCAAAAGCTTTTAACTGATGTCTTTTTAGCATGACATGTATTACCATCACTGTTTTCATATAACACCATTTGATATCAAAATTGACAGACATCTAAGATGACATGTATCCCACCAGTCCCCTCTCTGGCCCTCGCCCACCCACCCACCCAGAGACTGGCACCCTCAAGTTATGTTCTGCTCCAGTTTGTTTCTATGGTAAAAATAATATCCAATGCATAAAATTCTAAGTATCAAAGGCACATCTATCAAATTTATTCAGTAATCGTAACAAGTTTGGTTCAGATCATTTCAATTTAAAAATATGAGATCAGGAAGTTGGTAGTTCGAGCTTACAAACAATAGGGAATCCAAATTAAAAATTAGAAGTCCCACTAATAATATTCAAACAGCATTACACTTCAGGCCTGTTCCATTAAAACACAGAACCCAGATAATTCAGTTATTTAAAAAGATATGCCAGGGTACCTTGATTCACATAGTTCATTCTAAAATGATAAGAAAATTCTAAATTGCATCTATGGTTGAGCTACCAACTTTAAAAGTGCCTTCCCTGAGTACCATATGTTTTAATGTAACAGTCCTTAATCTAAGATGTTTTTTTTTTTTACATAATAGCAAAGAATACTCAATTTTAAATTATCTGGTTTATTTAAGCCAGCAAAACTGCTTCTTATGTAACAATAATAGACTAGAATCATTGATTTTATTTCCTTTTCAGAGATGCTGCCAGTATTGTATCTGAAGGGAGAGCCACCAAAATAAGTGGGGTGGGGAGGTGGAAAAAAAAAGAGGAAATGGAAATAGCCATAGTTCAATAGTTACCAAACACTTAAGCATCCATTTTTGGGGTTTTGTAAAACCCTGTGTGTTTTTGTAACTGTAAAGAAAATTTGTAAATCTGTCTCTTTTGTTTACAAAATTTCACTATTTGAGTGAATACATTTTATTATATGAGTAAAATAAAAAAAATTACCAGTTCATTGCGAAATCACTGTGAAAAATTCACCCCTTGTCCTTGTACTCTGTAAACTCTTTTTTTTCATATTTTCATTGTGCATGTGTTTTATGTTAATTAGTCCAACATTTGGATTATATACATGCACATATTAATCATAATTAAACTCTCATTCAAATCATTCATCATTAAACACAGCATTTGTATCACCATCCATTGTGTTCTGTTAATTTGAAACCATACCCAGTTATCTTGTTACATTTGGCTTAATATGTTCCTTATGAGTCTATGAATATTGTTCTGTGCTAAGAATCCTATTTCAGTCTGTTGTCTAAAGGGGTATATGCATAGCTAGCTTTAATAACCAGTTTAACAAGTATGGAAGCCATATATTATGGTTGTTATGCACAGTTTTCCACAGCTCATAGGTAGTCTCATATTGATTTCTGCACAAAAGTAGGATTTTTCATTAAAATGAGCTCTACTAAGTTTCACTTTCTTTAATTTGCTGACCATATTTTGCATTTGTTCCAGAATGCTGTAATAGGGTCCATCAATCCCATGTTCAGACACATATATGATCCCAAAAAATACTTTACTCTTTAGATTCCTTTTTATTTAATCTGTCTGAACAATTAAATAAAAACTGTGTACTGTACAAAGTACATTTTTAAATGCATGACTTTAAATTAATTTGCAGAAGTTCTAGCATCTATATGTATGTCCAATTTTTTTTATACATGACTGAAGATCACAAGTACATGTATTAGCATATGAAATCATTTGATTTACTCCATTTTCTTAAAAACACCCTAAATTTGTTTTACCAATGTTTTAGCTGCTTTTTACAAGTGGTCTGCTCATTTTCACTTTTTTCAGTTAAAATAATTATTTTCTTCCATGTTAATATTTGTCTTTATAGTTGGAGGTACTTCCATTGTTAAGGTACTAGGTGTTAACATTAACAGGGTTTTGGCTTTGGGGAAGTAGGAGACATCTTGACCTGCATATTGCATATCTAACAATGAAATAGAAAGAAACAGTTATCTCATCCAGAAACAGAATCATTTACTGAGAAACAAAAGTCAATGGCTTAATTCAAAGAAAGATATACAGGAATTAACTCTATAAAAAAAAGTGTGCAACCCAGACACGCCAATTTTAAATAGATGACAGCTTGGTGAATGGAATGTAATCACTGTGACATCGGAAGGGGGGGGGGAAACAGCAACAAATATCTCAAGCCTTTAATACTATCAATCAAATCCCACAAACAATTTTCACTTACTGGTTTAATAAACAAAGACAGTACTTACCCCCCAGGCAATACAGATTAACTCACAAGATAAAACAATATGCACGACCACTGCCTTAATTTAAGCATAACAATGGCAACTCGCAACATATAAATAAGCCTGGTTTACGGATTGTACCATCTCTCACCAATAACAAACTGGTTGCCAGACTCCACTGTTTTGGTCTCTGTTGTTTTTGTAGTTCATAATATGTTTGATTTAAAACAACAATCTTAACTATTCAAGCAGTCGTTGTTACAAATGACTACATAAAAGTCAGTGGTGTCTGTCTCTGTTCTCACAATATGGTCATTCATATGGATACTGGGTTGTCTCATACATTGGAAGGTATTGTAATTATCACACTGCGCAACAAAGTGAGATGCACTTTGACCATGAAGTCATGAACATGTTGATTAATCTCAAGTATACATACTAAGCCCCTGGGCCTAAATGATGGATGTTAATTATTAGTTTTTTTAAACTACAGGATGGTTTCTGTAAAAAAATCTTATGCATCCATCAGATTCCTCTACTTCAATTTTATTGAGTCCAGTGTAAGTTGCATATGAAAATCCCAAGAGCCCTGAGAACCATGAATGTCTCCTAAACAAACTTTGCAAAAAGCATACAGACACAGCATATTACCAAAACATCTGAGGATGAGATGAGAAACTGCTGAGCCAGGCCCTTTACAATGAAGCTCTACTCCGTATTTCAAGTAATAAATGTCACTCCAGACAAGAAAATTTTACTCACAATTGTGATCTTTTGATTGATAAAAATTCCTGCAGATGTGGAGCAAGTTTTATGATAGATGGACATCTTTCTGTAACTATTGCTTTTATGGTAATGCATTTTAGTAAGTTAATAAATTGCAATCAAACATTACAAGCATTTCAGTGATCTAGTTATAATGTTGGTCCAAGTTGTCATTCACCTGAAGATATCAAATTTATCTGCCTGTAAAATTGTAATCTGACAGGTGCTAAAAATAGCAATAACACCAAAATCTGAACTTATAGCATCTTTATGCACATCATGGTACTTTATACTGCATCAAATAAGCAAAACTTAATGGCAAACAAATTAGAAAAGAATTATAAAGATCATACTGTTGCAGATGTCACTGAAAAAGTTATACCGGTTTCACCATGTCCGACAAAATATAAATACCTATCATTGTCCATGAATTCTTACATTAAGAGCCTTGCGGACATCCTGAAAGCTGATATGGCCTGGTTGGAACATTGTGTTTAAGTAAATCTCACGAGGATCCTTGTGTGGTGTAATGTGAAGTTCTGCTGTTTTGGGAGGTTGAAGAATAACATCCTTGAACCTGCAAGGATCCCCTGCATCCCTGAGAAAGAAAAAGATATAAAATTTTAAAACTACACCCTTGCCTGATGTCCAGTGTGTAAAAACTATTTGATTTACATCACTCTCATTGTTCACCTTGTTCAGAAATAAATTTCAATCAAAAAGTGAATTCAAGCAGTGTTTAACTGATGCAACACCAGAGTTTTTTCCTTCCAATGAAAAAAAAAGCAAAGTTCGGCAAGAAATATTGTAAGGTAGCTGCTTTAGATAGTTTTATTTGTTTGTTCAATTATGATTTTTAATGTAGCTTTAAAAAATTTCAGTCATATCACTACAATGTCTGCAGTGAGGCAGTTTATGGTGATGTCTAGCACTGGGACATCATGCCGCAGACATGTAGCATTATGTCCCACCCAGTCACATTATCCTGACACCAGTCCAACCAGTCCTAACAATAACCTTTTAATGCATTTTTAGTAAGTCTTTGGTATGACTCGGTCGGGGATCGAACTTACGACCTACCGCTTCCACGGCGGACACTCTAACCACTAGGCCACCAGACAGGTTGCTTTAGACAGTAAGGCAATTATAAAAATTATAAACAAACCTTATTTTTTAATAGATCAGCTGTCCACGTCAATCTTGCATTCTTCTGGCTATACAATAACTTTCAATTGTAAACAACTTCTCATATGCGAAGAAAAAAAATATCTTCAAGTGAACCCAAGGGTCCAAGAGACAATTCAAACATGTGTCTAGTTAGTACATGAATCTTTGAACATTGTTTTTAAATTTTATTCACTGTGAAATTCTTGACATAAATTCTAGGGAATCTTTCCTAATGTAAGTAATCAAAAATGTCAATAAGAAGATCCTCCACTTTGGATTAAGTTTAGCTGAAGCCTTTTCTGTTGCCAGTGGGAATAAAATGACATGAGCAACCAAAGCATCAAAATTTTGCTTGTTTATGTAAGAACTATTGAAATACTATTTTTATAACCATCGCACTTGCATTGTAAAATGCAAGTGAAATTATATTATAAAATGTAATAGACCACATTTTCAGTCAGAATCAATTATTTTAAATATATTTTCTCCAGTAGCACCCTATTCACACATATGTAAAGACAATATTCTGGAAAAAACTTGCCCTTCCTTACTGTAAAATTATTTCAGCATAACTGGATAATGCTTCAAGCCCATGTCACTACATCCATCAGTAAGAACAGAAAAGAATTTGCATTTTATACTGTCAACACTGTTTTTCATCTTTATCAAAGAAAGTTCATTTACAATTACTGAAGTCATACTCCTTGCACAGCTATACTTGGCAGCTATTTTCAAGTCAGGGAACATTTTGACAACTTGTTCACAACTTCAGCTACACTAATGTGAAGATTAGATTCCACAATAAATTCACTAGAGTTTCTACCTTCATAATGGCAACATCTAAGTCAGAGGATTATTTTTTGGGTCAAAGAATAAATTTTCTTTTAATAATTTTCCATGGCAGCTAAATCCTTGTGTTTTTTCATGGAAATGTTTTGGTTTTTTTTACATCTGTGTGCAATGCTGAAAAGTATTACAAAAGGCAAGGTTTCATATTTTGCCAATCTCTGGATAACAAAAAGTTGCATATATTCTGGTTTAGACCTTCTGTATCCATTATTTTTTGGTAATCTTGTTAGGTGGCTCATCATCAGCGTCAGTTTTAATAGCGCACTTTTTTCTTTCTCACCATATTATGATACACTAATACAGACAGTTGTATAATATGTGATCTTTTCAATCAAGAAATGTCTTTATTGTCATTTATGAATTTACTGGAAGTTTCAAGTGGAAATTAACAATGTCCAGTGTATTTTGATGTGTCATAAGTCAGCTGGTATATAATGAAGAAATCATGTAAACAATTAGTCATTCCTATTTTAATCAGTCTTTGTGGAATCATTTTTAGTTCATTATTTGTTTGAAATTAGTCACATAAATTACAAAGTGCTTATGGACATTTTGGACTAAAACACTATTTTGGGATTACAAACCAAAGACATCTTGTATATATGATTGTGATACATCATGATTTCTGGTATGGTTATGTCTGTTCAGGACTTAGTACACCAGCACATTTCAAGACATGCAACTCATCCAGATCCCACTACACTTTTGGATCCAAGATGGAACGTTTAGGATTATTTGGGATTTAATACATAATACTGCAAGTTCCTTTTAAATTTCACTGTATTCTATGAAAATAAACCTTTTGTTGTATTTTACAGGGTTTGCTATTCTGTTACCTAATTTAAGACCACAGAGTCCCAACAGCCCAATAACAATTAAATTTCAAAGTGTAGCAGCTGAAACATGCCCGATTAAGGTTGAATTTTATAAGGCAGTGGCAGTGAAACAAGCATGAGGTTGATTTTTATTAAGCAGTGGCAAAGAAACATGCAAATTAAGATTAGATTCTAATGGCTAGTTGAACAAGCCCAATCAAGGTTGGATTTTATCAGGTACTGTGAAACATACCCAATTAAGACTGAAAAGAAGGATTCATTTAAAAAAACATAGATGTACATACCCAACACTGGAAGTCCTAACTATGGCATGGCCAGCTGAGCTTGTCCATAATGTAACAAGGTGGGTTGAAGTGAAACAGAAATCAATCAAGTCTTCCTGCAAGATGGATGGAAAAACTTGAGGGTTTAATCTTTAACATGTGATTTGACTGCTTGAATAAATGGAACTGGTCAAGCTTGTGTTCATAACCCAACCGATTTTAAATAAAATCTCACAAACTCAAATTACATATCTAACTGATTCATTGGGACCCATTACCTGAACTCAAATCCCATCAAATTCATCAACAACCAGATTTCATCTACAGCTTCCAAGGAAAAAGGCCACAATAATATGTTTACTCCAATCGACAGAACAATCCATCATTGTGAACCTATGTAATGCATGTAAAATTACACTTCCAATCAATAATCATAAAAATTAAGACACATAATACAGACACATAACATCATGACAAGAGAATTAACCAAATAATCAATTTTTTTTGTCACGATGTACAGGCCAACAGGCAAATCCAATGAGATTTCCGACTTTTAGCCACTATTTCACAACTTTTCCATTACTTTCCATATTTTCAACAGGATATTTCTATTACCATGGAAACCCGTGGTGAGTAATTTGCATGGGTGAAATGTGACGTGACCTATAAAGACAAATGCCTATAACTACTCTGCCACTCTGGGTCTTTTTATTGCAAGCCTTTGATAACTCCATCACTCAAGGTCCCCTTATTGTAAGCCTATAACTATTCAGGGTCCCCTGATGTGACAGTGTAAGAACGCATTCTATGTAAATTATCTCCCAAAGATCATTAATATGCATGGATCGAACACATTATCACATTATCATTAATATGCATGGATCAAACACATTATCTAACTCAACAAATGATAGATCATTAATATGCATGGATCGAACATGTTATCTAACTCAACAAAGGATAGATCATTAATATGCATGGATCGAACATGTTATCTAACTCAACAAAGGATAGATCATTAATATGCATGGATCGAACACGTTATCTAACTCAACAAAGGATAGATCATTAATATGCATGGATCGAACACGTTATCTAACTCAACAAAGGATAGATCATTAATATGCATGGATCGAACATGTTATCTAACTCAACAAAGGATAGATCATTAATATGCATGGATCGAACACGTTATCTAACTCAACAAAGGATAGATCATTAATATGCATGGATCGAACACGTTATCTAACTCAACAAAGGATAGATCATTAATATGCATGGATCGAACACGTTATCTAACTCAACAAAGGATAGATCATTAATATGCATGGATCGAACATGTTATCTAACTCAACAAAGGATAGATCATTAATATGCATGGATCGAACACGTTATCTAACTCAACAAAGGATAGATCATTAATATGCATGGATCGAACATGTTATCTAACTCAACAAAGGATAGATCATTAATATGCATGGATCGAACATGTTATCTAACTCAACAAAGGATAGATCATTAATATGCATGGATCGAACATGTTATCTAACTCAACAAAGGATAGATCATTAATATGCATGGATCGAACATGTTATCTAACTCAACAAAGGATAGATCATTAATATGCATGGATCGAACATGTTATCTAACTCAACAAAGGATAGATCATTAATATGCATGGATCGAACACGTATGGATCGAACACGTTATCTAACTCAACAAAGGATAGATCATTAATATGCATGGATCGAACACGTTATCTAACTCAACAAAGGATAGATCATTAATATGCATGGATCGAACACGTTATCTAACTCAACAAAGGATAGATCATTAATATGCATGGATCGAACACATTATCTAACTCAACAAAGGATAGATCATTAATATGCATGGATCGAACACGTTATCTAACTCAACAAAGGATAGATCATTAATATGCATGGATCGAACACGTTATCTAACTCAACAAAGGATAGATCATTAATATGCATGGATCGAACACGTTATCTAACTCAACAAAGGATAGATCATTATTATGCATGGATCGAACACGTTATCTAACTCAACAAAGGATAGATCATTAATATGCATGGATCGAACACATTATCTAACTCAACAAAGGATAGATCATTAATATGCATGGATCGAACACGTTATCTAACTCAACAAAGGATAGATCATTAATATGCATGGATCGAACACGTTATCTAACTCAACAAAGGATAGATCATTATTATGCATGGATCGAACACGTTATCTAACTCAACAAAGGATAGATCATTAATATGCATGGATCGAACACGTTATCTAACTCAACAAAGGATAGATCATTAATATGCATGGACTGCAATAATTAATAAACTCATACAAGAATACATCATTAATATGCATGGATCACAATAACTAACTCTTCCAAGTTCACCTCATTAATACGCATGGATTGCAATCATTAACAAACCTGTCAAGGAATGCATCATTAATATGCATGGATCGAACAAGCTGTCTAATTGAACCAAGTATACATCATTAATATGCATGGATTGCAATTGTTAACAAACTCATCCAGGAATGCATCAATAACCCTTAAAGTGCTGCATTGTTTTGCAGTAAAAGGTCCCTCAGTGCTGAATTGTTTCAGGGAAGAAAAGAAGAAAACTGCACAGTCTTTAAATTGCATGTATTTCATTAAATATACACTATTGATAGACAACCCCTATATAAAAAATGATGGTATGTGTCTATACTTTAAGATTAGCATCAAGACACATGTGTAGGTTTAACATATTTGCAGGTAGAGGTGTAAAGTTCAGGTAAACTGACAAGTTACAATTGTATTTCATCAGTATTTTTGTTTGTTTTTGATGGAAAAGTTCAAATATATCTACGAAATGTTATATTCTTTAGTAGTCCAAACATGCACATGTTATGTCTGTCACAATGTTATATATAAATTGTGAAAATCACAGGTAAAGGCAAGGTGAAAGTTTTGCAAAAATCCACTCCATGAATGTCAGATGTATGTTTAAACCCACCAGTTAGCAATTAATGTTCATGAAAAACCATCACCTGTTATTTATTATAATATCATCAAACTGAAGTCCATATCTGGTGATTAAACCTCAGCAACGGCTTTATTTTTGTTCAATCATTGGGCTGATTTTGTGAAGAGTCACCTTAATTGTTCTCATTGTCTGACAGGTGTAAATTGCTTGAATAGCTTGAAATCTATCCCATACTTTTTTTTTTTGCTGAAGTATGCGGTTGATATCACATCATCAATAGCCCATTAGGAATCGAGAACAGACACATGTACCAAACCCATTGTTTTAATTGATGCGAAAACGTTTTAGATGCTCAGGTAAGACCGGCCGCCATTTCTTCATGCGACTTTTTTCGTTCAAGTCTGCCCCATGAACTCTCTGATCTGCATTACGATTTGTTTGATCTACTATCAGATGAAATAGCTCGTCATCTAAGAAAAAGTCTTCAATAGTCCGTAGGTTCATTTTTCACCATCTCGACATTTAATTTTGAATTACCAGTGAATGGGGGTTGACAGGTGCGCCATTTTTTCACGTCAAGCGAGCATGTACATCCGACTCCAGTTCCAAGTAAATTTCTCGCTCAAAATCATTGAGCAAGCGAGGTATTTCCATCAATACCTCGCTTGCTCCAATAATGTCATTTTTCTCAAATTATTCAAAATCACTATTAGTATCACTATCAGAAGCGAATATTTGTTGCAAGAAATCACCGTCGTATTCAGTGTCGGCCATTTTAGCTTTGCACATGTACCACGTGTTTAGAAGCGAGCATTTGTAAAATTATATCGTTAATAATATAGTAAAGTACTGCAGAATGCTCGTTCCGGGCCTTTTTAAACCAATCAAATATAGTTTTACAGGCATTTATGGCAAGATGAAGTTACAGAATGCGATCAGTGTTGCTCACCTCTAGCGCGACAATTGTCGCGACACGCACTACGGGACCACAAACAACAACGTGACTATAGTCGCGACACGCACTTTAAGGGTTAACATGCATGGATCAAAACAACTCTTCCAAGCTCACCTCATTAATATGTGTGGATTGTACTCATTACCAAACACATCCAAGTTTACATCATTAATGCACATGGATCTCAGTCATCATCAACACATCCAACGGAATAAATTGTTCAGTCAATCAGATACCAGTTCAACTGATTAGAATGTGTAATTCATGTCCATTAGCATATATTCCATGTTATAAGCACAAATTAAAAGTTTGATCAAAACCTTATTCACCCATAATTCAACTCATATAGATGGACTGCAGAATGGTAACAGCACAACTCACAATGAATGACAACTTATGGATACAGTCATACCATAGTATCATGTGGTCCCAAGGCCAGGCAAGACCCAAATGAGAGATTGAAAACATTGTGAAAAAAGACATCCCTTTTAACGAGGCACATAATATAACCTGCAAAAATATATATTTATTATATTTTTGTTTGATTTAAGATGAAATATCAAGAAGATGATGACAACAAATTATTAGTAGACAAAGGCTTACAGTTAAAGGTTTTCCATCTACCATTTTCAAGGAAATACAGTTAATTTAAAATCGATTCTTGTTGAATATCAAAGTTAGAAAATAAATCAAGATTCCACTTCCGATTTTTGTAATCAAAGTATTTTTATAATTCTTTCAATAAACTGCCAACATTTGTGTTCTTTTTCTTTTGATCTATCAATGACCAAAAAAGACGATAAGTTTATCACTAGCTGTTTCAATTTTTTTAAATCGAAAGAATCAGCATTCATTTCATAACCTATTAATTATTTCCTACACTATAATCTCTACATTAGCAAGTATCTTGTCCTACCTAGCAATGCATCACTATCACATCCAAGTGAAGAGCAGACAATATCAACACCAACTAGGTTGAGTCATACTATTAGTTATTTATAAAATATGCAACAAAACTGAATACAAGGATTTTAGGCATCAAAGATTCAAACACATGTTTAAACAGACATCTGCATATCAACTTTTAATAGTTTTCATGGCACAATGCTAAATGACCTACTGGAACAAAATTTAATACTTCAGCTTGAGGCCAATAATGAAGGAAAAAGAACGTACTGATGGTCCTGATACAGAACTAATATGATGAATCTGCAGTCGACCTCCTTTCATTATTGGCTGCAACACACAAAACTGAAAGAAGAAAAGAAATTCTATCTTATACATTCATGTAACTTCAAGACATTTTAAAAATCACCCCACCCCCATGTCAATCTGTGCACTTTCATTTTATCCCCTTCCCTGGTCCATTCCAAACTATTTTTAATAATATGTTTCCCTGAGAAAAATTACCCAATCACAACTACCATCTCAAATCCTGCACTCCCCATTACATATTATAAAGGAAAACTACTGCCCATTACTAATGCTAGTTGGATCCCCATCAAAAATATGTTTATCAATTAATATTTAATGATACATCAATGCGAGGTGAGAAGGTTTAAAAGTATTCTGATTTGGTAAATATTCTCTAAGAAACATAATTTACTAAAATATACATCTCCAATGAAAACTTGTCCAAATCATGTAAATGCAGACCTGCCAACCCTAAAGAGACATTTTCAGTAAGTTAGTCGAAATTTTTCTGCAAGTTAGACCAGTAAGGTGTAAAAACTTATGTTCTGGCAACAACTAAAATTATAATAACCATTACAGTTTATATCCATGTTGTAACTTGCAATAAATAGCTACTGATGTGACTGGCACAAGGTACTTTTGCACTTTCTAAGACACTTCTGGTCAAACTCCATTTTGAAGCATTCTCCCCCCTTCACTTTCATGACTAGTAGTGCTTCCAAGGTATCAACTGACATATATGGTCTGGATTTTTCTCTGTTCTTTCCTACAAAGAGTCTGAAGATCTTTCAGTTCCATGTATCTATTCACACTTTTATCCAAATAATATGATATGTCCACTAATAAGTCAGCAAAACTAATAGGCAGCACATCAGCCCCCTTTTTAGCTGCTAAATGTACCAAATGGCATGAACATCCACTCAGATACACTGAGGGATTCACCTTACTTATATGTCGAAATACACCTTTATTGCAACCTGTCATCACTGAAGCATTATCTGATTCAAAGGCAATACTGTTATTCCAACTTATGTTTCTCTTTTTCAAATCGTCTTCCAATAATGTGAAAATATTTTCCCCAGTTGAGGCTCCATAACATGTTGGAACTAACAAAAGTGCATCAGTTACAACCCCATCGGTGTTATCAAAATATCTAACAACAACTGGGTACAGCTTTTCATAATCATTGCTACCATCTGTTGCTTTACCGAAAGGTTGGGATGAAATATTGTTAACAATGTCTTCCTGTATTGACTTGCACTGTTGTAATACAATAGCAGTAGTTCTCATTCTGCCACACTGATAACTATTTGCTACTGATGATTTGGGAAACATGCACTTGAATAGTTTAGAAGCATGTCAGATGCAGCAATCGCAACAATTATGCTCAACCAAAAAGTTTGTAAAATATACTTCAGCCTAAATGACCTCCAATTCAGTTTCGGACACTGCAGATCCAAATCCCATAGAAGTCAGCGACTTACAACTTGATTTCATTGCAATGTATTCTGTATGTTTCTTGGAATTCACATGGCGGCAACAGTCATCTCGCCCACTGTGGGAAATGTTCAAGTCAACACGACAGAACATGCAATAAATGTAATGGACAACTTTTTTAAAGCATGACCAGGTACCTGAGTAATCTGTTTCATATTTTTGCAACCACTGTTTCAGCTTTTTACGAGGCTGGTTGTCCTCTCCACCTTTGGCACATTTTCGTTTGGAAAACATTTTCAGACAAGATAAAACTCTGAATCCAAACACAGAGTCTAATACAAAAATCTGGATCTGGAACGAACCAGTACAAAAAATATCCGAAACAGAAAAAACATTCATATTTCCGTACTTTGTGCTATCGTTCCATAAGTCCGTAATTTTAGTGTTTTTTTCGTAAGACTTACAACAAAATTGTAAGGAATTGCAGGTCTGTAAATGATAGGAACGCATGTAATAGCAGCAGGAAATGCAATAGCAAGAGCATCCAACCAGTACCTTCAAAACACTTCAAGCGAAAAACCAATGAAATCTGTATGTGAAGGATAAACCATTCTCTTAACATGACAGCTAGTGAAATTAATAAATGGAGAAGGAAGAAAGAACGACTTTTCCTAACAGAAAAAAATCTGGTTGAATTCAACAAATGGGCTTATCCCATGCTTATCAGGCGGTAGTGCTGATGTCAACTAGGTTTTGGGGTTGTCTGGACTGCAGTTACTCGACTCTCCAGATTCAATTCTCATCTCCTCCTCCTGACAGTAATGGGGGCTAATATATTCTACTCAATAAGCAAGATAATTTTGTTTGAGACAGATGAGCTTGTGCATCAGTCACCTAAGACCTGCTACTTTCCTCCATAAGCCTTTAAAGTGTTTTTTTCTTTCTTCATGACTTTGAGTTTAGATTCTTTCTTGGCAAGGCTTTTCTGACAAGAACCAGGCACAAAAGAAAAGTCTGTCTGGTCAGGGATGAAGCAGTTGTGACCACAGCCATTTGAACAGGCAAGGTTTTGCTAAAATCTTCACACAGATGTCTATTGCTAGATCAAGCATTTGAAGACAATGAAGCCTTAACCTTGTAGGATTGGCTTGCTGAAAGTGGCAGTAGACATTCATAAGATTGGAAAACCGCTCCAGGACAGGGTCAAAGTATGATGACTAAGGTTATCCCTCACTCACGATGTGGGCAAACAATATATGGCAGCTAGAAAGTGTGTTGAACAGTTGGCTAGATAGTCACCATGGGAAGCATGCAGATGGAGAATGCAGTGAAAGGATAGATTGACTCAGCAGATCCCCACACAAGTCTGCATACCACAAAACAGCCAGCCAGCATGTTGTACAAATTGGTATTGTGACAGCATCTACTTAATGGATACCCCATGACGCTGAAACGATAGCCAGTCAAGCCTCACCACTTGTCCTGCATGGTATATAGGTGGAAAAAACAAGAATGGCTAGCTTCATGAGGTAGAAGAGTCCTTTTTCCTAATGTTAATGATATCAGTGAATGTATTTGATTGAGAAAACAGTGCTCTCATTAGCACAGCTTTATGTATTCACACATCAATATGAAGTCAGTCCTGATACTCCTTCATGCTTTAACAATAAATGTTTAATTAAGGGGGAGGATTAACAGTTTTTCTTTCTTTCTGTAGATGGTGTCTACGTTGGAGTTCAGTCATAATAATATTAATTCTTTTCAGAAAATTAAACAGCATCCCCCACCTCCTTTTTATATAAATTTGAATGCAGTATAAACATTAGGATCTAACACTAAACAAGTTGTTACAAATATAAAAAAGACCACATTATGTATACTACACCTCATTTCTTTCTTGAAAGGATAGGTGGACAACAAACTTTGTATCAAACTGGTCAGTGCCACTTTGAACTTTAATGGTATGATAGCCTGCAAAGTAAAAGAAAACATATCATAGTACATGTTTGACTGGTCCCATTTTTGCTGACAAACATCAAGGAAAGAATTAGCACTCTTTACAATCATAGCTGCAAACTCCCGAGTACAAAAATACTGATTACTTGTAACAAAAATACTGATTTTCAGGAACAAATAGAGATTTTTAACATTTTAATGCATATGTAACTATTTACAACATATACAACCATCAGTAAAGTAGGACAGCGCCTTATATAAATATTTAATGTTATGTGTTACACACTTGTACCTTTTGGAGTTGCACCATGTTCCAGTTGAGTGCCCATTCATAAGTACAACATATTCAAACACAAGCTGTTTATAGGAACCCTTTCCACACCTTGTTTCTTTTTCAATCATCGTCTCTGATGTACCAACTTTCATTATCTCAATTCTGAGATTTTTTTTTTTGAACTGATTTCGTTCAAGCATAAGAGTTATCCTATGCGATTTTATGTCTGGAAAATGCGTGCAAAATAAATCGCCAGCAACACTAGTAACTGACAAAGGAAGGTTTATTTCTAAAAGAAATTTAATAAATTAAATTTTGATCGATGAACATTAAGGTTCTCTCTGGCATTATTCTACATCGCAAGTTCAGGCTGAGCTGTGTGTAATGAAGCAGGAAGCTGATGTTTATTAGCTTTTTCGTGCTCTTGCATTTCATGGGCGCCTCCAAGCCCAATAGCGAAATCAAGTTACACAATTGCAAAACGTCAAGTTTTCTCCTTTACTATATGTTTTCACAAATCTACACAAGACGGCACAAATGTCCTTTCTGTTGTTTCCTTCTATTTTTCCTGGAGAAAATTCTGAATATTCTGATTTTCTATTTAACATGATTAGAAGCTGAATATTACAAAGACAAGATCCAGCAACAGCAGTAACTATTGCGACATCTAATATGGCGGATAACGACAGACATGGCAGCCTCGATTTCGAATTAACCAGTCGTATTTAAGAACTGTATTCGTATATACATATGATACATTCTATCAAAATAGAACAGAGTGCCCGTTCTAAACTGACAATTCCAAAGAAATTTTATGATTTTTTTAAATTAAAAAATAAACGTATTTTTGGCCCAAAAAATGTACACCTGTATTCAGGTCCAAAATACGGGACAAATAAGGAAAAAACTGGACACTTGGCAGCTATGTACAATTGGAGACAGACATTATTTACTGGCAATAGGTAGCATATATACTGTGCCTATTGTTAAAGTTTGATTACATTCTTCAAATCTCCTTAACCCTAAATGCTTTTTATGTTCATTGCATACCTGCAGTGGCTCAGTGATCATATACCAGACTTATGCCCAGAAGGTTACAGGTTTAAATCCTGTCTAGATAAGGATAGTTTGCCAAGCAAGGTTTTCATGTGCTGATGTGCCACTACACACCAATCAATCAAATGCTTTAGATTTTAAAATCTGTTTAAACATGACGAGAAAAAAAACAATCATGTCATCTGTCCCTATCTGTTATTATACGCTATGAAACACAATCATCTAATACACAATACTTGTATTAGATGGTGGCGTTTCAAAGTTATATACCAGAATTTGCCGATTATGTTTCTGGTGTTTTTTATGCCTATTTTCTATGGTTACTGGCTCTTCTGACATCACCTCAGTAGAATTCTGAGTAAATATCTTTCTAAAAAGTCATTAAAAGATAAACTAATTAGGATATGCATATTAGTGGCTAAACACTTCACAAAAAAGTACTCATTCTGACCGTTTGATTCCATAGCTAATAGGTTTTACTTTGATCCAGGTGCAAGCCACTCAAAGTTTGGTCTAGGTCTGTGATGCAGAACTAATGATTGTTTTCTGTGTCTTTCAGCCAGAGTCGACCAGAGTTTTGTTTATCCTTCTTCAATATCACAAATGCAAGCTATTTACAAAGTGTGGTAAGTGCAAATGGTAGAGAACTTAAGTTATTGTGCCGAAACACATGGCAAGCCAAAAATTCAATTGCAAACGACATTGACTAAGTAGATTTAAATAAAATAGCCCTAAGACACAAAGATTGTTGAGTGTGTTAAATAAAATAGCCTTAAGAAAAAAAGATTGTTGAGTGTGTTAAATAAAATAGCCCGAAGACAAAAAGATTGTTGAGTGTGTAATCATTCATATCTGGTTGCTTTATAGAACAATGTAATTCTTCCACCATTGCTCCTCTTAAAATTTACAGATGGCATATAATATTAACCATAAAATGACAAGTTACAATTGTATTTCATCAGTATTTATGTTTGTTTTGTAATGGAAAAGTTCAACTATATCTAAGAAATGTTATATTCTTCAGTAGTTCAGTCATGTACATGTCTGTCACAATGTTATATCTAAATTGTGAAAATCACAGGTAAAGAAAAGGTGACAATTTTGTAAACATCCATGAATGTCAGAGGTAAGTTTAAACCTCCCAGTCAGTAAATAATGTTCATGAAAAACTTTCACCTGTTATTTGTTCTAATATCATCAAAACCGAGGTTCATATTTGGTGATTAAACCTCAGCAAATACTTCATTTTTTTTTCAATCATTGGGCCAAGTTTGTATAATGGGTCACCTTGATTGTTCTCATTATCTGCCAGGTACAAATTGCTTAGAATAGCTAGAAATCAATCTCATACTCATTTTTTGCTTAAGTATGCAATTGATATCACATCATCAGTAGCCCAGTAGGAATCGAGATCACATGTATGCACCAAACCCATTGCTATAATCAATGCAAAAAAGTATTAGATGCTCAGGTGACAGGCTGCTATTTCTTAATGCGACTCTTTTCCTTCAAGTCTGCCCTATGAACTCTCTGATCTGCATAACAATTTGTTTGCTCTACTATCAGATGCAATAACTCGTTATCTAAAAAAAAAATTAAATAGTCCATAGGTTCAGTATTCACCATCTCGACATTTAATTTTGAATTACCAGTGATTGTAGGTTGACAGGAGCGCCATCTTTTCAAGTCAAGTGTGCTTGTACATGAGACTCCATCCAGTTCCATGTAAATTCCTGGCCCAAAATCATCCATCAACACTTCGCTTGCTCCAATAATGTCATCTTTCTCAAATTCTTCAAAATCATTATTATCATCACTATCAGAAGCCAGCATTTGTTGCAAGAAATCACCATCGTATTCAGCGTCAGCCATTCTAACTTTTTTCAGGTACTACATGCTTAAAAGCTAGTATTTATAAAACTTCTTTGATAAATGCATATTAAATACAACAGAATGCTTGTTCCGGGCCTTTTAAACCAATTAAATATAGGTTTACAAGCAGTCATGACTACTTGAAGTAAGAGGATGTGTATATTGTTGCTTACCTAGAAAGTGACTTAAGTCGCAACAAGCACTACGAGGCAGTGACCAACCGTGCCATGAATAGCACTTTAAGGGTTAATCAAAAGCATGAAAAAAACACTTACCACCTGTGGCCTGAAGTTGACTTCCATCTGGCAGGTAATTCAACATACTGCAGACCAGGGTACAATCTTTGGACTGAAAAATGAAGGGGGAAAAAACCAGCTTAAATAAAATTTTGGGGAAAAAAAGGAACTTGATTTAGTCAAGTCAATAACAAATTTAGTTTCAATCCAATGGTAAAATTCAAAGTTAACCAAGAAAAATGGCATTTATGAATGATATAATGGATTGGTTTTGGTTTGGTTCTTTAGGGCACAGCAACACCAGTAGGCTGTTTAGTGCCAATGCAAAGTAAACAGCCTTGCCAAAGGAAAAATCATAATAGCTGACCCAGGTTAATATGAAGATAGGATTCAAACCTGGACCCTCTAGTAGCAAGTCCAGCATGCTATCTGCTGAGCCACCCTGGTTCACAAATGTAATGGCAATTGATGTGATAGGGTAATATGGTATGCCCCTTCCAATGATATGGTGGTAATCATAAATACAAAAATGAACACAAAATTTTACGTTTGAATCTTGGTATGCTAAAAACAAAGTATGAGACTTTGAAAGTAAGGTTACAAGTTACAAAACTTCATAAAAAATATTTCAGACAAAAAGTTCATATAAAACAATTCAACTTTTAATAAAAACTAAAATCAATACCAAAATACAAGACAAATAGTCCCCCCCCAGCTGAAATAATCCAAAACTATTAAAAAGGTAGTCTGAACATAATTATAGGTGGAATTAATATGTAATAATTGTGTCATATTCAAAACAAGTTTCTTTATTCAGCGTTCATTGCTCAATAAAGTCATCAATTTTTAAAACTCTAATATCAGAATTTCCATGATTTTCCCAAAACTTTGAATTTTTTTAAATAGAAAGCAAATTTTCTAGTAAATTATGTTTCTCCGAGAATACTTACCCGATCACATTACTTTAGGGATATTAGCCTGCTACCTCGCGAATCCAGCCCTACCAAAAGACGAAAATTCGTCTTTCCTGTCTATGTCATATAGACAAAGGGCAATAACTCTTGCCCCTTACCTCCCCTTGCTACCCGCTAGGTGTCGCTTCTTTAGTTTTTAAGCTGAGCGGTATATAAAACACGAGGATGCTCGCATGGCGGGGTGGTTGGGAGGGTTTCTTAGTAATGTGATCGGGTAAGTATTCTCGGAGAAACATAATTTACTACAAAATTTGCTTTCTCCTTTGAATACGTTCCCCGATCACATTACTTTAGGAGAATAAGTAATAGGAGGAGGGAATGCGGAGCATCTGACCTCCACCCCGGGTATCATCTAGAGAATGATGGTTGGATTCCCCATGTGAATGATAACCCGGTCTCCTAATTTTCAATCAGCAAAACAGCCCAGGGTCACGTGATATGTGACCCCTTTATACAGTTAAGAAGATAGTTATTGAAATCTTCTTACCTACGAAAATTTATCTGGCGAATCCAGCGAAGCTAATAGGCTGTGCTGATTGTTGCACATGGGTCTGGTGGGCGTCTGGGCTGCCCAACACCGGACCTACTAGAATCAATGTTTGCCTCTGCGAGTACAAACTTGAAGATAAAACTGTAGAAGGTTGACTCTGCATGTCAGCCAACAGCTTCTATAAGGTGACTGATTTGCGAATCCTCAGAGTACGCCGAGCGTATAACCCACTTCAGCCATGAAACAAGGGCTTGAATGGAGATATCTCATGTCCCAGCTATCACCAGAAGAAAGAGGTGCTTGTACGTGACCTGACTCACCTCTATGCATTGAAATGGTGCTAGAGTGCACAAACAGGATCTTACATGGCTGTTGATCCTGACTTATCTATAAAGAAGCGAGCTAATGACGACTCGTTGATCGCCAATGTATGGTAATCTATTTTGGACTACGAAGCCTGGCTGCGTCAAGAGGACCATCAAACCCTCTGATCGGAACGGAAGAGAGTTCGGGTCACTAGAAAGGACATGTAACTCGCTCACCCTGCATGCTGAAGCTAAGACTATCAAGAAACCCAATTTGTATGATAGTAGCTTTAACTAATCGTGGGTTAAAGACTCAATACTGTCTGAATTGAGTCATGTTAAAACCCAAGACAGATTCCATTTGGAAACAGGGTGAGGGATATAAATCGATTGAATTTTTTTTTTTTTTTTTTTTAAAGTGTCTAAAAGATCTGACAAATCTTTGTCATGGCTGATAGCACATGTACCAGAATGGCGGAATGTGTCTGATATCATGGAGCGGTAGCATTTGATAATAACTGGAGCCAGCTGTTTCTCCTCGAAAAGCCAGAGAAAAGTTGGCCAGTTGAGGGATTGTGACACTCAGAGGAACAATGTGAATGATATGGTACCAGTCCCTGAAAACATGCCACTTGCCCTCGTAAACCTTCAGAGTAGAGGGCCTTCTTGCTCTCGAGATTCTCTCCTCAATCAAAGATTTAAATTGTTTGTCTTGCAAGGCTGTCTGGACAAGAGCCAGGCTTGAACATAAAGACGGTCCGGACAGGGGTGGAACACCCCCCGCGGTTGCTTGCGAATACTTGTGCTGATTGTAATCTTCCTGGGTAGATCTATCGCCTAGATTGAGTAGATCGGAGACCCAGGAGCTGTTCCATCTGAGAGGGGCAATCAGAACCATCTGACAGTTCTGACCCCTTAACTTCTGGATTAATTTCAGTACCAAGACCGTGGGAGGTTAGGAGAATGACCACAACCCTTCCCAGCTGATTGATCGAGCATCCACGACCCAAGCTTCTGGGTCTGGAACCTGTGAGATGAAAGGTGGAAAACTTGCGATTTCACCTTGTTGCAAAAGATCAATCATCGGAGGTCCCCAAAGTGTGTCAATTGGAAGAAAGTCCGATTGATGGAGTGACCATTCTGTGTGAATGACTAGATAGAGTGTCAGCCAAGACATTGAGTCTGCCAAGAATGTGCCAGAATTGTACATTGAGGTGGAGATTGTCGAACCAATGTAGAAACTGCCAGCTCAGATTGCACAGGTCTGGTGATTGGTGTCCCCATGTTTTTAAGGCAAGGCACCACCACAAAGTTGTCTGACATAATGAGGGCAGTTTGTAATAAGAGTTGATCCTGTCCGAAATGAAAGGCGTTGATGACAGCCGTTATTTCTGAAAGGTTGATGTGGAAAGGGCTCGCCCCTGGCACCCACGTGCCGCTGACAGTATCGAAGTCCGGCAACAGGTGGGCACCCCAACCGTAGGTACTAGTGGCGGAACATACCGTTATCCCCGCTTGGGGTATCTCCAGAGTAATCCCTGTGGACAGCCCGCAGGGGTTGTGCCACTGACTCAAGAATGATCGTATCTCTGGCGTGAGCATGATTGTGGGATCGAAGGGACTTGAAAAGGGCGAAATTACGCTAGCACCGTCCTTTGTAAAGGGCGCATAAAAGGACGGCTGAGCGGAATCAAGTCTGCTGCCGCATTGAATAATCCGAGGATCTGCAACTCTCTTGCTAAATGCGCATCCTGTTGGAAACGGACTCTACGAGTGCAATTATCTGGATGATCGCAAACTCGAGGAAGCCTTACCAGATTCAGATCGGGAGAAACTCCACACCCAGATGGACCAAAAATCCGGATTGGACAGAGATCAGACTTTATCCAGTTCACGAGAAAGCCTATATGATGTAAAGTGATATAAGATCGTTTCTGCCTTTGAGCAGAGTAGAACTTGACAGATGTTTCTGGAGGATGTCGTCCAAATATACTGCCGACGCCATAGATGAAGTCGAGCGGAACAGGGTGACGACGTAATCCATTAACCTTGGTACTAGCCCAAGGGCTTAAGTTGAGGCCAAAAGGTATGACCTGGACTGATAAACAGAGTCCCGACAAGCACAACGGAGAAATGTCCGCTACTCGTGGGATAGGGACGTGAAATGTGCGTCGGTCATATCTAGACTGACAGCATACCCGTCGGATGGTTTGATCACGCCATCGCCACATTGACTTTCAGGGTGGTTGAGGCGGCTCAGGTCGATGAACGGCCTCTGGATAAGAAACAGCCATGAATAAAACCCCAGCTATTGCAGGTTTATTAAGATATAAATATATATATATAAAGGCATCCTTCTCCCGGTCTGACGATACATCCATGAAGAGGGGAGAGGAGGACAGAGGAGGGGATGGATAAATGAAGTCCCAAGTCCCTCCAAAATGACCTGAATCACCCAAATGTTTTAAGGTAATAAAGTGGTCCAGTGGTCCTGAAATTGCAGGTGGCGGCTGCCCACAGGTAGGCAGTCCGCTGGCGGTGGGCAGGGTATGTCAACATCTAGAATTAGGAGGCGTGAAGGCGGAGAAACTTTGGTTCTTGCCGCCTCTGTATGGTTGCCGTCTAGCTTGATTAGACTGTTGACTCCCAGCATTGGGTTGGGATCTATATTACACATTTGATTATAAGGATCCCTTTTCCCCGGTCCGCCCATCATCCCTCCGCTGTGTCAGGGGATGATTGTTTCGAAACGCCTGCGAAAGTTGGGCGACGAGTTGGAGGGGCAGTTCCTGAGCTGCATGCCTCCAAACTTTTTCAATTTTCCCCCACAGTGTAAAGGTGTCCCAAACTGAGACATCCGTAAAATCCGAGTACGATGGGGCCTGCGCGACGTGGACCACCTACAGACGTCACATCGTATCAGGTCGAAGTTGGCAGAAGCAGTCAACGCATTGGTCATAGAATGGTGAGCTGCCCTGTTAACAACTCTAGCAATCCATTCAAGATCTACAGGTGCCTGAATTGTGTAGTCTTGAGTGGCAGTAGGAGGTTTTGGGCATTCTGAAGTTCCCAACAACCTATAAATCTTTTATTCTGCGGCCGTGGCGCTAAGCTCAGTCCGGTCCATGACCTGATCTGTGGACGGCTGAAAGTGTTTCGTCACACTCACTGTGTGCTGAGTCGTGTTCTGGTCAACTCAAGCATCCATTCGCAGCGGAATTGTCATCATTTTTAATATAAATCTCCATAATGCTTGTGTTGCGCGGCCAGCACTGCGCGCCCATCTACTATTTGCTCAGAGGGAATGTTGGTTCTGGTACAGCTTGCATATCTGTACAGCATACCAGGTGACCTAGATGACACAATTCTGTCATAATTGACACTTTCACTAAATCTCCCTTGTGGAGAAGCCGTGAACATATGGACGGCCGGCACTAACGGCTGATTGAACTGGCGAATGGTTGGCCTGAAAGTCATGTTCTGGTAAAGCTGCCATATCTGGGTAGCACATACCAAGTGGCATAGATAACTCAATTCCGTCATCTCTGATAATGTCACTAATTCTCCCTTGTTTTAAAATCACACCGTCACGTATTTGACGTGACGGGAAGTGTACACCGGCAATACCGACTGATTTGTCTGGTATATGGTCCGCCGGAATGTCGGCGAAGGTCCGGCTATGACCGGCACCTGCCTCTCGAATGGTCTGATTGGACGGAGATTCATCGATAACATCTCTCTCATGGTAGTGATATGTAACCAGTAGTACAGATTGACTGACGGTACATCACTATAATCTCTGTAAATCCGATGTACAGCCGGTGCAGGTTGATGCCGGCTGGAAGACCGGTGCCATTTGGGCTGAACGGTCGTTGCCGGATGGACGGCCGGTGCAGGTTGATGCCGGCTGGAAGGTTGGCTGGACGACCGGTGCCATATGGGCTGAACGGTCGTTGCCGGATGGAAGGCCGGTGCCGGTTGATGCCGGCTGGAAGGTCGGCTGGACAACCGGTGCCATTTGGGCTGAACGGTCGTTGCCGGATGGACGGCCGGTGCCGGTTGATGCCGACTGGAAGGTCGGCTGGACGACCGGTGCCATTTGGGCTGAACGGTCGTTGCCGGGTGGACGGCCGGTGCCTGTTGATGCAGGCTGGAAGGTCGGCTGGAAGACCGGTGCCATTTGGGCTGAACGGTCGTTGCCGGATGGTCGGCTGGTGCCGGCTGGAAGACCGGTGCCATTTGGGCTGAACGGTCGTTGCCGGCTGGACGGCCGGTGCCGGTTGATGCCGGCTGGAATGTCGGCGGGACGACCGGTGCCTGTTGACGCAGGCTGGAAGGTCGGCTGGCCGGCCGGTGCCATTTGGGCTGAACGGCCGGTGCCTGTTGATGCAAGCTGGAAGGTCGGCTGGCCGTCCGGTGCTATTTGGGCTTAACGGACGGTGCCGGATGGACGGCTAGTGCCGGTTGGTGCCTGCTGAACTGACGGTGTCGGCTGGACGGCGAAAGTGCATAATAAAATGGATCCAATCGATCCAGCATAGACTCCATGCGTCCGGACTTACAGACCCGAAAGCCATGCAAGGACCTGCGGTGAAATTTTCACCCACTGGGCAGCCTAAACCATGTCAACATAATTTCCTCCATTTCCACATTGTCAACACCCATTTGCCATTCATGCCTTCGTTGTCGACTTTGCTACTGAAACGACAAAAGAAGAGAACAAAGCACAAATTAAAAAATTCAGTCTATTATTAATTCGATAATACTATAACCGTTACTAACGGAGTAGTCAAATTATTCCGTGCCATGTTAACTCTTAATGACAACACTAGTTATCGCCGTGAGCGTGTTGCAATGGTTCGTTCAAGACGAAGTCTACTGAAACGAAAAAGATGATAAACAAAGCACAATTAGCAATTCAGCACGCTATTAAGTCGCTATTACCATAACCGTAACTAACGGAGGAAGCGAAATGATTAAGTGTCGCGTGAACTCGTGACTACAACACGAAGTCCGCCATTAAATAGTCGCAACTTGGTCGTTCAAAGACTTTTTTGAAGTCTACTGAAACTACAAAGAAGGTAAATAAAGCACAAATTATCAATGCAGCACGTTATTAAGTCGCTAATATCGTAAACGTTACATACGGAATAAGCGAAATTATTGAGTGCTACATGTATTACATGCTAGTACCGCCATAAGCGTGCTTGACCACGTTGCAACCTGGTCCGAAGTCTAGAAAAGGTGACAAAGTCACTCAAATTGGAAAATATTGTAAAATAATGTATTCAACCTGTAGAGGAATGATTATCCAACACAGTAATTCCAAATTTAACTTCGGATGGTCAGAATTTACACTAAGATGGCTTGGATTCATTGGAGGTCTAATTGTACGTGTTTTTGCGTACAGCTTCCGCGACGCTAAACTAAACTAAAGAAGCGACACCTAGCGGGTAGCAAGGGGAGGTAAGGGGCAAGAGTTATTGCCCTTTGTCTATATGACATAGACAGGAAAGACGAATTTTCGTCTTTTGGTAGGGCTGGATTCGCGAGGTAGCAGGCTAATATCCCTAAAGTAATGTGATCGGGGAACGTATTCAAAGGAGAAATTCCACGACTCTTCAAGGCCCTTTAACTGTTTACAATTTCGAAACTTATCCAGATTTCCAAAACCCATGGTAACCATGAATCAGATTTCCTTATGCTAACTTGTAATCAAGATTGAATTACTAAGATGAACATGCTATAAAACTTCTTAACTCATAAACCAGATCTCATTGGGGGGGGGGGGGAATATGTGCCTTACAGCTATTTTTTATCATGGAAGTTATATCCAAGGTTGGTCTGATAACATTTACACTGTTTCTGGTTGGACATTGTGAGATGGGGACTTTGCATGGGAATGAAGGAATTATTTTGACGGCTATTCAACAACAGGATTGAACTGTTGGAACCTGATGACACAGATTTGTAAAAGAAAATGCTACTCATTTCCATTCATATGTCAAGTCAGCTACTGACACTTGTTTTGTTGTAACCAAAAACCCTCACTAGAAAAGTGGTTCCTGCCTTGTATGAGAGTAAGGTAATATGGAATCAGATAATGACCGTACATTTAACATTACAATTCTGGTTAATTCTTGTGCAGAAAATTGATAGATAAAAAATATCGTTATCTATCACGACTCTGTTGATCAGTTAGTTACCCTTGTAGCATTAATAGTGTCCGGATGGACTCCCAGACGATCACATTTGATATGTTCTTTCATAAGAACTAGGATGTATACATGAAAAGAAAAGGCTACTGATCCTCGATGCAAACCAATAAGGTAGGGAGTACTGGTAAAAAAGTGAAATTTTCAACAGTAATAAAATGCGTGGATACTTGATATAGTTTCCTTTCTTGTTGCATTCTATATAGCATTATTCTCAAAGGCAACAAATTAGAATTACTCTTGGGCAACAATTTATAACTACTCCAGGAGAACAAAAATATAGCTAGAGTTTTCAAGACGTAAAAATACTAACCTTGACTGACCAGACCCTTAGCCTACAGTCTCTACAAATGGCAAACACGTACAAGTCCCCACGGACAGGATAAAGGACCATACTGCTTGTTGCTTCTGGCGACTCGCCTCCACCCCTGTAAAGAGTAAACATTAGATGCTATAAATGAATTCAACTATTTTACATCCAACATGCTAGTTAGGGCTTTCCTGAATGTGCATTTTGATTCCAAAACAAACAGCTTTGTGAATGTATTCATAATATGAGGCTTAAAGAGCTATATACAGATCACGCTTTCAATTATTACAAATTCACTATTTTTCATCAACAATTTTTCTCAATGGTTTGGTTGGCCTGGTTTATTTGGTTTCTTGTTTTTTTTCAGCACATAACAGACTATACATGGTGGCCAGTACACTGGGGAGGGAAGGGGGAAGAAGGGTGAACTACTAGCAAGCTCGCATAGCCCAGATTGGTCAAGCTAGGATTTGAAACCATGCAAACAGATGAAATACCAGTGATCTCTAAAAGCAAGGTCTTAGACTACTCTGGACCCATTTTGGATGATACAAGCCAAAGACGAATCACTCGCATTCACTTTCAATTTATAATGCGAATATTGCACATGACCAAAGGGAGATAACAAGTTAATAAAGATCTTAATAAGAAATTAAATATCTACATTTTTATTGAATATCCTAAATTTTAGGACAAAGAATATTATGACATTTCAGTTTTTTGATGTGAGATTTAATTCCATGTCAGAGCTTAACTGATCTCAAGATTTAGGTAGAATCTACTCTTCCTTTGGAAACTGCCAAAAATCAATGCTGAGCAACAAAAAATTCTCTAATATGCCAACACTAGATTTTCCACATCTTACACTTATTTTACTTAAGATTCACATTAGCAATCATATGTAGTCTTCAAAAACCTTTGTGATGTCAACTTACTAAATGAAGAAAGTGATAACTTACATAATTACTATCATACAAAAGTAAGTAGCTAACCCAGTTCAATACTAACATCACATAATTACTATCATACAAAAATAGGTAGCTAGTTCAGATCAATACTAACACCAATATGGATAGTATACTTTACTTCTCTGATTACCAACTTTACGTTTTAACAGCTTGTCTAATTAGGACCTAAATTATTATAAATAAACTTAACACTTTTGCAAATTTCATAAACGATGTACCTAAGAGACAAATTCACTGCAGACTAAGCCATGTGACCTCATGGTCATCAGAAGCTCCTTATTACAGCCAAGTCAAACAGCCAGTCAATGTGAAATATGAGACACCTAATATATTTTTTTATTTTACCTCATATAAGATGGCACCAGACCACTCCAAATCTTTTGCATCATTCCAGACTGGTTCAACTGGAAATGCTGAACAATTCCTATAACAGAAAAGAAATTATATAATTGTGGAAGAACATCTCAAATGATGTCAACCTGCAAATCCAATGGCAATCTCCACCATTTTCCAAATGCATATTACATCTGTATTATATATTATAGTTTTTTTTAAGTCATTTGGGTTTATGACATTTATATTTTAATTCTTTTAATTCAGTGGCTGGCTTCTGTTATAGTAAAAGTACATGTACAATACATGTAAAATTTCATACATGTATCAAGCTTATTGCCAATGTTATGTCAACAACTATATCAGTCAAGTACACAATGCATTAGCCTAATGGAGGTCACAAACAAAATCACATGACTCTTTGGAAACATTTGTCCTGTAGAGATACACATGCCCTAGTTGTTGATTGGCTCAATGATTTCAGAAGGTCAGAACACAAAACTTAAATTATTTCACAATCTAATGATGCCAGTGCCTGAAAATATTTTATTTGGTTCAAGTTTTGTTGACTTGGTACAACATCAAGAATTAGATAAGAGAATTAAAACACCATGTTAGTATTCTTCAGTTATGTACATCATTATAAGAGAGACAGAGATGAAATTGTGATTTATTTATAATACTGTTAACTGGACTCATTCTCAGCAAAACCATCCATTTTTATAATCGACAACAAAATTGTGGATCTGCAGTTACCAATTGGTATTAATGTTTAATAATAGGTTAACCAGTATCATTATTTTCAGATTTAATTTCAGCTTAAACATGTCATCTGTTAAATAAAGACAGAAAAATAATACAATACATACATTGTAACCTTTTAGGTCACTGTGTTTCCAAAACACTATTTACAATTAAACAAAAGGAAAAGAAATATTTTTTAATCTGCACATTATGAAATTTGATGCAAAAGTCATTACAAATTAAAGGTAATAAATCAAATGAAATTAAGGATTTATTGTCGATATTTAATATATGTTAATAACCTTGAATTCCAAGTGGAGGCATGATAGTGATGACAATACTGCCATCACTGTTAGCAAGAGCAAAGACAGCTTCTCCATCCACCATTAGATAGGTGGCAGCACTGTGGAACTGTGAGGTAATACTGCCACCTGGATGCAACATATACATGTTGCGTGACTCAGTGGTGGTAGGTAGCGAGGCATCGAAGAAAATAGAAGGCAATGGAGTGTCATATGGACCAAAACCTAACTCCTGCAATTAAAAAAATAAGATATTATGAAGTTAGTCATCAGAAATGAATTGTCAACGAGTTTATATCTTGACACTACGGTAAAACTAGGGTAATTTTTAATCTGATTGTACAAGGGTGCATCATCTTGACTGAATGGCATGTTACTGTACAGCTTTCTGCCTAAGAAGGGAGAAAGTATATGTCAAAGAAATTTATATAAAAATTCTTAATTGAAACAAGCTTGTATACCACTGAAATAATGAAAAAAAATGTGTGTCAATGAATTAAGGAAAGCTCATGAGATGATGATATAAATGTAAAAACTGAATTTTTCTCCTCTGCAAGACAAAAGATTAAACAGTAACTTCTGATGAGAATGCTTAATTTTCTATACATCACGACAAGACAGTATGCTGAGACATGTTGAATATGGCAACTCTGATTTATGCTAATTAACACATTTATCAGAAGAGAATGCTAAGATATTTTTCTGACTGACGAGTTCCTTCATTTTAAAAAAACTTGAAATAGATAATACTCATATATCCTGCCAAGATGATGAAGGTATATTATTGCTGAAAACTGAAATCCATGACCGAAGAAGAATTAAAAAGGAAAGTTCTTGAAATATTTCTCTTTTATACAGTCGACTCCACTTAACTGCACATTGGTTAACTGCACACTCCAGATAACTGCACGTGGTCACGCCGGTCCCATTTTTTCCCAATGCTTTTCAATGGGAACAAACTTCGGATAACTGCACTTCGCTTAAATGCACACTCCGGATAACAGCACGAAAATTTTATGCCCGTGGCATATTATTCAATACAATTTTACTCCAGTTAACTGCACAACATATAGTCATGATCAGTTATTGCCAGTCCACTGCTGTAGTGCTTCAAATAAGCCGACAAGTAAGTCGGTAAATGCAACTTAGTAAATGATTGACATGTAAAGGACGCCCTAGGTGCTATATACGAGTATATCCGCACCCACTAGGGAGCAATAGCGTGGGGAAAATCATAGCACAGCATGGGAAACATTGCTCTAAACCGTTCGGGTTTGAATGATTTCAAACGAACAAATGGATGGTTGGAAAGATGGAAAATGCGCAACGGAATTCAATTTAAACGACAACACGGCGAAAAACAGGATGCAGACGACTTTGAAGCTTAACGTTTTATGTGGGAGTTGACCCAACAATGTCTGATAACAGTTTTCAAATAACAAGCGATCTATAGAATTTCTTGAAATTCATTATATTTCCTTGATCCATTTGTTGAATCAGTGTAGTTGTGTTCAGAGAAAGGAAAACAAGCTTAACATTTAAGTAAAAGTTGAAAGAGTGGATTCTAATCATTGTTTAATCTATTTTTCACATATATTCGTGCCGTGCTGATTTAAAGCTGTACTGTACCGTACTTCGGTTAAAGGAGTCTCTAATGTCCACAATTTAAATTTAAAAATCGGTCCTTGACATATCTTGGTCTCAAGATGACGTTTCTTGTAACTCTACTGTCAATGAAAGCAAATGGTAATTTATCACTCTACACCCATATTAACAATAGTTTAAATCAGTTTTTGGGGGGATGCACTTGTAATAATATTAACTGAATCATGTGACAGTTTGATTTTCATCACATTATAAAGAGTTGCTTGTTTTGTGTGCACCAATTACTCTTATAAATGCTTAAACCACCCTACCCCACTCCATCTTACAGCTACCATTATTCAAACTCTAAAGTTGTCGTTATTTTTCAGATTTGTGTGTGATATGAGATATTGCTTGCATGAGAAATGATGCAATAAACCATAATGTATTCATTTTTCCATAACTATGTTGATAGATATCTTCATATTTTTTTCTTTTACCCAAAACATTGCATAAAACCACATATCCAAACTAGTCTATAGAAAGCAAATTTTTCTTGTAAATTATGTTTCTCTAAGAATAATTATCCAAACACATTAACATTATGGATATAAATCTACTACCTCCTGAATCCAGTAAAATGTGAAGATTTGTCTTTTCTGTTTATATCATATGGATAATAGGCAATAACCCTTGCCTCATTACCTTCCCTTGCCACCACTAATTGGCTTAAGTTTTTAGCTAATTACCAAAAAGAATGCTCACATAGTGGTGTGGATGGATGGTCTTTAAGTAATGTGACTACATAAGTATTCTCAGATGCCCTCATACATTCTTCTTGCATCCCCGGTGTCAGCAGCTGTCTGTACAGTGGGGCCTTGACTTACGAGTGTCCCAACTAACGAGTTTTTTGAGATATGAGTCGTCTTTCGGCCGATTTTTTGCTTTGAGTTGCGAGCTAAAATTCGGGTTACAAGCCAGCTTCATATACCCCACCGCTAGTTGGCGCAGCGAACGTCACAGTGAACGCATGAACATCCGCCAATCATCCTGTGTCTCACTCGTTCACTTTAAGCGGTCAACTCGCAGTGGAAGCATTAGTGTTGTGCTCGCATTTGTGCTTGCGGTTATTTTGCAAAGAAGCAGATGATATTCACTGAATTAAAGAAAGAAATTATGGAAAAACATGACCAAGGTGTGCGTGTAGTCGACTTGACGAAGCAGTACGAGCGTAGCACTTCCATGATCTGCACCATACTGAAGCCGAAGGAGTTAATACAGGCAATTACGCTAGCCAAGGTCGTTAAAATAATAAACAGCGGACGTCTCTCCGTTAAAATATGGAGAAGCTGCTGATGGTGGGTTGACGGAGAAGCAGCTCGCCGGAGATACAGTGACGAAGGCTATAATCTGCGAGGAGGCACGAGCTATTTACGCTGATTTGCTGCAGGTTCTCTACCTTCCACCCAACATCACCCTTATCCTGCAGCCCATGGACCAGCAGTTGTTTTCTAATTTCTAATTTCAAGAAACTCTTTACCAAGCACCTGTTCTGACGCGGATTTGAGGTGACGGAGAGCACAAACCGCAACCTTAGAGAGTTCTGGAAAGACCTCTATAACATCAGGATATGCTTCAGAATTATCGATATTGCGGTGTTTTTTGGAGGTCCGGAACGGATTAATTCCATTTCAATTCATTTCTATGGGGAAAATGGATTTGACATACGAGTAATTTGAGTTACGAGCTCCGTCACGGAACGAATTAAACTTGTAAGTCAAGGCCCCACTGTATATTGTTGCAAAGGTTAAGCCAATAGATGTTGGCACAGTGGCTGGCAGTCTTCTGGGCATTGTTTCTTGCATTCCTGAGTGCATGCAATGTTCTTGGGCTAGGTGCAGCATTTTGTATGCCAGGAGGGCTTTCCTCTTTGCCTCAGTCACAGACTCCATCTCCTCCTTCCAGGTCGCAAAACGAAGAGCTGGAGTTTTCTTATTTCTTCTTTGAGTCTTTCCTGGTGCGGAGTTTTGTGGCCCACTTGTCGAAATGGTTCTCTAAGCTCCACGCACACAGTGAAGCAGGCAGACTATGGCGGGCTGCACCTTACTGACTGGGGGCTGCCCAGCTTATTGCAGGCAGTAGCTGCCCAATGAGACCTGATGATATCTCCCAAAGTCAGAAGTAAACCCTGGGGCTAAGGTCTACACCAATCGAGCTTTGGCTTAGAACCAGTAAAGCTTGTTACGAAAACTAACAAGCTTGTCCCCCCCCCTGAAAAATTATCAATTCTAGCAGTGTTAGCACTTATCTGAATCTCGTTACAATCTTCATAAAGTTTGCTGTTTAACCAGGAATGTCATTTCAATTTTTTTATATTTTTTGGGAGGAGGGGGTGGCAGAAGGTGGGGAGGATTTGACGGGCTTGTTTAATTTTGTATTTAAGCTACAGCAATTTTACACCATATGCAAATTCAGATCATGGGCAAATCGCCCCCCCCCCCCCCCCCCCCCGCACAATGACGTCTCTGTGTTTAACTCTGAATACTTTAAATTTGTGATTGTCTAAGTCTCAACATGTCTATATTCTAAGGTTAAATACATGTCTATATTCTAAGGTCACATACATGTCTATATTCTAAGGTCACATCCACTGCTTTAACAACTTCTTTCGGATAATGAAAGCTAAAGTTGTTTATTTAATGTACTCTTATAAATGACAACACTTACATCTCTGACACATTCTGCATCTGAAATCAATCACTGTAAATATCAGCACATTTTCCCACCCCGCAGCCAGTCAAAGCCTTTGAACTTGCTGCCCAGCTATAAGCATCATGTTTTTTTTTTTTAATGTAGTCTTATAATGGCAACATGTACATCAAGGGGTCTTTCAGCCAATGAATTCTGTCATTGTAAATATCAGCACAGCTAATTGATCACATTTTCCCACAAAGCAGGTGGCTGAAGCCGGACTGGCAAGTCTTTCAATTCTGCCGCACACCTATTAAATGCATACAGAGGATTCACGCCTTTGTCATTTTATATCATCCCAGATACAAAATTGGTGTGCAAATATGCGTGATTAAGCATTTCCAAGATCTCTGGTACTAAAAGGAGAAATATGTGTGCTTAACTCTACCCCTGTCGATAAGCATGAAAAACAGAAAACCTTAGTAAATCATGGTACAACACAAACTGTTCTATGACAATACAAATTGATACTAAAACAAATTTCTCCATAATATCTGGACTTACACTTCCACGTAACCTGCTTGGATGAGGGAACACTAGACGGTGAACACTTGCAACGGTTGCAACGAGGATAATAACATTTCCATGGACTTCATGCACAGAGATGCCGCCTAAAATGGGTGTATCCTGGAACCGATATTTGAGGTGTGATCCAGACAATTCTTGGTCCAGACTCTGTTCTACCAACTCAAGAACATCTCCATAGGCTTTCCTGACATGAAATACAAAAACATGTGACACACAGAGAAACTAAAATAACTGCACTTATGTCCATATTAAAAATGAAATGCCGTTTATAATCTGAGACTTCCATTTAACGTAGTCATGTGACCATAAACAAAATCACAGGATGTATTACTAAACACAATTATAACAACTGAAATTAATATAAATTTGTATGTATCACCAAAAGCAATATAACTACTGAAATTAAAATTTGATACAAATTTGTTTTTTACAGAATAAAACTTTTCTTGGTGTAAGTACAGAAAAAGAAAAAAAGCCTTATTGGTGCAACATTTCCAATCAGTAAGGGAACACTGTACGACAACATACCAGCAAATAAATCTATTCCTCAGAGGACTTGGATCCAGACTTGTGTCTTTATATGCATAACCTCCGCAGCTCTCCGGCACTTTGATGTCCTGAAGTGTACTGGCTGAGGCTCCTTGAAAGAAAATGCGGAGTTTACAACAAATATGGAACCAGGGTCTCCACTAGGCTTCACATTTGTTGCCATATGCAAAAGAATTCTGAAAGTGGCGTTAGTATTTACTGACTGGTGAAAGTTGCTGGCAACAAATTTTTATAAAGTAACATTTTAATTTTTCATTAATATAAGTGACTTGGGCCACATAACTCATTCATCCCCAATCCCATCTGTAAGTATGATCTGGTTTCTGCATTCAGTGGCAGATCCCACTTTTTTTTTTTTTTTTTTAAACTGCTTTCAAAGGTCGACCCAAACTTCAGATTTGGTGAATATGTTCGATACGTCTCTAGATTGGTTAGGAATGGAGGGAGGGTCCAAGAATTGGACCATATTGAACCAATCAGAAATAATTTTACTTTCCTTTGTGCAAATTTGAATTGTTTAAATGCCATGGGTTATTAATTCAGAGCATTTTCACTACAAGTGTTCGATTCATGAAAAATCATAAATGATGGCAGATGTAAGAGTGATTTTTTATGATGATAAGAGCAAAAATGAGTTTCTTGGGTTTTATATATAAAATATTGAGCAAGCAGAGGAAAGATATGTTTGGCAGTTGGATATTTTCCAAGATTTTTGGGGGGACATGGATGTTTCTGATACTGAATATCAGAAGAAGAGGATTCTAATAGCGACAATGACCTATTTCTAAAAATGTTGCACATAATTTAGAGTATAAATAAGATGTGAAAAACATGGACACACAGAAAATAAGACATTATTCAAACATTATTGGAGCTAACTGCAAGCTGTCAGTCAGTCTTAAGAAGCAATTAAATGTGATTAGTTGCAAATAAGGAATTACCAGGGATATACTCTATTGCTGAACATGTCTGCAAAAAGATTGTCTGTTCCACATATTGTTACTTTATGTTGGTGAGAGTCACATGGGATTGCTTAGAGTTTTAAAATTCTACGGATATATTTAATCTGAAAATTTAATGAGAATTCCTACCTATGGGCCCAGTGCAGAGAATTTTTTTTAAACGGTATGGGAAACATTTTGGCAGATACTAATATGTCAAGTGACATTGTTCACAAAGAATAACCAGAATTTTGTATTATCAGTTATAAAGAAACATTCTTATTCATTCTTGCTTTTTATCTGCTACAGATTGAACTTTACATGTATATAATGGTACTGTTATATTTATTAATTACTTTTGAGCTAAGAAATGTAATAAAAATGTAAAACCCTCTTGTGTTGGCATGTATATATGTATCTTAATGTCTTCTCTACGTAGATTAAAAAATAGAGCCAATATAATATATCCAAATCCCAAAATCATGGTATGAAATGGCTCCTATGGTTGAAAAGCTGCTTCAAATATTTTTATTTGATGATTTCATGGCACAAAGAAAAATATCTCCAAGTGAGGCTCAGTGGAACATGAAATTGGGCATTTTTTTTTATATATTTTAACTGAACAATAGGAGACTATTGAAAAACAAGTGCAGAATCAAACCATGCTGCCCATTATCATACATGTGCCAATCCTTGCAGAGAAAAGCTACAAGTATGTACTGGGTTAATGAGCCTGGATCTGACTTTTGTTTTATTTTTGTCAACAATATTGAACAATCTCTCACAGTCAGCATTATAATGGAAAACCAATATCCCTTCTTAACCTGACAAAGATGAAATTTATATCTTCCAGTGATTGGGTCTTTTACCTGGGAAATCAGGTGCCATTGCACATCAACTAATAAGTATCTGAACATATGAACCAACTTAAATTTTAAATAAACAATAAAAAGGATAAATATTTGTCATTTCACAGCACTGTACACTTTATTGTTTCCATACTTTAATATTTAAGAGATTTTTAATTTCAGCCTACTGATAGTTAATTCTGAGATGGAATATCTGTTAAAAGAAAACTACTTGATTCACTGTCTTGATACCATATAAGCAAAAGGTCTATATCCAAAGACTGTATGACATTAATTAATAAATTCAAAATGTCTTTTGACACATATTTCTGTTTTGGAAATTTAAATAAAATTATAAAATGATAAAATTTGAAATAAAAAGCAAGAAAAACATTTTATCTTGTGAAATTACTTTCATCATGTTATTTAGCATATTTACTGCAGGGTAGAAACTGGCAGAATGGGCAACTTCTGTCAAGTCGATTTTTCCAGAAAGGGATTGTGACAGTAATTGTGAATATAAAGGTTAATTCGCCATTTGGATTCCATACATGGTCATTTAAGAGTTATGTGTTGGTACATCACTGTCTTTTGAGTGTATATATGTAGTTTTTCAGTCCTTTGTGATTCTGAATCCATAAAAGACTCATGAGAAAAAGTCGAATCGAGCAAAGTGTTGTGGTCACGCTTGCACTCCTTGCGTTTAATTATATTACCGATAAGGGTATTCATGTTGTCAGAGATTTCGCTGTACTTTATTGATAAAACATCAGACTAATGAGGTTTATCAATATGGTCAATTCATTTTCAATCACATTAAACAAGTGACAATGACCAAATGGAAACCATTTGGGTTTGAGCTACAAAATTCATGTGTAATAACTACAGCAGAAGGAGTTGTCATAGCAACACCTGGAAATTAAACACGCTCCATGTAAAATTGACGTTTACCCACTCATTCTTTCATGAACCATCAAAGACGAACACTTTGTCAGAAATCTGTATTCTAGCCAGTACATTAGAGGATTTTAAAACTGAACGATTATCAAGTGCACGTGCTCTATCACCCTAATCAGCATCTCGCAGCGATATTTCATTTGTATGTCTAATACCATATCGATACAGGTGTCCTTAAAAAAGAAATATAGGAGCAATGCACTTTAAGGGTTATGTTTCCTCGTTTGTCAATTATACATATAATTACAGCTATAAATTAATTATACATATCAAATCTAATGTTATATAATATTCACCTGTGTTTAGCGCTATTTCCTTCCATCTCAGTCCTACGGGAGCAGCCAAAGAAACTTCTCTGTACTTTCCCGTTCTCACGTTTTCCGCCATTCGAGCCGCAGTACGTTAATCTCGTTACCTTTAAGATATTAAAATCAATAACTTTACATTGAAGCAAACTTAGTTAAGGGGATGGTTTCCGTTATTTAGTTTATTTTAAGTACTCATATTTTCTTTTACAAGAGATAAAAATCAAGAAAAGATTTAATCTCAAACACTATTAACAGTTTTAATTGAGACTACATAGACCGTGACTGGTTTGCAGCATTTGAATAAAAAGGCTCAGCAAAATAAACAGGTAAAACTATAACATTTGATACATAGGAGAAATGCACCAAAAAGAGATGAAAACGCTTGAGGAAAGAAAAGGAAGGACATTAGCACTTCCCAAAAATTTATAAATATTTTTAAAATATACAATGGAAATAAATTACACAGTTATACCTAATTACCTAATGATTTAAAGAAAAAGATGTAACAATAGAGCATATGGTATTAAACCTATCAGCAGTGGGGTTTTTCTGTTTATATACATATATATATATATATATATATATATATATATATATATATATATATATATATATATATATATATATATAAACAGAAAAATATATATATATATATATATATATATATATATATATATATATATATATATATATAAACAGAAATATATATATATAAACAGAAATATATATATATATATAAACAGAAATATATATATATAAACAGAAATATATATATATATATATATAAACAGAAATATATATATAAACAGGAATATATATATATATATATATATATATATATATATATATATATATATATATATATAAACAGGAATATATATATATATATATATATATATATATATATATATATATATATATATATATATATATATATATATATATTTATATATATAAACAGAAATATATATAAATAGAAATATATATATATATATATATATATATATATATATATATATATATATATATATATATATATATATATATATATATATATATATATATATATATATATATAAACAGATGACATGTTTATGAACAATAATCATAAGTTCATAACTACAGGACAAACAAGACCACACATGCAAAGTTTATATATTTTTTTTATTAACAAAACAGACAAACAAAAAATAAATATGTACTTTAAAAATTGAGCGTATTTTATAGTTGCTGAACATTTGTGTTATGAACTGAACTTAAAATGCCTTATATACTGGTTCGTTATATTCAGGTGTAATCAGCAACACTCTTGGACATATATCTAAAACATGTCCGTTTCTTTTTTGAGATTTTTTCAGATCTATATTCATTTTTTCATTAAATATATTGTTTTAAGTCTTTGGTATCCATTCAATTTTTCTTGGTAGCAAATAATTGTAGATCAGCCTGGGAATTATATGTGAATATCTCCTTGTCTCATTATTTATTTATTTATTTATTTATTTATTTATTTATTTATTTACTCTTGTCGCTCGGTTGCTTCATTTGGTTTTTTTTTTTTTTTTTTTTTTTTTTTTGCTTCTTCTTCCTCTTCTTCTGCTTCTTCTTCTTCTTCTTTTCTTCTTCACTTATCCTATGTGTTTCGTCTTGTTTTTAAGGTATATACCGGAAACGTGAACCAGTCTAGCCGTGAAGGCAAACTCGGCATCCAGAGTTTTCGGCGTGCTTTGAACAACGCATCAACAGTTATAAAGATCTAAGAAACAAGCACATAAATATGCCAAAGTAAGTAGAACTAACACTTTGTATACATATAAAATTGTCAACAACTGTGTGTGTTCTTGAGGTTCAATATACAAAATTTTGTTTCAGCTATATAGATATATATGGTAAGAGACACTGAACATTAAGTGGGGGGGGGAGCAGGGGCTCGTATCGTTGCTTAAAATTTACCCGTCATACAATTTTTTTACAAGAACTACAAGAGAGGACACTTCTCTCCTTTCACGCGCGACCTATTTATGAATAACCGCTGCTATTTCAAGCTACATTTTCGCGTAGCGTAATAAATTAAGTACGGATGTTTAGGGCAGGCATCAGTCAAACGGATTATGGACGTTTCGCCCCATGGATGTTTCGGCCCAGGACATTTCGCCCCACTTCAAAGGACATTTCGCCCCACTTCAAAGGACATTTCGCCCCACCAGGTACATGGACGTTTCGGCCCAAGGACATATCGCCCCACATCAATGGAAATATCGAAAATTTATAGAAATTCATCAGCATTACACCATTGTCTTCATTTTTATTTAGAGGCCTACCATTAAGATTTTCTACCCCATGGACATATCTCTCTCCTATATTTCAATTACATTCCGCATGACGTTATATCAGACAATATTTTCCCATTTTTCTTCATTTATGTAATAAGACTGAACAAAAAATTACAGTTTACAGTGATAATTTTCTATACTGCATTACTTTTATTTTCGCTGTTACACAAACTGATGAAAACTGCTTCGATGGCCTAGTGATTAGAGAACACCGCAGAAGCGTAAGGTCGTGGGTTCGATCCCCGGCCGAGTCATACCAAAGTGTGGCAGTGTATAGTGATTCTAGCATTGGGGCATCATGTCGCAGACATGTAGCATGATGCCCCACCCAGTCTCATTATTCTGACACTAGACCGTCCAGTCCTAATACTAATGCTGAGCGCCAAACGAGGCTGCTGTTAGTACCATTTTTATGAGTCTTTGTTTATGACTCAGCCGTGGATAGAACCAATTAACAACCTCCCGCATCATAGGTGGACACCCTAACCACTAGGCCACAGGAGCGGTCCACCATAAATATGACGTTTTAAACACATTACAGTCAAACCCACTTATCTCGACCTCGGTTAAGTCGCCAACCCTATTAAGTCGACGTTTTTGAAGTGGAACCGCCAAATTCTCTCTTTGTCTTAGCATTTTCTCATCGGTTATGTCGATTCTTTTATGTCGCCGAACCCTAATATCTCGAGCACAAAAAAGGGCAAAATTTGCCACTTAACGTCGGTTATCTCGATCCCCATGACCAATCGTCGGCTTTTGAAAATGTTAGTTATCGATGCCACAAATGATCCTTTGTTTGTATCGACAACCCCATCTTAGCAGTGCATTGTTACATCATAATCTGCTTATGCTGACATCTGGGCCGAGTACTGTATGTTGTGACAGTCAATCATGCTACCGTACTATACCTACAACTGACCGACTTCTGAAGATGCGAATAGAACAGATAAAATTAATGGAATGGCTAATCCTTCTGTTTGTTGGCTGAGATATGATAAAAAAAAAAGTTAAAACAGAAGTTCTATGATGTATGTATGAAGGCAAAGTTCGTCAATTAATTTACAACTGGCTCTGATATTTTGAAGAAAGAGTATGTCACCAAACATAAATCCAGGCGGTATAAATAATATTTGTGCATTTTACTCATTGATCTTTTCCGTTTGCCATCAATCCCGTGTTACGGTTACGGAGACTTAAACTCCGCAAGAAGAAAAAGCAAACAACAAATAAACAATAATTATGTATTTCTCAAAATACTGGAGTGAAAGAATCCCTATATTGGGTGTTAACTTATGCTAATATATACGGTCCAATATTGCCTGGTGTTTACTCTTGTAAGTTTCATTCGTGGGAATGGAGATCCTATTTTGCTTGTTAAGAAAATTTATACAGCATTCAGTGGTCATTCTTTTGGGATTTAGGAAGCAATAGAGCATTTAATGGAGATTTTGGCGAATTTCGTAATTTGCTCGGAATTTTTATCACGCACGTTTTTGTGATTTTATGAGCGATCTTTGTGTTTGCAATGTTGGAGAATATAATAAAGGTCTGTATCGAGAATCAACGGTGGTTTGTATTGTATACTGGTAAATCTCTGCCGTCAGTTGGTGCACTTTTGTTGTTAGCAAACATGTATGTACATTTTTATAGCATGCCGATCGCTTCATCAAACAAATTGCGGCAACGCTGTTGTGTAAAAAAAAACCTCCAAAAACACGTGCAATACATTCTCATTTATTAACGCACATCATGTACATAAATAAATTTCAAGCACATGTTAATATATTGCCGCCATATTGGTTTTCGTTTATCTCGATCATCGGCTATCTCGACGCTTTTTGGCAAACCCCGAGGCCGGCGAGATAACCGGGTTCAACTGTATATCCTATTTGTTGTTGTTTCTCTTTCACATAATAGCTTATTTATTTAAAAATGTTAAACTTTACTAATTTTTTTCATGATCGGATTAGTTTGCTGAATATATCTTGTGATTCATTGGCATTGTTACTACTTAATAATATTTTTTTGATCCACTTTCTTAATAATTTTGGTTTGACCATGGCTAGTGGTCTCCTATATCCTGTGTTTGCTAATAATGTTGGTGCTATTTGTCTGTGTGCTATATATGTATATATACATTGATTTTTTTGTTAGGATAGCCTTTTTGTTCGAATTTGACCAGTTGTCTTATTTCAGTATTTCTACCTCTAATTCGGTCATCACGTTCATCATTTTTTTAAGGTAGTACATACATTTAATTTTTATTTAATTTTGAAGTTTGGTAAAGTGAGGTGGTTTTTTTTAGATTTTTTTTTTTTAACTGTGTCTCACTGTACTTTCTATATTTATCTTCATATTGTCCAACTGATCTTGAGTCAGGGTCTTTACATTTTTTATTTTTGGCTGTACTTCTACCGTCTCAAGTTTGGTCGTCATTTTTTACTTTAGTTATTTACTCTTGAGAATCATTCAAAATGGTTTATATTCCCATGAATTTGGGTTCACTGTCAGTACAGGGGCTGCACCGAGAAAGAGTATTTAGGATGTCAGCATCCAAAAGTTAAATTATTTAATTATTCCTATTCTAAAAAATGTATATTACTTAATTTGGTGTTTTTCCAAACTCTTCCACAGGCCTATCTACTTCGCATAGCACCATGTGATATAGCCCTATGACATCCTCATAATGTACTTTCCCCATTGAGTTTCCTATTCTATACAATCAATTTAACAATAAATGCAGCTAAAATTTGTTTAATAAATGTAATGGCCCATCACCTTTTTTTAAAATTTTTTTTTTGTTTTTTTTTTAATTCTTTTATTTTTTATTTAATCTGTCAAAGTAAGTCTTTATTGAAATTTCCGTCTAAGAAGAGTATATGTTGTCTGTTATATTGGTCGATCTTAATGTTTTCCATAATGAGAGAAAGAGACTGTGGAGTATGAAATGAAATGTCCATTGATGTGGGGCGAAATGTCCATGGGCCGAAACGTCCATGAGGCAAAACGTCCAGTCAAACATGCAAGTCATCGACGCTGATAATTATGATTTGGGCATCTGGGTCTTACTATCAAACTAACGGCACTGTGTAGCCTGTTTGGTGTCCACTTACTTCGCAACTAAAGTCAAATCTGCAAGAATATCTCGCACACCTGGTAGTCCTTCATATAGACCTCGACGCTGATAGTTATGTTTTGGGTGTCAGGGTCTTGCTGACATACATGTTTTCAAGAATATCTCATACAACTAGCAACTAATAATGATGCTTTTCTTCAATGTAATGTTTTAGTCAGACTTTACTTTTTTGATGTCTTTTCTTGCAAATTCTCACAAAAGACCTGTTTTGAAGTTTTGTTGACATACATTTCAATTGGCTGGAAAACAGTGAAAAACAGGAATGCCAAAATCTGGTTAAGTTGAATTATGATTCTTTAACAAAACAAATAAAACTATATTATGCCAGTTTGAATAGTAAACAACATTTCATTTTGATCAAGAAATATTTCCAGCATATAATTCTACATGAATATACTTTGGCATACCTCAACTAATGTCTTATTTCAACAAATTCAAATGTATGTCAACTGAACATGAAAATGCATCCATTTGCAAGTGTCAAGACTTTGATTCAACCAAGATAAAAACAGCACAGTGAGTATATTAATTACATTTTAATTGTGGAAGAATGTCGATATGGACTGCCAGGTGTGTCTGATATTCCTGAAACTACTTGGTCCGATGTCAGTTGACATAGGAATATGCTATACAGGACTGCTATTTGGCTAGTAAGAAGTAGTACAAAAATATAAATAATGTGATATGTCTTACATTGTAGGACAAGGGCAGACATTTGACTTTGTATGTGTATCCAGAGTTTGACTTGCTGTCATATCTTTAAGAAATGCCAGACCAATTTCCCATGCTAATGCTCAACATGGCCATCATCATGCCTTCTTTAATATGCAAGAACAACACGCTGAATAGAATACTACCATCTAATTGGCCAACTGAAAATAAGTGCAGGACAGATTTTCTTATCTAGTAAGAGGATAGTATTCCATTCGGTGGGATTTCAGTTGCATGTTCATCTGGCACTAATCATTAAGCATTTGTCTCATCTTCTGAATTAACACCATTTTGTAATTAAGCTACGCTACAGTTAAAATGTTTTCACCTCCAAGGAAAAATAGATGTATTCCACAAATATTTATGTAGTCATCTTTGGCAGAAAAAAGTATTGAATGGAATATACCAAAAAAATAGCCTTGCAATTAGCCATTAAACATTGATGTACATTATGTTGTATACAGTGTTCCTCAAATATTAGCATTGTGAATGTGATATTACCATGCTCACAGTTTACCTGTCATAGTCATATTATGTAAAAATATCGCTGTATAATACATGTATGACAAATAAATTTTAAGCAAAGATATGAAACCTTGTGGGCATGTGGCAGAGATGGTGTGGAAAAGCACACTGCTAGCAAAAAGTAGATAGATATTGGAAAAATAAAGAGGACCCAGCAGATTTCAGCTCTTGAATAATTGAAGCAACCTACTCGAGTGTTGTATTTTCTATCATGATAACAATAAGACAGTATTTACAGCCTCATTAGGTGCTGAAAAAGTGGCCTAAACAATTTTGAAATCAAATTTACCATATCACAGTTGAGAATGTAGTCTGCCATATCTACATATTACAAATTAGTGTGAAGTTTGTGTATATCGGTATCAGATTGCTTCAGCTATATTGCTTCAATAGCTGAGTGGTTATTAGAATATCTGCCTCAGATTTGGGAGGTCAGTGCTTTGAACCCAAGCTGAGTGATACCAAAGACTTTGCAAATGTTATTAACAGCTGCCTCGCTAAGCACTTAGCAATAACAGGTTAGTATTATGACTGGATAACCAGGTGTCAGGATAATGTGACTGAGTGAGACATAATGCTACATGTCTGCGATATGATGCCTTAGTGCTAGACACCACTATAAACTGCCTCACTGCAGACATTGTAGCAATATAACTGATTTTTTTTTTAAAGCTACATTAATTTGTTAAATCCAGTGTTTTATTAATGATTAATTGTCAACCAAACCAGTTTTTAATACTTTTTATTTAAAAAATCTCATTTCAGGTACTATTGTGATTATTGTGACACATTCCTCACACATGATTCGGTAAGTAAAGAATTGATATGTGCATCCAAAATGCTTTTAACAGACTCAGTGAACTTAGTTGCCATGTGGTGACCTTCTCAAAACAGCCACTTGAACTTTGTAGGTGCCATGTCTGCATGATTCTTTTGCCATTTATTTTCAGACCTCTTTTTCTGTTAAATGAAGAAATTATAATATCTAGAGTTCCTGGAAATTATTTTCAGACCATTGAGCATCATTTCATTGAAGGACTCTTGTTTTTAATTGCCAGAATTTTCTCCACTTATTTACCTCTTAGTTTCAAGTGTCTTTTTCACTCTCTAGTGACATATTTTGCAACTAAAGATATCAATGGTGATACATGAATAACTCGTAAAGAAATATAGAGTTTGCAATATATTCATAGGTGTCCTGTATACAACACATTTTATTTTGTAAGCTGATTCATTGGTTCGAAAGTTAGACTTTAATGGGGAAATAATTGGAAATGTTTTTACTGCACAATGAGATTGCTTTAGTTTTAGCTCCAACACCATTAGAAACAAGTCACAATAATCTGCATTTCACCTGATATTTTTTTAACCATACACAGACCTGCTGACCCTTACTTAAATTTCACGACTTTTGATAGTGATTCTTGAATTCATGCAGCATGCAAAAAAGAATCATGAATTCCTGAATTCTTGGTTGGTTTAAATCAGGAATAAAATATCCTTTATCATGATAGGCGTTGGTCAAGATATCATAACTGATGCCAATAACAGTCCTGTATTTCTAGTCTTGATATTGGTTGAACTATATATAATTGTGTTAGTTTACCCTGTTGCAAGCACTGTAAAGTATATAATCTACATTAAGAACAGAAGTTTTACAAATACTTGTAATGAAAACGGGCACATTTTTAAAAAAAATTAAATAGTACCTGTACATTCTCACTGCAACTGTAATTTTTTTAATCATTCACTAAACGAAGTCAGCTTTTTTAAGGGTAGGAATTTTTTTAGATATTGAAGGATTCATGTTGAATAATGTATAACCAGTCTTTCAGTCAGTGACAGACAATAGTGACAGGGAAAGTGCAATTACTTTTGTGAGGGAAAAAATTATTTTTTTATTGCCTCCATAGGTACTAAAAATTTGTGACAAAATTTGGTTACCAAAATCAACCACCAGGCAAAAAGCCTGAACTATTTTGAAAAGAAATTTACCATATTTGAAGAAGTTCCTAGTCTGCCAATGCATCATAACATCTCAAATAGCATAAAGTTGTGTAAGTAAATTTGGCTGCAAATAAATTTGTACTTGTAATTAGTATAAATAATGTTTTATTTATGTTTTGGGAATTTCATATAATGCAGTACTGATCATCAAAGTGGATGGAGCTAGTGTCATGGTATAATTTTTCACTAATTGTGTTCAAAGTTCAAAACATTTTATCCCTCTTGACACTAATTGCATGTCTGGAAGGTTAAGTGTCTGAACAATAATGCATGTATTCAAGACTGCAAAATATGCACAGATCTAATCAGTTGTACATATTTAGAGTACTGAAAACTATTTTCATGCTTACTATGTGAAACATTCAGAATTAAAACTTTGATGCTTTTGTATGTTTTGTTGTTTCAACAGCCTTCAGTAAGGAAAACTCACTGCAGTGGTAGGAAGCACAAAGAAAATGTGAGAATGTATTATCAGAAGTGGTTGGAGGAACAAGTACAGAAACTTGTAGATGACACAAGTAAGTCTGATATAACAAGTTAATTCATTGCAGTTGATATAAGTTCTTGTTACATTGCTTTAAAAAAAAAAATGGATAGCCTGATGCCCAGTACGCCTTTCATTTTACTTTGGGTTCATCCTGTATTCTAATACTAATAGGTACCTGTTGAAAATTATTTTTTTAAATTTGCCTGAGCAAACTTTGATTGCACTGATGAAGTATGTAACTGTATTTGCACCATGTTAACATACCTGACATGTCACAATCAAAACAACAGGGGCTTGTATTGTTGCTTACAATTTAACTGTCAGTATATTATTTTATACTATAGTGATCCCCTCTTTTACAGCCACCCATTCTGCACCAGTAAAGTGGTCTTATAAGACAGGTGAGAGGGAGACTAAATTTTTTTTGTGAGAAGTATATGTAATGTACATAGTAAGAAAGCTATATACTTCATTATTGATTTTGGATACATTTGGGGGAAAAAAAGTGGCTGATCGTGAGGGGGACATTTTACATTATTTGTACTAAAATGCTAGTCACGTTAGAGGGGTGAACATTCTTAAGGGGTACCTTTGAATACAACCTCATCAGTGCCAAGGGATTCTGGCTGTAAGAAGCAGGTGGATGGGGGGGGGGGGCATTAAAGATGAGGACCTTTGTGTAAATATGACTGACATATAAATTACAAGCAACAATATGAGACCCTGTGATCTAAATCAGATCGCCATTTTGAAATTAAGATCTGAGTTAAATCAAATTGTAGCATGGTGTGCAATGCAGAAAATATAATTTTGTTCTCCCATACTTCCTGACATTGTCGTGTTTCAAGAAAACACAATTTTCATTAATCTTAATTAATACCCACATCACTTTCAGTATATGCCTGTAAAGTGTAACATATATAAAAAGTTAAATGTCATGATTAGAAATGATGTATAAACTTCCATTTCACATAATATTATTTAATTGGTTGACAGATGTTTAAAGGCTGCAATGGGTTGGCCCATTTTGCTAATTTGGATATGTAGGGTCAGAAAGGGGAACAACCCAATAAGAGATGCTACAAGCATGTACAAGAAGAAAAGTTATTACATAATATTGTTTGAATGAGAATATGCAAGCCATGTGTTTTATATTTTTGATCAGTGGAATGAAGTGCAACTTTACTTACTGCATACATAGAATACAAAGCATGATCATTCTCTCAGTTGATATAGTGTTACTGTATGAAGCATGCCACCAAAAAAATAAGGGATAAAATGACAGGGGTTGGTTGGATGGATGGGGACTATTAATTCTTTGAACATACTGCAAATAAGACATTAATATATGTAAATTCTGTTCTGACCAGGAATCCATCCAGTCTCTAGTGAGTGTAGTAATGAACACTAATGACACTTGCGTTAACTTGAAACCCATTTGAACCCTATTGAATTTATATTTGAATTGTATCTATTGCAACATTGTACAACAATATTTTTTTAAAAAGGGACATTTTGGGCATGTGGAAATTGGAATCTGCTTGCAGAATTTCAGTCAGGGTTTGTAAGTTTATTTAAGTCGTGAACCTTTATTCTTTCAACACTTATGTTATAAAATCAAATTAAACAGTTTGTGCTGTTACATCTGTTTTACTGTTGCCTGGATAATTTAGCAGAAAGTTGTTTGCTTTGTAACTTTTCAGTCTCTAGTTTAATCCCATTTTTGACAATTGTTAGGCTGATTTTTCCATAGTTATAATTTTCCTTTATCTCAGATACCATTATATGCAGAGAAATCCAACTTCAAAAAAAATTGTTGATGTTAACAGACTTGTCAAAAATGTAATGCATATGATTAAACGTTCTGGTTCAAGGCAGTAATATGTAAGAACTTTTGTTCTTGTACATTCATCTATGCAAGAGGTCATATGTTTGAACCCTGGCTGAGTCATAACAAAGACTGTTAAAAATGGTAGTTACAGCTGCCTCGCTAAGAGCTCAGCATTAAGAAGTTAGTTTTTGGACTGGTGTCAGGATACTGTGACTAGGTGGGGCAATCATGCTACATATCTGTGGTATGATGCCCCATTGATAGACAACACTATAAACTTCCACACTGCTGACTTTGTAGCAGCATGACTGGAAAAATTGTTACAACTACGTTAAAATTCCAGATCACACACACACACACACTTTGATTTACCTGTAATATGTTGTTCCACTTCCTGATCCTACCTATGCATATTGGCACAGTGGTCTAATACTATACGGCCTTCAAACAAATCCCTTGATATTGTCTGCCAGTTAAGTAATACATGTAATGGTTGTTTGCCTTTAATTGCCACAATTTAAACTGGTCATGAGATAGCTTTACATCAGTTCTAATCAGTAATCACAACTGTTTACTGCTTGTATATGCTACATGTAAAGAGCATGTACTGAAAATGGTGGAGTTTTTGGTGCTTTTATTTTTATTTTTAAAGATTGCTGAAAATTGTGTTTTCTTGAAACGCATCCTTGATGGGGGTCAGGGGGTTAGGGAAGTTAAAAATCATGTTGGGCTATCTGATTTTTTTTAAGCACTGGTATATTATTGAAATTGTTAAATGTTTTATTCTCTTTATTTTCGTATTTGATTGGAGTAGTATCGGAGTATTTGGTCTTTGTTCAGATGTGCACCTTTTTAAGAAGCTGCTAGCTTCGTTTGGTTATTTTTACTTTCTGAACTTAAGAGGTAACATTTTTTAATTAAAAAAAACAAAGCTAATAACATTTTTCCATTTTATATATTTGGTAATTAATTCATTGCACTTTCAGAAGCTTGTATTATCTAGTCTGACAAAATTCATATTCCCTGTTTTAATAACTGCTAAAGATAGTGTATTTAGACTAATTTATGCTTATTTTTGAAGCACAAGGGAGCAATTATTTTAGTTTGCTGTGTGCTTATTAGATCATATACAATTTCCACAAGTACAGTAAGCAAAGAAATTTCAGGCACAGTACATGAAAAATAACAGAGGTAAACCTGCATTTCTTTTCATTGTGCAGGTTACAAATGGAAACAACTTCATATTATGCATGTCATTTGCTTGAAAATTAATAATAATATAGACTGCCTTCCAAAAGAAAGCCAAATTCAAATTTTCATCAGTATGTTCTAGCATGCATCAATACACTTAAGTAATTAAACTACTAATAGTGGAACAAGACTAAATATAAAAAAATTTAAAAACTGTTCAGGAATTTGTAATGCCTTTAAGACTCGAGAGTATTGCATTTCATTAACTTTGATTCATAATGAAATAATGTTTTTTTGGCTATATCATGCAAAGGAAATGGGAGTCAAGTTTCCTTTCCAAGTAAAAACTGAAGCATTTGATCGCCATGGTATGGGTGTCAAAACCAGCAGCCCCTCTGAATGCAATTCCTATGCTCTACCAACTGGGCTTCCAAATGAAATGCCAGTCTTATGCTCTACCAACTGGGTTTCCAGATTAAATGCTAGTCGTATGCTGTACAAACTTTACTTGCAAATGAATTGCTCTGCCAACTGGGCTTTCAAATGAAAAAAATAATGTAGTAGTGCTTTGATGAATGATAATTGTATGGCTTGGAACAACAGTGGTAGGGATTCAGTGTTAACTTTTCTGTCCATCCATCTGTCACATGTTGGTTAAGCTTTATATTGTTGAGGTCAGTTTTCAGACACTTGTGGGGCATACATTTCCAAAGAACACATTTCAGTTTGAGATAACACTGTTTCCATTAAAGTTTTTCATAATACCCAATCCTTACTAATTTGATTGTGAAAATTCCTTTTATATTGGAGAGATAAAAGATAGTTTAATGATCATTGGATATATTGACTACTGCATCCTACATGTTCATACTTCATCTGTAGTGGATCCTTGAAAAAGAAAAGGTACGTGTCTGCATGGATAAAAGATCCTTTTTATAACGAAATACGGCACCTTAATGAAATTTCAGTCTTACCCTAAAATATAAATATGTAGAGTGATTGCAGTTATAAATTACAGCAGAAAATTATTTTTTCAAAGTACTTTTGAAGGGCAGCTTCAATATATGTACTTAATTTGTAATTGCCTATTTTCTTTTATTTTTAGCTGCAGCATTCAAAGCTGGTAAGATTGAGACAAATCCTTTCCAGCATGGGGTACCACCCAACATAGGAGCCATGATCCCACCCCCACAGGGTATTGGTAAGTTGTAGTTAGGATTTGTTTCTTTCAAAGATGGACCCTTGTCTATCTATTTAGCTGTCCATACAATTTATTATTTTGTGGAGAAGATACAATTCACCACTAGATATGACAACCAGCTTTATTTTTCCAGCCATTTTGTTGTCATTGTTTCTTCTGATCTTATTACATTCACAATGTTGTGTGAAAATGAGAAGAATAGTTTAAAATGCAATGATAATTACAAGAATGATTATTACATCATATTCATTGTCCTCTAAACTATTGATTTCAGTCCTCAAATAAATTCATTAGCTCTACTGGTAATAGAGCAGACATTTTTCCAGAATGGATAATCTTATCAACATGTGGTCATCACCAAAAGAATTTGTATGTTGTTCCAAAATGAAAATGATGTAGATATTACTCCCAACATTACTATGATGGCCATCTTGAGAATCTTACTAATCCTGAATGCATCATACATGCCAACCATTATGCTTTTTTCACTAAATTACACCTTACGCGTAAACATGTATGGATATTCCCGTTCCCAAAAAAATCAAGTATGCTTTTTTATATTTTGTATTAACATTCTATTAATTCCACAGACCACATCTTAGAAAAGATGGCTTCTACGTAACTACAATATAAGAGTATGCTTGTCTGTGGCCTTTCATCATGTGACAGTATCTTGTTCTGTTTATAGCAACTATCCTGTTACCAAGAAAAATCCTGCTTCTATTATCAAACTTTTGTCCTTGTATTCGACTTATAGCAGGTGTTTGGATTAGTTAGGAGAAAACAGGCTGGTTTTCTAATTTTAATCTTTACGCTTAGATTCTTTGTTCTAATTCATATTTAGAGCAGAACCAGTCTAAAGGTATTTGGCGCTAAAAGGTATATTTATTTTAGTTGATGCATATATGATAGCAAAAATATCTCCTTTCAAATAATTTCAAAGATGGATTAGAAAAGGACTAAAAATACATGAAACAAAAAATAAGAGAATCCTCCAAATACGTAAACATGAGGGCAGCATTACTTGATGTCTATTAAAGGCCATGTGGAAGGAATTTTAATATTTGGCACTAAAAGTCTTTAGATGGATTTTAGTCAATATGTGTGTGTAAAGCTAAAAGTGCTACATATGAAAACTTGAAGTAGTAAAGGATGTTAAAAGACGAGAGGGGCAAATAAATCTTTGTTTATTGAAATTTTAGCATGTTATATCTGGATTCCGCTTTTTAACCACTTGGATTATGCTTTCTCCTCGTCAGGGAGTTGGCATGTATGTCATATTGTCATAGGTTTACAAATTACCAATATTAAAAGAGTTTTCCTTTGACAAAAGACTACACAATCAGTGCATGTATATTCAGTATAAATTTCTTTTAAACTCTTGGTGTAAAGTTACAGTGCAAAACTCTTTGGATCCATATGATTGCATCAGATTGTTTTCCTAATGTATTAATTATGTCAGTCAATTATATTCTATTCTAGCTGCAGGAGGAAGGCCAAAGGTCCCTATATCAGCTGCTCCACCAATGTCTGCCCCTATGGGAGCTCCAATGTCACAGCCAGTGCCCCTTATGGGGGCACCACCAACTGGCCCCATGCCACCAATGATGCCAGGTAAATTGATAGTTTTGAAAACGACACTGTCCAATCCTTTTTTTTTCTTATGGAAACAATGTTACAGCTTGTCAAAGCAACTTCAAGTAATATGTATATACCTTGAAAATTGTCGTAAAATGAAAGATTTGGAGTTATTCAAGTTCACAGTTGATGTAGATTTTCAACTTATATGGACTGAGATTTACAATTACATAATATTGTGTAGTTACTCAGTTCCCAAACCCTTACATTAGTCTAAGGTAATGAGATATCTAGATGAAAATTGAGGTTGATTGAAATGGTCAATTGTTAAATGTCTAATAGCTTCTCAGGTTTTACTTATGACACAGTCTGTAGTGGTCTGCAGATTTAGGACTTTAAATTTATCTGGTCTGTCACAAATATTGCAAAATGGATCCAGTCATTCAGGCAAGCAGGACTATCAAAATTGCACAAATGTAAATCCACCATCAAATATGATTGCCTTTGCTCAAAAGAGAAAAACCTTTAATTTAAGCAACTTCTCAAAAATTGCTTATTAGATTTTATTTGTTTTATTTATTGTCAAGACCTTGAAATAAAGTGTCTTACCAAATGACAAGGCACTGTATCTGAACCAGTTGATCCTATGGTATGATTAGAATCCCATAATTTTCAGAATTTGATCAGAGTTAATGGAAAGTATCCATCATATGAAGACCTTTCATTTTTGTCCAAATGTGGATGCTAATGATAAATGTTGTGCCATCTGTATTTGTTATTTTTAACTGTTTTTTTATAAAACCCAATATATCAATTTCATCTTAATTTGCCACAGATCATCCTTAAATGAAGGCCTTTCAGATTTGTGCATAAAATGATTCTTAGGCTGGTGTGGTTCTGGAAATCTGGAGAAAGTCTTAATTTGAAAATTGTCTTTTCTAGCTTTGAAAATGTCTGGAAATAATTTTAAATGATTTTTTAAAAACGTTTATAATATTTGTTGTACCGAAAACATGACTTGTTCTTTTTGGAGCTCTTCAGGTATTACCGTAGAATGCAACATCTCAAGGCGCGAATAGCTGAATAATTTTGTGGGAGAAAGCCACTTCATTTTGATTGGTGTTTGCTGACTCTGTGATGATTAATCTACATTTTCCATTTCATGGATTATTTCATTAATTTAAGTTTTGTATTGTACAGGGTTCGTACGGTCTTTGAAGGTCTTTGAGAGTTTGAGAAAACTGAGGTAGCATTTTCAAAGCCTTGAAAGTTTGGGAAAGTCGAGCATATTACCCTGAGGTCTTTAAAAGTCTTTGAAAATTGAAATAAACCCCAAAATTTTAATTTCTTTCCAGAATCACAAATAAAATTATCAGGGTTCGTTAGATTCGGATGTAATCTAGTTATCCTGGTTTCTTTCTTTTGATGACCTATTCAGTTTCATTTCCGCCACAACAACAAAAGAGGCTTTGTTTGGCCATCCAAAGTTGGCCTCGGCGGCAACTTCAACAACCACTCTTCATCAAAGCAAGACTGCTACACACTTCATCAAAGGAATTCACAAATAAAACTGCCTAAGGTCATTAGCTTCAGATGTAACTGGTTTTCCTGGCTTCTTTCTTTTGACGAATCGTTCAATTTGATTGGACGAGTCCATCTTTGGCCAATCAAAATATTCTTTACACTAATTCACTCTATGTAGAAAGTGCGCCAAAGTATAACACGCTCAAGGATTCAAAATTTTGTTCTACATAATAATGTTCCTTGGTTTAATATAGAAACATCCATTGTAATAAATTCAATTCACAGATAAACTGTTTAAAAGTGCGCATGCATACACTATAGTAGAGTTAAGCAAGAGTTGTTCTTGAATTGCGAGTATATAAAAAAACGTGCTAGTGAAAGGTCAAACCTACAGGTCATTCTGGTATTCCATTGTTAATTATTTTCCACTTATATGTAAATAAGGGGTGAAAACAAATTAAGAACAACACAAAAGAAACAAGTTTGCCAAATAAAAATTTGTTATATAATCAACACACTTTGTATAAGGTGGCTGCTTTAATACACTGGTAAATGTTAATTATAATAATGTTAATTCATTGTATTATATTCACAGTTGCATCTTATTCTTTTCTTAGGTATGAGACCTCCAATGGGCCCCCTGATGGCAGCTCCCATGGGGCCCCCAATGGGTATTGCATATGGAGGTAGACCACCACTGATAGGAGGACCACCACCTGCTAAGATACCAAGAAATTGATGTACGAGTGGGACTTTATATTTGCTTGTGTATGTGAGTGTGTGGAGTTTGACTTTGCAACAATATTGTCAGCATTGGAAGAGAGGAACAATATTTTCAGCAGAAGAAGTAGAACAATATTGTCAGCAGTGGAAGAGAAATAATATTTTCAGCAGAAGAAGTAGAACAATATTGTCAGCAGTGGAAGAGGAACAATGTATTGACAACATTCAATGAGAATGTCTGTTTTCATCATGTGTCATCATTGCCATTTTGGATTGTTTCATCTAAGATCATTCTTGAGGATATTTTAATGTTATATTGCCAACTCATAAAATTTTGTCTTAAGCCTTATGAAAATTATCCTTAAAATAAAGACTTACAGCATATTCACAAAAACTACAGAAAAAAGATCTTTGCCGAAAAATCCAAATAATTGGTTTATCCAAGTTTTATTTGGATCTGGGTTTATCTTAGAATTAGTGAAATTAGTCAGGGAACCAGACTAACTTTACAGCAGAACCCCAGATGCTTAAACTGCAATTATTTGTTCATGCAAAGTGTCTGCATGTTTAAGACAAAAGGGAAAATAAGCTTCTAAAAAAGTATCAATAATTAAAACAGAAGAATAAAAAGTATTCATATTCTTGTGAGTAAAAGCTGGAAAGGACACAATTATGTTTATTGGGTGTCACATGCCAATTTGAATATGTATTTTGGGGGGGGATGTGAATGCCATCGTCAAAGCTGCATAGAGTATGGAAATTTGTGCAACCATACTAGTGGTAAATAAAGTCTTTGCAAACTTTTCAGTTGAACATGTTTATTGCTGATGCATTGAACTTTTAATTACTTTTTCCAGCTTTATAATAATACATATTTTTAAACGCCTTACTGTCTATCTTACAGAAAATAAATCAACTGCCTTACTGAGATGGCAGGTCTGATATTGAAATAGCACTGGACTTTAAAGTCAGTTTATTTTCTCAATTTTCAGTTTTATTTCAGAGATCTTTGGTGAATTAAAGAGTAAACACTTTCAGTATGTATATTTGTGTATACATAGTAAGTATGGCAGAAATACTTGACCTAACTGAAGTACGAATAAAGTACAATCCAGTAACAGAGTTTGGTCAAGGAACTTGGAACAAAATAATTAGGCGAAAACCACATTCCTTTTGCTCCCAAATCAACAAGTCTTATCTATGCTTAACTCGTCCAGCCCCATCACTGTTAAAAGCTATATTCTAAATTGCTGCTCTGCCCCAGTAGCAAGAAGCTGAGTCTAGCTGTGTGTGCCCCATATAGTTTTACCTATTAGACAATTTTGTAAATATCATGCACATGCATTCAATCTTATCTTAATTTCTCTTCTTATATCCAATAAAAATCAATTATTTATATAAAAATTATATAATATAATTATTGTAACGCGGGTGCTGGCGGGTTATCAAAGTGTTATTAAGACAATATTGCACAAGGCCTGGTCAGAGGTATTGCGCAACTTGGAAACAACACTTGAAGACCGCCTCCCACTAATTGGCGTTATCTAGGAGATGATCGCTACAGTGTGATATGCCCGGTCAGTGAGTATAGTAATCTGAGATGGTACTTTGAACAAGACAATACACGAGCCCCCGTAAAGATAAAATATGAATTTAATTGAAAATACAATTAAGAAAAGAATGACACTGTGAATTACACTTTCTCTCTTTCTGAATACACTTAGTTCAGAAAAATACAAATACTGAAGCTTTAAAATAATGGATACATTCAAAGAATCCAAACACTAATGAAAATAAATGAAGTTAACCGTAATACTGAGAGTAAATTTCATCAAGGAATCGAATGTTCATTTAACATTGGACTGTTGAGTGATTCAACATGACCTTTTCCGTCGACTGGTTTCCTTTCTTTTCCCTGCGTGCGTCCGTCTTCAGCGTGCCCTTTGATTGAACTTATTCCACACTCTGACTTCTTATTTCTTTCCTTTTGACTTCTCGCTGATTCTCACTCTTGCCCAAAATAAACTATTGCCTTTGACTTCTCGCTGATTCTCACTCTTGCCAAAGTAAACTATTTTTCCTTGCAAAAGAAAAGGGTAAAACGCCCTAAGTATCTCGTTACTTTCAGAGTTGCGATTGTTCGTCCGTCTTCATGATCGAACAATCAGATCTTACTATCAGTGTTATCATTTCTACGGCTAACAAATTCTATACATCTTTTCAGATCAATAGAGCTATACTGTTAATTATCTACATCAGAATTCGGGAAAGTCATATATTCCCGTAAATCATTACATAAAGTGAGGCAATATAACATAACACACAATCCATATTTACTAATATGATAAATTCAAATTAATGTAACACTTTCCAATCATAAATGTACACGGCGGGTTTTCTACATCACCCATTTACCTACCTAAGTAAAAAATGTTAATTCAGAATTCAAACTACAGTATTAAATCACTGTAAAACCGACTATCCATACAAAATATGAACACCTCATGCATCTGTAACAAAGCAACATATCAAAGTACGTTATTAAATCAATGTAATACTGAACTAGTTGTATCGTAGTATCGATACATTATGCATCTATGCCAAAGATAAACAGCATATACATTACATCATAATAAAGGTGAATTTGAGCTAAATACCTTGTGTTTCTGACGTGCTTCTACCGTTTGATTTCCCTGCGGACTTTCCTGAGCTTATTATTACGAAGGCACTGCTGTAAAATTACCCCCGGAGCCTTTATTCCGGAATTAATGATAGTAGTTCAACACGGCTTTCTTGCAAAGCGCCTTCCAGAAGACTGATTTAAACTCATTAGCTCAGAGAATATATTTCCCAATTCTGGGTTTCGACCCAACCCTCTGTCCTGTACATTTGACCAATCGGCATAAACGCTATTTTTGCAAACCTTTTGAAAACCGTCTTATCAAGATGCCAAAAATGCCATTTAGGATCGAAATGTCACCTTATCGTTTGTCTTAATCATTTTGTCAGCTTGTACGTGAAAAATTAATATTTTTAAGCGTGTCAAACACTCAGTCCGTTTTCACTCTAATTATTGTAACAGTCTGACCGAGTTAAGAAAACATTCTTTCCGTTCAACTCTATTCCAAGACAGTTGATTGTCGGCTAGCCTACGAATTAATTACTGGATGTCACTGACGAAAAATTTGGCACTTGACATTTATAATTATATAAAAATCAATGAACTTGTCTACACAGTGATGTATTTTCTTTTTCTATTTGGCCAAGTCTTTCACAACTTTTTTATACACTATTTACAAAATTAACACAATCGATAAAATCTGCTAGATCTTCAATGTCCAATTCTATGTCTCACAATTTATCCAAGTGCCAAACATATCTTTACTCTTTCTCAATATTTTCAAGATCAGACCCAAGAAACTCTTCAATTTCACTCTCACCATCCTCAAGTCTTTTATCCGCCATCATTTACGATTTTCCAAGAACAGAACACGTGTAGTTAAACTGCTCTCAATCAGTAATCTTTGATTTTAGAACAATTCAAGTTGCCACAAAGGAAAGGTAAAATCATTCCTGATTAGTTAATATTGGTCCAATTCTTTGAACCATTTGTAACCTGAGATGACGTATCTACCACACATTCAAAACAAGCAAAGACAGGATCTGCCATTGAATGCAGTCAAGAAACTTCGAGCTATGATGGGATCAGCCGTTGAATGTAGAAACTGGATTACGAGCATTGTCGGGATCGTGGCCTAATGAGTTAAAGTACAAACCCTCCACAAACTTTGTTCTAGTACAAAACCATTTTTCGATTTTAGTCACAATAACCTTGAACTCTGACCCTATAAACCATGGGTGGCCAACCTGTGGCCCACAGGTCGCATGTGGCTCGCTGGGTGTCAACATGTGGCCTGCGGAGCTGTGTCATATGCACACAAAAAATTTCTTTTAGTGTACATAAAACCACCAAAAGAACATTCCATCATGTGTAGTTTGTATCATATCCCATCTATGGAAGTATCTCAGTACATTGATTCAACTATCGTGACAATTTCTTGTATATTCGTGTTAAGAAACAATCACAACGTTGAGCTGATTTTAAAAAGCGCGCAAGCCGATCTTGCATTGATAGCCGTGAGCATGGATGTGCATTGCAGGACGCACGGCGGGATGCGTCGTGCGACCACCAGCAGTGTTGCAACACTGAGCACCAGCCAATCTGCAGCAAGCTCGCAACACTGTCAGGCGTGTGGTCGCTTCCCTTGTGTGCATTATCGCCACGTGCTTCGCGAGATTTTGCTATCAACATTTAAATACACATTGATAAGAATACAAGCTGCTATAACCGAGTATCCTGTCTACTATGCAGAGTCCTGTCTACATTTTTTTAAGTGCAGTAAAGGTAAGCAAACCCAGCTTTTATTTTGTTAAATTAATCTATGATGCTTGGCTTTAATTTTGTAGGTTTCTCATTTTTTTTTTGTTTTATGTGTTTAATTATGGGTATCTAACCAAATTACCAACCATGCTGAGCACTGGCTTTTGTCCGAGTACCTACTTTTTAAGTTTATTAGTACAAAAAAATACAAGGCCTTTATTTAGTATTTTACTTTATTTACATACTTTTTTTTTATTTTACTAATGAATTAGCCCAAATCAGATACTTATGGCATTATTGATTTTTACAATGCGCCACAAGCACCTCATCCTTTTGTCAGAAAGTTATGTATTACTGGCATTTTATTTATTTGTTTAGTTTAAAACGAAGACCCACAATGGCGTCAAGTAGTAAAGACGTTGGACCAAAGAAGAGAAGAGTCACAGAAGAATTGAGAAGTTTTCAAGACAGATGGACTATAAACTATTTTTTTGTGGAATTTAAAATAAAGCCCATATGCTTGATATGCAATAATTCTGTTTCTGTCTTGAAAGAGTATAACATTAAACGGCATTACGAGGCTAAACATGCAAATAAGTTTGACAAGTACAAAGGGCAATTCAAACAAGACCAAGTAAATGACTTAAAAAGAAAACTTTCTGCACAACGTCAGATATTTACTAGAGCAGCTAAAGAGTCAACATGCTATGTAAAAGCTAGTTTTGTAGTCGCCATGATACTAGCAAAAAAATCGAAGCCATATTCAGATGGTGAAATGGTTAAGGAATGTTTGGAGAGTGTCGTTGAAATTCTGTGCCCAGGAAAGAAAAAAGATTTCTCAAAAAAAAAACCTGTCTCGTCAAACTATTACTAGGCGTGTGGACGACATTGGAAAACATATTAAAGATAATTTGAAAAATATAGCATCCGAGTTCATATTTTATACTCTAGCATTGGATGAAAGCACAGATATAACAGATACCACCCAAGTGGCGATTTTTATCAGGGGTGTTGATGTCCATTTTAACAAAACAGAAGAATTAGCTGCACTGTATCCACTTAAGGACACTACTTGCTCACGAGATTTGTTAGGAGCAGTTACATCGACATTGAATCACTTTTCGTTACAACTCAACAACCTATCGGGCTTAACAACAAATGGTACTCCAGCAATGGTTGGGAAACACGAAAGTTTAGTCAAATTGATTGAAAATGAGGCCTGCAACGTTGGTAATACTTCGATGCTAAATTTTCATTGCATTATTCATCAGGAGAATTTATGTTTCAAGTCCCTTAAATGGACCATGTCATGAATGTGATCAAAACAGTGAGCTTTATTAAAAAAGTCGAAGTGGTTGAATCACTGTCATTTCCAAGAAAGTCTTTGGATTCAGAGTATAATGACGTTACATTTTATGCAGAAGTAAGATGGCTGACCCATGCCAAAATGTTGAGAAGAGTGTTTGATTTGAAGCAAGAAATACAATCATTCTTCGCAAGCAAGTCAAAAAGTATCCCAGAGTTTGAAGACAAGGAGTGGGTTTGCAACTTTGCGTTTCTGGTCGATATAGTTAGCCACCTATATGATGTTAATATTCGTCTACAAGGGAAAGATCAACTAATTAATAACATGTATGATCTTATTTCCGCATTCCAAATGAAACTTTGGCTTTGGAAACAACAGTTAAGGACAAAAATTTTCACTTACTTTCCTACATTGTTATTGCAACCAGACGTCACAAGGGGGGCGTCGGATAAATATGCTTCATTGATATCTTACTTGAACCTTGAATTTGAAAACAGATTTCAAGATTTTAAAAAGCATCCTGTGCTTTTTGCTGCATTTGCAACGTCATTCTCCATAGACGTGAATTTATTACCAGGAATTTTACAAATGGAACATTGTGAAATGTTTTGTGATGCACAGTTAAAAGAGAAATCCCATCAGGTTGGTTAGGAAGAGTTTTACAAAACATATTTGGACAAGGAGAAATATCCTGCAGTTTACAAACATGCTCTATCGATGATTTCGCTATTTGAAAACGCTTACACGTGTGAACAGCTTTTTAGTCGGATGAAGCATATCAAATCTCAACTGAGAACACGAATCACTGATTGCATTTGGAAAACTGTTTGTGTGTAGCAACAGCCTCAATCGATATCGACATTGATGCACTTAGTTCTGCCAAACAGACGTCTCACTAAAATTTATTTATTATTATTATTTTTTAAATTGACTAACTCTAATCTAGTAAATATGTTTGATTCTCAGTTTTGTTGTATTTTCTTCAGAAAAATATATTTCTTGTTTGTTTTGAAAAATAAAATTATTTGTTGTACGGCCCGGTAGGAAAAATCATTTCTAAAATCTGGCCCGGCTGCTGAAAGGGTTGGCCACCCATGCTATAAACAATCAACTTTTTACTTTACCCAACGTGCAAGCCATCCACATCTGTGCACATATGGCCATTTTCATCAAGGAATGTCTTAAATTTAAGTTAAATGATAACTGGTTTTAAAAAATTAACCTTGACCTTGGCATATAAAATGCCACATGGCATATCATTTGATAATGATGTACATCTTGGTAAATTAATCCATGACAGGAAGTCAAATATGTTTGAGATTACTCACTTGACTGACATGTGCCTAATGGTGGTGCTCTACAGTTAAGTAATTTGCATAGGGTTGAATTTTAATGAAGTAGAATTTCCCAAGGTTTCCTCATTGGTTATACTGGCTATTTAAAATAAGAACTCTTAATCTTAGGTATTGTTAAATTCTCTTTTTTTTTTCTTTTTTTTTTTTTTTGGTGTATGATTGATGTATGTAATATGGGTTATAGAGTATACAGCATGCTAGCTTGTCTTTTGTCATTTTTTACTTCCAGAACTTTAAAGTTAAATTGTAATTTAAAAAAATGAACCCATTCCTTATCTTTTGTAATTCATTCATTAGACTCTCAGATGTTGGAATTGCCTAATATGGCATTTGTTTTCCCTATCTGATTAAACTGTTAAACATAGTTTACTTTAGACTAATTCAAGACGACTAATTGAGAACATGGGAAAAGACATTTCAGCCACAGTAAATGAAAGTAGCAAAGATATATGCCAATATTCTCTCCACTGTACAAGACATGCACCCCCATTACAATGAAAGACCAGAGCATTTGGCAAAAATCGGGGTCTGTAGGATTCTTGCTTAGAAATTTTTCCAATGACTGCATATGAAAACTGTTCTAAGGTTTTCTCTTGTTTAATAACTTCCCTAGTTGTATCACTATATAATGGCACATCAACATTTTTTTGTCAAAAAGTAAAATGCCTCGATGTTGGGATATTGTCAAATTTGGTTAATTCTGCTGAGCAGTTTTTGAGACCAAATAATTAAAGGTTTTTCAGTTTTTAGTAATGATGGTCATACTTAATGGCTGTTGGCATCATTTGGACAATTTTGACACACTTTTATTTATTATTTAAAGGTCTATTTTTAGTAACAATGACCATGTTGGATTCCTTGATGGATTGGCTTCATTAAAACTGAATTGAAAAACGATGCAAGATGTTACCTCGAACACCATTCTAATTAGTCTAGCAGCTTTTGAGCAGCTGCAAAGTAAACAAAGTACAATGAACAATATGCCAGCTCACTTGACCTGTCAACCAGGTGAGTTTGAAACTACAAATAAAAATAAAGAAATAATCAAAAAGTTTACACTATTGGTAATTAAAAAAAATAATTGCCACTTCTGTGACCTAGACATCAGAACGAGGACACAAATAAGACATGATATAGTGATGACATTAAGTTAACATTTAAATTGTTTGAAGTTGCTAAGACACTAAAGAGCAAACAAGTGTTTGACATTCATATGACTTTTCAACCTTGAAGTGGTACAGTATGCAACATGCAGTGTTGTAATGTATGCAAATATGAATAGTTTCCAAATAAAAGAAAACATGCAAGTGGACTTGTATCACCCATCTGGTATACATTTAACTCTACAGTTGAAAAAAGAAACCATGTTCAAAGTTCCTTTGAAATTTAATCAGAAATTTGAACTACAGTGGTAACAGGCTTTTGTTGATGGATAAATTTTGCAAGAGTGACATGATGGGGGGTGGGGGTGGTATACTATAAATTCACTTGATGCCTAGGTGAGCTAAAAATCGCAGGAGCAAAGTGATTTGTCCATGTAGATTAGGTGATCATAATATTTAGAAAGTTAAAAACAATCCCCAAACAATTGGCACAGCCCATGTGGGCCTAGTATAAATAGAAAAGCTTACATAACCATTCAGTAAACAGGCTTCTTCTTGTTAATTTTAACACCATTTTTCAGCACACTATAGACTATATATGGCGTCCAGTATTAAAGGTGGAGGAAGAATCCGGAAAGATTCACCATCCCACGAGAAGCTACTGGCAAGCTTTCTCATATTAGCTTGAACCCAAGCAGACAGGCGAGATGACAGTGATCCATAACAAAGACCACTAGGAGCCCAAGTAAGCAGGCTTGTGTAGTATTGTAAGAACACGCCCATGTAAACCACCAACCAAGAATCATATTGTTGATTGTACCTATTTTATGATATTTCTAAAGATAAAGGCACAATTAATGTTTCTCATATAAATCGTTTCCCACACAAAAGATGAGAAATATTGTCTCTTAATGAAGAAAAGTCACGTGCTAAATCCATCCAAGCTGTATCAGAATTGTGGCTTCTAGATGTCTTGCTGTTTCAGCCAATCAGATTCAATATTTCTTAATTACTACCATATATATATATATATATATATATATATATATATATATATATATTTTTAGAATGTTAAAGTTAGCTAATTTGCAGATGACCTCATTAATATGTAGGCAAATATTCTAAGCAAGAAATAGAGCACCCTGAGAGACATCAATCTGATGCATGGTTACCTCATTATAATGTGGCAGATCTTGCTTTCATCCATCATATTGATGATACAAGCACATGTTTCAAGTATGATACAAATCTTGGCAGGTTCCCAAGTTATAACAATCTCAGTCTGAAGCAAGTGCACTTATTTAGTTGGCGTGGATATCACTGCATCAATTCTGTCCCATATTGTAATGATACAAGCATATATTCCAGTGGGAGGGGGAATCAGATGAGTGCCAATCTGATGTTAGTACATGAATCCACTATGTGGATCTGGCACATTACAAAGCTTGTCTGAGATTCTAATGATACAAAAATATAATCCGAATTTGTTTAAATCTTTATCAGCAAATAGCTTCCAGAGCGGTAACAGAAATAATCACCTTGTTGGCATCTTGCTCCGTATTAAGATCATCTGAATTCTGACAATAAAAACTGTATTCCAGTTACAATTATCAGAAATATGGGCTACAGAGTAGTAACCAACAATTGTTGACCGATCATGAAGTGGATGGAGAGCAATAATACAACCTTACTTGGCTTTTATGGCCAGACAAGAGACCCCCCCACCAAAAAAAAAAACATTACAAATGGTCGCATCAGGATGGACAGTACTATGACGCCTTGCTACACTTTACAAGAACTGAACACAAATGGGAAACAATAACAGACACTTGGTTATCTTTACTCATGCCAGCAGAGAAAGACTTTATTTCCAAATATCATATAATTAGAAGTATTAGCAAAATTATTTTATGCTAATCTGATAAAATGAAAACAATAAAATGTCTTTCTTAGCTTGTGGATTCTGCATTCACAACGTATAATTCATAAATGTGTAACAATAGGTACATTTTGCAGTACTATATACAAGTAAAGATTGTTCTTACATGGCTTTAAATATATAGTCATTAAACTGTAGAATATTTAACAAAAATGAAATGCAAGTATATAATTTGACAGGGTAATGTTCTGATATAACTTTCACAATATAAAAGAATAAATGACAGGGGTGAAGTAAATTTGATGTTAATAATATAATTTAGGAATTATACCACCACCCCATTAGAATTTGAGATGAGAGTACCATGAATGGCACATTATATACCAACCTTGTGTTTAATAGTCCTCTACACAGATAACTTAAATTCTGTGTAGAAAACGCTTTCTATTTCATGGACCTTTTACTTTTGACTCCATAAATGACAGGCTTCTTCTTTATCTAAAGTGTAAGTCATCCACATAGTTCTGCAGTAACATCATTGCTTTTCTTCATTTACAACTTTCTGGACCTTTTCACACTAAAAGCAATAGAGTTCTCACTTCAAGGCAACCATCCACAAGGCCTGGTAGGCAGCGATGATGGCAAACTTTAGTTACTGAGTGTAAAGCTTTTTTTTTCTTCTCGAGTCACAGTGACTCTTGATCTTTCACATTTTGAAACCAAAATTAATAAAATTCTTCCTTACTCTAAGTGCATGATATCCACAATTCTTAGTAACTGTTTCTGGAGAATTAAGAGTTATTCTGCTGAATCCTTTTTTCTTCTTTTGGTCAGTGACCTTGACCTCTCACCTTTTGTTGCTAAATTTAATAGTTCTTCCTTACCACATGTGCAAGCCATCCACGAAGTTTGATAACTGTTGATGTGGAGAACATGATCTATTATGCAAAAACCATTTTTTTCTTCCAGTCTAGCGACATTGACATTTTTAACCCCTAAAATAAACAGACTATTTCCTAACACACACACACCCACAAAAAAAGTTATTCTCAACGTTCTGTACAATTCTGTTACTTAGAATGAGGAGCTATTCAGTCATAGTGACCTTGATATTTTGACTTTGATAAGATTCATCATTACCCCAAGTTTGAGAAATGTAGTTATTGCACAGAACTTTCTTTCTTCTTTCAGTCAATAACCTTGACCTTTGAGCTTTAGACCCTAAATTCAATATAGTACTTTGTTATCACAAAACAATCTATTACAATTGTAAATCTGGACGGCAGAGAGATAACATACTTTAAATTCACATTACAGCATTAATTATCAAGCCGGAAAGACAATGCTTCAAGATAAACACTAACAAGCAACAAATAAACCAAAGGACTAGGTTAAATAACAAGTTTGTGACTCAGAATTATTTCAGATATATTCCTCATAAAAAGAAATGATCATTTTCAACATTTTACCATAGAAAGTGTCTGTGCAAAATATGAATTAGAAAACTTCACAGTTAATTCTTATATTCTCTATCCAAATGGTTGCCATGTGATCCATGTCCAACATGATCACATGTACTATACTTTAAATGACAAGAGCCTGTTTATGAGTGAACTTGGTTCTAAATGAGGAAATAAAAATGTGTGCTAATGTATAAAAACATTTTAACTGAGGAAAACCTTTCCAAATTTGTTACTGAAATGTACAAATTCTGTATGAAACTGAAATTGACAAGACAAAAATGAAAAATAAAGGCAAAGTCAGTATCTAAATTGGTCAACCATGGTAAATCAATACAGCCTTGAATGAAAAATTTTGATGCAATAAAATTATCTATACAAACCAATGGTTCAACCTAAACCAAATTTATTATTTAAAACGAAAGGGTGGGGTGAATAATACAACTTTTTAACATTTTTTCCCCCATAAGATTTGAAATGAAATATATTTAGATCAAGTCAAATTTTACAAACAAAATAAACTTTTGAGATGATGATCTATCTTTAGAAGCAGCACTGTCTTGATTCAAATATTGTTATCACAAGATGAAAATAACTTCCACTTTCTTCATTCAATTAAATGCAAATTTGCAATTAGTTATATAAAATAAATTTTGATGAAAAAGAATCATTTTAAGGAATCTTGATGATATAATATAAGACTATAACAGTATCATACAAATTAATCCATTATACTCTTAAATACATTTCTGTAAAAAAAATTCTCATATAAAAAATATTACAGAACACTTTCCTGGAATCCAGCATGCAACTTTCACCTTCATTTTACATTTTGTATGCAGGTTTACTTATGAATAAATGGGTCAATTCCTGCAGCCTATAACCTGAGTTTGACCCAACTCATGATGCCTTTAAATCTCTTTCACTGTTAATTTTATTAGAATCCTCTCAGACTGTATTGTTGAACAACAGGTGCTTGCTTTTACATTGCAGCAGATGATACACATCAGTCTGAAAACAAGTTTCTGAACAATCACCTTAAGCTACTAAATGACTTCAACTCAAGGCTTTTGTTTCTAATTATTTCCATTGCTTTTTTCATTACATTTCTATCCATTTCCTAAAGGTCCATTCACAATAAGCCCTTTTCATATAACTTACATCTCGATAATGCTCTTGTCAAATGCGTTACTACTACAAATTTGTCAATACTATGACTAAAGTCTGGTACGAATTTTGGTTTTAAAAGAGAAGTTTATATAATATTTTTGCTGATTGCCTTTTTTATATTATCTTCATAAGTAACCTTGGAAACAACATTGTGTCCTGGATGAAACATTGTCACCAAGTACTTCCAGGAAAAAAAAGTAACAAAACATTTTACATATAAATATGGATGAATGACTGCATGTTGGACAAATATATCAAACGTTTTGAATAAATCTTTTGACTATATTAATTACAAGTACATCTAATGTATATTAAACTCTTGATATACTTAATAATACAAACAAGGCTGCGCAGGTGTTTTATTAAGATCTCATTTAATCCATTTTGATCACATCTTGTTTGAGAAGTTATAAGAAGTACAGACTGAACTGATGTTTCTGAACACTGACCAAAAAGACCTGGTAAATTTGTTGGGATTAAAAACTAATATTGTACTGAAAAGAAAAATATGCTATATCATAAAGAATACATGTATATATGCAGTATTTACCCTGTATTGATTCAAATTTGCCTTTTATCTGGTATTACCAAATATTTCTGCCAAGATGTCCATATTCTGGACCAGGTACATTCTTTAAAAATAGGAATGTTATAATAATTAAAACAAAGGAAAAACATAAGAATCACTGAAATTACATTAATCTATAGACTTGATTCAATGTTAACTTCACCAAAGTTTGGAGTTTTACATACTCAAAGCTGTCTGAGAAAGAAATTAAAATGTTGCTATAAACAACTAAAAATGCAACCTCAATCTGACTGAATTAACTGTATCTACATGGTATATATGCATGAAAATAAATATACATGGCCTTAAAGGATTTAACATCATAAATATCATTACATAATTACAAAAAAAAACAACAGAACATTACACAATAACATCACTAAAAAAGTGAAGTCTATGCATTTGTGTCTTATAAATAACATCTGCAACTCTCTGCAAGAAATTTGTGGCATGCTGAAATTGTTTTTAAAAACTTCATTTTTAACAAACACTTGTGTGGGATTGTCTCTGTAAAACATTTTGTATGGGAATGTCAATTTTGGCAGGGATTATTGTATCTTCTAAACAGGCCAGTTAAGCTTTTATATCTCACATAGCAATCTTGTCTGGCTAATTGAAGTTTTTTCTTTGCAGAGTGAATACACCGCTAATAAGCCAGTTAGGCTTTCATAACATACATAGATATCTTGTCCGGCTAGCTGTCTTTTTTCTTAGCACAGCGAATATATGAATGGTAGGTCAGTTAAGCTATCATAGCATACATAACTATCTTGTCTGGCTAGCTGACTTTTTTTAAGTAGGGCAAATACACATGGGGTAGTACATTGAAGAAAATAGCAAGTTATCAACTGCTTTGTCAAAAGTTAAATGCAAATGACGTATGGTTTTAGAGAGAAAGGATTAGACCATGATATTTTAACTAAAATGTTGATAAATTTATACAAAACATGATAGCAGAAAAAAAGGATCTAAACAAGTAGTACATAATATAGTGAGCGGTGACAAGTACTGTAATTTATCACAAAGCAAGTTTTCTGTGAAACCCAGTGTCTCACCTGCCTGTGTATGTTCATCAATCATCGCTGTTTACTTCCTCAGATGTGTTCAATATGACCAATGAAAAAGGTGGCGAATCATCTGGTAGTGAGTACAGGCAAATAAGTAATGTGTCTTATGTGAAGATGAGCAGAGAAAAGCATCATGTATCTTTATGTCAAGGTTACATACAACTTTCGGGCGATAGGCCACAGAATGATGCCAAACCCTATTGATCAATGTGGTGATGTGACAACTCTCAAAGATGATAAATCATTAAAGTTATTAAGAGAAGCATCAGTGAAAAAGGTCACCTTGATCTGCACAAGTCTGGATGTCATGCGAAAGACCAGATGATCAAGGTTGTAAACTATAGGGATTCTCATATTAAAAGCTGCAAAGTACAGAAAATTATACATTCTTTCAAGTGCTGGGTAAATTAACTTTCAATTTATATTATTAAATTTAAAGTATTAAACATGAAATTTTAACTTTGATACTTTCAGTTTATGATATGTAAACCACCAAATTAAATATATAGTCATACCATTGTCCATTATAAACTCTTAAACCAGCAGCAAGGATGGGTGTAGTGGATCAATCCACTACACACAGATCTTCTGCTTCCAGATAACCAGATGTAATCCTCACTGAACACTGGGTTCTAGGAATCTTAAAGGGGTGGGGTGGGACACATTGTCTATAGACAGTCTCAGGGTGAAAGATAAAGATTTTATTGTCAATAGAGGGGGCATCCCAAGTGGTCTAAAGCGCTCTCCATTATGGATCATTGCCATCTCACCTGTCTGCCTGGGTTCGAGTCGAAGATTCGGCTAATGTAATTATGTGAGAAAGCTTGCCAGTAGCTTCTTGTGGGTCAGGGGTTCTTTATGGGGATTTTCCTGGGTTCTTCCTCCACCAATAATACTGGCCGCCATGTATAGCCTATCTTGTGCTGAAAAATGGTGTTAAGCCCCACAACAACAACAAAAACAACAGTCAATAGATTTTGACACCACCCATCTCTCTCTCTCTCTCTGCCTCTCTCTCTCTCTCTCTGCCCATTAGAATTTTCACTACAAAAGTAGACAAGGTCCATTCTGACAATGTGGAACAAACACAGCAAGGTGAAGTTGATGAGCACTTGTTAAGGTGAAGTAATGTGTCTCATTAAACCTGAATATTTGCATGCGAACATTTAGCTGCCACTGTATATGTGATGACAATAAAAAATACAACCTGCAAGAACAAACTATATCAATAACTGAATTTATTACATGTATGTTTTGCAGTGGCATGTTAATATGTACCCCATCACACTAGCACTTTTAGATTTACGATATTAATTTATGCATAATACTCAAATAATAGCTAGCAGCACCGATTTAGATCTGTCACTGCAGTACCTGATCAATGTCTACACAGAACTGACAGCTTCAACTCAATCTGCTACTGTATTATCTGACACTAGATCTGAGTCATTACTGTATGCAACTTGGAACATATCCTGAAATATTCGTGAGAAACACTGACATATTGTTGGATCTATTATTCAAGAAAGGATATACTGTGATCACATTTTTTATATGGTAATCCCTTCTGCAATAAAAATGTCACCTGCAAGAAGAGTGGGACTCTCATGAGGACAAAAAAAAAATGAAAATATACAATTTGGATGCCAGCAAGGTGGCCTAATAAAAAGGGTAGCCTATTTTGAGTGGACTGTCAGATGAGAGACTACTGTCTTAAATTCAAATCTCTCTCTCTCTCTCTCTCTCTCTCTCTCTCTGCATGAATGCATTTGTCATATATATTCCATGTAAGCATTAACAAACTTTAGGATGTAAGCATATGTTTAGTTTTACAAGAATAACAAGTATTATATAGAAGTTATAATGTAAACTGTACAAGTAAATTAAAACTTCCTGAACAAACAAAGACAGAGATGTTCAAAATATTTTCTCACTTTCTAAAATTATACACTGCAATAATGAATCTGCATAAACAGATTGAAATTGGAAAGCCCTGAGTTATCTTTAACTTGCTGTTGTAAGGAAAGGCACAGAGATGAACAAAATGTATGCTGGTTGTGTGATAGGAACAGAATGAAACTACTCATAGACTCTTAGAATTTGTGTGAAGGATTGTAAACAGGGAGGATGCAATTTGTTTCAGGGAAGGTTTGGAACTCCAATCTTAAGTCGAACCCAGGATCTTTTTTTTACACCCACCCTTTGTATGAAACTATTTTCATGTAATGGAGATACAAAATCTTTTGGTTTAACATTTACCTTTGTATGAAACTATTTTCATGTAATGGAGATACAAAATCTTTTGGTTTAACATTTACTGGTGTGAAATCAGGTATGGCTCTCCAAACAATATGACAGGACCTCCTGAGTCATAACTTCTACTATTTGAGTAGTTTAAAACAATTTGAATATTAATGAGTATCTATCCACAAAGAGGTGAACTGGCATAACCCTAACATCAGGTACAAAACTAGCATACCAACTTGCAGATTTTCACTACAAGTCCCATTCCATTCAAGGTTTAGTACCACAACCTTCCCTCGTATTAATTTTATTTTTTTCCAGAATAATGTTTTCGTTGTATGCATATTAATTCATCTTTCTGATCAATACATTATTTTAGCATTGTTGTAAATTTTTTCTCTGACATTTCTTAACTGAAGATCTTGCATAACATTTTCTTCAACGGCTGGGAGGTGAAAAAGGCATGTAGTAATGCCTGCAGCTTATGGCTCATGCTTATCCTGCAAGCAAACCAAGTGTTTCAGTTTACTGTCAGTAAATGTTTATGCATGATTTTTCTTTACCACACAGATTGTGCATACTGTTTTCTTCTCTTGAAAAGTTGTCCAATTCCTTCCACAAAATCTGTTGAATGCCTCATGCCCCCCCCCAAAAAAAAAAACGTGTTTTCTAATGAACTGGTGTTAAAATTGGGGTTGGTATTTTTTTAATTTTATTTTATAAAAACATGTTTTATGATTTACTATATAAAATGTACTAAACACTTCAAGTTAAGGGTTAAACTAGCTCAAATTTGATGAGCAAATCAATTTTGGGAATTTTTCTTTTTTAATAAATGTTTTTGAATACTAGCATACTTGCCAACCCCTGATGAGGAAAAAGTGTAATCCAAGTGGTCATAAAGTGGAATCCATTCAGAAAAAGCGAAATCCACATATAACGAATAAATTTTAAAACAAACTATTTTCCCCTCTCGTCTTTTAACATCCTTTATTGCTTCAAGTTTTCATATGTAGCACTTTTAGCTTTACACACACATCAACTAGAATCCATCTGATGACTTTTTGTGCCAAATTCTTCTTTCCACACATTCTGTAATAGACGTCGCGTGATGCTGCCCTCATTTCTTCATATTTGGATTTTTTATTTCGTTTATTTCTTGCCTTTTTCTAATCCAATTGTGAAATTATTTGAAAAGAGATACTTTTGCTCTCATATATGTATCAACTAAAATAAAATATACTTTTAAGTGTCAAATACCTTTAGACTGGTTCTGCACTAAATATATATTAGAACAAAGAATCTGCACATAAAGATAGAAATTAGAAAACCAGTCTGTTCTCTCCTCACTAAACCATACAGTTGCATTAAATAGAATACGAGGTCAAAAGTTTGAAAGCAGAACCAGGATGTTTCTTGGTAATAGGATTGTTGCTATAAATAGAACATGATACTATCAGGAAAGTGGACTTTTGTGCACAAAGTGTACTCTTATACTGTAGTTACGTAGAAGCTGTCTCTTCTAAAATATGGTCTGTGGGATTAATGGAATGTTAATAAAAACGAGAAAACAAATAATTGATTTTTGGGGGGAAGGTGGGTATATCGAAAAAGCGTAATCCATATGTTTACGCGTAAGGTGTAATTTTGCGAAAAAAGCGTAATGATTATGCCAAAAGCTTAATGGTTGGCATGTACATACAAGGGTCAGCAATGATTAAAAAAAATGGTCAATTGACCGAAAACACACATATGGGGGAGAGGGCCTTTAAAGTATGTAAATTTTTGTGCAATGTGGACATTTTTTAATGTTCATATATTAAACATTTTTTAAAAAAATGAAAATGTCAAAATGTAATTGTTAATTTGTGTCAATTAACACAAAATTAAATTGATGTCTATTGATGCTGCACTTAATAGTATGGATTTAAAAATTTATTAACAATCTTTAATTTATAAATTGTAAATCTGGAAAAACATAAACCATTTTTTTCCAATTGTCTAACAATAATTTTACTAAACAATTTGATTACCACAAAAGTACACCATCCTTGAAAGCAAGTGGATCAAGCTATCACAAGTTTCTGGCAAGTCAGGCTCGACAAAAAACAATAAAATACAGCTGTCAAGATTTCTGTAATTCATGAAAAGACAACTATTTCCTGGCTTGGTCATAAAATCAAAAGACAAGATATCAGAATAAAAATCTAAAATACATTCATAACTGGCAAAAATAATCTTTCTTACTGACAATAAAAAAAAAGAAAATACAAGGAACCATTTATTCTTGTCAGATGAAAAATAAGTTCAGGAAAATGTATGTGTACATCAGGATTTCATAAATTCCTGCACTTCAAAATATGGGGAAATTGTCTGGTATTCAAATTGTTTCATGATTTTAACACTTAGCTTCAGGAATTTTTTTGCTTCCAACATTTGTGAGTTTCAATTTTCTTGAATTTACAAAAAGATTTTGTAATACTGAGCAATTTACCCATGTAAATATGCCCTCACCTCCAGACCATCACACCCATATCCCATGATTGAGATGGGATCAGCAGTTAAAAAGAAAGCACATAACACTTGTGTGAGTTTAATTAATGGTCAACAAGCATATTTTCTGATGATGACCACAATATATACAATAGTTTATAGTAATTAACTAAAATCTGTTAACCACTGCAGACATAATGTTCCATCACACCATGCCTCCAGATTCAAGGGCAATAACTATTGTAAAAGTCACAAGAGCTCAAATAATTGCCAACATGTACATCATTTGATGATGACCATAGAAAAATTCAGTTTGGGTTTGTGTCTTATATTCTATTCATCTGAAGAAAAAAATGGGGAACAACTCCAAAAACAAATTGTCATGTCTTTGCAGATATGCACATCTTTAAATGATAACATGTGCAAAGTTTGATGGTGATCAACTGAAAACTGAGACTAGATGTGTTTACAAGATTTTGTCCAAAATTACACACCAAGCTCAAAGTACAAAGGGCAATAGCTTTAAAAAAAAGTCAAAAGATCAGTGATTTTCAAAAATAGACATTTTTATATAAGATTTTTCAAGTTTAATTGTTATCCACTGAAATCAGTGTGATTAGTGTGTAGAAGATTGTCTTACACAACATTCACCTGCATGTCAAAAGGGCAATAATGCTTATAAAATTTACAGAAATGGATATTTCAAAAAATGAAGTTTCATAGCAATCCATCAAAAACAGAGAGATCAGTAGTACTAGTGTGATCGTGCAATATATACACTGCATTAAGCTACAAGACAAAAAAGGCAATAACAGCAACAAAAACTGCAGTCATTTATCGGTATCAATATCTTCAGGTGATGACCCAAACAGAAACTAAGTTTCAAGGAAACCCTGCAGAAATACTTGTGCTAATGTGCTTATGTCATACACTGCTCTAAGACAACAAAAAATACAATAGCACTAACAAAAGTGATTTCTAGTCATGTGCATCATGTGATGACGATAATACTAACAAAGTTTCAAGGCAATCCATCAAAAGCAGCGAGACTTATCATGCTAACGATATTTTGTGCAGGATGCAAGGATAGTTTGACAAACACACAGCCCTTCTGGAGGCATTAGAAACACTAAAAAATTATCCATATACTGTAGTTAATTTAAATGTTCAGAAATCATAGAGACAACAACATTAAATAACAGTTCAAAATGAAAAACAAAAACTAATTTAAAAGATTTTTACTAGTAAAAATAGGTATAGTGGAATGCTGTGAACATTACATTTTTAAGGAGAACTATTTTTCATGGATTTTCATGGTTACTCCCAATTGCAAATTTAAGAACTCATATGATAGATGTTTGTCCCAAAGAACAGTGATTCTTGTATGGATGAACATACATGTATGTTCCAAAGAAAAAGGAATCTTCTATGGAAGAATTTAGATGTCTGACCCAATGAACAATGATTCTTCTAGAACTTATATGTATGTCCCAAAGAACAATAAAAATTATCAGCAAAGATGCATTATTTTGTAAAAACTATGATACTGGTTAACTGTGTTTCAGTGGAACAGCTCAAACTGTAATTTTCTGTTGTTATTCAAAAACGGGATAAAACATATTCAAGTTTTAGCAATCTGTAATTACTGAATCTGAATCTGTAATTACCTAGATGTGTAACTATGGATGAATCATGCTGCTTCATGCCCAAAGATGGCAAACAAAAATTCTTAAACTTTGTCTCAAGATTTTGTTGTGATTTACTTGGTCAGCAATTCGACATTACAGCAATTTAGACATAGGTGTATAAAATATTTAAAAAAATCATTAATGGCTTGATAATTGTCTGAAATGCTTAGCCCAAGTGTAATAACAAAATTAAATATGGCATGAGAATTGTCTGAAATGTTGGGTTTAGGTTTAATAACAAAACCATACATGACACGAGAATTGTATGAAATGTTGGACCTAGGTGTAATAACAAAATTATATATAGCTTGGATTTAGACAGGATAGTAATTTAATGGAATTATGAACAAACAACTATTAAAAGAGAAATGGTTTTTGATAGACTGAGTCTGTTGCTTTGTTGATTCATGAATTCTACACTAGTTTGTTCATAAACATCATTTTTGTCTTTAAAAAGAAAGGAAACAAAAGTAAAGGATCCTAAATATGGCGATCAGATCAAGTAAGATTTGAAAGACTGATAGTTTTGTGACATGTACATTTGTTTTGTCCCACTATATTCATTCCAACCACAATGGTTCTCATTTTGCATCATTACATTCAAAAAGATTTGAAAGACTTAAAATACTATATTGTGTCTAAAAATTGATTAAGGCAAAAAAAATGCTGCAGTGTCCTTATTAACATCTCTCATATGAAAGTCATGTGCCAATTATTGAAAATATTGACAGAATTAACTAAACTGTCCAGACACTTTAATTCCATCATCTTTAAAATGTAACTAAAGTAATCAGTCTTGTTTGCTGAATCATACATTTCACACAAAAGGGCTTTTGACCTTGCTTCAAGGTCAAATATATATTCTGTTATAAGGAAGAACAACCTGTCTTTCTGTATTTGTATTTAATTTGCTTCCTTCTGCATTTATATTCAAATCCTTCTTTGAGAAAAGTCAATGGTTAAAATAGCTTGGAATCATCCTTCAAGTTTTACTCTGGACTTAAAAACTCAATAATGTTCAATGCTGTGCAGACTGGCTTGATGCTTTGTTCACTTTATTCAACGCCTCCTGTAGTTTACTTGTAATCTGAAAGATGGAAGAAACCATGTTAGATTTTACATTAAATCGACATGATTTACATTTGGTATGTTTACACTCTAGGAAATATTACATATATTATATTGATTATATCTTAAACAAGTAGCCAAAGAAGGCATGAGGTTGCTCACATGGTCTTGTCTTAATTTAGTAGTGCTGAACATAATGTAATAAAGATCATATTGCAGGTCTCCAAAAGTATGGTCAACTATACTGACAAGTGCAAATGTCTCCATAATAAATAGTGCTACACAATAATACAATTTCCTGCTTTCACATGTGAGACCTGAATAGGAGCAAATCAGGGCTAAACTTGTGATATTTAACACTCTACAGCTTCAGCTGGATAAAGAAACCAATGTAGAAGATGTTTGCATTTACATTAACAATACACCTTAACATTGTTGAAGACATCACTGCAGTCAGAATTAAAGTGTACTCAGTTATTGCACATCTTGAGTCTGTATGTCTTTTGAAATCTCCAGTAACCATATGAAAAATTAATTCAGACTAAAGTGACCATGACAACAAACTGTTGGACCTGTGAGAGATTATCAAAGCTTAATAAAACACAACTTTCCATCAAATCAAAGTAGAAGTACTATAGTGCATACCATTTTGCCATGCAAAGTGTCTATCAGATGTCTGACAAAAGTTCTCGCTGTAATTTTAGCCATACTCCTAAAAACTGACAGATGGTCTAAGATCTCTAAAACAAACCCATGTGGCAGTTTTTCCACAGAAAATCTGGTGAACCCCCTCCCCCATATACACCAACCAGTTTTCATGATTTATCCATTGGTGAATACTTTCTTTTCATCTGTTACTCAGAGTGATCATAAATCCCTAAGATTTATTTTCTTTTTTAAAAGCCCATTCACAAAATTAAACTCATAATGTTTTAGATGCCTGAATAAAGTACAATAAAGCATTCTCAAGTGCTTCAGTGGCCGAGTTGAAAAGATGACCAAATACACAGATCTCCGACAAGCAACTTCAAAAACTGACACCCTGATCCATAAATATTTTCAACATTTTTTATGTTTTCTAATTTCATGGTTTTTGTTTTTGATTTTTGTAGTCATATCATTATAGATGTTGTAAAGCGCTCAGCGCTTCTAAAGATTAGGTGCTCTACAAAGTCCTCATTATTTTTATTATTACTATTATAGCCCAGTTTCTGGAGAAGTTTTATAATCTGTCACAAGTCCAAACAAAATCATAGCATTAAGGAGCTCTGTGCATTTTTAATTAAGATCACTGTCCGCTATAGGGAGCCAAATTTTACAGGTGAAACTCATAGGCTATATTAACAGTTGGATAAAATGCAGGTATGATCACAGTTTAAGCATAGTTCATCCATCATTAACAGCTGGGATCCCTGCATGAAATGATTTAGTCCACTCATCTAATCGTCTAAAATACACAATTAACCTGTTGTGGATAACAATATCAAAATTCAATCTACCACTGGATTAAAATATTCCGGTTTCCAACTGAACTGGTGTAAGGAGTGTTATAATAGAGACAAATCTATGGACATGAGCTAAACACAAATATTTAACTTAAATTAACAAAACACAAAAAAGGTTGAAATGGCCTTCTTCAGTTGCAAAGTTTGTAGTACTAACAGAGATGCATCCAATTGTCAAGTTTCATCCTTCTAACATAAAAAGCAATAATTATCGACTTCTAAACACAAAATTTGAAAGAGTTGCTGAAGCATGACATACAGATCAGAGAGACTTCTTTCTGCAATAATGGTGGAATGCTCCAGTGTTGTTCCGATTATCGATTATAATTGATCATCAGTTGGTTGAGCAAACCAATAAGATAATCGATTGTGAACTACATAATCGATTGTGTAAAGGGAGACTACTTTTTAGGTGTATGCAAAGCATAAAAGTTAGTAAAACTCCCAGCCACTAAAGTTGACCTGAAATTTATTAATTCCCTTCACAACTACAAATATAAAACCATAGGATTCATAATTAGGAACATAGAGTCATTATTACATGATCAAGTTGTTAAATTGTTGAGTTATTAAATTTAAACACATTTTGTATATTTTTTTCAGTTAAATTGCAACATCTTTTGTAGTATTTATAAACAAGAAAAACATGTCCTTCTATACTTTGAATTATAGACACATCACATATAAACGAAAGAATTTCGGGGATTGTAGCAGTATTTCAATTACATGACTGATCAGCCATAAAAAGTTGCATTCATTTAACAAAGATGATGAACAAAAGTAACACACAATGTAATATTATTGTCAGGTTGAAGTATACATGTCATTACAAGAGATTACTCCTGAACATTTATAAACATATTGAACTCTTGATCACAAACATAACTGTTTAACAAAAATTAAAATTTGCTCATAGTAACCGATTATAATCGATGATCAGTTTGTTAAGGGGAACCAATTATCGATATTGAATTTCTGACTGATTCCCATCACTAGAATTCTCATTAAGATGAATCCCCAGAGCAAGTTTTATGATTCAGATAGAATTGAATGAATAAAGTATAGTCATGAGCTAAAGGCATACTCCAATATCAGTAAAAGATAATGTTTAGCATATCATCATCAAGTTTACAAGTCTATCGTAACAGTTTCTGAGAAATCAACATACAGCACAAAATTTAATACAAGTCAGTGAAGCATAAAATATAGGCCATAATAAACTTCATCTGCAATGATAAAGGGTGTAACATCACCAATAGGGTGCAAACAAGAGTACAATGATTGGTTATATCGGAACACCCTTTCCCCGGTGTTTTATATGTGGGTATGGTTGACTTATCATGAATGTCCTCAACTTTTATACACGAATACATACAAAGTTTGGTTAAGGAACTTATACTAAAATAAAAGGTATGATGCATGAATATTTTTTCTTCTTTCAGTCAGTGATCTTGACATTTTACCTTTTGAACCCAAAAACACTAGTATTCTTCCTAACCACACATTCAAGAAATCCAGTTTGGTACATTGATGGAGAATAGCGTTTTGGCATGGAAACCATTTTTTTTCCCCCCAGTGACCTTGACCATTAACTTTCCACCCAAGAATCGCTATGGTTATTACTTACATCAGTCGCAAGTTATCCAGAAACTCTGGTAACAGCATATAGTGAAGCATGCAAGCTATTGTGCAGAAACCTATTTATTTTTTCTCATTTCAGTGATCTCAGACTTTTAAGCTTTTAACCCCAAAATCAACAAGCCATAGACAAAGTTTGGAAACGTTAGATGGTGGACAACTCCAGTTACTGTATAGAAATGAAAATGGCAACAGACAGATGGAAGGACAACATTATAAGATCAGAAACTCTCCCTTGCTTTGTGCATGCAAGCTAGAAAGTGATAACATGTCTCACAATAATATGTTCTTGTTGTTGTAGGGTTTAATGCCATTTTTCAGAACACGATAGGCTATACATGGCAGCCAGTAGTAATGGTGGAGGAAGAACCCAGGAAAACACCGGAATGAACCAATGACTCATGAGAAGATCGTGGCAAGCTTTCTCAAATACCCATACTCACAACAATATCTTTTAGTGTCAAAGAAACTACTGCTAGTAAGTTTGAGGGATGAAGTCCAATGTAGCAATGCAGTTATTCTTGTTCTGTACATTAAATGGCTGCAATTGAGGCAGCCAAATGCCAAAAATATCTTTAGAAGATGTGAAAAATAGAAAAACTACTTGGGGTGAAACAATTCAGTAATATATTGATTCATCAATTCTTTGGCTATAATGGTACACATACAATACATGGAAAATAGATACAAAACAATACTTACCGTATACAAGTTATTTTAATCTTCAGAAATCAAGAATAATTATTATTAGTTTTCCTTGTGATTCTTTAAATTTAGAATTCATCTGAAACAACATGTGCAATAACAGGTACTAATTTTTTATTAGTAAAAACAAAAACTGGTTCACACTCTGCCCCCCCCCCCAATGCTAGTTATCTTAACCCAGCAGAATGTTCAGCATAAATGATACATGTAGCTTATTCCCTGTGTGACAAACAGAAGGAAGAGAAACTTTGTGCAAACATTAATTCATATGCAAAGAACTTAAATAGATATGCGGTCAGGATTTGAAATTGTTTGAATGATGTAAAATTTGTAAGAATTAGCACACTAGGCAACAGTTGAAATTAGCTGAAAATCCCACAAACGAAAATGTGCTTGGTAAAGTATACAATTTGTATTGAACCAATCTTGTGGAGACATCTATGTGGGTAGGCAACTGTTTACACATCTGGGTTCTTCAAGCATGAATAAATGGTTGTTAAATGAAATTTGATTGGCACATTGTGCCTTGGAATAAGCATTATGGTGCATTTTGAACCTTCTATCATGTAAGTCTTACAAATGCATGCTTAAATTACAGGCCACCTAAAAAAAAGAACATAAAAAAGAATATATATCTGATTCCCGGCAGGGTTCATCTTCAAATTACGATTTTGTTCGGCAAATTCTGGCTGATGATGGCTATAATAACAATTTTTTAAATTATTAAGTATATCAGATTATTAGAGTTGGGAAAGTGTTAATAGAGATGCCAGTTGCTAGTTTTGCCATAAGAAGAATGAGAAGATCTATTATGCTTCTTACTAACTATATTTGTACACAATTTATCCACTCAAGAACCAGATTTAGTTGGCTGATTTAGTTTACTAATACATTTGTCATGGGATAACCATCTTGTACACACATGCATTATAGTCTTCAAAATTCAACAGCGCAGTTTCACGTTCAGTTCAAAAGAAAGCATGTAGTGCTGTCCAAAGCTCAAATAAATAGCTAATACATTTGCCAAGGGGTAATCATCTTGTACACACATGCTTTAAAACTTTGTTGTCTTCAAGATCAAACTTATTTTGTAACATCTTTAGAGCTTGTTCACCAAATAATAGTAGATATCAATTCGCAAAGGACCAATATCTACTTCTAAATTAATCCAATGCATATCCTGCAGCAAGATACATCAAATGACAGGGTAACCTGTTATGAAGACTGATGGAGACATTTAAAAAATATAGGATGCAATTCCTTTATGAATTCCAGTCATCAATGATGCATTATCAGCTACAAACCCAATACAGTTATGCCAACTTATGTCATGTTTCTTCAACGATTATAAAGCAAATCAAAAATGTTTTCTCCAGTGGAATTGACTGTTAATTTAATGTCTTCATCTTTGGAGGATTCTGTTACTTTTTGTTTCCTTTATTTTTTGACGTTTTCTAATCCCTCTGTGAAATTATTTGATAGAAAACATTTTTGCAATAACACATGCATTGTTTAAAATAAACTAGACTATTTAGTGCCTAATACCTATAGATTGGTTCTATACCAATTATGAATTAGAACAAAACCTCTGTGAGTAAAGATTGCAAATTAGAAAACCAGTCTGTTATCACCTCACTAGACCATACAGCTGCAATAAATAGAATCCAAGGTCAAAAGTTTGAAAGTAGAAACCAGCATGTTTCTTGGAAATAGGACAGCTGCTATAAATAGAACATAATTCTGTTAGGTAAGCGTATGCAAGTCTATGGGTAAGCATACTCTTATATTGTAGTTATGTAGAAGCCATCTCTTCTAGAATAGTCTGTGTGATATAGGGAATGTTAATACCGAGAAACAAATTATTGATTTTTTTTAAAGGTGGATATACCAATTCATGCAATCCATATGTTTGCATGTAAGGCATAATTTAGTGAATAAAGCATAATAAAGCACCACAAAAGTAATGGTTGGCATGTATGCTAGAGTGACCTTGCTATAAGTTTATTGACCTTTTGCCACGTATGCTTAAAAAGTTGTATTTTTTAATCATGGTCTTGAAAATTAAGACAGTATATATATTTAGCAACAAGATCTCATAACAATTAAGAATACCAATCAGACCTGCGAAAAGCCATCTAAATTAGAAGGCATTTTGACCTAAGATGGTATGTAGAAATAAATGCATATGCATAAGAAGTCTTATTTTACAGGTTGGGGCAACTGAAGGTTTTACTCTACGTTAAATTAAGTATGCAAACACTGCCCTCATTCGGGACACAAGCATACCTCACTGTAGAAACTGATTTGTTCGGTCAGGTAGTGTTGCATCATTGCCTGAAATTCCCGTACTCGCTCCTTTTGGAAGTGGTTTATTTCTGCCAGTGTTCCAAAAGATACGACATCAGCACGCTGAAGTTGAGACTGCACTTCTGACTCAACCATTTTACCTTCCTGTTGTAACCTCTGACACTCCTTGGCTTTTCCTATGGTACCCTGGATAATAAAATATGAAAACAAATCATTGTATATTAAAGTGGTTTTTTTAACAGCTTAATTTTTAACAATGATTTTTTTAGATGCATGATTGCTGCCAAGATTTTATCTAAATTGGGAGGGGGGGGTCCCATATATTCAAAGAAATAATAGCAGGGGAAAAAAAACAAAGAGATGGAGGACATCATAGTTCAATATTTACAAAACACAAATATGTCATTGTTTCTATCAACTCTTTTGAAATCAAAATCTTCAAAAGATGTCGTCTCAAGTAATATGAACTTTAATTGGTTGATTGTTTCTGAATTTAACATGTTCCTGATCTGTCCATAACTATTTCATTGCAGATACCCCTTTGACAGTCTGCTGTCAGAAGGGGTTGTTGCTGTTGTAGGGTTTAACTCCATCTTTCAGCACACAATAGGCTATACATGGCGGCCAGTATTAATGGTGGAGGAAGAACCCAGGAAAACCCTGGCAAGAACCACCGACCCATAAAAAGCTACTGGCAAGCTTTCTCACATGCCCACATTGGCCAAACCTGAGACTTGAACCCATGCTGACAGAGGTGAGATGGCAGAAGGGTTATACACATAGCTAACTAGGCCATCTTGTTAAGAAACTGTTCTTGATGATTTTGTACAATTTTTCATATATCTCATAGGTATTGCATCTCTGCTCCATAATACAATTTTTGAGCTCTGACAAAGTTTCAATTTCTTGAATGAGTGCTTTAAAGACGACTATGTTCCTTAATGCTGTATTAGGGTTTCAATTCCATCAATGCCATAGTCTGTTATTCAGACAGGTATTTTGATAAAATAAATATTATTTTCCACATTTTCTTTGCAAGTAAAAGTGCCGATAATCGCACTTGTTTGCATCAAACGTTTTCTAGATTACAAGAAAATCACCAATTCTTCAAGAGTTAAAAGAGTTTGCAAATTTCATGAGGAAACTGACTTTACTAAAATGTTTTCCCTACAAGGACTAAGATGTCAATTATTCCAGTGGACTATAATGTTATGAATATCACATTAAATACATTTAAGATCACTAAAATATATAAAAATTTTCAGTACCAAACTGAACATGAAATGAAGAAAAACAAAATTTTACCTCATGAAGTCTGAGCACTTCTGGAAATGCTGACAAGACTCCCTTGTACTCGAAAAGGTCATCCATCATTGGTTCCAGATCTTTGACTGGCTGTTCAAAATATAAAGTACACATTTTAATGACTAAATTCAAAACCTAAAATGCCCAAGTTACTGCATTGTTTTGTTCTGCAGTTTTAATGGCACTTTTTAACAAATGTTTTGCTATATCAATCTCAGGAAAATAGGAGTCAAGTGTCTTTCCGAGGAACACTTCAATGCTGCTGACCTGGGCAAACAAAAGTTGGTTTCAAGCCTGCAACCCTTGGATTATGAGTATGATGTTCAACCATAAAATCCATTCGCATTAATTAGATGACCCAATTTTAACTCAATTAAGTACATTGTTCCTTGATGTTCCCATGAATACAATCAAAATGTAACCAACCAGGGCATAATATGAGTAATTACTGGTATTGCAGGTACTGATTTCTTTTATATTTTTTAAATGCATTACACTTGGGGATACAAATTTTATAATATTCCTGTAACAAAATAACTTGGAAAAAGCTGAACTTAACATCCTCTTTAATCCTTTTGCTAAAACAATTTTAATCTGAGATACACAATGTACTCATTATAGTTTTTGTAATGGGACTGATACTTTATTATCTGACAAGAATTTACAGGAACCCAATACAAGACTGCTTCTACTGACCATTTATTACTTTTGACTGCTGATTACTGACACTATAATATATTTGAGAAATTCCAAGAATCCAAATTTGGTGAATGAATATGTTCACAAAGTGCAGTTCAAAAGTCTTTGTCATCGACTTGGATTTAATATCATTCAACTTGTCTATGACAATGACAAGACATATTGGATTGTAAGTTAAGTTAAACCTATAAATAATTGGGCGGGGGGGGGGGGGCACTTGTTATTAAAGCAAGCGCCATCATTCAAGATTTTCATCAGTTATCTCCATAACCTTGGTTTGATGAAAGAAATCTATTCATACTTGTTTCTGTTATCATGCTCACATTGTTTCTGTTATCATGCTCACATGCCAAAAAAGGATAAAACGTTGAGCCAAGACATCTAACTAAAAATCTGTGTCATAGTACAGATTATCAACTTGCTCATTGGAATGTAACTAAACACAAATCATGTACAAGCAACTGTGTTAATAAGCTCAATTTAGTTTTAAAAAATAAAGGCAATGACCTTTACCTCAAAATTCCTTTACAAAAGATGGGATATGTTCATTGTCAGATCTGCACTAATTTCAATCAGTTGTTGTTGTTGTTGTATAGCCATTTTTCAGCACACAATAGGCTATACATGGCGGCCAGTATTATTGGTGGAGGAAAACCCCCAGAAAGAACCATCGACCCATGAGAAGCTACTGGCAAGCTTTCTCACATAACTACATTAGCCAAATCTTAAGGCTTGAACCCATGCAGACAGAGGTGAGATGGCAGTGATCCGTAACGGAGAGTGCTTTAGACCACTTGGCCACTCGGGGCCCCTAATTTCAATCAGGGTAAATAAATATTGCAAGAAGCAAAACACATGACAATGCCAACATTTATAAAATAGTGACAACAAGACTTTTGAGATGTCTACTATGGTGCCATGTTGGAAGTCTGATGAGCACACATTTTTATTCACAACATATTGCTATTATATGTTGTAATGAAAACCCAATGTTAACAAGGTCATCCCCTCAGGAGATGTCGACTTAATAAGGTTTTCAGGAAGGCAATTTAGGCCACCAATTTGGAGGTCAAATCAGTTTCATTTTAATATCAAAATAGCTATATGCCTCAAAAAATGTTGCATTCTTTCTATATATAAAAATATGTAGGTATGGCTATCCTGCTGTTCAGATATATTTCAATTTTTTGGAAGTCACATTAGCCTTATTTTTTATTCAGGACCAACTAACAAGACTGAAAACCCAATGCCAATAACCAATTCAAGACTTTCAAGAAGGCTATCGTTGATTAGCACAATTTTTATTTAGGAACAAAATGATAATTTAAGAAGCTTTTTTGTTTTGTGAAAACCCCATTGTGACATGCTGTACAGAAAAAACCAATATAACAATATTTTAATATGGTTAAAATGATGGCCAGAATGCAAGTTTGATCAGCATAACGTTCATTCAGAATCAACTGTATATCATACAAATCCAAATGTCACTAATAATTATTTCTGAAGAAGTAACAGTAACAAGATTTTTATTATGGCCACCATGGTCAAGAAATTTTAGGTCTCATTTCCTTTAGAACCAACAAGACATTTATAATAAGTTTTACCAGATGTCCATGTGGCAATATTTTCATTTAGGACCAACAAGACAGCATGGAAAGTTATTTTATGAAAACCTTGTGTTGGTACAGTCATCCACTAAGATGAAGTAGTGAGAGCTATATTCTTTTCAGCTGCTGACATATTTGATGTTAGAACGGCAACTATTTAATTTTGGATTACCTAAACATCCTATTCAGTCTTGTAGTGAAAACCTGATTTAACAAGATTTTATCAAGAGCCTGAAGAAGGTCCTTTGTGGGATGGATGGGTTAATTCAACTTTGTTGACGAGTTGATTTGCATTGGATGAATCAGACTGTTACTATAAACTTAAATGGAAGACTGATAAGTGAAAATTAACAATGATGCATAACTGTAATGTTTTGGGGTACAAATATATTAACAAAGAACAAAGGTGAGTGACCTACCTGCTTTTCAAACATATCTCCTATTTTGTTGTATGTTTCACCTGTAAATTCTATTGCACTGGTTAACTCCTTTGATCCTGAAAAGATATCGGTTGTTGCTTCTTAGACATTAAACAATGGTTTATATTTTTAGATTCACTTTAAATTTTGTTAAATTCTTGAGATAGTATTAAGAATAAGTAATCCTTTATTATCTTTCATACAGAGACATGTAGGTATGACTGATCAATTGATTGTGGTTTTAAGGTGCACCAGGATTGTAAGGTTATTTAGCACCATAGAAAAGGTTATTTGAAAGATAATTTACAGTTGATGAAAGGTTTATTATTGATAGCAATAATAAAATCAAACAATTAAAACAAAAAGATGAGATCATGAAGATAATATGACATGTAGGTATGACATTTTTTACTTTTATACAAATGGTGACATGTAGGGATGATTTGTACTCTCAAATGAATGTGACATGTAGACAGGACTACTCTCATATGAATGGCGACATGTAGGTGTGATTTTTAAGCACATATGAATGGCGACATGTAGGTATGACCTTTGAGACTCTCATATGAATGGCGACATGTAGGTATGACCTTTTAGACTCTCATATCAATGGCGACATGTAGGTATGACCTATTATACTCTCATATTATTGGAGACATGAAGGTATGACTTTTCTCTCATATGAATGGTTACATGTAGTATCACATTTCTGACTCATACAAATGGTGAAATGTATGACTTTTCTGACTCATATAATAGGTATGTATGACTTTTCTGACTCGTATAATAGGTACGTATGACTTTTTTGACTCATATAATAGGTATGTATGACTTTTCTGACTCGTATAATAGGTATGTATGACTTTTCTGACTCGTATAATAGGTATGTATGACTTTTCTGACTCGTATAATAGGTATGTATGACTTTTCTGACTCGTATAATAGGTATGTATGACTTTTCTGACTCGTATAATAGGTATGTATGACTTTTCTGACTCGTATAATAGGTATGTATGACTTTTCTGACTCATATAATAGGTATGTATGATTTTTTGGACTTTATGACTATGTCAAGATTCTATGTTCAAGTTTTCTATTCCAGTTTTTTATAAGTTGGAAACTGTGAGGGTAGATCACAACATGATTTTCAAGCAAGGCTTTGTGTTCCTCTCAGTCCTTGTACAAATGTAACTCTTCTTTCACTGTAGTTTCATTGTTCCCTGAAGGCATCTGTGCAAAAATATGATTTATATGTACGAATGCAGTCAAAACGTTTGACAAGCATCAATGCAAATAAATAAACAATCTGATAATGTATTTCACCGCTTGAGTTTACTATGGTCTTGACCTCTGACCTTTCACCCTATGAACCAATCAAAAATTCCAGTATATTAATATTAATATTTATATCTGCTTTATAAACAGATAACAACTACATGCTTGGCATAAAAGTTGGTGACTTATGACAAGAGGACAAGTGGTTTTCCTGAGCCCTGAATATACATATAATGAATATACATATAATAGTCTTTATATACCTAATAAATAACAAATTAAATAGTTAATTTTGTTCATTATTATGTTATACATTATATGAAAAATTCATTTTGTTTTATAAGCATGTTATGGCCTTTTGACTTAATAAGGTACAAAGAAATCTTGAATTTGAAGGTATACCCCCCTTGGAAAGCCAGGTGACTTAATTTCTGATTCGCGTGCTGCTGAAGGATCTGACTTTATCAACATGTAGAATATTGTGGAAATGATTATTTTAACCTCTTTCTGGTTCTAAAATTGCACCTTAGTAGTTCATAAAAGGGATGTTTACATCAGATTAATTATTTCTATAATATATTTTAGTTTTAGTGGGGTCATTAGCTGTGTTCAGTTAGTAGAATGTATTTCAATTGTTCATTGGATTTACGAGGTGCTTGTAAACTTTATGATTAAGTAGTGCGTTGGAATTACTGTGAATTCATTTAAAGACATTTTGGATTAAATCACTGTCATACATCAAGATTGACAGTACAATAATAATAATAGATTGGACTTCATTCAGAACACCATTGGAACTCATTTGGAATACTCAATACTTCTGGATTGTTGGATTGTGCTAGAACATTTAGGACTATTTAGGATTTCATTCACCATTCTGTAAGTTATTCTAAATTTTTCACTTTGTATTCAAGGAAAATAAAATTATTTGTTGAATTTTACTGAATTTTACCTAACTCATTGGTCTTTTCTATTACATAGTATTATAAAAACATATGCAACACAAAGCAATGGATTATCTACTTACTGAAATAAATTTCCAGGAATTCAGAATAAAGCATTTCTTCTTGAAAGATTGGCACCATATTCATTTAGAATAAACTAGATACCATACAATACTTCTGGTGAAAGCCCTCAGGAGAATTAGTGACCAAAATTTCAATACAAATGTTCACTGAGGTCAGATCAGCACCATTTCATTCAGGACAACTAGATATAATAATTATTCTGGCTGAAGCCGCATGTCATTATAACATTCCATTTAGCAGAAATTGCAATAACAAGTTTCAAGATAGCTATCTCTGTGACCATACTGGATATCAGATTTTTTACTCAGTACCAACTGGACATCATAAAAAGTCTTCGGGTGAAAACCAAATTTGTCGACAAGACTTTCCATCTGGGAGTAGTAGCAATAAAATTTTGAACATGGAATTTGTGGTAGATACCTTGGATATAAAATTGGTACAATTAAGACCAACCAGACAACACAGAAGTTTTCCAGTGAAAACCCCGAAATAATATTCCATTCAGGAAGAGCAGAAATAAAAAGATTTTCAAGATAGCTGCTGCAGTGACCATATTGGGTGTCAGATCTGATCTGTTCTGATTTGATATCTTGTTGGTCTACAACAAGATATCAAAGGAAGTCTTTTAGTGAAAATCTAATGTTGATATGACCACCCATTCCATGGGAAACAGTGATAACAAGATTTTTCAACATGGCAACATGGTGCACAGAATGGATGTCCATTCAGACCCATTTTCATTTAAGACAAACCAAATGTCATCAAAAGTCTTTTGGTGTAAACCTCCATGCCATATGACAGTTAAGAAGTAGCAGTGATGCGATTATAAAGATGGCCACTGTGTGGATATTGGACATCAGATTGGTACCATTTTTTTTTAAAGCAGAGAAGATATGATGAGAAAGTCTTTAGGTGAAAAGTTCATGTTTACATGACCATCTATCTATTCAAGTGGAGTGGTGATAAAAAGAATATAAAAACATATTCTGTGGTGGCTATATTAGGTATTTGAGCATCATCTTTTTCATTTAGGACAAACCAGACCTTGTGTTGAATGTATGTGTAGTTTCATGACAATCCTTCAAGAAGTTTAGAAAAAGCGTCAGTTAATAGATGGATAATTGTTGGACAACGGACAAAAGGCCATCCATCAGCTCTTCAGCTTATGTCCAGAAGAACTAAAACAAAAGTAAAGCCTATATAATGAACCTCCTTGCCATGCCTGTCACAGACATAACCTACCATTTGAATGATCCAAATTAAACGTAGCAGCTAGACTTTTAAAACCATCCCCAAATTTTTTATATTCTCTCTTGAAATCTGAAAGACATAAAGCAAAAATTAATGCAACTGTAGCATTACAAATGATTGAAATTCTAACTTAGCTTTGTATTTACCTTTTCTGATCAAAAGCACTATTAAATTGATTCAGAACTATGAAAATAATAATGTCCTTATTGCCTGTTAAAAACTGATGGTTATATTTCTTTCTTGGCTGTTCAAGTTCTTTACATTTTTGCAGGAATATGAAATATAGATGCATCTACTCATACAGCTTTCCACTTCAAATACCACTGACCTTGTAAGTATGCGGTGCAAAAACTTGGATGAAGCAACATACAGGGGATTTCAAAATATTCTTACAAACTCTTTAAAGGTTGAAAATCTCTACCTAATTCTCACTGTTATAACCCTCAATGAACAGGAGCTAATAAAATTAATCCTGTTCAGCTACTGTATATCCTCGTTTTAGAGTCCAACTGCAAACTGCACAGTCCCAGATCTGGGTTTGTGCCGTTTGTTAGGAGTTATCAGTTTTATAAACAACATATACACTGATCTGCAAATACATTATGTTACTACAGATCAAGATCTTAGTTGTTTGCAGAGAGAGAGAGAGAGAGAGAGACACACACACACACACACACACACACACACACACACACACACACACACACACACACACACACATTATATCCATATTTGTATTTTTTGTTAGCCAGCTGCTCAGGCATTGTGGCTGGACACAAGTGTTCCATGAATAAATTTTTAGTTTACATACATAACAAAGGCCTGCAATTTTCATTAATCATGTTCTCAATCTAAATTTAAAACCTATTTTAGAATATTAATTTAATTGAAAAGAAAATATCAAACTAGAAGTGTGTCCAGAGGTTGGATGTTCAAGCAATGTCCTAAAATGACCTAAATGCAAGACCTAACCAAGGGGTGGCAGGTGTACAGACAGACAAGAAATATTATATGTCCTAAATTCCTACCACTGTCTTGGTGGGGCATACAGTGTTCCCTTCCCACTGTGTCTCATCCTAACAAAAAATTAAATGTTGACTTACGGCCTCAAGAATCTAAATGTTCTATGCCTAAAGCTATTTAATGATATATTTAAAAAAAATATTACATACGGTTTTGTTGTTTCTTTCTGTTATCTTGACAGACATTTAGAAGACTGCGAACATTATCATCCATATTCTTTACAAATTTACAGAATATCTCCATTCTTCCATCTCTGCAAACAGAAAGACAAAATAACCTTGCATGTCATTTTAAGAGAATCAGACCTTAAAAAAAGAGGCACACATGGATCTCTCATCACTTACCTGGATGAAATCAGCCAAACAGCAAGTATATATAATATAGCCAAAAGATCTGAATCAGTTGGATGCTTTCTGTAGAAAATTGTTCTAATGTTACTGATTACATAACAGAAATTAAACATAATATAGCCTAACTAAAGATCTGAATCAGAAGGATGCTTTCTGTAGAAAATTGTTCTAATGCTACTGATTACATAACAGAAAGTATATATAATATAGCAAAAAGATCTGAATCAGAAGGATGCTTTCTGTAGAAATTTGTTCTGATGCTACTGATTACATAACAGAAAGTATATATAATAAAGCCAAAAGATCTGAATCAGTTGGATGCCTTCTGTATAAATTTGTTCTGATGCTACTGATTACATATGATATGAAAATAAATGTTTTAAGTTTCTGTACTTTTCCTATATCTTCACCCAAATCTCATGGCACAACATCCATTTGAATGATGGGTATTTCAAAAGGTCTGAATAAATTAGTGTGCTGTACTAGTGAACAGTATGTCAGTGCATCCCCTCTACTTATTCCCCATGCAACTCCACACACTTTCTCAGTCTCATTATCTAATTACAAAATGCATTTTCGTATTCACTTTTGGAATGTTGTGCACACACTGGAAAACGCACACTGGAAAACGCACTCCAAACTGCATGGCATTTCAAATCATCTGCACTTAGCAAATCTCTGATAACAGGATCATTCCAAAAATCACTTCGTATTACATCAAAGCTGTATGGAAGATGTGAAAGGTTTGGATGCTCTGCTATTGCAGGAAGTCTGTCGGAATGGCAGATTTTTGTGCCAATGCAGTGTCATGGAATAGATGGGTACCTCAAGTACCAATACATGGATGAGCGATTTAGAAGTGTTCCAGTCTTTGGCAACACTTTGAAGGCATAAAAATGCATAGTGATGTTAGCAGTCAGGCACATCTACCTTTATGACCTGGCCTATTTAATAGTAAAATAATGCATATAAAACTCTTTTGACAGTACAACTATATTCAGTGATTTATGGTCTCTGCTCTTTATTCCTCCAAGCCAAATTTTAAATCCATGTATCATCACCTGTGACAATCTCACTGAAACATCTCTGGTCACCTTTTTGATATTTGTTGAATAGTTATGTGACAATATGTCTTGGAACGAGCTATCAATAATAATAAAAATGTAAGAACAATCATGTACAAACTTTTCAGATTCTTCAGTATAATGAAAACAGCTGATAAATTAATGTCCATGATTATCGAAATGTGTTCCACTAAATATGAACATCAACTGCTTTTTTCAAAGCAACCCGTTCTCACTCACCAATCGCAGACAATCGTCTTCAAGAAAATAGGTCACCTTCCATCAAATTTATCACTGTTTTAATTTAATGATGGATCAATATCATCTATACAAAACTGAAGGTTTGTAGTGTGAGGGTGCCTTTGTCAAATTTGGCCCTATTTTGTTCTGCAGTCTTTTTAGAAGGAGTAGCTTAACAAGTTTTTTTCTAGCTTTAGCAATGGCTGCCATATTTGATGGCAGATTGGCACTGAAAGCCCATTAAACCAGGATGCTTTTGGCGAAACGAGTTTGAAATTTCTTCAGCAGTTTTTGAGAAGTTGTTGTTTAAAGTGTTTGTGTTACTTTAAGTTATGGTGGACATATCTGATGGCATATTTTGTACTATTTATACAAACTTGTGCAAGACTATGTTCTTTTAGTCAGAATTTGATGAGTAATATTACACATAGCTGGAGGTCGATTGACATTGTATGTACAAATCTGAATCACTTTTGTGCCAGGATGCTATGTTCAGTGAATTCCAGAAATGGAAGCCACAATATTTGATCGTGGATCAGTACACCACATCTGCACAAATATGAAATGCCTTAATTCTAAAATGCTTTATATCACATTTTAGTCCAACTATATTGGGGATTTTTGTTTACAAAAAAATGTCATAGAATAGTTTTTCAATTTTGAGAAACAGGAAGTCCTTTTTAGTGGTGAATCAGCATCATCTGAAAAAAACCCTGAAAAACCTTTATGCCAGCAATCATTTTGCAAATTGTGATAAGATTCTGTCAAGGCATTTGAGAAATTGTTCCATGGTTTTCCATTTTGAGTAATGGCAGTTATACTGCTAATTTATTGGAATCACTTAGGCAGAAGAGATGGTGGACAAGCACAATGAATGAAGGACTATATTACAAGCTCACATGATTGTACAGGCAGGAGAGCAAACACCTACAGTAACACTAACAATGAGAGGAAAGTTTGTCTGAGAATGACAAGAATATTTTTTTCTAGCTTCCATCTTTTTTCTGTTAAAGTCTTCAGGGTAAGAGACCCAAGTGGACTGGAGATAACCCACCTTACGACAAGTGCTAAGAATTCACTGAATGGTGCATCATCAATCATCAAGTTTTTATTCCAGGGAAAGAAAATAAAGTATACCCTAATATAATGAAACCAATCCTAACCAATACCTTTTAATAATGAACACTGGTCAATAAGGAAAGACTTGTTGTAGTTGCTCGAGTGTCTTTTACATACTTGTTGCACTACAGTAGTCCCGCTCTTATAAGACCACCCCTATTGCAGCAGGAAAGTGGCCTTATAATGAGGGTGACCTTTCTAGAGGGATGTGACAAATGTAAATAGTACCTATGAAGAAAGTCATAATTACATTTAATTCTAAAGCATTTAATATTTTTTTCCAAAAATCACATGCATTTTGTGATATCAATGTGAAACAAACCATTTCATCATTTTCAAAAGAATGTTATGAATAACCATTGATATACATGTAATATTAAAACTGTCTTAATAATAATGTTACAGATAACATCATCTGTCACCAGTAGACACTCAAAACAAGACAGATGTTCCTAAGAATTCGTAGGCTTGAAAAAGCTATCTAGTGTCATTTGTCCCCTGCTTTCTACAGCTGTTCTTTTATCTTTTTTAAGAATGTCTTGTGTTTTCATAATTATGTCCACAAGCTCAACATTGTTTGTTGCAAGGCCATCATCCATCAATTCTGTGGAATGTAACCATGCAGTATGCAGTGTAATGCACTGTTTAGCTGGGTTTGGATTGTCACACATGCCACTGTCAGTTATTTTCCTCATTCTGGCATGTTTCAGTAGAATTTCTAATCTTATTACATGTACTTATCATTTTGTATGAATTAAAATTTGAGTCTTTCTTGGCTTTATGGATAAATATGATTCTAGTTAGGCATAAATAACAGAATATTAACCTTAGTGGTACATGTACTTTAGTCAACACTTCTTTCAGTAACTAAAACCTGACATCAGGAAACAGAAATCGGATTAATTAACACACATTATGAATACAATACTGGCTCTGGATACATATTAAAATAAAATGTGGCCACTTGTGAGGAGTAAATTTTATATTGCACCAAAATGCTGGCCACTGGTCACGTTAGAGGGTTGCAATTTGTGAGGGGTACTTTTGAACAGAAACTCGTCGGTGCCAACAGAGCCATAAGGAGCCAGTGACCATTAGTCAGGGGGGCCGTTCAAGAGGAGGACTACTGTATGTGGAAGTATAAAATATTTTATTTCAAAATCTTACAGGCTGTATACTCTCGAATCAATACTTACACTTCTCCCATTGATAAGGCATTTGGCGGAGTGTTCAGAGTCAGGAAAAACTTCATACCCAAATATTCATCTTTTTCTGCTTTTCTTTTGCCCTGTTTCCATTTCTGACGAACAAAAAATTGTTGAAACATCTACTTTATGCCACTTTTCCAAACCATCTTCAAATTTCTCTTCAAAAAACCTATCACTCTGATATGAATGCATACAGGCATAGAGACATTAACATGTAAGCATACCAGTACAAGTATAAATGATAGATGGATAGGTATACAAATAGTTGTAGATACATATATACCGTATTTTGTTGTGTATAACGTGCACTTTTTTTACCTAATTTTCTTATCTTAAGTTGGGGGTGCGCGTTGTATACAAGAACTAAAAAAAAAAAGATTTTTTCCAGGTTGATCTGAAGAGGATGAAGGCACTCACTACTTGTGAAATATTAAATCCATTGTACATTGCATTGTAACTAAAATGTTTACCGGTACTAGCCGTATTAAAGAAATAAATCATGCTTACAAATACGGTAGTCTTGTTCTTTGATTGCTTATGTTAATAAACTGGTTTCATTTCACATCACTGTGTCAAGTTTTGTTCTGTACCTCGGCCGGAAATACATATACATAACGACTGGCAACTTGTTCAAAAGCTGTGCAAAGTGCCGCATTGGAGCGGAACAAATACCACTGTGTGGATTACCGTACTTGTTCCGTAAATGTTCAGTACCGTATTCCATAACTGTTGATCTAATCAAATTTTTCTTCATTTATTATTGGTCGAATTGAAATATAATATGTGTAGAATTCAACTAGTGTTAATGTTCTCATCAGAGCATCTGTTGTGGACATATATATTTTTGCGACTACGGGTTCTTTCTTACGGGAACACTGATACGTTGTGGAACAAAATAATCAATGTATGAAGTCGGGAAACATTTTTTTTCCTCTTTGGAAAATAAACTTGTTACTTAGTTTTATTTCTCATCTTAAATCATAGTATTTGAGATATCTTTGTGATTATACAGTGATCAATGGCTTCAATGCTTCATCGACTCGGTGTGGTCTTTTCACGTTAACCGGCGCCAGGTAAGCTTTGATGCGCTCAACATAGTTACAATGCTTTGTCTCGGTGAGCAGTATTTAATTGATTCAGGACATACAGCGACTTTTCGAAAGTAATGACGACAAAGTGGAATTTGAGGGATTTGATGCAATAGACTGCGTCAACTAGACGAACATTTAAAAGGCCCTTTTAAGGGCCAACAATAAAATCGGAAAGATACAATATCAATATTGCCACTTTTTCATTCACTATCTAAACTGACCAACTGTTGTTGCACTATGAAAACGAAGCGAAATAGCGGTAGTCAAAATTTTTAAATGCATTATATCACATGCGCGTTATATGGCAGAACTACGTTTTTTCCACTTATTTTGGGTCGAAAATCGGGGTGCGCGTTATACATCGGTGCGCGTTATACACACCAAAATATGGTAGATGTATGTGAAACATGTAAACATATTTTATAAAGATTTGCAACAAAACATAAGTCTTGATCAACGAGGCATGGTCTCACAAAATGAAATGTGTAACACTAACAGTAATTATAGAAGATTCAAGGCTGCTGATTCTATTCAAGTCACCAGTAACAATAAAAATCATAAAGAGACTGATCCTTTTCAATATCAGCTTTTATTTTTCTTTATTTTGTATTCTCATAAATTTCTATTCTGTATTTTTACTTGATAATGTTAACTGTGACTTTGAATTATGACTCTTAAGCTATAGGTAATCGCACAGATGATCCATCTGTTTTTACACATCAAGGCATGAACACAAAAAAATTTTCAACAATTTAATAAAAGATGGAAAAGAAAGTAAATTTGTACCCATCCTTAAAAAAGTATAACCACATATCCAAGTAAAAATTACAGGATGAAATTGTCTTTGGGGGCATAGCATCTACCATTGCCATTTTTCTTTCCTTCTGTACTACAAGATATTTGCAAAGTTTAAACTTTGTGAAAATACTAATACAAGCATACCTCTCACTCGACAACATGCACACACTGGGGTCCAAAACCTCAGACCACATGTTACTGAGGAACCTCAAAATAATACGTCCAGAGAACCGCCGAGTGGAGGGGGTGGGGAATTGGGTTGTTTAATGACTGAATCCTCGTTTTACAATCATGTCAAGAATAAGCGCTCATCCTGACGATATTGTTCATTATTCTGAATAAATTACATTTATTTTCAAAATGTCCAACGTCTGAAAGATTCATAAAATGATTCAACCACTCCAGTGGCTTATTGGTTAAAGCATCTGCTGCAGAAGCGGGAGGTCATGGGTTTAATCACCCGGCCATGTTATACCAAAGACTTACACAAATGGTACTAACAGCTGCCTCGCTTGGTGCTCAGCATTAAGAGGTTAGTGTTAGGACTGGTCGGCCTGGTGTCAGGTAGAGGCTGACTGAAAATAAATTTCTGGTTTCGGCCAAAAACGAAACCAGACTGAAATTTAAAGTTTAACAATAACCTTCGGCCGAAACCTAAAGATAAACCAAAGTTGCCGAACACAAGATTTTTTAAATAAGCCTGCAGTAAGAGGACTTCGCTAAATGTCAACTTACCAGCCAACAAGCCGAGTAACAGATGCAGCACTAGCGTTGCATTCTGAAAGTTAAAATAGATCTTCGACTGATGACCGAAAGTCAATATCAGTTTTGGCTGAAACCGAAAGCAAACTTTTTGGCTTTGGCTGAAACAGAAACAATGAAGAAAGAGGCCATTTGCCAACTTTCAGCACCAAAACCAAAACCATAACCGAATTTCGGTCGGCCTCTAGTGTCAGGATGTGACTGGGCGAGACATCATGCAACATGTCTGCAGCATAATGCCCCAGTGTTAGACATCACTGTAAACTGCCTCACTGCAGACATCGTAACGATTGACTGAAAAATCGTTAAAGCTATGTTAAAATCCTAATCACACCCACATATTATGATTCCAATGGGTTTCAACAACTAAAATGGTACAGAAAAACATTTAGGTATTACGTCACAGCTTTTTGTTTTGTTGATTAGTCTGGTTTCCAGAGCCTTGTGGATAGTATCATACAAGTCAATACTTTTTTACTTGAAAGTCGGGGCTTCGACTTATACTCCGAATCAACTTATATATGGATTGTGTCATTGAAAGTTTATACAAGTTACGCTCGTAACAACAGGTAATAAAATAAACTACAACATGGATGTGCGTTCAGTTATAATAAAACAAGCATGGACTGTTTATTCAGCTGTGTCAATTGATAACAGAATATAGCAGTGATTTGTTCAGAAGTGAAATCACAAGCATGTTTACATCGGTAATGCAATTTCAAGATTGCCGGTAATATGGAATATCATACAACGATACCATTACTAGTGTAAAATACGAAACCAAGATATTGACCTGGCCTCATCTTATACTCCGAATCGATTTCTATATGGACGAAGGATGGAAAATAAGTAGAATTGGTGAATTCTACTTATACTCCGCATCGACTTAAAGGCAGAAAAATATGGTATATAGCAAATAAAGGAGTCTTCTAATCAGATTCATTGTTGATACACTACCAAACAATATTCCTTTTATTTTTTAAAAACGCAACATTTCGTGAGACCATCGTCTATGTCAAAACTCAATTTTTTAATTGTTCAATTAGTAAGATATTGATTTCATTGCAAGTAATAGTGAAACTTCTTATCATTCTTGAGGATATCTCTATGTGCGAATTCAGGAATTCTCTGAAACTCATTTTCCTCACAAGTGTCTGTATCCGTGAAACAAAGCTCTTTATTTTTATGAAGTACTCATTTCGCTTGACTGCCTTGCTATCTTTAATCAGTTATGATTGAGCTGGTTAATTTAAGGTAGTTTCATTATATTACATAGACAATTACATTTATAACAGTGATCGATTGATCAACTGAAATGAGTTACCCGACATACGACTTGGTTTGCTGATTCTTAAGCATGTAGGATTTTTATGCCTTTTAAGAATTTGTGGTAATTCCACCTCTGAGAGATGTAATCAATGGATAGGTAATAGAAAAAAGGCCCTCTTTTTATTTAGTGCAACAATACAAAAAATTCTTTGGCTAGTTCGATAGCAAAACATGGCCTCAACTTAATTAGGTTCTTAGAGAAATGCTTGAGGACAAACACTGAGCTGTTACGATAGATTGACATGTTTTACATTTAATTACAAGAGGAAACATTGCACTTATAATAATTACACTTAAAAGGAACTAAAAGAATGAACTAGAACATAATTTTCTGTTGATCAAAAAATATTTAATTAGTATTTATTCATTAAAGTACTTCCTCCAGTAGGCTTAAGTGACATTTTTACTGATTGAAAATTCTTTGAATATTGTTAATTACAGTGTATTAAGAATGTCATTTGGAAAGAAAAAGTAACAAATTGCATGACATCTTTTTAAAGTTGATATTTCATAATGTTGGTTCATATTTCCTGGTACTATCTACCATTTTCAACAATAAAATGAGCAACATATCAAAGTTTCAGTTTTCCAATTTTGATTGCGATTTTTATCAAGTTCAACAAATAGGGATCAGTTTTGGGATATTTTCTGATTTAAAAATGAGATCGACACCTGACCCACGTTATAAGTGGATTTACAAGTTATCACTGTGTGAGTCAAAGAGGGAAAGGTGTACAATGGTTTTAACATTTTGCTAAAGGACTTAAAACAATCACAATGCATTCATTCGGATTACCTTGTCATCCGTACATGTAAGGAAGTGTATAAAAACATCTGACTGAGATATGACTGGATGCTGCACCATTCTGTTCATCCATCGTTGTAACTGTTTCCTTCTGTGTTCTATAAAATCTTCCTCATACCGACCTAACAAAAGAAATACAGCTATGATGATTGTTGCCATTTTCTGAGCAACCCCAAAATAATAAGACAACTCCCTCAAAACAAAATTAAAAAATAACCATACTTGTGTTATCAGATAGCAAACTTGCTTATTATTTACACAAGACCACCTGTTAACTATTACCAATTTGTCTATAAAGTACAAGAAAAAAAAACGTTTAGATGTTTAAAATAAAGAAGAGTGGGTGGGATAAAGTGGAACTGAAATAATAGGAAAAGCGAAGAAAAAAAACTGTTATAGCTGAGTTTAATTTAGGTTATGTATGGAGTAACAAACAAAAGAACACATATACAAAGCCAAAGTGATCACAATATTGCGCAGGTCAAAGGTTTAAATCACCCAAAGCATGTTCACACTAAGCCAAAGAAACAAGAAATATAACCTACTTTGTGGAAAGGTCTTGCATCCATCAAGACATACTGACATAAAAATATATGTGACTGGCCAATAGCATCAAAGAAACTGACCAGTATAAGTGGTTTAATATCATTGTTGTTGCCTTGCTCTCTCAATGAAGTACTAGTAAACAACAAAAAACAACACTACCAAGTCTACACAAACTGTTTCCTTGAACCTGCAATATCCATCTAATTTGTTCTTTTTAAATGTGAAGAACTTTAGTCTATCACAAGTGAGCACTTTAAAAACTTTAAGTATTTTCAAAATATTACCTGATGTATGTTTTTTTCACTATATTATTGTTCTGTTTGCAATGGCATGATTATCTGATCCCAAACACATTATTATTAAATTCCTCTGCTAAAACTACAACCCATATTGGTAAAACTCCTCCCCTTTCAAGTTTTAGCATCAAAAACTTTTGAATAACTTTAAGTATCAATCCAAAAAGATTTTCAATCAGTCAAGAAAACACTAGATCCTTTATGTCCAGTTTTATACACAAGACATAAAAGGATATATAAATTCATAACTAAATAAGAATGGTGATTCTATAAATATATCCCTGCCTCTCCCAGACCCCACCTGTTTTTTGTTTTATATCTTTGTTGTTTTTTTGTTGTTTTCGGGTTTCATGCCATTTTTCAGCACACAATAGGCTATACATGGCGACCAGTATTATTGGTGGAGGAAGAACCCGGGAAACCCCTACAGAAAGAACAACCGACCCACGAGAAGCTATTGGCAAACTGCATTAGCCGAATCTTAGACTCGAACCAACGCAGATGTGAGATGGCAGTGATCCATAACGGAACGTGTTTTAGACCACTTGGCCACTCAGGGCCCCTATATCTTTGTAACAATAGCCATACTTCATTGGTGATAAGCATCACTGGTAGATTTTAAGTCTGGTTGTTATGGAATCCACTCCACTGCCAAGGGAGCCACATCCAACTACTTTTGAATCATAAAGTTAATAAAAAGCACTCCTAACAAGTCTCATCACATCATTTGCTTCAGAGAATACAAAACAAGTTTTTCATCTGGCTGCCACAAGCCACATCACTGCTAGGAAATTCACTCTGGAAACAATTTTCACAATACACATTATTAAAAAAATTCTATGATGTTTAATCAAAACTGATTCAGCATTTTCATGATGCTGTAAATAGGTTTTCCAAATGGTTCCTGTGGAAACCAAATTATTAATAAGGGAACTACACTGAACATAATTGTAGCACAGCAGTTCTAAACAAAAATTCCTACAAAGTTTGAAATCAACTGGCTCAGATGTTCTGGAGAAGATTTGCACACAATTGCATAGGAAGACGTGCTGAATACAATTTTGGTACAGGATGTCCTATCAAATATTGTTCCATGTAAGATCACAACCGACTTGGCCATTCTACAATCAAAGTTGAAACTATAATGAATGCTATGGAAGCCACATCCACGGCAGGGAAGCCAATAATATAATTTTAATGTAACATGTGCTAAGGTTTTATCAAAAGTTGTGGAGCTGATCTTGCAAAGTCAAAAATAGGTTTCCATTTTGGTTGCTATGAATGCCATACCATCAATCAGAACGTTTTAAAATGAATTTTAAAAATAGCAATGTTGATGGACAACAAACATTGCAAGGATACATGGCCATACTATATGCTCATGTAGCCTTTTGACCAAGTGAGCTAGAAATCTGACCCACCACCTTAAAACTGCTAATGAAATTTAAAAAAACTATTCACCCCATACCCTATTAGTACGCTAAAAAATATTAAGGTGACACAAACCTTTTGATTATAAAACATCATCCTACTGACTGACTACTAATGTCAATATCTGGTAAAGTATGTTGGATGATATAGGGTGATATATAAAAAAAAACACGAAAAAATATCCTAAAAGTGCTGTCAAAATCTGCATAGAGGAAATATATTGTTTAAATAAAAAATTATTTGTTAATAAAACATCATTTGCGAAAGTGATTTAACACCTGTTCATGTGAAAACAATGTTAATTAATCTTTGCAGTTACCAGACTGGATTGGTGTTTTATGGCAGAGCAACATAATGGGCAATTAAAGTGCCTTGCCAAAGAACACATCAAAGTAACTGACCTTGGATGATTCAATGGTAGGATTTGAACACACTTTTTTTTATCATGCTAGCCACTAAGCCATATGTTCTCAAACAGAAAAGTTGCAGAACAAGTAAAACCTGAACATTGAACACAAAAAACATAACAAAAAAACTCATCCATCACATTATAAAGGAAAGATTGCTGATATTAAAATATGAGTGGTATACCTTTTTTGTATAACCAATCAAAATAAGTTTTTTCTATATGTAGCACTTTTGTGCAAAGCATGTTAAGATAGTTAGCTTATGATATAAGCAACATTAGGAAGGTTCATTATGTGGTCTACCAAAACTCTCAGCATTATTATTCATGTGATCCATGCAAAAAAAATGTTTGAGAACCACTACACTAAGCCAACACTTGATAAATAGAACCTTAAACTTGTATTTTTAAGACATTAAATAATGAAGTTCATTTAAAGATAAAAATGCCATTCTCTGCAGCTGCTTATGGCAAATTATATTGTTAATTTTGTTTCATAAATTTAACTTTTAGTGAAGAACAGAGTAAAATACCACTAAAAGTGAACTAGATATTAAAATGAACTAGATACTCCAGTGAAATTAACTATTTGTACACCCTCTTGTATTTTCTATACCCCACTGCCAGTATTAAAAATGAAAAGCATTTAGTATACTAAAAAATGCACAAATTTAGTTATTTCATTCACTGATTATAATTTCTAACATGATTGTTGCCAAAAGGTTACCCAACACTGTAGACTTTTTGGAAATTTCAATGCAAACATGAAACACCTATGTAAACAAGCATAGAGACTACTCAGTAAAAACTGTTGTCTGCATCCAAAATTTCTAATGTCTAATTATAATATTTCCAAAACAATTTGAACAAATAAATGGGAAGAACTTATGTAAATACACATGTCCTGAGAGTGAACTACATCCCATCTGTTGCTAGAAAATGGAGACCAGACAAAACAAATATGATCATGTTCGGTTTTTATTTAAAAAATCCTTTTTGATTAAAAATGCCAACAAGCTGACAGTGTGTCAAACTAGAACTTATTAATCAATAAATGCAATGACAAAAGTTTTGTGCACTTCTTTACAACCTTGATATCTTCTGTTTTTAAACTGGTACTGTGATTAAACAGATGGGATGGTAACAGAATACTGTAGATATTAAAATGAATGAGAAACTAATATATTAAAATGAACGAGATAATCAGTTAAATTGAACTTTATATTAAAATAAACAGGATGTTTACTTTGTGTACATTTCTAAGAACTAACCTGCTTTAGCAACAGATGATCGGTTAAAGGAACTGTTGGAAGCTGAAATGTCAGTAGTCAAAACATGCTATCAAAGATGTATTCACATGCATACATACATATATATATATATATATATTGTTACGTGCTTAGGCTCGAATAAGCAGCAACACAGAAAGAAGTGAAAATAACAAGCTTGTAAAAATTTAACAAACAGAGAATCAAGTCCAAAAGTTAATCCAAAAAGAATTCACAATATAATCCACTAGTGGAATTGCAAAGAGTCCTGATAATAAAATGTCCTAATAGTTCCTGGTTCGAATCTTGACGATGTAATCCAATATGGACGACGATGTCACGTGATGAAGTCAGTTTTAGTTTTATAATAATTCAAATAAGCACAAGTAATTTCTAGATAAATAACACAATAAATTCCTCTTGATCCCAAACGAATTGAAATGAATTACACTCAAACAATAAAACACACACACACACACATCTTTGTATTCCAACGCCCAGACTAACCTCTGAACCGTTAATTTCTAAAACACAACTATAAACTGATTCTCTCGTAAACAGGAAGAGATCATGTGATTTTCTATAAGGTCACAGAACGAACCCATGCTCGCAAAGTCACGTATAAAATATGATCTAGAAAGATGTCCTTGGAATCAACCAATCATTTTTAAAATAAAGCTCTAATGTCCTTGGAATCAACCAATCATTTTAGAAGCTTGTTTACACGCTGAAGCAAAGTCAAAAAATGAGGTTAACATCTGTTGTTTACTTGTAGGGTGAAAATTTCTAGAAAATTTTTCCAATGAATGAATTTTTAATCAAAAAATGTCAAATCCGACAAAAATAAATTATTTAAATCAAATATACGTAACAATATATATATATATATATATATATACACATATATATATATATATATATATATATATATATATATATATATATATATATATATATATATATATATATATATATATATATATATATATATATATATATATATATTATATATATAGTCACTATATGGATATGGAAGAAAGCAACAAAGAGTACCTAACAATTACGGCAACATGGCAATCTTTTGTGGTTCTCAAAAACAGATTAGACTGAGAAAGAATTGTGCTGCCATATAATATTGCCAGTTGATCTGGGTCCACACCATATAGTTTAAGCATTGTTTCAAATCAAAAATGATGACCCTGATCTGGTGGTGTGTTAAATTTCATGATGACAAATCTGGGTCTCTGCCATTTGCAGTAGGAAGCAGTTAATAAATAATTTTAACCATAATTACATAAGAAACCTGCTTGCAGTACTCTTTGTTGCTTATAAAAAATGTGCATGCAAACAACCGAAACAGAAATTTATACGAAAGAAAATAAACCATGCCCTATGATGGGAAATGTTTTTTGTTAAAAGGCTGAAAAACTTACTATATTCAGTAGCCACTGAACAATGCTTAGTATATTGCTTGGCTGAATTTAAAAGCAAACAAGAACATGCAATGATCAAGGAGGGATTTGAAAAAGCAACAAACAAACTAATGAACTGAGACAACAAGCATAAAGATCCTCGTTCATGGTGAATGGCACTTCATCAAGAAAATACTTCATGATCAGTTTACTTTGTCCAAATATTTTAATAAAAATACAATCCTCTGCCTCAAGATCTATTGATCTCAGAAATATTATAGGTATTGTACTGTAGCGAATTTGTGAATATCTTTAAAACTGCAAATCTGAATTATCAGACCTTATAGGATAAGCCTAAAATGGAATGATTTAGGAATGATATATATTAGTTTGTGAATGCAAATTCATACTTGTCCTGAACTGTGGTTTGGAAAGAAAAGTTTCTGGCAATTTGTTGCTGCTTTATTAATGTTGGGGGTTGCAGATCTTTTATATACCTAATACATACTGGGATTTACAATATGGCATATTCGATTGCTTAATGGATTTAGTTGTTTTTAATATGCTTGCATTTTATTAAGTGGGAATAAGAGTATGAACCTAGGCAAGTAATGTTGGTTTTATGCATTAATGTGCATGTGAAGTTCCAAGTACATTGCTGTATGGGATAACCCAATATTGTTGGGGGGGAGGGGGCATTATTTGCTAACTTGTCTTCAGTCAGACATCAAATGCAATTTTTTTTTTGTTCTAGACAGTGAAACAATTATAACAATTTATATAATACTGATGCATCAATACTTTTGCAAAACAATACAAGACGCAAAAAAAAAATACAAAATTATACTATATATGTTACTTTAATCTTCAGCAGTCGTAAATAATTATTAGTTGTTTGTCTTTTTATTCTTTAAATTGAGAATTCATCTAAGACAGCTATCAGATTAACAAAAAACTATTACAACATTCATTTCCCTTTAACAAACACACAAGGTGGCTTGAACTCACATGGTTTGAAATCTAACCCTGCCATCAATACAGTGATAATTATTTCTCCATCAGCATATACAGCCACTGATTACATCATATGAACAAACAAATGACATTCCAGACCTGTTCCTATGATTTAACTACTTTACTGATTATTTAATAACCACTTTTATACAAGCTTCCTTGTTGCTTTGTATCTTGTGGATGTATTGAATTTAAAAGTTCTACTTCCAGTGCATCATGCAGTGAAATGTTATAGTCAATTCTGATTGGTAGTTTATGTTTGTTCAAGTCCAATTTAAACAATTACCAGCAATCAGAACCATAGCTTATTCACTGTGTGACAAACTATAGTCACTGACTCCAAACAGACAGAAAGCAACAGATAAGCTTCTTGAAAAAGTGCCTATTATATTATCTGTCAAGTAATTACGTTGTACCAAGTGTAAAAGTTTGGAATGTCTCATTTTACACTGATGTATGTAATCAGAAAATGATCCATGCCAAAAGGATAAAAGAAACCCATTAGCAATGAATTGGTGAGAGCAAATTGTAAACCTCAGGAGTTATGTTATGTTAATTGTTAGAAGGTAAGTTGGTGACATCAACAGTTTCCTTTTCTACTAACAGAAATGGGCGTCTCTGTCAGGGGCAGTTGTTTAGCATATTTAGTGCATATGGTTGTTAGTTGCCGCTGCTCTACACTCAGATTTGTTCTAGAGGAGATTTTCTTGCATTTTATTAACTGCACTCTTTCTTCTGTTTTGAAAATAATACCAAAATGCCTTCCAAATGTAAGTGAGACATGAAATAAGACATTTTTAAAGCATTCATAAAGCAAAACAAAAGGCCAAGGTGACCAATAACTGCATCTGATCCAATGGAGCAGCGTGAAATGGCCTAAAAGGCTGAATTAAAACTATTGACAAGTAACAGTTCGTCTTTTCTTGGTTTTTTTTTATGTCAAGGATGTGAATGGCACATGGATAGATAGATAGACCTCTAAAATATAAAAAGACCATCAAGTTGTGGGTTCTGTGTGTAAATCCTAATGATGTGCAGCATAGGTGCATTGCTTTACCCCTGTAATAATTTTTGTCCAAAAACATCAGAAAATGATAGACATTTTCCTGGTCAGAGAAGATTATCATTTATGCAAGTGGTGTTCCTGGGAACTAGCCACCATTTTATAATGTAGAAACTGTTCTACGCCCAAAGCCTTAAAGTAAATGTAAACTTCCTTGGCATTAAAAATGGGATTAATTTATGTTGTTAGCATGGATACCTAGGTCTGTCTTTATGCCCCATGGGGCCATTCTTTTGGAAACAACTGAGATCCCAACCAAGGGTATCCATGGTGGCTCTGTGATTAAGATTTTGAACACAACCTGAAATTTGTTGGTCTAATTCCCACCTTTTTATCAACCCCAACTGACTACCAAATATCTCAGGATGTTTTTTAACAACAAGGGATGTTCTGCTTCTCTTAATTGTTTTAAATAATATTTCAGGGGAAAAGCATTTTTGGATAATTATAGTTTTAATTAAAAACTAAAAAATACAAACCTATTTTTTATTTATAATATATTACAAATGGCACTGACTAGATGAAAATACCATTAAAACGGCATGTACACATACAAATTTAAAACTGCAAATCTTCCACACACTCCAATATCGTTATACCATTTTAAAATGATACATAGCATTGTTTAGATTTTGTTTGGCAATATGAATTGCTTAAGGTTACTGGTGTGCAACAGAAATCAACAACAACACATTTGCCTGACTAAGCCACATTTAGCAAATTATTCAATTCTTTTAATTAGCTTTTGAGAAAATATTTTTTTTTGTCGATGACAATTTATTAATGATTTTGGAACAGCTTCTTGTCATGACGCTTTCTGTGAAAAGTCAGTTAAATTCTGTTAAGCAGTTTTTAAGAAGAAATAGGAAATAGCAAATGCGAACCTTACATCGCTGTACAATGCAATTGGATAAAGAACCATAAGTTCACTTGACCCTATGACAAGGTAGACAAAAAAAGTGACAAGTGTCTAATTAAAGATATTCAATCATTAAGTTGGGATGAAGAAGTAGGGGTTCTGTGTAATTTTTAACAAAGCACCAAAGAATTTTTTTTTGGTATTGTTAGGAAAGCAAACAAACCATCAGCAAAGATGATAAGCATTGTGATATAATTATTAAGTGCTGATACCTTTCCTAAAACAAAATTACAGTATAGGAAATCAAGTATGATTAATGCATGTAGAAAGCTTTTAGAATTGTAACAGCTAACAACAGGAAGAATCTAACAAATTAGACATTGCTGGAGACAAAAAAAATTAAGAACCAAATTATATCTGCTGAGATTCGCTCTGGTGACCTAGTGATTAAAGCATACGCCGCAGAAGCAGAAGGTCATGGGTTCGATCGCCGGCCGAGTCATACTAAAGACTTACAAAAATGGTACTAACAGCTGCCTCACTTGGCACTCAGCATTAAGAGATTAGTGTTAGGACTGGTCGGACTGGTGTCAGGATAATGTGACTGGGTGGGACATCATGCTACATGTCTGCGGCATGATGCCCCAGTGCTAGACATCACTATAAACTGCCTCACTGCAGACATCGTAACGATATGACTGAAAAATTGTTAAAGCTACGTTAAAAATCCTAATCAAACAAACAAACATCTGCTGAGAAAGCTAGATTACTGAGGGCTAACTTAAAGAAATCGATATTTTATGGACTTTTATTTTTAAAGTACAAGTAGTGAATCTGTTGTAAAAAAGCATGCATGTAATAGGCACACATATAGTCTAGACTCCATAAAAGATCATCTGTGTGACACTGGGTGGCCAAGTGGTCTAAGATGCTTGCCTTTGCAGATCACTGACATCTCACCTCTGTCCACATGGGTTTGAGTCTTGGACTTGACCAACATGGGTATGTGAGTTAGCTTACCAGTAGCTTCCCATTTGTTAAGGCTCTTTCCGAGTTTCTCCCGAGTTCTTCCTCCACCATATACACTGACTGCCTCATATAGCGATTCATGTGCAAATAAATTGCATTAAACCCACAAACCATAATCTAATGTTACAAAACTTTAAATTTGGAATATCAGTAAATGCAAATGTAGCATAATTAATTCATTCTTTTTGATCACAACATAGTACACCAAAAGTGGTTTTATCATTTGTACTGATTTATGGCAATGATGAAAATACTTCAGTGGCATATTCTGGCATAATTTACTGCATTAAATTCAACAGATGAGGACATAGAGCTCAAGTACACTTAACATCCAAGGCATAAACTGACTCAACCTAACCACCTCACTGATTACTTTTGTGTATACGACTCTATCCATACTGAGCTCACAGCAAGTTGTTATTTTAACCTGTCTTATATCAGTCATATTCTATCATGTAATACAGCTGAGTACTGCATAAGCCTGACAACACCTTAACAGTGGTGTATTACTCATTGCGGATGTACAATTCAGTGGCAGCTTCATACCTACAGTGAAATGGAGTGTAATTCAGTGGCAGCTTCATATCTGCAGTGCAGTGGAGTATGATTCAAAGGCAGCTACAAAGGTGTGAGTGAAAAATGATCAATGTGCTTCAGGTGTATTATAGCTCACATGTATTCAAAAGCTGTAATAACAAAGTTGAACTAATTAGGCCAAAATATAATAAGCACCTCAAAAGGCAATCTGGTTAAATAGCACCTTAAAGGCAATATTCAAAATCTTTGTGTTATTTGGAATAAGTGCTTATAATATGAAACTTTGAAAACTAATATCTGATTTTAGTAGAAATAAAGACATGTGTTTGACAGCAAAATTGTATCAAATTTATGATCGATTTCAGCATGAACAAAATATACTCCTGTAAAAGCTGGGACAAAGTGTAATTAAAATAACAGAGTTAAATGTCATGCTCATTTTCAGCAAGAGGTAGTAAAGGCATGACTACTTACAATTGTCATGCTATGGGTAAAGATGTTAGCTGGTGGTGGGAATGGTTGGGGTTTAAGGATAAAAAATGATGAAGAAAATGTAGCTCACTTACCTGAGATGGACTTATCAGGTAATGGAGGTATTGGAATACATGTAAATTTTTCTTCTAGCCTCAATAGCAACCAGTCAAAATGTTTATATCTCCGACTTACTTGAATATTGGTAAACTGAAGAAAGATTTTAAAAAAGAAGGTTTCAAGAGACAACTACTTTGCAATTTTTCCTATGAATGGATGATTAGAATTATGGCTATTCACTATTCATATCAAAACTGGAAGAATGATTGTTAAATAATGTGCAGTCTGCACAATCATTTTTCATATGCCATGAATACTTGCTTTTAAGTTTAATCCAACTACAAATTACAAACTGCACAGATAGAGATGTGCCATCGCTTAATGCATATTCAGGTCAATACAATTTGTTAGGAGTAATCAGCAGAACAAACAAAGCAGACCATGATCTGATGGCATATAATGCAATTAATGTTTGCTGTTGGTCTTGATTTATAAGGGAGTATATATGGAAGCATATTTACTTTGTCTGCACTATGCTAACTTGTGTTGAATTGGTATATAACAGATACATTGGGATACATTAATGAAGCTTTGTAATTTTCCCTTTGTACAATTTCTAAATGAATAGTTACTTAGACCTCTTTGTTTTAAAAATGTCAATTTCATTCAAAGTTGAAACAGTAAATTCAAACTTTGCTAGCTTTAATATATCCAGAGATCTAATATTTTTTTTATTAAGCTAGCCATTACAACTGTGTACCAATAATGAAAATCTAGTTCCTACAATAAAAGCACATATACATCCTTGTGGATATGTACATGACTTGAAAAGCGCTTTGTCTGAAACAGGAACTTTCTACGGCCAGCATGTCAAGCCAAGCTTTCATAATAATGGTACATAAAAATCTTTAACACTGAGGTTAATCATGATTGTGGATGTACATGCAGACCAATGGATAGACATGAACATTGATGCTAAAGTGATTATGCTGCACTTCTGCCAAGTTAAGCTTGATATGCATCCTGAACCCATTTTTTTATAAGAAATAAATGCATGTGCATGACATCATTCACTGTACCAGAAATCTTCTGGACCATAGTTCAAATTGCACTTCTGTAGTGTCTTTAAATTAATGTTTTGGAAAAATACTAGTTACAAATTCAGAAACTTACAGAAGGCCTTAACTGGTAAGCTATAAAACTTTTCAGTCCCTTCAATTTACTTTCTTTCTTGGGTGATGAAATGGCGCATGTATATGGCGAATCTATTGGTTTCCAGATAGGGCCATCCACAGAATCCTGGAAAGGAATAATAATAATAATAATAATAATAATAATAATAATAATAATAATAATAATAATAATAATAATAAAAGTTATTGGCAACAAGTGCATTGTGCATTCCAATGGGATCCGATGACTACAATTTCCTGTTTTTATTCTTTAAACAGAGAAAAATTAAAATCCAGAGAGGATGAACATTCAGGGGTCAAAACTTGTAAATGATCACATGCAAATAAAACTCCTTCAAGGTCTTATCAATACATAGGTACATTTAAATTCTTGTTTTGAAACCTAACATTCCTTTGTAAAAAAAAATTTTTGAAATAATTTATTATCCCAGTAATAGGTAGACCATTGGGTCAGGGAGCCATCCTAAGGTCACCTTACAATCTAACATTTCTAATAATCTAGGGATAATAAATATAATCTACAGATAAAGGAAAACACAAACACACACATACACACATATATATGGCACACGATCTAGGTGACATTGTGATATTACAGTATTTTGTTCCTGTTTAGCATAAAATCAGATACATATTACATATTGATTATTGAGGTCCACTTTTGAAGAAATTTGTACTCTTTTTTTTTATTACTTTCGCAGTGTATTTTTCAATGTTCTTATGCATTGCAACTATTTGCTTAAAACCATAAGTAGAATGATTTTTCATATTGAATCTGCAAGTATAAATATAATACTTTGCCAAAATAAGCAAGAAATTACATAAACAGTCCAGTTGTTCACTTCCTAGAAATGTTTCTCTTTTGGACAAATGTGTAATATTTGGGTAAAAAGATGCAAAAAGTTCAATAAAACGGTACCAAAACTGTGAAGTAATATTGCAATCATAGAAGAGATGCTCAATGCTTTCATTTTCACTCTTACAGAAAGTACATTTGTTGTCTAATATATAATTTCTTTTCAGAAAATCATTAGTAGCTATTATTCTATGGATTAATTTAAAGTTAAAAGAGATCAATTTGGTATTCTTAGTACAGAATTTCGCTCAGATATATATCTGAGACCACTCCTCACTACTTATATTTTAATTAAATACTTACATCCAAGTTTCATGTTTAGAAGTGTGTTGCCTTTTATTTTTTAAAAGATCTTTGTAAACAAACTTGAGTGAATTTTGTTTTTCTAAGTTCATTATTTTATCCTCCTGCTTCTCAAAATTATTTTGTACTAAATGTTTTTTTATTGCATCTTTCCATGCTTTTGGAATTTTGGATATTAAGGAGAAGTGTTTTAAGAAATCATTACTTCTAGTTTTTAGTTTTATTATTTCAAAAGGTATTAAATTACCGTTATCATCATTTAGATCCTTCAGAATTTCAAAACCAGCTTCTCTCCATGATTTGTATTGTTATAACAATTTAGTGGGGACAAAATTTAAAATATTCATGGATAGATACTCGTTTGGACCCTGCGGTTCCTCTTTCCAATTGGATACTGCCAAAATTACATCTCTCCAAAAACTGTTTTTAATGAGCTTACTAAGTTCTTCTAATCTCCTTCTCCCTAAATTCCAAATATTCTTTTTATTTCTGAGTACAGCTGAATTGACTAAGTTCTGCCATCCTCCATTTTCCTTTTCCAGCAATTTCCTTTGTAAAGTTATACTGTAAAAAGCAATGTCAAGAGGACAAAATCCATTTGGGGTCTCATCAATATGAAACGGCATAGAAAATCTTGCTGAATCCATCGATGTTTGATAATGTACTAAACCTTTCTAAAAGAAGTCAGCTGACAATAGCTCCTCTATTTAAATGACAACTGAATTTGTTTGAAATCCATCAATACTTGATAAAATATAAATTAAGTCAAAAGGATAAACAATCAGGGGATATAATCCTGAAAACAATGTCATGGAATGACAGAAATCAGACACATTCAACGTTTAATCAATATAAAAGTGCAAACTAAATCCAACAATTATTAGAAATGATGCAGAAAACAAAGTTAAGCAGAGAGACAGTCAGAGAGGATCAGCTTTCAACATCTTAAAAAACTTCTACCAATAACCCCTCGATCATAACAATTAGCTACCTGTGTACTAGATCTAAGGAAAATTTTATTAAATGTGTACAAATCTTAAGTTAAGCTATTATTTTTTATAATTCCTTGTATCCTTAAGATATCAATACCTAAGTCATCTCGTAAAAAGTCTAGAATTTATCGTCATTTTCTCGTAAAAATCTGAAATCTCTCCATGATTGTCCAGCAAATCATCATGGTCTAATCATAAATATCGTCTTACTCAAGTCATATGCGGATGTTTATTTAGTGAATGATCATACAATTTGTGAAATATATTAGGCTGAAACTTGACACATTTCAGCTGTGCAGCAAATGAACATATCTGGACATGAACATTCTTGAGCATAGCAATATAAATAATAAAAATAATAATAATAATAATAATAAGCAACTGAAAAGGAAGGTCACAGCAAACACAGATATAGCATCTATTTACCACAGGATTAATATCAAAATTACACAAGAACTAATTTTTTCATGTATCAATTTTGACAGGAATTGCAATATTAAAGCTACAAAGACATCCATATACATGGGTCAACACTGACCAATCTAATGATTATTATTAGTGACTGTGATACTAACCCGTATGTGTATTTGGTCACTTTCTGGGACATTTCCCGATATCTGGCCTGACAAAAATGCATCACCACCAGCTTTGGCAAATGTGGAAAACCTGAGAATAAAAAAACAAAAAATAGAATTAACACCATATTAAATGCATTTTCATTTGGTAGTGATTTCGCATCACCTTTTTAATTAAAATTTTATGCAGAGTACACCTGTACAATTAATAGAATGATTAAGGGAAAATATCTCAAGAAATAATTGTTCCCAACCATTTTTATATGGGAACAGCACTTTCAACTACACAAGCTACTCTTGGGATAATTATGCATTTGATAATCCTATTCAAAATGATTGGCTATCTGCTTGTCTTCATAACTCAACCCCATAAATCATCTTATGCTAACTTCTAGGCTATTAAAATACCATTAAATCTATTTTTTAATAAATTTAATTACACATGTTTATGCAACTAACACTGAGCATTCTTGATTGCTAATTAAGTTATTGTATTGTAATCTTTAAGGTATGGGAAATAAGTGATCTTGAACAGTTGACTAGCATTAAGCACTTTTCAATGGCTCAGAAGTTAGCACAATGTGGTCTTTTGTGGTGAAAAATATTAAATTAATGACCACATCACCCTTTTACACTATGAGCCCACAAATTAATCTAGGACCATAGATATGCAAAGCTAGTGTGCTAAAACTATGTTATCCAGGTATTCTGAAAAAATAAAATTTCAAAGATACCATTGTGCAACTGATGCACAATGAATAAAAAAAACTTGAACTTTCATCAATTATACAAATTATTAAACTTTTTCGTGTTGAATATTCCCTCATAATGAGTAACTCACCTACTGAAGCTCTTTTTCACTGTGCCATACTTGGACACATCTGAGGGCGGTGAGTTTGAGGCTTTGGAATCTCTGTTTGGCTGGGACAATCCAAAATTTCCACCACCTTGTAGCTCCTTCATGGTATGAAAGAGATGTGCAAATGTGTTTGAGATTTTTGTTTTAAAAAAATTACTTTATTTGAATAAATAAACCTATGCCTTCAGTGACCAAACAAAAGATCAACAGTCAACAAAGACTACTTATTTCATCAAACAAATCTTAAACTTTTACAATATTTTCTACATAAAGATTAAATATACACATATTTTCTTCAAAGATGTAAATTATTTAAAAGTAACAAACATTACAGATACATATCAATACAAATGTAAATTACAAATTGTATGAACATCTGGTCATTTCTTGTGATCAAAATGAAAAAGTAACTATGAACAAGAGTGAGACAAGATAAATAATCCAACCCAATTTAAAAGACTTACTAGGCAGATGACATAATTGACCAGAATGAACTAAATATTGATGGAAAACATATATCTTGATTAGAAATTAACATTTACTGCATACCTAAATAAACAGACATCATTATTTTCTTATGAAACTTACTATGGTTTTTTACCTCTAGATCCAGAATAAACAGATTTATTTATTACCCAAAGTTCAAGACATATGGAAATTTTGTTTAAGGAACATGCTATATATAGATCAGAGGTTATTCTGCAAATTACAAAATTTCTTTCAACCGTAATGACCCTGATATTTGATCCTTTGGCCCAAAAATTAATGTTCCTCTTCCATAATTTTGCACAAAAAAAAAAACATTTTCCTTCTTTCAGTCAGTGACCTTTACCTTGGGCTTTTTAACACTCAAATCAATAGGCTTTATCCCTACTCAAGTGCAGGTCATGCATAGTTTGGTCAAGGTATGTGATGCAAAACTAGTTTCTATAACCAATAATTATCTTCTTTCAACCAAATTTGGTAGGCATTTTCAAGTGCAAGCCATCCAAAATGATTGGTACCTGGAGTTAATGTACAGAACCACAATGGGTAACAAACAGATGGCTGACAAGAGACGCAACATTGTAACATAATATCCCTTATGGAGAGCATATTTTTAAAAAACCTGAGAACAAAGAATTCAAATGAAGAAATGATTTTAAAAGTCCTAACTAGAGAAAGTATTGTGTAATGCGTGCAATAAGTAACAGAAAAATAAACTCGAGATCATTTATTCATCTGACTGACATCAACCTAATGTCTGAATCTAATTGCAGTGGGCCAAGAATCAAGATGATGCCCTGTGTAGAAATTCAATGTTGGTAATTGAATATGTTATGAAATCTTCAGTCAGGACAATACAGCATCATTTTTCCAATTTTGAAAAGGCTATTTCACCCAAATCAACCCATAAAGTAATAATATTTTCCAATATATGTATGCATGCTAACGAGCATCTAGACAGCTCCTCCATTTTCACCAGTAACAAACAGATGTTCCTTCCTTAATTATATATATTTTTGGATTAGCATTTTTAATAGCTGACAAAACATAATAGTAATGATCAATACAAACTGTAAGCGCTTTAAATTAATTAAATTCATATTTTTCTTATTACATTCTATTTCACGTTTTCTCTATTTATAAAGAAAACATAGTTTTTACAAGTTCTCAGCATTCATGTTCCTTAACTTGTGTCTGCTTGGTTGTTATTGTTGTTGTTATCAGGTTTAACGACATTTATCAGCACAAGATATGCTATACATGGTGACCAGTATGTGTCTGCTTGGTAAATACCCTGCAAAGATTCTTACCCTTTAAAAAGGAACAGAACTTTTTAATTTGACGTGAAACTTCTGGTGCCATATTGTCATAAGGCACCTTTATTCCAGTAATATCTATGTTACAAGTAAAATTATCTTAATGCAGCCTAAATTTATATGATACATGAATGATAAGATGAATTTGTTTTGTATAAAGAACTCATTAAAACTCTATTTTTATGCTAAAAACAAAAGCAACATCTACTACCCATGATGGCAACTTCTCTATAAAAAACAAGAACAACATTATATAAGGAAATCTATTGTACACAAACCTTCATAGTATTTTTTTTTTAAATCTGCTTTAATGGGGACTCTGAACATAAACTGCAACAAGAATTATAAGTAATAACTTTACATACCAAAAATGGCACCGGAAAAGAAAAGCGTTATTATTTTTCTTTTGCACACACCACAATTACACACTAAAGCCATGCTGACATGGTCTGATGCTAGAATGGTCTTTATAACTACTACATAGAGAACAAGATAGTACCAGTATCGCAAAACGATGATGTAACCAGTCTACTTAACTAATCAAATCTACTGAGCACTTGGAAAGACTATACACGTATATTCAGGGCAGAAACCCAAATGGTCCATACAGCAATTGTATCTCAACTGACTGAAAAGTTTTGCAACTTCCAAATATGTTGATCAGAACTCGACAAGTTTAACTCAATCTATTCAATTATGAATTATTATATATTTTATTGTGACCAAGTGACAGTTGAAAATTACCTATTTTTATCTGCTAACCTTCATCAATATTTTCACGGCTACAGGGCTTTTCCATATTGGGAACCAACCTATTCTTTCTCCCAATTTCCAAGCAGTACAGGAACTCTGTTTCTTTAAGTGAATATGAGATGAAAATCTCAATTGCTTCATTGTATTAGGGAATGTATTCTTTTTCTTTTAATATTTTCAGGAGGGGATTCAGCAATCTGATTGATGGAGGCAAAATAGCCATAGTTTCTATTACCGTATTTTGGTGTGTATAACGCGCACCAATGTATAACGCGCACCCCGATTTTCGACCCAAAATAAGTGGAAAAAACGTAGTTCTGCCATATAACGCGCATGTGATATAATGCATTTTAAAATTTTGACTACTGCTATTTCGCTCTGTTTTTATAGTGCAACAACAGTTGGTCATTTTAGATAGTGAATAAAAAAGTGGGAATATTGATATTATATCTTTCCGATTTTATTGTTGGCCCTTAAAAGGGCCCTTTAAATGTTCGTCTAGTTGACGCAGTCTGTTGCATCAAATCCCTCAAATTCCACTTTGTCGTCATCACTTTCGAAAAGTCGCTGTATGTCCTGAATCAATTAAATACTGCTCACCGAGACAAAGCATTGTAACTATGTTGAGCGCATCAAAGCTTACCTGGCGCCGATTACCGTGAAAAGACCACACCGGGTCGATGAAGCATTGAAGCCATTGATCACTGTATAATCACAAAGATATCTCAAATACTATGATTTAAGATGAGAAATAAAACTAAGTAACAAGCTTATTTTCCAAAGAGGAAAAAAATGATTCCCGACTTCATACATTGATTATTTTGTTCCACAACGTATCAGTGTTCCCGTAAGAAAGAACCCGTAGACGCAAAAATATATATAGTTGAATTCTACACATATTATATTTCAATTCGACCAATAATAAATGAAGAAAAATTCGATTAGATCAAAAGTTATGGAATACGGTACTGAACATTTACGGAACAAGTACGGTAATCCACACAGTGGTATTTGTTCCACTCCAATGCGGCACTTTGCACAGCTTTTGAACAAATTGCCAGTCGTTATGTACATGTATTTCCGGCCGTGGCACAGAACAAAACTTGACACAGTGACGTGAAATGAAACCAGTTTATTAACATAAGCAATCAAAGAACAAGACTATTTGTAAGCATTATTTATTTCTTTAATACGGCTAGTACCGGTAAACATTTTAGTTACAATGCAATGTACAATGGATTTAATATTTCACAAGTAGTGAGTGCCTTCATCCTCTTCAGATCGACCTGGAAAAAATCTTTTTTTTTAGTTCTTGTATACAACGCGCACCCCCGGCTTAAGATAAGAAAATTAGGTAAAAAAAGTGCGCGTTATACACAACAAAATACGGTACTCACGAAGAAATAGGTGGCATATTGGAGGAGAAAAATGTTACAATGAAGACAAACCTGTTGTATGCTGCCAGCACCTGAACTGCCTGCTCCTGTACTAGCACTTGACCCATCATCATCATCATCATCCCAGTCATCATCCCACTCTTCTGCACTATGCTGCTGATGTTGAGGGCCCTCAGGCCTCCCCCCTCCAGCATCTCGATAGTCATAACCGTTATAAGGGTAATTTTCCATGGAAGGGACTGATGATCGTATGGGAGGAGGAGGGGGAGGAAAGGAAGGCTCAGGTGGGTCAACAAGCTAAAAGAAAAACATACAAATCTCTATGTAAAATAACAGTTTAAAAACAGATTATCAGTTCCATATGGCTAAATTTCAAAACTCTATATTATAGGTGCAGTGCAAAATGAAAATTAAAGATTAATAGACTTTATGATAAGGTTTTGTACAGAGACAAAGAAATCCCAGTCACGCAGTTACAATAAATGTCTCCAAATGAGGCTTATTGAGTGGAGAGACATATAATGTAACCCCATGATTGGGATTTCCTTGTCTCAGTCCAAACCCTAATGTAGATTATTGTTCTCACCCAAAATATTCCTTTAAAGTAATATTAACTCTTCGCTAGTGCAATATAGTTATGTGCAAATGTTTACATGTGGCTCATTATTACAAATATGTTAATGAGGGCTGTGGCATGACCATTCCATCTGAAGTACACAGTCTATATGCATGAGCAAAGAAAAGTAGCAACATAAAACTTGCATAGTAATGAGGTATTATCACACCTAATAAATTTATTTTATATGAAATTAACAATAAATAATCAATACTTTTTACCAAAACAATTTTCATTTTCATCAGTACCATCAGATTATTCAGGGTAGAGCAGTGTCAATATTATATATATCTCTCCTTTTCTTTGTAGGATGTGAAACTGTTTAAGACATACTTGTGTTGCCCTTAATATGATTGTAAAATTACCCCCATGCTTGAAAGACCCTCCAAATATGGAACCATGCAGACTCAGTAAGGCAACTGATTTATTTCCGTAAGATTGACCAGCTTTTAGTAAGGTGTTGTTGTTGTTGCTGTTGTTGTTGTTGTGGGTTTAACACCATTTTTCAGCACAAGATAGGCTAAGCATGGCGGCCAGTATTAATGGTGGAAGAAGAACCCAGGAAAACCCCAGAAAGAACCACCGACCCACAAGAAGCTACCGGCAAGCTTTCTTACATACCCACATTAGCCGAGCCTGAGACTCGAACCCACGCAGACAGAGGTGAGATGGCAGTGATCCATAACGGTGAGCGCTTTAGACCACTCTGCCACTTGGGGACCCTTTTTAGTAAGGTGTAACAAAATATCAACGACTACTATTGTCAAGCTGGAAAACATAAATTAAAAGTTCAACATACTGACAATAAACATTATGTTCAACTGAAAGTAACACGTCAACATTATTTACCACCAGTACAACTGTATAAACCCTATGCAGCTCAATGGATTGTTGCTATCTCTCAACTTCATATGTCCTTGAAATTCTTTTCCATTTCATAAGACTACGACAATCATATTTCACACCATGAGACATACTTAAATAAAATTGGCATGTGATGTCCAATAAACGTAACTCTACTGCATCTAGCCCGTACAATGCTATTTGGAATAATTCTAAATATGCATATACTTTTTTAATTATATCCTTGCTTGCCAGTATACAGCACCTACATGATAATAGTATGGTATTTTGTTTTACAAATAAAGAATTCTACTTGCATATGTGGTGTTTGTTTATCTTTTTGTTTGCTGAACTATGACAGTTCTTCATCGTGGATATGCACTGTCATTAAGTGATAAGGCTTACTATAAACATGTCTACAACATGATCAGGTTCTAATAATGATATTGTTTCAAAAAGTAAAGATGGTTTTTTACATCAGAATGTTATCATCAAAATAATATCTCTATTTATATTATCTTACCTCTGAAAATATGAAAAATATTAATATTTCCTTCAATAATGCTTGAAGCAACCCGGACACTGAAACTCCAGATATGATAACCAATGCTCTAAATATGCAGCGGAACCAAATCATCAAAAATGGTTCAGAACTATGGGATAGCATTATTTCTTTTTACTCCCATTACAGGTGAGAAGACCAAAGAGACTGCATCTACAATGAGGTTATCATGGGGAATCGTGCCAATCAATGCAATTTAGATTTCAACTTGCATGTCAGACTGCTTTATCACAAAGAAGTGTAACCCTCATATATATTTAAAACTTTATCACAAGTTAATCCTCTCTGGAGAGAATCTTTTATGTGCATAACTGGATACAATTCTGTAGACTCTCCAAACAACAAAAAGCATCCAATTACAAGTTTGCTCAATTTACCACTGATTACCACTGATTTTGTGATCAATCATTCATTAACTTATTCCACCAACTGTCTCCAAAAGAAAGGATGTTTTTCTTTTATCGTTACATTTGACAAACTTGGTGATTGCATTGTTGAAGGAACTATCACAAGTTGTGACATATGTCGGCTATGCTTATTCATCACCACTGACAACACAGATTTTAACCATGCAACAATTTAGGTAATCAATGTGGTTTCATGGCCAGAGTTAACTACTGAATCACCAATTTCTAAGTACAGGTAAAAGCTAAAACATTCTTTACTTCATATTCCAACCTGAATGATTTAATTATTTTGTCATCTTTTAAAAAATTGCTTGTTAGCAACTTTGTTGTACTATTTAAAAATATTACCAATTTTAAAAGCAAATTTTTAATAAATTATGTTGTTCCAATAAAATTTGCCTGATCACATTACATAAATATAACTTTTTCTTCAACAATGAAATACACCCCTCTATTTATAATAATTTAGTTACAGAGACCAAGGCACACAACTTTTACAAACTCTTCTTCCACCCAACTGTAGGTACTGTCATATATTATGACAATCAAAACAAGTATTTTAACTTAAAAACTAACAAGATATTCCCATTGTGGGGGAAAAGGTCTGAAAAATGTATCTGTAATGTGATCAGATAAGTATTATTGGAAAAGGTATTCAGAGGTGAAGTAAGAAATTTTACCCCATTTATATACACTTCAATACTGAAATATTCATTATGCTACTTATTACATTTTTTCATGTGGATTACAAGCATTCTTTAATAGTTACCATCATACATTTCTAACACTCTGCATATCTAAATTTGTTACTGTCTCAGCTGTCTTATTTTTACTTTTTTTCAAGAAGCATGGTTCCCACGCTTTTCTAAATATAAATTTCCAGATCTTTCCAGGATGAATTTAATTTATTTCAAGGTTAACATATGATCGTTACTGAATGGAATTAAAGAACATTTTGGATTATAAAACATTCATTTTCCAAAACTCAACATGTTTCTTTTCAAGACTCTCCAAAACATATATGACACAAAAGATGATCCATGTACAAAACAACAAAATGAGTCACACAAAACAAATCTGACTATATTCCTATAAACTATCATTTAAAGCCATTTCAATGTATAGAATACAAATTCAAACTTTACAACATTTGAAAATGACGGTTGTGAGATTATGTGTGATCGTGCGACCAGCTATCGAAATCGCTAGAACCAGTTCAAATTTCATCAACACCATAATTTAAACGTCTTTCAGCAGATTAAAGACATAATGAGTTTCTGAGAAAAAATATAATTTTTATATAAATTTCATGCATTTCTATTTAAAACATCGTTTAAGTTTGATAGCCCATCCTCTAAGCGGCTGTTTTAATGCCACTACGTTGGCCTATTGTCATGCTAGACTGGTTTTTATACCTTCCATACAATATGTTACTGATATCAAGCTGTCTGTAAAACAAAAAATCTACTAGATAAATCTAATTCACTGAGAGTTTGGATTGTCTCAACAAATATATTTATAACAAGCACCCAAATAGTGCAACCTCCAAATATTCTGGTTAGAACTCAATAAATTTAAGTCACTATCTGTACAGTTACCACTCAATTACCCGGGTATGTAATTGTTTAGGGCATCAAGTTGCTGTGGATAATTCCAGGTTTTTGTCACCTTTCGAAAATATTTTAACACTTTAAGAACTTTTCACGGTCGGGAAATTTTTTTATCATTTCTCCAGGCTTTTTCCATGATTTCCCGGTATTGTGGGAACCCTAAAGAAGGTATCTAACATTATTCATTTCTATTACATACATGTCATGAAGGCCCCAGTATCAATCTTCAATATCAAACAGATTATGATGCAAGCATTCAATACTGGTTTCAAAAAGTGGATGATGAAAAATAATTTTGGATACATGTACATCCAAGAGACCACTTATGTATTTTCAAATTTTCAATTTGCAAGACCACTGTTGCTACTTTGAAAATTAATACATTACTATTATACTTTCAAGAAATGGCAACTGTCACAAAATACTTGAACCACAGCTATAATAAAACAGTTAAATATTAATTTGAAAATCACTGAATGCTTTATGGTATTCTTGTTCATTGGACTCCTTGTATAGTCTGGGAGTTAATTAAGTAAGTAACCTATTATGATAATAAACTTGAGAAAAATAATACCATGATTTTAAAATAAAATGTGCAAAAAAAATTCTTTGAATATGAATTTTTTAAAATAAGTCACTACTTTTAAGTTTTAATCTTTTGGTTGCCAGGGTGTAGCTCCAAAAAATTAAAATATTTATGTACTTTTCTCATACACAATTTTTCTTTCTTAAAAGTGCAAAAAGTTAAAAATTTATTATTTTTGGGGAAGAGATCTTGTATGAATTTTAATATAAGATGATCACTGCATGGCTCCTGCAATTTCACATATATGTATTTTACTGTTACACGCAACAGCAAAAATTCTGCTTAAAAGTACAAAAATAATGTGTAAAAAGTAAATTCGGAAATTACGCTGGGGTTTGCCAAAATCGTAAATTTCATTTTATATTCCTTATTGGCAACAAAATATACCATCTGGCTATTTGTTTTCACTATATTGTTGACTGTTTATACTTGTATATACAACCTTAGTAAAGGGGCCCTGAGTGGCAGATGGTCTAAAGTGCTAACCATTATGGATCTCTGCAATCTCACCCATGTATATGCTAGACCCTGAGGCTAATAATTCCGTGTCATAAATGTTATGAAGGTAAGTCCTGCGAACAATGAGGTGTTAAAGCCAGTTGTATAACATGGTCATAGGAACTTGTGGCTGGTACCTTATTTTGGCAGAGTGCATTTCACAGGTAAGTGACATGAATTTCCTGTGTTGGCTTCACAGGAACATCAAGTGTGGGTTGTAAATCCACGCTTGACAGACTGCGGGGGAAGGGGTAATGCCTGCTAATTATGTAAACCATGGGGTGAATTGACATCCACTCGAAGTTGAGCAAGGCGTGGCCACCAATGGAATCTTAAGCTTCAATCTAGTATCTTGAGAACTAACCTCAGCAGTCACTAAACCATCTTGCGGGAAGTTATAAGCATCTTCAACATCATATGAAATTGGCGGGAAACTTTGTTATTCTGGGAATTACAACTGAGCTTTGGACAGGTCAGTGACTTATTTGCTCAATTATTGTAATCTACAACAGCAAAGTAATTGTATTCTAATTATGTGCAGTATGTATACTTCATTACTAGAATCATTAGTATTGATCTGCATGCATATTTTAAAATATGAGCTATGTAAAGAATTAATATTGTAATTCACTATTTGGTTAATTCATAGTAACCATGTGCATTTATTCATGTGATATTATAGATTTGTAAATGTTGAATTATAACTTTGTATAATGATTGCATGGGCAGTGGCAGATGCTTTATCTGCTCGTGAAATGGACGCACCTGCCCATACAAGAGTCTCCTGCTGCCTTGTAGGTTGGCTTTCGCTAGCCAAAAACTAAGGGAGTAAACCCTGAAAGAAAATTTGGAGTGGCGACCCTAAGGCATCCCCTTCTGGCAACTACTTGGTTTGGAGAGGGATGGACTCCACCAGACGACTTTTGCACAAGACACAATGATGATGCTGGACAGATATTAAGTTACCATACCAGATCAGTCGTTGGCCGAGCCAACAAGGACAGCACCTACCATTTTCCACCAGGATGGAGGTGACAAGTGTGCTACTGGTATTTTGCAAAAAAATCAGAGTGAAAGACAGCATCACCACTGCCACCATGAACATTAGAACCCTGGCGCAAATTGGAAGACTACAAGAGTTGACACATGAGATGGAACATTACACATAGCACATTCTGGGACCCTGTGAACTCAGATGGAAAGCCCTAGGAGAATACCAAACTGATGATGGGCATATATTATACTACAGTGCAGAGTTGGACAAGTCCACAAATGGAGTAGGCTTCCTTGTAAACAAAGCTATCAAAGGATATGTGCTTGAATGTTGCCCCATATCTAGCAGAATCATCTCCATTTGTTTGAAAGCAGCTACCTTTAACATCACAATTATCCAAGTCTATGCTGCAACTACTGATCATAATGATGAAGAAATAGAGGAGTTTTAAAACAAACTCCAGGGTATTATAAACATGGTCAGTAAAAAAGACATCCACATCATCCAAGGAGACTGGAATGCCAAAGTTGGATAAGATGCTCTAAACGACTGGGATGAACATTGTGGACCTTCTTGCAAGGAGCTTACCAATGAAAGAGGGAGACAGCTGCTCAAGTTTGCAAGCTACAACTTGGTACTAGCCAACACCCTGGGCCAACATAAAGCTTCACGATGCTGGACATGGCATGCACCAAATGGAACCCATCATAACCAGATCAACTACACACTGGTTCAAAACTGTTACTAATCTGGCATCAATAGAACAAAAACAAGAACGTTCCCACGTGCTGATGCTGGGAGTGATCTCGACCTCATGATTATGAACTTCTGAGTGAGGACTGAAGGACCCTAATATATGCAAGTCATTATAAGCCACAATGGGAGGAAAATTTGCTCCACTCCTTGTGATGGATGTTGATGTTAAAGTGATGACAGACACTTTCAATACAGTCATGACAACAGCTGCCAAGGACATCACTGGCCCCCATCACCCAAAAAAAACACCTGGGTTACAGAAGGGATTCTAAATCTCTGTGATGCCCGAAGAGACCTAAAAAATACCAGACAAACAACAGGGGCAATGAATTACTGAGAAATAAATAAGAATATCAGAACAAACTTGAAGAAAGCAAGTCTAAGCAGATTGGATTGGACAAAAGTGCACAGAAATAGAGAGCAATCTGACAAAGAATAACAGCAAAAAGGCATTCTAAATTGTAAAAGACCTCACCAGACAGAAGCAACCAAGAGTCAGTACCATTCAAGACATAAATGGAAAATGTCTCAGAGAAGCAAGTGACATTGCCGAAAGACGGAATGAGTATGTAAAAGAACTCTACAACCATCTGTACACAGGATACCCAGAAGTGCTTAAAGTTCCAAACTCCGCAAATGATGATGATTTAACCATTCTGAAAGAATATGTGGAGTCAGCAATAAGAGCACTAAAGAATGGGAAGGCAGCTGGAGTAGACAAAATCCCAGCTGAACTTGTCAAGAATAGGAGGGGGGATCAGTGATAGAGCTACTAACAAAAATCTGCAACACAATCTGGCAGACAGTTGAATGGCCAATACAGTCGACCAAGTCACTGATTATAACACTCCCCACAAAAGGCAATCGCCAGCTGTGGGAAAATTACAGAACTATTAGTTTGATCAGCCATGCAAGTAGGGTGATACTGAAAATCATCTTGCACAGACTGAAACCACAACCAGAAGAAATAATCGCTGAAGAACAGGCAGGATTCCGGAGTGGAAGAAGCACAACAGAACAAATCTCAGGGTGTTGTGTGAAAAGTACTCACAACATCCGCAAGATATCTATCATGTGTTTATAGATTTCAAAAATGCTTTTCACAGTGTAGCATGAGGCATTGTGGGCCACAAGGAACAAATACAAAATGGGCCAAAAGTTGCACAATACAATCAAGGCTACCAGTGCAGTACGGTAATTGCTCAAGGTTCTGTGGGGGACTGGTTCAAGAGAACAGTTGGAGTACAGCAAGGCTGTCTCCTGTCACCCACGCTTTTCAACATCTACTTAAGAGTGCATCATGAGCAAAGCCTTAGAAAACCACTGTGGGACAGGCAGCATTACAGGGTGTAACATCACCAACCTCCACTTTGTAGATGATATTGACCGGCTGGCAGGCAGTGAAAATGAGCTTGCCACAATAGTAAAGAACCTGGATGAAACATCTTCCATATTTGACATATAGATAAGCGCTGAGAAGTCAAAGCTGATAACAAATAGTGGCTTGGAACTGGAAACAGCGAGCCAGTTCAAATATCTTGGTTCCATAGTCACTGAAGAGGGATCAAGAGCACAAATTTTGTCACAAGCAGCACAAACAACAGCAGCTATGTCAAAGATAAGACCTATCTGGAAAGACAAGAATATCATGTGAGGCCTGGACCCTAACAGCAGAATTACAACAAAGAATCCAGGCACTTGAAATGAGATGCTACAGAACCATCGTTGGCATCTCTTACATGGACCACATCACAAATGAAGAAGTGCATAACACCATCAGGCACACAGTAGGCCAATATGAAGACCTACTTACCACCATCAAAAAGAGAAAGTTGAAATGGGATGGCCATGTCACTAGAGCCAACAGTCTATCCACAACAGTACTGCAGGGCAGTGTCCAGGGTGGCAGAAGGCGAGGTAGACAGAGAAAAAAATTGGACTAACAATATCACAGAATGGACCAGGCACATGAACGAGACAAGTGGAGGGAACTGGCCAGATGTTCAGCAGCACATTGCCTCAACAACCACATTAGGTCAAGAGACTGATGATGATGATGATGATGATGATGATGATGATAACAGTTGCAGTGTGCAACATTAGTTAATAGGGATATTTGACTGTGTGTATACTTTGTACGAGTATCCTGTGAATGGATATATCAGCGCATGGATATGTGGATATCTGTGTACAATTTGTAGAAGTTTTATGTACAGAAATACATCAGATTATTCAATATTGTTCTGTATAATAAAATTGAGAATCTATATATACCGATCTGATGAAATCTATTGATATATGCAATTTAAGCAGTTGCTACCGTGTACACCATATAAAGTATGGGTCTTTCAATGTGCACGAATGCGTGACCAAAGAAGGTAATGGCTTATCTGAAGATAGATTGTTGTTTAGTGTCAGTCTAGATAGCCAGATGAATATGCTATATGTTCTTGTGTGTTAATACAGGAAGCTTTAAGGGATCAGAGGAGCTGCAGGAGACAGGGAAATACCCTAGTACAGTTTGTCTTGAGTCTCTGGGAGACAAGAAAAGGAAAGAATGGAAGCAGAAGTTAGCTGGACTGGAGGGGAACTAGAGCACCAGTCCAGAGAAGAATAATACTGATGAGTAGGAACTCAGGACAGGAGGAAAATCTATCACACTAAGTCAGATGATGAAATAGGCCTTTACTTGGTCAACTGAAAGACAAGTAATAGAATTTTGAATATTGAATTTCATCTGAGAAATGACTATCTGTTATTGAATGATATTCAATTGTTTTTGTTTTTTTTAATTTTACCTTTTGTGTATTCAGTATTGTAACTGTTAGCATTGCTGACTGGGGGCTCAGAGCTTTGCATCTCTCTATCACTACTTCAATTTCTAACAAAAATGAGCCAGGGTGGGTCTTCTGTAATAATTAAATAAAATACTAGAAGCACCCCACCCAAACCTAGTTAAAAGGAACCTCTACAAACTTAAAACACATTTTATTTAATGGGTTCCGGTATGTGTGTGTGTGTGAGAGATGAAACAAAAATTTTGTCAATGCACCATATTTCTTCAGAGCAGTTTTTATTTGTAGCTTTTGCAAATAAAAAAAGACTTTTTCAACTACTTAACAATTGTGATAATCCTCATGTTTTAGAACATTATATATTCCATTACCAATTAATACCTCTAAATCAACAATTTATTTCTTGTCTTCATTTCGATATACATTGTTAAAATAACCACATGGCTATGCAGTGTCATTTACGCACTAATTAAACATGCTTAGAGCTTTGGTGGTTATTCCAGTTGAAACCAGATAAAGGGCAAGATTTGACAGAAGAGGTCAAATCAGCAAGGTTGTCAGTATGGAAATGGGGCTCTAAAATCTGTCAATGTGCTATCAAGGACATTCTCCATACTGTAGATGCTGTAAAGACCAGCGATCATAAACATTGTTATCTGAACTTGCCAATAAAGATAGAAAAAGAGCAGTATATCATAGAATAGATTCAAAATAAAATGTTAATTAAATCCAAGTCAAAACAGTACAAGCAATTAAAAGACTGTATATGTATGAATCAATTTAATGCAGTCCATGCCTTTTCAAATTAACGATAGAAAATTACAAGATTTTATCATTTATTTTTGTATAATAATAATGAAACAATAAGTCTAGTCATAATTGGTCAGTGGTCTTCACTTTAGCATGTACAATGTGACCCCATTAGAACACACAGGGCTTGAATTTAACACAAATTTCTTTGTAGCCAGAAGGACTAGTGTTAGTGATGGGAATCGATCAGAAATTCATAATCGATAATCGGTTCCCCTTAACCAACTGATCATTGATTATAATTGGTCACTAAAAGCAAATTTTAATTTTTGTTCATCAGTTATATATTTGATCAAGAGTTCAATATGTTTATAAATGTACAGGAGTAATCTCTTTTAATGACATATATACTTTAACCTGACAATAATATTACATTATCTGTTACTTTTGTTCTTCAACTTCGTTAAATAAACGCAACTTTTTATGGCTGTTCAGTCACATGTAACTGAAATACTGCTACAATCCCCCGAAATTCTTTCATTTACATGTGATGTGTCTATAATTTAAAGTATAGAAGGATATGATTTTTTTGTTTGTCATTGTTTATCAATAATACAATAGCTGTTGCAATTTAAAAAATCAAGAAAATGTGTTTAAATTTATTAACTCAACAATTTAACAACTTGACCATGTAATAATGACTATATGTTCCTAATTATGAACCGTAAGGTTTTTATTTGTCATTGTGAAGGGATTAATAAATTTCAGGTCAACTTTTTTGTGGCTGGGTGTTTTACTAACCTTTGTGCTTTGCATACACCTAAAAAGTAGTCTCCCTTTACACACAATCGATTATGTAGTTTCACAATCGATTATCTTATTGGTTTGCTCAACCAATTGATGATCGATTATAATCAATAATCGGAACAACACTAACTAGTGTACTGAGAAATTTACTAGTTCTGCCAAACATTTACTAGTCCTGTCCACAAAATGTCACACACCTGTATTGAGATCAACAACAATTTTATTTCATAAGTAGCATTATCATATGAAATTCAGAGGTACAGAAGTATAAATCATGCTTCAAATCATCAATCAGTCAATTGGCATTTCTTGTTTCTCAAGCTTTCATGTGTGTTTACCGATTCAGTTTTAAAGTTCAAACAACCCGCAACCAAACTGGATGTGTTCTTGTGTATTTGTTTTTGCAAATTCCATACACCAGTTACACTGCATAACGTTCTTGTCCTCATCATAATTCAGCCATTCCCTGTATTTTGTCCATGACTTCTGAAACATCTGATTATGCTTTTCCCTATCATAAGAATTATTCCTCTCTTTTATGTCATTTTCATTCAACTTTTCCTTTTTCCAAGAGGCTGAACACCTTCTCTAAAACACCACATTTTGCCTGTCTTAGAAGGCGGGAATTGTGCCTCGTTTTTAAATACAAGATGTTACAGTATAGCTGACTTGAATTATTTAAAGTAAGAAAAAGAATGACACAGTGTCCTTTATTTAAGAAAGTCCGAGCAAAAAACACGTTTCAAAACACATGCCTTTGCACCCACCCCCAATTAAATGGCCTCTATCTAATAAAGTGTTCCTAATTAATCGAACCTCAATGTATTGTTGAAATTAATAATAAGCAGGAAAATTTTCAAATCTTAGATGCCCATGCTGAGAAATTTTAATTCCCAACAAATGTACGGCGTTCTGCTTAGATATCTCCGGGATTAGGTCCAGTTATAAACAATCACAAATAGCTTGTCGTGAATGAATCAACAGTTCGAGGATGGCAGAAGGAAGAAGCAAAATATATTAGCAATGGTTGTGGATATGCATGAAAGTGAGGGAATGATGATGAAAAAAAAATCAAGACTAGCAGGAGACACCCAACTTGATGCAGCCTTGTATCAGTGGTTGGTGCAGACTAGGGCTGAAGGAGTGCCTATAGAGGCACAAGCTGATAAATTACACACCGATTTACATGGGCAAGATTCCAGCTTCAAAGCAAGCAATGGATAGCTAAACCGTTTTAAGAAGCAACGAGATGGGATTAGTCATGTGACAGTTTCTGGAGAAATTCGCTCTTCAGATTCTGAAGCTATGAGCTATTCAGATGAATTGAGGGAAATACTAAGGAAGTTGGATATTTCCCACAGCAGATTTACAATTGTGATGAAACTGGATTGTCCTACAAAATGATGCCTGAGACCACCCTAGCTGTGAAAAAAGATGAACATAAACATGACGGGTTTAAGAAAATAAAGGAGCGATTAACTTGGATGTTTTGTGTCAAAAAAACGGGAAGACACAAACCACTATGTATTGGAAAATTCAAATCGCCTTGTATGTATGTGACGCCTCTACCATTATCATATGATGCCACAAAATATGATGGATAACATCTGCTTTGTTTGAAAAATGGTTTTAAACTAAATTCATACCAGCAGTTCAATCCCACCTCAGAAATCTGAAGATGGAACCGAAGGCATTGTTATTATTTGACAACTGCCCCGCACCTGTGGACAGCCTAGATAGTAGGGATGGGAAAATAACAGCTAGCTTCTTTCCAAAAAACAAAACTTCCAGGATTCAGCCTCTGGACCAGGGCATAATATCAGTTTTTAAAATGAATTATCAAAGTGATGCTGCCAATGCTTTTTTTGATAGATTTTCTGAGAATGATATGTTCATGGGGAGCTGAAATACAAAAAACGATGCTGTGATGCTGCCAATAGTGATGCTTTTGATGATGATAGCAAGGACACCACACCCGAGGATAATCCACCATCAGCAACAGAAGCAGTCAAAAGTTAGAGTGTGCTTTGAGATGGTTGGAGACTCAAGATATTGACTATGTTCAAATTCTAGCTGAGAAGTATAATTGACTTTGCCAAGAGCAAACGTGACTGTAACAGAAAGCTGCTGAAAATCAGTTTTCTTTTCTCAACAATAATAATGTATTCACAGATGAGAAATTTAGTGGTATGAAATTGACACCATTAATTAACCTTCGGACGTACCATTTCATCATTTGTTATTTACACCTGTTACTTAATTTTTTTAAAAATTCTTTACCATTGAATTCAGTCAGATAATGATGTGATAAAATAACTGAATATTTTAAATCTGTTTGTGGATATTGTCGATGGAAATACTTGTATTGTGGATTCAATGTATGTTATGAGATTCGTGGGTGAGCACACAGTGTTGTTACTCTATTCATGCTATAGATTAGACATGTATATAAAAACTATATACGTGTATGTACCAATGCATGGTTCTCTGAATAAAGTAATATAATATATATGCAATTTTTTTTATCACTACAAATGTTTTTCTCATTTAATATATTGGGTACATTGATTTAAAATGGTAATTGTGCCATTGAACTATGCATTTTTGCACCCACTTATAAACAATACACGTGTATGTACAAATGCATGGTGATCTGAATAAAGAAATATATTATTGCAAATGTTTTTCTCATTTAATATGCATTGATTTAAATTGGTAATTGTGCCAATGAAGGAGATATTTTTCGCAACCGCTTCTATTACCCACCCCCTTGTTAAATCCACAAATGTGTTGGTACTGTACATGCTTGATTATAAACAGTTCAGTAGATAACACAGTCGGGATCTATGGCTCCCAACAACTGTGTTATAGCAAGGTCACACTGAAGACAACTGCCATACTCAGATATAATTCCAGTTTCTGCATTCAACGGCCGATGCTGTCGTAGCTCAAAGGTTCTCGACTGAATTCAATGGCTGATCCCGTTGATGCTCAATTTGAATGTGTGGTAGATACGTGTCTGATTGGTTACAAATGAGGCTTTTCCAAGATTCAGACCACTTGTAACTAATCAGAAATGATTTTACTTTCATTTGTGCAAACTTTAAATGTTCAGAAACCAAGGATTACTAACCGAACGCAGTGTCACTAACACGTGTTCTGTTCTTGAAAAATCATAAATGATAGCAGATGCACGAGTGATTTTGATGGTGATGCGAGTGAAAATGAGGAGTTTCTTGGGTTTGATCTCAAAATTATTGAAGAAGCAGAGGAAAGTAATGTTTGGCAGTTGGATAATTTGTGAGATTTAGAATGGGACATTGAAGTTTCTTGAGATTGAATCGTCAGAAGCAGAGGATGCTGATAGCGAAAATGAAAGTTTCTGCCAACCTAGCAGATTGGAGTGATCATCTTCTGCCTGTCCAAATCAATGATTTTAGTGGACCGAATTGTGGACATACAACAAACATTGACAAGGAAAAAGAGAAATCTAGTTTTTTCACTTATTATTATTGGAGAAACTGTACACGGACATAGCAAACGAAACCAATCCATATGCCCAAAACTGCATATTATATTACTGGTATCTCCGAATAAAACGTGGTATCCAACCTGAAAAATGTGTTCATTGAAAAAAGTTTGATCTGAACCAAAAACTAGATGTGAACAATGCCAAGTAAAGTTTATTTACAAATTGTTTCAAACCATATAACATATTAAATTTTCCTGGTTTATTTTAATGGAATTAAGTGCTGATGATGTGATATTCCTAACAATGTTGCACATAGTTTTGTAAATAGTGTATAAAGAAAATGTGAAAGACTTGGACAAATAGGAAAAAAAATACATAACTGTGTAAACAAATTCATTTGGATTAATTGATGAAAATTTCATGGATTACTATTGGATATAATAAGAAGAGAAATTAAGGTAAGTGTGAATGCATGTGCATGATGTTTAAAAAAAAATTCCAAACAGGTAAAACACTCTAGGGCACAATCAGTTAGACACAGCTTACTGTTGCTAGGGCACAGTAGCAGTGTTACTGATAAGTGTGCAGGCGCTGAATGAGTTAATAAATACCAGTAGATATTATATTGACAATAAGACAGCAAATGCATCAATCATTGTATTTTTGCACCAACAATTCATTACTAATTTTTATAGAGACAAAATAGCTATACAGCATCTTTGATCATTTTTGCAAATGTTAATCTTTAGTAGAAATGTTATGTCCAATAATTTAAAGGATTTTCAACAAAATACAAATTGACATGTATGAAAATTAAAGGGTACGAAAAAAATACCTGAATACAGTAGATGAAACCAGGCAAGTAATAAGAGTTTTTAATTGTTAATGTACATGTAACTATGATTACTTTGCTGTAAAGGCTGAGTTGCTTAGACTTGTAACTTTGTTCATTCAGTTGGTTTTGGTCAGATAAAAGTAATTTTTACCAACTGAAAACATGCAGAAAATATGACAGATAACCTGCTATGATAAGAATCATAATCCAGAAAGCTTGGCATGCCAGATGCTGTTACATAATAAATCACATGTAGTCCAACTAGATTTTGGCAAGAGTCCATTGATATTCTGAATACACACTACCTAACCAACTACTGGGTGTAGGAGGGACTTGAGATATATATTGCGTGTTTATGACCTTGCTTGCCAAAGTCAATCTCAACTGTGAATGGGTATAAGTACACTCCACTGAGAGGTTAACTTCAAACTGTGCTATGTTGGGAAAGAGATGTACTCTCTGCAGTGCCATCATGGAATAAAAAATACAGTTTTGATCTTTAAAGCTTCTTGAATTTAGAATTTTTTTAACCATTAACCTATACTGAATTGCATCTGTCTGCATTGGGGTGCACATAGTAGCTTACCTGTACATAAGCCTGTGGAATGAGTCCAACATTGCGTTTGCCATCTCTGGCTTCCCACCAGCCATCTCCAACATCCTAGGACAGAAAAAAATACAATATTACACAGTGTGAAAAAAACACCACATACTATGTGTACAACAGGTTCTGCAGCTAAAAAGATACATCTAACACAATCACACACCCAATTCATTTCTGCATACCGAATCTATTGTTGGCCATGCAATGATTTGGTTATTTTATAACAAAATATATGCTGCAGTCAACCAGATGCAGCCTTCATGTACAGAGTGTCAAGGAACATTATGAAGTGACTTTTTTGTATATGGACCTCTAGATCACATAAAAATAAACATTCACCCATAAAACCTAGATGACACGAATATTATCTTGACCATCTGATAAAAAGTCCTTCACAAAATTATTCCAGTACATGCCAAATTATTCTAAAAACAAAGCTAACAGGTTTACTTAAAAAGGAAGTGTCCTTCAAAGGCACCAATCTCTATTAGCTGAATAAAATCTGTAGGAAATTCACAAGAAGTCTGTTTATTTCAGCTTCTTTAATTGCCGATACCGAAATCAGATTTGATTTTTCTAAGAAATTCCAAAATACCAAAGTTGATAACAAAATAATTTCCTACATATTGAGTTAACATGTTCAAAAGATGGGGTTTTTTTTTGTAAAAAAAAAAAAAAAATGTAATCATGACCATTGACTTTGAACATGATATATTGGATAGGAGATCACAGATTTTGTCTCAGATACTGTCATATTATATGACACACCACGTTTCAGTAAATTTGCAATAAATATTTTCAAAAGCTAAAATATTCCTGGTTTTAGAATAGGCATCATTTAGGACTTCCTCAAGTATATCCACAAAAAAATCTGGAACTTTATAATCTTGCCTGTGATGAGTTAATGCAGCCATAGTATCAAATGATTAAACAACCTGAGACATTACAAGTGACCTTTTTAACAGTGCTCCACTTCTTTGCAAACATGTTACAAAATGGATAGCAAGACATGTATGGAATTAAAAGATATAATCCCACCATAAACACTTAACAAAATTTATCCCAAAACAAGAGTCCTTTGAAAGGATTGACGCTCTATTGGTTTAAAAAATTAAAGGAATCCAAGACAAAACCATTTCTTTATTTAACTGTAGAGTGTAAAAGTGTCAAATGTCAAGAAAGATAAATGTAAAATTCATTTCAATCAATGTTATGAAAACACTATTTATGTTTCATTGTGTATATGACAGTCTGACTGGGATAATATTCACAGAACAGTGTAGGAGTCAGTGTTATTTCTACCTCTGAATTTGAGTGTCAATCCATATCAAAGCCACAAAACAAAAGTCTAACTGAATTTAATTGTCTTGTTACTTGGAAACAGAAATTTTCGAACTTATTCCACCTGAAGCCAAGTTAAACAAAACCAGTGAATCCTAGTGTAATGGATGGATACAGATGTGTTCACACATTTTGTGAAGCTGAATTAGCAACCATGTACAATATTAAATGCTAACTGACCTGAACATATAAATCCAATGACAGGCATTACAGGCAATCAAGGAGACACAAGTTTATTTAACTTTGGCTTTACCGCTAGCAGTGAATGTCAAATACCACTGGAACTGAACAATGAAGAAACCGGAACCCCAACAAAAAACAAAATAAGAATAAGCCAAACAGGAATCAAAAGTGTAATGAGCATCATCTATGTATATTTAACTCATTCAGCCCCAATCTTGTCTGTAGGTGTGATTCGGTTTCTGCATTCAATGGCCGATCCCGTCTACAGAACTTGTGAATTTGTGTTACAATATCTCTGATTGGTTAGAAATGAGGATTTTCCTCCCAAAAATCAGACCATATTATACGAATCAAAAATGATTTTACTGTTCTTTGTGCAAATTTGAATTGTGTAGGTTTATTAATTCAGTGAACTTTCACTACATATGTTCTGTTCATGAAAAATCATATATGATGGCAGATGTAAGAGTAATTATGTATGACAATGAGAGTGAAAAAGAAGTTTTTCAAGTTTGATCTTAAAAAAAATATTGTGCAAGCAGATGAACTATGTGTTTGGCACTTATATATTTGTAAGAATTTGATTATGCCATAGAAGTTTCTGAGATTGAATTGTCATCAAAAGAGGATGCTGAGAACATAATATTTCTAAAAATGTTGCAAATAATTTCGTAAATAGTGTATAAATAAGTTGTGAAAGACTTGGACAAATAAGAAAAAAATAAATCACTGTGTAGACAAACTCCTTTGGAATAACTGGTGAAAATTTCATAAGACTTTTATTGGATATAAGAATGAAAATCAAGGTAATGAATGCATGTGCATGAAGTTTACAAAATTTTCCAAACAGGAAAAAACTCTCTGGGGCACAAGCAGCTAGACACAAGCGATACATAAAAGAGTTTGTCCTGGGTCAAATAAGATGGGAAAAGTGTCGTCTTTAACTGGTTTCAAGTATCCTCATTTAGCTAATAGTTCAAGCACCAATTACTGTGGTACAACCAACATTTACCCAATTCATGCTCATGCATGAAGCAAAGAGCATTTGTAGTGTATAACAGCAAATGTCAAAGTCTAGTGACAAAGATCCTAAATTTGCTGTCATTCCATACCAAATCAACCAAAATCCACCAATCAAACTGAGTGACCATCTCTTTCTATTAAATTTTTTCTCCAGTTCTACACATGTGTAAATGATGGCTGTATGCAAAATTATTTAGGAGTATTTATAACACAATTTTCAAGATGATCATTGTGATGGCCATATTAAATCTCCAGGTGGAACCATTTTCATTTAGGACCAACTTGACATAAAAAGTCTTGCCAATATTGTTTTCCATTTTTCTGGAGTTCTGACAGCAGTATTTTCAAGATGGCTGCCACAGTGGCCATATTAGATTTCAGATCTGTATAACTTTCATTTCATCATCATCATCATCATCATCATCATCATCATCAGTCTCTTGACCTAGTGTGGTCGTTGTGGCACTGTACTGCTGAACATCGTACCAGTTCCCTCCACTTGTCTTGATCATGTGACAATGCCTGTGTCTCAGCAAAACTTTTCCTGGTCCATTCTGTGATGTTGTCACTCCACTTTTTTCTCTCTCTACCTCTCCTTCTACCACCTTGAACACTACCCTGCAGTACTGTTGTGGATAGACTGTTGGCTCTAGTGACATGGCCATACCATTTCAGCTTTCTCCTTTTGACAGTGGTGAGGAGGTCTTCACAATGGCCTACTTTGTGCCTGATGGTGTTACACACCTCTTCATTTGTAATGTGGTCCATGTAAGAGATGCCAAGGATGGTTCTGTAGCATCTCATTTCAAGTGCCTGGATTCTTCGTTGTAATTCTGATGTCAGGGTCCAGACCTCACATAAATACAGAAAGATTGAGATGACTAGTGCTCTCAATAGTCTGATTTTAGTTTTCAGATAGATATTCTTGTCTCTCCATATGAGTCTTAGCTTTGACATAGCTGCCGTTGTTTGTGCTGCTCATGTCAAACTTTCTGCTCTTGATCCCTCTTCCGTGATTATGGAACCAAGATATTTGAATTGGCCCACTGTTTCCAGTTCCTGTCCTCTGACTTTAATCTTGGTTGAGATTTGTTTGCCACTATTTGTCATCAGCTTTGTCTTTTCGGCACTTATCTCCATGTCAAATCTGGAAGATGTTTCATCCAGGTTCTTCACTAAGGTGGCAAGCTCATCTTCACTGCCTGCTAGCCCATCAATGTCATCTGCAAAGCGTAGGTTGGTAATGTTTCATCCTCCAATGATGACTGTTCCACATTTGTTTTCCAGGGCTTCGCTCGTGATGCACTCTAAGTAGATATTGAAAAGTGTGGGTGACAGGAGACAGCCTTGCCGTACTCCAACTGTAGTCTTGAACCAGTCCACACAGAACCTTGAGCAATTACTGCACTGGTAGCCTTGGCGTACAGCTGGTTGATGGTATTGGTCAACTTTTGACCTATGTTGTAATTTTTCATTGTGGCCCACAATGCCTCTTTCATTTAGGACCAACTAAATATTTTAAGAAGTATATTGGTGAAAACCTGATGCTGATATGACCATGCACTCTGAAGCAATAAGATTTTCAAGGTTCTTGCGGCAATACTAGATGCCTATGCATCACTTTCATTAGAATGATCTTGACCTATGGTCCATACAAAACACAGGACACAGCCTGAGCTGCAAGTGCATTATGCACCAGTATGTACCATGTTTGCTGCTGTGTTAGCTGAATATAACCAGGAAATACCCACATTCTCCAATACATATCCTGCTGGATATGACAACTGACTGACACTCACAAAGCAGAGTTGGATGGCTAAAAATATTGCTAACACATGGTAGTTTGTTCAATACTTGCTTAAAAGGATATCAGCAATTGAATAAAGGAATCTGCAAAGCAAGGCAATACTAAAAACCCATGAAACTTTTATTTAACTTGGTTTGATTGATACATCAAAAATGTGCACAATGAGAGTATATCCGGCATCAACCTTGTCGAATCTGCTTATATGTGCTATAATACAAATCTGGAACACAGAATAATGGCCCCTGACTGTTACCTGATTGATAATTATTAGTGTGTCTCCAGCGCTGAAATTAAGTTCTCCAGCAGAAACATCTGCATCAAAGTTATAAAGGGCTTTGGCCTGAAAAGAAAAAAAAAACATGTACTGTCAAGTCTAAAAAAGGACATATAATAATTTCTTAAATTTGTCCAGTTTGCTTATGTCTTTATCCAAGATGAAATGCATCACAATAAAGCCATATTAATTTGTGAAATGTACATATACAAGTCAATTTAATTAACAAATTTTAAAATACATATCAAATGAAGAAACCAAGAAGGTATAAAGGAATTAATTACTTCTAGAAGATAATATATGTATCAACATCCCTAACAGGGACAGGTATAGTGTTACTAGTCAAGGCTCTTACAAAACGTAACAAGAAAAGAGTGAAGACAACAAGCTTTGTAAAAATTTAACAGATAATTTATTTCCCTACAAAAACAAGGTCAAAATGTGAAAAAGAGCTTATGGTTTTGTGAATCAAAACAACAATTAATCCAAGAATTAAAAAAAAATAGAACCGAGTTCAAATCCCAATGAAATCCAAAATGGAAGACAATGGTATCTGTTATAACCCGTTAAGTGCTTTAATGTCAACAGTCTCCTGTTCAATCAAAGAAAATATTATTCCAGTTTTTGAAATCTGTATAAATTTTTATAAACATCCTTGTCCAAAAATTAATTGAGAACACTAGTATTTCCTGGGAAAAGAATCACTTTTCTTAAAAAAAATTTGAAGAAAATAAATTAGCCCAAACTGGTCACAACATAAAATACCTGGATGTCTCAAGTTAAGGCACTAATGATAATTCTTTCTCAAAACATTAGTAAATAAGTCGAACTACAACACAAAACAAATTTCCAGATGGAGGTCATGCCTTTATCCTTTTGGGAAAACATTTGCAACAATAATCACAATATTTGTCATGTACTCCCAGCCAGCATGGCCTTGATTTCACTTTATGACTCTTACTCTGAGAAAGAACATTAAAAAAAAAATTAAAAAGTTGTTTAACAAAAACTATCACTGTTCTGTATCAAGGTCAGGAACTATTTCTTCATTAGATACAATATCTCTATAAAGTTGTTAACATCAAAAATATAATTTAAAAAAAACAGAACTGAACAATATCAAATCCAGTAAATAAAATTACATTACAATAGTATTTAATGGAATAATATTTTTTTTTAAACTAACAAACAAACAATTAAATTACATCAAATATACATAACAATAGGCAATCCAAAGTCTTGACCTGAAGCACTAACAAATGATCCAGGATTCTATCCTATCCAGTGCGACACGGACAAACCTGGAGAGTAAATTAAATCCTGAAAAGGGATTAGCTCAAATTTCTCTAGACCTGGAATGAATTCTATGTGGGTCAATGAGGACCAGAAGTAAGATAGTAAAATAAAGATTTCTTGAGGAAACTTTACATCAACTAGTTGTCAATATACTGGAGGATGGGGATCCCCAGAGCTCTCAGGTGAGAAATAAATACTCCCATCATGTAGGTAAATTCTCTGGGAGCAGAGGTTAATCTAAATGGCACAGCTCAAAATTGGAAACCCTTCTGACCAAGGTCAAATCTAAGCTATTTCTTGTAAAAGGAAATAAATCAAATTGTGATATACACAACCTAGAGGTCAACATAAACTTTCATATCACTGGTCTTTATAGCTTTCCTGATGGAGGCATTAGTCTCCATCTTGAATATTTCCTTGCAAAGAAATTTGCTTAGGTGAAAAGATCAATGATAAGCCTAAACTTTGCACTGGGACTGGATATTTGGAAGTAGAAATTTGGCACCCTTTCTACTGCACCCTTCCACACCTCTATCCTTAAATGAGACTGGTAAAAAAAAAAAAAGAATGGGGATCCTTGCATGAGGTTGTTCCTATGACACTAGTATCCTTAGAAATCTCACCCATCTCCTGTTATGTTCAACCAAACTTATGAAAACAGTGAAAAGGATAGTTGAGCAACCTATCGCAATATTGGAAAGCGGTATACATGGCTGGAGGAGGGTGGAGTTCCTATGGACTTCCCTCATTCCGCTGGGGAAAGAAAAGTCCATGGACTTCTAATGAACCTTTCAACCATTTCAACTATGATAGCTAAAGATGCAATAGGAAGGCCTGAACTGATGTTTCTACCTAGAGTGTTTAGGCTACATTCTTTTAAGGAACCCTGAAGAAGACTCAACAGGGCTGTCAGGATAAGAATGCTTACTGGCCAGTTTTGATGGAACAGGAGCAGCAACAAGGGACTGGTGCTGTTGGTCCCTTATGCAATGCCAAAAATGAGTCCTCTGAAGAGGCTCCACCTCACATGAAGCAGACCTAAGAGAGTTTTTACTGTGATCCAATAAAACTTTAAAGATTTTTACAGCATTGTCCCTGCAGAGGTGGAGCAGTTTCTATAACACCATGAACAAAGATAAAACATGCAATATTTTGGCACCTAGCTCCTCAAGTGCTGCTGGAGGCAAGAATTCCTCCTTGTATCTAATAAAGATCAGCTTGCAAGACAATGGTTGCAGGTGTCTGAACTTCTCGTATCTCCAATATATTTACTGAAAGGCAAGTTCAATTGCAATAATAATAATAATAATTATAATAATAATAATAATAATGAGGACTTTGTATAGCACCTAATCTTTCAAAGCTCTAAGCGCTTTACACCATCAATAATGATATGACTACACTACAGAACAACAATGACAAAAACAATGAAATTGGAAAACATAAAAACATGCTGAAAATATATAACATACAAAACATGATTAGGTCGCTAAGGTTGTCCCTGCAGTCGAAACAGGTGAGTCTTGAGAGCACTCTTAAAATGGACCACTGTGTCTTTGTGTCTAATTTCAATGGGCAATTCGTTCCACGTCGCCGGGCCCTGTTGTGCAAATGAACGTTGTCCATGTGACTTTGTTTTCACCTTGGGAACAATGAGTATACAATTATCAGAAGAAGAGCGCAAGGAGCTAGCTGGTGTATACACATGGGTGAGGCTGGATAGGTATGTTGGACTGGAGTCTGTCATTGAAATATAGCACAGAGAACAAATTCTGTGTTTGATTCTGTATCGAATTGATAGCCAGTGTAGGGTACAGAGCAGTGGTGAGGTGTGCTCTGATCGAGGTACTCTAAAGATGATCCGTGCTGCTGTGTTTTGAACTTTTTGAAGTTTCTGGAGTAAATATTGTGACGAACCAGACAGAATTGAGTTACAATAGTCCAGTCTTGAAAGTACTAATGAACACACAAGTGTTTTTGTGGTATCAACTGAAAGATATTTACGAATGGAACTGATGAGTCTCAATTCAAGATATGCAACCCTGCAGATGTTCATGACATGTTGGTGCAATGTGAGAGTACTGTCTAGAGTAATGCCTAGATTCCGTACTGACTGTGAGAATTTAATGTTGGTGTTGCTGATATTTATTGTCTGAGGTAAAGGATGTGAATGAGAAAGTCTTTGCGTTGTGATCAGAATAGCCTCAGTTTTATCATCATTCATCTGCAGCTTGTTACATGTCATCCATGATTTCACATCCGAAATGCACCTCTATACTCCATGGATGGTAGCATCAACTTCTGTTGGATGGCTAGACTTGTATATTTGGGTGTCATCAGCATGCAATTGGTGCGACACTGGGTGATGATCTATGACACTTGAGAGCGGCCGAGTGTACAGAATTAAGAGAACAGTTCCAAGAACAGATCCCTGTGGAACACCACAACATACGTTGAGTGTATTCCATTTGCAGATATAATTTGTGTCCTGTTGACTAAGTAGGACTTGAACCACTGTAAGGCTATATTCTGAATGCCAAATACATGCTGGAAACGGTGATGTAATATATCATGGTCTATTGTCAAATGCTGCAGATAAATCCAGGAGAGCGAGGACTGTAATCTTTCCGCTATCCAAAGCAGAGAGAATGTCACTAAATACTTTCAGAAGAGTAGCTTCCGTACTGTGGCAAGGGCGATATGCAGTCAGTACATTGCTAAAAAGACTGTTTGAATTCAAATGAGATACAGGTTGAGTTAGAACAACCTTTTCTAAGATGTTTGATATGAAAGGGAGATTAGAAACTGGGCGGTAGTTCTTTAAATCATTATGGTCCAGTGTTGGTTTCTTCAGCAGTGGCTTTATGATGGCAGTTTATGAATACCTTTCATCCTTCTTATTGTGGCATCCACATCCTACAACTTCTCACAAAAAAAAATGGTAGGATCAACCACTATTCACAGATGTCATGGTCATGGGAAAATATTGCTTCCATCCTCACCGCAAAGGTGGCTTAGTGGTTAGAGCGTCCGCTGCAGAAGCAGGAGGTCATGGATTCAATCCTTGGCTGAATCATACCAAAGACTTACAAAAATGGTACTAACAGCTGTCTCGCTTGATGCTTAGCATTAAGAGGTTAGTGTTAGGACTGGTCAGCCTAGTGTCAGGATAATGTGACTGGGTGGGACATCATGCTACATGTCTGTGACTCAATATCACTATAAACTGCCTCACTAAAGATCTAAGCAATATGACTCAAATTTTTTTCAAGCTATGTTAAAAATCCTAATCAAACAAACAAACAAAAGCTTCCATCCTCAATGATCAGGTGGGAGATAACATGCCTCACCCTCATTATTTTTGCTCAACTCTCCATGAGTAGAAAATGTAGGTTATACCCAATGACATCTGAAATGCTCTGAGATCAAGGTATGGACATCTATGGCGCCATTAAGTCTGCAAGCTGTGTCAAGAACTAAGGGAGGGATCATTTGAAAAGTATTTGATGTGTAGGTACAATTTTCTTTCTTAGCTTTGTCAGCAGACTCTTTACAGCAATGACATTAGTTTTCCCTCATTGAGTGACAACCTGAGTGGTTACACACCTTTTTAAATGCATACAAATCTGTGACAATCAAGAATTAGATGTACTGTAATCTATCCAGAGGTATGGACATACTAAGACTATTCATGCAAATACCAATAAGAACTTGTCAATTCAGATCACAATCAAGACCAGGAAGTACATGTACCATTAAATATGTACATGTATAATGTATGTCAGTTAAAATGCACAGGTGTAGTTTGGGAATAAGAAAAATGCTGTAAAAACTCAATCTCACAATCCATCATGTAAACAATACATTAAACAGCTAAAACCTTACTCTCACTTATCTATATCTCCTTACTCAGTAGGTATCATTTATTTGGTGCAAGACCAACTAGAAGTGACAATGTATTGCCCAAGCTTATTGTAGTACAGACTGCATACTACAAAGGCCCTTGTAACTTGTTATCAATATTATTATTATATAATACAAGTGCCTATGGCTGATGTATATGATTCCCCAGAATGGCCCTTCTTTCAACTTATCTTAAGTGACAATATATCACCAAATTAAATTTAAGCATTTTTTTTTAAATTAAAACAACATGTCATGTTTTTAAAAGTGTTTGTTTTAAAAGTTGCCTATTATTCAATTTAAACTTGAATCAAATGCTTGGTATGAGCCCAACCCATTCCTTTAAAAGATCCACGCCATTAATATGATTTCATCACAAGACTGATGTGTGTGCCTCACCAGTAACATGGTTCAATCTCAAAATGCAAAAATATGGGGTCATTGATCCATGATATTCTCTAAAGGATCTAAATTACTATTTGATTGACAAATATTTTGCCCATATATTTTATTTTTTAAAACAACTTCTACCTATACAAATTAAATAATGAATATAACAAATTAAAATTTAAATTTAAATTTTACTTTTATGCCCTATATTTTTCCCACTATGCAATTAAGATTGGTTTTAAGCAATACTTTATTTTCAAATACAAAACTTTTGGAGTTGTGTCTATATTATAATAACATTTGTTGCATGTTCAACAATTATCATATTCATATGCAGTGTATTTTGGCAAGTTGTTCCTTAAAATGAGAACACCAGAAGCTAGAAGTGTAATTTATTTTAAGTGAGTAACAAGATTGCAAGTTAGTAAAAATGCTTAATCAACCACTTATAATCAAGACTATTTTTTTTTTACTTTCTGAAAGTTTAGTCAAAACAGGCAATTGAAACGATTTCTAAACTTGTTCGAAACATCCCCTGTACCATTTACATAATAGCAAATGCACATGAATTTCAGATTATAACATTCATCCAAATTTTTGTTACCAATAAAACATTACCATATCTGTCCATCAATAACACAATCAAGAATTAAAATTGGTATATGAATGAACTAAGCCCTTTTTTTCAACCAAATCAATGCAGCCAATATTAAAGTGCATCTATTTATAGAAAGAGGTGCTTTCTTAATATAACCACTTTATAGCTTCCTTGCAACAGCCCATCAAAAGGATTGCAAATATAAGGGTTTATTATTAGTCTACATACTCTGTGTAATGTAAGGCATTGCTTAAACAGATTACAGATTACATCCAACCATATATCTTGCCTTCTAAGTTTCAATGCAACCATTTCATTGACGAGAAATGTGCCCCAAAATGGGCAAACAATTCATTAATACATTTATTCAGGCATCAATACTTTAACTTGAACGATACACATATTGATAAAAGAGATGGTGAATCAATACAAAATGATACTTATCGAAGTTATCGTAAATGTTAGTTTAGTCTTCAGCAGCCATCAATAATTATTATTATTTTCTCTTCTTATTCTTTAAACACAGAATTCATCTGAAACAGCATTTGCAATCCTAAGCACAAATTTTTATTAGTAAAATCGAAAAAGACTTTTGAGAATAGTTGCTCGCCATCTGCAAATTAACTCAGAGGACTGTTTTGTAATCTGACCCCCCCCCCCTTAATCCATTTTCATTAGCTTAACCCAGCAGCATTTTCAGCATATAAGATACAATCCAAGTATCTTTCACATCTACAATGTATAATGAAGGACTTTACTAACCATTTAACACATTAACCCCTAGCACCGCATTTATGGGGGCAAGAGGTGGTAGCCTACTTCCAAGATCTGTAGCATCGAGGTCATGCAAGATACACTAAAGTGGGTGGTATTAAAGAAAGGTAGACAGATTTAGCTTTACAATGATCCCAAATAATCTGGACATTTTAGTTGCTCTACAAAATACAGAGGAAAAAAAAACTCATTTTTTGGACATGTTTTTTTCCACCCAAACTTTGCCCTTGGTTGAAATCTGACTTTGTGTCCAGATTTTAAACTTTATGGCCTCAGATCTAAGGCAGACCGGTCTGAAGAGCACACAGACAAGAACCTGTGCAAAAAGTAGAATGTGGTGGGTATTTTTAATATATTGTCTTCTCCATACGAAAATTATAAGTCCGTTAGGGAGGGAAAAAAAGAAGAAAAAACTACAACTTTTCACCTTCTGCTCATGCGCTAGCAAACTAACCAATGGAAAACAGTTTTCTAGCACAACTAGGCATTGGGCTAAATGTAAAATTGCTTGGAAGTCAATGTATTAGGATGTATTCAGAAATAGTCGCCAATATGTTTAATACTCGCATTTCATGCTAAAATATCCAGTGTTTAATGTGTTAATAACCACTTTTACGTGATGTTTCTATGTTGAATTTCAAGATCTACTTTGGTCAATTTGAAAGCTACACTACCAGTGTGTCACACAGTGAAGTGTTACATTCAAATCTCATTGATGAATATTGCTTGTTCCAGTCCTGGTTAAATAATAGTTACCAATCAGAAATCAGTGTAGCCTATTCTCTGCTTGACAAACAGGAAGTACTAGAAAAGCAACAAATTCAGAATAAAAGTCATGTATATGTACTACTAAAACAAAGATGCTGTCAGGGTGTGTGATTGCGTGAATTATGCAAAATTTGTACAAACTCACACACTTGGAGAACAGTGATATGCAAGAACTCCAACAAATTAGCTGAAAGTCACACATATGAAAATGTACTCGACAAGTATAGACCTACATTTTGAGTTTCACCTTCCTTGTCATGACATCTGTTTTTAGGGCAGGCTGTTTACACATCTGGGTTCTTCAAGTATGCCATGAATGGTTGTTAAACTAAATTTCATTGACATACTGTCAAAATTGCCAATCCTGACGAGTCTATCTCAGTAAGGCAGTTTAATTTTTTTTGTGTTTGACCAGTTTTCAGTAAGGTGTAACAAAATATCAATAACTGTTATAATTGTAAAACTAGAAAAGGTAATTAAAAGATAGACTCAGTGACAATAAACTTTTTTTCAACTGAAATGTTTGTAAAGTAGAAGTAAACTTTATTTACCACTAGAACAGTTGAACAAACATGACTAATTCTTTGAAATACTTGATCCAATTCACATGACAACAAGTATATCTCCCCCTAATGAGACTCAAATTTGCATGTGATGAACAACAAACATATTGTGTCCTTTCCAGCTTTTATTCACAAGAACCTGAATATTCCATTTTATACTTCTGTGTTGATTATTAACACTTCTTAGAGGCTTATTTTCCCAATCTTCTTAAACATACATAGCTTTATGGATGCTATTCTAATAAAATTACATAATCATCAGTTTGATTATGCAGATGCTTGACATGAACAAATAAGTGTAGTTTAAATCAGTAGGGGTGCTGCTGTAAAGTTTTTCCTTAATTTCATTAATTCTAATATGAAACCAATTCCAAATCGAACACAAATGAACCTATTATCCAAATTTTTCATAAACTAATTTCTTTTCATACTTTTTGCTTACATGCCAAAAGTACATTTTAAGGGTTATTTTCTTAAGACATGTGGCAAAACCGTAAGGGGTGGTAGGTATGTATTGTGCCCTGGAACAAGCATTAAAGCCTAGTTTTAACCTTCCATGAAGGCTGTTTTATCAATACGTGTTAAAAATATGGCTACCTAGTAAACACAAAATGTCAGATTCCTGGCGTGGTTCATTATGTGTACATTCAGCAAATACTGGCTCAAGATAGTGGTGATGCCAAGAATTTATTTAAGTCATGAAGTATAATGGATTATTGGAGATGGTAAATTGTTAATAGAGATAGTGATTCTGAGCCAGAAAATGGTGTTAAATCTGAGTCCTCTATACATTTTCGATAGACATAAATAGATGGCATGGCAGTCAATCCCTTTCAGTGGTATTTCGAAATCAAATGCAGAGAGGGCAGATTACTGAGCATATTTAAAATACAGACAATTTAAAAGTAGAATTTAATTTGAATTTTTGTATCAATCGATGTAGCCATTAAATGGTCTAAAAACATTGAAAAAAACACGCTGACATCCAACATGTAGTCGGTTTGAATGTTTTTTGTTTTCTTGTCATCGATGAAAACTGCATATAAATATATGTTAACTATATACACCACTCCCTCAATAACTCATGAACCCACTTATAAGTTATAACACAGGGTCAGGTGTGGTTCCCATATTTAAATCAGAAATTGCCTCAAAATGTATTACTATTCGTTTAACTTGAGGAAAATTGTGATCAAAATTGGTAATCAATCACTTTTATAAACATTATAATAATATCACCTGAAAAATGTCATACAATTGTTACATTTCCTTTCAAAACAATATTCTTAGTACACTGAAATTAACGATATTCACGGAAATTTCTATCAATGAAAATGTCACTTCAGCATAGTGGAAGCAGTACTTTAATAAATAAATACCAATTAAATTTTAAAAATTATCAATTGAATTTTGTATTCTAGTTCTATCTTCTAATTCCATTTAAGTGTAATCATCATCAATGCAACATGTTCTCTTGTAATTAAATGCAAAATGTGTCAATCTAAAATAACAGCTATGTCCACAAGCATTTCTCTGAGAAAAACTAATTAAGTGCAGACCATGTTTTCAGTGTGTGTGTGTGTGTGTGTGTGTTTATGATTTGGAGTTTTAACATAGCTTTAACAATTTTTCAGATGTATCGCTATGATGTCTGCAGTGTGGCAGTTTATAGTGATGACTAGCACTGGGGCATCATGCCAAAGACATGTAGCATTATGTCCCACCCAATCACATTATCCTGACACCAGGCCAACCAGTCCTAACACTTACTTCTTAATGCTGAGCGTCTAGCAAGGCAGCTCTTAGTACCATTTTTGTAAGTCTTTAGTGTGACTCGGCTGGGGGTTTGAACCCACAACCTCTAACTTTTGAGGTGGACACTATCCACTAGGCTACCAGAGTGGTCCAAGTTTTGATATTGGACTAGTAGAAACATGTTGTATTGTGGCACTAAATAAAAAGCAGGCCTCTTTTTCTATTAACACATTAATTATGTCTTTTGAATCAAATAAACCTACTTACCAATGATGGAAAGATTATCAAGTCCATATTTGTATTGATATATATCATATTGCAGGCTGTGTATCATAAATCATATTGTATGAATGTGTACCGTTTCACCCCTAACATATACAGCATTCAAAGTTTAAATAAAATCCTTTAACCAGTATATATGTCCATTTGCTTGTGTAAGAATTTTAATTTATTATAAAAAAGACATGTGAACAACTCCCACTAAAACAACAGAACTTTGTGGATAAGCATCAATATCTGCTGCCAAGTGTTTGAGATAGTTCTGAAAATTTGGTCTTTTGTTCCTATCAGTTGACTGGGGAATATTCAACACAACAATAGTATTTAAGTAGTAAACCATCACACCCTAAACGGAAACATCTGGAGAGAAGTGTTATATTGTAGGACTATGTGTATCTCCTGCATCCCTAAGCTCTTTAATCATCATTTGAATGAGAACCATGAAATAATAACATGAATACTCTTACAAAAAATTCACTGATGGTGCAAACTGCATGTGATTATCAAAGATTGTGATGAACAGGACAAGAAATTATATGGTCACCTCTATATGTTTATATCATTAAATATGTTGATGCAGTCAGACTTGACTATTAAGCAATAAGTATTGCGCTGTCAAAGATTAAAGTAAAGATGGTAGCAATTGGACAGTCAGAAGAATAATGATAAAAAAGGCAGAAATAAGTAAATTAGTGTCTGTATGTTTTCATCCCTTCTTACCCAGATCAATCAAGCTACCATAAAGGCAATGAGATAACGACCGTCAACTGGCATAGCCCTGAGAATCACCAGGTCTTAATTGTAGTAGACTAGTTCATTAGAATGTGATTTAGGAAAACTCCTGCTTGTGAGATACCAAGCCATGAGCTTCTGCAATTATTGATGGTAATTTGTTTCAATGCCCTATTGTACATGGGAAGAAGCTGAACTTGAAAGAACATGTTGATGCTGATATTAATTGGAACTTTTTCATGTGGTTTGACCTAGTTGGGTTACATTTTTGTATATAGTTTAATTGCTTTAACAGTTGGATCCTGTTTGTTAAATCCTTTGAAGCATTTCTGAACTATAAAGAGCATTATTGTATTAATTTTAAATATTTTTCTCCACTAAATGAGTTGACGTCTGCTTCTGACCGTCTGTCAAGTGCGAGGCTTCATTTTTGTTTACATTACAAGGCTATAAATTTACAATTTCAGGCAAAGTTGATATTATCCTTTGTGCACAATAGAAAAAGTTAAGCAAACATAATTTTTATCCGTGTAGTGACCATTTTCAATCCTATTCGATAAATTACGTCGCTCACTTTTCATGACGGTACCTGAGCAATTATATACAAATTGTATACAAGATTTTCAGGTATTCGATATTACTCATTGAATGTATAAACATAACAGGGAACATTATATATATATATATATATATATATATATATATATATATATATATATATATATATATATATATGCCTCTCCAAGTCTGAGACAAAATATGACGAAATGGGCGAGTATAGTAACACGGAAGGGGCGGTCAAAATCTAAACTTCCTTGAAGACAATAATAATGGTCATGATAACGAATTTTAACAAGCAAAGTTAGTTTCACATCCTAGATATGATTGATCAAGAATACGGAAGTATATCTGAAACACTTCTATTTGTCGTCAAATATATTAATAGCAAGAATCATAACACTTATCTTACCACTATTTCCGCCATGACTGTCTGATGATCTATAGCGCCCTCTGTGGGAATTTGTAAACAAATGTAGGTGAAGTGGGTGTAGAGAAGTATCTGTCATTGTCGTACAGAAACTATACATGCATTTTGCTCCTCGTAATCTTTCTGTTTAAAATGCAAAGTTTCGAGTGTAGTCCTGAAAAAATTATAAAATCTTCGTATGGACTAACTGAGGATGAATCTGAGACTTTTTCACCACTTATTAACAATAAATATCCTGCTCGGGCTGAATCACTAAATACTCAGATTTGTACACTGACTCAACCGGTTAACGTAACAACCTAATACAGATGAGTCAGTTTATTAATAATCATTCCATCTAACAAAACTCACCGTAACAGGACTGCACTACAAACTTTCTTTAGCCAGAATTTAACATAAAACGAGTTTTATTTAAATACATATGGATGTGTTAAAGATTTCGCTCACAATTTTTTTTTTAAATTTCGTCAGATCAAATTAAACAGAGAACAGCAAATATTCACATGGTGGATTCATACATTTTATGTCATTTTTATATTATATCTGATCATTTAACTATTTAATTCCAACCAAAGACCCCTCCATTGGGGTTCGCCGGATTTTTTCCCCAAGGAACTGGTAGGCAAAGCCAAAATAAAAAGGGTTTATGTTACAATGAACTCTTACAAATCACCCACCTCCCCTGCCCCCGGGCGTCAAGTTACATATCATTCAGTCAACCTATACATACCAATCTTTAAGCCACAACCAGTATGGTTCCTTGACAAGTTCAAAGATTGCATTACTATAAAATTAAATGTGTGAGCATCATATGACCTGTGCTGTAAGAAAAACACTATATACTGTACTGCATTGTAATGAAATCACAACCATCAAACAATATGTGCAAATCATCATTATAAAAGTTAGGATTATGTCACGATCAACGTAGAGGTTTTTAAATTATTCGTAAAGATAAAAATATTCGTCGACATTTGTAATGGTCCGGATTTTCCAATTGTGATCAGGTTTACAGTCATGTCCTGAGGTACGCATTATCAAAATCAAAATGAGTCGCTTCGGCATTCCATTTGAATATTTCCTGAAGCAGGATTGTTATCTTTGAATTATGGACGTTTCGCCTCATGGACGTTTCGGCCCATGACATTTCTCCCCACTTCAATGGACATTTTGCCTCACCTGGTACATGGAGATTTCGCCCCATAGACGTTTCGGCCCAGGACATTTCGCCCCACATCAGTAGAAATATCGGACATTTATATTGGGAAATCGTTACCGAGGCGTTTTCATCGTTGCATGTGTTTCGTAATAGATCAGTGTGAAATTGTTTGATTTGAGTCTTAACCGTCTCGCTGCATTTTACGTCGTAGAGTTTCCTATAATGTACCTTCACCAGGGCCGGACCTACGTTTTTCGGGGGGGGGGGGCAAACTTGCTATTGGGTTAAGCGAAGGCGCGAAGCGCCGAGCCTTCTGGGGGGGGGCCGGGGGCATGCCCCCACCCCCTCGGAATTTTTTTTCTTCAAGGATGCAAAATGGTGCAATCTGGTGCTATCTGAACCTTGAAAAAGGGATCTAACAAAAGTGACTAAAAACTGCAATGTTTTAAAAACACTAAAAAAATATTTTAAAAAATAAATAAATAAATAAATAAATAAATAAAAAATTAAAAAATTCGGAACCCCCTTTGCATCTTTTATCAAAAGCAGTGAATATTTTTTTTAAGGGGGGGAGGGCGGGCCCCCTGGGCCCCTATAGCAGGTCCGGCCCTGTTCACTACACGTGCACGATCTGATTGTAAAAGATATTGGATTGAACGCTCATGTAATATATATAATAGCTTTCACCTACAGAAAAATGTTGAATGGGGAAAAAAAGTGTGCTTTCAACGCAGCACTAAGATATGATCTCACTTTTGTCTACAGCATTCTTTTGAATAAACTGTTTAAAAAGTCAATAGGTGCCACAGGCAAGATTGGTTACTGCGGAGATTACAACGCTAATTGTTCACCTAGTTCGCAATTGACTATCAAAACAACATTCGCACCTTTACATGACACAATTGTTCATACTGTACAAACAAAGGTAAAAATCAAACTCGCATAACTGAAATGATTTAATCATTTTGGCTATAAAAAAAAAAACATGACTGATTTCGACTGCAGACGAATTTCAAGTAAAACAACAACAAAAAAGTATTGTGATTTACAGTTGGTCTGACTTCAAGTATGGGTATAGAAAAAGTTGTAGAACGTCTTCAAGTATGGATATTGAAAAGTTGAAAACGAATTACTCTACTTATAGTCATAATTGACTGCTTCGTGGCTTATTGATGGCTATCAAATAAATCATAACCCAAGAAATATTTTGCAACAGAAAAGGAATCATTTCCCACCACGTAAATGGTTCTACAAAAGGAATAACCTTTATTGTGCTTAATTATACACACTAAACGAGTCCACTCGGTCCAAAGGATGCTTAAATATCTGTTTTGAAAAATCAAGCCAAGAAGAAAATGTAAAATTATGAATCATAATACAGCGACGGTGCGTCTTACCCCGGCGATATTAGCAGTGTATACGAGAGGTTATAGATGCAACAGAGCGACATCTTTCGTCAAAACTAAAAATAATCCAATATTTAGACTGACAACATATTTTGAAAAATTACTAGATTAAAATTGACTTTGATTGAGAAGTCGAACATACAGAAGTGTTAGAAACAAATACAAATTATCATTATGTTATGTATATCTATTTATTTTCTTTTAATTCTTGGTACATAACTGTGTCAATATTATGTGTAATGTTAGTTCATGATTAAATTGTAGTGATCATTTATAATCAAAATATTAGATAGTTAATCATTGCACGCGGGAATAACATTATATTTTCAGATATTAAGAGTGTAGACTGCGTAGGATCATTCAATAGTTGTTGACGCTGGTGTTTACGATTGTTAATAATAATAATAATAATAATAATAATAATAATAATAATAATAATAATTATTATTATTATTATTATTATTATTATTATTATTATTATTATTATTATTATCTGCTGACATTTTAGGGCAATTCCTCATTGGCTGGTGGGGTCAGGTGGGTTCCTAGAAGAATTAAGTTAATTTCCATTGAGTGGGCTAGGTCAAATTGGTTCTTTTACGATGTGGGATATTTGCAAAAACGTCATGCAGCTAGTAAGAGCAAAATGCGTATTCACCCTGAAAATGAACCAATAAAAGCATGAATACTAGCAAAATGCATATTAATTTTTTTATGTGATGCCCAGGGAAACATGCAAAAGAAATGTTCTTAGAGTTTAGGTGAAGTGCGACTAACTGTAGAAAGGCTATGTTTGTAACAAACCTAACAAAATGTATGCATGCAAATTCTGACCATATCGCACTCAGTAACTGAGTTACTGGTTGATATCTATCACTTTCAGTAACTGAGTTACTGGTTGATATCTATCGTACTCAGTAACTGAGTTACTGGTTGATATCTATCACACTCAATAACTGAGTTACTGGTTGATATCTATCACACTCAATAACTGAGTTACTGGTTGATATCTATCACACTCAAAAACTTAGTTACTGGTTGATATCTATCACACTCAATAACTTAGTTACTGGTTGATATCGATCACACTCAGTAACTGAGTTACTGGTTGATATCTAACACAGAGTTACTGGTTGATATCTATCGTACTCAGTAACTGAGTTACTGGTTGATATGTATCACAACAAGTAGTTGGAGTTATTAGTTGGTTCTATCACAGTAAGTAAATGGAGTTAATGGCTGATATATATATATATATATATATATATATATATATATATATATATATATATATATATATATATATATATATATATATATTGGAGTTACTGGTTTGTATCTATCACGGTAAGTAATTGAAGGTACTGGTTGATATCTATCACGTTAAGTAGTCTGACTTATAGTATGCAAAAGAACGTAGTCCATATGACTTCGTTTTCATAGTGGGAATAATGAGTATACGATTGTCCGAAGACGAGCGAAAGTATCATGCTGGTATATACACATGGGTGAGGCTGGATAGGTATGCTGGACTGGAGTCCGTCAGTGAAATGTAGCACAGATAACCAATCTTGTGTTTGATTCTGAATCCAATGGGTAGCTAGTGTAGGTTAAAGAGCTGCGGGGAGGTATGCTCTGATCGTGGTACTCTAAAGAGGGTCCAAGCAGCAGTTTGATCTTTTTGAAGTTTCTAGAGTAGATATTGAGACGAACCAGACATAATTGAGTTACAATAGTCCAGTCTTGAAAGTACTAATGAACACACGAGTGTTTTGGTAGCATCAAATGAAAGATATTTGCGAATGGAGCTGGTGCGTCTCAGCTCAAGATATGCAGCCTTTCATATGTTCATGACATGTTGGTGCAATGTAGGATTACTCTTTAGAATAACACTTAGGTTTCGTACTGACTGTGTGAATTTAATATTGATGTTCCTGATATTCATTGTTTGAGGTAAAGGATGTGAATGAGAAAGTATTTGTGTTGTGATCAGAATGGGCTCAGTTTTATCATCATTCATCTGCAGCTTGATACATATCATACATGATTTCACATCAGAAATGCACCTCTATACTCCTTGGATGGTATCATCAACTTCAGTTGGGTGGCAATACTTGTATATTTGGGTATCATCAGCGTACAATTGGTGAGACACTTGGTGATGATCTATGACACTTGAGAGCGGCCGGGTGTATAGAATGAAACGAGCAAGTCCAAGATCAGACCCATGTGGAATACCACAACATAGATCAACTGGGCCGGAGTGTATTCCATTTGCATATACAATTTGTGTCCTTTTCACTAAGTAGAACTTGAACCACTGTAAGGCTATATTGTGAATGCCAAATACATGCTGGAGACGAGGAATTAATATATCATGGTCAATTGAGTCAAATGATGCTGCCAATCAAGGATGGTAAGGACTTAATCTATCCGCTATCCAAAGCAGAGAGAATGTCATTAAATACATTAAGAAGAGTAGTTTCACTACTTTGGCAAGGGCAATATGCAGACTATACATTGCTAAAAAGACTGTTTGAATTAAAATGAGATACCAGTTGGGTTAGAACAATTTTTTTCTGAGATATTTTATATGAATGGGAGATTAGAAAATGGGCGGTAGTTCCTTAAATCATTATGGTCAAGTGTTGGCTTCTTCAGCAGTGGCTTTACAACTGCAGTTTTCAAAAATGATGTGAATCCCCCCGTTGAGACAGAGATATCAATAACATCAGATAGTGAAGGCATCATTGGGTCTAGGCACTCAAGCAGCAGTGATGTTGGAACTGGATCAAGTTCACATGACTTTGGTGCACTCTTCATCACGCTTGTCCGTACTAAATCCATAGAGACAGGTTCAAATGCTGCTGATGTTGGACGCTGCAATTTTGTATCGTAACTTTATGGTGAAGACGAGTCAATTGAAACGGTGTTGTCAAGCGTATCTCTAATGGTTTGTACTTTGTCACAGAAGAATTTTGCAAATATGTTCAGAAGGTCTGCAGCAGAGAAGGTAGCTGGAAGTGGTGTACATTTATTTGTTCCTTGACATTAGTTTGTTAAGTACATGGAAGAGCTCTTTGCAGCTAGAACTCTCCTTGATTTTAGTACTGTAGTGGGATAATTTTGCTAAATGGACTATGTTTGTGATGTTCTTCTTAGCGGCTTCATAGATTTATTTATGAATAGTGAGTCTGCTGGAAAGCCAAAGTCTGTTTGCTTTACCGCAGTTTCCTTTAGCAGTGCGCTGCCTGTCCCAAACACTGTTATAAAATGGTAAACACTTTTGAATTGATACTCTGCACTTGGTGGCTGTGACATGTTTTGCAAGCAATGAACGCAGGCAGTTATCGAGTTGTTCTGGTGTAGGAGGTAAGAAAGTTGTTAGATTTGCTTAGATATCATGCATTAGTTTGGTTCTATACGGAAGTTTCTATTAGTAGCAAATAAAGGTGGAGGGTTAGGAACTGATACGTCCAGATGGCCTATAATGCAGTTCTGATGCACGTTCGTGGGATACACGGGTAGATCGCATACTATTATCATCAGGTCTATGAAGAATAAAGTCTAAAATGTGTTCATGTTTATGGGTATGTTAGTTAACTGGCTGTTTATTGTTGAAAACATGACTTAAATCAATTAGTTTTAACGTTTATGAGTTTCCAGGACAGTCAAAGTGAAAGTTGAAATCACCAAGAATAATCAGGTTGCCACCTATCGAATTTCCATACTCCAGGAGATTTGGAAACTGCTCCAAAAAGAGAGATTCAATCACATTGTTTTCTCTACTAGGAGGAGGGCAGTAGAAGCAGAAAAAAATAGACTGACCTTTGTTTCAGTGTGAGTGTTGTTTGGACTAGTTCAAACGATGTGTGGCAGAAATTGAAGGTTGTGTTGTACTGATGACATTTTATCATGGAATTCTTTGTAATGACAGCAAGAGTGGCGGGGGAACGACGTCATGGAGAAGCGGTGGGTGTTAACTTCGCGCACTTGGGCTCGTCGCCTGATGTTTTACCCATGTTTCTGACACGAAGAAGACGTCTATATTCTGGTCTTTGTTAAAATTAACTATTTATGTGCGCTTTTTCCGGTGATCCTACTGATTGGGCGTTGAATAATGCAATGCGCAGTGGCATCTCTGGAACAGTTGACACAACGGTTGACGATTTAAGATGGATTTGCACCAGGTTATCAAAATTAACAGCCGAATTTTTAAATTGTTTAGCTGGAAAGGGAGATAACTGGAATTCTTCCTGTTCTACGCCGTCCAGCTTTGTAACAACGTTTCTATTTTCGCCTCCGTTTACATTTAAGTAATGATGAATGTAGTCCAAGTTCGTTTAGTGATGAGCGCTGTGTAGTATGAAGAGCCAAGGAGTGGTCATTTAAAAGAATTAATGAGGGTCCATCATATTATAAACGGGTTGACTGGCAAATACGTGATGGCGGTTTATTGAAGAACAAAGAACGTCTTAATAGTTGATCAAGACAACTGAGAAAGAGTCAAATTGTTCTCGTTTCCAAAACAAACATATGATCAAACACATACGAACTGAACAGCCAATGCAAGCTGAAACACAACAATGTAGACAACAAGCATATATATCATGAAAAACAGCACAAAAACGGAAGAGCTGCTTCAAGCCGGTTAAGCGATAGCGGTCATCTTTCCAGAACGTAATTGGAGTTACTGGTTGATATCTTTACTCTTCTAATCATTCATCAACTTCTTTTACTATAGAGATAATATATTTTCGTCTCGAACTTGTCTTTCTGGAAATATCTAATAATCTATGAGATGGCAGTGTAATCATCAATAATTGTCGTCTGGTTATTTTTCTTATGTCCGTCTAATTTGACAATTGGTTGCCGCACTAACGTTTTTATTTCTTGACATGGTTTGGTTGATTGTATATTAGCAGAGATGTTTGGGATCAAAGTGCACATGACCTTGACTTTGATTTGTCGTACTCAAGATCAAACTTTTGTATATTTTCCAGGTAATATTCATATTTTGCCTTGGCGCATATGTCAATCATTGTCTTAATTCCGCATAGTGCTTTACTCTAAGTTATTAGGAACATATCTTAGCATGTTAGTGTTCATGCACGTCTTTAAACTTGCACAACGACCTAGTTCTGGTACACGATCATAATAATCATGGTCTAGTTTGTAATTCTTAATGCAGATACCGCCAACTTATTTCTGTTAAAAAATCTCATACAATGGCACCTTATATTTCGGTATTTAACATATATGTAGATCTAAAAATGTTGCGAAACATTTTTTATATCATGTACTTACTGATGATGCTTGGGATATAAAAGTGTTGGGAAACATTTTTTATATCATGTACTTACTGATGATGCTTGATGGATATTTTTGGAACACTGATTGACGAGTTAAACGTTTATTTCGCTAGCGTGGCTGTATTGTTATATTGTTCAATACTATCTATTTAAGCTATTATTTAGATTACAATTGGTATTCAGTACTTCTGTTAACTTTTCATCACTTAAAATATTGGTCATTTAGATCGGGAGATAGTTCTGTATTTATATTGAACCAAATGATAAATTACTGTGTTGACATCGATTAGAAATGCAATAATGTTGGTCTCTAATAAGCCAAATTTGTAATTTCCTTCCCGCACGAAGCTTACCACTAATTCAGTGAGAATACTATATGGCAAGTCTGCGTTTTTAATGGAAACTTATATACTAGCCACATTATATTTTTGACTTGTAAAGTATGTCTTAGAGTTTTAAAAAATACTAGTAATCATCTCTTTTAAAAGATGATCTTAGTTTGTGTATGTGTGCTCGCGCGTTTGTGCATATGTCTATGTAAAACTTTTGATAGTCCATCGAATACAATCGGTTGATTTTTCGATCTATCCATATTTGTTACGCTGTTATTATTTGTTTTCTACTCTCATGCAATGACAGTCACATTTAAAGCTCATTTTTGTATTTTACTGAGCTGTTTTTACCAAAAATGTCTCCATTTTATTGAAACCAAATGACACATTAACGTGATATCAATAGCCATTTATGCTCATACCGTAAGTTTGGACCATAGATAATCGGAGCCCTGCAAAATGATTGTTTGCTTCAAGCTTTATTGTACAGAGCGGTGATGATTTCATTACTATTGTGATAAACCATACTTATGAACATTAATTATGCATCTTCACCAATCCACGTCATCGTTATTTTAAATTTGTGTCTAACATTTACTTACATCTACATCCAGCCAAATCATTCTCTACGTGCCAGTTATACTGAAAAATCGGAACGAAGAAAACGACAAAAAAGGAGGATGAGGATGAGGACGACGACGTCGATGGTCGTGTTGAAAGAAAGCAATAAACTTATTTTCTACGGCTTTAGAGCCGATTGCTTTTCCATTACGGTAATTTACGGCCCTGACAAGACTTTACAATGTCATTTAATCCATCATCTAATTAAAATAATAATGATATCAAGCACCTACCACTGGCAGCACCGCACGCGAGATGTGCAAAAACAACTCGTCTAACTCTGAAGCAGTGGGGTTCACTAAGGTTGGACATTTACGTAGTTTTCATTGCATGAGATTGTCTGACGTCACATTTACTTCACTTAAGGATGGGGGCCCCCCGAGTGGTCTAAAGCGCTCACCGTTGCGGATCACTGCCATGTCATCTTGGGTCTTTTTTTAAAAAATCTCTTTCTTTACTTATGCCCATTATAGCATTTTTTATTGGATATATTTCTTTACTCATGCCCTTTTGAAACTCATCAACACATTTTAATACAAGGCAAGATCATATTATGGATTATATTCCTGATCTGACAATTTGTTATAACATGTAGATAACTTCTCTTTTCTCGCATGAAATGAGTAAGCTTTACACTGCATTTGGAAGTTTCAATTTTGAAGTATTTCTTACTAAAAAAAATCTAAAATATTTTTAGCTTTTAATACATGGTGAACAAAAGGTTCATTGTGTCATTAGTGGACACTAAAATATTATCTTTCTGATGCTAAACGTCAGTTCCAATGAATATTCAGGGTTAAAATGATTTTGAATAAATAACTTAGAATAAATGTAGCACCGCTATTTCATAGTTTTACAAGACTTTTGACCTTTTATCTGAAGCTCCAGCTTTTATTTTATTTCAGCCGAAATATTTATTGCTTTCTGTTATATTCCATCTATGTCAACAAACATAATGTGCTGTTTTCAATTATTAAATTATTTAAAATCAATTGATAATGTTGTTCATCTTTTTGAAACAATAATACAGTAATGTCTTTCTTGTCTCCAGTTAATTTCTCCTTGAAGATTTTGTTGAGAAGGTGAAAATCCGTCTGTTCAAAGGTTAGATTGAATTAATATATTCATATTTATCATTTGATGTGTTTAAATTGTTACATGATGAGCAAAACTATTCTATTGATGATACTGCTATTTAAAACCACAAAGTCTTGTTCCTGCCATCAAAATGTTTGATTTTCTACACCACACCAGGATATATGATCGATTTGATTAGTTTCACATGTAGTTGATCACTGTTTTAGTTACAGTTATGGGCACTGGGGGCATAAATTTACTAAGGCACTTGCTTTTACAGATAACTGACATCATACCCCCCATACATGTGGTTTTGAGTCTCAAAGCTGGCCACCAGCTTTATGTGGGTTATTGGTTCTTCCTGGGGTTTCCATGTGCTCTTCCTCCAGCACATATACTGGTCACCATGTATAGTCCATCATATGCTGAAAAATAGTGTTAAGCCTATAAAATCAAACCAAACTAATTGTATTTAGTCACAATGCCTTGTATTACATATTGCTGACATGACAGGTCTCAGATGCAATTGATCTGCCAGGTCTCCAATATAGCCCTAATGACATAATTCTCATTTTGTTAGCCCTTATTACCAACGTTTTCTTTAAGCAAATGGTAGATCTGCATGCTATGCGCCAAGCATTTTGCAAGCATTATGGTAACTTGAGCAAAATTTAATGTTGGATTGACATTTCAGCTGCGTGGGTATATCTGAGCAGCTATGCAGCCACACGCGTGCAGCTTAGATGGAATGTTACGTATGACATAATTCCAATTTAGATAGCCCTAATCATGTAATTCTAATTGCCAAATGACATAATTCCAATTTATATAGCCTTAATGACATAATTCCGATTTAGATAGCCCTAATGATGTAATTCTAATTGCCAAATGACATAATTCCCATTTATATAGAATTAATGACATACTTCCGATTTAGATAGCCCTAATGGAATCCCAATATATATATACTGATGACATTTAAAAAGGAAGCTGGTTCAAAAGAAATTGTAGTGCCTCCAAACAAGTTAAATGTTTCTGCTTTGATTGCATTACTTTCAAATGCTTTACAATAAATTCTTAACATAAGATCTCAACAATAATCCTGCCATGGAAAAGTGAAAGCAATGTCTTGCTGTCAAGGTGAGACAACTTGAGACTATGAGGACAAAGAGATGATGATGAATAAACCTAGGTAAATGACTGACATCTAGGTAAATGATGGACATATATCCGCTTACATTTACCAGAAGCTGTACACTCTATGCTCATGAAAAATTGCAACAATGCATGAATAAAACAACACATCAATACACAGAATGGACAACATCTTTACATGCAAGCGATTCTTTAACACAAACCAATACATATACACGGCTACCCTTTCTGCCTATACTTTAGATGATAGCTTTGGACAAAATAAATAAATAAAAAACATGATATATTGAAAACTGTATTCAGTATATTTATATTTCTTTGTAAAGCATGGACTTACAATGTGAGATCACTTAGAGTGAATCTAATCACCAGTCATGTAGCTAAACAGACATAAAGCATTATAAAAAGCCAAAAAGCAAATTTTTTGCCATATTACAAGACATTAAGCTAAAAACAGTAAATACACTGGTAGTAAGCTATCCCCTTACAAAGCTATTGAAATAATTAGCTATCCCCTTACAAAGCTATTGAAATAATTAGTTAAAGCAGTGATGAAAGCAATAATTCCAAAGAAAGCATATAGTCATCTTTTACACTTATGTGTCTGACCAAAAGTCAAAAATAATTCAGTATATGAAATACTAAAGCAAAGTGAAAACAATTCAACATGGTAAACTATTCTATTAATAACCATGCTATAAAGTGTCTAAAAAAAACGAATAATCTTATAATTTAACTTGACCATCATGCCCACAAAACTAAATTGTGCAAATAAGACATGGATGCCCCAGCGCCACACTATTTGAATGAGTGGTGCAAGCTTAATAAACCAATCACTGGCATAATGCATGCATGAATGATTGAACAGGTAAAAGAACATTCAAAAAAATAAAAACAATAGATGCTTATGCTTTGGTTCACCTGATACTAATAATGTTTGCCAAGTTTCCAGACAATTTATCAAAAACTGGGACTTTTTGTATAAACAAGAATGTAAAGTACATGCATTTAACACCAAAGAAAATGGTATACCTCTGGAATAACTCACTGGAGCATGACTAAATGGGTACAGCAGTAAAACAAATTGGAGCATGACTAAAAAAGTGTAACTCTGGTATAACTTACTGGAGCATTACTGAATAGGTATAACTGGTAAAACTCATTGGAGCATGACTGAATAGGTATAACTGGTAAAACTCATTGGAGCATGACTGAATCATGAACATATTCACTTATTATCATCAATGTCTGCAATGATTGAAGGCATTTATTACAGACGGCGGATCTATAGGTACACAAGATATTTTACATATTTGTAAAGATTTAAAGAAGCAAAAAGGTCGCAAATAAAATATCTTTGGCAAATAATAATATCCATGCCTGAAAGGTAATAAACTTTCAAGCTCACTTGATGCTCCTTATCCTCGCTGTAAGTATAATTTCGAAAGGCACACACAACCAAGTGCCACATGGCAAATAAGAAATCTTGTATTGTCACAGGAGAAATTATATGGATTTATTATATATTTCAAAGTGAGATACTGAAATATATCTTTTGGAGAAAAATTATAAAAAATTTCATAACATGTTGCTATGTGTGACCCATAGAGTATTGTGTGTATACCTGTAATACTCTACATATGACAAATGGTACAATGTTCAGAAAAAACCTAAAACAAACTTGTGATTAAATATAGCACATGTAATATAAATTTTTAAGTAGCAATTTTAACTCATACTGCACTAATGTTTACAAAGGATGAATACACGAGGCATTGATTAGTGTTGATTGCAAAACAAAATTAAGTGACAATTTAAAAAAATGGACAGTGTCCACTGCTGAGTCAGACTGTAAGATTGACATGGCCACACAAAATCGTACACTTGAATGTAGAAACAAAGTGAAGAACTATAAAAACTTACAGGTAAACTCACAATCATCAAAATCTTTTGTTTAAAAAAAGTTAAGCTCTGAAGTCTGTCAGACACAACCACTGTTTTGTTCTAGATCCCACACCACAACAGTATCACTCCAAGCATGAAAAATAAAAATGTCTTCAATTTCATATGAATACAGTAAATATTGTTTTGTACAAAATATACAATTTTATGCATGATGTGGACAAGCTAAATTTTTGTAAACGTAAACAATCCAAAATTATTATAAAATTTAGTGACTACATTTTATAGATGTAGTAATGCAGCTGTTAATCAAGTTGGCACATATTGGAGAAAACCCATACAAATCAACCGTTTTTAAAATGAAAAGAAAATCTACATTTTTTAAAGAGGTATGGGGATATATTTCACTCATGAAGTTGAAACATTCAAGGTTCATCCATAAAGGATGTCCTCAAAGATGGGGGAGGGGGTTGTTCAAATGCTGACAACTGTGGACAAAGGGGAGGGGGGTGTAAAGGACATAGCAGACATCCCCAAGCTAGTAATATTTGTGCTGAACAGCTGCTTAAGACCTACTGTGTGTATTCCAACATGTTTTATGGATATCCTCTATGGGTGGTCCCTAAGTATAAATTACTTGTTAATTTCAAGTTATATGATTTGTGCCAAAGAATTTATATGAATGGGTTGGCATTAATAAATAGGTCTGGCTCCCAGTGCCTGAGGTTGAATACATGGTGCACATAATGGCCCTAAGCAAATATACAAATAGCCAAGTAATATATACCACAGCCTGTATAACACTCTCAACTCAGACCATAGAGCAGTCTATAATGCTAGATGGGGATGTCTGTAGCCTGGGACAGGGAACGGGTGGTGGGCGTAAGCCACATGTAGACAAAAGCGGACAAGGGGAGAGGAGGTAGGAAAACAGGCGTTTCTGCGGACATCCTTTATAGACAACCCCTTAGCCACTTTTGGAATATCTGTATATGTAATAAAACATATATTCTCCATTTATTTTTCACTTGCTAAATACTGGATTGAAAATAATATGAAACATAATTCATCAATAATTTTCTGTGTTTCACACATAAGAATGTAATAAGTTAAAACACATTGATAAATAACTGCCATCAGTCAGTAAAAAACCTTTTGCTGAAACAATTTTATCACTATTAACATAACAATTAAACTAAAAGAAGACAACATATTAAAGGCCAAGTCGGTAATCCAGCCAGTTGGACTGTAAGAGTAAAATATCTCTTTTTTTTTCCTCTAATTATCTCCATTCCCACAGCTCCATGATGCATGGAGAATTGATAAACCATGTGATCTATACTGTATATTATTACCTTTCTTACACTTTGAGCCCAGTAGATGACCAAGGTCCACCTATCTGACCTATCACTGCTCTGCTAGTTTTGAAAAAGAAGTGTTTTGCTAAACAAATCAATAAGCTGTATACAATCAACTTTGAACACTGCTCTGACAAGTTGCGAACAATAAAAGCGGAGACGACAAAACATCTTCGGTTTAAGTAGTCTGCAACATTTTTTGTTGTTTTATTTATTCTGTCACTTATGGAATTTATTTTACCTTGTGTCACTTTTGTACATATTGCAATAAAAAAAGTTTTAAAAAAAACATTGGGAGCATTGATGTGACCTCAACATAATTAGTTCATTGATAGTATTAGATGGGCAATAACTACTTTGACATAAATCAGACAATTTGTTGATGACTGCAACAACTGTCTGTATGTATTCACCAGAAAATCACTTAGTACCACCATCATTTGGCTACATGAATGTGTTTCATGTCAATTTAATAGACACAATTATTTATCAGTATTTCTGAAACAGTGTGTTAAGGAAAAAAAATTAAGTAAACCAAGAGTCATTGGTATGGACAAAATGATAGGCCAGATTATATTAACTAAACCCAAGAACAATCATGTCTTTAGTAAGACACTATTAATGACACTTTATACCAAACTTTACTTATAAAATTTTTATCAAACATAACCTTTAAACAACAAACTCACTCTTCAACTTTAAATTTGTGTATTTTTATTTATTTTTAACTACTGGCCATTTTGATCGTATCTGTTTTTCTAAGTCAATAATGTCCAAAAGAAGCATGTAACCATCAAATTAATATCAACTGCTGTTAGGACTGGTCAGCCTGGTGTCAGGATAATGTGATTACCCAATGTGGATCATGATGCTACATGTCTGTGGCATTATGCCAGTGCTCAACATCATTATAAACTGACAAACTGAAGACATTGTAGTGATATGATGAGAAGCTTGTTGAAATCCACACACACACAAATTTCATCTTTGCAGCAATATACCAGCCGCATTTGTTTAAGAACAAAATCATTATTAAATTAAACCCTATTTTTAGAGTATTTTGGGGGGATCTGGATTCTCTTGAAAGTTCACAACTGGAAAACATTGGGAAATCAATGTTAATAGAAAAGGCGGTCCCAATTTGTTACAAAATCTATAAACTAAGTCATATTTTGTAAATATTTCTACCAGCATCATTTCTTCAAAAAATATCTCCCATTTCAAATGCTTTAAAAATAAATGTAGCTAATGTACATTTTGTTTTTTTTATAACAGTAAAATGCACTTACACATAGATGGCTTGTTAAAGAAGTACTGTTTAATAAAGTTTACATACTAGGATATACTGAGTATATTAAATACAAATAATAATCATCTACAATAGCATGGTTATCACACAGCATACAATATCTAATGATTGTATTCTTTAAATATCTTTCATTTTCAATTATCAAATTTGGAGAAGGCACTCTCAAACTTTTGTCAAAGCCAAGATGTGTTTATGTTTACACAGCAAATTGAATTAATCTGCGGAGTCAAACTCTGTTTTAATGTTTATATAGAGACAGTTTATCAGAATTGTAATTTATTGTTCCATTCCAGTCAAATAAAAAAAATATCTGCAACCTTTTCTTAAAAGTCTGGAATAAATATTGTGGAATTTACATTAGTAGGAAAAACATATTATTATGGACTTGGAAGCATGGCAAATACTATCAGATTAACATCAATAAATCATAATGTTATAATCAATTTATTTCTCCACAGTCAGTACTACCCAGAGGTTTAGTATTTTGTCCAATGTATGTGCCTTTAGTTTTGGAACAAGCTAAGGGGGATTTAACTCCTTTTTGGAAGTGCTATATGCTGACATTTGTTGTGTACATCTCAGCCTCACTTGGTGGTAAAGATCAAAGAGGCATCTGATCACAGCAAAAGGGTTGAAATAGCTGCATTAATTGTTTGAACCTTATATATCCAAGTAAAAATTTAGCAATAATTATGAAAGCTAACAGTTTGTACCTTGTATAATGAAATAAAAGTTTAGTGCAAACTCTGAGAGCTAATTGTTTGTATCTTGTATAACTAAGCAAATGTTTAGCACTAATTCATACAGCTAATTGTTGGTATCTTATATAACCAAGTCAAAGTTTAGCACTAAGTCAGCTAACTGCTTGCACCTTCTTGTTGTTGCTGTTATAGGATTTAACACCATTTTCAGCACAAGATAGGCCATACATGGCAGCCCATATAAATGGTGAAGGAAGAACCAGGGAACATCCAGGAAAGAACCACTGGCCTATGAGTAGTTACTGGCAAGCTTTCTCGTGTACCGACAATGACTACCATGCCTGAGACTCAAACCCATGCAGAGGAGAGATGGCAGTGATCCATAATGGTGAGCACTTTAGGCCATTCAGCCACTTAGAGCCCTTGTTGTACCTTATATAACCAGGTAAAAGGTGAGTGCTAATTCTTATTAGAAGCACACTCCCAACTCATGGTTGTGATCAATCAGAAAACTGAAGAAAAACTGTTGAGACTCTAGAAGATACTCAAGATATGCAGACCATAATGACCTCAGTTGATTAGCACTTATCACTATAGCAACCTTGCAAAATATGCAGACCATAATGACCTCAGTTGATTAGCACTTATCACTATAGCAACCTTGCAAAATATGCAGACCATAATGACCTCAGTTGATTAGCAATTTGCACTGCACCAACCATGCTAAATATGGCTAGTAAGTCATCAGTAGTAAGGAGATTTAGTAAGGAATGTTTTTTTTTTTTTCATTGATAAATCTGCAACATTTTACTAGAATAAACATCTGAATTTAATTTATTGGCTGTAAATGTTTGCAAAATTGGTAATCATGTAAAAAATCATGTATGTGACTGCCAGCTATGCAGGAACTACTTGTCCCAATTAAATAATATATTTGCATACATCTGCTTGAGAGAAGCTAATAGGATTTGGTTCTGTTAATTCTTTTCCTAAAGTATGGATTACTTTCACATGGATATTGGTATCTCTAGGGGAGAAAAAATTGATGAAAACCAGTTGTATTGCATATTACATATTTGGTTGATTTAATGATTTTCCTTGAACTTATATTTACCTTTGAAAAACAATTGGATCTATAATATTTTGTTTTAAAGAAACAGTTTCAAGATTGTAAGCCACTGCAAAATTTCTTAGACATTGTAGATAGTACAAGAGCATCCAATGTGTATGTCTGCTTTCTTCATTATCCACACATATGTATCAGGATGTTTTACCTAAACCACCTGATGTGTACATTGGGGCTTGATTAAACATCATTTCAGTTATTACATATTGTTACAATGTACATATTTAGATATTTGGTAAATATAACAGCCTTATTTATGGATGAACAGATGCACTGACTGTACAGCTTTTGTATTTGTAGTTTACAATATTACTAATGGATACATGGGTGGTAGAGTGGTTTAAAGTGTTTGACTTAACTCATCACTGGCATCTCACATCTGTCCATGTGGGTTCGAGTCTCAAGCTAGACCAATGTTGGTATGTGAGAAGCTTGTTAGTAGCTTTCAATGGGTCAGTGGTTCTTACCAGGGTTTTCCCCACTTCTTCCTCCACCAGTTATACTGGCCGCCATGTACAGCCTATCGAGCTCTGAAAAACGACTTTATACCCAAAACAACAATATTACTATAAGTGTGTATTCAATTCACATATTGCTAGAAAAAATGTAAGTTGATAGCTGTATATTTTATACAATCAACATTTTGGGCAAGATATTAAAAATGATTTATTAATTACAGTACCTGAGAGTAATTGCTAATTTGTTTTACACATAATCTCTAATTAACTCAAAATTGCACTACAAAGGTAGATGTAATATCTATCCATAGATAAATTATATAAAATATCATAGTCCTTGTCCATCATTATTACAGGGTCATCTCAAAGGCCAATTATTACTGGCCCTTTTTACAAAAGAAAAAACATTCAAAATCATGCACAATTGTAAATTTAAGTAATTTAGATCAGGATATTTCCTTTCAAACTAATTAATTGTTCCCTAGAACAACAGACCCTGGCTTCATAACTCTAGAAAAATCCCTGCAGCTGTAACATGACCCCCCCCCCCTCCAAAAAAAAAATGCTCAATAAAGGTATGAAACTACAGGGTATGATCTTTATAGAGTTAAAACAACCCTATGAATCCTGAAGGATTGGTGCTACATGTAGCTACATGGTTTCAATAAATGTTTTTTATACACATATGACCATAATTAAAACAGGTTGAATAGATGGATAAGTGACCTACATGAAAATGATCACTCATGGAATGCTGAGTCATGACACACTTACTGGTTACCATAACCTATAAAAAAAACTTTAGCAAAACCTAGATGAAAATTAATTAGAATAAAATTGTTTCTCACAAATAATTATTCCTGTGTCCAGCACATATTAAATGACCTTACACAATTCTGAAACCATTCCTTGCTTCCTGATAAAATAATAGCACCTAACAGATGTCATTTCTGTCACGATAACATTTCATAAAACAGCAGCAATTTTTGAAAGTCATATCATTGCAAAATCTGAGTTTTTCTACTGAAACACCGGAATAAATGTCTTAAATCCAAAGATAACACCGTCTATACAAGTAATTTGTGAAGGATTGCTAAACTATATAACATAATGTTCCACTATCCTTTTGAATGGTACAGATAAAGTCCCACGCACACAAGGACACCTGTAGTGAAAATGGCTATGACCTGGCCTCTTGGTGTCCCAAAATATTCCCTGATGGCTTCCTGAAAAACATGAAATATTAATAAAATATTGTTCTCCAACTTTATATAACACTGCATATGAGATCCATAAAAGTGACTTACTTTATAAATGAGGGATCTTATACTAAGAAATGCTCCAACAAGTCAGTCTCCATATGTTACAGATCATAAAATGTGTAACGGAAAAGAAGTGAAAATGACAACTTAAGTAATTTGAGGTCTCACTAAAATTTTAAAACTTGGGAGTCCAGAGGGTCCTATTTTTTTATTTTTTTTAAAGTGTCCCACCAGCAAAAGTTGCAGTCCCATAAGCATAATGAGCATACCTGAAGAGGCTAAACGTCCAGATAAGAAGAACCAGTGGTTGTCATTGAGTTTAATTTTCTGAATTCTTTACATCACTGACATAAAGCTCTTGTCCACCCATCAGAGTGAGACTGAATTTTATCAATCCATGGTCTTATACCAAACACTAAGCCAGGCATCAAACACTTTCTTAAACTTGGCTACAGTTCCATCTTAACTATCAGTGCTAGCAACTTCAGCACTTCTGAATCTCATCACAATCTTCATCAACTTGCCATTTAACCCCGAAATACTTTTCAAATTTGCAAATATCATTTCATCTAAGTCTCAACGTGTCTTGATTTTGAGGTCACATGCACAACTTATTCTGCTACACTAGGAAATGAATACAATAATGAAAACTACATTTATTCATTAGCAGCAGAGGGCGAACAGACTTTTATCTGAAACGTCATTTGCTTAAAAAATAAAGCTTCCTATGAAAATGAAAAAAATATATGGACAATAATGCCAAACCGAAGCCTCTGACTGGCTGTGAGTGTCTAATTGGGTTAGCTTATTTTATTACATTATCTTCTGTCGCTTTTTTCTTCAAATTTTGTATGTATGTTTTGTTTACCCACCAGACGTTTCATTGCGGTCACACCCTCTCTGCTGCTGTAATTAGGTCATTAATTATATCAATTTCTTAACCACAGATTTTATCAAGACCTATACAATATCGTAACGTTACCTAGGATCATATACATTTATTGTTATAAACCGTGTGGGGTAGCTTGCGCACATGGAAGTTTTTAACTTAATTATATCCACTATCTCCTGAACACCAAGTCTGATGAATATTTCTAAGTGTATGTGTATATGTGTATCAACTCCATTAAATACAGCTAAAATATTACAGTTATCTCTGATCACTTTAGATATCTGCGTGTATCGCTGTGTAGCATATAAATTATATCAGTATTTCTATGTCTGCCTCGAGAAAATATTCTTGCTGGATTTTATTGTTTGTCCAGCATTATATCATATAAAGAACTAAATTATTAATAAATCTATCAAGTTCATCAACACTAGGTGCTTCATCAATATCAGTAATAAAATTAATTATTTTGCATAAAGATGGTGCCACTAAATATAACTTGAACTAGTGAATTGAGGAATTTGGGCCACAGTGACAATTTTTGCGATGAAAGTGTAGTTCTTGAGATACAACCCCATTACCAAATTTCACGATTTATATGATAGGTAAAACAGTATGTTTTACTAAAAATGTGCAAGAAATACTATTTGGTCATGAAGCAGGAGCTCTTGGGTTTGATCCCTGGCCAAGTCATATCAAAGACTCACTTGGTGCTCAGCATTTAAACATTAGCGCTAGGGCTGATCATCCTGGTGTCAGGATAATGTGACTGGGGGGGGGGGGTATCATGCTACATGTCTGTGGCATGATGCCCGCAATTCTTGACATCACTATAAACTGCCACTCAGCAGACATCAGTGATATATCTAAAAAATTGTAAAAGCTTCATTAAAAATCCAAATCACATTCATACATTTGGTCATGAAGTAAACAAAAACTGGGTGAAGGTAAAAAAAATATGTATGTCACAATGACCTTTTGTTGAAAGGGAGCAACAGACACTAAACAGACCTTTTGCTGAAACGTCATTTGCTAAAAATAAAAACTTCATATGAAATGAAACAAATAAGGTCAGTAACTCCAAACCGAAGCCTCTAACTGACTGAGAATTTCTCTAATTGGGTTAGTTAATTTTGTTACTTTATTTTTTTCTTTCAAATTTGAACGCATGTTTTTTTTTTACCTATTGATGTCTCCTTGAAGTTGCGCCATCTCTGCTGCTGTCAATTATTATATCATTCTCTTAAGCAAAATTTGTAGCAATTCCAACACGATATGTTGATATGGAGTCATGTAAATTTATTGTTATAAATCCGTGTGGAGTAGCATGCTTTTGAAAAAAAGTTTTTAAACTTAATTATATCCATATTTCCGCTGCACTATGTTTGATGAATATTTCTTAAAGTATGGGTATTAATTAAGTTAAATACAGCTAAAATATTAAAATTATCTCTGATCACTTTCGGAATTTATGTGTATCGTTGAGTACCATAAATAATATCTGTATTTTTATGCCTGCCTTGACAATATGTTCTAGCTGGCAATATGGAAAATGTATCTACCACCACCTGAACAAATTTGTTACACATGCTTTGATGTCAGTGTGCCTAATTAAGTTCATCAGGTAGATATTTTGTTTTTACCACATGATACTATTAAAAATTGGCAGACATAAATACACATACAAATATGCGTCGACTGTCAATGACATTGCAAGTAGATATAAAAAAGCAGAGCCGTTATTAACTAAATGGCTGCTGAAATTGTATTAGCTTGTAAATGAGATTATCAACGAGGACCCTTGCAATGGTCACAACTACTACAAGATGATCCTGGCAATCAATTCCTTGGTGCAATATCATCTTTGATGAAAACACATGTCAAAATCAGGTGAGGACATACTGCAATTCATTGTGATCAGGCAATCGTTAATGATTTAACCGAGCACATGCTGAGTGGTTATTTGGATATCAATATGTATAGGAAACAGTTAAAATAGATATAAGATCTAGTGAATGGGTTGCAAAACTACCTATGGTGATAGCTACATTAAATAATGAGGTTACTCATGTAATTTCTATGAAACCTACCAATGCAATCACACAAATAACAGATACCAATACAACGACATGATTTTTCAAAACAACCAGTATTAGGTAATGTGACGGTAAGATATTTATATGAACCCAGTGAACCTGAAGGTGGTTTAAAAAAAAAAGTGACTTATCTTTGGAGTGTAACTACACGGTCCTACTAAATACTGCTAAGCCTGACAAAGCCAGATAAAGCCTGACAAAGTCACACAAAGCCCAAAAACAGATTTTAAAAAAGAGAGTATATATTGTTCATTATATTGATGAAACAATTAACTTAGCATAAAGACTAATTTGCAACATATTATTGCAGATTTAAATGACCGAAAATTGGGTGACAAAGTTCTAATTTCAAACAATCCTCAAGTATTGATAAAATATGACACAATCATGTTGAAAATGTTTGTGATAATTTTATAAATTGTTCTTTCATCTGATTATGGAAAGAAAATTTAATTTTATAATATATGTTATAATATGCAAAATACAACTGAGTTGAACTTCAATAGTTTAATGCTGATACAATTTATTTCATGTTTTAAAACTGTGCTTAACAAGGCTTTGAATAATAATCTTTGTACATATTTTTTAATTTTTAGTTAGCAGCAAAACATGCCATATTTGATAGAAATCTGAAATCGATTATAAAGAAATTATGTGATACCTTCCGTTGTTTGTTGTTTTGTAATGTTGTGTTAATAAATATATGCTGAGAATTATTATGTACTGGTATGTTTTGTGAAGACTGAGCGCATGTGTGTTTTTCATAAAATGGAAAATTTACTTTAGTGATCTCAATGTATTAACAAAAACTAATATTGCTATATCGGCTTTTCTTTATTTTGTAAAGCCAGGTTCGTGTCATTGTTGACATAAATCTTCAAACAGAAGTCAGACTGTTATGGTGAAATGATCGCTTGAACAACAGATGGTTAAGAAGAAACAAAACAAAAACCAGCAGGGAGGGCATGCCCATCTTAAAAAAACAAAACAAAGAAGCTCCCATTTGTTAAACTAGGCCTTCTTACAAAAACGAAACAATTATGCCAATAACACCAAACCGAAGCCTCTAACTAACAGTCTCTCCCAAAGAGTCTCTCTTGGGGTTAGTTAATTTAGTTAGTTTTTTGTCATTTTTTTTAAAAATTTGTATGCGCGTGAGTTTACCTGATATGACACTTATTATAGTTTGCACCCTCCCTGCTGCTACCCAAATTTTTTATCAAGACCAATTCGATATCATGATATAGGTTGAACTTAGCGAAGGGACCTGTATATATGTAAGTGCCATTGTTAGATTTAAGTTATTTAAAATTATATGTTCTACCATATTTAGATTTAAGTTAATTAAAACTAAATGTTACACTGACAGCGTCCTGAATCGCTCTTCATCCATCAATGATGAAGCCATCATTTGTCTCTCCCAAGTACCCATCAACGAAGCACTGGATGACCCTCTTTGCTATGATTATTGTTTTTTGTATTAAAAAAATATCTATTTAACTCAGTACAAGGATATAAACATTTTTAAACTTACAAAAAACATTTTACATATGATGTTCTTACTATTCCAAATCGAACTTTGCCACCAAATTTGATTGGTTATTTAATTCGGCATAATTATGTTCAAAACAAATCCTTCAGTTTGGTTAATTTATTCATCAATATAATTTACAATATAAATACACTTGTCTAAAATGACTTTTATGACTCTGACACGCTTTCTTAGGCTTTGTAAGCCTTTATCTTACTTTGTGTGATTAGTATATATTGGAACAATTGCACTTTCTTTCGATACGTTCAATGAACAATTTATACAGTAATAAACAGTTTACGAATGATTTTGTCATACTTTGTTATTACTTTCTTATTATTCGATTTTGAATTTGTACTCTGTCCAATGTTCGGTCTTTTAATTTTGCATAAATATGCTGAAAACTAGTCTTTCGGCTTTTTGTTAATTTATTCATCAATATAATTAACAATATTAATTTTTTTTTAAAATTTTACTTCGCATGGCTTTGTGTGGTTTTGTCATTTAGTAGCACACGTAACAACACATAAAAATTAAGTGTGGTAAGATCCACAGTTAGACCTGCAATATACATAGATTCAAATGCCCTCAATTTGGATTTGTACATGATCAATTATAAGTAATTCATGAAGATACACGATTACCACTGTCTTCACTTAATTAGCACCTTGACGTTGATTACACTCAAGACAGGTCAGCATCACATTTTCGCACGTGTGACCAAGACTATTATCAAGTCTATCTATGGTAAATTGTCTTGGATTATTATCTGAATATTGCATTATTGTGTTACAGCTTGCACAATGATTATTATGTCATTGCTTTAAAGTCATGATACATTCAGCATCAAGATCAAATTCGCATCTTTTTTTTTTGTCACATTGTTTATAACCGGATATTTTTTCTTACTATATCATTATTAATAACATTGTTATTGGTGCCAGCAGTTTCAAAAACCCTCCGCAACTGAGATATTCTTCAAACTTGAGACACTGCGAGATAAAGTAAATTGGACCACTCAATTCTATCATCAACAATCCAAACAATTTTATCAGAGATAGTTTATCCTTGAGATGAATGAATTGTGATTGTATATCCTAGCATCCATGTAGTTTTTTCTATAGCTAATGCGCTCTCAACAACACTGACACGAAGTAAACAGTATCATTCAACACAAGATTTAATTTCTCTGACGATCCTGGTATATCAACATCAATATTCTGTTGTCAAGCATCTGCTGGGCGACAACATAATGGTACGGGTATATTTTAAAATTGTTCCTTATGTAACAAAAATAATTGTTGTTGCAGTGTATCACAAACTATCTTTCTACTTGTAACTATCAAATCATCTGGTCTCCACAAATTCCAAAAATATTTTATATTTGTTTCTGAAATTATATCACTCATTGTTTCACACTAAACATTATTTGGTTGTAGTCTTATGAATTATTTAAGATCTCTTAATTCTGGATCAAGCACTCTATGATCATCAGTAATTATTTCATAATAATCTATAAAACCTTTCAGCATTCGTGTGGAGACCATCCAACAAAAGGTGGTAGTTGACTATGATTGCCACACATGATCACAGCAGTATTTTTTGTCAACAACCAATCAAGAAATATTTTAAATATATATTTAGATACTGTGCATATTTCATCCTAAATCATGTTCCTTGGGGATATATTTTTCACCCATTCATTCAGAAATCCATTTATCTTGTTTCCATCGAAAAACATTATAATAAGTGAATGATTTCACATTTCTTTTCTTCATCTATCTGGCGAGTCAATGTGTAGGTGTAAAAATGATCATATCAGCAGAGTTTGATGAACTCTGTCAAAATAATTCGATCACATGAGTTATTTTACCAGAACATCCCAGTTCATTGAGATAAACTGTATTATTTCTTGTCACATGATCATATACGGATGTAGTAGACGACAGTTTTGATGTTTGATTAATTTTGTAATAAATGTCATTGATTCAGAATAATTATGCAACTTTTTTTATTTATGCTCCGTTCGCTGCATGATACATTGTAAGCTGAGCTTATATAAAATTGAGTCAGCAATTTTAATATTTTATTTCGATATAAAATAAATCCGAAGCAACTCTAATCGCGGTTTTAGGAAACCTGTTTATCATGGATAATAAATTTATCGAAACATATGCTAGCACTGAGGGTCTTAAATGAGTAAATTGCGGTGATTCGCCATCAATGTAACCATCAATTATACCTAGGTGGTGGGTTTGATCCTTGGCCGAGTTATACCAAAGAATTAAAAAAAATGGTACTAACAGCTACCTCGCTCAGCATTAAGAGGTTAGTGTTAGCACTGGTCGGCCTGGTGTCAGGATAATTTGACTGGGTGGGACATCATGCTGCATGTCAGCGGCATGATGCCCCTTGCATGACATTACTATAAACTGCCACACTGCAGACATCGTAGCTATAGGACTGAAAAATTGTTAAAGCTACGTTAATAATCCCAATCATACAAATATATTTTTCTTTGCTGCATCTGCAATGATAAAATCAAGTTCAGCATCGTCCATAATTAATCTTGGAAAGTGTAATTTATGATTATATCGCCCTCCTTGGGTAAATGTACCAATTATTCTTCTACAAATATCTTTTTCGGTTTAATTTTCAATATCTGTTATTACAGGATTTTCATCATCGGAATATTTCTTTTGTTGTGGTAAGCAAACTTCTTTCTGCGGATGATATGATATAATTGCCTCACTTTTTTAATGAAATTTTAGTATTTTTGCATTGATCATATATCGTAACAATACAATCAGTACCCACTTCTTTTCTGAAAAGTGTCTACCAACCATGCATAACTAACTGGATGAAGACCTTCAGCAAACTCAAATTACTCAATACAAGCAAATGTAGTTAAACCAAATCCGCTAAAGGTCCATTTATCACAAGTCTGGTCATCTCGTGTGTTGGCTGTCCAAATCTTTAAAAATATTCATGACATTCACCCATTCCACCCCCACCCACCCCAAAAAAGCCTTGGATAAAACACTACCATATCCACCGAAATAACATGTTCCACAATCTGCTGTGTCCATATTCGATACAACTACGTTGTATATCCTCAAGAAATTCTAATCGTGTTGGCTTGCACGAATTTTATTCACTTTCAAAGTGAGCAGAAACTGACAACACGGTAAAACAATTATTTAAAATTGTTCAATGTTGTCAGTCTGTGATGAAAATTTCTGCGCAAGATTTTCATTTTAAGTGGTGAGATTCTGAACGATTAAAATCTCCATTTTAACAACCACACAGAAACAGGATCACTTATACCAATATTTTCAATAAAATCAAATACATGTATATGTATATCACCATCATACAATTTAACAGTTCTATTTCATTGAAATATTTGTACTTTATTAGTTCACGCATGCACATTGTGATCAATATTTCAATCGAAGCTCCCCTTTGAGTTATATTTAGAATCGTGCAAAATCTTGCCATTTATTGTTTCTATTATTATAGGAAATTTTAGCTTTATTCCTAAGTTAGCAATGTCTTTGATAGATGATCCAGTATTTTTATTTCTGCCCACTTGTTTATTCTTTAACGCCTTAGATTTGTTAAACCGTTTCCACGTATCGCATTTGTGAAATGTTCCGGTTTTTTTATCAGCTACACAATTTAGTTTCGAAAATTTCATTGGTTTTAGGTTATGAATGCTGCGATTATCATTCAGCGGATATATCCCATAAATAACCATGGTTACAGGATACGCTAATTCATAATAAGGTTTGTCAATACCAGTCAACATTCCTGGTTTGGAATTTTAATTCAATATAGCAATAATTTTCATTATGAAGGACAGTATCATGTTTGTAATGGATAATACAAATATTAATGTCTGTTTCTGTTAATACAATACATTTTATTTTGAGAATATATCTTTGATCATAGAGATAATTTATAATTGTCACAGTTCAATGGTCGTTCATTGTAGCATCGATAACTTCGCTGTTGTGAATGATTTGGAATGTTGACAACACATGATATGCACCATCGTTGCAAAAATATTTCTGGGCAAGACGAATACTATTAATCAGATCTTGTTCCGGTAAGTCAGGTGTTCTTCTGTCAAGGTTCTAGATTTAGAAGGCTTGATTTTAGATAATCTCTAAAAATCCATATTATAATATAGATAACTATTTAAATGGTGGTCCATGATATTCTGGTGGGACTTCAGGCCATCAGAAAACTGATCTGATCCATGATTGATAAATATCTACAACATAATCTAGAGAGTTTATTTCTAGCGCAGCTACAAGATGGATTCACAAATTTACACTTGCTGCCATACTTGTGCTTCCAGTTGTTGTTTTGTTTTCTTTGCTGGATAAAGTTCTAAATTGTCTTCTTTCTTTTTTGACTTGACTAAAAGTTGATACATGAAGATGAGGTACAGTAATAGCAACAACCACTTTGTGCAATCAAATATGGTGGTTAAGGACTGGCATGGTAGCCTCAACTTCGAATAAACCAATAATATTTTAGAATTCTATATTATTATATACCTGCAATACATTTACTTTCAGAATGGAGCCAGTTCTAAAGAAAAAGATGCAAGGATTTTTTTTATATATTTAATTTTTTCTTAAAAATGTACACTTGTATTCAGGTACAAAATACAGGCAAATACAAGAAAAAAAAACAGGACACTTGGCAGCTATGTCTTACTGAGCAAATACTAAATGTCTATTTTGATCTGTGTGCTTTAAAAGCAAGATTTATATAAAAGAAGCTGATCTGTGTGCCATAATAGCAAGATTTATATAGAACAAGCTGATCTGTGTGCTTTAGAAAAACAAGATTTTGGAGAACAAGCTGATCTGTGTGCTAGAAAAGCAAGATTTATGCAACTGTATTGCATACTCATGTAATTTATTTTCACTACATGTTGATACTTTTTTGGCCATATATTAAAAACACCAGCAATTGTTGCATGCAAATAGCTGGGCAGCAAATTCAAAGATTTGACAGTCCTACTTCAGCTGCCTACTGAGTGGAAGAATGTGTTGATTTCACTATTTTATGGAAGGACAAACAAGAGTTACACTACACCAAAGTTGGGGTATTCTGAGCATCTAAAAGTATACAATATTGGTGCGAAATGGGATACCACCCCTATGTTTTCATGACTTGCAATATGGTGGCCTATTCATGGCATGGCTTTGAAAAAATGTAATGTTAATACATCAGGCTATGGAAATGAAATACATTACTTTGGACTCTTCTGTCAACATTTCAGCAGATGAACTAGATCATGTTTATAGCTGGTTTTCCATAGTTCAGCATAACAATGCCACTAGATGGCAAGAGCTAAAAAGCAAACTAAACTGATCTTGTAAACAAATTAAAAAAAGTTTATTATTTAAAATAAAAACAAATAAGCTATTATATTGAAGAGAAACAACAATGAATAGAATGTAATGTGTTTACATCTTATTTATGGGTTAAAAATTACTACAAATTTTTAGAAACAGACTATATGCCTGGAAATATCTTGAGAATCCATCAGAAATGCAAGTTGCAAATTGGATAGCAGATGATAAAGTAGGTATGGGACAACTTGCAAAATTAGAAACTTGGATTAAGATACACCAAATAATCGAAGGTAAACAGTTCTATCATTAAAAAAATGCATTTTATTTGTATGATTTGAAAAGTTGTATGGGTTATAAGTTCAAGAAGGTCATGTATTTTTGGTCTTCATGTTGACATTTTAGAAATCACATTTTCACAATCATTTAGACTAGAAATGTGGGTTATTTTTGTATGCTTTACGAATATCACCTTCCTTAATTAAAAGACGGTTGTTATTTCTTGACACAAATTGTATTTTCAACCAAAACAACATGTAATCCAATGTTTACAGAAATTGTCGTTGCGCAAAATAAGCAGACAAGATTGTAGATGTCAGAGTTATATAGAATGTGGAAATTAAAATCACTGACAACCAAGAAGTTCTTCTAATCTGCAAAGTGCAACATTTTCTTGGAGGGGACTGCAACTGTTGCTGGTGGGACTTCTATTTTCACTAAAATGGGAATAATGGCCTCCTAGTTTTAAAATCCTAGATAGACATTTGTATAATAACAAGATTTAAAGAAAACAAGCAGATCTATGCTAGAAAAACAAGATTTAAATAGAACATGCTGATCTGGAAAAAGAAAAGGCCCAAAAATCAATTTATCAATCATGATAACATATTTCTGATTTGTCATTTTTTGAAAACTGTATTTGCCCAAACCGAATTTCATCCTGCTAATCACATGTCTGACAAATAAATCGAATAATTATGGGTACTGTGCAATCCAATTTGTATTGAGCATTATATTCTATGGTTTTTATGCCAGGATACTAACTGTTAAAATCAGAAAAGCACTTTTTAAAAATAACCATCCTTTGTACAAGGATGAAAACTTTTCATGCCAGGATGCTTTAAATAATGGTATTAATTTAGGTGGCCATATCAGATGGCAGACTGGCAACAAATGTATAAATCTAAAAGACCCTAAAGCCAAGAAAATTTCTGTTAATTTAGTCAAACTTTGTTGGGCATATTTTCTCAGAAAGGTAGATAAAAGGTTTATTATTAGTAAGGGCAGCCAAATATAATGACAGATCAGCACCACTGGTATCAATATGGAATCACTTCATGCCCAGACACTGTCAAATTTGATGGCAGATCAGCATACATGTCATCCCCTGACAAGGACAAAGCCCAATCAAAGTGGTCAAAAAGCAGAATCCAGGCAGAAAAAGCGTAATACACATATAACATGCTATAATTTTAATGAACAATAATTTATTTGCCCCGCTTGTCTTTTAACATCCTTACTGATTCAAGTTTTCATATGTAGCACTTTTAGCTTTACACACGCATTGACTAGAATCCATCTGAAGACTTTTAGTGCCAAAATATGAAAAATTCTTTCCACATGGCCTGTAATAGACATCATGTGATGCTACCCTCATGTCTTCATATTTGGAGGTTTCTGTTATTTTTTGTTTTGTTTATTTTTTTGCCTTTTTCTAATGCAACTGTGAAATAATTTGAAAGGAGATATTTTTGCTCTCATACATGCATTGACTCAAATAAAATATACTTTTTAGCGCCAAATATCTTTTGACTGGTTATGCATTAAATATGAATTAGAACAAAGAATCTGCGCATAATGATTAAAATTAGAAAACTAGTCTGTTCTCTCCTCAATAAGATATACAGCTGCTATAAATAGAATATGAGGTCAAAATTTTGAAAGTAGAACCATGGTGTTTCTTGGTAATAGGATAAATAGAATGATATACTATTAGGTAAGTGGACTTGTGTCCGCAAAGCGTACTCTTATATTGTAGTTATGTAAACGCCGTCTTTTCCAAAATACGGTCTGTGGGATTAATGGAATGTTAATAAAAATGAAAAAACAAATAATTGATTTGTTTCAGAAGGTGGATAAACCAAAAAAGCATAATCCATATATGTTTAAACATTTGACATAATTTAGTTAAAAAAGCATAATGATTACGCCAAAGCGGAATGGTTGGCGTGAATGGATCAGTACAATTTGTATAAATTTGAAATCACAAATGACAAGAAACAAGATCTCTGACATGGTGGGGCAATACAAATAAATTATGACAAAGGACAAGATAAAATATCTCAGGTATCGTTGGAAATAAAATCCAAATATCATAATATGTATTAATGACCACATAGACAAGATATAAAATCGCTAATGTGGTAGGGGAAAATAAATCAGCGGTCACAAATGATAAAAGATCTCTAGTGGGGGAATAAAATCAATGACTACAAAGGGGGAATAAAAAAAATCAATGATTACAAAAGATAAGAAACATTATGTCAGTCTGCTTATTTTAAAAGATTATGTTTACATGATAAATTTTACTCACCCAACCTCCTTTATCTATAATCCAAGGCGCAACTTTGTCGACGATGAAGTTGATGACCCAATTAATAATGGCTTTTATTAATGGTAGTTTGTCTATAGCCTGTATAAAAAAACACAATATATTATAAAGATCTCTGTGATTTGGATTTTTAATGTAGCTTTAACAATTGTTCTGTCATATTGCTACCATGTCTGCAGTGTGACAATTTATAGTGATGTCTAGAACTGGGGCATCATGCTGCAGACTTGATGTCCCACCCAGTCTAATTTCTCTTGACACCAGGTCAACTAGTCCTAACACTAACCTCTTAATGCTGAGCGCCAGGTGAGGCAGCTGTTAGAACCATTTTTTAAAGTTATTTGATGTTACTCGGTTGGGTATCAAACAAACAACCTCATGTATCTGAGCCAAATGCTCTAACAACTAGGCCACCAAAGTGGTCATATTGTCTATAGCCTGTCTAAAAGAACAACCACCATATATTATAAAGATCTCTGTCTACAAAGTCCTTACTATAAGTTTTCTATGGTAGCTTGTTTATAGCAAGTATAATTGAAATGATCGAATTTGTCTTCAAGGACAAAAGTATACCAAGATCTTTCAACCGCTCCTGTGACCTAGTGGTTAGAGCATCCGCCCCGGAAGCGGGAGGTCGTCGGTTCGATCCCCGGCCGAGTCATACCAAAGACTTACAAAAATGGTACTAACAGCTGCCTCGCTTGATGCTCAGCATAAAGAGGTTAGTGTTAGCACTGGTCGGCCTGGTGTCAGGATAATGTGACTGGGTGAGACATCATGCTACATGTCTGCAGCATGATGTCTCAGTGCTAGACATCACTATAAACTGCCTCACTACAGACATCGTAGCGATATGACTGAAAAATTATTAAAGCTACGTTAAAAATCGTAATCAAAACAAAACAAAACCAAGATCTTTGTCCACAAAGTCCTTATTTTAAGTTATCTATGGCAGCAGCTTGCCCATAGAAAGTAGAGAAGAAATGATGACATTTGTCTTAAAAGAAAAAAGCATATACAGTCCTCACTCCACTGGAAATTTCTCAAGAAAGTCCTGATTGAAAATTATGTATGAAGTATGGACATCTCCATAATGTGAAATGGAATGAGGAGAGTAATTTTTTTTACAAACTCAAAGTAATGCTTTAAACAGCCACTCTTTCTATGACAAAAAGGTTTAGAATCTTTCCATCAGCATCCTTTCTTGTATCAATTTTATTTATTTGTGCTAAGCATTTAAAAGAAATTTTATATTATTAAAAGGAGCACGCTGATGCCATATTGATTCTACTAGGCTTGCTGGAAAAACTAAATTATCCTACAAACAAGAACAAAACAAAAACATGTAGCTGAGTGTTAAAGTCTTTTTGCCCCTTGAGTCCTTAACTTCAGTCTCATTCCATCCTTTTTTGGTAAGAACACATGGCCATGTGAGTTAGGGCGCTGTTGCACAAAAGCTAAGCAATAGTTGCCATTTCTTGTAGCATGGATTTGATTACTGCCTTGGACAAACTATCTCTCTCTAACCTGACCGACTTTATTGCTGTAATTATAACAAAATATCTTTCATATAAAATCATGTATCCAAACATTTAATGTGGAAGCTAAGTACTGACTCTTTCCAATTTTTTTGTTAAATATATCAGTGCTGTTTAAGCAAGTTTCAACAAGATGTATTTTGATGTAATATAAAGACACATATCAAACACAGAACTTTACTATCTGCAAATTCATAAAAAAAATAATTGTTTTGATTCATCCAGAGGGCACTATGTGATAGCAGCAAACAATAATGTTTATTTCTATGATTTACAATGGATTTCATCAAAACTGTTTGGTGTGAGTGTGTATAGGCATATATCACTGATTCTGAAATTTAAATGGGGTTGTTGGTCATTTTTACCCCCAAAATTATGTGGCAGCCATAGCTGTGAATTATTTTTACAAAGTATTCAATGGAGAGATAATAATAATAATAATTAATAATAATAATGAGGATTTTGTAAAGCGCCTAATCCTTAGAAGCTTTAAGTGCTTTACATCATCTATAATGATATGAATACAAAAACAAAAACAAACACCATGAAATTGGAGAAAGAAACAAAATACTGAAAATATTTAAGGTAGCAAAACATTTTTAGGTCTTTAAGTTTGTTCTTGCAGTCAAAAAAGGTGAGTTTTAAGAGCACTCTTGAAAGGGATCACTGTGTCTTTGTGTCTAATTTCAATGGGCAATTCATTCCACATTGCTGGGCTGTGGTATGTAAAAGAACGTTGTCCATATGACTTCGTTTTCATAGTGGGAATAATGAGTATACGAATGTCATAAGAGAAGCCTAAGTATCTTGCTGGTGTGTACACATGTGTGAGGCTGGATAGGTATGCTGGACTGGAGTCCATCAATGAAACGTAGCACAGAGAACAAATTTTGTGTTTGATTCTGGATCGAATGGATAGCCAGTGTAGGGTACAGAAAATTTTTAAGTTTCTGGAGTAGTTATTGAGACAAACAAGGCAGAATTGAGTTACAATAGTCCAGTCTTGAAAGTACTAATGAATTCACAAATGTTTTAGTGGCATCAACTGAAAGATATTTGCAAATGGAGCTGATGCATCTCAGCTCAATACAATAGTCTTGCATATGTTCATGACATGTTGGTGCAATATGAGAGTACTGTCTAGAGTAACACCTAGGTTTCATACTGACTGCATGAATTTAATATTGGTATTGCTGACATTTATTGACTGAGGTAAAGGATGTGAATGAAAAAGTCTTTGTGTTTTGATCAGTATAGCCTGTTTTATCATCATTAATCTACAGCTTGTTACATGTCATCCATGATTTCACATCAGAAATGCACCTCTCTTCTCCATAAATGGTATCATCAACTTCAGTTGGGTGGCTAGATTTGTATATTTGGGTGTTATCAGCATACAATTAGTGAGACACTGGGTGATGATCTATGACACTTGAGAGCAGCTGAGTGTATAGAAAGAAGCGAACAGGTCCAAAATCAGACCCATGTGGAATACCACAACATAGATCAACTGGGCCGGAGTGTATTCCATTTGCATATACAATTTGTGTCCTTTTCACTAAGTAGAACTTGAACTACTGAAAGGCTGTATTGTGAATGACAAATACATGCTGGAGACGAGGAATTAATATATCATGGTCAATTGAGTCAAATGCTGCTGCCAATCAAGGATGGTAAGGACTGTAATCTTTCCGCTATCCAAAGCAGAGAGAATGTCATTAAATATATTCAGAAGAGTAGTTTCACTACTGTGGCAAGGGCAATATGCAGACTATACATTGCTAAAAAGACTGTTTGAATTCAAATGAGATACAAGTTGGATTAGAACAATTTTTTCTGTGATATTTTATATGAATGGGAGATTAGAAACTGGGCAGTAGTTCTTTAAATCGTTATGGTCAAGTGTTGGCTTCTTCAGCAGTGGCTTTACAATTGCAGTTTTGAAAAATGATGTGAATTCCCCCGATGAGACAGAGATATTAATAACATCAGATAGTGAAGGCAACATTGGGTCTAGGCACTCAAGCAGCAGTGATGTTGGAATTGGATCAAGTTCACATGACTTTGGTGCACCCTTCATCACAATTGTCCATAATAAATCCCTAGAGACAGGATCAAACGCTCCTAATGGTTGTCACTGAAATTCTGTATCGTAACTTATGATGATGAAGAGTAAATTGAAATTGTGTTGTCAAGCGTATCTCTAATGGTTTGTACTTTGACACGGAAAAAATTTGCAAATAGGACCGAAGGTCTACTGTTGAGAAGGAGGTTGGAAATGGTGTATATTTGTTTGTTGACATTAGTTTGTTAGTTAGCTCTTTGCAGCTGGAACTCTCCGTGATCTTAGTAATGTCGTGGGATAATTTGGCTTAATGGACTTCTTAGTGGCTTCTTAGATTTCTGTATGAATAATGAGTCTGGTGGAAAGCCAAAGCCTCTCTGCTTTATGGTGGTCTCTTTTAGCAGTGTGAAGCTGGTCCCTAACACTGCTATACTGGTGGAAAGCCAAAGCCTCTCTGCTTTATGGTGGTCTCTTTTAGCAGTGTGAAGCTGGTCCCTAACACTGCTATACCACAGAGAACGCATATTAATTGATACTGTGCACTTGGTGGCTGGGTCATGTTTTTCAAGCAATGAACTCAGGCAGTTATCGAGCTGTTCTGCTGTAGGAGGTAAGAAAGTTGTTAGGTTTTCTTGGATGTAATGCATTATTTTGGTTCTATTTATCATATGGAGGTTTCTCTTAGTAGCAAATAAAGGTGGAGGGTTAGGGACTGATACATCGACATGGCATATAATGCAGAGGTGATCTGATGTAAGTTCGTGGGATACAAGGGTGGATCACAGAACATTATCATCAGGTTTATGAAGAGTCCAGTCTTAAATGTGACCAAGTTTATGCATGGGATGGTTAAATGACTGTTTAAGGTTGAAAACAATTGATGTGTATGGGTTTCCAGGACAGTCAAAGTGAAAGCTGGAAACTCTCCAAGAATAATTAGGTTGCCACCTATAAAAATGCCATACTCCAGAAGATTTGGAAGCTGCTCTAAATAGAGAGATTCAGTCAGCTTGTTTTTTCTACTAGGAGGAGGTGGTAGAGGCAGAAAAAATGGACTGACCTTTGTTCCAGAGAGTGTTGTTTGAGCTAGTTCAAACGATGTGTGACAGAAATTGAAGGTTGTGTTATACTTGAGACATTTTATCATGTAATTCTTTGTGATGACAGCAATTCCACCTTCGCGAGAGTGGCAGAAGAACAACTTGATAGAGTAATCGCTGGGTGTTAAATCCACGCATTTGGGCTCATCGCCTGATGTTTTTAGCCATGTTTCTGTCAGGAAAAAGACGTCAATATTCTGGTCGTTGATAAAATTAACTATTTCTGTGCGCTTTTCCGGTGGTCCTAGTGATTGGGCGTTGAATAATGCAATGTGCAGTGGTATCTCTGGGACAGTTAATGGTTGACGATTTAAGATGGATTTGCACTAGGTTATCAAAATTAATGGCTGAATTTTTAAATTGTTTAGCTGGAAAGGGCAAAAGGGAGATAACTGGAATTCTTCTTCCTGTTCTACACCAGGCAGCTTTGAAACAATGTTTCTTTTTTTGCTTCCGTGTACAGTAAAAATAATGATGCATGTAGTCCCAATTTATTTAGTCTTGACCACAGTGTAGTATGAAGAGCAAAGGAGTGGTCATTTAAAGCAATTAATGAGGGTCAATCATAGTATAAGTGGATTAACTGGCGATCATGCGATGGCAGTTTATTAAAAAAACAAAGGACGTCTTAACAGTGGAACAAGACAGCTGAGAAAAATTATAATTGTTCTCGTTTCCAAAACAAGGAGATGAAGAAACATATACGAATTGAACAGCCAATGCATGATTAAACACACTAATGTAGACGACAATAAGCACATATATCATGAAAAACAGCACAAAAACGGAAGAGCTGTGTCAAGCCGGTTAAGCAATAGCGACCATCTTTCAGGTAAACGTGTTGTGTCAAAATAGAAATCATGACTTTTGCCTCATTATTAAATGTACCAGAAAACATGTCACTTCTAAAATTCCAGATTTGCTGCTGCTTTGGTGTAAATATACTTCCATGAAACTCTCTCAACCTAATTATTTATAAAAGTAATTTTTTCTTTTTTTATTCAAAACAATTTCACTCAACAATAGTACTTGATTCCACTCTAATGTTTTCAAAAATTATTAATTGACAACAGGCTAAATTGCTACCTCAAAAAATAATAATACCAAATTTCCAGTACAGTTGGATATGAAAGTTTTATTGTTGTTGTAGGATTTAACGCCATTTTTCAGCACAAGATAGGCTATACATGGTGGAGGAAAAACCCGTGAAATCGCCAGAAAGAACCACCAATCCATGAGAAGCAGCTAGCAAGCTTTCTCACATAACCACATTAACCGAATCCGAGACTCGAACCCACACAGACTAAAGTAAGATGGTAGTGATCCGTAACAATCCATAACAATGAGCACTTTAGACCCCTCAAGGCCCTGCTATTAAAGTTTTATCTGATCTGGTTCAAGGATGGTAATAAAAAGTCACCTGTTGTTGCTAGAATATTTTTTTCTTAATTTGGGCCAAGGCTAAGCATATTTTACTCTGACACAGCTTGAAACACACCACTTAGTTGAAAGTAATTACCAAGTACACATAACAAATTTTGTCACCTTTTTGCCGGACTGAACAAGAGGCCATTTTAAAAAGAAATGGACTCGATATCTGCATTAATCCAAACACTCCACTCAGTTATTCTCTCATTAAACATGACAGCAATTATAAGTATAATCTATATTGATATTGATATATACACCAGAACTTCCTTAAAAAAAACATGAAACCAAATATTTTGCAAGTAAAACTAATATATTTATTGTCAGTATATTGAGGTGCCTTGCAAGTTCGATGTTGGTTGGAAGGGATTTACATAGACTAGGTTGCAAATGAAGGTTTGCCAATATAGTACTTTTATAAAATAATATCTCACAACTTTCACTTACTACAAACAGTTTGTTAATAATACCACAAATGGAAAATAATTTCTAAAAAGTAATTTATAGACTAATACCACAAATGGAAATAATTCTAAAAAGTCATTCACAGTCTAATGCCACAATTGCAAATATTTATAACAATTCATCCACAGACAAAATTTGTTTATCTGAATATCACTTTTATCTAACATTATTAGTTTCAACAAAACGTACGCAAGATAAACAAATTTGACAGTTAAAAAACTCAAGTTTAATAACTCACTTTTACTGCCATTTTGTATCCAAAGTAAAACAACGTGACGATGCGGCCCCAGCTTATAACACCATCAGAAAATATTTCATTGGCAACCTTCAGGAATGTATCATGAGTAGCATCTGGGGACACCTGGTTCAACATTCTGAAATAAACAACCACAATCATAAAATTACAGTGCATTTTTTATGAGTACATGAAGGAAGAAAAATTTAAAGTTTCCAAATATATGTACTGAACTAAACCTTTCACCACAATTACGAGTATAACTGTGCATATTTTACTGCTTCTAATGATATCTCATAACATCATCTAACATGCAATATATAAGAAACTTTTTAACAAAAGAATTTTATGGATGCTTTATCTTCTTTACTACTTGATAAATGCTGCTTTGGTTTTAATAAAGTGCGATAGTTGTAACCCAATTTTGGTAGTGCCTCCTGCCTTGAAAGATGCATCAACCTATTAAACTACAGAATTATGCATGTGCTGAGAAAACAAATTTTGTAGTAAATTATGTTTCTCCGAGAATACTTACCCAATCACATTACTTTAGGGATATTAGCCTGCTACCTCGCGAATCCAGCCCTACCAAAAGACGAAAATTCGTCTTTCCTGTCTATGTCATATAGACAAAGGGCAATAACTCTTGCCCCTTACCTCCACTTGCTACCCGCTAGGTGTCGCTTCTTTAGTTTTTTTAAGCTGAGCGGTATATAAAACACAAGGATGCTCGCATGGTGGGGTGGTTGGGAGGGTTTCTTAGTAATGTGATTGGGTAAGTATTCTCAGAGAAACATAATTTACTACAAAATTTGCTTTCTCCTTTGAATACGTTCCCCAATCACATTACTTTAGGAGAATAAGTAATAGGAGGAGGGAATGCGGAGCATCCGACCTCCACCCCGGGTATCCTCTAGGGAATGATGGTTGGATTCCCCATGTGAATGATAACCCGGTCTCCTAATTTTCAATCAGCAACACAGCCCAGGGTCACGTGATATGTGACCCCTTTATACGGTTAAGAAGATAGTTATTGAAATCTTCTTACCTACAAAAATTTATCTGGCGAATCCAGCGAAGCTAATAGGCTGTGCTGATTGTTGCACATGGGTCTGGTGGGCGTCTGGGCTGCCCAACACCGGACCTACTAGAATCAATGTTTGCCTCTGCGAGTACAAGCTTGAAGATAAAACTGTAGAAGGTTGACTCTGCATGTCAGCCAATAGCTTCTATAATGTGACTGATTTGCGAATCCTCAGAGTACGCCGAGCGTATAACCCACTTCAGCCATGAAGCAAGGGCTTGAATGGTGAGATCTCATGTCCCAGCTATCACCAGAAGAAAGAGGTGCTTGTATGTGACCTGACTCACCTCTATGCATTGAAATGGTGCTAGAGTGCACAAACAGGATCTTACATGGCTGTTGATCCTGACTTATCTATAAAGAAAGCGAGCTAATGACGACTCGTTGATCGCCAATGTATGGTAATCTATTTTGGACTACGAAGCCTGGCTGCGTCAAGAGGACCATCAAACCCTCTGATCGGAACGGAAGAGAGTTCGGGTCACTAGAAAGGACATGTAACTCGCTCACCCTGCATGCTGAAGCTAAGACTATCAAGAAACCCAATTTGTATGATAGTAGCTTTAACTAATCGTGGGTTAAAGACTCAATACTGTCTGAATTGAGTCATGTTAAAACCCAGGACAGATTCCATTTGGAAACAGGGTGAGGGATATAAGTCGATTGAATTTTTAAAATGTCTAAAAGATCTGACAAATCTTTGTCATGGCTGATAGCACATGTACCAGAATGGCGGAATGTGTCTGATATCATGGAGCGGTAGCATTTGATAATAACTGGAGCCAGCTGTTTCTCCTCGAAAAGCCAGAGAAAAGTTGGCCAGTTGAGGGATTGTGACACTCAGAGGAACAATGTGAATGATATGGTACCAGTCCCTGAAAACATGCCACTTGCCCTCGTAAACCATCAGAGTAGAGGGCCTTCTTGCTCTCGAGATTCTCTCCACAATCAAAGATTTAAATTGTTTGTCTTGCAAGGCTGTCTGGACAAGAGCCAAGCTTGAACATAAAGACGGTCCGGACAGGGGTGGAACACCCCTGGCCGCGGTTGCTTGCGAATACTTGTGCTGACTGTAATCTTCCTGGGTAGATCTATCGCCTAGATTGAGTAGATCGGAGACCCAGGAGTTGTTCCATCTGAGAGGGGCAATCAGAACCATCTGACAGTTCTGACCCCTTAACTTCTGGATTAATTTCAGTACCAAGACCGTGGGAGGGTAGGAGAATGACCACAACCCTTCCCAGCTGATTGATCGAGCATCCACGACTCAAGCTTCTGGGTCTGGAACCTGTGAGATGAAAGGTGGACAACTTGCGATTTCACCTTGTTGCAAAAGATCAATCATCGGACGTCCCCAAAGTGTGTCAATTGGAAGAAAGTCCGATTGATGGAGTGACCATTCTGTGTGAATGACTAGATAGAGTGTCAGCCAAGACATTGAGTCTGCCAAGAATGTGCCAGAATTGTACATTGAGGTGGAGATTGTCAAACCAATGTAGAAACTGCCAGCTCAGATTGCACAGGTCTGGTGATTGGTGTCCCCATGTTTTTAAGGCAAGGCACCACCACAAAGTTGTCTGACATAATGAGGGCAGTTTGTAATAAGAGTTGATCCTGCCCGAAATGAAAGGCATTGATGACAGCCATTATTTCTGAAAGGTTGATGTGGAAAGGGCTCGCCCCTGGCACCCACGTGCCGCTGACAGTATCGAAGTCCAGCAACAGGTGGGCACCCCAACCGTAGGTACTAGTGGCGGAACATACCGTTATCCCCGCTTGGGGTATCTCCAGAGTAATCCCTGTGGACAGCTCACAGGGTTTGTGCCATTGACTCAAGAATGATCGTATCTCTGGCGTGAGCATGACTGTTTTCTGGGATCGAAGGGACTTGAAAAGGGAGAAATTACGCTAGCAACGTCCTTTGTAAAGGGCGCATAAAAGGATGGCTAAGCGGGATCAAGTCTGCTGCCGCATTGAATAATCCGAGGATCTGCAACTCTCTCGCTAAAATGCGCATCCTGTCGGAAACGGACTCTACGAGTGCAAATATCTGGATGATCGCAAACTCGAGGAAGCCTTACCAGATTCAGATCGGGAGAAACTCCACACCCAGATGGACCAAACATCCGGATTGGACAGAGATCAGACTTTATCCAGTTCACGAGAAAGCCTATATGATGTAAAGTGATATAAGATCGTTTCTGCCTTTGAGCAGAGTAGAACTTGACAGATGTTTCTGGAGGATGTCGTCCAAATATACTGCCGACGCAATAGATGAAGTCGAGCGGAACAGGGTGACGACGTAATCCATAACCTTGGTACTAACCCCAGGGATTAAAATTGAGGCCAAAAGGTATGACATGGAACTGATAAACCGAGTCCCGACAAGCACAACGGAGAAATGTCCGCTACTCGTGGGATAGGGACGTGAAATGTGCGTCGGTCATATCTAGCCAGCTTATGATGGGGTTTAAGCAATGTGCCCTTCAGACATGCGTCACGACGTATCAGGTCTAGGTTGGCAGAAGCAGTCAGCGCATTGGCCATGGAATGGTGAGCTGCCCTGTTAAGAACCCTAGCTAACCAGGCCCTCGATTCCCAAGCATGTTCATTGCCAGATTTTTCAGCGATCCTGAAAATGGCTAGGGAGGCTAGGTCTAACAGTGAAGACGTAGCGACTACATTTCGAACCAGCTTGGACTTGGCATTGAACACAGTTTTGTCCACTTTATAAGACAATGGAGCAGACATATGGACTGCTGCCATATTTTTATCCAGAGCCGGGACCTCAGTACTGAACGCATCGGAGTGAGTTTTGTACCCTCGACCTGAAAACGACGCTGGTAGTTGACTTTCGGAAAAGAACGCCTTAGCATTTCCTGGATCCCCTATACGTGTCGACAGACGGTCATTAATTTCCTTAATTTTTGTCGACTGGGGAAGGAGGCGGAAGGATAGAGTCTCTTCCCCCTCATCCAGATCGACCGACGCTCTAACCTTATAGTCGGTAATGGCAGCAGGAGGTGGAGGGCATTCTGAAGGGGCCAACACCCTATAAATTTCCTCCACTGCAGCTTTGAAGCTGAACTCAGTCCGTTCCATAGTTGGATCTGCATACAGCTGATTTGCCTGCGATTCATCGCACTCACTATGTGCATAATCTTGCTCTGGTAAAGCATCCATATCGGGGTAATGCATACCAGGTGGCATAGATGACTCGATTCCGACATCTCTGATAAAGGCATTCACTCTCCCTTGTGGATGAGCTGTTAGCCTATGGACGGCCGGCAATGCCGAATGAATTGATTGGCATATGTTTGGCCTGAATGACTGCGACGGGCCGGCTATGACCGGCACCGACCGCTCGAATGGTCGGGTTGGATCGAGAGATTCATCGCCAACATCTGTGTCATGGTAGTGATATGTAACCGGTAGTACGGATTGACAGACGGAAACATCACTAGAATCTTCGTCAATCCGATTTGTGCGGATTGCGGTATGATAAAAGTCCCCGTGCTGGTACAGCGGTACAGTCGGACGGACTGGTATATGACTAAAATCTCCATACGGTTGGACGACCGGTGCCATTTGGGCTGAACGGTCGTTGCCGGGTGGACGGCCGGTGCCTGTTGACGCAGGCTGGAAGGTCGGCTGGCCGGCCGGTGCCATTTGGGCTGAACGGCCGGTGCCTGTTGATGCAAGCTGGAAGGTCGGCTGGCCGTCCGGTGCCATTTGGGCTGAACGAACGGTGCCGGATGGACGGCTAATGCCGTTGGAGCCTGCTGAAGTGCCGGCTGAACTGACGGTGTCGGACTTACAGGCCCGAAAGCCATGCACGGACCTGCGGTGAAATTTACATCCACTGGGCAGCCTAAACCATGTCAACATAATTTCCTCCATTTCCACATTGCCAACACCCATTTTGCCATTCATGCCTTCGTTGTCGACTTTGCTACTGAAACGACAAAAAAAGAGAACAAAGCACAAATTAAAAAATTCAGCATATTATTAATTCGATAATACTATAACCATTACTAACGGAGTAGTCAAATTATTCCGTGCCATGTTAACTCTTAATGACAACACTAGTTATCGCTGTGAGCGTGTTGCAATGGTTCGTTCAAGACGAAGTCTACTGAAACGAAAAAGATGATAAACAAAGCACAATTAGCAATTCAACACGCTATTAAGTCGCTATTACCATAACCGTAACTAACGGAGGAAGCGAAATGATTTAGTGTCGCGTGGACTCGTGACTACAACACGAATTCCGCCATTAAATAGTCGCAACTGGTCGTTTAGAGACTAAGTCTACTGAAACGAAAAAAAAGATAAACAAAGCACAAATTAACAATTCAGCACGCTATTAAGTCGCTATTCCATAACCGTAACTAACGGAGGAAGCGAAATGATTAAGTGTCGCGTGAACTCGTGACTACAACACGAAGTCCGCCATTAAATAGTCGCAACTTGGTCGTTCAAAGACTTTTTTGAAGTCTACTGAAACGACAAAGCAGGTAAATAAAGCACAAATTATCAATGCAGCACGTTATTAAATCGCTAATATCGTAAACGTTACATACGGAATAAGCGAAATTATTGAGTGCTACATGCTAGTACCGCCATAAGCGTGCTTGACCACGTTGCAACCTGGTCCGAAGTCTAGAAAAGGTGACAAAGTCACTCAAATTGGAAAATATTGTAAAATAATGTATACGACCTGTAGAGGAATGATTATCCAACACAGTAATTCCAAATTTAACTTCGGATGGTCAGAATTTACACTAAGATGGCTTGGATTCATTGGAGGTCTAATTGTACGTGTTTTCGCGTACAGCGAAGCTAGAAAACTAAAGAAGCGACACCTAGCGGGTAGCAAGGGGAGGTAAGGGGCAAGAGTTATTGCCCTTTGTCTATATGACATAGACAGGAAAGACGAATTTTCGTCTTTTGGTAGGGCTGGATTCGCGAGGTAGCAGGCTAATATCCCTAAAGTAATGTGATTGAGGAACGTATTCAAAGGAGAAAAGGAGATACATGTATTTCAGTAGTCACTCACTAAAAGCACACACACACACACCCCTGTACACTGCTTCTCCTTTCATAAAACAAGCATGCACATGAATCATATTAAATTGGTTATATTTATGTTATTCAACTTATTTGCCTGTTTCATTTGTCTTTTTCTTGTATTTTTCTCTCTTTTTCCCTCCCTCTCTCAATCTCCATCAGGGTGAACAGATCTTAAAAAGTGTCAAGAATGTACATTTATGTAAGCAATGAGGAGATGCCGTCATAAGATGCCAGAAATTTAAATCAAAGCAATAACAGGAACATTCATGGGACGGAAAACCCTACTGACTAAAAAGAAATTCATGTAATTCATAAGACTAAATCTTTAACGGAAAAAGACAAATGAAAATCCCATGTCAATATGACCATCCATTCATGGTGACAAATGAAAATCTCATGCCAATATGACCATTCATAGCGGCAAGTAATGACATGATTGTCAAGAAGCCACCATAGCAGCTATATACAACTATTATTTTTTTCACTTAGGTTCAACTAGGTATCATAAAAAGTCTACTGGTGAAAACCAAATGTTGATATGGCCATCCATTTAGGAGTAGTAATGTTACGTATATTTGATATGTCATTTATATTTTTTATTTTTATTTTTTGTTTGTTTGTTAGATTTAAATTTGGCATTTTAGTTTTAAGATTCATTCATTGAAAGGGGGGTGGGTGACCTGTACTTTTACAGAGTAAACACCATTTCTGACCTGGTTTCAGAGTTGTAAACAAGCTTTTAAAATGATTGGTTGGTTCCAAGGACAAAATGGAGCTTTTGTATAAACATCTTTCTATTTTAGTTGGGTCATAAGGTGTGTACATGATTCTTTGAACATAAATTGGTTCTGATAGTTTCTGGAAGATCACATGACCATTCCTTGTTTACGTAAAAACAGCTATATAAATTATGTTTTGAAGCGAGCTATTCAGTAGAAGAAATTGGGCTTTTAGAATATTAAGTTGTGTCTTTTTGAGTTATTATAAATTACCTGGTACTTGAAATTGTGTCGATTCGTTTGGATCAAGAGGAATTATTTTATTATTTATCTGGGAAAGAGTTGTGCTCATAGAGATTTTATTAACAAGAACTGATTTCATCAAGTGACATCGTCTTCCATATTGGATACTTCGCTGGAATTCGAACTTAGAACTATTTGGACATTTTATTACCAGGACTTTTGCCATTTCTCTAGTGGATAATATTTTTAATTATTTTGGATTAATTTTGGAATTGATTCTTAAAACCATAAGTTTATTTTTCTTTTCTGAAAAATATTTGTACTCAATAAATTGTTTATTAAGTTTTACAAGCTTGTTATTTTCACTCTTTCTATGTTACTGTTTATTCGAGCCTAAGCATGTAACAGTAGTGATATTAATATTTTCAATATGGTCCTTCTGGCAATTATACTGGACATCAGATTGAAACCATTTATCAATTAGGACAAACTAAACATCATAAGAAATCTATCAAGAAGTGAAAACCCTATGTTAATAATGTCATCCATTCAAGTGACATTGCAACAAGACTGTCAAAATGGCAAGCAGCACCATTTTCATTGAGGACCGACTATACCATGTGATGTGTAAAATTTCATGGCAATCCTTCAAGTAGTTTAGTACAATTTAGGAGAAGTAACAAAAAACTGGTGCTAAAAGATAGATAGAATAACACCATCTCATATGTTCCACTGGTCTATAGCAGAAAGACTTAAAATCAGGCCTAAAATATAAAATGTTTTCCATACCAATCGTATAAATTGTCAGTAATGAGCTTGCATAAGCTGTTTCTATTTGATATTCACAGTCAACAATATAGTAACTGTTACAAGCTTTTAAAGAAATCTCTTGCCTAACATAATTAGCAGGAATTTGCAAATCCACTTCCCCCACTCCTGTGACAAGCTCAGATTCATTTTAGGCAATCCCATATTTGCAAGGCACTATCTCATGGGCAAGTCCACAAAATTAAGAGGTATACAAAATACACTAAATTTCATTGATGATCTGTGGTTTGGATAAAATACAGTAACTCTGTGCAAGCTAATTTACCAACAAGGTGTCATGTTCAGTCACTAATGCTTTGTTTTCTGCAGTTTCTTTCATCTACTGTATGCAGCATTTATTCTTGAAATAAAGGTCAAGGTCAGTCTCATTTTCTTGCACAGAACATGATAATTAGAATATTTAACATTTAAAGTAAGTTTTGAATAAATTCGGAATGATTATATATAATTTAATATTTAAACTTATGTTACATTGTAATCATAATATTTGTATGTATCAGGGATTCACTGACTTTCCAATCTTAAGTTAGCCATTGTCAATTTGTCAGATTGCCAACTCTGAACCATCGGTTTTTCAAAGGGATGTTTTTTATGCATGTCACCAATTTAATGGCAAATAGGTGTTAACTGCTTAAAATACAACTCCTCAGATTTATTTTTCAGGTGTGTGTTTGGAAATAAAAGACATCAGTTTTTAGTTTTTAACTTCCAGAAGGATTCTGTTCAAAGCGTGATTGAGGTTAGGAAATTGTACCAACTACAGGCTGTACTTATAATAGGTTCTTACATAATAATTACAGGGGACTCGATAAAAACTGCTTGGCAAACAATGAAATGAACAATAATTAGCCATTCTCAAATGATTCGCAGAAGTCTGATTCTCAAATATTTTGATGCATGTCGACAATTTGAAGGTGATTAGATAAATATTAAAAAATCATTGAGTTGTGAGTGTATATAAATAAGAAATTGTCTTACCTTAATTCTCTCTCTCCCTTCTAAATGTAGCTATTTCCAAAATCTTTTCTACCTACCCCTTTATCTGTTGGCATACATCTACATGTCTGCTTTTGCTCTTCCCATTATATCAGCATTCTAACTCTTTGTAATCTACATATCTATGTGCATTATTTAAATATATATTTTAAATAAATAACATTAACTATCAGCATATGTGTTGTCTCATGTCTTACAAAATATACCATAAAGATCTATTTTTTTTCTATAACATACATGGAAATAGTTTGCAAAACAATGTTTCCACTTCACATATGAAACATTTCCTTGTATTTAATTAAAATAACATAGCTATCCTCTACACAGTCAACAGCACCAAAAACAAATGGGACTAAAGTAACTTTACATTCAACAGTATCTGAGAGAAGGAGCCAAACTAAAAAGACAAAACATTTATGTCATTGACAAAAACTACAACAACTAGGCTGGAATAACATACATTTCAGACATGCCTAAAACAGATCCAGCTGGTTGTAATATAAATTCATGACCAAAATATTAAAACAGTAAAGGAGGCTTGTAACAAGTAAACAAACCTCTGAAGTTTCTGGTCCTGATCTAGCTCATCAGCTATGAATCTAAGGGCCCTGCCTACATCATGGACATCTCCCAAAGGAGGGCCTGAAAGCAGGAAATACAACACTTAATTGGCTTCTGTGTTAATGATCAAATTAAAACGTTCAGCAAAAACGTAAATGCACTGAAACACATTCCGAATGAACTTGTATTTAGCAAACATTCAGAAATAATTAAAGACTTATTTCAGTTAAAAAGCAAGTATAATCTATTTCTTTGTTTCGTTTGATATAGTTCTGTTTGATCAAATAAGTTTTACTTTCCCTGGTGCTTTGTTATAAATCAGTACGTAATATACAGGAAAAAGCCTGTTATAATGTGATTCTTGGGGTCCAATGAAAAACATTGCGATATAAGTGGGATCACATTACATTTTTTGAAAAACTTCCCATAGAAAATGTGCATTGAAATTTCAATGTCATCAGTTTTAACTAACCTTTTGAGCATAATTGTTACATATATTTGATTTAAATCATTTAATTTTGTTTGTCAGATTCAAATTTGACTTTTTGGGTTTAAAATTCGTTAGTTGGGAGAGATTTTCTAGAAATGGATGACATATGTACTTTACAAGTAAACAACAGATGTTAACCTCATTTTCTGACCTTGCTTCAGAGTGTAAACAAGCTTCTAAAATGATTGGTTGATTCCAAGGACATTAGAGCTTTATTTTAAAAATGATTGGTTGATTCCAAGGACAAAATGGAGTAAAGTATAAACATCTTTCTAATTTAGTTTGGGTCATACGATGTTTGCTTGATTTCTTGAACATGAGATTGTTCTGAGAGATTCTGGAAGATCGTGACCCCTTTCCTGTTTACGTAAAAACAGGTATTTAAATTATTGTTTGGGAGAGAACAGTTCAGTAGAAGTTGGGCTTTTATAATATTAAGTTGTGTCTTCTTTTTGAGTTATTTTTAATTACCGTGTACTGGAAATTGTATCAATTCGTTTGGAGCAAGAAGAATAATTTTATTATTTATCCAGAAAAGAATATGTGCTCCTAGATTTTCATTAACAAGAACTGACTAAATCAAGTGACATCATCGTCCATACTGGATTACATCGTCAAGATTCGAACCAGGAACTATTAGGACATTTTATTATCAGGACTTGCAATTCCACCAGTGGATTATATTGTGAATTCTGTTTGGATTAATTTTTGGACTTGATACTCTAAAACCGTAAGTTTAAAAATGTTCTTTTATGAAAATATTTGTACTTAATAAATCGTTTGTTAATTTTACAAGCTTGTTATTTTCACTTCTTTCTATGTTGCTGCTTATTCGAGCCTAAGCACATAACATAATTCATTTTCAGAAGTTAATGCAACATTAAATGCAGTGCTGAGATTGAAAATCTGCTAGGGATACCAATCATTGGCTTTTCCAAAAGCATGTATTTAGGATGTTAAAAAGAGAAGTCACCTTAAATTAAAAAAGGGAGCCATGCTGCCGTTGCATTATAAGCAGAATCACATTGTAATGAATTGTGTTATTAAGGGTTTTATCTGTATTTGATTTCAAGGAGTTTTTCCTAAGTGCATGCTAATTTGCTACATATGTATGTAAGTTACTACCAGAGTGTAAACACGTGGTCTTCCAGGCATGTAATTCTGGTTCGAAGGCTTCATAAGGAGTGTTTGTGTTATGATCAATTAAATATTATCAAAGAAACACAATCATACAAACACTAGGCTGTTAGGGTCCACTCCAACCTCTTGTGTCAATATGCTTAAGAAATTTGTATGGTCTAGAGTTAAATCCTGAGCCGATGACCCAAGGAATCCCTGCTGACAAAACTAATTAAATGGAAATATCCTACTTTTGTTACTTAGTTAAATTCTTGCTAGCTGATGACCCAGGGAATCCCAGCTGACGAAAAAGATTAAATGGAAATATCCTACTTTTGTTACTTGAGTTAAATCCTTGCTGACTGAGCTGACGACCCCAGGAATCCATGCTGACAAAAAAGCTTACGTGGATATATGCTACTTTTTTTTACTTGAGTATAAACAAGAGATATCTTCGTCTTATTAGTTTCTGTCTATTTTAGGTACAACTTCAAAGCTCTAATGGGATCATATAGGTGCAACAGCAAGAACAGTCAAATGAAGACAGCAGTTTCAAAAAAAGATTGATTATCTATGAACAGAAGCCAGACATATATAAAGTCAGGGTATATCAATAAAGAAACCAAACCATATGGCAAACCATGAAGCAATTCAGGTCAATCCATAAAACATGAAATTCACTGATTCTGCCTTCTAATATTTGGGTTACTAGAAAACATGTCTTATATGTGATCTGAGTCAGCCATACTTAAAAAAGTGGTTTGAAAGGTGACTTGTTAAGAACTCAAGTCCAGATCATTATGACAACAGGCTAAGGTCTTCGGCCAAAACAAGTCAAAATTGGTTTAAATGTTGAAGAGGTCTTTTCTTTGGCCACACTGCCATGGACAGGTCTTTGTTTCGGTTTGGATCTTACATGATGGCAAATCATACTGGAAATCATGGATCAATATCCATTGAGAGAATCAATCTTTTTGAAAAGTTCTAAGCAGCAAAAGATTTAATATAAATTTATGTTAGCACCATTAGAAGACAACTCCATTTCCCTTCATAGGTTTTCAAAGTGGTGGCATACATGCCAGCCCCTAAGAGTGGGGTAAGTGTAACTATTGATAATATAAGTGGCCAAAAATTAGTAATATAAGCATAAAAAGTAACATATATATTCATTTGCTATAATTACAGTACATTACATGAAAACAATGAACATTTTTTACTGACCTGGTTCTGCAGATAATCAAATTCTTGTCACATATAGGTAAATTCATGTAGGTTCAAACCAAAACTAAATACAAAATTATGGACAAATTATTTATATTGGACACTCACTTTAACTAGTCTACGTGCCTAACTTCACTGAATGATCACTAAGTTCACAAAGTCTGCAAGCAGCATAATGATGTACTCAATCCGAGGGCCATACTGCATCAACCAATTATCATATTCTTCTTTTCAAAACTGTAAATTGGTGCTGGCTTATCCTTTTTCTAAGCCAACAAGACTTTAAGCTTGAAAAGATCCAACATTTTTCAGTCACAAAACATCCACAAGTAACATTGTTAATGCCTATTTCACTTAACTGGTGCCATTTTCTTTAAAAGTACAGACTCATTCACTAACATATTATATTGTCAATATGATGAATTTGTAAGGCAATGTTTCAAACTGACAAAACCTGTCTGTTTTCTTGGAAATGTGTCTGGTACAATTGGTACTGATATAAAATAAGAAAAGCACAAGTTCATCTAGGATGGACAAATGTACTCTTTACCTTATTCTTACACAGCATTAATTTTTTTTATAATATTCTCATATTTAAATGATGAAAGAGATTAAAGAGATGATGATAAATGACAAACCACTTTTTTTATTGCTTTATTTTTATTTGTTTATTTTTAACATAAGTGACACCACAAAAGCATAATCCATATAAGACAAAATTAGGTGAAAAAAGTGTATTGATTATGTCACAAGCATAATGGTTGGCATGCATGTAGTGGATCTTTCTGCCCTAGCAATCGGGTCTTAACACATGTTCACAGACAAAATGGGTGTGAAGGTGCAACATTTCTGGTTTGGAATGGAAAAGCTGCAAGATTATTTCAGGAAGCATTGAGATTGCAGGATTTTCCTTGGAATCTCCACCATTTGATATAGGTAGTTAGTTATTTATGATCCCTTCCATTTGGAAGACAAAGGCTCAGATCTGACGACTGCCTTGAGGCATCTTTTACCTGCATGAGCATGAAGGCCTATCTCTCTCTCTCTCTGCAAGCTTTAGGTTAAAGGAAACTGTTACAGAACTGGCAAGTGAGTGAGGAGACGACATCTTCAATACATCAGCATTGCACAAGATGAACTCATCTGCATGTCTGCCATTGTCTCAATCGCTGGATCATAGCTATTCTCGGTTTGTAGAAATACAGCCACAGAGACAAGACTGAGCATGGAACCAATTGCTATGACACTGTTGCTGCTTATCTTGGAAAGGTTTCTGGTCCATACATATCAAATATGGCTTCAACATTCTCGGATCAGCTGTATCTATCCTATTCAGTGGATGCATGGAACTGGTGTATTCTTTGAAAATTGTCCATGCAAGTGGAGAAAAAGGAAATTATGATAACCCATGAATCATTGATATCAGAGGATGGCATGACAAAGAAGCCTCATGTATTGGTAGTAAATACTGAACTGGGGAAACACAAATTGGCAGGAAATGTAAATGAGGGTGGACCACCCATCAATACTGGAAAACAGTAATCTTCAATGTATGTTGGAAGACAGCAATCTTCAAGCATTGGTTGGAAGGGGCATGGCTGAGTGTTAGATAACAGTTAATATCATAGGTCCTGAACTATGTTAGGAAGGCAGAACACATCACACAATCTAATTTGATAATGTGACGATGTTTACAGTTTCGTTTCTGGTTACCCCTCAGAATGTAATGCATGGTTCAAGTGTTCTTTGTGTAAATGACATAATACCCAGAGGACTTGCTAGGATTTTAAAACTAGGGGTCCAGATTTTTTATATATACCAAAATGGAAGTCCCACCAGCAAAAGTTGCAGTCCCCTTTCAGAAAATGTTGCACTTTGCAGATTAGAAGAGCTTCTTGGTTGTCAGTGAGTTTAATTTCTACATTCTATATAACTCTGACATGTACAATCGTGTTGGCCTATTCTGCACAACGGGTAATTCTATGCAATAATAATTTCTGAAAACACTGGATGATGTGTTCTTTTGGTTGAAAATACAATTTGTGTCAGATAAAAACGACTGTCTTTTAATTAAGGAAAATGATATTCATTAAGTGTACAAAAATACCACACATTTCTATTCTAAATGAGTATGAAAATGTGACTTCTAAAATGTCAACATGAAGACCAAATCCATGACCTTCTTGAACTTATAACCCAGCTGAACCTTTATATCTTTTCAAATCATACAAATAAAATGCATTATTGAAATGATTTTTTGATGTATCTTAATCCAAGTTTCTAATTTTGCAAGCTGTCCCATACCTACTTTATCATCTGCTATCCAATTTGCAACTTGCATTTCTGACGGATTCTCAAGATATTCCCAGGCATATAGTCTGTTTCAAATTTATTAGTAATTTTTTCCTATTAATGAGACCTCTGATACCACATATTAATACTTAATATACGGAATAAAATATGTTTAATAACTGCAAAGCAAACCCATTCAAACTGCCAGATTAACCTGACAGAGGAATAACAAGACTATGCATATGCACTTGACTAGTGGCCTTTTCCCCACTAATGACCTTGACCTCTAAGCCTGCAATCTGACTGTTGCATGATATAGCATGAACCTGGGTGAAGTGTCAAAAGGATTTCAAAAGGTGACTAACTGGTTTAGGAAATACACAAGTGATTTACATTTTTTCCTTGCTGTGATCTTGACCTTGAGGTGGAAGAAATGTCTATGGGATGCAACACATACTCTAGTTGTGATATATCCCTTTTCAAAGTTTCATCAAGATCACTCCTGCAGTAGGATAGTTATGGGCTGAACAAGCAGATGTTAATGGATGGACAATGTCATAACATAAAGTTTCAGACTTAAGATGGGTCTGATCTATTGTAATCTGTGTATATATCTGACCTCCAGGTGTCCCTGGCTCAGTTAGTTCCTCCACTGCTGGTACAGACTGTAGCCCTTCAGTTTTCATGCGTTCACGGATGAATTCATTCAGCAGCCCTCTTCCTTGGTTCCCAATGTCATCATAACTCAACTGGCGCCTTGAGCGCCTCCTCCCTGCAAATGTCAAAATTATAAATCTTAAAGTTGTCAATTCAACACAAAAAATTACAATAAAAATATGAAAATAATTCTGGAACTAGAACGAAAAATAAATATCTGGCTGGAATGCAATCAAAAACAATTCTGATCAAACACTTTCATCAGCTAATGGCAAATTCAATCTGAATGTTTAACCAATGTAAAATGTACCCTTGAAATTACAATTAGTACTTCTTATTATATAAAGCTACATACTGTTAATTAATTTCAACCAATGAGATTATATTACTTTGAACTAATCGCCATATTCATTTTAAAATACAGCCAACGATCACATTTCTTTTGGTCCATTACATTATGTACTTTTCAAGTTCCCCATAACTTAGTAATGCACTACAATTTTGGGGTGTCACAGTTTGATATTTTCTTCCCGTTTCTGGTCACTACTGTATTAAATAAACTGGACTGACTTTAGTCTGGACATCAAAAGAAATGTTGATGGTATGTTGTAGTTCTGACTCAAAATGATTCAAGACGTCCCACATTTGTCTCTTAAATAGAACTTTGATTGGGGTGTATGGGAGAGGGTAACACTTCTAGCTGGCTAAGCAGTCGCACGCCTTCGGGGTTAGCTTGCCCACATTTGGTCCTCACTTGGCACTCAGCTCTCACCTGTGGTTCCAAGAAGATGAAGCATGCGCAGTGGCTACATACCGGAAAACGGCCTCGACTGGCCGGCTAAACCAGGCTTAGTGTAGCTGATGGGTCTTAAACTCCAGGTGAGTTAGTCTACCTAGCATGTGAAGACTGGATTTGGCAGCTTGCATGGAGGAACCACCAGCTGGTCAACAGGCAGAAAGGTGATTCCATGCATCATCAACTGCACTCAACTTTGTAATCGGCCATCTCAACGTTGTTGTGCTGCTGGACCCAGATGGGTTTGAGCAAAAGAGTGAGGCTGACAAACTGGGCAACTCTTTTTCACTTAAAACAAAGTCAGCGTGCAAGTAATTCTTGTCATCCACCCATTTCATCACCCACCACTAAAGTCCTATGGTGACAGGCAAACAACGAAGCGGCATGTGTGGGTACACTGGTAGCCGTAGACGCAAACTTGCACACAGGCGGCTCAGGCCATTAGGATCATTCACCACTGGCATGGAGCAGTAGTAGAGTCATCAGCCCCTTGAGAGGCTGAGCAGCCCTCTTTAGGAATGCACTGCTCGCCTCCCTGGCATGAGGAAGGGGCTAGAAAAGGTGCCCTAAACATTGCCTGCTCTAAACTTTCCTAGCTAGCATACCATGGCTGGTGGGGACATTACTCCAGCAGTCAAAATACAAAAAAGAAAATGAGGATTGTTCCTCTCACACATGGTGCTTGGAATGTGCACACCTTACTGGACAGAGACAATGCAGAAAGACCCCAAGGAGAACAGTCCTTATAGGAAAGGAACTTGCTAGATACAATGTGGACATTGCTGCCTTGAGTGAGATCCGGCTTGCAGGCGAAGGCAAAAGAGGATCTGGATACACTTTATTTTGGAGTGAAGAGCACTGTGAGGCTGGTGTCAGCTTTGCATTGAAGACAGCACTGATTGGCAATTTGGCTAGACCTCCCAAGGGAGTAAACGACATACTCATGACAATAAAACTCCCACTCTCTTCTGAAAGAAAACACCTTACCATCATCAGTTATTATGCTCCAACCATGACCAATCCAGTTGAAGTGAAGGTCAAGTTCTATGAGGATCTTCATTCCATCATTGCTGACGTTCCAATAGTCAATAAGCTGGTCATTCTTGGCAATTTCAATGCAAGAGTAGGCTGTGGTCACATTGCCTGGGATGGCATGCTAGGAAAGCATGGAGTGGGTCACTGTTACAGCAATGGTCTCCTTTTGCTTCATACTTGCGCCAAGCAAAAACTGCTGATCACCAATAGTCTTCCGCCTTCCTAACCATAACCTGACATGTATGCACCCACACTCAAAGCACTGGCACTTCAATGACTATGTCATTTTCAGAAAGAGGGTCAGGCAGGATGTGTGTGTAACCCAAGTCCTTGTGCAGTGCTGACTGCCGGACAGACCACCGCCTCATCATCACCAAGCTTAACATCTGCATTCAGCCCAAAAGATGCCCACAGGGAAAAAAGGTTCCTAAACAACTGAACATCACCAAGCAGAAATGCACCAGTAAAAACAGTCTCACGTGGATGCCCTGGAAAAACATCTGAAATCCACCCCTCTTGACTTACAATAATGTGGAGACTGACTAAGCCGCATTCAGAGGTAGCTGCTAGTGATGAGTGGTCAGTGAACTATCAAACTGTGGTTCTAAAATCATACAGACTTGAAATTCTTAGCCTGGCCCATGAAACTCCTTTGGCTGGTCATTTAGGGATTAATAAGACTTATCACAAGATCTTAAATTATTTCTATTGGCCAAAAATTAAAAATGATATATGTAAATACTGCAGATCTTGTCATACTTGTCGAATGGTAGTATAACCCAATAAAAAGATACGTAAGGCACTTTGTTTTCTTTTCTTTGGGTAGTCATATCATTATATATGTTGTAATGTGCTTAGAACTTAAAGATTAGGCACTATACAAAGTCCACAGTTATTATTATCTGCAACTATTCCTGCATTTGACGAACCATTTAGCATAATATAGATACTGTGTTGGTCCCTTACCTAAGACCAAGTCAGGTAACCAATACAAGTTGACCATAATGTGTGTGCGTCAACAAGAGTCCCAGAGGCAATTCCTTTGAGGAATATTAAAACTGGAGCTGTACCGATGTCACTTTTTGCCCATACCGCATATGGCCAATTATTAAAATTGCCGATACCGATTATGAGACTGATTATTTCATTATCACAGTATATATACTCACGTATAAGCTTAATAATTTAGGAAAAAATAAAGGCCTGGAAGAAGGGGGTGGGTGGGTCAGCTTATCCGCGGGCCAATGTGTAAACTTTACCATTTTTAGGTCTTTTTGTTGACTACTGTAACAGCTATATATCTTGGAACATGAAACAATAATTTTTTCCTTGTCTTAAGACATAGGCATGTTAAAAAAAGTAACTTTCGGTGACCCGACAATTATTAAACTGTTATAAAATACTATGATTGATTTTGTTATTATTTTGTATGTGCATATTTTCTGATTTCTCCAACACAAAATTAAATAAAGGTAAATACAGATTTCATAATTCATGGGCCGGGGAGACCATGTACTATAATGTACAGTACTTACACAGTGCAAAGCATGCATAGCGTCACTTGAATCCATATTTATTCCCAAACATATTGGATGCAGATTTTGCTTTTTTCGTTGTTTCGACCAAATTGAATTCTTCAACATTTCAGATAGTCCCTAATAGCTGTTTCATTTACTATGATTCACCTCTCACGAGTTACTCATTTTCAATGATAAAAGCGATCCTACAAATTTAGGCAATATGTTTAAAAAGGTACGCACCTTTGATTGTACAAGGCACATAACCATCATAATTTTTACATGCTCACGAAGAGGGGTAATAATAAAAGCTAAAATTCTCATATAGATCGACTAAGATAAAGATCAATCAATTTTAGTTTTGTCTTTTGGCTGAACAAACATCATAACTTTCCACACAATGGAAAGCTCAATGTTTCTGTTCTCCTTTGATGATAGTCTGCGATGTTCTCTATAGTTTTGCGACAGCGGTACAGGCCAGTTATTCATTAAAATGCCTGAAACTGGCTTGTCACAAGAAGAATTTTTAACACTAACTATACCAGTACATTGATGCAAAGGCGTAGCTAGAGTGTTTGGAGCCCGGGGACAAGATTCATTTTTATGTTTCCAGGTTCTTCCTCCACCAATAATACTGGCCACCATGTATACCTATCGTGTGCTGAAAAATGGCATTAAACTCTACAACAACAATGATGGTAATTAACGTTGGTATATACGGTCTAAAAATGCCAGATGTTAACTCATGTAAGTTTCTTTCGTGGGAATGGCGCTGTAGCATTAGAGTTAAGCATTTGTAGTGATCATTCTTGGGATTTAAATTGTGGACGATTTTATTGTTATGGCTTGTTTTTGTTCTGGTTTTTTATTTTTGTATTGTTGCATAGATAAAAAAAAAATCATTGCGAATGTGAATTCTTTATAGAAAAGTAATTATTTTGTCACAACAATAATTCAAAGGTGATGCAACAGAACATGTAGGACTTTTCTTGTTTAGAAGAAAATGAAAATCTAGGACATAATGTAATAATTGGGAGTTCTCAGCAAAAATCAGTGGTAGTTTACAGCAAGTGTGTTAAAACAGTAGTTACTATTAGGAATATATTGTCTTTTAATTAATCCCCAAATCAAATGTTTCTTCCTTAGTTTCCACTATTTAATTCTGTTTTTAAAATTCAAGCCATGTCATGATGAATTTTATAATTGAAATTATTTTTGGGAAATTTATTTGCATCAGCACCGATTATTTCTGCCGATAGCAATTATACCAATTATTCTAATAATCGGCCCAATTATGAGTACGGGTGATTAATCGGTACAGCTCTAATTATAAAACCTAAACAATAGTAAAAGCTTTGATAAAAAAATTGTATATACTCAGTTTGGTATCCCAAATCTGTCCAATCTGAGTAAAGAGTCAAACTTATGAATGGAATTTTCCAGCTATTATGTCAGTGTGTGATTTGGATTCTTAACGGAGCTTTGACAATTTTTCAGTCATATCGTTACAATGTCTGCAGTGTTGCAATTTATAGAGATGCCTAGTGCTTGGGCATCATACAGACCAACAAATTATTCTCCTCCTTTTGTTTTACCAGTCAAAATTTTAAAAAAAGGTAGATAACAATATGTTGGTCCAGGACATCATATTGCCGACATTTTGCATGCTGTCCCACATGGGTCACATTATTGTGATACCAGGCCGACCACTCATAACACTAACCTCTTAATGCTGAGGGCCAAGTGGGGTGGTTGTTAGTACTATTTTTTAAGTCTTTGGTATGGATCGGTCAGGGATCGAACCCAAGACCACCCGCATCTGAGGGGGACGCTCGAACAGCTAATTCTGTGTACGCTGAATATTTTTGTCGGAAGGGGGTGCACGAAGGTGTAATGATATTCTCCAGTAGCTGATATCCGTCAAACAAATTCTAATATCGAGTATTGTGTTGTACTACACACACACACACACACACACACAAACGACCTATCATAAACGAGAGTAAGGTCAAATAATAGAACGCCAGTAAACCTGGCAAAAGGACAAGCTGTTGTTGTTCTTTAAAAGCACCCTTCAGAAGTAATTTGATTATACAAACCCAATGCCAGGGGATGGTCTGTAACGCTCATATTTTTCTAAAAATTCTCTGTTAACAAATATGGATTGCAATCACGTTCGCTCACAACCTGTGAGCCGGATATGAAAAATAACGAATATGAGTAAAGTACTCCGATCATATGCGGTCCTACTAAACACCGCAAAGTCAGACAAAGGCAGACAAAGTCAGGCAAAGGCAGACAAAGTCAGACAAAGGCAGGCAAAGTCTGTTTAATTTCGTTTTATTTGTACATATTCGTATATATTATACTAGATTAACTTTGTTTTGAGATTAAAATATTTAAAAAGCTTGATTTGATGTTTTTTGTATGTTTAATTGGTACCTACGTACATTTAATAGAACAAAGTCAGACAAAGGCAGGCAAAGTCTTTTAAATTTTGTTTTATCTGTACATATTTGTTTATATTATACTATATTAATTTTGTTTTGAGATTTAAATATTTAAAAAGCGTGATTTAATGTTGTTTGTAAGTAAAATTGGTACCTACGTACATTTAATTGAACAAAGGCAGATAGAGTATGACGATAATATATTAAGCTTCAACTCATTAATACCAAGAGCAGGATACAATAAGTTGTTAGGAGTTATATTTAAAATATTGTGTTTTATTGTTTAAACATTAGTGTTGTAGTGTTATAGTGTTTCAACTGTTTAAAGTGTTAAACATTCTCTACATATAATATTCTTTATTGGATAACGTATTGTATATTTGTCAGAATGTCTTCTGCCCTTGCTCGTAAGCGTGCTAAACTCCATCAGTACACGTGCGCTGTTTGCAAAAAGAATTGTCCAATGATTCGGTCCATTGTGATTATTGCAAAAGTTGGGTACATGCATTGTGTGATGGCATCGCAGTTAGTGAACTGAATGTACTTTCCGGGAATTATAAATTTATGTGCCGAGTTTGCATTAAGAACAATGATGGTGAAGAATATAGCTACATGAACGCTCTCTTCCGGCTGAACGAGGTAAGTGATAATCATTTAGTTCGTAATATATCTGATTTAAATGATACTCGAGGTTGTAGAATTATATGCATCGTTGTTAGAGTAGTTATTTATACGTATGGTAATACTTGTACTTTGTGAACCCAATAACAATTGTCATTATTCATATACAATAATATTTTGTTCGTCGTAATATTCATCTTACGACTGCTTCATCTGAGTCAAATCATTTCCCGATAGTTTTCTGTCTTAATTTTGTATGCTAAATATCAAACAAACGTTAAATTCAATTTTTTTAAAATTGACCAGAACTAAAACTTATAACTGATATATTATTTACCTGTTTCCGCAAAATATTTTTCACTTTACAGTAATTGTGAAAAGCAAAGAGATTTTCGCTATAAAAATTGCAAAAATAAATAAGTCCGACAATAATAAAATAATATAGCAACCCCGTTATTTGTCATTTTTATATTTAAAATTAAACACTACCGTTTGTATCACAAAAATATATTATTTTTCATAAAAGTTATATATATATATATATATATATATATATATATATATATATATATATATATATATATATATATATATATTATTTATGATTGTAGGCTGCTTCATTGAGTGTTCATCTTCTCCGTGTTATTGCCCGTCGAGAAAAATGTCTTTTACCGCCTCTAAAAAATAGCTATGTGAAGGACACTTCAAGTCTTCGTTTAGATTTCACTGCTCTAGGATTCTTGGAATGTAATTCACGCAACGAAACCGATACTTTGCAACCGTTTATGACCACGGGTGATGGGAACTGTTTGTTTAATGCATTGTCTATTGGACTTTGTGGCAATGAAACGTTAAGTGCAGAAATTAGAGCACGCACGTGCATTGAAATGTCTGTGAATTGTGACTATTATACCAAGCAACCATACGCCAAGGATTTTTCATTATGCTCGCCATCGTTTGATGAAGCAACTGCGAACTGTGCAAAACTTGGTGGGTACTCTAGTGCATGGACTATTCAATCCGCAGCCGATGTTTTGCGGTGCACAATCAACGCTGTGTATCCATTTGTGAATGGCGAAGCGGACTTCCAAGCTAAATTGCTGACAAGAACACACGAGCCACGGCATAATGAAAATTCGTGTGAAGCGCTTTGTGTAATGTGGTCGAGACTAGGTTGCAGTGCCAGGATATGGCTTCCAAATCATTTTGTACCACTGATGTCGTCACTCAAACCAGAGAAGGTCAGTACGCCAGCCAAATCGATCATTGACGCAAGCATGACGTGCGATGAATCGCGCATAAATAATCATTCAGTATTTCACGATGAAGAAAATGTTGTCAATCTTTCTCCCACCAAGGTCAGTAGCAACATCAGTGATTTAAGTGATGATACTTATGCTGATTGTGATCACACATCTAGAGACACACATATTGCAGGAACATATTCGTTACCAGCCGGTCGACCGCTAAGTACAGAGAAAATAATGGACATTATTGTAAGTGAAATTCCGGCTATGAACAAAATTCCTTTAGGTGTTAAAGACAATGTGTATGTCGTGCTTGACAATTCAGAAAACACAGTAAGAAAATCTGCAAAACAACCAAAGTACTATTGGGACGATTGCGGTGCATGGGATTATAGAAAAGGCCGTTGTGTAAAAACAAAATTTATGATGAAAGGTGACGGACTGAAGAAAAAAAACTCTTGCATGTTATAGTTAAGGACGATGTAATATACACTGAGACTCACGAAAAAGGTTCAAAAGCTTTGAAACAGGTCGTTCCACAACCAGAGAAGACGGATATAGTCATATTTAACAGGTACTACGCAGCATTAAAACGCCAACCATCTTATAGAAAGCGGGTTACACATGTTGACGGTTCTTTCAACAGAGATGTTGCCATTGTCGAATATACTGGACAGTATGCTACATCGGAAGAACCACACGGAAATGCAAAAATATGCACGGAAACATACGAACGAATAAATCCACAAACTCTTCAAATGATTCGGAAAGAGGTTAAGCATAAAAAACCCAGTGAAGTGTATGGAAAACTGACGGACTCGGCAAATAATGAATCATTAAATTATCCACGCGATATCCGACAGTGTCAGAATGCTAAGGCTCGCGTGAAGGCTGAAAAAAGAGGTGGCGTAGGTTCAAAGAACGTTGCCGACGAACTCTTTAATGTTATACGTATGTTAAGCGACAAACATCCGTATGTAGCTGAGATAATTCATTCTAGAGACAATCCCTTACCCTCAGTAATATGCTACACTAATGAACAAATACTGGACTTAAAGTCGTTTTTATCGTCGAAAGAAGGTGTTGTGGGCATCGATAGAACATTTTCACTAGGAAAGTGTTTTGTCACAACCACGGTGTACAAATCAAATAAGGTACTGCGCAAGGGAACTGGAGACGCGCCAATACTTCTGGGACCACTCATGCTTCATTGGGATGGTCGCCAGCAGAATTACTTCAGATTTTTTTCGCATTTGAGAGGGGTGCTTGGCATAGGAATCAAAAACATTGAAATGATCCTGGGAACTGACGACGAACGTGCAATGATCAACGCCATAGACATGGCATTTCCGGGTTGCACAAGAAAACTATGTTCAAAACACCTGAAAGATAATATACTTCGACAAATGACTGACAAGATACCAAAGAGTGTAATTGATCGAAAGGAAATCGTTGACATGATTTTCGGAGCAAACGGTGTTGCAACGGAAAACGACTCTGCGACCTTTGAGGAGCGAAACATCAAACTTAAAAACAATCTTGAAGAACAACGTCATAGTGACTTCCTGCAGTATTACGTTCGGCATGTTGAGAACAAATTGGCGAACCACATTATTTCCAGTGACGAAGATCAACTCTGGACAAACAACAACACAGAAAGCATGAACCACAGATTAAAAGTGAAACTTAACTGGGAGCCCAGAAAAACCGACGAACTGGTTGAAAAGATATTCGAATTAGTTAAAGAGGAGATGGTGGATCTAAGAAGGTCATTATACGGGACGGGTAACTTTTACCTGAATACGCGATTTTCGAAATTTAAGATTACCAAACTTTCATGGACAGCGAAGACAGAAGAGGAGAAACAACAACTCTTCAGCAAATTCCTAAGTGCCAGCACTGCAAGTGTTTCAGGACTGACATCTTCGGATGGGAAATATACTGTCCATAAGGACCCGAAAGTAGCCAAGAAGCCAAATCAAAGGACACGATGCAGGTCTACAAAGACACGAAGCAAGTGAACAGTAACATAATGCGAGGTGTGGTAATCGTAAATTTCGGAAAGCGCGTGTTCAGACAAAAGTTACATCATGAATATGTGATTATTAATGTTAATATTATAATATAATGTATACGATTATGTACACATAAAACAAAATTAAGCAGACTTTGCCTGCCTTTGTCCGACTTTGTTCTATTAAATGTACGTATGTGCCAATTTTAATTTCAAACAATATTAAAGCACGCTTTTTAAATATTTAAATATCAAAACAAAGTTAATATAGTATTTTATATATGAATATGTATAACTAAAACAAAATTAAACAGACTTTGTTTGCCTTTTTCTGACTTTGCCTGCCATTGTGTGACTTTGTATGCCTTTATCGGACTTTGTTCTATTAAATATACGTAGGTACAAATTTTACTTACAAACAACATTAAATCACGCTTTTTAAATATTTAAATCTCAAAACAAAGTTATAATAGTATAAATATAAACAAATATGTACAGATAAAACAAAATTAAATAGACTTTGCCTGCCTTTGTCTGACTTTTTCGATGAAAGCACATCATAAATTTATGATTATGAATGCTAATAGAATATTTAATATCACTTTCATAATTGTATTACGTGTCTCTCAATAAGAGAATTATTTATATAAAATTAATAAATCTGGTTTTGTCACATTGAAATAGCTTTTGTCATACGATATCTGTGTTATATGACTTCGTCATACTCTATCTGCCTTTGTTCAATTAAATGTACGTCGGTACCAATTTTACTTACAAACAACATTAAATCACGCTTTTTAAATATTTAAATCTCAAAACAAAATTAATATAGTATAATATAAACAAATATGTACAGATAAAACAAAATTAAAAAGACTTTGCCTGCCTTTGTCTGACTTTGTTCTATTAAATGTACGTAGGTACCAATTAAACATACAAAAAACATTAAATCAAGCTTTTTAAATATTTTAATCTCAAAACAAAGTTAATGTATTATAATATATACGAATATGTACAAATAAAACAAAATTAAACAGCCTTTGTCTGCCTTTGTCTGACTTTGTCTGCCTTTGCCTGACTTTGTCTGCCTTTGTCTGACTTTGTCTGACTTTGCGGTGTTTAGTAGGACCCGATCATATGGGTCGTCAATGAGACCTTTTGTATGTTTAGACCGTACCGTATCTCTTTGAAGTGGCACTGAAATCCGGTCACGTTCTACAAAATCTGTCGCATTTACGGATTAACAAACTTGTCAGATATAATCAGCAGCAGAAACTAAGTCAGGATAAATGAATTATCTAAATTCATATTCAAAACTGAAACAAAGTTATGAAATATCGGTCATTGTGGCCTACCTGCTAAACAAGTTTGTTTACTCTCATTTAAATATATTAAATCGCCACGTTTCAAAACCCAAACTTATAAGTGTGTGAGAAATATACTTATCTGTAAATGAAGTATAAAACAAACTGGTTACTGTGAAAGGATGATACACAACCAATTAAAAGAGGAAGCAAGTGATATCATTAGTTTGAACTTTAAAAAAAAATGACAACAGTTCATTTGAGAAACTACTTGAATACAGAATTGGGTCACATCTAAAGAAACACAAGGGACCATCAGTTTCAAATTGAGCTATGGTAGTTTAATTTTATCTACTGAATAAAGCCGTAAAATGCACTATAAATAGATAATGGCTGCATTTCAGAGAAATAGACGATAAAAACGTGGAATAAATGCAAATAATATAAGGATTGGTTATAGAAATTAAGATATAATAGAGGGTTCTCTAGGGCATCCTATTATAATGCAGAAATAATCGACAAACTGGGGAGAAATGTAAAGCTATAATTTCTTTCTCGTGCACACTTGCGAATATGAAATCTTAAATAATTACTTTATAGCAACGTTTATGTCGTACACGGTTAAAATAAATTACAAGTTGTTCTTTTATGATTTTTAATAGATTTCAGAAACGGACAGAATCCAGTGATCTGTATACTTACCGATTCTGGTTTTCACTCATTTCATAAGGTTGAATAATAAGTCAATAATCTAATTACACAATACATTTTGAGAGCTGGCACACTCGTGAAATTTCAATTTGCAACATTTTGGGCTTTCCATCTGAGCACAATAAAAATAAAATAAAGAGAATGGTTTAATTCAAATACCAAGAGTGTCGTTGTCTGTTTACTCTAAACGCCCCACTCCCTTTACGTGTTTGACACTTGAAAGCTAATTATTAGTACGATTTTCTTTTTGCACCAACACGAAAAAGAGAAACAAAAATGAATGATCGATTAATTGTGCATCTGTTCTCGTGGCCTTGGTATCAATGCGATTAAAATCAATTATATGATGTCATAAGTTATGTTGGGAATATTAGATAGGGGAATATACCGTCGCAAAATCAGCGAAAGCAATTCATTAATTTCTAGATATATAAAAAAACATGTCCTATAAGGGCACGAAAACACTCCCTATCTTGACAATCAAACATTACGAACATAATAACTGCAGATGATAAAATGTTATAATTGTGGTGCCGAAAAATCCAAGACAAAGTAATTTGAAATGGATTGCACGATATTAAATAATAGAGCAAAGCAACACAGTGATACATGCAGCTGTCTTCGGAGAGGAGATACAATGACTTTAAGATAAAAGCAAGAATATCAGTATAAAATAATGTTCATTTCTGGTGGTTTTAAAGAGTACATAGTTAGTTGACAACGGTCAAGATAATACGAATATTGATTTGCCACTTTTAAAATTTCAAACGCATTCCAATGCTTTACGTAAGATGCCAATTTGCAGACGGCTTTCAGAAATGAAAAGATAGATGCAACATCAAAATAACATGAATTTGTACATGTTTGTACATGTACACATTTTATACGTGACGGATCAACACATTATAGTAATAGAGATTTGTACATGTACACATTTTGTTCAATCAACATATTAAAGTAACAGAGATTTTGCACATGTACACATTTTGTTCAAATGTGTTCATGTACAACTCTCAATTATTTCACAAATAAAGCCAATTAACATCCCTTGCGCAGTAATACATTTTAAAGAACAATTCATCTTTCTGATAACCTCTCGGCTTATTTTTTTGTGCGTCTGAACCAAATTACAATGGTCTCAATGTTAGCAAGAAAGTGGGAGAAAATCTACAGCACAGTTATAACCCTCTCTCTCTCTCTCTCTCTCTCTCTCTCTCTCTCTCTCTCTCTCTCTGACTGCAATGCATACAAACATACGTACGTACGTACACACACACACACACACACACACACACACACACACACACACACACACACACACATACATACATACATACATACATACATACATACATACATACATACATGCTGTGTATTATTTCATTTTATTTTACTGTAATCTTACGATGTTTTGTTTGTTTGTTTTGGTTTTTACATCTTATGTGACCCCTTGTGATGCTTCAGAATGACGTTATGACCATTGTACTGTTATTAGTTGTGACCAAACACAATACATTACATACTCCATTCAAGAACATTTTATTCGGAATGGAAGAAAATAGAATAGTTTTATTTTTTTGATGACTGAGAAATATGTACTGTACTGGTGCTTTGTAAAATCCGCCCCAATACTGGATCTACATACAGCATGTAATACAATAATTATCATTACCATGAGCAATGGAAAACTATCTGTTCAACAATGCTTGTAATTTTATGAACTTGCATACAGCTTTTTTTACTTACAATTGTGATAAACTTAATACCTTTGCATCAATAACTATGTCTTTTCAGTACCAGCTTTGAGAAAGAAAAAAAAACTGATATTAAGTTTTGTGAATATTCTTAGGCTTAAGTTTTTATTCTTCTTGAATACAATAAAATAAAATAAAATGTTTATGGTCTTGAACTAGACGACATGCAAAACGTTTCTGATTTATATGGAGACTTCTTGACTTATCATTATATATATATCTCTTTGACTTTTAAGTCATGCACTGTTGATAGTTTCATTATATTTATTATTATTATTATTATTATTATTATTATTATTATTATTATTATTATTATTATTTCTTTAGGCCACATAACAAGAAGAAATTCAGAAGAAACAGACGATACTGCAGTAATATTGTTTCCCATCCCTGATGGAGAACTTTTATTGGATAATTTACGTAAGCAATCTTTTAATGTTGATGTATACATAGCTCTAAAACTATATATATAATTGTATATAAAAAAACAACAACACAAAGGCCCAAAATTCTGCGCAGATAGTTTCGAATTTAATATATGCTACTTCAGGCACGAAACGTTTTGAAAGAAACGCATGACGTGTTTTATTTTAAAACAATAAGTACGTAATTAACGTTACGTCATAAATGATGTGCATTGTCATAGCAATTATATATATATATATATATATATATATATATATATATATATATATATATATATATATATATATATATATATATATATATATAGTTTCTTTTATGAGTTGATTTATGTCAACATGCACAATATATATTGGCATGAAAGACAAATCGAGTAGAGAGTGATTATTGGTGTAAAAGTGTGTTGAAATATTAGAGGAAAACTGAGGATCTCTATAAAAAAAATTTTTTATGAAAGCGATGATTATTCATTTTCTTAGAAAGTTGTTGAAGTGTTTGTCCAACATATTGCATGCTACACTTTTTACAGGTTGTCGAATAAATCTACTCATTCTAAAAATATTGGTTATTTTAACACAATTAAATCATCTTTTACACCACCTAAAAGATACTTATTGGATTCATAAGTTAGATACTTCGTATCCTAATGAATTTAATGCCAATGCACTATATATATATATATATATATATATATATATATATATATATATATATATATATATATATATATATATATATATATATATATATATATATATATATATATATATATATATATATATATAACTGACATCTCTGTACCTCTTAATATAATTCTAAGCCTTACACGCTCAATGTCTCTACTTTAAACATGATGTGTGCTAAGATTATATTCTATAGTTACATTTCATGTGTCCTCTATGAGATGGCCAAGTGAATTTCTGGTCTTGCGTCATTTGTGCTTTGTCGATCGTCCTTTGTAAGTTCTAAGTATGATTTTGTGTTCTAGAACCTTTATGATCTATTTTACCCATTTTAGAGATTTCAGCTATTTTGCCTTTCTCATCCGTCTATAAATCTCCTTTAATTGTATATAATTTCTGTGACTATGATAATAATAATAATAATAATAATAATAATAATAATAATAATAATAATAATAATAATAATAATGAGGACTTTGTATAGCGCCTAATCTTTAAAAGCTCTAAGCGCTTCACACCATAAATAATGATATGACTGCACTAAAGAACAACAAATGACAAAAACAATGAAATTGGAAAACATAAAAACATGCTGAAAATATATAAGATACAAAATATGATTAGGTCGCTAAATTTGTCCCTGAAGTCGAAACAGGTGAGTCCTGAGGGCACTCTTTGTGGAGAGAAGGTCGTTGGAAGTGGTGTACATTTGTTCCTTGACATTAGTTTGTTAGTTATCTCGAAGAGCTCTTTGCAGCTGGAACTCTCCGTGATCTTAGTACTGTAGTATGATGATTTGGCTAAATGGACTATGTTTGTGACGTTCTTCTTAGCAGCTTCGTAGATTTGTTTATGAATAGTGAGTCTGGTGGAAAGCCAAAGCCTCTCTGCTTTTCGGAGATGTCTTTTAGCAGTGCGAAGCTGGTCCCTAATACAGCTATACCAAGGAGAACACTTTTTTTTGTATTGATACTCTACATTTGGTGGTTGGGGCATGTTTTTCAAGCAATGAACGCAGGCAGTTATCCAGTTGTTCCGCTGTTGGATGTAAGAAAGTTGATAGGTTTTCTTGGATGTCATGCATGAATTTGGTTCTATTTATCATACGGAGGTTTCTCTTAGTAGCAAATAGAGGTGGAGGATTAGGGACTGATACGTCGAGATGGTATACAATGCAGAGGTGATCCGATGCAAGTTCTTGGGATACAAGAGTTGATTGCAGAATATTATCATATGGTCTATAAAGAAACCAGTCTAAAATGTGACCAAGTTTATGGGTAGGTTGGTTAACTGACTGTTTAAGATTGAAAACATGAATGGAATCTAGGAGTTTTGACGTGTTTGGTTTACCAGGACAGTCATAGTGAAAGTTGAAATCTCCAAGAATAATTAGGTTGCCACCTATCGAATTTCCATACTCTAGAAGATTTGGAAACTGCTCCAAAAAGAGAGATTCAGCCAGCTTGTTTTTTCTACTAAGAGGAGGACGGTAGAGACAGAAAAAAATGGACTGACCTTTGTTCCAGTGTGAGCGTTGTTTGGACTAGTTCAAACGATGTGTGGCAGAAGTTGAAGGTTGTGTTGTACTTGAGGCATTTGATCATGGAATTCTTTGTAATTACAGCAATTCCACTTCCGCGAGAGTTGCGGGGGAACCACTTGATGGAGTAATCGCTGGGTGTTAAATCCGCACACTTACATTCATCACCTGCGGAATGTAACCAAGTTTCTGTCAGGAAGAAGACGTCAATATTCTGGTCATTGATAAAATTAACAATTTCTGTGCGCTTTTCCGGTGATCCTACTGATTGAGCGTTGAATAATGCAATACGTAGTGGTATCCCTGAGACAGTTGACACAACGGTTGACGATTTAAGAGGAATTCGAACCAGGTTATTGAAATTAACGGCAGAATATTTAAGTTGTTTATCAGTTACGGGCGAAAGGGAGATAACTGGAATCCTTCTTCCTGTTCTACGCCGGCCGGCTTTGAAAGAACGTTTCTTTTTTCGCTTCCGTTTACATTTATGAAATGGTGAATGAATTCCCAGTTCATTCAGTCTTGGGCACAATGCAGTATCCAGAACCAAGGTGTGGTCATTCAATCGAATTAATGAGGATTTGTCGTAGTGTAAGCGGTCACGTGACGGCGGTTGATTCAAAAATAGATTACGTCTCAACAGCGGGACAAAACAGCTGAGAAAAAATCCAATTGCTCTCGCTTCCAACACAAGGAGATGAACCAACACACACGAACGGAACAGCCAATGCATGATGAAACACAACAACGTAGACGATGACAGAAAACAAGCACAAATATCACAAATGTAGTACAAAATCGGAAGAGCCCACTTTCAAGCAGTCAAGTGATGGCGGCCATCTTTCCGGTACTACACTATGATGTATTATGATGATTGGCAGCCATATTTTGGTAACATTAGAACCAGCAAAATATATTTAAAATAATATCTTTTAAACATGACCATAATATGTACGTGTGTATGAAGTTTGTCAGCAATCCACTAAATACGACAAAAGCAGCCGCATTAACACAATTCTGTCATATCCTGTCAAAAAGGGCAACAACTCTTATCAAAATTTGTGATAGCATAAAGATTTGTCAATATTTCCATTTTCAAATCATAAATATATCATGTTCCAAGTTACATTGTGAGCCATACGAATTGAACTCAGTCATAAGATTAAATCTCCTACAGCATTAAACTGCTTGACAAAAAGGGCGATAACTCTTACAACAGCAGTAATTTGCCAGTTTTTCAACTTGTGATGATAAACATAATACATATGTTAAAAATGTCATAGAAATTCATTGAAAACAGTGAGATTAGTTGTGTACCCAATGTTAAGGTAATAAAATGTACCCAGTGTTAAAGTAATAACTCCATCCAGTTCCAAGGCAAAAGAGGCAAGAACTCTAAAAAAAATTAATAGAGCAAAAAGTGATTTGTCAGTATGCATATTATCAGTTAATGATGATTCTAAAGCGCTTTCAGGTTTATCTCCGTTTATTATCGAGAAAACCATTTCGGGATCGATTGGTACACCAAAAAGTGTGAAAAAACTAAATACGGGTTGTCTTCTTGTGGAGTGTGAGCGAAAGAGGCAAACAGACAATATCATGAAAATGAAAACATTCTTTGATATTCCAGTGACCTCATTCGCCCACACTACACTGAATTCGTCCAAAGGCGTAATGCGATGCCGTGACTTGGCTGGAGTCACCGACACAGATATCATCGAAGGGATGAAACATGAAGGTGTCACTGCAGTGCGAAGAATACGTATTAAACGTAATAACATTCTGCAGGACACCAATACATTTGTACTCACCTTTAATAAACCGACAGTGCCCAAAGTGGTCAAAGTTGGGTTTTTACAACTAAAGGTCGAGATCTACATTCCAAACCCCCTTCGATGCTATAAATGTCAAAAATACGGCCATCACGAGGATCGATGTTCCAGAGCCAAGGTATGTGGCCGATGCGGAGAACACTCTCATCAGGAAGCTGATTGTAGAGCAACTCCGCATTGTGTCAACTGTGGCAAGGAACATCACGCCAGTTCCAAAGATTGTGATACATGGAAACAGGAGAAGGAAATTCAGAGGGTGAAGTTCACCTCGAACATTCCCTACCCAGAGGCCAGAAAACTTGTCCAGGCAAAAACATCCCTTCCTGGCCCATCCTTCTCCACAGTCGTAAAACACAATCCGAAAAGCACGAAGGACGCCCAAACAAAGACGGATCAGCCCGATTCAACCACAAGTGCCAATATCCCTAATTATTAGCCACAGAAAAGCACAAGATCAGCTCAGATAACATTTAATAACAACTCACCACCAAAATCACCAAAACAGAACCACAAAGCACAAACAAATAAACCGCAAAAGGGGTCAGATGACCCCATTAAACTGTATAACAGGTTTGGAGACGTTGAGAGCATGGATGCAGAAGAAACTGTTCCATGTAATCAAAGTAGCTCCAAACCTAGTAAAACTAAATATACTCCCGTACTTCCTCCAGACAAATAACAACACATACTTCCTTCGCGAATAGTCTAACCTAGCTCCAGAATCTCCAGCATAACATTATAACGAAGAACACCATCATACAATGGAACTGTCGAGGACTTAAAGCTAACTACAATGATATTCTTCTGCTTTTAAATGAACACGATCCTGCTGTACTATGTCTACAGGAAACATTCCTGAAAGAGACAGATAAAATTACATTAAAAACTTTTCCCTGTTGAACACGTACTTTCTAAACGCTGACAGAGCCTCAGGAGGAGTCTCTGTTGTTGTGAACAATAGAGCCCCTCACAGAGTCATTCCTTTAAATACAAATTTACAAGCCATTGCTATAAGCGTCACTTTGCATCGAGTGATTACTTTTTGCTCCATTTACATGCCACCAAACACTAACTTAGTACAAAAGGAATCAGACAATCTTGTTAAACAACTTCCCGCGCCCTTCGCTTTACTCGGGGATTTTAATGCCCATAACATTTTATGGGGATCAAATCACATAAACGACAGAGGCCATAAAGTAGAAGATTTCATTTCTAGACACGATCTGTGTCTATATAACACTAACTCACCGACATATCTACACCCAGGAATGGGTACGTACACGTGCATAGATTTAACAATTTGCTCCCCTTCGCTGCTTTTGGACTATGAATGGAAGGTCGCTGATGACCTAAACAGCAGTGATCACTTTCCGATCACTCTTGAAAATAACTCTAAAATTGATGACGCAATTCCACAATGGAATATAAAGAAGGCCGACTGGGCTATGTTTGAAACACTATGTAAAACTAAACTAAATAATGGTACAGTATTTAACGCTGTTAATCCTATACAGCATTTTACTTCAATTCTAATTACAATTGCAGATGAATCTATCAGTAAGTCCTCACCGAACATTAAGAAATTGCAAAAACCTTGGGTAACCAAGGAATGCAAAGAAGCCATTAAACAACGCCGAGAAGCATTAAAACAATTCAACAATCGTCCAACGCCCGAAAATCTAAACAAATATCGTACTTCCCGGGCTAAAACTCGACGCACAATCAAAGAATGTAAACGTGCATCATGGAAGAAATATATTTCTTCTTTAAACTCTCATTCCTCAATGAAACAAGTTTGGGATACTATTCGAAAACTAAATGGAAAGAGGAAACACAATTCTATTAGACACATGAAAACAAACAATATGAATTTTAGTTCGAAACGTGACATAGCAAATATTCTTGCCGATAGTTTCTCAAAAAATTCTTCATCAACTAATTATTCAGAAACCATTCGGAGATTAAAATCTCAAAAAGAAAAGTCACGTTTAAAATTCACATCGAACAACACTGAAAGTTATAACCAGCTGTTTTCTTTATTGGAGCTTAGGGAGGCTTTAGACAAGGCCCATGACACATCCGCTGGGCCTGACGAAGTACACTACCAGTTCTAGAAACACCTCTCAGAATCGTCTCTGACGTTACTTCTGAAAATCTTTAATGATTTATGGACTGCTGGTAATGTACCTAAGAGCTGGAAAGAAGCAATAGTAATACCGATTCCCAAACCAGGCAAAGATATCGAAGATCCTAACAGCTTTCGGCCCATTGCACTGACTAGCTGCGTGTGCAAAACAATGGAACGAATGATTAATTCTCGGCTTGTATGGTACTTGGAAAGTAACAATTTAATATCTCCTTTCCAAAGTGGCTTCCGTTCTGGACGTAGTACTAACGATCATCTGGTTAGACTGGAAACATTTATTCGCGATGCATTTATCAAAAAGGAACATTTAGTAGCAGTCTTCTTTGATTTAGAAAAGGCCTATGACACAACATGTAAGTACGGGATACTAAATTACATGCACGATCTGGGTCTTAAAGGCCGTCTGCCCTCTTTCATCTTCAGTTTTCTCTCCGACAGAGAATTCAAAGTACGAGTGGGCTCTACCCTCTCCGATATGCAATAATTAATAATAGTAATAATAATAATAAGCGTCATTATTATTATTATTATTATTATTATTATTATTATTATTATTATTATTATTATTATTTCTCCATTACGACCATCTGATTACAATTATATTACGTACATTTACAGATTTATTGGTTTACATTAAGATACATGTTGCGTATTTTTCTTCCAGTTTATTCTGTGACGAGCCCGTGTTTACAAAAATATAGCAAAATGATTCAATGGAACAAATAAGTTACTAACAGGAATTCTTCATTTTTCTTTCTAATTCATAATTTCTAAAGGAGTATTAAATAGCTTCATTCGTGATCTTTCATGAGTATGTAGTCAATAATGGGTGACAGTCATCACTCTCTACTCGATTTTTTTTTTCATGCCAAAATATATTGTGCATGGTGACATCAGGGATGGAAAACAATATTACTGCAGTAGCAGCAGCAGGGGCGAATCGGACAACTTTATAGAAGCGTCCATTTGGGAAACCAAGGCCTCTTCCAAAATCGTAAAAAAGTGTTTATTTGGCAAACAAAGGCTTCCTCCAAAATCGTAAAAAAAGTTTTCTTTGGGGACGCAAAGTCGTTGTCGCACCCTTCCTGCTGCTATGGGGTTAAACATTCATTTTACGATTTCAACCGAATATTTTATCAAGTCCGACACGATATCTTGATCTAGGATCATGCAAATTTATCGTTACAAATCCATGTGGGATAGACTGAGCGTGACTAAAGAAATTTCTAAAGCGATTATAATCCATGTCTCCAATGCACCAAGTCTGGTGAATATTTCGTAGTGTATGTGTATCAACTCCGTTGAATACAGCAAGAATATTGCAGTTATCTCTGATCACTTTTGGTATTTGAGTGTACCGTTGAGTATCTGCCTCTGGAAAATATCCTAGCAGGATTCTTTTGATTGTCTAACATGATATCATCATATACGACTAAATTGTTAATACTTCCATCAATATCATCAATGCTCGGTGCTTCCTCGATATCGGTTATAAACTCAATAATATCTTCATCGATTTCCGATTTTGCTTTCTCGTTAAAATCCTTTAACACCTCGTAGCATCGCTGATCATCTACACTCGGAGCTATTAAATACAACTTGTCCCATTTCATCCATCTCGTTATCAAATTAAGTAGCAGTTGTGTCTTGCCTCTTCCAGATGGTCCGAGTATAATCATGCGAATAGAATTTGGTAGCGCTGCATGATGCTTAACTGGTTCTCTTGTTTTTGTCGCCGAAAAATCAATTACATTCATGTTATTATAAATATAGTATGGATCTATATTGTGTGAAATGTAAGAAGCGTACTGGCACAGATGACTTGACGACGATTACAACTAAAAATAACAGATCAGCACTTGCTGGTAAGTGTGTACAATGTAGTACAAAAAAAATTTAGATTTGTTTCTATGAAATCTGCAGATGATTTTTAAAAAAAACGAGGAGGTGATATTGCAGCAAAGTTAGTAAAATTACCGGGAACACCATGGGCAAAATACCCAGGAGAAAAACACCTTCCAGGATATAGTTATTGTGGACCCGGGACCAGACTCAATCTCAGACTCGATGATCAAAATCAACCCCAACCCGGTGAAAGTCCAATAAATGCTATTGATAAGGCTTGTCATGCTCATGATGTTGCTTATAAAAGCAGCAATCTGGAGCACAGACATATCGCAGATGTAAAATTGATGCATGCGTTGAATTCTATAACTGATAAATCCTTCAAAGAAAAATTAGCATCCTGGTTAGTAAAATCGGCGATGAAGGGTAAATTGATGTTGGATGCTGGCAATTAATAACAACATGGAATCTATTTATTATTCTCCAAGAGGATACTGGAGGGGTAAAGCAGCAATCGGTAAACTCGCTAGCGCCGCAAAGGTGAAAAATATCACTGCAGCGGATTGGTTATCCAAACAGGCAATATGGCAAATTTATCTACCACCGCTTAAACAAATTAACTACTCGCATTTTGATGTGACCGTCCCTAATGAGGTTCATCAAGCTGATATATTGTTTCTGCCGCATGATGGTTTTTACAAATATGCGCTAACCGTAGTTGATACTGGCCAAATCTATTACAAGTTGATTCTGGCAAGGAATTTCAGGGAGCAGTGTTATCAACAATGAAGCATCATAATGTCACCATCAGACGAGGACATACTGCACTACATCACGATCAGGCAATTGTTGAACGATTTAATCGGACACTTGCTGAGCGGTTATTTGGATATCAATACGCGAAGGAATTTATTCAGGATAAACGATCCCGTGAATGGGTCAAGAGATTACCAGGCGAAATTACCGCGCTGAATAATGAGATTACTCGAACAATCAACATGAAACCTAAAAATGCGATAAAAAAAAAAGTATATGCCCGTAAAACCCCAAAATGATTTTTCAAAACAACCAATACTCGGCAATGTCACTGTTAGATATTTATATGAACCAGGAGAGCTCGAAGGTGGCAAAAAGAGGGCTACTGATCCTATTTGGAGTATCACTACGCATAAAATATCTAGCATAACACGATCTACGGGTAGACCAGCAATCTATAGATTGGATTCAACTGCTCCTCAGCGAGGGTTTACTCGTGAACAACTACAAGTGATACCCGAGGATACTCAATTACCATCGCGTGGTCTTAACTAGCACATCTTTGTCTGTTGCACTCAAGACAAGTCAGCATCACATTATCTCTGGTATGACCAAGGCTGCTATTCTTTCTTTCTACGGTAAATTGTTGAGAATCCTTATCCGACCAACACCAATTCATTATACAATTGCAACTCGCGCAGTGATTATTCTGTTGTTGTTTCAATGTGATTATCAATTCGGCATCAATGTCAAATTCTCTATTATTTTTTTTATCCTGTTGTTTATAACCAGATAGTTTTTTTCTGATTATATCATCGTTGACAATATCACTTTTTTGTAGTGTCATTAGCATCTAAAACAACTCTTCAAAGCTGATTTATTCTTCGTACTCTGGATACTGCAAGATAAACTAAATTCGACCACTTGATGTGATTATCTATAATCCAAACAATTGTATCGGATATAGTCAATCCCTGTGAAAAATGTATTGTTGCTGCGTATCCTAGCGTCCATGGGGATTTATCAGCGCGTAATGCATCTTCGACGACATTAATATCAACCAGCACAATATCATTTAACACTAAATTCTGCTTCTCACTTTGCCCAGAAATATCAACTTCGATATTTTGTCTTCGTGTATCCTTGGGTCTATAACACAACGGCGTTGGAAGTGTTGCAAATTTTTCTTTATGCAATTCAAATAGCTTCATCTCAAGTGTCTCAGACGAGGACATACTGCACTACATCACGATCAGGCAATTGTTGAACGATTTAATCGGACACTTGCTGAGCGGTTATTTGGATATCAATACGCGAAGGAATTTATTCAGGATAAACGATCCCGTGAATGGGTCAAGAGATTACCAGGCGAAATTACCGCGCTGAATAATGAGATTACTCGAACAATCAACATGAAACCTAAAAATGCGATATAAAAAAAGTATATGCCCGTAAAACCACAAAATGGTTTTTCAAAACAACCAATACTCGGCAATGTCACTGTTAGATATTTATATGAACCAGGAGAGCTCGAAGGTGGCAAAAAGAGGGCTACTGATCCTATTTGGAGTATCACTACGCATACAATATCTAGCATAACACGATCTACGGGTAGACCAGCAATCTATAGATTGGATTCAACTGCTCCTCAGCGAGGGTTTACTCGTGAACAACTACAAGTGATACCCGAGGATACTCAATTACCATCGCGTGGTCTTAACTAGCACATCTTTGTCTGTTGCACTCAAGACAAGTCAGCATCACATTATCTCTGGTATGACCAAGGCTGCTATTCTTTCTTTCTACGGTAAATTGTTGAGAATCCTTATCCGACCAACACCAATTCATTATACAATTGCAACTCGCGCAGTGATTATTCTGTTGTTGTTTCAGTGTGATTATCAATTCGGCATCAATGTCAAATTCTCTATTATTTTTTTTATCCTGTTGTTTATAACCAGATAGTTTTTTTCTGATTATATCATCGTTGACAATATCACTTTTTTGTAGTGTCATTAGCATCTAAAACAACTCTTCAAAGCTGATTTATTCTTCGTACTCTGGATACTGCAAGATAAACTAAATTCGACCACTTGATGTGATTATCTATAATCCAAACAATTGTATCGGATATAGTCAATCCCTGTGAAAAATGTATTGTTGCTGCGTATCCTAGCGTCCATGGGGATTTATCAGCGCGTAATGCATCTTCGACGACATTAATATCAACCAGCACAATATCATTTAACACTAAATTCTGCTTCTCACTTTGCCCAGAAATATCAACTTCGATATTTTGTCTTCGTGTATCCTTGGGTCTATAACACAACGGCGTTGGAAGTGTTGCAAATTTTTCTTTATGCAATTCAAATAGCTTCATCTCAAGTGTCTCTGACTATCTTTCTACTTGCCACTATCAAATCGTTTGGTCTCCACGCTTCCCAGAAATCATTTAATGAGGTTTCCGAAATTATTTCACGGGCTATTGTAATCTAATTAGTTTCTTGAACTCTCGTAATTGTTCATCAAGTGCTCTATGATCAGCATTAATTTCTTCATAATAGTCTACAAAATTCTTTAGCCAATCATGTGGAGACAAACCGACAAATGGTGGTGGTTGACCATGATCGCCACACATTAACACTTTTGTATTCGCTAGCAATAGCCAATCAAGAAATCTTTGTAATACATCTAACTACACCGTGCATATCTCGTTCCAAATGATGACTTCAGGAATAAATTCCTCACCCATTCGATCAGGAGTCCATTCGTCGCCTTTCCATCGAAAAAACTGTGATAAGTACAAGCATTAATTCCTCGTTGTTTCATCTCTCTTGCAAGTCTGTGTGTCGGTGTTAGCACAATCATGTTTGATTTGGAAACGCTAGCGTTTCTACGAAATAATTCAATCGCACGAGTCGTCTTTCCTGACCCACCACAGCCGTTTAAATAAACTGTTTTATATATACATATTGGATCAGATATCGACGGTGCATTAAATAGTTCTGATATCTGATTATTTTTCAAGTAATTGTTTTCAATCGTAACATCTGCTGATTTGGAATAATCACATGGTATTTCTTTTTAATTCTCCATGATCCCCAACTCTCGTCTGAATTAGTGAATTCGGCCACTGCTTCTCTCTGTTTCGCGTTTATATAAAATGAATCAGTGGTTACTCTAACTGCGGTGTCAGGAAATCTATTTATCATCGAAAGTAAATTAATAGAAGCATAAGCCAGCATAGACGACCTCAAATGTGTATGCCGATGACTGTATCCATCTGTGTAAGTAACAAATGTACCTAATTTGGTTCCATCAGATAAGAAAGCGTTTTTACGATCGACGTATATACCCCTAGATGTTACATCTGCGATTATAAAGTCGTATTCAGCATATAATCTATAATCAGCCGTGAAGAATATCGGTTATTGTCGAATTTTTTTTTCCACCCTGAGTGAATTTACTAATTATTCTTCTACCAAGATATTTTGCTTGTTTATTTCTAACTTCAGATATCTGTTTGGACCATTTCACGATATCTTCTTCGTCGAGATCGGGGAATTGTTTTCTATAGTCGCTGATTATACTATCTAGCATATCAGGTTGTGGTAACCAGACCTGAATCTGCGCTCGGTATGATATAATCGCTTCATTGACAATCAGCGAGATCAGCATTTTAGAATCAATCATATACCATAATAACACTATTGGCATCCAGTGTTTTTAAGAGATGTGTCTAACAAACTAAACATAACAACACGGATGAAGTCCTGTAGCCAATTCAAATGATACCATACGGGCGAATCCAGTTAAATCAAAATCGGGTAGTGGTCCATTAATCGCAACACGAGTCATTTCATGTGTGGGATGTCCAAATCGTTTAAATTACTTAGCACATTCTCCGTACCCGAGAAAACTCCCTGGATAGCACGCAACTATATCAACCGAAATAATATTTTCAGGGTCATATTTTGTATTCCATAATCTTCCATGGTTAGAGTCAAAGCAGCTTGATTTGATATCTGATAGAAATTCAGCTCTTGTTGGTTTCCACATGTTTATCTTTCTCGCAAAATGAGGTGCAACCGACGGAATTGTAAAACAGTTTGTTCATAATTGTTCGTCGTGTTCTGTTGAAAAACTACTAGCTAGTTTTTTCATTTCATTGTGCAGGGCTTCAGTACGGTATATTTCGCCATTGGGTCTTACAAATTGATCGAATTTACCCTCTTCGTCTTCAAAACTGAAGTAACCACATTGACACAGGATCGTATTTACTTGACTGAGAAATAAAATCAAATAAATTTCCCGTGTAATATTTTACGGTTCTATCCCGCGGAAATATTGTTACTGCAGGTGTCCACGCGTGTTCATTATGGTCAATAATTTTGATTGGAACTCCTTTTGATTTATATTTCGATTCGTGCAATATTTCTCCTGTTATCGTCATTATGGTTATTGGGAATCTTAATGATGTTTCTAATTTAGCTATATCTTGAACCGTTGCTCCGTTCTTCCTAACTGTTAATTCCCATTCGTTTATTTTTTTTACGTCTTAGATCCGTCAATTTCTTTCCACGCAACGCATTTGTGAAGTGTTCTATTATTCGTTCTGCTACACAATTTATGCTCCCTGACAATTTCATTGGTTTTAGTTTGTAAATATTTGGTTTATCATTTAACGAATAGATTCCATAAACAACTGCAGTCATGGGATAAGATATCTCGTAATACGGTTTGTCAATCCCAGTCAGAATTCCTGGTTTGGAATCATGACTCACAGTGAGAGTTCTTTTATCTTTCAAGATTGGCTCAAATTTGTCTCGAATAATCCAATTTCCCATTTCTGAGTGGATATGAATTTCACTCAAAAAATACTTTTTCTTGTCAAGATGCGAGATTATCACTTCTGCTCTTTCTTCGTTCATGGTAGCATCAGCACTACCATCAATTCGAAATGCTGACCAACAGTGAGATGCTCCATCGCGCTTGAATTCATTAAAACAATCGCGGATTTTACCTATCATGCTTCTATCACTTATTAGACCCTTTGGTACATCTACGGAGACTCTATCAATATTGAATTTAGCATTTTTCCAATGCGTAATTTTCGATAATCTCTCGAACTTCTCCATATTATAATTAAATCAAGTATTTAAATAAAGAATTTTTTATATAATGAACCATTGCAAATGGCTTATGATAGGATCAGTAACCGCATGTAACAAAACATGTAGAAGGGAATTCTGTGGATATCATTTACAAAGTGTCCGTCACGGGAGTTTTGGACCACTCCCTTGCATACGATGTGGGGTAGGTGTGTGTGGTAAGTCGCAGTTATGTCTCAGTTGCGGTGGTAAGCGATACAGAGAGTTGAAGCGCTATTATGATAAACGAATCAAAACCTCCATCAATGACTCTGACAAAATTATAAGAACTCCTCAAGATTATATTCATAGATTCCAAAGTAAATAATTTAACCAAACAATGAATTAGACAAATAGTATTATATATAAATGGACCAAGAATTTCAGAAACATCCTGTGATCAGTGATTATGAAGCGTCTCGTGACGGTATTGTGAGAAACCGCAGGCTGAAGAACCCAGTCGGTTTTGTGACTAATCGGGGGTATTTGATGTTTACTGTTTAATAGAAGAAATATTATTGTCATCGATTTGTGTTCGAGGTATTTAATGGATTGATCGAAGATGGTCTTGTTATTGATCATATTGATTCCAATCCTAAAAACAATTCTTTAGATAATCTACAAGCTATTTCTCAGAGTGAGAATTCTAAACGAGGTGAGACTGGAAAAAACTCGAAAAAAGCCAGGCCTATAAAATCATTTAATATAAAAAGTAACGAAGAGAGGGTATTTCAATAAATAAATGAAGCCGGTAGATATTTCGATATTAGTATACCCTCAGTACGATATGTTGCTGAAGGGGTATATCTATCTTCTTTTTCGAAGCGTTTTAAAAACAGAATTCAATTTGTTAACGTATGAATTATGGGTCAAAATTGCCCCAATCTTTTTGCTTTTGTATTAGAAATATGTATTATTATATATCAATTCTGAAAATATCAATGAGATCATAACTGAGATTTCAAATTTAAAAAATCAAGGAATTCAATTGTCACATAAATTAAATTGTGATCAGATTCTTTCTGATTTTCTAGATATTGAATATAGCGCTATGAATAATAAATATGTGTTACCAAAATGGTACGCTTTTATAAAGAAAATACAGAATGCTATTCGCGACTCCCTTGTATTCTGTAACGACGACAATAAGTTTGTCCCGTTATTCACTGTTGTCGAAAAAATTAGAAAAGAATTGGGGCAGCAATATGAAATCAAATGCACAATTAATTTGAGGGTTGAAACAATAAGAGATATTGTCCGCCAAACCGAAAATATCCCCTTGGTAACCTCAACAGAGTAAATTCTAACCAACGATTTGACATGTACACAATTACTCAATGAACAGGTATGCAAGCACATGGACATAATTCACCTAACAGGTATGGTCCGTGTTCACCTTGAATGAATTTGTAAAGGTGGGTTTTTAATCAATAGTGGCTTTGAAATTTTATACGGGTTTTATCAATGAACTACACGAAGTATAATAGTAGATTGTGAGGTGGGGTTTCACGAATTTTATTTATTGTTAATTACTGAAATGTTTCAGCAATTTTTTTCATTGATTTTTGGTCATTTTTGGGCGATATTTCATCGATTTTGCCTGAATTTTGGTGTTTTTTGCCTGCCTGAGTCGGGTCAAATGGTCGATTTTCAATGTTATTTATGGTGATAAAGTCACTACATTTAGATCAAGTATTAATTTATAATGGTAAATGAATCGCTAACGACTAGATTAGCGCGTGAAAGATTAGCCGCAATTAAGAAATTCATTCCAAACCGCGATTCTGTTAGAGAGAAATTGCAAGCGAGATAGTCTTCACACTAATCATATATCAGGAACTGAAGATCTGTTTAAACCAATAACCACGACAACCAAAGGGGTAATATCAGCCACTGAGCGAGCAATATACGGAGATATCCCCAAGGAAGGATCAAGGAAAAAAACACCTCTTCTTCATGTACTTGAAAAAATGGCAAAAAGATCAAAACAAACAAAAAAAATTTTAAAAACACTCCCTGGTGATATAATAGCTGCTTCACGACTTCAAGAGCAACAAGAACGACAAGAACAACAACAAGAACAACTAGGTGATGTTGATATTAGCTCTCCACCGCCTGAACCACATCTACTGCAAGAAAAGACTATTCACCCGAAAATATATTTACAGTTGATGCGTTAAATAGAATTAGAGGAATCAGCACAGACTCTGAATTAGCTAATTTAACTAGAGAAAATTTTAAAAAGTGGGGGTAAGGAAACAATATATAAATGATGAATCTGACGAAGCTATAAAAGACAAAGACACCTGGGCATCAAAAGTATATTTAGCAAACCACAGTGGAACTAGAATCACAGAAAATAGGCATCCTAATTTTGGTAATTTTATGGCTATGTAAAAGGTGTCACACAACCACCACCAATTTATACAGCAGACCCAATCCCGGATGAAATAGAAGTAATGGCAGAAGCTGATTCTGAAAAAGGTGCAACTGGTATCACTAAAAAATCAAGCGGAAAGGGATTTTCTAAGAGTGGATCAGGTAGTGGTCTTGTTCGGTGTCCTGGTAATATTCTCAGCGATATAGCACAATTAGAGGTTCTCATAGGGGGAAAACGAGCTGGAAATAACTCACCGGAAATAATTAATGAAGCAGCTGATATCTGTATGCGGTTATTTCAAGGCGGCATTATGAATATCGAAACATATCGAGATTTCATTGACGAGTTAGTTAAAAATTCTACAGATTTTTACGGTTATCACAGTGACTAATCACCACATTAGATAAATACCATTTAAATAAGATGATCATACACTACAACCATGATAAACCAACCAGCGTCTATGTAGCAAATTCACGATTACCTGTTTATAGAGCGTACTATGGTGATGGTCTTGGCAATACCATTGCAGGGTTATTTGCAAGAATGGCTCCAAAAGTAGCACCATTAGCAAAACAATTATCAATGAAAGCCATTGATGTTATTCGTGATAAGGGTATTAGCGCTGTTGGAGATGTTGACGGGAAAGCGTTTTCCGCCGCGAAGGATAAACTAATGTAGCTAGTTCGGCGGCGAAGGAAAGCACTGATGAAGTCATCGCTGCCATCTACGGAAGTGATGCTTGCAAGTGTTAGTAAAATAATAAATAACGCAATGGATCAGACATTAGCATCATTGGCGACTTCGTCGTTGGAGGCCAGCAACCAAAACGATATCGCAAATATGATAGCGGGAAGTTGCTTAAAACCACTAAGACGACGATAAAAATCATGATTTAGATCGAGGAATATATAATAAATTGTTCAAACGGACACTTGATCCAGCGTTTGATATGGAAGCCCCGGTGGGTAAAGATGATTCTGTACGCGATTATCAATTTTATTCTTATCACGCAGTACAACCTGATCTTCGATCAAGAATCGAACTTCAAGTTCATGATATCAGTAAATATTTTCTAGCCGCTGAAGCATTTATCGAAGTAGAAGGAGAATTTGTAACAGCTGCTGATACTCCTGCTGTACCAGCACCGTATCCAGTTGATACCCAAGTTGGTTTTGTCAATAATGGTATCATGGCGCTATTTGAGAGTGCAAGATATATGATTGATGGAAGAGAGATTGAGTCTTTAGAACGCAATGTTGATGTAGCCACAACAATAGTAGGGCTAGCAAGATATTCCGATGATTATACAAGATCGGCAGGCCCTTCTATGATGTTTGCAAAGGATGCTAAAAATACTACTGGAAAAACTCAATTTGTTGTAAGACGACCAAGAAATAATGCTGGTAATGCTGATGCTGATGTTGAGAATATGATTATAAACAATGATCCTAATTTCAACCTAGGAGCTGCAACACGTATGTCAATGTTGGAAGGACGGCGTAAATCATTTTCATGCGCGATTCCTCTGCATCATATATTTGGATTTTGCAGAAATGTCCGAAAAGTTATCTATGGAGCAAAGCATACAGTAGTACTCGTGCGAAAGGGTAATGATAATGATGCAATTTGGAGGATTTCAGCAGATGTTGCAAATCCAAATGCTGATGCCGGTAAAGTCATTTTCACAAAACTATCATTGTGGATGCCATTAATGACTCCAGCACTCGGTGCAGAAGAACGATTACTATCATTTATGGATACAGGAGGAAAATCATTGCTAAGTTGGCTAACAACAGCAACAGATATTAAGCAATCAATTGTTAACTGTATATTTACATGGAACCTGGCATCACAACAAGGTGTTTCAGCTCTGCGTCATATATTTATTGCATTGCAGGATATGGCGAGAGCTGGTTCACAATTACACAGCCATGATATTTAATAAATTAGGTGTTACTGACGTCTCACTGAGAATAAATGGCCAGCAAGAACCATCCGAGGATACACAACTTCATTATGGTCAAAACCATATTGCACGCGTCATCAATATGAGATACCCACGTTAGGTGTTCATCATAGTACATACCCAGAAATATGGCTATTTTAACGAATTTAATTTGTTTATTTTGAATTTGGAGGTTGTGGTATAATATGTTTTTTCTATGAGGTGAGAACAGTACAGCTACCGTTTTTTGGTGCAACAGTCTAAATCCCCATTTGTCAGCCCATTTACCAATGTTATTTAGACTTGTTTTTATTTCAACCATATGAGTATGGTTGGAGGGGTTTCCTGCTCTCCATAGTCCACTATCATCTGCAAATTGTGATAATCCTATTGTCTTTATGAAAGATTAGTTGCCGGCACAACCAAACAGCGTTGAAACCGGTATCATTAATCACGATAACAGCACCGGACCTGGAACCCACTGGGTTGCATACGCGATTGATCCGCGTGCAATTGTTTATTTTGATTCACATGGGTTAGCGCAGCCGAAAGAATTCATGCGTTATATAAACCGCTTAAACACCCCTCGTTGGTACTCAACGCTACCAACACACGAAATGAACGACCCACCAATATGCGGCATAGAAGTATTAAATGTCCTTGACGCTATTTCATCATCGAGAAAACCACCTCATCGGGTCGTGCATTAGAGAGAGAAGTAATATAAAATAACATGGTCGATATTTGGGGACGATCTATTTCAATGTTGAAAAAACCCACCGCGGAAATATCTGCAACCGGTGATGTAAAAAAAATAATCGAAGACGACATAGCTGAGATGTTGAACTTAGCAAGTGTTAATCCCAATGAAATAGTTGTATTTCAAGATTGTCAGGGTAAATTGAAAACGAGTAATGTTTCTCTGGATGATATTTTAGTTAAACAACGCAACGCAGTAGAAGATACTATCGCGTTGTTTTCCAATCAGGGTAAACTCAAACCGGGTGTACTTGTTTCAACAGTCACAGATAAAATATTAACACTCGATAACAATTATATATCCTCGGCGAATTCATTGAAATCACTTAATGATAAGTATGACGATTATATAAATACATTTAATAAAGTTACTGATTTACAAAAATCCATCACGGACAATATTGATACACCCGTGTTAGAATTTTTGGGTAATCCTCCAGTGACCACACCGAAGCACACAGAGATAAAAACTTCTATGTTGGAACTAGCAACACTTCAATCCAGATATGTAGATCACGTTGAAAAGTTTTCATCATTTCGTAAAAATATCATTGATAATTTTTTTTAAAACCCCGCTGGATAAAATCGACATAAAACTCCCTGATATTAAAAACTCCATCGAAGATATTGTTACGTGCTTAGGCTCGAATAAGCAGCAACACAGAAAGAGTGAAAACTAACAAGCTTGTATAAATTGAACAATGAATTTATTAAGTACAAGTATTTTCATAAAATAAATAAACTTACAGTTTTAGAGAATCAAATCCAACATTAATCCAATATAGAATTCACAAAAATAATCCACTAATGGAATTGTAAGAGTCCTGATAAATAAATGTTCTAATAGTTCCAGGTTCGAATCTTGACGATGTAATCCAAAATGGCTGACAATGTCACGTGATGCAGTTCTTGTTTAATTTATCATCCACATGAATTATGAGCACATGTTTTCTCCTCCAAATAAATAATAAATCCTCTTTCTTCAATGAACTGACATAAAGTCCAGAATAATTATAACACTCAAACATGAAATACACAACTAATAACTTACAGCCCAAAGATTCTACTGAACTCCTATCCAAAACAACAGTCTATATAACTGTTTTTTTTTTAAAGTAAACAAGTGATCACATGATTTTCTAGAATTTGATAGAGGTTCATGGAAGGTCACAGAAAGAGACTGCCTTCTCTAAAAATCACATACTCTAGATATTTCCTACCCCTAAGAACTAAAAATAAAATATTGTCCTTGAAATTAACCAATAGTGTTTAGAGACTTGTTGACAATGTCCAAAGCAAGGTCAGGAATTAGATCCACTGTAAGCCAAGGTCAAAACCTGTTTACAACTAAAGGACAGTCAGCCCGTCCACAACCAAGAGCCCAGGTCAAACCGAACTCTCCAGAAAAAATCTCCCAATTAATGAATACCAAACCCCAAATGACAATACTGGACACAACAATCAAAAAATAAATAATTTAAATCCAACAGCCGCAACAATATGAAAAACTTCATCGAAGCAATCAAAGATGATTTTTCGAGGATGATAGTAATCATTGAAAAAACAAAAATTCCTCATGAGAAAACAAACACGTAGTATACACGATTCAATACGGATCATTTGCGTGGACTCCTACAAACAATATATTAAGTATCACTGCAACCGTCAAGGGAATTTATCGATTAACACTAGTGACACCGACTCAATTTAATATTTCATCAACGAGTTCATCTGGGGTTAACAATATAATATTAACAATCATCGATAAGGATACAACTGAACAATTTACGATAACAACCACGGATATTAATTTGGCTAGGGTTTTAGTAGCATGGTATGTGGAATTCGTAGCGGATTTAAGTAAACAACTAAATTGAAATCATAAACGATTTAAAAATAAAATGTCATCACTAATGATTTCATCACCGACGAAACCTTCGGTATTTCAAAACCGCTATGATCAGGTCAGAGAATTTCAAACTAAACTCAAAACGCTCTCTGAGGAGTATCAAGTAAAAATAAAAAAATACCGACGAAGAATCACCGCAGTTGATGTTACCGTGTACTCGGTGAGTGGTGTAATCACCGGAGCTGGTATAATACTCTCCTCGGTGACAGTGATTGCTCCGATAGCTGTTCCAATTTGTCTATCAGCGGTGACAACAATCGCGGGAATTATTTCAATAAAAACAAAAAAAATATCATCATGCAGCCAGCACAAACTGCAAGATTACGTAATCAAGTTCCATGTTGTATCAACCGAGTACTCACAATTATCCTCGATGATATCGTCGTCACTCGATGACACATTAATATCAGATAGTGAGTTCTCAGCGATGGTATGTGTTTATGATTCCGCGATGTCGAAATTAGAGCAGGATAATAATAATAATAATGGCAACACCGCAAGAACTACTTCAACAAATAGCGGAAAATACCACACCAGTGAAAACCAGCATGCTGGTTACAATAACATCAACGAATCCTGAATTCAGTGCGAATTTCCCTACTCCGATTCCCGTGAAGGAGATAGTGTTAGCAAAATTACGAGTGTATCACAGTTGGCCAAACATACATTAGGTCGGTAGCATTTGGCGGTCAACAACCGAATAATTCCTAATAATAAACCCGATGGTACTCCAGACTGGAACGTTGTTTCGATACCATCTGGGTCCTACCAAATCGAACAAATTAATAACGAATTTCAACGCAGAATAAACTCCATTACTGGAACAGAATAAAAAATCGCTATAACAGTTCATGAGCCGACGCTATCGTCTGCCATTGAGATAAACTCACCTGGGTATGTCGTATATATCTATCAGAGTTCTATTATAACCGTGCTAGGATGGCCTGAAATACCACCTGAGGCATCTTATCAAATACCCGAGCCAAAAAATCTTATTATGTCACGGATGTACAATCATATCAAGAAATCAACCCATCGTATCGAGATTATTTACCTTATATAAAAAATACAAAATTAACCGATTGATTTACATTTATCGATAACAATAACATGCAATGGTATTTTGTTTTTGAGAAAACTCCTGATTCATCCATTACAATTACATTTACGTTAACTAACATCATTGATTATTTGAAAAAGATTAATCAATTACATAGAACACTACTAGAACAACTACGACGGAGCTTCCAAAGCATCTCTCTTATATAACAAGGCCACGTGATGAGATCATAAAACACATTAGGATATTAAATCAGCTTGTATCCGATATGGAATATATCAACAAACGAATAATTCAAGTAATAATTAATGATAAGAACGGAGATAAACAAAAATTCCTAACCGGCTACAGTATGACAGAAGCCGATTTACCCGATTTCAAGTTTCCTGGGTATAACGCAAACGAACTAAAAAAAATCTGTTAATGATCTTATTCAAGAAAACTTTTCTATGATACTCGCCAAATGTCAACAACAAACAACAATCCTCAAACATAATAATGACCCAGACGGCGGTGGTAGACATATCGCTCCTCAAAACGTCAGTATATCCTCAGTGATTGCATTGAATTTAGTATGTGATGTTATCGAAGGCAGCTATCAAATAAATCTCGAGCGATCAAAAAAAGCCCAACAAGGATATATTTTATATTCATTTGCACCAACCGCTCCTCCAGGGTTTCTAATCATTGAGGATCCCACTAATCGAGTCTATAAGCGATGTCATAATGATTCATTAACGAGAATTAATTTCAAACTCACTGACCAATCCAATAATTTTACTGATTTACAAGGTGAGGTTTTACAAATTAGCCTGTTTGTAAAATCTTAAAAATCGTTTACGATGAAAATTGATAGCAATTTCAACAAGGATTTTTAACCCAGGGCAGCAGGAGGGGAGCGACAACGACTTTGCGTCCCCAAAGAAAACTTTTTTTTACGATTTTGGAGGAAGCCTTTGTTTGCCAAATAAACGCTTTTTATACGATTTTGGAAGAGGCCTTGGTTTCCCAAATGGACGCTTCTATAAAGTTGTCCGATTCGCCCCTGCTGCTGCTGCAGTGTCGTCTGTTTCTTCTCAATTTCTTCTTGGTATGTGCGGCCAAAAGAAATAATAATAATAATAATAATAATAATAATAATAATAATAATAATAATAATAACAACAACAACTATAATAATAATAATAACAATATGAAGCTATCAGCAGTGCATGACTTAAAAGTCAAAGAGATATATAAGGATAAGTCAAGAAGTCTCCATAAAAATCAAAAACGTTTGGCATGTCGCCCAGTTCAAGACCATAAACATTTTATTTTAATTTATTTTATGCAAGAAAATTAAAAATTTAAGCCTAAGAATATTCACAAAACTTAATATCAGTTTTTTTTCTTTCTCAACGCTGGCACTGAAAAGACATAAGTCATTGATGCAAAGGTATTAAGTTTATCACGATAAGTAAAAAAGCTGTATGCAAGTTCATAAAATTACAAGCATTGTTGAAAAGATAGTTTTCCATTCCTCATAGTAATGATAATTCTTGTATTACATGCTGTATGTAGATACAATATTGGGGCGGATTTTACAAAGCACCAGTACAGTACATATTTCTCAGTCATCAAAAAGCATAAATCTATTCTATTTTCTTCCATTTAGAATAAAATGTTCTTGAATGGAGTATGTCACGTACTGTGTTTAGTTACAACTAATGACAGTAAAATGGCCATAACGTCATTCTGCAGCATCACAAGGGCTCACATAAGATGTAAAAACAAAAACAGACGAACAAACAAAACATCGTAAAATTACAGTATAAAAAATGAAATAATACACAGTAAGTAAGTAAGTAAATATGTATGTATGTATTTATGTATGTATTTATGTATGTATGTATGTATGTATGTATGTATGTATGTATGTATGTATGTATGTATGTATGTATGTATGTATGTATGTATGTATGTATGTATGTATTTATGTATGTATGTATGTATGTATGTATGTATGTATGTATGTATGTATGTATGTATGTATGTATGTATGTATGTATGTATGTATGTATGTATGCATGTATGTATGTGTGTGTGTGTTAATTGGCTTTACTTGTGAAATAATAGAGTTGTACATGCACACATTTGAACAAAACGTGTACATGTACAAATCTCTGTTACTTTAATATGTTGATTCGTCACGTACACTTTTGAACAAAATGTACATGTACAAACATGTACAAATTCATGTTACTTTGATGTTGTATTCTGGCGTCCACTATCGGCCATCGTAATTTTCAGCATGTTCGCCGAACACCTAAATTTAGAAAGTATATTCCTAAATAAGTATTTAAATCAGGATGATAGATATTTTTCACGTTCTAAATGTTATATATATATACGCTGAAGGCATTCTTACAAACTTCAGCCAGTATGTAATAAATAGTGAAATATGCGAATTACAAAGTGGAAATCTTCCACAATCCACTAATACAATTGCATTAATGACATTTTTATGATACTGTTTGTATGCACAATTCAATATATTCAATAAAGATCCCAGAGTTTCTAGTCCACAGCAAGCCATTGTGTTTTAATCACAGGATCAAATGTTTCAAGAACATTCTCTACACAAAGAAAAACAACCAAATCGTTTTTGATTATTTCTAATCCTTGTAGTTGTTTTCTTTGCCTGAACCTCTATCTGCTTAGCCTTTGTCCAAACTTACAATTTGGGTGAAAAATAGGCCCATATACTTATAGAAAGGCACACATTCAATACGTCGATCTTTGAAAAAACAAACATCATTGCACCTGAGATATCCCCTGCCCCATTTATCGAGACAAATAAACATATACTGCTATGTAATCAAATCATTAATAAAATTGGGTTCAATTAATTACAACACACACACATACACACACACACACACACACACACTTCCGAGATTAATACACCTAAACTTCTGTGTAATCAAATCTTTAATAAAATTGGGCTCAAAACACAACCTTGCCTTGTATCTAGTGCGCATTCGAAATAAGCACTTTTACCTCCAGTGCTCGGAAAGAGCTTTTCATCTGACTATACATTCTGTTTAAATGTTTAATATTTTGCTATTGATTGATACCGTTATGCATTAATGACTACAATACTTTTTCATGAAAAATCTTTCATTACAATAAATTGATCCACAGAAAAGTTACTAATCCCGAATTCCTACTTTTACCACATATTTACGAACACATCTCTAAGAGTAATAATCTCCGTGTAAATTATCAAATTCCTCTGAAGATTTTTATGAAGTTTCATATAACCAATAAGGTCAACTTTCATGCAATAATGAAAGGAGTTATGATGGTTGTGCTTTGCTCTGTCCTCTATATATCACGACTGAATGCTTTGGTCATCATAAATTAGATAAGTATTATGTAAAGCATAGGTGCTTAGAGGTAGTATATGTTTATCTCCGGTACTGATTTGTTAATGAAGGTGATGTGTTTCCTACCTTTAACATAAAGTCGAGTCAGTGCAGGTCTCAGAAAAAGCTACAGAATATTTACATGTCAGGATTTCAGAAAGACGGGCAAGTTTACGATGATATAAATACACAACATATGAACCTTTTAATCAACAGTCAAGAGAATCAGATCCTGCAATAGATGATTTACAACAAAACAATTCAAAGTGAAGAACATTCACGTACAGCGCGTAGATTACTTTACTATGCAAGAAGATAGAAAACTAAGATGTCGCGTAAGTTTTCAAATAAAAATAATGCATCGATGAAAACTGACGTTGAAATATGTGATAATAAAACAGAAAACAAAATGAAAAAATGTCTTAAGAGAAACAGATCCAACCCAAATTATTGGCAGCTTAATAATATATAAGAATACAGATGGCCAGATTTGGAAATTTTTAGGTTATCGTGTATTTTTTTATTAAATTATTTTGTTTATAGTGTTATGCATATCTATATTAGATTATCAATACAAATTACCGTCTAAGATTACATTTATTTTCTAAATAATTTGAAAAGACAGTTAAAAACTGTCACCATTTTGGTCTTTGTTGACAAAGGTCTTTTTAAACTTCTTTTGTTTTAGTTTGTTGTCTAATTTTGAGGAATTGTTATTGTTCATCAGCTGCTGGAATTATATTTTTACCGTGTCAGTTCTAATTTAAAATTATCGGACAAATTTATCAAGTTTTTGCTGTAACCAAAGTAAAGTAACAAAATAATAATTTGTAGGAGAAATTTAAGTTTTGTATGCAGTAATGCAAAGTCGAAAAAGCCACTACTCTCATCAGACTTTTACATTTTTCTTTATAATATACTTTTCTCTGATATTTTTATGATGCTTTGCGTTATTGTATCTACAATCCGTCTTTACAACAAAACTTGTCCACATCATAGCATTCTTTTTTCCACATGTTTAAATGAAACTAAATTTACAGTAGCTGAAAACTGTGTCCCAATCATTTTTCCGTCATGATAGTTTCTGTTCATTTAGCAGACTAAGATGGTAAATAGTATGATGGAAGATATTTCCAAGGCATGACACTACTGATTTAATACTATAGATTCGTTTGCCATAAAAATAAATATAAGTCAAGTAACCGACGATGGGTAATTTAATTGATCTTAATAAGGTTAGTGGTAGATAAATGTCTAGCTAGGTTTCAGACAAATTTATCTTTCATTATGCTTCGCAAAACTGAATCCTGGTTTGTAGCATCCGTAGTAAATCTGATAAACCGTAAATTTTCAAGATGACGTTCATGTCATAGTCTGCAAAGTGCTGAAGTGTCAATGTGTTTATTGAAATGAACGTAGATGAACTCTTGTTGCATTCCACAAAAGTGGAACTTATTTTTTTGTAAAATACACAAATGACAAGTAAATACAAACAAATATTCTTTTAATTCTGTTTTATAAAATGTAAACGACTAAAAATATCTGAAAGGGTAATCACAAATAAATTAAATTAACCATCTGATTAAAAAATATAATTTAGAAAAATGATGTACAACGATTAAAAATGTATTTGGGAAATAAATATAAAATCCGTTTTAAGAAAACAAATACCTTAAATGGTTGAAGCAGCGAATGAGTCATACAACAATTTGAAACAAACAGTAAAATTTTAGCCCAAAAAGGCGGAATAAAATTAATCACAAATCACATATATTTAAATTAAAAACTGCAATCATATGTATAGTAGATATATTATATTTAAAATAAAACTGAATCGGTATCTATTCACTTATGCTCAACTGACAAATCAATTTCCTCAAGACCCTGTTTGAACACCACCGGTCATCTGTAAGCCTTATCCTTCAGTCTTCGTTGGGTTTCTCGTTCACAGTGGAGAGACAGGGGAGGACGATTAATCGGTGTTGTTCATTATCTGCCGCATTTGAGCCCCTTCTTGCACCTCTCACACAGGTCACTACGGTGAGGTCGGTTTGAATCATTATGGCGTTCCTCTCTGTCCTCATCCGAGCATATGCAGTTTTCTTCTCCGCACATCGAGCATTTGATGGGTTCTACCTTGTAGGGACTGACTGCTATCCGGCAAGTTTTACATTCTTGTTGGTAGTAATCCTAAGTATTATAACATGAAAAAAAAAACTTAAATAAGAAAATCAACGACGACGATAATAATAATAATAATAATAATAATAATAATAATAATAATAATAATAATAATAATAATAATAATAACTAATATAAGATAACAGAAAATCTGTCTCTGAGGATGAGAAAGGACATAGGAGCGGATGTCGGTTCCAGATTTTTATTGTCGAGTCCATTTATTTAAATTATTATAAATCAAACTAACAACACAGTATGGGAGATTTACGGTAACTATCTACTGTTAATATTTGCGAGTGTTCTATTTCGATCATATTCACCTTTTTTAAAAAGCAGACGATCATGTACGATTACAGGGTGATTTCAGTGTGTCCAAGATTTGAATCGTAGGCTTATTCGACTGGGTTAGGACCCATAAACTCTTGATAACACATACCAATAATTTCATTGGGTCAGGCCTCGTACACCCTTGATAACACGCATAAATAATTAGATAATGTGAGACACACACACACACACACACACACACACACACACCCACCCCGATAACACACGCATTCGTCGTTTCATAAGGTGCGTTAATCTAAATAATATAGAAGTTTAAACCAAGGGCCTTAAGTCAGACGGATGGGGATATGTGTATTGGATTTTTCAACGTAGCTTTAACAATTTTCCAGTCATATCGCTACGATGTCTACATTGTGGCAGTGTATAATGATGTAAAGGACTGAGGCATCATGTCGCTGACATTTAGCATCATGACCCACCCAGTCACATTTTATAAAGCTTGTCGTCTTGACTCTTTTCTGTTACTTATTTTAAGAGCATGGACACGCAACAGTTACCACTTAATTAATGCAGATGATAGCTCTTTATGACATGCATACGTGTAATTCAAATCCGACTGATGAAATACGGGTGTTCTTTTGGTACCAGCTATATAAAGCTGAATATAGACAGATCACGGGCTATATGCATGAATGATTTAGGATATTGACAGATATATATTTTTAGTAATTTGATATAGGGTTAATTAGTTGTGTTAAGCATTTGGGTAGTGTCATGTGATGTTAGTAGTTAGCTTCGCAAAGCTTACCGATGACTCAAATAAAACGGAAACCACAAAAAATTACAAGTGTGAAACGAGATTTCTCTTAGTAACTTGTTACTTTTTCCTTATTCAGTTGGTAACTGGTTACTAATTCATTATTCAATCGGCAACGATGAATACGTAACCAGCTTGATGTCAGTTTTATTTAGCCCATTCAAAACTAAGTAAACTCATGCTAGGCCATTTATATATTCGTATCATTGTATGGTCGAACTAGTCAAATATGACAAAAGGGCTTGGGAATTCAATTATAAGAACCTTAAAGCTTAACCGTACTTCACCCATACAATAGCTCTTTGTATATGTCACCCGATTAGCACAATAAACTACACGGCTGCATGTCACGTCAAAGAAATGACAATCTTTATGGGGAACTAGAAACCACTGTCGTCGGCATGACATCCATACGTTTCTTTTTGTGAATGAGCATACTCTGTTTGTACGTCTGTATGTCTCTGTCTGTCTGTCTCTCTCATCTGATTAGCATAGACTGTTGGGGTATGCAATATGTAGAATAATTTGGATATTGCCTGGGCAAGCTTAATGTTGAATATATGCCTGTAAGCAGATTCACTTTTAAAGAGTGTTAACTTCACTAGTTCCTACCAGGGCCGGACCTGCTATAGGGGCCCAGGGGGCCCGGCCCCCCCCTTTAAAAAAAAACAACCTATTCACTGCTTTTGATAAAAGATGCAAAGGGGGTTCCGAATTTTTAAAAAAAAATTGAATTTTTTTTTAAAATATTTTTTTTAGTGTTTTTAAAACATTGCAGTTTTTTAGTCATTTTGTTAGATCCCTTGTTCAAGGTTCAGATAGCACCAGATTGCACCATTTTGCATCCTTGAAAAAAAAAATTCCGGGGGGCATACCCCCGGACCCCCCTAGAAGGCTCGGCGCTTCGCGCCTTCGCTTAACCCAATAACAAGTTTCCCCCCCCCCCCTGAAAAACTTAGGTCTGGCCCTGGCCTACGGAGGAGAGGTAGACGGAAGGTTCCTCCAAAGAAAAAGCTGAGAGAGAAAAAGAAGGAAGCAATAATTTTTCATAAACGACACACGAACACAGCTGCATGAACTTACATAGCCGCCTTTTCTGTACACATGAGAACTCTCCCAATGGGCGTTACACTTGCTACATTGGAAGAAACCGTATCTTCGTCGACCTCGTGTTGATCCCCCTCTTCCGCCGCGTCGACCTCGCCTCCCACGAAACATGGCGTAGTATTGCCTCGTATTCTGTGTTGTAGGTTCTAGTCCTACTTTTCAGATCCAAAGAGCGGTTTTCCGAAAGTGTTATGAACCAAATGATTTGTTACAATTGGTCGATAGAAATTATTGGATGTTATATTTTCTTTTCTAATGAGTGCCCGCTGTCTTCGTTTTTTATGATAATTTTTTTTTATTAAATTTTATTTTATGTTTTAATTCATGTAAGAATGCTGAAGACTTGTAAGACATTTACAAGAGAAATAATGTGCATTATACACAAACAGTCTACTTTCATTCTCGGTTCTCAGAAAGTATAGTCTTGAAAGTAGTTACATTATGAGACCGACAGATCGTTAATATGAATTACAAATCCCAACCCGCCATGAGCTTGTTATGTTCCTTCTTTTCTGTTTGTGATAATTTTTAAAGTTGCTTAAAATGAGTTGGGAAAGATAATTTTAATAAAACAGTCAAATATATAAGCTTTAAAATACGGCTCTTACTGTCATAGTCTGTTTAGTTCTGTATCAATTAAGAAAACATTTGTCCAGTTAATAAATACTATTACTGATATAAATACACTTTTAATTGCAAGATTTGAATTTGCGTTTTAGGTAAATAATTTCTTCCTACTCGGGTGGATTTTGGAAGGGTTTGCTAGTTTAATAAGACTGTCACTATAAAATTGGCGCCCCAGCGATCTTGTGACCGATTTATTACCCTTGTTTACTTATTATAATGTAACGTTGTAAGCCTCATTTTGGCGCCCCTGTACCTTGGCGCCCGGGGACATATGTACCCCTGCCCCCCCCCCCCCAGCTACGCCTCTGCTGTCACGCACGAAAGCTTTACAAGACCCCTTCAGCTGTAATAAAAACAATATTTGTGGAAGATCGCTAAAATTAAATTATGATGTTGAAAATAAGCCGTAATATTAATTAGTCAGAATTGTAATTTGACAACTGATTTTTACCCTACTCAGTGTAATTAAAACGTATATTAGTCACTTTGCTCTGGCTATTTAATGATTTGAATGTTACCGTGATGGCTTTTGTTGTAAAGTTAGTTTTACACTGTGCAAACACTGTTTGTTGATGCTTTATATAATTCTAGGTAATATTATCAAATAATACATGGCATGTGAGGTACTCTATCTAAACTTGATGCTTAGCTTTTTCCCAGTGTTAAATTATGCAAGGCATACATTTGTACAGATTTGCTTGTTATCATTCGGGGGTGTTCACATTCCATGTACTGCACATGTCTTGCTGACGTCACATATTTTATCAGTGTTTAAAAGCCTTTTTAGTACTCGAGATAATATATGAACAATTGCGAACCATTCTAGAAATGGTTTAAAACAGGATGTGAGGTTTTGGAGGGATATTGATTGATAATGTAAGGGAACATTTTTTTTAAAAGATTTTTTTTTAAAGAGCTTATAATTTATTTAACTGAATAAGATAGGCAATGCATTATTGATTGAATTTAAGTTATTTCATAGGCTTGACTTTGGAACAATCATTGAAATTACCACATGATTTATATGGTGCGAAATTGAAAACATGAATGGATAAAGAGAAATAAAAGGCGCGCCTATATGTTTTGTTTTTCTACGCAGAAACTTGTACCAGAAGTGGGTATATACCGAGACATACCGGTTAAATCAATACCATTCAGACAATTTAAACTTACTGAGTTTTTAATATCTTGGTGTTTTCATAGCTTTACTATGAGAATTTAATTAGTATCGAGATTCCTTATGTTGCTCACTGCAATGATGGGAGGAGAGCGTGACAGGCGTGGAATGATGTAAGATTAGATTAATGAAAAACAGGCACAGGATCTCATTATTGCAGCAGCAGAGAAGGTGAACAGACTGAAACTATTTAAGACAAAAAAACATTAACCGAAACTATTTAAGACAAGCTAGAAAAACGACAGTTTCGGTTTCTATTTGTCAAAACAATACTAATGGATATATACAGTATATACATATCTACAGTATTCTTACGACAATACAATCTGAATTCGTTTTAAGGTGCCATTGACATCTTATCACAGTAGAGATATACATATAATATTAATTAAGGTATATATAAAAGACCTCATGTGAACTCCTAAAATGCCTTCACATGTTAGAAGTCCAGAGGTCACATATATAAGACAACACAACCCCATATGAACCCCAAAAATGCCTACGCATCTGAGTAGACTCAGGGGCAGCACGAAACACAACCCCCGTTGTGCGCCTCTAGCCTGTTCAAACAACAGTCTAGAACCTCAGAAGGCGTGTTTGGTGGATGACGACACAAGGACAATACGACAAAGGATTATATTGTATATACAAGATGGCACATTTACCGTATGAACCCTTGGAATGCCATTGACAATCCAACTGGCTCAACGAGAGTACATATAACATATACAAATATTTACAATTATTTACAGTTATATACAATTATATATAGATATTTACAATTATATACAATTATATAGGACGGCACATACAAATGATTATATAGGACGGTACATACAAATGATTATATGGGACAATACAACACATATACGGGGCCCTTCTCCACATTCAACTGAAACCACTCTCCGTTATAAAAATTGTCCGGAAAGAATGTAAAAACACAGTGTGACGCAGAGTGGTTTTCAGTTGAACTTCGATCATGGCTTGGAGCCCCAGTAGTAAAACCTGCTATATACTATATAAGCTAACTTATAGACGGAAATCAACAACAAAGGTGTGTGATTTGTAGTTTCGTTTTTACTTAATTGTAATTATTGACAGAATCTAAACTAGGCATGATACCTGAAAGAAGTATTAAAAAAAGAATACTGCTGTTGTAAATACTTATTTGTTTGACTCGTTCTCTAACAGAATACAAAAAAATAGATCAGAGAGAGAATTAAATATAATATGTGATTATTCCCATGAGATCGTAGAGGTATTTCCGTAACACCAACAGAAGAGTTATCTCCGTTACAGGGTTATACACACATTACTAAAAGAGTTATCTCGCGTGTAACAAAAAAGGAATTCAGATGTATGTAAATCGAATTTTTTGCCCAAATCGCTTTGAAAGTGCTGACTTATATATATTTTCTGCAACATATCGAATCAAGGGCATACAAATATCAAAATACTTGCTGGCGTTATTCAACGATTGAAATGTTCTTTCTTCGTTAGTTTCTATGTTGAGAGATTTAACCGCTCTTTTTCCAATGGATTTACAAGTTCCAGTTCACCCCCATGTAGCACTTTGACTCTGAGTAATAGCTCGTAAATTAATTAAAGAATTATTCCTAGGATTTGAATCAATGTGATCAATTACAAAACCATCTTTGATCAATCCATTGAAACATTCAAAAATAATACGATGGCAGAGATGACTTTTCCATCCAGCAGTAAATATCAAATACCCCTGATTGTTGACAAACCCGACTGGCTTTTTCAGTCTGCGGTGTCTGACTATACCATCACGTGATGCTTAATAGTCGATGATCGTTGGATGTGGTTGAAATTCTTGGTTCATTTATATACATAAGTATTTATTTGTCTAATTGATTATTTGGTTTAATTATTATTTATTGAAAATCTAGCAATATAGCCTTGAGGTGTTCTTATGATTTTGTCATTGACACTGTCAGGGACAGAGTCAGGGCTAGAGTCCTTGATTTGCTTATCATAATAGCACTTAAGTTCCCTGTATCGTTTACCACCACATTGGAGGCACAACTGTGTCTTTCCTCGTACTCCAACACTACATCAGATACATTGTAACGGACCTAAGCTTCATCGCCGCACACTCTTTGAATGATATTCACAGAATTCGTTTCTGCACGTTTTGTTACAAACGGTTACTGATCCTATCATAAGCCATTTACAGTGATTCATTATTTATAAATTCTTTATTTAAATACTTGTTTTAATTATAATATGGAGAAGTTTGATAGATTATCAAAAATCAAACCCTGGAAAAATGTTAAATTCAATCTCGATAAAGTCTCCGTAGATGCACCAAATAAGGGTCTAATAAGTGATAGAAGCATAATAAGTAAAATGAATGATGCGTTTAATGAATTTAAGCGCGACGGAGCATCTCATTGTTGGTCAACATTTCGAATCGCTGATAGTGTTGATGCTACCGTGTACGACCAAGGGGCAGCAAGAATAATATCGCATCTTGACCATCGAAAGCATTTATTAGAGTTAAATTCATTATCCGTTCAGAAACAGGTAATTGGATTATTCGTGATAAATTCGATACTATCTTGAAAAATAAAAAAAACTGTCACCGTGAGTCAGGATTCCCAACCAGGAGCATTGACTGGAATTGACAAACCGTATTACGAGAGAGCTTATCCTGTAACCTCGGTTGTTTATGGGATTTATCCGATAAATGAAAAACCAATTGTTGAGGAATTGAAAGCTATGAAATTGTCATCGTTGAATTGTGTAGCCGAACGAGTAACAAAGCATTTTACAAATGCGTTACGTGGAAACAAATTGACAAATCTAAAACATAAAAAAATGAATGGGCACTAGCAGTCAGGGATGCAGGGGTTACAATTCAAAATGTAGCTGAGCTAGAAAAGATATTAAAATTTCCAATAACCGTAGCGACGATAACAGGAGAAGTATTATACGAATCAAAATATAAATCGAAGGGAGCTCCAATCAAAATCATTGATCATAATGCACATGCGTGGACCTCCGCGGTAACAATATTTCCCCGAGATGGAATTGTAAGATATTACCCACCAGAGAGTTCTGGCAGTAACATGTTTGATTTTATTTACGAGTTAAGTAAAAACGATCCTGTATCAGTGTGGTTATTTCAGAGTTTCAAAGACGAAGAGTGTAAATTCGATCAATTTGTAAGATCAAACTGGGAATCGTACCGTACTGAATCTCTTCACGACGAGATGAATAAACTTGCTCGTGGTTTTTCAACGGATAATACCGAGCAATTACTAACAAACTGTTTTACTGTTCCATCTGTCGAGGCACATTTCGCCAGAGAAAAAACTGGAAACCAACCAGATTTGAATTTCTCGCACATGTTCAAGCTAGTTGTGTAGAATACGGACATATTTGATTATGGAATTCCAAATTTGATCCTAAAAGTGTTTTTTTCAGTTGATATGGTTGCGTGTCATCCGGCGAGTTTCCTTGGGATGGGTGAATGCGCAGAGTATTTTAAACGATTTGGGCATCCCACGCATGAGATGACACAAGTTGCGATTAATAGACCACTACCCGATTTTGATCTAACTGGGTTCGCTCGTGTGGTATCATTTGAATTTGCTGAAGGATGTCATCGTATCTGTTATGTTTGGTTTGGTAGGCATATATCTGAAAGAAAATGGGCACCAATAGTGTTATTACGGTATATGATCGATTGCAAAATGATGATATCACTGATTGTCAGTGAGGCAATTATATCATATCACGCGCAAATTGAAGTTTGGTTACCACAAACCGATAGTCTTGATAGTATAATTAGCGATAACAAGGAAAAATGCCCTTCCATCGACGAAGAATATATCGTTAAATAGTCCAAGGATATCTTTGAAGTCAGAAATAAACACGCAAAGGATCTCGGTAGAAGAATAACTGGAAATTTCACCCAGGGTGGAGCATATGATCACAAGCGACATTATTCACGATTAATTCTAGATGATTTTGAATACGATTTTATAATCGCGGATGCATCAGCTAGAAATATTTCTGTCAATCGTGAAAATGCCTACTTGTCAGATGGAACAAAATTCGGAACAATTGTTAGCTACGTAGATGGAAATTCTCCCCAATATAGCCATCTAAGAGCGTCAATGCTGGCTTACGCTTCTATCAATTTGCTATCGATGATAAATAGTTTTCCTGAATTTGCGGTTAGAGTCGCCACAGATTCATTTTATATAGATATCAAACATAGCGAAGCAGTGGCTGAATTTACAAATTCTGATGAGTGTGGGGATCATGGAGAACAAAACAAGAAATGTTACACGATTATTCTAAATCAGCAGATGTTCCCATTGAAGATAATTACATGAAAAATAATGAAATATCAGAATTATCATCGGCTCCATCTTTACCAGATCCAATATGTAGATATAAAACAGTTTATTTGAACGGTTGTGTCGGGTCTGGGAAAAACAACACGAGTGATCGAGTTATTGTTATACTCATTGTCTTGCTCGGGAGATGAAGCAACGAGGACTTAATTCCTGCACATATCACAGTTTCTTTTGATGGAAATATATCCACGGAATCATTATTATTGACGAAATATATACAGTGGTGTTGCATATATTAAAATCGTTTCTCGGCTGGTTGTTAACGAGAAATACAGCTGTGATAATGTGTGGCGATCATGGTTAACCACCATCATTTGTAAGTTTGTTTCCGTATGATTGGCTGAAGAATTTTGTAGATTATTACGAAGAGATTAATACCGATCATAGATCTCTTGATCCAGAATTAAGTGAGTTCAAGAAATTAATCAGATTACAACCGGATAAAATCCAATCCGAAATAGCGCGTGAAATAATTTCAGAAACCCCATTAAATTGTTTTTTAGGAAGCGTGGAGACCAACCGATTTGATAGTGGCAAGTAGAAAGATAGCCAGAGACACAATTCAGATGAAGTTATTTAACACGCACAAAGAAAAATTTTGAACGACGAAGGTTCCATTATGTTATAGACCCAAGGATACACGCCAACAAAACATCGATGTTAATATTCCTGGAACATACGAGAAACAAACTCTAGTGTTAAATGATATTGTATTGGTTGATATCAGTGTTGTCGAAGATGCATTGCGCGCTGATAAATCTCTATGGTTGTTAGGATACGCAATGACGATACATTCTTCGCAGGGATTGACTATATCCGATTCGATTGTTTGGATTGCATCGAGTGGTCGAAGTTAGTTTATCTCGCAGTGTCACGAGTTCGAAGAATAAATCAACTTCGAAGAGTTGTTTTAGATGCTAATGACGCCACAATCAGTGATATTTTCAGAGATGATATAATAAAAAAAACCTCGCTGGTTATAAACAACAGGATAAAAAAATAAACGAGAATTTGATATGGTTTTATAGTCGTGTTGCAGTGCTGTTTTTTATCATCTGTGGTTTTATGCTCACCATATAGCGTCGTTAGTTTATTGTCTAACACATATACATATTCTTTTGTCACAGCATCAGTATCCAGTGTTGGATCGCCAAGTGTGGTTATTTTATTTGAGTTCATGTCGAGGGGACCTGTCATTGTATCACCGGATTGTTTTACTCGATTGTTGATATTATATATCACAGTTGGTAAAAGAACTCCTGGTTTAATCTTACCAGTTAGTGTAATCAAACACTGTTAGGGAATTTTTAGTTACTCCATTTATTTTAAGAAGAATATCATTCAGGGAAACATTACTCGTTTTCAATTTCCCTTGTTTGTCTTGAAATACGACTATTTCGTTTTGATCCACACTTGCGAGGTTTAACATCTCGGATATTTCATCTTCGATAAAAACAATTTTACTTCTTTGGTTGCAGATATTTCTCCGGTGGGTTTTTCAGGCTTGAGAGAGATCTCTCGTAAATATCAATCATTGTGCGATCAACCATGATACTCTGAGATATCGCTAAAAAGCGATTACTCATATAATCGTGTACGGTTTTATTGGGTGGTTTAGTTGATGATGATGATATAGCGCTAAGTACATTTAATACTTGCTGGCCGCATATTGGTGGGTCAGTCATTTTCTGTGTTGGTAGCGTGGAGTACCAGATCGGAATTTTTAATTGATGTATATAACGCATACATTCTTTAGGTGGCGCTAACCCGTAAGAATCAAAATAAACAATTACGCGTGGATCAATCGCGTATGCAACCCAGTGAGTTCCATGTCCGGTGCTGTTATCGAGATTAATGATACCGGTTTCAACGCTGTTTGGTTGTTGTGGTAATTGATCTCGCATAAAAACACCTCTAAAGTTTTTTTTTTCTTAATTCTTTGGCAGCATCGAGTAAATCAAAATTTGACAATGGTGTTAGTAAACTGTACCCGGTAGTCTCAGGCCGTTTCCGTTGTACCATGAATACGGAGTTTCTGGTAGTCTCAGACCCTTTCCCGCTAAGGATCGTCTTTTCTTTTTTGGTATCCGCTTTCAGTCGCCTTCTTTAGTGCCATTCCAAACTGCGGTACCAATAGCTCCGAGAGCGAAAGCTATCGCGACCGCGGGGTTGCGGCGGCAATTAGCGCTGGTAACGCAGCGAGAAGTGGAAATATACCACCTGATTTTATCATGTCTTTGATCGCAAACGCAGAGAGAGTGACCTGAACATCTTTTTTATCTTTGCTAGCATCATTGAAATGCTTAATCTGACGAGCTGTGATAGTTTATTCTGACCACCAGACATTTGATTCTGTTTTAACGATATTGTAGTTCCACATTTTTAAGCTAAATCCGATTGCAATATTTTAATCTGACCAGGAGTCAGAGTAACACTAATATGACTATATTGCATTTTATTTAATACGAGATTGATCTAATTGTCTACATGTTTTTGGACCACTACATGTTTTCTATTGGCGCATCAACTATACTCATTCGTCTACCAATACCTTCGAGTAGCATTGATTTGTCACTGAGATTGACAGCAATTGCTCTGTAATCACCACCAGCAGGATGAGCGGTTACACGAGCGTCGAAATACACGTCAACGACGTATTATCTGGTTAAGTCAAGATGTTCCAGTGAAAAGTAATAAATACATACATATATACAATGATAATGACGAGGATTGATTTAGATGATGACGAAACGGTGCTGAAATTACCAATGGCAACATTGGTTCATATAACCGATATGCTATAAAAAAAAAATGACAAAATAACAAAATGCCATAGTTCCTACCCAGGCCGGATGCACTCAGGTTCAACTTCCCACTTTGAAACGAAGAAAACAAAATATGACAGTTCCGCTTTGGTTCAAATTCCCAGATTCATGCGTGCTCAACTTTACTCTCCACCAGTTTTAGTCTGGCGCTACTACTCTCCAACAGGTTCAACACCTCCCACCATTTACCCTGAGTGGTCGAGTGGTCTAAAGCGCTCTCCGTTACAGATCACTGTCATCTCACGTCAGTCTGCGTAGGTTCGAGTCTCAGATTTGGCCAATGTGGGTATGTAGGAAAGCTTGCCAGTAGCTTCTCGTGGGTCGGTGGTTCTTTCCGCGGATTTTCCTGGGTTTTTCGTCCACCATTAATACTGGCCGCCATGTATAGCCTATCATTTGCTGAAAAATTTTGTTAAACCCTACAATAACAAACAACAACAACACTTCAGTTTCAGTTTGGTACAACAACACAGCCTACCAGTTTCAGCCAGGCACAACAACAGCTTCCACGGGTTTCATTCTGGTTCACCTACACCTCCCTCTCCACCAGTTTCAGCCCTATGGCTGTAGTTTTGTGGTTCCAAACCGTTATTGGCGTGGTCCCTCTCCGAATCCTCATAGAAATGTTTTTCTAAAAAAAAGTATGTTTTTTTCTGTGTGTTGAACCACCGACTATGTTTGTGCATGGGTCAAAATTAAAAAGAAGGTTGATAATCTTTTTTTATGAAATTTGGATTAGAGTTTATGCACCACCTTATACTAGTGTTCCAGTTGACTTAATTTAGTTTAATCCATGCCGGTTTATTAACTTTTTTATAATTATCGATCTTTGTCTGAGATCGATAGTGTCCAGTAATTGTTTTATGCATAGTGCTATATTCTTTTGTATGCTATTTTGTGTTTGTGTTTGGACGGCGTTGAAGAGCAAATCTTTTTAAAGTTATGTTATTTTAGCAGGGTTTTCCTAATGAGAAAAAATAATTTAGTAACCTGGTAGGACTTGGACTCGTCACAATGGGAGTTGTAGCTTTATACCAGATCCTATATCTCTATTCTTTTGTAGACAAATAAGGAGAATATTTTAAAGAAAAAACTAACAAAGTTAAAAAATTGTATGCGTGCATGTTATGTATATTGTTTACTATTTCGCAGTAATTAGTCATGTTCCTATTCTACAGTGTTGTTGTTTTTGTGTGTGTTTGTAATGTTCTTGTTTATTGACGTTTTCTTTGGAGAGATCAGGTGTGACCCTTACTACCTCGTGTTAGCCACGTAGCATCGATATCACACCATCATGAGCTCCTTACTCGGTCTGGTCAATACCCTGTCCCTTTCTATTTCGTTGGTATGTTGTTGTGCTTGTTTAAAAATCTACGAGATAGTAATGTTGTGAATTTAACCATTTAACTAGGCAAATATCGTCTGCTTTTCCATTTTGAAAGTTCATGAAAAGTTGAATTTAACTTGATAAATAAAATACGACGTTTATTTATCAAAAAGTAAAGACATTGGATTTTGCACAGTGATACCAATGTTAAGATAAATTTGGATTGTATGTATTGAAATGATTAGAACTTAAACACAATAATGAAGTGAGTGACGTTGGGAGGGCGTGAGGAAATAAAGCAGCCCTTTTTTAGATATCTGTCTCTAATAGACTAATTTACCAGACCGGCTGCCACACGTCCCGATCGTCCACTTCATGATGTGTTTAGATAAATGTTTACGTAGCAGTCACTTTTATTTTAAACTCTGTGCATTCAGTGTTTATTTGGTTAAAACGTATCTCTTTTCTTAAATTATATAATACTTATAATGAAATTTTATATTTCATCGTATATGTCATTCTCACACAATTCATTTATATAGAGGATGTTGCTATCTTGCACTCCTCCCTTCATATGAGTTATTTTTATTTATATTGTCTAGCTGATGCTGTTTTAGTACATTGCAAGATTTTGTTTTAGGCGACACCTTTTCCACACAGGTCACGGTTTTTTAAATAAATATTTCTATGAGCATTTTGACATTTTCAACAGTTGTTCGTTACGTTTATAGTAGAATTTGTAATCTTGGTCTCTTTCCCATATTTCTTTACAATCTCTACATAGGTTCGAAACCGACATTCTTTGACGATATCCAAACGATAACGTAACGCTCGTAGTAAAACCTTACTATTTATGTTATATAAAGAACCAAGACGTTCAAGACGCAAATGTCACGGAAATGTGTATGACTGGTATCAATATGTATACGTGGTCAAAAATGTACTCGGGTTTCGTTGCCGCGTACAACGTCACCGAGGGTGGTTTATTAATTATCGGCTCCAGTTATTTCGAAATATTGAGCGCAACTCAACTCGTGCTGCACTTGCAAATTACCTGCAGTTTAAAAATCTAAGTTCCTAGCTGCGCATCTCGGTCACAGCTAGTGTATATTATGGAGCAAATTCTATGGAAACATCATATTACAGCCAATCTTGTCAGAAAGATCTCCACTTTACGGAAGTAAAACCTTCAGCTATGGAGGTAATATAGATTTAAGATTGTATTCTTATCGCTATTCGTTTTATATGACATAATTGTTTCATATATCATATGTTTTAGTATTTATTTTAAATTCTATAGAGAGTCAATACCTAGGTTATACAACACCATGATATTAGAAATACTATAGTCTGTTTCGAGATAGCTTTTTGTTGTAACCGAACAGACAAATTGAATTTCATTATATGCTGCATGCATTGAACGTTTAATATAAATGGGTAACTAATTCATGTGCGCGCATGCGCAACATATACATGTACGAATGTAGAAGTACTTAACCGTATCATATGTATAACACGGTTTAGTTGTTTTAATTTAAGCTGCCCGTGTGTGTGGTGCTCGTGTGTATGGTGCCTTGTGTATGCTGCCTTGTATACGGTTGGATGCTGCCTTACACACACACACACACACACACACACACACACACACACACATACACACACACACACACTGGGGTACTTCCAATATATTAATTAAAATATTATGGAAGTTCCACCCTGTATCGTGAAGTTATAAAGTTTAATTACTGACGAAATAGATGTACAGCTCTGAGCCCCCAGTCAGCACTGCCGACGGTTAAATTATATAGAACACGAAGATGAAATTCAAAATAAAACAATTTAATAAAGTCGATAAATTTAAATGATAAACTCAATCACTCGTCCTCCAAGTGACAGCCTACTTCATCTCGTGATTTTCAGTGTGAGTTCGATTATCCCCTGGCCTTTGGTTCTACTCATCTCTTTATTTCGTTCCTCCCACTCCTCCTGGACTTCACCTCCCCCGACTTCTCTCCTTCCTTCTCTTTTCTTCCGTCTCTCTATCGGAGACACTGGGACCACTGTCACTGGTCTGTCCCTCGAAGCTTCCTTTAGAAACTACACTTAGAATCCTGTCCTAAGATTTTTCTCCGCCAATAACGCATGGCTGATCGGAGTTGCTATCTTCTGGCAATCTTTCTAACGAACTATAGCGAACTAAATCTTGCTGGCAGGTTTAAGGATATCATACTTAGCCAATTTAGGGTCCCGTCCCTATCTCGATTCTGATTGGGTAGCGCTGTGGCCCTGTCCAATCGACTAAGCTGCCAATTCAACCTGGCTGCCAGTCTGCGGGACAAGAAGTTAAGGCACGTCCACTCCTTCGGGCAACTTCTGTGATCTGCACAATCGCTTCCACACCTAATTGATAATTGCGCTTCCGACGGCCTTGGTCGGGCTTCCCACCCTAGCCACGGCAAACTTACGTAAAGGATAGCGTTAGCCTGCGGTCATGTTTAACATTAAACAATGGCTTGTCAGAAGTACTTTGATTATACATGTTTCTATACTATTCTGGCTCGGGCAAAACGTGACATAACATATACGCTGTGCCTGGTGACGTTGGTTCGGAAGAGTGTACTGGTGTTCTCGATACGAGGGGCCAAGGCTTCGCGACCGTCGGATCTGTGTTGAATGTGAGGCTCTCGAGGGATCCTTCAACAGACAGGGAGGAGTGGACTATGCGTGGCGACTCCTTGACCATTTACTAGAGCAGGTGGAACCGGAGATACATTTTAGACGTCAAATGGGCGCCACGATAGTTATAAAATACGTGTTCCATATTATTGCTATTGCCATCTGAGCAAAAATTTCACATTTATGTGTCAACATCGTTATTTGAACGATAAATTTATACATTCATAATGTCATATTTACATCGCAGTCTCGTTATTTGAACGATAAATTCATACATTAATAAATTCATATTTACATCGCAGTCTCGTTATTTGAACGATAAATTCATAAATTCATTTCACCTTTTCATTGCTAAATCATTACATGAACGATAAAATCATAACTCATACGACTTTACCTTGTTAAGTCGTTATATGAACGATATAACCAATATTACAGGCATTTATATCTCAGTCTCGTTATACGAGCGATATGTATATTTGTAAATTCATACATATACTTATATTTGTTGATCGGGTGATAAGACATTTTTTCACGTTAGTTTTTAAATTCCTTTCGTTAAAATCATACTTTGAGTTTTTTCATTGAGTTACTTGTTGTTGATAGTTCCAAGTTAGGAACATTATAATTTTCCTTATCTTTTGTTTATAATGGTCTCAGATTTGTTTATAATTAAATTGCGTTCATAAAAAAAACATTTTATTAACGCAATTGCTTTCGATGTCTTCGCTAATCTAGTCCCAACCCGGCTTCATCCTGTGACACCAATGGTAAAATATTCGTGCATGTTGAGAAACATGGACATGATGCTACGAGTTACCTACAGCGAGATGTACTCATTTAGCATCCATGTCTAAAGCGCTATCCGTTACGGATCACTGCCATCTCACCTCTGTCTGCGTGGGTTCGAGTCCAAGATTCGGCTAATGTAGTTATGTGAGAAAACTTGCTAGTAGCTTCTCGTGAGTCGGTGGTTCTTTCTGGGGTTTTTTCTCGGAATCTTCCTCCACCAATAATACTGGCCGCCACGTATAGCCTATCTGGTGCTGAAAGATGGCGTTAAACCCTATAACAACAACAACAACAACAACAACAACAACAGCAGCAGCCATGTAAAGGTAATAAAACAAGCTACTCTAGTTAATGCTGTACGCGTTGGCAAAATCAATTATATATTGTCCTGGTTTAATGCGAAACCGAATTTTTTTCCAGCCTATTACGGGAATAATAATAAGTTTAAAAAAAAGATTTATCAAAAGTGACTGGACATAATTTTCATAATAGCTGCAGATTTATAACAATTATTTTCTTCTTGTAATTTTCTAAACTTTCGTCAGCCATATTCTCATCCATAACGGTCTCAAGTTGTGGCAAGAATTTGTCTACGCATTCTTGATTCAATCTGAATCTCTGACAATGAAAACTTCCAGACTCGGAATGAAGAAAGGCCAAATCACAACACTTTGCAAATGACCTACATACAACAAGCATAATTAGAATGCTAGTTGGTGATAACAAGCATAATTAGTTTTTAACGACACAAGTTCGACTGAAGTAACATGATGGTTTATTTTCAATGATTTTAAAGGGTACCGATGTACTTCAGCACTTTGACCAGCAAGCTTATGGCTCCATTTTACTGCAACATTACATTCTATGATACCAGAAAGAGATTTATTTTCTTCAACTCCACCATCAGGCGATGCTGCAATGAACATAGCTACAAATAAACCCAACATTTTAAAAGAAATTTTTTTACCCTCTGTAACATTCTCAGCAACATACCGATTGATAACTGTCAGTTACATATCTAATCCATATATCATTGCTGCTGAGGAAAAAGATGTCTCTAATATTGAACTACTTATTGTGTTGGGATTGAATTTCATGTACAAACAAGTTTCAAATACGGCTAACAATATAACCAGTTATCCTCAATCGTCTCAAAGTAAACCAATCAGACAATCTTCTTTGTATAAGAGTATTTTCTTGAATAAGTAGCTGTTTGTCATAGGTGACTTTTAAACAGTTCTTTAACTATGTCTGTTTGGTAATGTTATCTGAATGGGATAAATTTGTGATATTTTTTCCACATAAGCATATTATGGATTTACAGAGACCAGTGTTTCAATTGGACCATGTTGACTTGCAGCTGTATTTATTAAGTGCTGTTTACTGGGGTTGGATTATTTACTCCATTGATCCATTTTTGAGAGGAATGATTCTGCAAAATCTCTTTCAGTCTAGCAAACTTTATGAAGCTTATTAGCCTCCAGTTGTCTTTCTACACACCTTGACAAAATCTTTCAGTGTTTGTCATGGGTGACTTTTAAACACAGTGCAGCGGTATGCTTTCACGTACAGTTAGGACCAAACCAAATTAAACATGAATAGTTAGCACATATGATGTCACCCAACGAGTTCAGCAATATGTTAATTGTTTGAAAATATGTAAAACAAATTTGAGTTGAACTTAGTTTAATGTTGATACAATTTATTTCATATTCAAAAACTCTGCTTGAGAAGACGTTGAAGAAGAATCTTGTACATATCTATAATGTTTTAGCTAGCGACGAGACACGCATATATAATAGAACTCTGAAATCGATTATAAAGATTTGTGATACTTTCAATCGTTCGTTGTTTGTCTCTCATGCAAGGACCAATTGATAATAAAAGCAATAACAAATACATGTAAAAGTATGTATAATGTTGTGAATATTATTGTTTTCTTTCTCGTTCATAGGTATGATACTGATGGCCCTATATTACTTCACACTGAGGCCATTTTGACTTGGACGTATTGACTAGGTCCAATTTCGCTTGGACGTATTGACTAGGTTTGTTTTGAATTGGATGTATTGACCAGGTCGGTTTTTACTTGATAACCAGCACTGGCGATATAGTAACATTTGTCTTCTTTGTTTCATTTCCTTCTAATGTAAAAAAAATACGGCTTATTTTGTCGTCTGTTTCTACAAAACATTGCCTTTTCCAAAGTTTTTTTTTGTGGTTTGGGGCATACTGTTTAATGTACATCACGCTTGTGATGGATATTGACAGGGTTTTGGAAGGGTAGTCATTTAATTTTTTTTAAAGGGGGTGGTGGTGTCAAAACTTGATGGATGTACTTAATTGTGTGTGTGTGGGGGGGGGGGCAATGAGCTACAGCAATTTTACAAAACATGAAAAATCGGGAGGGGGAGTTTTCTTTGGTTTTGGATACATCGTGTGGCCGTATATAATATTCCTTGGAAGGGACAAAAGGAAAGAAATTAGCGTAGCCTAAATAGAGCTGTATTGTTCTTTGTGTGTTTTCAAATTTGCAATGACAGTTTGCAGTCAGATTTAGAACATTACATATAATTTTGTTGCAATAGACCATATGGTGTAATATTATTAGAAATGATTATTATGATTACCACACACATAAACACATACACATCTCTTCATTTTTTAGCATTTATTTGTACAAGTCCTAACCATTTTCACTGGATTTTCATTGTAAATTGATGTCAAGTTTGTGTACTTCTCTGTGACCATATATTTCACTTTTGCTGATCAAATAAGACCATTTACTTTTGGTTTAAAGTTTAATAAGAAACTATTCTCACGGTTGCTTTACATAAATTATTTCTTATAATGAGTGAATACAAATAATATTATTATAAGCTGTATATTTTGCATTTACTTATCAAGTTCTTCCTTTAATGTACTTAACGATATATAGCAGCAATAGTGTTAAATAGATTTGAATTAAGCCACACTAATCATTGGATAAAAATAATAGCATTACATATCTGAATATTAAATGATGACACATAAGGAGTCCAAAATGTAAATAATACAACTGAAAAAGAAGGCACATGACAATACAGTTAATGTCTTGTATTGCTAATATAGTATTTATTTTGATACACTAAGCAATTAAATAAGACAATATTAGTTTCAACTGATATATGTATTATTTGTAGTTTTTTTTTATTACAATTATTTGTTTACCTCTTGATCAAACAATAGATTGTTCTCTCTAACGATAATCTCAAAGGATAACCAAATAACAGGACCGGGGTTTTTTTTGGCTCAGCTTGTTGGTGTGAAAATTTTGGAATAATATAATGATTTAAACCAGAAACAGGAATATTTCACTTAATGCGATTAATTGCTCAAAATTATTATATCGGCTTCCACGTTACATAATAATCTATCTGATTGATAAAAATGTTATTTAAAAATTTCTTGAAAAGAAATTATAGAAAGGAAACATGTTCATCCAATTTATTATTTAAATAGAATGTAATAAAATCATTAACCCATGCTAATAATTTCCTCGTGTCTCTACTTGCATTCGTGTGATATTCAAGCAGAAAAGATGGCTGATATGTCATTTGTGAAAAGTTAACAAGTGATAAAAACGTCAACTTGATAGAAACACATGAACCTTTTTTTATACGCATAATAAAATGACAACTAATTTTCATTAGCCTAATTCACACGGTGTCTGCTTAATTGCGATAATACTTTTCACCAAAAGTGTGTCAAAGCTACATAATTTTAAAACAATTTCCAAATAGAATATCCAAAAGAAAATTTAATGACATAAACATCTGATTGTGTTTCATTTCCATCAACATCAGTCTTAAAGTTAAGTCGACAATAAAACATTTGATTAGTCAATTTGACGTGAGACAAAAATCTCGGGGTTATAGTTATTTTGGTGAAAATCAATTAAGCCTCTAACAAGATATGCAAACAAAATATCCTGATGATTTGATTTCCATGCTCTAGAGGTTTCTACTAGATTATGATAATGATCGGTCCCTGGGCGTAAAATCCTTCAAACGCACAGTTGGAAAGAAGCTTCCAAAAGAGTTCAGACCAGTATCGGAAACGGGTTTTACGTAGTATCCAAATCTCGTGACGTAATTACACGTGAACGTCGCGGACTTTGTCTTCATACAGTCACATGACATTCAAACACTTTCACTTGCCACTAAACTGATATCACTATCACTTAAACTATAATCTACCAGCTTCATCTTTAAAGTTTGTACGCTTAAACAATCCTTTGCATCTTCCTGCGCGTCCTGCACGTAAGACATGACACGTGAACTGCTGTCGAATGGTAACACAGAATGGTCGCGATCATTTGACTGAATGTTTCCAGAGATAACGTTTGAAGAAGAAGCCGAATGATTCGAACAATTTATGCTGACATCAGAATTACTATCAAAGGCTTTATCAAGTTCTTTATCTAAAAGAGTATGGTCTAAGTTCTCATCGAATTCCGATACGTATCTATGCTCACAGAAGTACTTGCATCCTTCTTTTTCCTTCGAGAACGCAGGTTTGCTTGCTCTTCTGGAGAAATAGGTGTCACGTCGTGGTATTTCCTGTGGTTGAAGATTAGTCAGTTTATCAAGAGGTAACAGACTGGTTCCAAACTGTCTCATCATTCGGGTCCTATTTCTAGGCCTGTTCAAGTAGGTCATGGTTTTATTGACGAGAGGGGTGCTGTGTACAGGTTTCTCATTCCATCGGATGCGCCTCTGATCAGGACTAGCAACTCTATGCCTATGGTGGAGGGACATTGTTACAAAATGCACTTGATCGTCATCTTCATAATACAGACCATCCTCCAGTATCAGGATATCCTTTGCTACATCATCTTCAGCAGTGTTGAACTTGGAGTGGCAGATCGCATTCATTACTGTGTTCAGCTTTCCATCCAGAGTTTCATTTGCATGGTCCACAAATTTTCTGTCGAACTTACACTTCATCAAAGTCATATGATCATCAATAATTGACCTGTCAACGGACGATGGCCTAGGCAAAGCAGCTGAAGTTTCCATCTCCTTTGTTGTCACCGTGTCACAGAAAGAAAATAATCCTTTCCTATTCTCATCATTGACATTGTCTGTAAATTGATCTAGGCTTATGTCTTCTTTTGATTTGTTCATAAAAGACTTGTTCTTTTCCATAGATTGTTTCGTGAATTTGGAGGTGTCGTTAAGTTTTGTATACGACTCATTCAAGTGCCTTTTATGCACCTGCATAAGTTCACACGGCCGCTTGACACCGTGGATTTGTTTAGGTGCTCGTACTGGTGCATATGGCATGAGTTCGATTTTTTCAAGTTTCAGTTCTTTGGCTGAAGATTTCTCGCTAAGACGTCGCCGTGTGATGGCGGAAACGTCAGGCATACAGAGACGAATTTTCTTGCGGAGAATAAAATGGATTCTATTGGTTTCTGATGTTAAATTTTCGGCTACTTTCAGAACTTTTATTTTCTTGGAGAGCTGCTGTTCGGTTATATTGTTTGACGCGAAGAGCAAATAAGAATCTTTACTGTTCTTATTCACTCCGCTGTGTTTCAGCAAATGTTGAATAAGTTCACCACATGTTGTGTTTTCTGTCACCTTCTGGTAACAGTTCCTACCGTCTACAAGTACAGATATCGTCTTCATCTCTGGTCGGATGGTCTCGTCCATCTGTGGAAGGAAAACACAAATCTTACAGTATAGTACCATGCTAAGCTATCCTGAGTGTGATCAAAATGAATTCACTGAGTGCATATCTCAAATGAAAGGCAGTAAATACAAACAAAAACTCTTTGAATGCAATTAGCCCATAGTAACCAAAATATTTAATATTTTGAAGATCCGTATGAACAATTGCTAAGTGTCACAATTTTTGCTCTTTTAAAAAAGAATGCTCTCTCTCTCTCTCTCTCTCTCTCTCTCTCTCTCTCACACACACACACACACAGGTACGCGTTTGATATTGGTACTAATTCACACTCACGTTGTATGCTTGTATTCTAAATGAGAGCAAAACGTGTACACACTTGTGTGCGTGCTCGAGATAAGATAAAGGAGACAGACTACGATCTCGATCGCACTATTATGTAATAACATCACAAGTCACATCCTTGTTCTTTTTCTTACATACCTTTTACGTTGTAAACTTCACAACCTGAGTGTTGTAAAGTCTTGTATTGTCTACTATAAATTTTGCACACCTTCATGTATCTCCACCACTGGTTTTAATTACGTCACACAACATAAAAGCTGTATCATTAACTGGACAGGAATGTAAAATTGCCAAGGTCTTCTGAGATTTATAATAAGTGTGATATATCGGTGACTGAAGATCTTGGACCCCTAACAGAATCGGCCAATAACCAATCGACCCAAAATAGATTCAGTCTATACAAATTGATTTTTTTTAAAAAAAAATCTAAATTACATCGGCCCATTACAGAGTCGGACTTACCTTTGATCTTGTTTGGCTTCCTAGCAGCACCTGTTGTTAAACCATAAATAGCCAACAATGTCATCTTTGAACCAAAGTTGTAAAGTTTTTATTGGGTGATCATTACCTTAAATCTTGGTAGGGACTTAATTTCAATTTTCGGGGGAGGGGGTGCGAGCAAAACTCAACGGACCTGTTAATTTTTGTATATAGATCATATCAATTTTACAGCACATGTAAATTCGGATGGGGGGAGAGGCAGATGCCCCCCTTTCCCTGCCCTCTCCAAATGATGTTCTTGAATCTTTTGTGGATTTCAAAGACGGGCAAAGATGCAAAATATTATACCAAAAACTACATAAATAAGAATTAGAAATGTTTGCTTTGTCTTTGTGTTATTTTTATTTTAAATAAAACACAAACAAAACAACAACAAAAAAACAACATCGGCCTAACAAGGACAAAGACGTTTTAAACTTGAAATACCGGAAAATATTTGCTCTTGATGCTCAATAAATGGCATAAGGATGGGTTGTCACTTATTAGTCACACATGTCAACCAATGTTAGTATTCACAAGTAGAGTAGACACATTCTACTTTCAACTCATCTTACAGTTAACAGACACGTGCTACTTTCAACTCAATTAACAATTACATAACCGAAGGACATGGAAAATTTCAGATGTGTGATTGTATTGTAACACAAGTTATTTAATCTGGGATTATATTTTTCCCCCTTTATTTTTATTTCAAAATAAATGGCCGTTGAAAAAAAGAACACTGCAACTCACAAAAATTTACGTTTTTCTTTTCCCATTCTTTAGGGGTGGGGTAACACATAAGGACTTTAATAAATCATCATGGATCTGAGAAATGAATTAACCAAAAGTACTAAAATTCGCGCACAAGTTATTTTTGATTAACTCATTAAAGCCACTAAAGATAAAGGTAAGTAGCACAAGACTATTTTGACGCCGACATATGTCAAGAGGATTATACACGCCAAAACGTATTAGTCGTTCAATTTAACAAACTGAAAAGAATAGATCAAAATTTGAGTACATATCTATTTTAAGCTTTCGTGACTAATTTGACACTCGATACCGATGTGCTGTACTTGCCTATGTAGGTATGTGAAAAAAGCTTGCCAGTAGCTTCTCGTGGGTCGGTGGTTCTTTATTGGGTTTTCCCGGGTTCTTCCTCCTCCACCATTAATACTGACCGCCATGTATAGCCTATGTTTTGCTGAAAATGGCGTTCAATCCTACAACAACAACATAATTCCCTGCCACACACCTAATAATTTCATAAATCACATCTTGCATTAAACTAATTTTACAAATTCACATATTAAACAGTGGTCAATTTTATACAATATTCGGAATGATGTATTCCTATAAATTTTGAATTATTAAAAAATTACTGCACACGTTTGTATTTTGTACGAAATTATGTTATATTTGGTGAAAATGGTTCGCTTATGCTGCTGAGGTAACGGAAGAGCAGCGGGCAGTTTATGTACATGTTGCTATCACAGTATTTAGAATTAGTTGAACAGGACAAAAATAATTTGGGACAGAATGTTTGATAACGAGTCCTCAGATGAAATGAGATGAAATAAAAAAAAAAAAAATTCAGAGTGAGAAACTCTGGGAGTCGTGTCAAGATTCACAACATGCTTATAAATGACCCACGTTTAGAGAAAAAGTTGTACCCATATTTAAGTCTAGAGAGACATTCCGCAATTTAAAATCATTTATTATACCTAACAAAGTTAAACTCCATTTTAACGTCATAGTTCAAAATCTTTGGCAGCGGAATCATATTTTAAAGTGGAGTGACTTAAAATTAATTTATTAATATTACCGAGAAATCGAATTTGTTAAGTAAAATTTAAGATAAAAATGACAAAAATTTGAAACATATAGGTGGACCTAACACAGATCAGCAGCAGTTTTGATTGTGACGCATATTTTGAATATTCACATAGTGTGTGTGTGTGTGTGTGTGTGTGTGTGTGTGTGTGTGATTAGGATTTTTAGCTTTAACAAACCATTAAGTCCCATCCAGACACATTATCCTGATACCCGGTTGACCAAGTCCTAACACTAACCTCTTAATGCCGAGCACCTATCGAGGCAGCTAATAGTACCATTTTTTTTTTTGTTTAAAAAAATGGTATGCAGATGGCTGGTGTTCTCAGAATCTTGATCTATTTTTCATTAACCTCCCCCCCCCCAAAAAAAAAACAAACAAAATGTCTTAAAGTTTAATTAAGATTAGAAATACAAATCAATGGTTTTTCGTTGAAACTGGTAGATGCTCTAATGTTGCCTAGAACAAAAAATATGGCTCACTTTGCCAATCTCAAGAAATAGGCGATGAATAACATGGGTTTTATTAAATTATTTGTCCAAATAACAGATTGGAATTTCAAATGAGATTCTATAATTTTCACGACACTAAGTTTCAATAAACAGCACGCATAAGCGTCTATTTTATAATCTTAAGACAATGTAAGAATGACTATTACATTTTATCTTATGATCGCTCTAAATATATATGTCATTTTATCAATGAAAATTATACATGTAACTACAATACTAATACAGTTTTATAAACTGTCGTGACACTACATGTACTTGGTGGTTATTGTCGTGTACACATGTGCGCGACACGTACACCATCGAGGTTCCGCACCTTCTCAACTTACAATAATAATTAGATAGACACACATTTTTATATCGTATTTTTAGAGAAAGACTTTGCAGTAGTTCATAATTGAAAATGAAATAATAAATCAAATAAAGGTAAAGCAAAACGGTTTGCAATATTGAAAATATAGAACTTTGTTACTAAGATACTGTTTTAACCTCTCATTATGACAAAAAGTATGTCGCTATATTCTTTATTCCATGATGAAAGACAAAAATTTATACCTCATTTTTACACTTCCAGGATTAACGTTGATACATATAATTAATTAATGAATACGCTTAACATACGACATACGACTCTTCAAAATCTACTTCCAGGTTTCTATATCTTACTTTCAGAATTTTGTAATCTCAGTTAATCATTATGTAATAACATTACGCGCTATATTCTTGTTCTCCACCCCAACCCCACCCCAAATCTTCATATGTTGTAACCTTTACAACCTGGGTGTAGTAAAGTCTTGTACTGAATGATAGGTTATCAATAGCGCCACGCTGAATGGCCCTGGGAGGATCACTGGCCAAACATTCTCAGCTAGGAGATGAATTAGGTGTTTGAGCACCGACAGGCCTAGCATTATCTACATAACCTTACGTAAATGCGGTCTATATAATGCTTTGTTATGAAATCTTTTGAGACGTTTTAAAATATAAACTCCAATTATTAGACAAAATAGTTTTGGCAGCAAGCAACTAATCAAATAGTTATTGCACGAATTCAAACTTAATTTGTATACATGCATTTTCAGATGAAAGAAGGTGAAGGTTGAATCAGTGCTCAAAATAAAAGGAAATAAACACACAAGAAAAAGAGAAATAGAAAATAGCGGCAAAAGAACAACCAGTAATAATCACAGAAGATGAAATTGTGGAACAAATGGAAATATTTTCAAGGGAAAGGGAAAGAGAAGAACAAGAAAAATGGGACTTTTTATAATGATGAAATGACAGCGGAACAACAAACAGTACAACAGACGGAAAAAGAACAACCTTTAAAAGTCATAGAAAATAAAACAGTGGACACGACATCAAGTGAAAGAGAAAGGGAAAATCTTTATAATGATGAAACAATAATGGATAAGTCAGCAGAAGAAATCTTTCTAGAAGGGAGGAAGCAAAGAAGGAGAGAAAAAAGGAGAGAAAGAAAAGACCAAATCGAAAGACAAAAAGAATTGTATTTCGATGAATGCCTGTTATAAATTTTGAGAAAAAAATTAAAAAAATAATTTCTATTACAAAAATGAATAATAAAGAAATACATAATATATAGTACACACTGAAAAAAATGGGGAGAGCCTTTCCTTTAAATGGTCTGCGAAGATCAGAGGAAAGAGACCTCTCCCAAAAAAAAAAAAAAAAAGGAAACAAAGGAGATAATAATTTAAATTTACAATCGAAGCATAAAATGAGAGAGAGAGAGAGAGAGAGAGAGAGAGAGAGAGAGAGAGAGAGAGAGAGAGAGAGAGAGAGAGAGAGAGATGGGGCCATACCTTTCCGTTAAAATTCATTTACTCCACAATTAAGTGTTCTTTGTCTTTGGCTATAACGATGAAAACAATAGCTTAAATCATGGACTGAAAGAAGCACAGTATTACTCCTATTTTGTTATGACTTTTTCTGTTGAAAGGTTGAGATGGAATGAAAACTCTTAAACTTGTCCCATTTAATATATATACTGTATATGATCCCTGATGGTTATTTGTTGCGACTCCTTCTTTGATCGTTGACTAATTAAGGGTTACGCGGCCGTTCAAAAGAAGTATAAAAGGCACCGATCGACACGCGTTACCGTTTATTACGGTCCCGCAAATTGCTTTTAAAGAATGACCCTAAACCTCGTTATTTCTAATTAATGGATTGAAAATTGGAACATTTTTGTAATGGTATACGCTTTAAGGTAGAAACACGTTACTCTTCCGGTGTGGACGGGTCAAGTTTATTATGCAATAAAAATAACTTTATTTTGTACTTAGCCGACTGGGCACCATCATGTGTATACATGTATATTTAAATTTGTTATAAGCATTTATCGTGATAACATATAATACATACAGTAAATCCATCATATATACAAACGTTTCTTACGTGACCAATGCTAACTCTGATACTTATAAATGGATAAATAGCATATATAACACTCTGTTAACTGTTGGAAGACCAGACCTCATTTATTATGAATGTATTACTAATTCGAAAGGAATAAAATACATGATGTATTTTAACAAAAACTGAAATATGTATATATATATATATATATATATATATATATATATATATATATATATATATATATATATATATATATATATATATATACACACACATTCTTTAAAAGAAGACCGAAATATAGAAGATTATTTATTTTAATTACATATGAATCAGTATTTGCTTTTGATAAAGTTGAGGACTTCCACAGACTCTCCATAGAAACAGGTCGTTGGGTCAACACACCGTTGAGGACAGAAAATGTAATCATTAAGACAAAAATGACACCGTGGACAAATTCCATCAATTTCAAGTTTCACAAAAGCGTGTATGTTTCTAACAACCGTTTTATTTCTGCAAACCATATTTTGGAAGACATGAACTTTATTTGACAACACTAATCGCAAAATTCTCCAAACGCTTGTCAAATTTATTTTTGTAATTAAAATAAAGACAATATCACAAATTTTGTGCTATCTGTGGAAGCAGAAATCTTCCACACTTCTTAATGACATACTGTTTTTTTTTTTTTTTTTCTCTTTCAACTTTTGTACACTCCAGGAGAGTCGTAACAATGTTACATTTATGTACCAAATAATCTGGTGGCATCAGAGTCATCAGTCTGGAGAAGAAAAAGAGAAACGTACATCACACAGACTTGTACCATACTAAGATATCATATTTATGAACAAAAAGAGGCCATTGGTAGAATGCATACTTCTAATGTATGGCTGAAAATGAAAAAAAAAAATCTTTGATTGCAACTGGCCCATTTGATATATTGAATATGTGTGTGAACATTACCTACGTGTGCACACATTTCCTTTCTCCGCAAGAACCCACACATACATATTGGTATTTATATTAATAGGACAAACCAGTACACAACTGTGCGCGCGCGCGAGAGAGAGAGAGAGAGAGAGAGAGAGAGAGAGAGAGATCATGTTTGCTCGTTCACTTTTTTCTATGCACTTCAACTATTCTATTTGATTGCGTCACCACTTATCATTAATTTATCATTAATTAAACATAAATATAAAATCACCAGGGACCATTTGGTCTTGATGGCAATAGGGTGATAAAACCTGTAAAAGTTGACTTTGTGTGCTTCTTTTCCCAATATTTCCTAGTACAGAAGAAATAAAACGAGTCTGAAGAATCCATTGCATAAATAACTAGAAGCACTAAAGTTCAAACACATTGTATTGGAATAATTGAGTATAGTCCTAAAATATGAACGTAGGAAAAAAAGTATTTCATACAGAAACATAATGCCGGCAGAGGGTCTACCTAGAATGCATCTGCGTCAGAGGGTCTACCTAGAATGCATCTGCGTAAGTGCTAGAGCGCATGGAAAACTTAAAAAAGAAAACATTATGAGAAATATGAAACAAAGAACTCATATTTGTATAGTATTTCTCCTTTTGACATCACGGTTTCATGGTAATGCTCATTAAAGCTTTCAATTTAAATATAAGATACATTCCCATATCCATTTACTGTCACATTAATGTTAAAGTCCTTCAGGAAAAGTGCCTGGGATTTCCTTGGGCTTGTTTTGGAGTCGAACATCGGACTCACTTCCAACCAGAACTGTTAAAAATACAATAATAAAACTTCTTTACGAAGCTAATTTTGGGAGAAACCGTATTGTAATGACTAGCAATGGATAAAAAAAAGCACGTAGCATAAGGGTCATTTGATATTTAGGCGAAATCGTCTCTTTTCAGTCAAAATAGTTCAAGTTGACTAACATAAGGAGAAATTCGCGTAGAAAGTTCTAAACGGTCAAAAACTGTCTCTTGAATCTTATGTGTTGCATATTTGAACGCAACTAAACTATTATAATACTATTAGTATCCGTTTCTTATCTAACTTCACAACAATTGTAGTTGAAAATGGAGAAACGGCAAGCTGGATAAAAGGCAAGATTGGACACGTTCACAATAGTAGGTATCTTTGTCATATATTTTTAAGATGGAATATCGGATAAAGTAATGAGTTCTGTTATTACTGGACGTGAACATATCATGTGAACATCTCGTTTAATTGCGATAGACAAATTTAATTTGTTGCAACTTTTTACTCGTGTTTTCAAAGATTATTTGCGAATTTTAGGCGGGAATTCCAAAGACAGATATGCAATTTCTCGCAGTGGGGACAAGCCAGATAAAGCAGATAACGGCATAGTAAGTGGGTAATTATCCCGAATACCTTTAATTAAATAGAAAAAAGCAGAGTCAAACGAAAAGTTGACGTGTCAGTAACAGGGTTTGGGCATTGGGGAGAATTGAATGTTTATGTAACAGAATAATTTGTAAAGAATAGCCAGAACTACAAAATCATGCCGGAAATAGGTTCAAAAGCATCGCCGACTGAAATGATTGCGTCTTGTGTTGGCAATAAATAACCGCGGGGTCAACACCGGCCAAAACAAGTCAAGAATTAAATACGTACGCTTGTAAATGTTATTGCGATAAAGATAATCAGGGTAGATGTAACCTTTCCTCTTATTTTTTTTCGCCTTCCACATTATCAATAATCATGGAAATTGCAGCAAATAATGTGCTACTCTAATTAAAGGCTAAATATTTGACTTTAGCACTTAGCGTTAAAGCAGAAATTAAGAAGGAATCACATTCATCCAATTAAATATGCAATATATATATATATATATATATATATATATATATATATATATATATATATATATATATATATATATATATATATATATATATATATATATAATGTTCCCTAAAAGGAAAGATATAGCGCACTTTGTCAATCTCAAGAAATAGGCGATAAATAACATATGACTTTTATTAAATTATTTATCTAAATATCCGATGAGAATTTCTAAATGACATTCTTTAATTTCCACGATACTAAGTTTCTGTAAACAGCGCGTATAAGCGTCTTTTTCGTAATCTTAAGACAATGTAAGAATGATTATTACATCTTATTTTGTATATAATAGACTTGATTCGACTTAAGTTCAATCAAGCATTTACATAAATCTAACCGCCAAATTATTTACTTTACCATGATAATTGGATACCAATTTCTTTGACAGTATGGGATTGTTTTATATATATATATATATATATATATATATATATATATATATATATATATATATATATATATATATATATATATATATATATATATATATATATATATATATATATATATATAATGACTCATCAACCGTTTTTATTTATTTTGGGTAGAATATAAAACTGAGCAGCGGCGTCGCTAGGGTTGGTGTCACCCAGTGCGGTAAACTCATGGTGTCACCCCTCTAGACTTCCACCATGGATTTTTGCTCTGAATCTCATTCAAATAAACACCAGATGCTCTGCAGACTGCATGGTGGCACCCTGTGCCTGCTAGTCATGTATTTAACTATGATCGGTTATCCGCTTATGAAATCCGACTAGATCAAGCAGTGTGTGTGTCATCTGTAAAATTTGCAATTTTTCATTTTGGTGTCACCCCTCTGAGATGGTGTCACCCGGTGCGGTCCGCAACCCCCTAGCGACGCCACTGAAACTGAGGTGAGCGTATTATATTTGGAAAGATGTCTAGTTCATCATACATGGAGGAATTGTGTATAAAGATTTCATTAATACATTGGGTTTTTTTTCTTCTTTAATTTCTTTAGCAATATTTTGTATAATATGCTTCCTCATTTCATTGTCTTTATACTTCTTTAATAGAATCCTCCTTATTGATTATTACTATGGTTTACACTGTAAAGCGTTTTTATTAATAATACTTTCCAGAGGCGTAGCGGGGGGTGGGGTGGGGGGAAGAGGGGGACATATGTCCCCGGGCGCCAGACTGGGGGGGGGGGGGGCGCCAAAATGGGCTTTGAAATAGGTTGTAACGGGTAATGGTGATTTTATTGATGAAAATAATGGGTTTCAGAGTTGAGCTGGGGGGGATGAATATTGTCCCCGGGCTCCAAACACTCTAGCTACGCCTCTGATACTTTCATCTTGTGATACGGTACGTAAAGAATTTAGTTCTTCTTTAGTTATGTATGTATAATGTTTTCTTTTAGGACTACTATTTAAAATGTATTGTTTAGTTGCTTCAGTATAAAAATCGAGATAAATATCTCGTCCACTAGAAGATGTAATGAAAAAGGGTCTATTTTGTAGATGACAACTATTTTCATAATGTGAGTATGTACATGATTTTGTGAGAAAAAGTATTTTAGTTTAATAATCTTGTATATTTAAAATAATGCTTGGCTAATTTAATATTATCACGCTCTTTAGTTCTTGGACGATATGATAGTTTCGTACTTAGAACAATGTTATCACTATTAGTTAGAATTCGTTTAGATAGGTTTATCAGATTTTTTCCTCTTTCAATTTCTTTTTTTTCTTTTCTTTTCTTTCCTCCATCTGTTCTTGTTTAGCATTCTAATAAAACTGATATTCTTTTTTCTGTTTGTGTTGACTGGAACAGATCTTTAAGGGTTTCCATAAGTCTTTTTAATGTTGCTATTATGGTTGTGTTGGATTCCTGTGTAATTTTCTTCGCCCTATGTTTTTTTTTTACGACATCCGCATAGATTGCTTTTTGAGTGCCTGGGGAAATTACATTTTTGGATTGATCATCCATAAAATTCTTTTGCATACGTTTATTTTTTTCCTGTGTGATTTGGTTCATGGTTATTCTTGTCATTGGACATGCATGTTCCATTTCATTTTCATTTCTTGGTCGTTGTTTATTCCGTGTGTGATTCTTAGTTCATGTACGTATATTTTTTACATTTATGAACTTAACTTCCTTCACTTATTCATTTGATTGATGAATATATCTTTCTGATTTATCTCTAGTAAGTTTAGATGAAGATGTTTCTCATTGTCCTAAAAATTGTTTTTCTCTCCCTGTAATTTCTGACTTGACAATAGTGCTTTTTAGATTCCTTTTTATCAAAAGTTCTTCATTATACATGCCAGTACTGCCTTTTATCAAAGTTTTTAGTTTATCTCTATGTTCTTCTAGTTCTTTGCCTATCTTGATCACTCTCCTCTCGTGTTTTTCTTTTAGTCTTTTATATATTTCCAACGAATCTTTTTCCAATAGGGATTCAATGGATTCTTAAAACGTCTTCGATGCTGTGTCATTCCCAATATGAATCTTAAGTTTTAAACGTGATCCCTTTGGCACAATTTTGTCGTCCAGACAATTTTCAAGAAGGCGTACGAGTAAATCCATTCTTTTTATATCTGTTTCTCCACTAGTTTTTCCATTGTTGTTAAATAAGTCATTCCATTACTAATCCGTAGATCATCTGTTGATGCCATATATATATATATATATATATATATATATATATATATATATATATATATATATATATATATATATATATATATATATATATATATATATATATATACCTTGTCTTGATGACATTATTCATATTTTGTTAGAAGAAACAACTATACGAATTTTTTTTAAAATTTTGTAATTTGTATGTGTTTTTGGAGAATCTAAAATTTCCAGTTTTTGTTCATGAAATTGGTTTAATCATGTTTTGTTCTTAGTTTGGCATTCGGAGAATTCTATTTATTATAAAACGGGTCATATTTCGATAAACGTAACCGCTAATGTGCGTTTTTGTGATAGTCGCTATATTCCCCCAAATGTGCTTTCAGCAACATATTGAAAAGACAACAGGCATATTGTTATAGTAATTGTAAAATAACATTGTTCCAGAAAGGGAGGAAGGATGATTTTCCACAGTTTCCATCTAATAAACAATTCAAAACTGCAAAGAATTTCATGGGCTTATTTGAATCAACCAGATGCAGAGACAGCGATGAGGTATCGTATTGCCATATCAAAATAAATAATAAACAATACACAAATCACATGGAAGGCCTAGGTAAGAACTATTGTGTGCATCTGAACATTTAGCTCTCCATCCTGGCGACTTACTGTGGTTTTTCCCACTAACGACAAGTTCAATTTGGCATAAAAACAACTACACATTTTTGGTAAATCAAAGCGTTAATCTGTACATGCCCGTGCAATTTTATTGTCACCGTACATATTAATGCCTGATGGAACAAGCTTTTTAACGGTAATTTGTTTATTGAAATATCACACATAAAAACATTACTTTCAGATTTATGTTGTTCACTCACAAACAATAATTCGGCAGGTAACGTTTCTTTGGCTGTAAGGGCATATGACTGAAATCAAGATGGTTGCTTTAAGTGATATTTTTAAATATCGTGAAATTGATGATGATGTTGTTTGTGAAATGTGCTTCAAAGCTAGTGCAGGTGGTGATTTCTCCACAGGGAAAAGGTGGGAGGCTTGGAAGCTGGATTATCTTAAACGACATATCAAGCAAAAAATACACACAGATGCTGTACAGAGACTTCGTTCTATACAGTCAGGAGGTGTACTGCGAATGCTTACAGAAAGTGTCGCTGATCGAGGCATGAGACAAGAAGCAGCACAACGTAAAAGTGCTAAAGAAGACCAGGTTAAAATTTTGATTGACAACGTCCTCTTGGCTATCAGCATGAGCACATTTATGAATGCGGTTCAGTACATAAACAACCATATGGCTAAGTATGCCCCAGTCCCTGATAGCTGGTGCAGTAAGAATTACGCTTTTGAGTTTGTTGATTCTGTCGATTCTGTAGTGAAGGATGCTATAATTAGGGTGAACTTCGCAATGCAAAGTTCCCGGTAATGTTTACAAGATAGTGTTTGTTAGAATTTTGTCTCTGTCGGCATGTGACAGTAAATCTGTGGAATCAGCAATAACAGAGTTTTATCAAGAGAATTCATTGGACATGCAGAAAATGGTTATGTTTACCTCTGATGGTGCATCGGTTATGCTAGGCAAGAACAAAGGAGTTGCAACAATTCTTCGCCGACGTATTCTACATCTACTGGAACAACATTGCGTTGCTCATCGTGAAGACTTAGGCATCGATGATGCTTGCAAACATATACGTTTAGTGGCAGACATTGAAACATTCCTTAGGACAGTTTACCGAACTAGCTAAGGTGTTGGAATGTGATTCCGTAGCCTTTAGACCATTGAATAAAATCAGATGGCTTTCGCGGCACTTTGATTTACGAGCATTGCTGAGAAACATACAAGTGTTGACTGAATACTGTGTGGAGCAGGTGGGCCTGTATAATGATCCAGTTCATAAGTACTGTTTGAAGAAACTAAGGGATCCGCAGTTTCAAACTGCACTGATTGTCTTTGATGAAGTTGTTGGTGAACTTGCTGAATTATGCAAGCTGCTACAAAGAAAAAAATCTTACGACCATCGAGGCATACCAGTTTGTAAAAGCAAGGATCGTTAAGCTCCGTGCACAGTACCTTGGTGAAGAAAATGTGCACTGGTCCGAAGAGGTTGCTGAATTGCTTGCAAATGACGAGGATATAAACATGAGTTCCATCATAAAATTCGTTGAATGTTTATGTTTGCACCTGGACTCTCGTTTCCCTGAAAGTGAGTTGATGCAATGGCGAATCTTTGAGATATCAGCGTTAATCGACACTTCAGATTTTAATTTTGGCCAAGAAGAACTTGCAGCACTGGTTTCTAGATATGCGGCATTCCTGGAAAACTATGATGACATTCTGCCGAAAGTTAAGGATCAGTATCGTAACTTAAGGTGTGTGCTTTCATAAAAAATGAAATGTGGGTTGATGCAGACTTTCGACGAGATTTTTCGATTTGTAATAAATGAGGAGCAATTCGGCGACATTGCCATTCTGTTGGATATTTGTGCTACATTTCTTGCATCAAAAGCGCCGATTGTGAACGTGGATTCAGCCTAATGAATAATATAAAAATAAAATCTAGAAATATGCTGGAAGAGTTACATTTAGACATGCTTATGAGGATTAAAAGGTATCAGAATGATGGACATCAGATCAACCTTGACGATGTGTATAAAAGATGGATCTCGTTGAAAGACAGACGCCAGAGTACCTCCAGAAATGAGTCAAATGACTAGCGGCCATTGGTAGTGGGTGTGTTCGAATTTAGTTGCTTGACCCAACGATGGGATAAATAATAGAAATAAATATAGCTTTGATTGAACTATTGTAACATTTCTGATTATAATTATTTAATTATAGTTCTTTTATTTATTCAATTAAAAGTTTTTGCACTTAAGTTAATTTATGTAATTTCCGTGTGTGTGTGTGTGTGTGTGTGTGTGTGTGTGTTGTAAAATTTTGCACACAAAAAATTGATGCTGTAAAACTTTGCACACAACTGTATGATTTTGCACACAAACCAGAAAACCTTAGAGGGAACATTGGTTTCTTACTAGTATTCTTATTCATTATTCCCGATTCAATAATTAAAATGTAATCGGTTTACTTATTCCCGATTCAAATATTTTCACATAGATTTGAATACATGTTCCTTATTCACACCTAGATTTTAATTTATTCATTATTTCCAATTCAGAATGTAATTGGTTATGCAATTGGTTACCAATTAGTCAATGCATATTAAAGCTCTTTAGGGCATGGATTCTAACACGATTGGAGATATACGAGTTCTATATAAAACTGAATATAGACACATCACGGAGAATGGTTCAGTATATTGATAGGAATACGTGTTTGGTAATTTGATATAGGATTGGTTAGATGTGTTAGGCATTTGGGTAGTGTCTTGTGATGCATCGCGAGAAGTATTAAATGGTTCGAAAAGTTTTTTAATAACTCAAAAAGGAAACCACAAAAAACATACAAGTGTGAAATTGGAGTTTTTTCTAGTGTGGTTGTCCGGTCTGTAATGGAGAATTATGTGGAGTATTTACGAATTTAAATAGCCTTCAGTTGACCTTGAAGATTATCTTGAAGTCCTTGGAACTGGGGAACTTAGCATAAATGTAAAAGATTTCCAGGGATTGAATTTACATACAAGGGAGTGGAGGGTGGGTAAAGCACATTCCGCAAGAAGATTATATCTTACTTATACAGCTTGGTCCTTAAGTATCACCTCTAAAGAGATTTGACAAGGACCCTTCTTGACATGTTATCTCTAGAGGATAGTATAGTCACGAAAGAATTCCTGAGGAACTTCGTTGAGCCGAGTTCAAGAAATCATCTAGATGACGCAGGTCTGGTACGACACATGCTGTAAGAAGATATAGACCCTTCTTTGACATTTTATTTCTAGGAAAAAGAGGAAAAATCACTAAAAATGTCCTGACGAATTTCGTCGAGAGGTAACAGCGAAATAAGGGACGCCATATTGGTACCTGGTATTAACCCCTCCCCCGAACCCCCTCCCCCAACAAAAATAACAACAACACGCAATTGTTAGCAGATGATATTAATAGTTTGTACTAATTTAACACCTGGTAAGAGGATTTCGATTTTAGCATCTCTTGAATAGTATCTAACTCGGTGCACGTTCTAACAGTAGAAAACGTTTTTAAAAACATTCGTCGAGGCGATTTCGAGAAATCTGTGGCTAAATGGAGGTCGCGTAGGACACATGCCGTAAGAATATTATATCTTTATACGGTTTTGACATGAACCCTTGCTTGATATTTCATCTCTAGGGAATAGGCAACCCTGAAAGGAAGTCCTGACGAATTTCGTCGATAGCAAACCACGATATAAGGGGCGTCAGATTGGTACCGGATATGAAAAACAAGCAAATATTAATAGACTGAATTAATAGTTTGTACTAACTGAACCGCTATATAGAGGATGTTGATTTCAACGCGTGTTAGACAGTTCCTGGTTAGGCACCCGTGGTAAAAGTTTTGTGAAAGAAATACGTCGAGTCAATTTCGAGAAAGTCGCAGACACAAGCGGTTGGGTACAACACATTTCGTATGAAAAATTGTGTTTTACATATTTGGGCAATTTAGTCCCTTCTTGAAAGTATTTGAATACCTCCTTCTTTGACATTTTATCTATATGGGTTTGAGTCCATCCACACAAGAAGTCATGACGAATTTCGTCGAGAGGAAACAGGGAAAACAATTCAGATGGGTACCCGGTTCGGATAATACGCAAATGTTAATAGACTGTATCAATAGTTTGTAATAATTGACCACTTACTACGATATTTATGATTTCAACGCCTTTCATACAGTATCTAAATGGGATTCGGTTCTAACAGCTGGAAATCTTTGGGAAAAAATTGCCCAGCCGATTTCAAGAAATTCGTTGCGCGAGAAAGGAAGTCGAATACAACAGATACCATTGTACAGTTGGGTCATTACGTCCCCGCTTTAGTTTTGATATGGACCCTTCTTTAATATTTTATCTGTAGGGGATAAAGTGCATCCACGAATAAAATACTGACGAATATAAATAGTTTGTACTAATGGAACCACCACTTAGAGGTCTTTGATTTAAACGCCTCGTGGGCATTATCTACCTAGGGACCCTGTCTAACAGCTGGATTATACAGAAAAAAATGTTCGAGCTTAATTTGAGAAATTCGCGACATGATTTTGGAGATCGAGTAAAACACATGCCGTAAGATTATATCAAACGTTACATTTGGTACGTCACCTTTTCATTGAGTTTTGACATAGACACTTCTTTGATATTTTGTATCTCGGGAATAGACACCACCAGCAAAGGAAGTCAACATGAATTTCATCGAAAGAAAACAGCGAAATAAGGGGCGCCTTAAGGGTACCGGGTATGAAAAACATGCAAAATGTTAATAGATTATATCACTAGCATGTAGTGATTGTATTCCAACTTAGAGGATTTTAATTTCAACGTCTCTTGGACAGTATCTAAATAGGGACCCATTCTTACTACAGGAAAGGCGAAAGAAACGTCTTCTAGCCAATTTCGATAATTTAGGAATTGGAGAAAATTGGTCGACTACAACACATTGCGTCAGAAGATGACATCATAACTGATCAGTTGGCCATTACTCTCATTGATATGGATCAGTCTTTGATGTTTATCTCTAGGGTATAGATCCATCCACGAAAACCACGCAAATGTTAAATAGACTGCATCACTAGTTTGTACTGATTAGAGAAATTTTATTTCAATGTTTCTCAGAAAGTATTTAATTAGGGATCCATTCTAACAGTAATCAAGGTTTGAAGAAAATTAAACTTGCAGCACTGGTTTCTAGATATGCGGCATTCCTGGAAAACTATGATGACATTCTGCCGAAAGTTAAGGATCAGTATCGTAACTTAAGGTGTGTGTTTGCAAAAAAAATGAAATGTGGGTTGATGCAGACTTTCGACGAGATTTTGCGATTTGTAATAAATGAGGAGCAATTCGGCGACATTGCCATTCTGTTGGATATTTGTGCTACATTTCTTGCATCAAAAAGCGCCGATTGTGAACGTGGATTCAGCCTAATGATTAATATAAAATTAAAATCTAGAAATAGGCTAGAAGAGTTACATTTAGACATGCTTATGAGGATTAAATCGTATCAGAATAATGGACATCAGATCAACATTGACGATGTGTATAAAAGATGGATCTCGTTGAAAGACAGACGCCAGAGTACCTCCAGAAATGAGTCAAATGTCTAGTGGCCATTGGTAGTGGTTGTGTTGGAATTTAGTTGCTTGACCCAACAACGGGATAAATAATAGAAATAAATATAGCTTTGATTGAACTATTGTGACATTTCTGATTATAATTATTTAATTATAGTTCCTTTATTTATTTATATAAAAGTTTTTGCACTTAAGTTCATTTATGTAATTTCCGTGTGTGTGTGTTTGTGGGTTGTAAACTTTTGCACACAAAAAATTGATGCTGTAAAACTTTGCACACAACTGTATGATTTTGCACACAAACCAGAAAACCTTAGAGGGAACATTGGTTTCTTACTAGTATTCTTATTCATTATTCCCGATTCAATAATTAAAATGTAATCGGTTTACTTATTCCCGATTCAAATATTTTCACATAGATTTGAATACATGTTCCTTATTCACACCTAGATTTTAATTTATTCATTATTCCAAATTCAGAATGTAATTGGTTATGCAATTGGTTACCAATTAGTCAATGCATATTAAAGCTCTTTAGGGCATGGATTCTAACACGATTGGAGATATACGAGTGCTATATAAAACTGAATATAGACACATCACGGAGTATATGTAGGAATGGTTCAGTATATTGATAGGAATACGTGTTTGGTAATTTGATATAGGATTGGTTAGATGTGTTAGGCATTTGGGTAGTGTCTTGTGATGCATCGCGAGAAGTATTAAATGGTTCGAAAAGTTTTTTAATAACTCAAGTAAAAAGGAAACCACAAAAAACATACAAGTGTGAAATTGGAGTTTTTTCTGGTGTGGTTGTCCGGTCTGTAATGGAGAATTATGTGGAGTATTTACGAATTTAAATAGCCTTCAGTTGACCTTGAAGATTATCTTGAAGTCCTTGGAACTGGGGAACTTAGCATAAATGTAAAAGATTTCCAGGGATTGAATTTACATACAAGGGAGTGGAGGGTGGGTAAAGCACATTCCGCAAGAAGATTATATCTTACTTATACAGCTTGGTCCTTAAGTATCACCTCTAAAGAGATTTGACAAGGACCCTTCTTGACATGTTATCTCTAGAGGATAGTATAGTCACGAAAGAATTCCTGAGGAACTTCGTTGAGCCGAGTTCAAGAAATCATCTAGATGACGCAGGTCTGGTACGACACATGCTGTAAGAAGATATATACCCTTCTTTGACATTTTATTTCTAGGAAAAAGAGGAAAAATCACTAAAAATGTCCTGACGAATTTCGTCGAGAGGTAATAGCGAAATAAGGGACGTCATATTGGTACCTGGTATTAACCCCTCCCCCGAACCCCCTCCCCCAATAAAAGTAACAACAACACGCAATTGTTAGCAGATGATATTAATAGTTTGTTCTAATTTAACACCTGGTAAGAGGATTTCGATTCTAGCATCTCTTGAATGGTATCTAACCCGGTACACGTTCTAACAGTAGAAAACGTTTTTAAAAACATTCGTCGAGGCGATTTCGAGAAATCTGTGGCTAAATGGAGGTCGCGTAGGACACATGCCGTAAGAATATTATATCTTTATACGGTTTTGACATGAACCCTTGCTTGATATTTCATCTTTAGGGAATAGTCAACCCTGAAAGGAAGTCCTGACGAATTTCGTCGATAGCAAACCACGATATAAGGGGCGTCAGATTGGTACCGGGTATGAAAAACAAGCAAATATTAATAGACTGAATTAATAGTTTGTACTAACTGAACCGCTATACAGAGGATGTTGATTTTAACGCCTGTTAGACAGTTCCTGGTTAGGCACCCGTGGTAAAAGTTTTGTGAAGGAAATACGTCGAGTCAATTTCGAGAAAGTCACAGACACAAGCGGTTGGGTACAACACGTTCCGTATGAAAAATTGTGTTTTACATATTTGGGCAATTTAGTCCCTTCTTGAAAGTATTTGAATACCTCCTTCTTTGACATTTTATCTATATGGGTTTGAGTCCATCCACACAAGAAGTCATGACGAATTTCGTCGAGAGGAAACAGGGAAAACAATTCAGATGGGTACCCGGTTCGGATAATACGCAAATGTTAATAGACTGTATCAGTAGTTCGTAATAATTGACCACTTACTACAATATTTATGATTTCAACGCCTTTCATACAGTATCTAAATGGGATTCGGTTCTAACAGCAGGAAATCTTTGGAGAAAAAAAATTGCCCAGCCGATTTCAAGAAATTCGTTGCTCGAGAAAGGAGGTCGAATACAACAGATACCATTGTACAGTTGGGTCATTACGCCCCCTCTTTAGTTTTGATATGGACCCTTCTTTAATATTTTATCTGTAGGGGATAAAGTGCATCCACGAATAAAATACTGACGAATATAAATAGTTTGTACTAATGGAACCACCACTTAGAGGTCTTTGATTTAAACGCCTCGTGGGCATTATCTACCTAGGGACCCTGTCTAACAGCTGGATTATACAGAAAAAAATGTTCGAGCTTAATTTGAGAAATTCGCGACATGATTTTGGAGATCGAGTAAAACACATGCCGTAAGATTATATCAAACGTTACATTTGGTACGTCACCTTTTCATTGAGTTTTGACATAGACACTTCTTTGATATTTTGTATCTCGGGAATAGACACCACCAGCAAAGGAAGTCAACATGAATTTCATCGAAAGAAAACAGCGAAATAAGGGGCGCCCTAAGGGTACCGGGTATGAAAAACATGCAAATGTTAATAGATTATATCACTAGTATGTAGTGATTGTATTCCAACTTAGAGGATTTTAATTTCAACGTCTCTTGGACAGTATCTAAATAGGGACCCATTCTTACTACAGGAAAGGCGAAAGAAACGTCTTCTAGCCAATTTCGATAATTTAGGAACTGGAGAAAATTGGTCGACTACAACACATTGCGTCAGAAGATGACATCATAACTGATCAGTTGGCCATTACTCTCATTGATATGGATCAGTCTTTGATGTTTATCTCTAGGGGGTAGATCCATCCACGAAGTAAGTCCGGACGAATTTCGTCAAATCAGAGTGTCCGATGAGCATCGGGTATGAAAACCACGCAAATGTTAAATAGACTGCATCACTAGTTTGTACTGATTAGAGAAATTTTATTTCAATGTTTTTCAGAAAGTATTTAATTAGGGATCTGTTCTAACAGTAATCAAGGTTTGAAGACAATTAGTAAAGCCGATTTCGAGACCCTAGCGGCTAGATAAAGGAAGTCGAGCATAACACATGCAGTAAGATTATAATCTACGTTTACATTTGGGCCATTACGTCAAATTTCCGTTGCGTTTTGAAATAAACCCTTCTTTGATATTTTACTTCTAGAGGATAGCTACCACCAACGACGGAAGTCCTGACGTATTTCTTTGAGAGGAAACAACGTAATAAGAGGCGCCTTATATGTCCCGTGTATGAAATACGCTCAAATGTTAATAGCTAGTATCTATAGCTTTTACCAATTGTACCCCAACTTAGAGTATTTGATTTCACCTGCTGCTAGACAGCGCCTTATTAGCGATTTGTTCTAAAGGCAGTAAAACTTAGAAGAAATTTCGTCGAGCAAACTTGGAGAAATTCACGACTAGAAGGCGGTCGAGTACAATACATGCCTTAAGAAGATTATATATGACGTATTTAGTTTAGAAATTCTATCCGTTCTAGAAAGCTCTGGCATGGGACTTTTCATTGATATGTTATCTCTTGAGACGACGTAAATCCACGATGCAAGTCCTGACGAATTGCGTCGAGAGAAACATGGAATTACGGGCGTCCTATCGGTACTGGGTATGAAAACACCCCAACTAAAATCTTAATATATTTGTATCAATAGTTTATACTAATTGAGTTTCTATTTAAGGGATTTTGATTTCAACGGCTCTTTGACGTTACAGTACGAAAAATGTGAAGAAAATTCGTCCAGCCCATTTCTAGAAATTCGCGGCCAGATGAAGGAGGTCGGGAACAATATATACTGAAAGAAGATTATATCTTATGAACACATTTGGGCCATTACGTCCCATTTTTAGATTTTTGGCATGAACTCTTTAATACTATTTTATATATAGGTGATATAGTGCATATACGAATGTTATGGAGAGGAGTTAGCGATATAAGGAGTAGTAGGCTATACGAACCGTGTATGAAAAAACGGAGCTGTTAATTGAGTGCATCAATAGTCTAGTAATTTTATTCAAATTTAGAGGATATTGATTGCAACGTCTCATGTACAGTATCTAAATCGGGACCCGGTATAACAGTATGAAATGTTTAAAGAAAAGTCTTCGAGCCGATTTCGAGATTTAGTGGCTAGAGACAGATGTTCGAGTGATATTTCGTTCTCTGAGGATAAATTCCACCAAAGAAGGAAGTCCTGACGAATGTCGTCGACAAGAAACAGCGATATAACGGGCGCCCAGTGATTCTCGAGCATAAACAACACTAATCTATTGTTTTAATAATTTATACTAATTGTACTCCTACTTAGAGGATTTTAATTGCAGCGTCTCTTGGACAGTATCTAAATAGGAACCCGTCCTAGAAATATGAAAACTTTCACAAAGATTCATGAAACCGATTTCAAGATATCAGCGGCTAGGTGAAGAATGTCTGGTTCAATACATGCCGTTAGTAGAGTATACGTTACGTATACGTTTTGGCCTATGCGTCCACCTATTTTAGAGGTTTGACAAACAACGTTCTTTGATATCGTGTCTCTAGTGTATAGATTCCACTCACGAAGGAAGACCAGTCAAACTTTGTCAACAGTAATTAGCGTAATAAGGGGAACTCTGTGGGTATTGGGTATGACAAACAAGCAAACGTTAATATAGTAAATCTATATGCTGTACTAAGTGTACTCCTACTTAGTGGATTTTGATTTCACCGTCTCTAGGGAGGCAACGAAAGTAGTGATCCGTTATAACAGCAGGAAACATTAGAATTTTTCCCCCCAGTTTTAGAAAATCACGGTTAGATAAAGCAATTACACATGCTGTAATATAATATTTTAATTTTTAATTTTAGCCGTTACGTCTCCTATTTATTCGGTTTTTACATGGACTCTTCTTCACTATTTTTAAGCCTAGTATATAAAGTCCTCCAACGAAGGACGTCCTGACACTTCGTCAAGAGAAAACAGTGAAATAAGAGCGCGCTATGGGTGTCTGGTTATAACAATACAAAATGTTAATAGATCAATCATTTGTACTAACTGTACTCTTGATGATCATGAAACTGATCTCGGCGTCTCATAGACAGTATCTAATGAGTGACCAGGCCAGGAAACAGAAAATTAAAAACAAAATATTCGTCTAGCCGATTTCGAGAAACTCGCGGCTAAATTAAATTGGATTGATGTCGAATACATGTCGCGAGAAGAATATATATTACGTATGATGTTGGGACATTAACTCTCCTCCTTAACACATAAACCCCTAGAGGTTTGTGCTGTTTTCGCATGAAATGCGAGTAGGAAACACATTTTGGGGACTATTTTGAATACATAATAATACACTGGCTTCCAAGAAATTGTCCATTAGATAAATGCCTAGTTGTGCTATAATTTTTTTTTCTCTCTCCATTGGTTAGTTTGCTGGCGCATGAGCAAAAGGTGAAGAGTTGAAGTTTTTTTTTTGGGTTGGTTAACGGACCCATACTTTTCGTATGGAGAAGACTCTTTATTCAAAATGTCCAGCTTATCCTACTTTTTGCACAGTTCACCTGTCCGTGTGCGCTTCAGATCGGTCTGCCGTAAAACGGAAGCCACAAAGTCTAAAATCTGGACACAAAATCGGATTCCTACCATGAGGGAATCTTAGGTGGAAAAAATCGGGTCCAAAAAAATTAGGTTTTATCTCTGTAGTTGTAGTGCAACCAAAATGTCCAGATTATTTGGTATCATTGTAGAGCTAAATCTGTCTACCTTTCTATAATGACACCAAATTTAGTGTATCTTGCATGACCTAAACGCTACAGATCTTGGAAGTATGCTACCACTTCATGCCCCGTAAACTCGTCGCTTGAGGTTAATGTGTTAAAGAGTTTTGACATGGATCCTTCAATCTATATTGGACAGAGGAAGCAAGTCCTGACGAATGACAAGGAGAGGAATCATCTAAAAATACTGGCATCCTAATGGTAACAGGTCTGAAATACACGCATAATATAGATCGATTTCGATTTGATCAATAATAAATTATAATTCTGTATCAAGTCAACACAGAGTTAGAGGGTTTTTTATTTACACGCCTCCTGGAAAGTCTCTAGCAAGGGATCTATTCGAGCAGTAGAAAAGTTTGAAGAAAATTCGTCGAGACGATTTGGATAAATTCGCTACTATATGGAGGGGGTATGTGTACAACACTTGTTGTACAGATATTATATCTTGTGTACACCCACTGCTATTATGTCCCGTCTTAAAAGAGTTTTGACATGGATCTTTGAGAAGTTATGTTAAGGAATATAATCGACCTGACAAGTGGCACACAATGTGTACCGGGTATGAAAAATACGCAGAATTAGGCGGTATCTAGATTTGTATACATGTATATTCCAAGAGTTGAAAAATTGTAAAGAAAATTCCTAGAGCCGATTTCGAGATATTTTCTGCCTGATTGAGGGGTTACCACAGCTTCCGGCAGCACTACCATCTTAGCGTGTACCATTTCAACTGTTATCCCAACTGCCTCTCGCTCTCAAATACTCCATATCGCTTTCTAAGACACACTCATGCTAACTCATTCACACAACCTCACGCTCATTCTAACACACACTCTCTCGCTGTCATTCACAAACACACACTCTCTTTCTCACCAACCCACTATCTCGCTCTTCCCTCACATACACTCTCTCTTGCTCTGTGACAAACACACATTCTCTCTCTCTCTCTCACACACACACACACACGCTCTCACAACCCATACTTTCTCCCTCTCTCACACACAAACACTTACACACTTTCTCGCACTCTCACAGTCACTATCGCTCTCTCCTACACTATCTCTAACAGTCTATCTGTCTAATGTTCGCTCACACACACACACACTCCTTCTGTCGCACATACACACTCACTCTCTCACACGCATAAACTATTGCTCCCTTTCTTACACACACACACACACTCTCGCTATCACACAAAGCACACTCGCTTTATCACACTCACTGAAGCACTATCGCACTCACACAAATACATTCTCATTAACTTACGCACACACTCTAGAGGTAGCTCTCTCTTACACACATGCACTCGCACACACACACACACAATCGTTCTCTTTCGCAGACATACACTCGCTCTCATTCATACACACATACTCGCTATCTCTCATACACACTCTCACACACTCTTGTTTCTCAAACACTAGCACACATATACACACACACTCTCGCTCTCTTACACCCACAAACCCTCTCACAGACTCACAATCTCAATCTCGATAACACACTCACTCGCTCTCACACTCTCATACATATAAACACACGCTCTCTCTCTCTGTCTGTCTCTCTCTCACACACACACACCATATCGCTCTCTCCCTCACACACACACGCTATCATTCACACACACACTCGCTCGCTCTCACACACACACACTCCCTATATCACACACAGTCTCTCTCACACTCTAGCTTCCTCTCATACAGTATCTCTCGATCTTTTGCTCGATCTCACACACACTCTCCTTCTCTCAGACACTGTCATACACATTTACAAACTCACAAACACAATCGTTTAAAATTCTCTTACATATACTCTCTCTCTCTATTACACACACAACCACACACACACACATTATCTGGGTCTCCCCTCTCGGTATGTTTCACATATACTCTCACACATAAACTATTTCACACACATAAAACCCCTCGCTCTCTCTCTTATTTACACACACACACACACACACTCCCTCTCTCGCGCATACACTAACACTCTCTTGCTCTCTCTCTCTCACACACACACACGGCTTTTCCACACACACTCGCTCTCACTCACACACAAACACAAATAGACTCGTTGTCTCCCACGCACAAACACATTCTCTCACACTGTCTCATTTACACATTATCGCTCACACCAACACACACAAACTCTCTCTCTTTCTCACACACACACACACACAATCTAGATATCACACAAAAACATCGATTTATCACAAACACACACTCTCTTGGACATACATTTGCTCTCTAACAGGCACACTCGCTCACACACATACTTGCTCGCACACACACTCAATCACACACACACACACTCCCTCTCTCGCGCATACACTAACTCTCTCTTGCTCTCTCTCACACACACGGCTTTTTCCACACACACACTCACTCACACACAAACACACATAGACTCGTCTCCCACGCACAAACACATTCTCTCGCACTCTCATTTACACATTATCGCTCACACCAACACACACAAACTCTCTCTCTTTCTCACACACACACACACAATCTAGATATCACACAAAAACATCAATTTATCACAAACACACACTCTCTTGGACATACATTCCGTCGTTGATAACATCTGATTCCGTCGTTGATACCGTAGAAGTTCATCACTGATAGCGCATCTAATAACATCGTTGATACCGTCTCTGATACCGTAGCTGCTAACATAGTTGTTACATTGTTTCTGGTACCGTAGCTGCTAATAACATCGTTGATACCGTAGCTGCTAATAACATCGTTGATACCGTAGCTGCTAATAGCATCGTTGATACCGTAGCTGCTAATAACATCGTTGATACCGTAGCTGTTAACACATCTGATACCATCTTTTGATAAACGTCTTTGATATCGTTTGATTTGTTGTGGGACATCTATTGTTTGTTCTGGAACATCTCTGTATAAATATCTGAATGTGCTTGTGCCGTTAATTTGTGCAAACGGAATTGAAGTATCTGTCTGTGTGTCGAACTGTCTGTTCGTCAACATCTGTGTAACGTGTAAATATCCGGAAAGCTAGAAGTCCGAGTGTCGGAGCTGTCTTAGAGTTGTAAAACGTCCGGGTTGACATCTTGGGGAGTGAGGAACCGTTGGTTCGGGTAGATGTTGTATGCTGTCTGAACGTATAACTGTGGTGGATCCGTGTAGGGAAACGTCCGATAATAGTATTGGTCAACCCTCGGTTCTCGGGGAAACTGGGAGACGATTCAACTGTTGCTGAATCGTGCGGTTATACAGGGGAGACACATAGGTGTATTGAAATTATAATATAATTTAATACATTGTTGTATTTGCATGCTTATGTCAGATCGCAATAATATTTCAAGTGATCACATAGATATCAATAAAAGCTAGCAACTTGATTCAATACAAGTATATGATCGTGCTAGTTATCGCAATCCATCGTGCGATAGATAGTTTGTCGTTTGTGTTTATTTTTTTCGTAAATCATTCTTGCATTTATTTAACTTTCGTAAAGGATTCTTGGATCTGTGTATAATCCAAGAGATCCCTTTACATCTGTGATTCCTTTTGTATTGTTATTTAATTTATTCATGTATTGTGAATGGTTGTGAGTGTAATTGTGGGTTGAGTGCATGAGTTATTGTGTTGTTACATCTGTATTTTTTCATTTATAATTTATTACATAAATTTATATTTTCTTTCACAAATTGTGTTTGTATTGTTCATTTAATCCACCCTCCTCTCGGTAACAATTCTGTTACACTCTCTAACAGGCACACTCGCTCACACACATACTTGCTCGCACACACACTCAACCACACACACTTACTCTCTCTCTCACACACACACACACACGCACGCACACTATGAAGGTGTAATGTTCTGGTTATCTATCAAGAATACATTAGTTGAGACCAGAAAACCGTTAATCAGAATTATGGAGACACGCGCGTGTCATATCGCCATACGAACGTGTTCAGTAGCCACCGCGCATCCATAGTTACTCGCAGTAACAAACCTGACGAATGCAAAAATAAGAAACAAAATGGTGTAGAGATGATACAAATGGCATAAAATGAACAAAGAAAATGATGATATATACAGGATAACAATATTGAAAGAAAATTATGATAAAATACTACTTAAAGATTTTTATAACATCATTTCACAGTACTGTACATATAGCCTACTCTACTTACGACCAAATCGTGTTACGACCGGTCTGTCGGAACCAATCGTGGTCGTAAGTCGAGGACTACCTGTATAGGGTTAAAAAGATGAAGGAAAATTGAGTATTACTATAAGAACTCTGGAACTTAATGTACAGCCAATAGAATCACAAAAAAAGCATGCACCAAAGAAACAACCAATTAGTGAGCAGAGGTATCTCTTTATTTTCATCAGCAAAGGACATGACAACACAAAAGGAATGATAAATTCTAAAGTATCAAAAAATGTAAATTAAATCTAGAAAAAAAAAAGAAAAAAAAACCAACTAAAGGACGGACTGTACTGAAATCAGTATTATATAAACAAGAATATACTCATGAAAAAGTTTTAGAATATATGACCAATTCAGGATTCCTTTGGATTCATTGGTAAAATGTTGAACTAGATTGAAATAAAAAGTGCTATATTCCAATAACGGATGTATTCCATGCCCATGAAACTTGCATACAATTAAAGCAAATCTAACCAAGAACATTTGACAGTGTTAAAGAAGAAAAAAATCTGATAATGTATTTAATAATTTATCTGTAGAAATCCTTTGTAAAATTATACCCACACCAAACCTTTCTAGGTGATCACTAATCCAATACATGCTGACTCGAAGATCAAACATGGGGCAAAAAAGTAAGTACATCAAGTGTATAATTATGTTCTGTGTAGACTTTTATAGGCATTTTCCGAATCCCTTGAAACTTCTGATTGTGATGTAATGAAATAAATCATTTTAATTCCATTATAAACGAAACAGGAAGAATCAATACAAATAACTTTATGGACACACAGATGATTGCATCAGATCAATAAGATTTTGGTTGGACTGTGAGATTTCAACATTTGAGTTAGGTTTGCATTTACCTATCCTGTCCACTACAATGTGCCACTGCATAATTAGAACTTATGGCGAGCACATAGGACAACTGTTGCAGGTCAACAGAAGTGGGTTAATACAATTTACTAATAATCAGCTGCACTCATATAAACATGGCAATTCTATATGACATACATATTTGTAGTTTACCTCTCTAAAACACTCTCTCTCTCTTGCAGTTTGTTTGGGACATATGATTACGATTATTATTGTTATTAATACTTAAATCTGAAATATTCATGTCAGGAAAATTGGTGGCAAATCGTTAAAGTTCATTGGTCCTTTATCTCTCTCAATGTGCTGCTACAAATCCAGTGGGGCCTTAACATTTGAAATGGAAAACCACCCACAAAAAATCTGAAACACTATTTCCAAATTTTTCATCTTTACAGGTCCAGTGAAATCTGAACAAGGCAATTTTTTGTCCAGCTATCCACTTATCACTGTGACTGAAAAAAATACAATATTTAATTTATTTTGTTTGCATTGTGACACCATAACAGGTCAACTTGCATGCTATACTTCTTGGAATCAATACTTTCTGGAAGTTGGTTTGACTGGCTAATCAGATATAAAAAGAATGCTGCCACAATTTGCACAATGAACTATACTGCATACTGCCCAAACAGATTATGTCACTGTAACCTATATTTATTTGTCTCTATGATTTAATAAATGCAAATGGAATAGCCTTAAGAATAGACGATATTCACCTTGTAAAGGTAAGTGTATTGGTTTGTGCTACTGATTTTATGTTTAATTGTTTCAATTTTGTCTTCAAGAAACATTTCAAGAATTGATACATTATACATATATTTTACTATATCAAGAAATGGACATCGTTAATTTTTTAAAAATTGTTTTAGTTAAATACTTGTGTATGGTCCCCAAATGATTATAATTCCATGCGACATATATACAGCTGTGAACAATTATTTTATTACAGATAAAATGGGGACACACATGTAATTTTTTTATCATCACAAATAGTTTTCTTACAATCGTAATTCCCTACATAAAAGATAAATAAAAACACTGCTTGTGTTCATACATAACATAATTCCCTACATAAATGATAAATAAAAACACTGCTTGTGTTCATATGGAACAGATTTTCTTTCTTTTCATTTGAAATCTTTAAACAAAGAAAAAAAAAACCAAAATGATTTTGCACACTGTTGAACAGAGAATGAAACTTATTCTCAAACAAAACCCTCACACCTTTTTCCGTTATTCTTTAACAACTGGCTACTATGTATTTCTAATATATGCCAGAAATATGTAAACAGGATTATGAATCCAAAAAGTTCAAGAGGAAATATTTTCTTTATGCAAGCAAAAAAATGTTAAAGTGTATAGAAAATGCAACAGCCAAATTCACATACCAACATAATGCACATACAATATATTAACTTATAAATAGTTATCACAGATGATTGCTATCTATGCTTGTATTAACCTCAAAACAGTCTGAATGTCAGCTTCAACATGTAATATCTACACTGGAAAAAAATACCAATACTGCAGATATACATATGTTTACCATGACTGGTGCATCATGTACTACAACTAAACATCAAAATACTTTTACATGGTGATAAAACAATTAAAACTTTGAAATCATATTTTAATGTGCATGATAATATACAATTAACATATGTTAAGTAGTCATTGATTGATAAGTGCAACGAGTCATTTTAATACAAAGAAAGCACTACAGATTTTATTTAGGAGATTTCCACTCAGTCACAACCATTCAGCAAATGAAAGAACAGATCAGCCCCTATTCTCATGTTTTAAACATAACTCTAGATTCATGAAATTTGAAAGGCCAGACTTAAATTTCATCCAATCAGATGATGTGATTCTGGACTTTATTTTAAATTTAGGTTCTGTTGGTAAAATCTTGGTAAAGTGTGGATTCACCAACATGACTTTATTCTCATCTTAAATTTGTTCAGTAATATGGCTGGATGAAATTTAAGTATGACTAAAATTGAGAAATAAATTGTCTTTTTCTCTAGATTTAACTTCAAGATTTATTCCGGTGAAACTGCGGCCAAATCCTTATGGCAGCAGCTGATCCAAGAACTAACAATGTCAGCATATTTATCTCCCTTTGTCAGTTGAAGACAACAGGTTGTCTAATCTTGGCCGTAACAAGCATAGGAGTTGGAGAGCTCATTTCCGAACTAAGCCTCGTGATGATGGAAATAATTGAGAACTGTCAACACTCTTCCTGGCTGATGATTTCGGTCTGAAACATAAGAGCTTATATTATATGAAGGCCAGGAACTTTGAGCCAGGACCTTAATACCCACGATGCAAGCACTTCTGAACAACTTTTACCACAAGGCTTGACACCACTGCTGTCAGCGGAACAGTGAAATCTATGTCTTACTTCCCACTGAAGTGGGATTTAAAAAAATAGTCATGTTAAACTTCATACTCTGAAATGGCTAATGATACCAGTCAAATGAACATGAAATACACAGCAACTAAAGACTGAATGGAACTTTATAAAAATGTTAAAAATACTAAAAATACTTTTCCTGAATATATTTGAAAACTCATTTCTTTCAAGCTGCTGATAAATTTCCATTGTTAAATGTCTTTTCATATGATCAAATTTGTTATACCATATATTCCCATATGGTAGAGAATAATAGCAAAAGCTAAAGTTGTTCTTATGATGTATTCTGATAATGACATCTGGGGTATTTCTAAATTCATGCACTTTAAAAATCAGCACTGTTAAAATGATCAACTAATCAACAAATTTTCCTATTCAGCAGCTGGTTGAAGCAGGACTATTAAGTCTTTGAACTTGTCCCTTCTATTGCACCAGGTTTGACACCAAATGTGCCTGTGATCTGAGTAAATTATACTATGAAATATACAATCTAACAGTGCAATCAACTGAGAATGCTGCAGCCATTTTGTTGTAATCATGGATCTGATGCCGACAGATCTTGACTTTTAAGATTTCCATTTTTAGAAAAGATGGGGGGGGGGGGTTTGAATGTTTAGTGAGAACATTAATTAGGGGAATATACAGTAATTGTGACATAATTTTTCACCCCCAACTTGCCATAACATTGTTCTTGTCAAGTAAACAGTACTGGTGGTTTTATCTGTGCATGTATCATTTGAACATAAGAAAACACAAAATTAAGTTTGCTGACTAATAAACCAGAGCTATATTTATACATTTATTGTAGCTGTGGTTAAATCTGAATCTATAGTAAATGCAATGCTATTAATAAGACAAGATACAAAAGAAACATTCTCTGACTTGAAAACTCTTGAAAAAGGAAAACCCATGTTTGGTCAACTGATTTCCATTTCTTTTCAACAGACAAAAAAGAAAGGGAATAATGAACACAAGTCAGAATTTGTCTCCCTTCTGTTACATCTGGGGTTCATCAGTATTTCAGTTGCTGGTGACCAGGTTGAGAATAGAGCTCGATCACTATCAGGTGGATTAAGGTGACATCTGAGGACAAATGCCAAGGTAAGGCAGGAGGTGTGTAGCAGTTTAGGTTAGGAATATGAGGCCACTTACTAACCAGCCTTGATGGTCTGGACCTTTTAGTCTTGTTGTATGTGTGAGACAGACCAAACAGTTTTGATTCCTGATTGTGATAATAGTTAGAATTTGCCTCCTGTCCTGTTATATATAGATTGTCTCCCTTCCTGATACATTCTGAATCAATGAGAACAGTTTTTGTCTGATTCTTTTACATCTGCACCTAGTCTCTGGGTGGCAGTGGTGTAAGGTGCTTGCCTTTAGAGATTACTGTCATCTCACCTCGGTCTGCATGGGTCTGAGTCTCAGGCTCAGCCAACATGAGTATGTGAAAAATCTTGCCAGTAGTATCCCACTGGTTGGTGGCTCTTTCTGGGACTTTCCTCCACCAATATCTGGCCACCATGCATAGCTTATCATGTGTTGACAGATGGCATTAAAACCATAACAACAACAGATGCGCTTTTTAGGGTAATAACGTATACATAACCAACGTTTACATAAAATTCCATACACAAATAATGTTTAACCATGAAAGAAATATTGCTTCAGAGTAAAAAAAAATTAGGTAAAAAAAGCTTCCTACTTTTTGGTACCTGATTGTATATGAAAAATTAATGGGGTTGAATCCAAACAAGGTCAACGAGAAACAAAATCCTTGTATGAACTAACATAAAAAATAAAACTATATTTGATATTCATGAACAATAAGATTTTCAAATTAGCCAACTTTGATTTAAAACCATGACCATTTTTATTAAGGACAAACTAGACATCGTTCGAAGACTTTTGGTGAAAACCTTATGCCAGTATGACCATTCATTCTGTGGTTGATTAGTGAAAAGATTTTCAGTAGGTTTGCAGGACACCATTTTAATTTAGGACTAACTAGGTTTCATAAGAAGTCTTTTGGTGAAAATCCTATATTGATATGACCATCAGTTCTTTAGGACAATAAAAAGATTTTCAAGATGACTGCCATGGTGGATACATTAAATCAGCATCAATTTCACTGTAAGAAAAATCCCATGTTGAATTGTCTTTCCATTTAGCAGTAGTGACAAGATTTGCAACATGGCTACAATAGTGGCTATTGGTGAGGTCAGATTGGTCCCAGTTTCATTCAGGACCAGCTGGATATCATACTTAATTTGTTAGTGCAGACCCCATGCCAATATAACATTCCATTTAGAAGGCATAGCAATAACAATTATTTTCAAGATGGCTGCCATTGTGGCCACACTGGCTGTCAATGTAGCACCACTTTCATTTAGTAACAAGAGGACATCATAATCTTCTGGTGAAAACCCAATGTCAATATAACTTTCAATCTAGGAGGATTAGTCATAAGATTTTCAAGATGGCCACAGTCATAGTCATATTGGATGTCTGGGCAGCACCATTTCCATTTGGGTCAAACTAGACATCATAAGAAGTCTTTTAGTGAAAACCACATGCCATTATTACTTCTCACTCAGAAGTAGCATTAACAAGATTTTCAAGATGGCTGTTGTAGTATCCATTTTGGACATCATATCAGCACCATTTTTTAAAGAAACAACTAGACACTAATGACTTTCAGTGCATATCCCACACTAATATGACCATCTATTCTTCTAATAAGATTTTCATGCTGGCAGTTATACTGTCTGTCTGTGAGTAATGATTTAATTTAGGATCAACGAGACAACACAAGAAGCGTTTTAGTGAAAACTGCATGCCAATATGACCTGCAATTCAGCAGGAATGGAGATATGATTTTCACGATGACCACTGTCATAGCTATTTTTGGTTGTCCAAGTGGAACCATTTTCATTATTGCCCACAAAACATCAAACTACATCTTTCGGTAAAAGCCTCATGTCAATATGACTTTCCTTTTGAAGAAGAAGCGAGACCAAGATTTCAAGATGGCTGCAATGGATGTCAGATCACCATAATTTTCATTTAGGATCAACAAGATATCATACAAGACATAATAAGAAGTTTTTCAGTGCTGCATGTTCATGTGACTTTCTATTCAGTAACTGTTGCAATAAGATTTTCAAGATGGCTACTGTGGCAGCCATACTGGATGTCTGATATGTACCATTTTTATTTTGGCCCAATTTTACCTTAGTATAAATGTATGTGTGTAAAGTTTCATGGCAATCTTCGAAGTAGTTTAGGAATAGTAGTAATGATAACAAACATGTGTTAAAGGATGGTTGGACAAAAGACCATTCCATAAGCTCTTCTGATGTAGGACTAAATCTACTAAAACAGACAGGGTTTATTTTGTAATAGTGAACATATGTGTGTGTGAGAGTGATGGATGAAACAACAATGTGCCAGTTTGTACATTCATTTGTATTCAGTTCATATTTTGCAGTAGCTTTATGGTGTTTTATGTTAGCAATGTGATTAAGTCATAAGGATTCATATCACTGTTTGCAATTTACTTATACTACATTACTTATACTACAGGTACATTTACTATTTATAGATAAATTGTAAGCAATAATATGATCCTGTTGTCAAGGTTATGTGTAAATTGTATTGCAGCAGCAGTCTAATTATCAAATTACAATAATAAAATAAAGAACCTGAAGAGACTTGTTTTTAGCTACTGTATCAGAAATATAAAGGCAGATGAATGAAACAACAAAGAGTCAGTGTGTAAGAATGTATTCAAAGCAGTATTCATTTGTATATTTTTATTCTAAAACAAAAAGGCTTTGTGAAAAATTGGCTATGGTCTTATTTTGATGTGTAGTGAGATATGAATTTTACTGGATAAGAAAAACTCAAATGGTTTTTCAAAAATGCTCTAGATGCTTGTAATAATGACCAACTTATAAAATGGCCTTCATTATAGATATTGTTCAAATACAGTGTGATCCCCACCCCATAACACAGTGTTTGGGGTATAGAACCCGACCCTGTTATAGACCAAACTGTCTAATAACTAACCAAGACAAATATGTGTTTTTCAGTAAATGAAGACAATCTAGTCTGAAAAACACTTGCATACTGAACAATTTTATATGTCTAGTACTATCCATAATGTTATATACTGTACATGTATATGAAAAACCCATAAATTTGAATATATATTAATATATTATATAATAATATATATAAGAACCACAATATAAAATTGATGTATCATTCACATCCCATTAGAAAACACAAATAACACATATTATAAAATGGTGGTCCTCATTTGATCTATATCTGATTGACATTAAACAATTCACTACAATATTATCACCAGTAGCATGTGTCAAGATTTTTGGTCAGCTGGAGACAGATATCATCCTCGTAAATGTTTAACATTTTTGCAAGATATCCCATCTTCAATTAACTTGGGGGCCAGATATCAATGGTTGCAAAAGACTGGAAAATTAATTAGTGTTTATGCATTCATTGGTAGCGATCTAAAGCATAAACTGTTTTTCCTGCAAAAAGGAAACTTTCATGGCACAGTAAACATGTTCCAGTCACTTTAGAAAATGCAGCAATCTATCAGATTCCATTGCTTTTATTTAAGTTTGATGCTTTCCTTGATAAAAGGCTATTTGTTTTTATTGAAGATTGTAGTCAGCATTCTTTGATGAAGGGTGCATGTGTTATTGAAGTAACCGCTAAAGGACAGCTTTGGAGGACTAAACAAATGCCATTTTTTTTTTGCAGTGGCAACATTAAACTGTAGAACACTGACTGAGACTAATGTTTTCATTAGAATTTATACAGAATGATTGGTGCTTCAAAGACAATCAGTTTTCATTAAAGATTCAGCAAAAATATTTTTTTCTGGGTACATTTAAAAACAAAAAAAGGAATTAGCTGTTGTTTGGTCGATTTATGAATAATTTATATAACAGAAGGGCAGATTGAAATACAATACAGTAAAACTTGTCATGAGCGACCTCTGGTATGAGTGACCACCTGTCATTTCCGACCACAATCGTAATGCATGGATTGATTTTACTATATAAACACTCTGTTATGAACAACCACCTGCTGAATGCGACCAGTGACCGCGATTTCTTGGCAAAATATGCATTTTGACACTGCTATGAACGACCGCATCACCAAAAAACCAAAACAGATCGATACCACTGATTTTAACTTATTCTTCTGTAAACACTAGAGCTCGGGATAAATGTAGTATGCAAACAAAGCGCACATTAAATAACACTATAGTTGAACAACCATATATCGAGATAAACACCTCTAACCATCATTTAATCCTTTGTAACAAAGACTGCATAAATAGTAAAGATTGCTCTAATAAAGTATTTAAAAAGAATTTGTCTTGCTACCAGTTTTATGAAATTTACAACTCCACTGTATGGTGTCATCTGTAAACTGCAGTAAACCAGACTAAAGTACGTCACTAACTGCCACTGTAGTGGTGAAGTCATGTGAATAGCCAGTAAGAGTAACATCAAAGAAACGCAGTCAATTTAGAGGTTTGTATTTTTTCTTTATCTTTATAAAAACTCACAAAACGCCGGTAGTCCTTATGTCATAGTGAGAAATCGTTTGAAAGGGCTTCAGTATAGGTTTGAATACATCGTTTGTCTTTCCAGTTAATCCATAATGCCTGGAGGCTGAATGAGCTCATTGTCTTTAATACTAGTAAGTGAGAATCATTTCCGGATTTTTAAAAAAATTATTTATTATTTGTTTTGTTAGTGTTTCACCAAGCCACCAATTGTTTCCCTGGGTGCAGATGGTCGCAACCTTTATTTATCGAGCTATAACGCTGCTGATTTAAACTTTGTCTCAGAATAAATGTATTGTTCCTTGATGAGTTAATTATGTCTTTTGGTTTCATTCATTGGCACCAAATTATATTTATATATATATTTATTCCACATTTCCCCCAAACCTGATCGAAACCGATAGTCTTTATAACATCAACAATAAAAAAATGGCAGAACCTCCACTAAAAAAAAAGAAAAATTTTAACACTGGAAAAAAGGATTAATGTCATTGAAAGAAATGGAAAAAGAGGAGACCGCTCGCAAAATAGCAATCAGCTTAAGCGTTGATAAAATGCAAGTTCAAAATGTAATCAAAGCCAAACTTTTGCTTCTTTGCTCAGAAATGGAGATACATGTTCAGACCAAACAGCTGAGTCAAACATGTCAACAAAGTAGTTGGATTTCTTAAAAAACAAGTGAATAAGTATAGAGAATAAGATATATACATATCTAACTGTTCATTTTTTTAATACATATTAATGTGATGTTGAAATATATATTTTATTCTCATTGTTTGACAGATGTACATCTTTATTAGATAGATATTGTGAGAGGAATGCATGCAATATTTAACAAGATTTATGAATAAAGGATATGATTTTATAAATAAAGGATATGATACATGTACAGTGAGTATGGGTATTATTTATTTTTCAACAACGCTAACTACTGACCCTGAAAACCAGTCCATTTTCACACACCTCTTATGTGAGACCAATTGTCTTGAGAGACCGCTTTTGGTTGGCAGAAGGAGCGGTCTCTCATAACAGGTTTTACTGTAGTAGATTCACAATTAAAACAACAATGACCCTTTCAAACTAGGACAAAGGCCTATCTGCATGACGAAAATTAGAAAATCATTTCTTATATTTATTAATCTTCTATTTCATTGTTCAATGCCTCAGTTAAAAACTGACTCTGTTTCAAAACACTTTTGCATTTCATATAAGATTTTATCAAACATGTACTCAGCATCAGCAAATTTGTCATTTGACATCTAACCTGAACTTCAGTATTTTTTTTTACAACCATCTGAAAGCAAGAATTCTCTACTTGATACAAATTGTGATTATTTTATTTTTTTAATCTCCCGCTTCAATTGATGTCGCACTTAAAAACTAACCTGATGTTAACAAATATTTATGCATTCTACTGTATGTATAGCTGCCAACCCTCCAGGCTCGCAATTCATGAAAATGGTGAAAAAAATTAATGAATTTTGACATGAATATGTGAAGTTATCCTTGAGTCCACAAATATTTGTTGGAACAAATGAATGCATGGCATATTTTGGTATTTTCAAAACTAAACTTCACTTTTGGTGCAATTTATTTCTTTTTATTCTCCCCCGTTTCCCCTGACCCTTCTATATTTGGACATTTATGTTGGGGTGTAGGATCTGAGTCCATTCCCTATTGAAAAGTTGGAATTCAAAGTAGCCTCTTACTAGCTGGCCCTGCAAACTTGAACGACCTTTCATCGAGATATACCTGCATGAAATCAATAGGAATATGATTTATTTTCTCAAAAATCATGAGCATACCATTCGTCATGTCTTTAATCCACTGACAGGAGAGACGAAAGTACGTTGCTACTGAAATTTGATCTGGATCTGGCTATTTTCAGTCAGTCACATGTCTGTACAAATCTCACAACCTACATGTCAATGAGGTCATATTGTCCCGTTATATGGACAATAAACAAATTTCCAAAGTAAAAATGGGGTAACAAGGGTCAGAGGAAACTCTGACTATATTTTTCTTGGTGGTGAAGACATTTTCAAGATAAGTTGTCGAATGGTAATTCAAATCAGCATTGGTGGTGCATGCGCTGAACAAAATTCCACAGGCCAACAGTACCAATGAGCTTTAATTCACTAATAACATGTGCAGTAGTACCGGACCGCTTCAACAACTGCTGATATCATGACTAGCGCTTAACGGGAAATCGGTTATTTTATAAATATTTCAAATAATTGAGAATTGGGGAAAAGCATTAATTTTTGGCATGCGGTGTGAATTTGTAAATCACTAAAAAAAAGTCATGAAATTCATGCCAAATTCGTGAGGGTTGGCAGCTATGTACAAAAGATATAATTAGCTAACAATATATTTATCAATTGTACTAAATCATACATTGTTATTTTTCAATGCCATTTGAAACAAAAAATTTCTATTCTCGATTCTATTGAGGATTATTTAATTTATTAATCTTCTGTGTCATTATTTGATCCCTAAATAAAACATATTCAAGTTAATCACCATTTATATTATAACAAATACTTAGCAAACAAGAGATTGTTCACTGGACATTTAAATCACACATCGTATTTTCAAAGCCGATTCAAAAACGAATTTCTCCTGATTCAGTTTGAAATAAAATCCAAACATTAAAAAACAAAAACAAACAATGCTCAATTGTATATGATTTTAATCTATTTTTCTTTCTTGTAAAATATTTAGTAATTATTTCTATTATTTGGCCAATGTTTATCTTTTAGTTAAACCCTTTTGGAGGGCCCCCGAGTGGCCGAGTGGTCTAAAGCACTGTCTGATACGGACCACTGCCATCTCACCTCTGTCTGTGTGTGTTCGAGTCTAAGATTAGGCAAATGTAGTTATGTGAGAAAGCTTGCCAGTAGCTTCTCGTGGGTCGGTGGTTCTTTCCGGGGTTTGTCTGGATTAATAATTATAATAATAATTACCTTTGATCCTTCTTCTTTGGCTTTTGCTTGTTACTGAAAATTGCAGGGCTAAAACATGAAGAAAAAGAAAGAACTTGATATTGCTCATGTCTTCAATTTTAAAATAAAAATAATTTAGTGAAAAGAGGGTCATTTTACTAACGTAGACCCAGTTTAATTAGTATTTATTTTTGTAACAGTGTAACAATAAGGTACAAAGTCCATTACTTATATACCTATTAAGAAAAAAAAAATGTCAGCTGTCAATCAAAGTGAACCAAGCCCAAAATAAACTCTTTTCAACACTTTAGCTGACATCATGTTAATAAAAGTGCACAAATTTGGATTTACTAACTAGTGAATCAAAATGTGGTAAAATGGGTGGCAAAATGTTAAAAATTAAATAATAACAAAATTTCAAAGGTACTATTAGACTGACAAATATCCTGTCCATCAGTCAATCAATGTATTACTGATGAATCTCAATGAAAATCATGATATATCTCAACGTGAATAATGATAATCTCAATTTGAATCACCATAAATCTCAATGTGAATCATCCTAGATCTCAATGTGAATCATCATGGATCTCAATTCATCATGAATCTCAATTTGAATCATCATAGATATCATGAGATTCATGATAGATCTCAAACTGAATCATCATGGATCTCAATTTGAATCATCACAATCTCAATGAGAAACCTCACCTGGAAAGCTAAATCTGTCAACAGAGTTGCATTGACAAATATGAATTGTTCTAATTTCACTGAAATTTTGTGAAATGTCATTATAACAAAACATTTCTCACACAATGCTGCTGTTTTTAAATCAAATTTGATCTCACAGCCAACTGGATGATTTTATTAAGTGGGGTTAGCTCAGTTGCAAGAATTTAAAGGTTTTTAACTGCAAATACATAACTTCAAGTCTTCATTTACCTTCCATCAATATCAATATCTTCTTCATCCTGTAATGCGGCATCCAGTGCTGCCTGTATTCTGGGGGCCACGGTTGGGCCATCATAGTCCCGTGTAGTTCTGTTTGGCATGTCTAGCTCAACCATCAGGATATTCTCTCCCTGGCATAGAATAAGAATGTCTATGGTAGAAGTAAATACAATATTAACGGCATATCCCCCTTCACCCAACGATATTTAACCTTATGCCAAGATCCAGACCCAGAATTACAATGCAAAATTCCATCACATCTATAGTGTCTATGACTGCATATGTAATGTTTGATAAGAAAATATTTGAAAAAGTCATCAGGGCTGTTCCTTTAAAACATACATTGGACCCAGTGAAAGCATGGTACTACCCATAGATGCAAATTAGAAATTTCTTATCATTTCAATATGAACTCTGTGAAATCAAAGTTCCCGGGCATATATTTTTTTTTAAAAACTACTTTCCCTTGGTACCATGTATGTTTAAATGGAACAGACCTCACAACGAAAAGGTTTTCTCACTTCTAAATTTTGGACCTGGGACACAAGGGATGGAGCAAAGTATAACATCCTGCCTGGAAATGGTCACTTCCAGGCAACATACAACAAAAAATTTTGTGAATTTCCAGTGATCAGTTTATGAGATATTGTAAGTGACAGCTGAAAGGATAGCTGGACGAATGCAGTAAAGGAATCACAATATCACTGAATAAACTTAAATATAAAAGAGACAATATATGTATCACTGTCCAAGAATAAATAGAGAACGCCATTTTTCAGCACACAATAGATTATACATGGCGGCCAGTATTATTGGTGGAGGAAGAACCCGGGAAAATCCCTGGAAAGATCCACCGACCCACGAGAAGCTACTGGCAAGCTTTCTCACACAACTACATTAGCCGAATCTGAGACTCAAACCCACACAGAGGTGAGATGGCAGTGATCCATAACGGAGAGCGCTTTAGACCATGCGGCCACTCGGGGTCCCTATAATCAACAATTTAATCATGCAGACATTTTGCATGAATAAAAAGGTGCAGTTTAAAGCATCTGGGGTGCTGCTGTAAATTTAGTCTGGTTTCAGGACTAATTTCAATAATTCTAAGATGAAACCCAGATACAAATAAACATAGATAAACCAACTATCCAGATTTTTCAGCCATGATCATTTTTTCGTAGTTTTGCTAGTATGACACAAGTCCTTATCTTAAGGGTAATTTTCGTAAAAATGTAATGGCAAAATCATAAGCAGTGGCAGGTTTGGCAGTGTGTGTAAGTCAAGTGAAAATGAGGTCCATTAAAGCACAAATAATTAAAAGTCACTGGCTATGCTTCTGGTGGACTGTCTTCCACATCAAGTTACAGTGTATTAACATCTGCATGCTTCTAGTGGACTGTCTCCCACATCAAGTTATGAACATTTCCAAGGTTGGAATATATATAAGCTTCTTCTGGGTGTTCTTCCTTAAAAAAATGACACAATTTGCTTTGCTTCTGAGGAACCAACTTTCAATGTTGATTTCACATATCCCTCTGTTATTATTTGTAGGGAGCTTGTAAAGTGAGATTCTAGGGCTGCTTTTAGAGGAAAAGTCATTGAAACCATAATGTATTTTTGGTAATACATTGGATCAGCAAGATTTGAAAGGGTTTCACAATGATGCTCAAGTTCTATTCAACAGGTTTTTATTGAGAAGTCAAAATTCGATATTTCATAATGGTGGCCATCTACCTTAATATGGTCAAGCCCAATAAAACAATTGCAAGACACAGTTTTAAGAGGAACTAAACCTGCAAACTTTAGCAATAATGATACCACAAGCATCCACAATGCTACAGTACCAACAAAAATCTTATTGTTTTCAGTGAATTTCACCAGCACCTCCCCACTATATGACATGTTCAGACTGAGACACAGGTCTTTGAAATGGTTATTTTTTTTATTGATTTTTATCCCAAAGAGTGTGATGTGCATCCAAAGGTATTATATTTGAGCATAGGAATTATAAATTTTAACAGATGATTAATTAATGTTATAATAATTAAGAGTTTAAGCAGATGATGGAGTTGTGTACCTTAAATCGAGGATTGCCTCCCATGGCACCAGCTACCCGAGCATACTCTGACACTGGTCTTCTATTTCCCAGAGCTGATAGCGGTCTCTTTGCCATTGTCTGTGTGCTGCAATAAAAGCTCATTCATGATTCATGTTGGTGACTATAAGGTATCAAGTTATTCATTTATGTGCCATAAATGGCAAAATTTTGGCCACACAATAAATGTACAAAACAGAACAATAAGATTAGTCTTGTTAACAAAACCTTGCCTTGACTGATTTCAGATATTTTTTCCCCCTTAAAAAGACATTGTTTTTATTTAATTCTTGATCATTTCTGACTGAATAATCAAAATATTAGCCTGTTGTAAAGTCGTGAAGAGAATGTGTATGGTTTTCCCAAACTAAAAATAGAAGAAAAAAAGCAATGCCTAGTGTGTGTATAATGTGGCACTCCATGGACTATCATCATTTATAGCAATGCTGAATTCAATGATATCAATTTGACCCAATCTTGCATACATATCATTTACAATCTTAAGTGTTAGCATTTCTGCTGCTTATAATCATAAAAACAGGAATATCAATAAGTAGCATTCTTTGTAGGAAACATGGCTACCATGTATTTGAGCATACCCATTTAACTTTGAAAAATGTACTCAAAGATATCAAATTTACAAAGGCACATGTAAAAAAGCATATAAATGATGATCACAAAATTTTAGGAAAAAAATATTACTGGTAAACTTTTTAAAGTCACATAAAAGGAATATATCAAATATATGCTGTTTGCATTATATTCATTTTTCTTCATTTGCAAAAATTCTAAAATATAAACAATGTGCACATGGTCCCAACTAAGGAATGATTGCAATGGAAAATTTAGATTCTCTTTTATGTCCAGTTGTTAAAATACTTAGCTATTTATATATACCTCATTCAATTACTTTCTTCAAGTCAAATTTATCAGCATTACTGAACACGACCACAACATTTTACATACATAATATAAACGCAAGTTATGATCTGGTGTGTCTTCTACATGTTTAATGCGGAAATAGAGTTTGCTGTGACAAGATCATAAGTTTAACAGCTTATGCTTCCAGATTAATAGACCACCCCATGCCATCCTCGCAGAATGTGTGTCTGTGTGTGTGCATGTGCTTATAAAACTAATTTTAATTATGTAATACTTATCTGCAGCTATTACAGTGATTTTCTTTTTGAGGATTCTGGTTCCCAGAACAAATGTATTATTCCCTTCTGTCATTAGTATTGTACAAAGGTATACTGCATTTATGATAAATACAATATTGAAGGGCCAGAAAAGAAAAAAACACGATACCAGTCTGACTCCTTAGTCACAGCAAACATCATCTATTGACTTGGATATAGAGTACAGAACACCAGAGAGGAGGCAGGGAATCTTTACAATAGTAACAGGTAAGTATTATATAATGAAAATAAGTACTATGAACCAAAACACTACATTTTCAAAATAACAATACATTACCTATTACTGCATGATTGAATTTACTAGCTAGAAAGGCTTGATTATTTTTTATTAGGATTTTTTAAATGTAGCTTTAACAATTTTTCAGTCATATTGCTACGATGTCTGCAGTGAGGCAGTTTACAGTGATGTCTAGCACTGGGGCATCATGCCGCAGACATGTAGAATGATGTCCCACCCAGTCACATTATCCTGACACCAGGCCGACCAATCCTAACACTAACCTCTTAATGCTGAGCACCAAGCAAGGCAGCCGTTAGTACCAATTTTTAAAGTCTTTGGTATGACTTGGCCAGGTATTGAACCCATGACCTCCCGCATCTGTGGCGGATGCTCTAACCACTAGGCCACCGGTGCGGTTTCCAGCTAGAACGGAAGCTTATTGGTTTCAGCAAAAAGAAACTAATATGCTTATCTTTCTGTATTTACTAATGTAAGCTGGTAAACAGTAGGGCCATGTGATGTGTCACTATATGGCCCAATGAAAAGAAATGCCTTTGCTGTGATGTACCCTTCACTGGTATGATTCACATAGACCCATGTTGAAGCAACATCCCATAATGCACAAATTTTAATTCTCATGAAAGGTCCTCACAGGGAGGGACTAAAAAGCTCTCTTGATAGTGACAACAATTCACCTGAAAATAGTGGTCACCAAAATATATCAGAGGATGCACCCCTCCTTCTCAATAACTCATGCACAATAGGGTCCAACGATATAAAAATATATAAGGGGATGCCATCCCTGCTGGACATTGAGAAAACTCTGTGGGAGGGAAGGCAAAGGTCTGTTTAATGCCTGAGTACTAATTTTATAATTGCATTGGGAAGAATTGTCAATAAAACATTTTTTACAAATAAATTACCTTTATTTTCAAGATACCCAATCTCTGAATGATCTTGAACAATATTACTTGAAGCAATTTAAACAACCATCATGTATACAAAAATTCACTATGTATAATGTCATTATGTTTTTTTATTGTTGTTGATTCACAACAAAACAAGATTTCCTTTTTTAAAAAGCTATGGACATTTTATTTCTAAAACAACTGTAGTATCAAAACTTGATTTGGAAAAATTTGTTGCAGTAGTAAAATGTTGATGCTGTGATTTCATTACAAGTAATAGTAAAACTTCTTCTCAATCTTGAGGAAATGGCCAATTCAGGAAATTTATCTGGTACTTGGCTTCTCCCTAACGAACCATATCTGTGACATGAAACTTTTAATTCACTTAATACTCATTTTGCTTGGCTGCCTTACTATCTTTAATTACATTTTTGAATGAGTATGCTAATTTACTTAAGTTTAATTATATTACTTACATAATAATATTTATAACATTATCTGAAGGGATCAAATAAATGAGCTGACCCATCACATGTTCATGACTAGTAGCTCTTATGTTGGCTGGATTTGAATGATTTTAACTTTATTCCCACCATCTTTATTTGATGTAATACAAACGATGTAAGTAACATGATACTACAAAACAGGTCAGCTTTTATTTGGGTGTAAATACACAGCATGTCAAAGACAAAAAGATGGGTGGCACTTAAATTATGTTCTTATAGAAATGCTTGCAGCCATAAATGGTAGATCATTATTTCTCTCATCTGAATGCAGGAAGGTATACTGCATTTATGATAAATACACTACAACTGAATTAAAATAGAAATAAAGTACAAATTTAACTTAAGAAAAAGTTATTGATATTTATTTATAAATGTGTTGCTACCAGTAGGCATTAGTGACATTTCATTGATCAATATTTAATTGACTATTGTTACTTATAGTATACTCTGAATATTGTTTAAAAAGTAAATTTAGCAAAATACATTACTTCTTGTTAAAAGCTGAGAATTTCATGATTTTGATTAAAATTTCTGGACACAACCACTGTTTTCAAACAAGTGATTTATCAAGGTTTCATTTACCAAAACAGATCACAATTTGTTTTACATCCAACAAATATGGGCCAGCTCTTTTTTGTATCTTCTAGTTAAAGAAATGGGATCCATGACTGACCTCACATTTTAAGTGGGTTCATGAGTTATCCATGCATGAGTTATTTTATTGAGGGAGTGGTGTAGGCAGGAAGGAAGAGAAACTTCAGACCTGTCTCCCTTCAGAGGAAGTCACAAAATCCTTGAGGCACTAACTGGGCGAAGAAGCATAACTTGATCATCCCCAGCACAGACACGACTGAGATTAGGGATCTCCATAGCAAGTGTTGTTACTGAAAGTACACCACTCCCTCGAAAACTCGCACTCTGATAACTCGCAAACCTTCTTATAACATGGGGTCAGTTGTGGATCTAACTTTTTAAATTGAAAGCACAAAAAATGTCACCCCTATTGTTGAACATTAAGAAAACTGCAATCAAAGTTGGTAACTGAAACCCTCATATACCGCTTGCTTTATTGTCAAAATCTTTTGATATGACCTGGAAATTACAACATTATGAAAATATCAGCTTCTATAAGAAGTCATGTATTTTGTTAAAATTTCTTTCCAAACAATATTATTGGTACACCATAAATAACAGTATGCAACAAAATTTGTATCAATGCAATTGTCACTAACACCTAGTTGAGGCAGCACTTTAAAAAATCAATAACAATACATTTTTATCAAGTTAAATGCTTTTGTTTGGTTTAAGTATAACATTTCTATTAAAACATGAAATATGTCAATCTACTATAACAGGTGTGTCTGTGCATGTTTCTGTGAGAACCTAATTCAGTGCTGACAGTGTTTTGATACCTAATTTGTTGTATTGCTGCACTGTATTAAAACATTACCTCCTTGTACTACCATGTTAATCTTTTGTAATAAATAAAAGGGTTGAACTAGAGTTAGATCAACTCATTTCAAGTGATCAATCAAACACTGTTACAATTTGGAGGGTTGTTAAATAAAACTAATTTAGCATACTCATTCACAAAAATGATGAATGATAGCAAGACAACCAAGTGAAATGAATACTTAATGACATAAAATTCTGTTTACAGTGATATGTTTAATTAATGAACAGCTAGTTTCAGAATTTGTCATTAATTTGTAATTCCTGAATTGCCAGATGTCCTCACAGATGAGAAGAAGTTTCATTATTACTTGACTCACAAGTAATTATTGACTCACAAGTTTCATTATTACTTGAATGAAATCATATCATCAATATTTTATAATAGAACAATACAAAAATATTGACTTTCAAAAATGACAGCTGTTAAATTTCTGTTTTTCTAAATAATAAAAAGAATCTTGTTTGATTGTGAATTTGAATCAATAACAAGTCTGGTTCCCTGCTTAGTATACTCACTGCATTGCATTCCACAAGTGCAGTGAGCAAAGCAGGGAGGAGATGGATTGGAGAACCAGACCTTTCAACAGTAGCCTAAAGCAGTGATGTAATACACAATGTTTTCATGCACACATGAAGGTTGTTGGAATAGTGTTAATGAGCTCTCAGCGGTTAGACATCTTGAAAAAAAGGTCATTTTTACAAAAAACTAATACCTTCATTAGAAAATGCGCATTACTGACAATTAATCCCAACTCAATTTTAAAATGAGTATTCAGCCAATAAATAGACCAGTTTGCCCCTCCACCTGTGGTTTTCTCAATGTCCAGCAAAGGTGGTATTATTTGATACTGCTATGGAGGTCCTTGATAATATGGACTGCTTTTGGACCCAGTTGTGAGTTACTGAGGGAGACGTGTTGCTTATTTTTAACCAGAAACCCACGTTGACCAAGAAAAGAAAATTATGCAAATTTACCATTAAAGTATAAACAACCCTCTTCCACTTACAAGGTATGACGCTTACTCCTTCATCTCAATGATGCTGAAGAGATCAGGAAATAGAGTCTTAATGGTATATTTCTCAAGAAGGTTCCTCACAAAGGTTACTAAAGGGGTTCTGACAATGCCCCAAGAACACATGAAAGACTCTGTCATGCTCAAAATACTTAATGTGATGAGAAAAATGAGAATCTGATCCAATAGTGGAAACCCTAGAATGTTAAATTGGATTGCTGTATAGCCTTTAGGAGTGGACACACTATTCTGTTTCCTTGATATGGAAGAGAAGAAAATCTGCAACTGTGCTCCATGGGGGACTGCAAGGACTAATGCATTTTCTATAACACCAATCACACAAGATTCTATATTATGTATCACTGACCCTGGAAGTGTGTACATGTGTGTGATTTGGATTTTGAAATATAGGTTTAACAATGTTTTAGTCATATTACTATGATGTATGCAGTGTGCCAATTTATAGTGATGTCTAGTGCTGGGGCATCATGCTGCAGACATGAAGCTGTAGTAAACAAGTCCACCAAGGGTTTCAACAACAGCTGGAAATATGACTGATACTAACAGGTGTAGAGATGATTCCATAAGGATCCCATGACCCCCTCTAAGAAGAATATTCATCGTCTGGATAAAGCAGATTATGAGAGTGATCTCCTCTGATGCTGTACATCAGAGGAGGTTTAAAACTTCCACATAAAAAGAAGGAGCATGTGTATTACTCTGAGGTATGCTACGTTGTCTGAAGCAGCCATAATGCAACAACACTTAATGAGGTTGACGCACCTCTGTAAAGCTTGAAACACAGCCTGAATTTCATATTGTTTATATGAAAAGTTTCTTCTCAGGATTAAAATTCCTGATGAACTACACTCTTTTTCCGGTAAATGCCTCATCAAAAACTAGAGTTGTTAGTGAACCGAATGGAGTGGGGTTCAAGGCTGTGAAATAGGATCCAGGTCAGTACAAATTCTGCTCCAATGCAGGTGGTGGTGAAACTGGATTCCAGGGGATCCGAGTTACCAAAAGGTTCTTTGTGAGGTCTCTTCAGCTCGAAATAGGAAATGGAGAGGGTGCAAGTTAAGTCTCTCATGGGTATCAAAGTCTGTTGCAGAGTTCTGAGCATCCAACAGAAGGATGCTAAGGCAAGATGATAAGCCATTATGAGTGACAGAATTTGGTGAATCCAGATGAACATGAACTTTCCTAGGTTGGTGAAGAAATTCATTCCTATATAAAGTCCAGATAAGAAATGTGGTCTGACATCTATGCTAGGGATAAGACTGAGATGCGTCACCATCAAACAACAGTGGGACAGGTCCTTAAGCTTGCAATCTCTGATTCCATATATGCATCAAACAGTCATCAAAATGCCCTGGTGAAAGTTCTGAGGGTGGAGGCAAGGCAAAATGGAAGACCGCAAACTGAAATACCAACTGGTGAAGACAAAACTAGGTATTGTTCTGTGTGGAAAGAAGGGAATCTGCAGGTATCTATCTGTACAATTGATGAAGAATGTCCAGTCACTGAGCTTGATGGTACTTCAATTGAAGCATTAGTCTTCATCTTGAAGCAATCTTCCTCAAGAAATCTGTTGCAGATAGAAAGGTCCATTATAAGCCAACACTTTCCATCTCATGAAGGCTTGATTTGATTATCTTATTTACTGTGACAATGACCTTAAAGTGCATTGCTTGTCCCTAAGTGGGATGCATGAATTGCTCTCAGATGTTTTCCTTCAATAGGAGGGTCCAAGGATCAACCACTTACCACCACTAACGGTATCATAATGATCATCAGGGATTCTAGGCCCATTAAGTGATCTCTGAACCATGAAGGGTGCAAAACATTCATCTTCCAATGAGGCAGTAGTCTTCCCAAAGAGATGAAGACCCCACTTAAAATCATCCACTGACGATGAGAAGAAAGAGGGACCCTTTTTGCTCCCCCTGTATGTGCAGCCACTTTCAATGATGTCCTAAAAATGGCCAGACCAAAGACAACAAACTCTACAGACATCTGTGCATCCTTCCTATGCCTACATCTTTCTATATTATGTACTCTGAAAGATAAAAGTTCACACAGACAAAAATTCTGGAACTAAGAAAGGGTCAATACTTATCCTAGTACCAAAATAAGCATACAATTTGATAAATATTTGCTTGCTAAACAAGGCACTCCCTCCTCAGTTTAGTTTTACACAGATAACATCAAATAATGCAAGAACTGAAGAAATAAGCATTCAAGCAATAGAAATAGGTGAAATAGCCCCCCAAAAATACTAAAACTAAAAATGAAGGCACCTTTTGATCAGTGATATAGCACAAATATAAAGCATATATCACTGAGAGAAAATAATAGCATTCCATATGTTGGCTGTGACTAAGATGGTTATAAAGAGATCATGTTTTTTAAATTCTGGTCCTCCAATACAAATTAGAGGTGGACATAATCAACTTGAACTAGGAAAATAATGCATTGTACAGTGAATGCATTACTGATTTTAAAGAGACATTGCAAGATTCAAGTCTTTTAATCACATGGCAGTTCACAATGATAACAGGAAAAGAATCTGATAGACCATCATAAAATCAGTAATACAGAAATGGGACTGTAATGTAAGTTAGCTTTACAACTCAACTAAACTATTTTTTTGTTTGTTACAAATCAATTATTATCAAATGCATGAATAATTCTGTAGCATGACTATTATATAGTTCTCTGGGTTAACTAAATTCAACATGTGGTAACCCAGATCTAGAATTCTGGAAGCCCATTAGCCTTGAACATAAAATATTTTGACCACTGTATTTTAAGGTTTATTTAAGTGAATTAAACAAAAACTAAACTTTATATTAACCAGAAACCTCACTTTCTGTAGTAGTTGACTGGGCTATCTGAATTCAACAAACAGAAAAAAAGATTTGGGATTCTGGTAGCCCATTAACATTACTTTTTATTAGCCAGAAGCCTCAGTTTATAGGTATCTTCCTCTTCTTCAAAGTAAGCACGATTCTGAATCTTTTGTTTTTCCTCAGGAGGGATGAAGTTTTCAATAATCAGCATTCTAAAAGAATGGAAAAAAGTAAAAATATCAGATAGTAAAACAATAAATCCACCAAGTTTCTATCATGTCAATAGGTACAAAATGATAATACATAAGATGTTATTATTAATGCCATAGCAATATGAGATACTCATTCAATGAACATGAAATTTATCTTAGTATTATGTTTTTTCATGAATACTTACAATCATAATACCTCCGAAATACTACTAACTCACAAATCCAGCCCTCACAGACTACTTTTAGCAGAAGAAAACTTTAGTGGTCAGGCAGAGTGATCTCCTCTAAGTATAACACTTGGTGGCAAAGTCTAAGAATACAAAGTTATTACTGGAGTGGAAGGCATGCTCCTTACAGATTTAACTGTGGAGAGGCAGAGAGGGTTAATATGTATTATGAATGGGTATATATTCTTGAAGAAACTGATTTTACTAGTAAAAATTGGTTTATTTAAATGTTATCTAATCATAATACCTTAAGAGAATAAGAGGTGGAGGGAGGTAAATCCCCTTACCCTGGAGATACAATCTCTGGTACCTCAAAAAATGTGAGACAGCTTCTAGGCAACCCCACTGGAGGGGAGTCTATCTGTCAGGGCAAGGCTTCAAATAGAGACCCACACACACACACACACACATTTATTCATGTCTTAAGCTGTGGGTCGACCTGGAAGGATGAACTATTGAGCTTTGGCTATAGGTCCTACCAAATCAAATTGGGCACTTTGGGATGACATATCTTAGCGATAAAAAGTGAGAGAATGTGGGCTCATCTCCATCCCACAGCTCAAATGATTTTGGTTAGCAAACAGTTCCAGTTGAACAACTACTCTAACCTTGTGAGCCAAAATGCATAATTCATTTGAGCTGGGATTATTTCTCAATATGCCAAGTGAATAACCCACTTAATCTAGGATGAGATGCCATCATGAGTAAGACTAAACTGTACAAAACTTGGGTCTGCTGATAGTGTATTTCATAAATTCTGCCGGCTGTCACTAATGCCATAAGGAAGCAGGTATGGTATGAAAAGTGCCCCTGAGATGAGCTTGAAAGTGGCTAAAATATGTATTTTTCAGCCAGTTAATATCCAAGACAGGTTCCACATTGGGCTTAAAGCTAATATTTATGGTGATGTACCCAACCTTCCGTACTTTCATCAGTACAGACTGTAATCTTGGTCAGTTATACATGTAGATGTATACCGGACATGAGACAAGTCATGGACCCCAATTCCGCAGAAGGTGTGTCAGTGTGTGCAGATGGTGAGAGGATGGTCCAATGAGCAAACTTTAGACCTCCATTGATACATTTACAATGGGTACATAGGAAGGTGACCTAGATACGTAAGGCTTGCTGCTGTGTTGAGTAAGCCTAGTAGGCAAAGAAATTCTCATGCAAATAGAATTCATTGATAGTAAAGGTGCTACCATGGTTCGGATTTCAATATCCATCCTTGAGGGAGATCAAAATATGTTGCCTCTGGATTAAACTCCATAGGTAGGTGAACAAATTGTTGATATGGTACTAAGTCTGATTTTTCCTTTGTTGACATGAAGCCCAGATTGGTAATATGTGATGTGATGATAACCAAGTTTTAGCAAATTGTAAAAGCAGAACTTTGTCAGGAGAGGAAGAGAACAAGTTGTAAATATAGATGGTGTAGACTTTCCTTAGCACGTGAAAAACTTCTCGGTCTTGTAAGGGTATATCTTCTGGCTTTTGTGAAGTCTCTTGTGATGAGAACATGCTTCTTGGCACGAGTGCAAGTAGTAACTGATGTATTCTTAGGCTATTCTGCCAAGACTTATACCTCAGGGGACATAACTCTGCCCAACTGGCTGGATTTGCGAGGTAGTAGTAGTTCTCCTATGGTATTTTGACTGGGTAACATATTTAAAGAAGAATGGGACTGATGCTCTACTGTCCAAAAAAAATTCTCAGAAATTAAAAAGACCATTTTTATTTTTTACTTTTGAGTGTTGGAACCATTTTTGATATATCTGAACACTGAATTTCAATGAGATGAAAAATTAGCATTGTTTTAATTTATAATAAACTGGATACCATTAGCAAGAGTTTCTGTGAAAACCTCATATTGATATGACCATCCATTAGTGACAAGGTTTTCAATATATTCAATGTGGCAGCTATTATATTTTTTCATAAGTCGGACACCAATTTCATTCAGGACTAAAAGGATACTATAATTAGTCTTATGGTAAAAACTCTATGTTGATATAAGCTGTCAGAGTTATACTGGATGTCTGATCAGCACCATTTTCATTTAGACTAAACATAGGGATGAATGTGTGTAGAAATTTTCTGCAATTCTCAAAGTAGTTTTTGATGGGTTGTGATATACTTGTGCTAACAAATGAATCAAGGTCAGATGACAGAAAAATGGATTTCCCAAAAGAACTTCAAGTCTATGACCAGTAAAAACTATGTAGAAAATTCACGCTCTCACCATGGCAAAACAAAGTATTCAAGGTATGGTGAACAGAGCTTTCTCTTGGGACAAATATCTAAGACAATAATATTTGTAATTCTTCTCAGAACATCTCTGAAATTTGCTAACAATCAAATTGTACAAGCATAATATATTTATAAATCTGCAGAATGGATGAAATTTAATATCAATCCACTTACTGGCAGTCAGTCTAAAGACTAGGTGTCTAATATACACACATTTAAGCAAAGAGGAGATAATCATATCAAGGAGAAGCGTATACGGTGGCCATCATGGAGCTCAATTAGCAACATTTTAATTTAGGACCAAAAAAACATCATAAACAGCAAATCAATTCTGGAAGAGTATTGAGATGGCTGCCATGGTAGCCATATTCGATATTAAATTGGAACTATTTTCATTATGGAATAATTAGACATCTAAAGATATATTTCAATGATAACTTCAAGTTGAAATGAGTATTTATTCAGCAGATGTAGTGATAAGATTTTCATGATGGTCACTGAGGTAAACATTTTATGTCCAAAGTGGCACAATTATTTTAGGATCAACTAGACATTAGAGGAAGTCTTTCAGTAAAGAAAAGCACATGTTGATATGACAATAAATTCAGGAGGAATAGTAATAATGCAACTTTAAAAATGGCTACTATAGTGGCCATACTGGCTGTCAGATCAGCACCATATTTGGACCAAGTAGACGTATTCTGGTGAAAACCCAATGTCAATATGACTTTCTATTTAGGCAAAGTAGCAAATATGTTAAAGATGCCTCATAAGGTGGCCATTTTGGACATCAAATAAGCACAAATTTCATTTTGTACCAATTAAACATAAGAAATCATTTAGTGAAAAGCCCATGATGATATGACCTTCCATTCAGGAACAGTTGGTGTAACAATATTTTGATTATGGCCATTGTGGAGACCATACTGGATGTCCTACCAGCATCATTTTCAATTAGAACCAATTAGATCAAGGGATAAATGTGTGTGTAAAGTATTTTGTAAGTATTAGTAATGATAATAAATGTGTGTTAGTAGAAGAATCTGCAACATACCATCTAATAACCTCTTGTGGCCTATTACCAGTAGCAGCAGAGAGGGTGAGCCGGACAACATTTTTAAACAAGTTTTCACTGAAATCAGGCTTCTACGGCCAAGATGTGGTGAATCGGATACAAGTTTTCAATGAAATCAGGCAAATAAATCATTGATTAGGCAAAAAAAAAATCAATGAAATCAGGCAAAAAATAATAATGAAAAATCAATGAAATCAAAAACTTTTCAAGAGATTACAACGTCGTTGTCACTCACCCTCTCAACCGAATATTTGATCCAGTCCGATACGATATCGTGTCCGAGGGTCATGTAAATTTATTGTTACAAATCCGTGTGGGGTAGACTGAGCATGACTAAAGAAATTTCTAAATTGATTGAAGTCCATATCAGAACACCATGTCTGCCAAATATTTCGTTGCGTATGTGTATCAACTCCATTAAACACACACAACACATTACAATTATCGCGAATCACTTTTGGTATTTGTGTGTAGCGTTGAGTGACATAGATCACGTCCGTGTTTTTATGCCTGCCTCGGGAAAATATTCTAGCAGGATTTTTTTGTTTATCTAACATTACATCGTCGTATACAACTAAATTGTTGATAGTTCCATCGAGGTCTTCTACTGATGGTGCTTCATCAATATCGGTTATAAATTCAATAACATCCTCACCAGCAATCTCTGAAGCGTTTTCATTAAAATCTTTTAGCACTTCATAGCATCGTTGGTCGTCTACGCTAGGGGCAATTAAATACAACTTATCCCACTTCATCCATCTCATTATTAAATTGAGCAACAATTGCGTTTTACCGGATCCAGATGGTCCGATTATAATTGCGCGGATAGAGTTTGGTAGCGCTGCATGATGCTTCACTGGTTCTCTTGTTTTAGTCGCTGAAAAATCAATTATATTCATATCTCTATACATAAATTATGGATCTATATTGTGTGAAGTGTAAGGCGCGTACTGGCACAGATGACTTGACGACGGTTACAACTAAAAATAACCGATCAGCGCTTTCTGGTAAATGCGTACAGTGTAGTACAAAGAAATTTAGATTTGTTTCTAAACCCAAGGAACCTTTAAAAAAAAACGAGGAGGTGATATCGCTGCCAAATTAGCAAAACTCCCTGGAACCCCATGGGCAAAATACCCCGGAGAAAAACACCTTCCAGGGTATAGTTACTGTGGACCGGGAACAAGACTTGATATCAGACTCAATGATCAAAATCAGCCCCGACCCGGTGAAGAACCAATAAACGCCATTGATAAGGCGTGTCACCTTCATGATGTCGCTTATAAAAGCAGCAATTTGCAACACAGGCATCTAGCAGATGTGAAATTAATTCATGCGTTAAATGCTATTCCTGATAAATCCTTCAAAGAAAAATTGGCTTCATTTTTGATAAAATCGGCTATGAAAAGTAAATTGATGTTAGGTGCTGGTAATTAATAACAACATGGAATCTATTTATTACTCCCCAAGAGGATACTGGAGGGGTAAATCAGCAATCCATAAACTCGCTAGCGCTGCAAAAGTGAAAAAAACCACTGCGGCTCATTGGTTATCCAAACAGGCACTATGGCAAATTTATCTACCACCGCCTAAACAAATTAATGTCTCGCATTTTGATGTGACCGGACCCAATGAAGTTCATCAGGCTGATCTATTATTTTTGCCACATGACCACGGTTACAAATACGCATTAACCGTAGTTGATATTGCAAGTCGATACAAGGAAGCAGAACCGTTAAAAACAAAATCGGCCACTGAAGTGGCTTCTGCATTTGAAAGGATTTATCGACGAGGTCCTCTGCACTGGCCAAATCTATTACAAATTGATCCCGGCAAAGAATTTCAGGGTGCAGTGTTATCTACAATGAAATATCACAATGTCACTATCAGACGGGGGCATACTGCACTGCATCGTGATCAGGCAATTGTAGAACGGTTTAATAAAACCCTTGCTGAGCGGTTATTTGGATATCAATACGCAAAAGAATTCATCCAAGAAAAAAGATCCCGTGAATGGGTTAAAAGGTTACCAGCTGTGATTACTGCACTGAATAACGAGATTACTAGAACAATCAACATGAAACCTATCAATGCGATTAAAAAGAAGTCAATACCTGAAAAACCACAAAAAGATTTCAAAGAACCAATTCTTGGTAGTAATGTCATTGTGAGGTATTTATATGAACCAGGAGAGCTTGAGGGTGGCAGAAAAAGAGCTACTGATCCTATTTGGAGTATTACTGCACACAAGATATCTAGTATAACACGATCTACGGGTAGACCTCCAATCTATAAACTGGATTCAACTGCCCCTCAACGGGGTTTTACTAGACAACAATTACAAATAATACCCGAGGATACTCAATTGCCACCGCATGGTCTTAACTAGCACCCTTGCGTCTATTGCACTCAAGACAAGTCAACATCACATTGTTTCTGACATGACCGAGACTATTATTTTTTCTGTCAACGGTAAATTGGCGAGGATCCTTATCCGAATACTGCCAACGCATTATACAATTGCAATTTGCGCAGTGATTATTTTGTTGTTTCTTCAAAGTGATTATTAATTCAGCATCAATGTCAAATTCTCGTTGTTTTTTTTTTGTCCTGTTGTTTGTAACCGGAGAGTTTTTTATCAATCATTTTAATATCAATATCATCTATTGTGGTGTCATTATCATCGAAGACAATTCTTCGAAGTTGATTTATTTTTCGTACTCTGGATACTGAAAGATAGACTAAATTCGACCATTCGATGCGATTATCTACCATCCAAACAATTGTATCCGATATAGTCAATCCCTGTGAAGAGTGTATTGTTGCTGCGTATCCTAGCGTCCATGGGGATTTATTAGCACGCAATGCATCTTCAACGACATTGATATCAACCAGCACAATATCATTTAATACGAGAATCTGCTTTTCACTCTGTCCTGGAATATCAACTTCAATGTTCTGTTTTCGTGTATCCGATGGCCTATAACAGAGGGGCACTGGAAGTGTTGCAAATTTTTGTTTATGCAATTCAAATAATTTCATCTGAAGTGTGTCTCTGACTATTTTTCTACTGGCAATGATCAAATCGTTTGGTCTCCACGCTTCCCAAAACTCATTCATGGGAGTTTCCGAAATTATTTCACGGGCTATTTCACACTGGATTCTATCCGGTTGTAATCTAATTAATTTCTTAAATTCTTTTAATTCATTATCAAGTGATCTATGATCGGTATCAATTTCTTCATAGTAGTCTACAAAACCCTTTAGCCATTCATGGGGAGATGCACCGACAAATGGTGGTGGTTGGCCGTGATCACCGCACATGACGATTTTTGTATTCTTCAATAACAACCACTCAAGAAATATTTTTAAGACATCTTCTGACACTGTGTCTATTTCATCCCAAATGATAATTTCAGGAATAAATTTCTCTCCCATGCGCTCAGGAGTCCATTTATCTCCTTTCCATCGGAAAAAACTATGATAGGTACAGGCATTTACCCCTCTCTGTATCATTTCTCTTGCAAGTCTGTGAGTCGGTGTTAGCACAATCATGTTAGAAACGCTAGCGTTTCTACGAAATAACTCAATTGCCCGGGTTGTTTTTCCTGACCCACCACAGCCGTTTAAATAAACTGTTTTATATCTACAGATTGGATCAGAAATCGGTGGTGCACTAGAAAATTCTGAACACTGATTGCTTTCTAAGTAATTATTTTCAATGGTAACATCTGCTGATGGAATATAATCATGAATCATTTCTTTCTTAATTCTCCATGATCCCCAATTCTCGTTGCCAGTAGCCTTAAAATCAACCATTTTGCTGTTTATGTAAAATGAGTCAGTGGCAACTCTAACTGCGGTGTTAGGAAATTTATTGATCATCGAAAACAGATTAATAGAAGCATAACCGAGCATAGAAGCTCTCAAATGTGTGTACTGCGGATTGTATCCATCATTGTAAGTAACAATTGTACCCAATTTGGTTCCATCGGACATAAATGCGTCCTTACGATTGACATATAGGCCTTTATTCGTTAAATCCGCCATTACAAAATCGTATTCAGCGTTGTCTATAATCAATCGTGAAGAATATCTCGTATTGTCATCTTTGCCACCCTGAGTGAATTTACCGATTATTCTTCGTCCAAGATTTTTTGCTTCATTGTTTCTGATTTCAAATAACTGTTGGGACCAATCCATGATTTGTTGTTCATTAAAATCAGGAAACAGTTTTCGCTCTTCGCTAATTATTTTTTCTAGATCAGGTTGTGGTAACCAGACTGATTTCTGTGCTTGATAGGATATTATTGCTTCACTGACAATTAATGATTTTAACATCTTACAATCAATCATATACCGTAATAACACTATTGGCATCCAGTGTTTTTCAGACATGTGTTTACCAATCCAAAGATAACTACACGGATGAAGTCCTTCAGCCATTTCAAATGATACCACACAAGCGAATCCGGTTAAATCAAAATCAGGCAGTGGTCCATTAATAGCAACACGGGTCATTTCGTGTGTAGGGTGTCCAAATCGTTTTAAATATTTCTTGCATTCTCCATACCCAAGAAAACTTCCTGGATAACACGCAATCATATCAACTGAAATAACGGTATCAGCGGTGTATTTTGTATTCCATAATCCTCCATGGCCGTATTCAAGACAGGACAATTTGACATCTGATAAGAACTCACTCCGTGTTGGTTTCCACGCGTTTTTCTTTCTAGCAAAATGTGCTGCAATGGATGGTACTGTAAAACAGTTTGCTAATAATTGATCTTCGATTTCCTCCCCGTCCTCAGAAAACTCACTAGCTAGTTGTTTCATTTGATTATGCAGTTCTTCGGTACGATATAATTCTCCGTTGGGCCTTACAAACTGATCAAATTTGCATTCTTCGTCTGAAGTACTATGAAATAGCCACACTGACACAGGATCGTTTTTACTCAAATGGTAAATAGCATCAAATAATTTCTGCTCTGAAAAAAACTCTTCGGTTTGGGATAGATATTTTACGGTTCTATCCCGTGGGAATATTGTTACTGCAGATGACCACGCGTGTTCATTATGATCAATAATTTCAATTGGGGTTCCTTTTTTTGATTGATATTTCGGTTCTTTTAATACTTCACCGGTGATTGTTCTTACTGATATTGGAAATCTCAATGATGTTTCTAATTTAGTTATATCCTGAATTGTTGCCCCATTCTCTTTTACCGTGAACTCCCATTCGGTTATTTTTTTTCGTCTTAGATCAGTGAGTTTATTCCCCCGGGACGCATTTGTGAAGTGTTCTATTATTCGTTCTGCTACACAATTAAGCCCTGTCGAATATTTCATGGGTGCTAGTTTTGCAATATCAGGTTTTTCATTGAGCGGATAGATCCCGTAAACAACTGCTGTGACAGGATAAGATCTTTCGTAGTAGGGTTTATCAATTCCGGTCAAAATTCCCGGTTTGGAATCCTGATTCACAGTGATAGTTTTTTTGCCCTTCAAGATGGGTTCAAATTTATCCCTAATAATCCATTTTCCATCCTCACGGATAATGAATTTGAGTCGGAAAAAATGACTTTCTTCCCCAAGACGTGAAATGATCACTGCTGCTTTTTCATCATTCATGGTAGCGTCAACAACACCATCAATTCGAAATGTTGACCAACAATAAGATGCTCCATCACGCTTGAATTCATTAAAACAGTCTCTGATGGCTTTATCAAGAATTTTATTCTTGGGTGTATTAGAAACTATATCAAGATTGAATTGAGCATCCTTCCAGGGTCCGTCTCTTGGACGTTTGTTACGTTGTTTGGGTCTATCGCGATTAAATTTAGGACTGATTTTCAATAATCTCTTAAACTCCTTCATGCCTCCGTCTCTTGGACATTTTGGACGTTGTTTGGGTCTATCGCGATTAAATTTAGGACTGATTTTCAACAATCTCTTAAACTCTTTCATGTTTCCGTCTCTTGGACGTTTTGGACGTTTGTCACGTTTGTTTCTGTTTACTACACGTTTTTTGGGTTTATCGATATTAAATTTAGGACTGATTTTCAACAATCTCTTAAACTCTTTCATGTTTCCGTCTCTTGGACGTTTTGGACGTTGTTTCTGTCTATTGGACGTTTTTTTAGGTCTATCGATATTAAATTTAGGACTGATTTTCAACAATCTCTTAAACTCTCTATCGGTATTGAATTTAGCATTTTTCGAAGTCAATCTCTTGAACTCCTTCATGCTATACATAAAACAAGTATTTAAATGAAAGTTTTATATATAATGAACCAGTGCAAATGGCTCATGATGGGAAATGTAACCCCGTGTAACAAATCATGCAGAAAAAATGAGTACTGTAGGTATCATATGCAAAGTTTTCGACATGGGAGACTTGGTCCGTTACCCTGTATTCGATGTGGGGTTGGGGTTAAGGGAAGATCACAATTGTGTATTGATTGCGGTGGTAAGCGATATAGGGAATTGAAGCGTTATTATGATAAAAGAATCAAAAATGGACAATCCATCAGAAATTATGACCCTGAAAAAGTCTTTGACCCTGATAACGTCACTGACAAAATCATAAGAACTCCGCAAGACTACATCGAAAGGTTCTCCAGTGATGTAATCATTAAACCAAACAATGAATTAGACAAACAATAGAATAGTATATATGAACCAAGAATTCAGACCACATCCAGTGATTACAAATTATGAAGCATCCAGTGATGGTGTTGTAAGAAACCGTAGGCTGAAAAAACCGGTCGGTTTTGTGAGTAATCAAGGGTATTTGAGGTTTAGCGCTGGAAAGAAAACTTATCACAATCATCGTTTCGTGTATGAATGTTTTAATGGATTAATCAAAAATGGTTTTGTTATTGATCACAAGGATTCTAATCCAAAGAATAATTCTGTATCAAATCTGCAGGCTATCACACTGAGTGAGAATTCCAAACGAGGAGAGACTGGAAAATGCAAAACGGTTTGGAGGAGACCTGTGAAATCTTTGAATACAATAACTAACGAAGAGAAAATATTTCAATCAATAACCAGCGCCGGTAGGCACCTCGATATTTGTCCAACTTCTGTTCAAAGAGTTGCAGAGGGAGTTTGTCGATCGGCTATTTCAAAAGGGACGGGACAAAAAGTTCGATTTAGTTATGTATTTTTCAATTAGAGATATGTCATTGCTATAGAATAATGAATTCTGAAAACATGAATAGCATCATAGTTGAAATAGCAAAATTGAAAAATCAGGATATCAAACTATCAGATGGGTTAAATCCTGATCAAATTGTGTCTGATTTTCAGGATATAGAATACGGAGTTAACAACAATAAATATATGCTACCCAAGAAATATGCACTCATCAAAAGAATTCAGAATTCTATTAAAGACTCTCTTTCATTTTCCAGTGACATCAGTGTGTTCGTTCCGTTGTATACTATCGTAGAAGGGATACGAAAAGAATTAGGTAACGAATACGAATTGAAAAAAGAAGTCAACTCTAAAATTAGAAACCTACGGGCGTTAATTCAAGAAAATTGATTACCCGACCCTTTATCATTGACCCCTTATCATTTTTTGATTGCCCGACTATTATCATTTTTTTTAGCCGACCCTCAAGAAGTATGTCAAAAATCGATGGACGATGTGTCAGATTGATCAATGGAAAAGTGGGGAAAGTGTGATATTAATTATTTTTATATGAAATTCCACACTTTCCCCATCATTGATAGAGCTGTTAAAACAATCAAATAGCACTTCCATGGTGGTGTTAAAAATCATCCGACATGTCAAAAAAGTGGAGGAAGTGACAGTATTATTTATTTTATATACAATTTGGACACTTTCTCCATCATTGATAACGCCCTTAAAACAATCAAATAACACTTCCATGGTGATATTAAAAATCATCTGACATGCCAAGTGTTTTGCAATTGAAAAATGGTTTGCGATTTCAAATAATGGTCAATGAAGCATTAACAACCCGATTGGCTCGTGAACGACTGGATGCAATCAGGAGATTTGTACCAATTCGTGACTCTGTACGGAATAAACTACAACAACGACAGAGTTTACAAACGGATTTTGCTTTAGGGTCTGAAGAGTTGTTTAAACCAGTAACCACAGCAACGAAAGGGGTAGAGCGTGCTATACTGGGAGATGATCTTGACGGTAAGAGAAAAGAAGAGGGTCTTATTTCTGTACTTGAAAAAATAGCAGCGAAAACTGAACAAACTGAAAAAACTGATCCGAAAAAAACGACTGTTTCTCTGTTGGATAAATTTACTGATCATGCTAAAATAGTAATAAAACAATTTAATTTATTCAAATCAAAGGATTATCGAGCTTTTGGTGATTTTGCTGCTCAAAGCTATAATTCAAAAAAAGATTTTTTAAAGGACGAGTATAAGAATGATAGAATATCAAGTAATGATTGGTCCGATAATTTGTATAAACTAAATAAAGGGATTGGTCGTTTGAATAAGGATGAGATGGGGTACAAGGAATTTCAAAGGGGAATTAGTAATTATAAAAGAGAACAAATAGAAGAGCGACAACGAGAATTAGAAGAACGACGTCAAACACCAACACGTAGACAAACAAGAAGACAAAAAAAACAACAACTACCACCTGATGATGATGATGATGATTTAGAAGAACGACGTCAAACACCAACACGAAGACAAAAAAAACAAGAAGAACCTAATGATGATTATTTACAAGAAACGGATTTAGAAAAAATAGATGAAGCAGCTGGTTATAGCGGAAGTGGACTGCAAAATCCAAGGATTAGTTTCTGTCCTGATAGTGTTATCAATGATATATCACGATTAGAAGTTCTTGTAGGAGGGTTCCGAGCTGGAAATAACTCTCCAGAAATAATTAATGAAGCAGCTGATATCTGTAGACGGTTATTTGCCGGCGGTATCATGGATATCAAAACATATCGAGATTTCATTGACGAGTTAGCAGATGGGTATCATAGTGATTAAATAACAATTGAAAACACTATTGTTTTTATAATAATGATCATACATTACAATCATGATAAACCAACCCTCGTCTATGTAGTTAATTCACGGTTTCCAGTTTATAGAGCATACTATGGAGATGGCCTCGGCAATACCATTTTAGGATTCTTTTCAAGAATGGCCCCAAAAGTGATGCCGTTAGCTAAACAATTATCAATGAAAGCTATTGATGTTATTCGTGATAAGGGTATTGGTGCTGTTGGAGATCTTGCCGGGAAAGCATTTTCAACTGCAAAGAATAAAATAACATCATTAGTGAGGCGAAAAAAGAAACCGTTACCGTCCACAGAAGAAATGCCTGCAAGTGTTAGTAAAATTATAAATAACGCAGTAGATGAAAAACTAGCGTCAATGGCTTTAACTCCCGACCCAAATATGATAGCAGGAAGTGGCTTTAGAAAACGCTAGCGTTGAAAATCCGATTTAGACTCTGATAAATAGAATAAAATGTTCAAAAAGTCACGTGATCCAGCATTTGATATAGACGCCCCAGTTGGCAAGGATGATTCTGTACGCGATTATCAATATTACGCCTATCATGCCATAGACTCAAATAGTCGATCGCGAATTGATCTTCAAGTCCATGATACCAGTAAATACTTTTTGCCCTGTGAAGCGTTTATTGAAATCGAAGGAGAAATTGTACGAACAAATGATACAGAGTATCCAGCTGGTACTCAAGTCGGTTTTGTCAATAATGGTATTATGGCGTTATTTGAGAGTGCAAAATATCTCATTGATGGAAAAGAAATTGAGGCGATAGATCGCGATGTTGATGTGGCTACAACAATCATAGGATTAGCGAGATATTCTGATGATTATACAAGATCAGCAGGACCTTCTATGATGTTTGCTAAGGATATTAAAAATACGGCTGGAGGAAATCAATTTATTATAAGACGACCAAAGAATAATGCTGGCACCGCTAATATTGATGCTGAGGATATGATTATAAATGCTGATCCTAATTTAAATCTAGGAGCTGCAACACGAAACGCAATGTTGCAAGGAGCGCGTAAATCATTTTCATGCGCGATTCCACTGCATCACATATTTGGATTCTGTAGAAACGTCAGAAAAGTTATTTATGGAGCGAAGCATACAGTATCGCTTGTACGAAAGGGTGATGATAATGACGCAATCTGGAGGATTCCAGCAGACAATGCAAATCCCAATGCTAATGCCGGTAAAGTCAATTTAACAAAAATATCATTGTGGATGCCAGTGTTGACTCCAGCATTCACCGCAGAAGAACGATTACTATCATTTATGGACCAAGGGGGAAAGTCGTTGTTGAGTTGGTTATCAGTGAGTACAGATGTGAAGCAATCAAATATCAACGGGTTATTCACTTGGAACCTAGCATCAAAACAAGGTGTTGCTGCGCCATGTCATATATTTATTGCGTTACAGGATAACGCACGAGTTGGCAATCAACTCTTCAGCCATATGATATTTGATCAGTTAGGTGTGAAAGACGTCTCACTGAGAATAAACGGCCAGCAGGAACCATCCGAGGATATACAACTTAATTACACAGAAAATCATATTGCACGAGTTTATCATCGTCTGTTGTCATTTATGGCACGTGATCAAAATGTGGATACCGGTCTACAAATATCACAATTGGATTTCAAAAGCCTCTATCCGATTTATTACTTCTCACTGGAACATCTCGATTTGATGAGACAATCTGTCGTTGATATACATTTTAGAGCTAATGTGACTCGTGGTGTTATTGCTGATTATAGAGCGGTTGCTGTCATTCTCAGTGATAAATCAATGCTACTTGAAGGTGTTGGTGGAAGAATGAGAGTGGTAGATGCCCCAGTAGAAAATCTTTGAACGATTTTTCCATTAGAATCAATCTATTATGTATAATGTCATATAGTGTTATTAGTGTTGCGTTAACTCCTGGTCAAATAAAAAAATTGCAATCAGAATCGGCTAAAAAATGTGGAACCACAATCACGTTGAAACCTAATCAAATGACTGGTGGTGCAAATAAATTATCGCTGACAACTCGTCAAATAAAACATTTCAATGATGCACTTGCAGCCAAAAAAGGTGTTCAGATTACTCTTTCTGCGGCTGCTATCAAAAATATGATGAAAATAGGCGGTATATTTCCATTGTTAGCTGCAATACCAGCATTGATTGCAGCAGCAGCCCCAGCAGTAGCTAAAGCAGCGGCGTTAGGAGCCGTTGGTACTGCAGCAGGAATGGCGTTGAAAAAAGCAACTGGACAGGGTTATAAAAAAAGGGGAAAGGGTCTAAGACTACCAGGAACCCCGTATTCATGGTACAGCGGAAAAGGCCTGAGACTACCAGGAACCCCGTATTCATGGTACAGCGGGAGATCCGTTCACGGATCAGGCCTGAGACTACCAGGAACGGTTTATTAATGGTTCCTATGTCCAATTTTGATTTAATGGATGCTGCTAAAAACCTAGCGATTAAAAATTTCAGAGGTGTTTTTATGAAAGATCAATTACCACATCAACCAAACAAAACTGAAACAGGTATTATTAATCTCGATAACAGCACCGGACCTGGAACTCACTGGGTTGCATACGCTATTGATCCACGTGGGATTGTCTATTTTGATTCATATGGATTAGCCCCGCCAAAAGAGTTTTTGCGTTATATAAAAAATTTTTCAATGAAGACTTGGTATTCTACGCTACCAACACAACAAATCAATGACCCACCAATATGCGGCAGTGAAGTATTAAATGTCCTTGATGCTATTTCAGCATCTAGAAAACCACCACACATTGTCGTAAATGACTACACTAGTAGTCGCTGGAAATCGAAACGATTTTAGAGAGAGAAAGAGTTTTACAATAACATGATTGATATTTGGGGGAGATCTTTGAAACCCAAACCCGATGACACTGCAACGGGTGATATTAAAAAAAAAATCAAAGATGAAATAGCTGAGACGTTAAATTTAACAAGTGTTGACCCGAATGAAATAGTTGTATTTCAGGACAAACAGGGTAAATTGAAATCTAGTGATGTCTCTCTGGATGATATTTTAGTTAAACAACAAAACGCAATCGAGGATACTATCGCGTTATTTTCCGATCAGGGTAAACTCAAACCAGGTGTACTTTTTTCGACGATTACAGATAGATTCACTGAATACAATAAAGAATTTGACGATCATTTGAAAAACTACAATAGTTTCCATAGAAATGTCGTTCAAAAGTTCTTTGGATCCCCAATTGTAATTACACCATCTATCGCTGAAATTAAAACGTTTGTTGATGATCAAAAGGTTATCAACGAAGCAACAAAAACAACAACCGACGCCATTGATAAATTTATTGGAACCCCGTTAGATAAAATTGAAATAAAACTCCCTGATATTAAAAAATCCATCGATGAGACGAAATCCTTCATCGAAGGCATCAAAGGTGATATTTCGAGGATGATAACAGTCATTGAAAAAACAAAAATCCCTCATGGGAAAACCAACAACATAGTATATACAATCCAACACGGATCATTTGAGTGGACACCTACAAACAACAAATTAGATATCACTTCAACCGTTAAGGGTATTTATCGATTAACACTAGTGACACCATTGACTCAATTTAATATTTCATCGTCCAGTTCATCCGGGGTCAATAATACGATTTCAACGATCATCGACAAGAATACAACTGAAAAGTTCACAATCACAGCTACTGATAAAAATTTGGTTAGAGTCTCAACAACGTGGTATGTGGAATTCGTAGCGGATTTAAGTAAATCGTAATTGAAAACGCTAGCGTTGTTAAAATAAAAAATGATTTCATCATCGCAATATCGCTATGATCAGGTCAGAGAGTATCAAACTAGACTCAAAACCCTGTCTGAGGAGTATGCAATGAAAATAAAAAAATATCGCAGGAGAATTACCGCAATTGATGTTACAGTGTATTCAGTGAGTGGTGTAATCACCGGAGCTGGTATTATACTGTCTTCAGTGACAATGATGACCCCGATAGCTGTTCCAATTTGCATTTCTGCGGCAACAACAATCGCTGGAATTATTTCAATAATCACAAAAAAAATATCATCATGCAGCCAACGGAAACTACAAGACTACATAATTCAATTTCATGTTGTGTCCACTGCATGCTCGCAATTATCCTCATTGATATCGTCATCTCTCGATGATACAATTATATCAGAGAGTGAGTTTTCGGCGATGGTAGATATATATGATTCTGCGATGTCAAAATTAGAAATACAAAAACATGAGTATAATAACAATGACAACACCGATGGAATTGGAAAAAAACAGAATGATCTCAATAACCTCAACGATATCAGATAGTGAGTTTTCAGTGATGATACGTGTCTATGATTCCGCAGTATCAAAATTAGAAATACATCATGAGTATAGCAACGATGACAACACAGATGGAATTACTTCAACAAATAGTGGAGAACACGAACCCAGTACAAACCAGCATGATCTCAATAACCTCAACGAATCCAGAATTCAGTGTGAATTTCCCCTCTCCGGTCCCAGTGAAGGAGATAGCGCTAGCAAAATTACGAGTATACCATAGTTGGCCAAATATCAGATCAAAATCATTTGGTGGTCAACAACCCAATAATTCTTTAGTGTTTGCAAATAAGAATAAACCCGACGGGACTCCAGACTGGAATGTCGTTTCGATACCAACAGGGTCATACCAAATCGAACAAATCAATAATGAATTCGCGCGTAGAATAAAATCGATTACTGGAGCAGAATCAAAAATAGCTATAACAGTTCATGAGCCAACACTATCATCTGCCATTGAAATAAACTCAGAAGAATACGTCATAGATATATATCAAAGCTCAATAAGAACAGTGTTAGGTTGGCCTGAATTACCACCCGGGGGGAAAACCGTTAAATTACCAGAACCACAAAAAACTGATTATATCACCGACAGGATAAAATCTGGTAATCCAATAAGGAGTTATAGAGATTATGATAAGTCGTATTTTTTCATTAGAGTAGAATATGATGAAAGAATACGACTTATTCATCAAGTTGCTAACCGGGATAAAATCACTGAAAATTTCACAGCTTTCAATAACGATATTTCACTGTTGTTAATATCTCTTAAATCCGGTACTCTCACCCGAGATGAATTTATCAGTGTCGTAGAAACATGTAACAAAATCATCAATGACATGGAAACATTTCATTCACAAATTATTCAGGAGGTATTAGGTGACAGTAGTCCTAAAACAAGAGATGTATTTGCAATAGACTATAAGATCCGCATAGGAGATATTCCAACATTCAAACTACCAGGATATAACGTACCACAACTAACAAAACATCTCAGTGACTCCATCGATGAAGGTTTCAAAAAAATCCATGACACATGGAAAAAAACACCATCAACTATCCTGACACACAATAATGACCCAGATGGCGGCGGCAGGCATATTGCTCCGTTCAATGTGAATATTTCATCGGTGATAGCAATCAATTTAGTATGTGATGTTATCGAAGGAAGCTATCAAATAAATTTAGAACGATCAAATCAAGCTCAGCAAGGATATATTTTGTATTCATTTGCACCAATAGCTCCTCCAGGACTTTTAATAATCGAGTCTCCGGTGAATCCAGTCTATATGCGATGTCATAATAATTCATTAACCAGAATTAATTTCAAACTCACTGACCAGTCTAATAATCTGATTGATTTACAAGAGGAGGTTTTACAAATAAGTCTGTTTGTAAAGTCTTGAAGGGGGACACGATATCGTATCGGACTGGATCAAATATTCGGTTGAGAGGGTGAGTGACAACGACGTTGTAATCTCTTGAAAAGTTTTTGATTTCATTGATTTTTCATTATTATTTTTTGCCTGATTTCATTGATTTTTTTTTTGCCTAATCAATGATTTATTTGCCTGATTTCATTGAAAACTTGTATCCGATTCACCACATCTTGGCCGTAGAAGCCTGATTTCAGTGAAAACTTGTTTAAAAATGTTGTCCGGCTCACCCTCTCTGCTGCTCCAGTGAAGATAACATCACTTTTGTTTTGGCTTAGTACTGAGGTAACTGAAGTAAAATCATTTGCCCAAAAGATGCAAGTTGATCCAGATTGATCTGACAATAGGATTCAAACCTAAACCCATTTGGTTACGTTTCTAGCATGCTGAGTCACTCTGGTTCCGTCCTCCATTATTTGCCCATTTTGACATGCAGTACATTACATCAGACCTATTTTACATCCCTTATGACATGCCAGACATTACATTTTGGCCTATAATACACCCCTTGTGACACGCAGGACATTAAATCAGGGCTATTTTACATCCTTAGGCCATGCAGGACATTACACCAGGCATACTTTACATCCCTTCGGCCATGCAGGGCATTACATTATGCCTATAATACATCCTTTGTGACATGCCAGACAGGCCTATTTTACATCCCTTTGGACATGCAGGACATTTCATCAGGCCTATTTTACATCTCTTACGCCATGCAGGAGATTACATCAGGCCTAATTCACATCCCTTAAGCCATGTTTGATATTATATCAGGCGTATTTTAAATCCCTTAGCCATGCAGGACATTCCATTAGGCCATTACAACAGGCCTATTGTACATCTCTTTGGCCATGTTGGATATTACATCAGGCCTATTTTACATCCCTTAGGCCATGCATAATATTACATCAGGCCAATTTTCTTCCCTAAAGATATGCAGGACATTACATCAGGCCTATTTTATATCCCTTAGGTCATGCAGGACATTATATCAGCCCTATTTTATATCCCTTAGGCCATGTAAGACATGACATCAGGCCTATTTTACATCCTTTGGACATGCAGGATATGACATGAGGTCAACTTCACATCCCATGGCATTAGGTCTATTTTACATCCCTTTGGATATGCAGGACATTACATCAGGCCTATTTTACATCCCTTCGGCCATGCAGAACATTACATAAAGGCCTTTATGACATTCCTTAGGCAAAATAGGACATTACATCAGGCCTATTTTACATCCCTTAAGCCATGCAGGACATTACATTAGGCCTTTTTTTTTAAACATCCCGTTGGCCTTGCAGAACATTAATATCATGCCTATTTTACATCCCTTAGGCATCCATGAAAATCCCTGACAAGGCAAAAGCGTAATTCAAGTGGTCAAAAAGCGGAATCCATGCAGACAAAGCATAATCCACATATAAGATGCTAAAATTTCAATGAACAATGTTTTATTTGACCCTCTCATCTTTTAACATCCTTTACTACTTCAAGTTTTCATATGTAGAACTTTTAGCTTTACACACACATTGACTAGAATCCATCTGAAGACTTTTAGGGTCAAATATTAAAATTCTTTCCACACAGCCTGTAATAGATGTCACGTGATGATGCCCTTATCTCTTTAAATATGGAGGATTGTTTATTTTGCTTTGTTTATTTTTGCCTTTTTCTAATCCATCTATGAAATTATTTGAAAAGAGATATTTTTGCTCTCATCGACGCATTGACTAAAATAAAATATACTTTTAAGGGCCGAATACCTTTAGATTGGTTTTGCTCCAAATATGAATTAGAACAACAAATCTGTGCGTAAAGATTAAAATGAGAAAACCAGTCTGTTCTCCTCTCACTCAGCCATACAGCTGCTATAAATAGAATAAGAGGTTGAAAGTTTGAAAGTAAAACCAGGATGTTTCTTGGTTGCTATAAATAGAACATGATAATAATAATGAGGACTTTGTATAGCGCCTAATCTTTTGAAGCTCTAAGCGCTTTACACCATCAATAATGATATGACTACACTACAGAAAAACAAATGACAAAAACAATGAAATTGGAAAACATAAAAACATGCTGAAAACATATAAGATACAATTAGGTCGCTAAGTTTGTCCCTGCAGTCGAAACAGGTGAGTCTTAAGAGCACTCTAAAAAGGGACTGCTGTGTCTTTGTGTCTAATTTCAATGGGCAATTCGTTCTACGTCGCCGGGTCCTGGTGTGCAAACAAACGTTGTCCATATGACTTTGTTTTCACCTTGGGAACAATGAGTATACGATTATCAGAAGAAGACCGTAAGTATCTAGCTGGTGTATACACATTGGTGAGGCTGGATAGGTATGTTGGACTGGAGTCTGTCATTGAAATATAGCACAGAGAACAAATTATGTGTTTGATTCTGTATCGAATCGATAGCCAGTTTAGGGTACAGAGCAGTGGGGAGGTGTGCTCTGATCGAGGTACTCTAAAGATGATCCATGCAGTTGTGTTTTGAACTTTTTGAAGTTTCTGGAGTAAATATTGTGACTAACCAGACAGAATTGAGTTACAAAAGTCCAGTCTTGAAAGTACTAATGAACACACAAGTGTTTTAGTGGCATCAACTGAAAGATATTTACGAATGGAACTGATGCGTCTCAATTCAAGATATGCAGCCTTGCATATGTTCATGACATGTTGGTGCAATGTGAGAGTACTGTCTAGAGTAACGCCTAGGCTTCATACTGACTGTGAGAATTTAATGTTGGTGTTGCTGATATTTATTGTCTGAGGTAAAGTCTTTGTGTTGTGATCAGAATAGCCTCAGTTTTATCATCATTCATCTGCAGCTTGTTACATGTCATCCATGATTTCACATCAGAAATGCACCTCTCTACTCCATGTATGGTAGCATCAACTTCAGTTGGGTGGCTAGACTTGTATACTTGGGTGTCAGCAGCATACAATTGGTGCGACACTGGGTGACGATCTATGACACTTTAGAGCGGCTGAGTTTACAGAATGAAGAGAACAGGTCCATGAACAGATCCCTGTGGAACACCACAACATATGTCAACTGGGCTGGAGTGTATTCCATTTGCAGATATAATTTGTGTCCTGTTGACTAAGTAGGACTTGAACCACTGTAAGGCTATATTCTGAATGCCAAATACATGCTGGAGACGGTGAAGTAATATATCGTAGTCTATTGTGTCAAATGCTGCAGATAAATCCAGGAGAGTGAGGACTGTAATCTTTCCACTATCCAAAGCAGAGAGAATGTCACTAAATACTTTCAGAAGAGTAGTTTCCGTACTGTGGCAAGGGCGATATGCAGACTGTACATTGCTAAAAAGACTGTTTGAATTCAAATGAGATACAAGTTGAGTTCGAACAACCTTTTCTAAGATTTTTTATATGAATGGGAGATTAGAAACTGGGCGGTAGTTCTTTAAATCGTTATGGTCCAGTGTTGGTTTCTTCAGCAGTTGCTTTACGATGGCAGTTTTGAAAAATGATGGGAATTCCCCCGATGAGAGAGATATTAATAACATCAGTTAGTGAAGGCAATATTGGGTCTAAGCACTCAAGCAGCAGTTATGTCGGAATTGGATCAAGTTCACAAGACTTTGGTGCACTTTTCATCACGATTGTCCGTACTAAATCAATAGAAACAGGTTCAAATGCTCCCAACGGTTGTCACTGAAATTCTGCATCATAACTGTATGGTGATGAGTCAGTTGAAATTGTGCTGTCAAGTGAATCTCTAATGGTTTGTACTTTGTCACAGAAGAAATTTGCAAATTGGTCTGGAAGGTCTAGTGGAGAGAAGGTTGTTGGAAGTGGTGTACATTTGTTCCTTGACATTAGTTTGTTAGTACTGTTAGGAAAGTGCATGCACATTCACAGACAAGCATAGTCTTATATTGTAGTTATGTAAAAGCAGTCTTTCTAAAATACGGTCTGTGGGATTAATGGAATGTTAATAAAAACAAGAAATCAATTGATTTATTTGGGAAGGTGGATCTATTGAAAAAGCATAATCCATATAAGTTTATGCATAATGCGTAACTTGGTGAAAAAAAGCGTAATGATTATGCCAAAAGTGTAATGGTTGCCATGTATGCATATTACTATGACCATTAATTCAATTGTAGGGATAAAATTTTCAAGAGTGTCACTGCAGCACCCTTTTCATCTAGGATCAACTAAACACCACATGAGGTCTTACAGAAACACCACTTGTTCATATAAACATGTTCAGAAGGAGTAGCTAAAACAAGATTGTCAAAATGGCCACTGTGGTAGCCATACTAGATTTGTAAGTGCCACCATTTTCATTCAGGACCAACTAGACCTTGGGATGAATACATGTGTGAAAACTTTCATGGTAATCCTCCATGTACTTTAGGTGGAGCTACCATAATTTGTGCTAATGGATAGATGGATTGTTGACAACAGACCATTCCATAAGCTCTTCCAAAACACTGTTCAGCCTTCCCACAAATGGAATTGGAATTTATAAAACAAAATAAAAACTGAACTCAAACAATGATTTGAGAGTGATAGAGCATTGATAACTTACTTAAGTTTTAGTTCACGCGTCAACTCCATCTGAGTTTGCTCCAGTTCCTGTCGTTCTTTAACATGTTCCTCTTGAATATCTTGAATCTCTTGTTTTGTGGCCTGTAGCTTTGAGAACAGCTGAAAAACAAGGTTATACACATCATGATAAGCACTTTTATGAAAATCTTAGCATGAAAATTTGTTTCTTTGGTGATATAGTAAAGCCTGTCAATTATGAACACTCCTGAGAATAGATACACTTTTGAAATAGGCAGTTAGTAAGAAAAGTTGTTTAATTAGCTGGGACTACAATGCTTGTTTAGATTTTACAACATTTAAGAGAAACAAGGGTTTAAATATATAGGATTTTTCTCAAATGTCTTTTAATAATTTATAACATCTGATTAAATGAAGCACCAAAAAGAATGTAAAAACATAAGACTCTCTGCTAAGAAATTTGTTGCAGTGAATACATTATAACCTTTTTTCCACCATCTAATTTTCTATACATCTTAAATCCATTAAAAAACATTAATAGTTTTTCCTCCAAATCTTGGAAAAGAAAAAAATGTTTTATGGAAATTTTATTTATCCTAGGAACCCAAGAAAATGATTTTTTTTTACCCTGCTATTATTTGTACACCATACAATGATTAGGAACAAGGAATACAATTGCAAACATGAATCCTCTTGCCAACAGAAAACTCCGGACAATTTAGAGACTGGTATGGAAAACTGATGCAGAGGTAATGTAAGTTATGAGTGTTGCAAAGAGATATGCCATCACAGACGACCCTGATTTTAAGTTATTAGTGCTACAAAGAAATATGTTATATACAGCTGACCCTGATTGTAAGTTATGGGTGCTACAAAGAGATATGCCATCACAGACAACCCTGATTGTAAGTTATGAGTGCTAAAAAGAGAGATGCCATTTACAGCTGCTAATGATAGTAAGTTATGAGTGCTGCAAAGAGATATGCCATTTACAGATGACCGTGATTGTAAGTAATGAGTGTTGCAAAGAGATATGCCATCACAGATGACCTTAATTTTAAGTTATGAGTGCTACAAAGAAATATGTTATTTACAGCTGACCCTGATTGTAAGTTATGGGTGCTACAAAGAGATATGCCATCACAGACAACCCTGATTGTAAGTTATGAGTGCTAAAAAGAGATATGCCATTTACAGCTGACCCTGATTGTAAATTATGAGTGCTACAAAGAGATATGCCATTTACAGCTGACCCTGATTGTAAGTTATGGGTGCTACAAAGAGATATGCCATCACAGACGACCCTGCTTGTAAATAATGAGTGCTACAAAGAGATATGCCATTTACAGCTGACCCTGATTGTAAATTATGGGTGCTACAAAGAGATATGCCATCACAGACAACCCTGATTTTAAGTTATGGGTGCTACAAAGAGATATGCCATTTACAGCTGACCCTGATTGTAAGTTATGAGTGTTACAAAGAGATATGCCATCACAGACGACCCTGACTGTAAGTTATGAGTGCTACAAAGAACTATGCCATTTACAGCTGCTAATGATAGTAAGTTATGAGTTCTACAAAGAGATATGCCATTTACAGCTGACCCCGATTGTAAGTTATGAGTGCTACAAAGAAAAATGCCATCACAGACGACCCTGATTGTAAATTATGAGTTCTACAAAGAGATATGCCATTTACAGCTGACCCTGATTGTAAGTTATGAGTACTACAAAGAGATATGCCATCACAGATGACCTTAATTTTAAGTTATGAGTGCTACAAAGAGATATGCCATTTACAGCTGACCCTGATCGTAAGTTATGAGTGCTACAAAGAGATATGCAATCACAGATGACCCCGATTGTAAATTATGAGTGCTACAAAGAGATATGCCATTTACAGCTGACCCTGACTGTAAGTTATGAGTGCTACAAAGAGTAATACCATTGAGTGCTGACCCTGATCGTAAGTTATGAGTGCTACAAAGAGATATGCCATCACAGACGACCCTGACTGTAAGTTATGAGTGCTACAAAGAAATATGCCATTTACAGCTGATTCTGATTGTAAGCTATGAATTCTACAACGAGGCATGCTGACCCTGCATGAAACTTTGGACAAAGTGACCTATTATGATACTGTCAAGTTTCTTTTCGTGAGATACATCTACATAATAATTTTCATAACTGTTGGTGAAATAGGGTCTTAGATTTTGAAGACATAACCAAAGGCTAAAAATAGAAATGCGACTCAAGTGAAAATTAGGTCACAGTGACCTAGCTTTAATGAGATTTGGTTGCTCAATTTGCACATCTTTTTGCATAAGTGAAAATAAAAAAGGGTCTAAAACAAAGTGTGTAACAAGTGAATGATTCAACAAAAGCCACTTGAATGTTAGGACTAGGTCATAAAAGCCCTTGTTTGCTATGATTGTGTTACACACTTTAAGATGCATTGATACACCAATATTTATGAACAAACAGGTCTAAAATACTGAGAATGTAATTAATGGATAGCTGAAAAATAAAAGGTCATTTAAAATAATTAAAATGTTGGTTCCTTGGAACAAACTGGTGTGAATGAGAGATGCTTCCTCAGATGCAGACAGCCAACCCTACAGATATCTTTTCAGAAAGATTATACATTTGTCCACAACTAAGACCAATTTTTTTAGCAAGATGCAATTCAATGTCATATACTATTGTTGACAATGATTAAAATATATATTTTGAGAGTTATGCAATGTGGTTTAATGCTGCGTAGTCAACATTATGTTCAACCAAAAGTTTGTAAAGTACAGTTTGGTCTGTATTATATATTAATCTTCAAATTTGTCGATGAAATGGAATCAAGGATATTGAGGGTATAACTAATGAAAAGCTCATCTAATTCATTAAGGTGTGAAAATTAGGTCACAGTGACTAAGCTTTGGTATGGATTAATTAGCATCCCTATATATTAATCTTCCAATTTGTAAATGAAATGGAATCAAGGATATTGAGGGTATATATAATGAAAACCTGGTCTAATTCATTAAGGTGTGAAAATTAGGTCACAGTGACTAAGCTTGGGTAGGGTTTAGGTACTACGCCTATATATTAATCTTCCAAAATGTAGATGAAATGAAATCAATGATATTGAGGGTATAATTTATGAAAATTGGGTTTAATTCATTAGGGTGTGAAATGTAGGTCACAGGGACCAAGTTATGATATGGTTGACCAATTCTTTCTAATAAAGATAGAGGTTGCAACAAATTACCCAAAAAAAGAACAAATACATAAGCAAATAAACCAACAAAAGTGCTATTACCCACACCCTAATCTTCAACAACAATGTGGTATAATGTGCATGATAAATAACTGTAAATATAGAACTTTATATAAATATTATAATAAAGCAAATACATTTTGATGGGAATTATATGCCAATTTCTGCACAAGTGCTGTGCAAACATTTAAACCTAGTATCCTGTTTTACAATTCTAAAGTGTTTAAGTTCTTAAACTTCAATATACACAACAAATTATTATTTCATCTTCCTCCCATTGAGCACTTCATTTGGTTCCTTAAACATCTTGGTTCATTTTTATAAACCTTTTTGAGTTTTTTTGTTTTGATATCCACTTCTTGTTGTAGTGAGACATATGTCTCTTGCAGCTCAACTGCTGACTCTTCTTTCTGTTCCAATTTCTGCTGCATTTCACGTTCTCGTCTCTGAAATATATAATAAAAAGATATCTTTATAAGTGTACTGTATATGCTTTTCCTGCTAACATACAGGGGTGGCAAGATATGTTTTTTATTCATCAACTTCTAAAAAAGGGTTATATGTCTTTTCTTACAGCAATAAGTCAGACTTTGTTTTTCAACAGTAAACAATTTCCAAGTCTAAATAACACTATACAAGTCTGTGGCTAGAACATAATCTGATTCAACAGAAGAAAAAAAACTCAGTCAATTATACTAATAGAATGGCACTATGTTTTGCTTATCAAAATTAATTTTCAATACGGAATTCACAACTCATTGTCATCTGGATCACTTTGGGTTTTTATGAAACAAGGAATGGCTGAGAAGTTATGAATGACTGAATTATTGTTTTCATTTGTAACCTCTCTGTCAACACAACAGTAAATAGCTGTGTTGATCCAAACAGAGTGGGTTTGTTATCTTAGCTGCTATATTTCTGGCAAATAAATTGTATGATTGTTCTGTAAATTACTGTGGCGACAGAAATCAATGGATAATTTTGTCTGTCAGTAATAGAAGTAATAGTTCCAAATGGCCAATGCGTATTATTGCTATGGAAAAGTGATACAACCAAAATAATTCCTAGATACTAATAATAAAATAATAATAATAATTCCCTGCATAATTTTTATTTACCTTTTGCTCAGCTATTTCTATCCTTCGTTGTTCTAGTGCTCTTTGCTGCTCATTGGTGTGGTCCATAATATTCTTGCCTCCCATCAACAACTTACTCTCCATGGCCTGTCATAAATATAGTAATTATGTCATATCATTCATATATATATATATATATATATATATATATATATATATATATATATATATATATATATATATATATATATATATATATATTGATGAATGGAAGGAATGAGGCAAATGAAGAAAAAAGATAAGACATAGATTTAATCCATCCAGTTGATTGTATTTCTCATCTCAGCGGTAGCCATGAAACCTTCCATGTGGCAAAAAATTACTTCTGATGAGCAGTGTTGGATAATAAGTTTAATGGAAGGAATGAAATTGATAAAAACACAACAAACAAAAACAAAATAAGACATATAGATTTAATATATCCAGGTGATTGTACTGCTCAGTGGTAACCATGAAACCTTAATTGTGGCACAAATTATTTTTTATGAGCAGTGCTGATAATAAGTTTACGAAAACCTGCTGGATATTGGGCTGGCAACAACAGAAACAAATAGCTTTTGTACTTAAAAAAGTTACTGCTATGAACTGAATTTGCTGGTTTCAATCCTACAGATAGGAACAATGCCAAAGGGTTCCAGGAGACTTGACCAGTATGATTCCCTATCATAATAAAAAAGGGGGTGTATCATATGAAAGAGGAAAAAAAAAAACCCACAATTTGTTAATGGAATGCAAACAATACCCTCCACTGCAAATAGTCATACAAACAAGAGTATATTCTTACACACATATAAGAATGGCAATGAAATCATAAAATCAGATGGATGAAAATAACCCTGTTGAGATAATGCTATTTGTAGAGATTGCTCTAAATGTTTATATTTTTTAAAAAAATTTCTTTTCATTGAATGTCACAAAAGAATTTATATTAACATGTGAAACATTTCCGAGGACCAACTTTTCTATTACACCATTACCTTAAACTTAAGCTGCCTATGTTAACATATAAAACTGACCTTAAAAGCCAAAAGTACTATGATTTGTTATTAATTTTCCTAAAACCATACAATTTTTCTGTTACTGATAAGACAAAGTATATTAAGTCGCAGTGAAGAAATACTATGCCAAATTGAAAGCTCATATAAGAACAGAAACAGCTGTGGAATGACCAGTGGACAAAGACAGTCCAAGTACTAGGCAAACAATCTAAATGTTAGCTTTTCCAAAGATAATTGGTCATTTAGACCTTTCCAATATATCTTCAGAAATCTAGATTTAAATATGTTTGGGATGTAAAAAAAAAAACTGAAAATAACAAGGGAAAATGTTGTTATAAAAATGGTCACTTTCATCTATTTGACAATCTGTGGGTACAAAACAAATGCTCATGGAATACCTTTATTTTTGATGCTAGTGAATCCCTGGCCTCCTTTTCCTTTAGCAGTCTGGACTCTTTATCTTGAAGTTCAGACAACATTTTCTCCTTTTCCTGAAAAAGCCAATTACTTTATCAGATTAACAAGAGTTCTGTACAAAGCAATGTTTTACCTGTAAACAATACAAGTGGAACAGCTGATAACACTGATGCAATGCTTAAGGCCAGTACACCAGTCTCATGGCAATCTTGGCCTTGCGCAGTTAAATCTACTGAGAATCTACATTTGCTAATCCCTACCAAGTGCATATTTCTTTTAACTAATGCAGTATTAGCCAAAACTTGGAATAAAACCTTAAAAAATTAAATTCAGAACAAATTATTCATGAATTTGTCCAAGAATAACTTAATGAGTGGAAAGTAAAATAAAAAGGCAATTTTATTGTTAGTTAAAGGACACAAATTGACCATAAATGACTTGAAACAATATTATAGGTAACATTTGTCAACAGCTTGGCATTATATTAGAATTAGATATTTATTGTGTAATGAACAATTACATATCTTGTTATTAGTGTAACAAATTATTAGTGTGTAATGAACATTTACATATCTTGTTATTAGTGTAGCAAATAATTACATATCTTGTAATTAGAGTGTAATGAATAATTACATATCTTGTTATTAGAGTGTAATGAACAATTACATATCTTGTTATTAGTGTCTAATGAACATTTACATATCTTGTTATTAGTGTAGCAAATAATTACATATCATGTAATTAGAGTGTAATGAATAATTACATATCTTGTTATTAGAGTGTAATGAACAATTACATATATTGTTATTAGTGTAAAGAATATATATCTTGTTATCAGAGTGTAATGAACATTTACATATGTTATTAGACTTACACTCTAATACTAAAATAACCAACTAGTGAATTTTAGTTCTTGGTATGATCATGTGTTTTTTAATTTTTTTTAAAAAACAGGTGAGATATTTGTATCTTTTCTAAATGACCCCGCATTTTGACATGGTATATGGGCTATTGAGTTGCACTTTTCCAATTACTTGAATGAACACTGCTTTCATACTTTTGAAAGTTGTATGATTTATAGTGGATGAAATTTAAATGTACCTCTGCAATAAGTGTCTTGTTACTAAGGATAGCTTTCTTATCTTCCTCCAGTTTGGCTTGCTGTTCCTTCATGAATGCATCAGCATCTTCTTCATTATTGCCACCTTCTTCATCTGACTCATCCTCTTCATCAGACTCACTGACCACCTCCCCTGAAATAAAATTTAAATTGTAAACATGACTGCATTTAGTAAAATGTAGTTTAAAATATACTACTAGATGTGTTTTCCTGCCAAAGTAAACCATAACAAGTAGAGGTGTGTGGTATTATTGGTATAATGGTTTCTTGCTGTATTTGTTCCGGTAGTACATACAATAGTACTTTTTCACTGAATCAATTGGTAATCTGGGTTTCTATCTGTAAGGAATGTACAGATATTGCATATAACCAATTTACAAATTGAATGATATTAAAAGCATGTTTCTATTTACATGAAAAAATAGATGCAAAAATAATTTATTTTTCTTGTTTTATTTGTCACAAATTAATTTTGAGTACAGTATTACAAATAAATTATATTATGAACCATTGATAACATGTTTGACACTAAAGTCTGAGTCTATATTCCTGTTTGTTTGTACCCCCTGCCGATTTCAGTAACGAAAAGCATAAACAAGATAAAAAGACAATAAATCTTACTCAGTTCATTCACTGATTTATAATTTTTAACCCGATTGTGACCAGGGTGTTCATAACACCTTTATCGTCTGCGCGTCTGATGCTTAATGGAAGTTTTCATACTAACATGACACCATTAGTCACCATATTACATACAATTTGGGGAAGTCTATTTTCCGCAAATATAGTGACGTCATTGCTCCTATTTGGTTACTCCCGAATGCTTCCGTCAATTACAGTAAGGTTAAGAGTTATATCCCATTCCCACCTATAAAATCTACCGTCTATGTACATACATGCATATTTATGCATCCGCCCCTTTGCTGAAAATGGACTTGTCCATGAACTGGAAATTGATCTTGAGGATGGCCATGGTTGTAATGAAAACTTCCATTAACAATCAGAATCATTTTACATTGAGATGGGGGTAGCACAGTGCTACTGATCCCCCCCCATCTGAGAAAACGTGTTGACAGAATAAGCCTTGGGATCCTGTACTGGGAAAATGAAGGTGGACAGTTTGTCATTCCAATTGTTTCCACTGGTTTGATGATCATTCACTGGAAGCCCCCATAGCTGGCAAATCAGACAGATGGAGGGACCATTCTGTATTGAGAATCTGTTCCCTCCTTGAATTGGCCAAAACACTGAGTTCGTCAGGAATATGTCTGATCTGGATGCTGATGTTGTGTGCATCAATAGCAGAATGCCCAGACCAGAATTTTGGGTTGGGGTGATTTTGTATCACCCTGTTTATGATAAGCACCATCCTGTTCTGAAGATGGTTGCTTCAGACATTAAAGGGTTTGATGATAGCTTATATTTCCGAGATGTTGATATGGAGACAAAAAAAAAAAAGCAAATATCCAGTCACAAATATATTACAATATGTTTATTTCTGCATCCATTAATCTTCTTTTCACAAAAATATTGCAACAATGTAATGTTTAGTTGTGATGTGGAATTTCAAGGTAAACACTACCACTGTGTTGTGTATACCAACTTTAATAAGTATTGTGCATATCAAACAATGTGACATCACACGGATTGGACATTCTGTGTTGACAAATGTTTTTGTCTTTTAAAAATTCTGTTTATTTGGATGGATCTTGTTCTCTGATTTATAGTTATCAAAACTGTATATTAAAAATCTACTTTTACTATTTCAACTTTAAGATTATTTGTTACACACAACAAAAGAAAGGTGCACTGTCTGTCAGAATGAAATCATTCATTCTCCTTTCTAACTAAATAATTTCCATTGAAAAAAAATGTGATAAAACAAATCTGAAACTGGTAATAAGTTATTAAACATATGATATCAAATACGCCCTATATGTTGTCATAATGAAATTTGTTTCATCTTTCGTTGGAATGCTGGATTTTAGGGTAGGTTGTAGCAAAAGTTATTTCCAAATTTTAATGTTAATGTTGTCAAGTAAAAGATTTGAGTACAAGTACACTAATGAAATTGAGTCCACAAATGTCTTTTAGAGACACATGTTCTTTAAGACAATTTTCAGGTGATGATTGGCACCAAATATTTTCCAAAGCAGAATAAAAATACAGCTAAATGCTGGTATAGTACAAGCATGGAGCAGTCATAAAACAAAACATACAATCATGGCAAATTAATTTATTCAGATAAGATGAAGCATGAGATAAGTAAATTACCATTTTCCATTCTCCTACTTCTTCTCTTCTTTTTCTTTGGACCTCCTTTTTGTGTAAGAGCTGCTTTTAGTCTGGAAAATATATTCATCAATGATTGCAACAACAGTACAAGAATGCTGTCAAGAGCTATATCAAGACTCTTCATAGCAAATCTCAATGTTTTTTGTCACGTTCACCCACCCACCTCAAACCTACCCTACCAACAGAGGGGCTGCCACCTCAAATCTATTTAAAAGGGTTGATGAACTTTAGTTTTCACCCACTTGTCCAGGACCATAGTGTCCTCTTGTCCCAAAATCATATTCACTTGCTACACATGAATGAGGTGTATTTTAATTCAAATGATATGATGAAAGCCACATTTCCAATCTGATTATTTCTTTTTTTATTCTGCATTAGACTTATGTGTCAACAAAGATGCTGAGTGTTAAATGCTGATGAATTAATGTATGGAGTTTTGATTTAGAAGCTGTCTTTTGTCACAGATTATGCACAAATTCCAGCTCTTCTTTTCCTTCAAAAAAAAAAGATTATTAATGAAATCTGTGAAATAATCAAATTTCATTGCATTTAAAATGCAATTGTGATGAATAATTACAAATCAATGATGTTGGTAATTATAATAAAAACATACACAGGTTACTGAGTTGGTATAACACTCACATCAATGCAAAAAAGGCACCTGATCTGTGTTTTAAAACGCATCATATTGATATCAATATTGGTGTTTGTTACTGTTCATGTGATATCAATACTGGACCATGTGGCATTTTTATTATTCAATTTTAAACTGAAATATTCTAAGCATTAATAACAACTTTTTAACTCTGAAAAATAGTTATCTTCTTCATCTCTCTTTCATTTCAAATTTGATCCAATATTTAATATGCTTGGTAAAGTTCCTAAGTTTTAAGTGACTTTTCTTTTTTCCCCATTTCATTTGGAAAATATAATTTAGGTAGATGCATGGCAGAACTATGGAGTTCATAATACCCATTTCATTGGTATAATGAAATGTAACATGTACATGGTCTAAAAATACCCACTCTGCAACGAGTGATCAATTCAAGTTTTTTGAAGTGTCATGCAGTTTGTGAACAACCTATTAAGGAAATGCTTAATCAAATAGAAAATAATATTCCTTTCAGAGGTTAATTTATTCTTGTTTGAGTGTCCATACAAGTAATTTGCAAAACTGGTAGCTATTCTAATAACAGGTGTACAACCACTTGGGTGAAAGGTTTGAACTTTGTGTGAAATACACAATCAATGAGTGAACATTATTATTTAAATTGTATCAAAGATCCAAAACCATATGGATATTTAAAAAGATATGTTGAAGAAAAAGTCTGAATCTAGCCATAAGGCTACATAAAAGTCTCACACAGAAACTGTTTATCTACATGGAATTCTGATTCCTAATTGGTCAGTGATCTGTGGTACATTTCAGTCAGAGTGTAAGAATTGTGTGTAAACTTTAAGTATAATCTATAAGTATAAGTATAATATTATTCCTTCAGACAGTTGTATATCTTTGATTTAAGCAATGTGTATTCACCCTAAATAAAGTCAAGGCCAATTTAATGCAGGCCATGGACTGGTTAAGACTACTCATAATGATACATAGGTTTGACATCCTATTTATTAAACACTTTCATTTTTCCACGTAATCAGAGTATAAAGAAAACCCTCATAATAAGTAAATTACCATACCTAGCAATTTCTTCCTGGAATTCCCTCAGCAGAGCATCTTTTGGATCCTCATTGATCTTAGGCTTGTTCTTGATATCCTTAGCTCTATTAGCATACCTAAATAAAGAATTTATATGTCATGGTGTTTTCTAAATTTATTTCACCACCATTTTTTGACAAATTATAAGGCAGATGGAGCTAAAGAACCCAGAAAATCAACTACTACAGATTCCAAACCCTGCATGCAACCTACCCTAAGTTGCAACTATAAGTCATAAAGAAACGTAATTTTTGCACAAATATCCATATATATGGTGGTTCTTTCCACCATTTTTCCTGGTTCTTCCTTCACCATTTATCCTGGCTGCCATGTATGGCCTATCTTGTGCTGAAAAATGGCGTTAAACCCTAAAACAACAACAACATATTACTGTTTTATTTTTTAATATAACAAAAAAGTTTAACACATATACATGCAAGCACAAAATATAATTTGGTGAGAAAAAGCATAATTGTTGGCATGTATGCTGCATGTGCTGCTAAAAACTCCTTACAATTTAAAGTTCATTTAATGATAAATAATAATCAAACTATCCATTATGTATTTTAATCTACATTATGGCAACATAAATCCTGTGGTGAAAACAAAATAATGAAAACGATTTTCAAAATTAAATGAATTTAAGTCTCGTAAATGATGGTTCCTAAAAACAAAGATTAATCTAACTCAGTCAAAATTCTGCTCAAATGAGAAATCTCTGGCAAATCCACAGTTACCCAATGTAACATGAAAAACACTAATGAGTATTACCTGAGAGTACCTAAAGATTCATCATAGTTGTAACTGGCAGGTCCAATATTAGCTACCATTACAGTTCTTGCATTTCCACCTAAGGAGTCTGAAATTAGAAAAATTCCATTACTTAAAGCGTGCAATAAGATAGAAACTAATTAGATACCTGTGAAATGCCTTGTTCAAATATTTAAATCATTGCATTTCTTCCATTCTGTAAACATCTCAGATTGAAAAATATTACAAGAAATTTCAAGGAAATATCTCTTGCCTGCTCTCCTAGGTATGCATAATTAATGAACTTCCTAATTCTATAGTCCATATATGCAAGTTATCTCTTCCATGGCCTGGTGTGTATGACCATTCAGAAATACTTCAAACAAAACTGCACCATACCTTTCAAATGACCGTCATCTGCATGCAAGTCAGATGGTGGGTAGTGTGCATCAATATGAAAGTACAGAGCTTACTGATTCTACAGTCCAGTTTTATAACTGTCTGTATTTGGCAACTGTTGCTCCATACTAAGGTTCCTGATAGCAAAATTGGCAGATCATTACAATATACCATACTTAGTGATCAGTATCTTGTGTCCAGTGATTAATGTTGGTGCCTGGTGATCAGCACCCAGTACTTGGTGAATCTTGCCAGGTGCCTGGTGACACACTCAAGAATATCACTTGGGATATTAGTCAGATACAGGCACCTACTATCCAGTGACTAGTGTATGATACCTAGTGAACAGTTACTTATCTAGGACTGTCATAAAACACACTTCCCACTAACTGGTGCCCAGTTCCCAGCTCCCTGTACCAAGCACCTGGTCACAGATCCTTCAAGCCACAAAAAAGTCATCCATGGTGGTATGACCAGAGAAAAAGACATTGCCTCAACTAACCAACGGGTGCTGGGAGATCTAAGCTTCAAAGAGTTGGGCAGGTAAACTCAAAAGGTGGAGGGTGATGATCTACACAGAGCTTGAATGGAAACATACAGAAAGGTGATTAGAACTCTGTACCAGGTCCAAAGACACAATGCTTAAGTCTGGCACTCTGTGTTTGGCAACCAGTGCTCAGTGACATGAGACCCCTCAGAAGTTTGGCATCTTACACCATATACAATACTCATAAGTGTCTTTCGCAACTGCTGCTAGGTGATCACTGACCTGAGATTTAATAAAAAAAAAGAAAAAAAAGAAGACAAATACTATACACCATAACCAGTGATCAAAACTGAGTAACATGTCCTCTGTGACTTGGTAACAGAAACTGTAAATATCATTGGGGACAACCTGTGACTGATGCTTGGTGTCCAAAACCTGATGCACCAGTGCCTGATACATGTTGATTACTGACAGATATTTAATGTCACTAGACACATTTCTCAGTCCTCAATATCTGGTCTTCCTTTACCCTGTGACTGGCGATAGATCTTTCGTGACTAATAATGAACACATTACATGTTGATTTGTGCCCAATACCATTTACTTGGGAATTCTCTGGAAACTCAACTAAGATGAGTTCTTCCTTTCACTGAAGGTCTTGAAGTGTGATATGGTGACTGCATTTCCCTTGCATTGGGAAAGGTGAAAGTAATTATTTTTAGGGTCTGGTCACTTTACTATGCGTTATGCCAGGAAAACTTCCCAAACAGAAGGCAATTTCTTAACTTCAGACACCTCTTCTCACTGGTTGGTGATTTCCCTACATCAGGATGTGCTATAATTCTCTCTTATGAACAGTGTAATTCTCTTAAGTAGATGTGGAAAAGTTGAAAAATATGAGCAGATAATATTTTACTACTGTTTAAACTTCAACCAAAACCAAGGTCGATGCTCTGCCACTGTTGTTGGAATGAGTGAAGCCTATGCTAAAGCAGATGAGACAAAAAATTAGACGTGTGGAGGATACAGATGCATCTACCAATATAATTAATATATAAAGATGTAAGGGCAAACTTCCAACTCACACAAAACCATAACTTCGGGAAAGTGAGCTAAACATAAAACTGAAGTCTATCAGACAGACGAGGGTAACAGTATATGCCTCCAAATGTGATTAAAAAATAATAGAACATAACCCACTGAATAATTTAAATACCTTGCAGAAGCCTAGTCAATTTGGAATCTCTGTAAGGAATGTGTGTACTCTTCCCATCAACCAGAGCTGATATTACATTGCCAAGGGCTGATAATGATAAATTGATCTTGGTGGCTTCTTTCAAGCGGTCTCCCTGAAAATGATAAGTATATTACAACATGCAGTATTTCACCTATCAAACTTGAGGCATATGGTAAAATTGTCCCAAAATTTCAATTGAACACAACAAATGTTGCAGAAGATATGACTTTCAAAAACAATCATAGCATTCAAGAAAAAGTCAAATACAAAAATAGAATTACGTCTCTCTCTTTGATATGGTTATACTAGTTAATGACATTACTCAAAAGTGACATATTTTACAGTTTAATATTTCTCACCAGGTCAATGCTTCTTTTACAAACCATTCTTGTTCTCCACATACATATACAGTGGCACCTTCTAGCCCCTCACCTCTGCCCCCTGATAGCCTTTCTTTAAAGCGCCATTCTAGTCCTTCTCCTCTACCCTACAAAAGCCCTCAATTTGACTATTTCTATATCATTAAAATACCTCCTTAAAATTGTAAATTTTAAAAAAATTATTCATAAAATTCAGTTCTGAATCCCTTGTAATTGGACCAGTCTATGATAAGGACTGCTTGAAATGCTTCTGCATACAAGTCACACACAGCATACAGGGGTGTCATAGGCTGCTAAATTACTTCTCTGTATTTGTTTACTTGTGCACATTCTATACAGAGATGACAACCCTCCAAAGTCGCAATCAGTGTCAAGAGGGATAAAATATTTTGAATTTCAAACAAAATTAGTGACAAATTATATAATGATACTAGCTCCATCAACTTTGATGGCCAGTACTGTATTATATGAAAATCCCCAAATAAAACGAAATCATATTATTTCCATTGATTACATCTACAAATGTACTGCAGCCAAATTTACTGATATACACAAATTTCACACTATTTGTCATAATATGGTGCTGTATCAGACTTTCTCAACTGGGCTATGGTAAATTTGTTTTCAAAACAGTTCAGGCTTCTTGCCTGTTGTTTAATCTTGGTGACTAAAATTGTTGCAAATATTCTGCCCCTAATGAGACACTAAAGTTTATCATGTTTTCCCAAAAAATAGGAAATACCCCCTTCACTGTCACTGTTGCTGATTTCGAACTGAAAAAGGCAGGTTATATTCAACCAGAAAACTCACAAACAATGCTTCAGCAGTGATAGCTTGCAGGACTTGAGTAGGTGGCATAAAGCACTGAGAAGCTGAAATATTCTGTAAGTATGCATAATTTTCCTAATATATATATATATATATATATATATATATATATATATATATATATATATATATATATATGCTTTTTTCTAGCAGTGTGTTTTTTCACATTGTTCTTCCACATGCCCACATTTATATTATTATATAGTACATGTATGATAGGTTAGTTGTAAGGAATGATACAAGCCCCTGTGTACATTCCCAATTCCAAAATTTGCAGCATAGTACTGTGTGAAAAGTATAATGTCCATCGATGTTACAAAGGACAATTTTTGGTCGGAGGTGAAAACGTTTTAACTGTAGTGTAACTTAATGATGAAACAGAAGTTGAAACATGAAACGATTAACGATTAGTGGTGTTGGCACATGTGATGGAAAAATACAACCCTTGCAATTTACAAGATAAGCTAATCTTTCAATATCATAAAAATTCATACACTTGAAAAAGCTCTGTTCACCTAGTGTTTATTTTTTTTTTTTAAAATTACAGTTGCTATAAGTATGTATATGTGCCATTAACAAAAGTCAGTTCAGCCCCAGTTTTGTTCATGAGTATTTGTAAAACTTCTGTTCTAGGTATAGATTATATACTCTACAATGCTTGCTACAGGGCAAACGGTAACATTTGGATACAGTTCTACTAACATCATGACTAGCAATATGGTGCTGTTATTGGCATAAGTGCCCATGCTGCTATTTTGACGAGCACTTAATGGGATAAAGTTATTTTATTCCCAATTTAAGTCCATTGAGAATTAGGAATGCATGAGGTTTTTTTTTGCAAGCAGCATGAATCTGAACTGCTATCCCGAGTCATGAAATTCATGCCAAAATTGTGAGGGTAAGCAGGTCTGTGTATGTAATAAAAAAATTCATTTCATGGTAGCTTACATCTAAATTTTATGATTTATATGTGCAATTTCTAAAGCCTAATTTCAAAAGTCACACAACAGACAAAGAAATGCTTAACCATGAGGCCAAAGTGGATCAAAGCCAATATTAAAACCAAATGAACTACAATTTTACATTTTTAAAGATAATGACCACATCTGATGGCAGATTATAATTATTTGCATAAAACTGAATGGATAATCAGACATTTTCATACATTTTTTAAGTGAAAATAATTAACAGAATTTAATAAAACTTACTGTTGCCCCAGTCTTTGCCTGCCTTTCACTTCCTGCCAAGTCAACAAGATTGAGTCGTCCAACACGAATATGATTCTCTCCATCCTCCTTCAACTATACAGTACAAATGTAATGAATGACAGATATTCAAAGTGCACAGACGTATTGATATATATATGTTGGTGATCATGTAACTTTAAACATTTAATCTCAAAATTCATACATCATCAAAGCAGCAATAATTTTAAGTAAAAGTTCATTCAAATTTTAAAATAAAAAAAATAAAATAAAAATTGGCAACTGGCAGTAGACAGATAGAGCATGGTGGTCAATATATGATATGAACTCCAGCAAATAAATATTTTTCTGATCTCAACTTGTCCTTCAAACCCAATGACATCAGACTGGGACAAACAAAAAATTCATTCTTTAAACATCAAAATACAATTTAGCACTTAATAAAAAAAAGATGTTGAAAGTAACTGGAGGCATAGATTTTTGTTGTTGATGGTTTTAATGTCACTTTTGATGCAACATTGCATATGTAGGACATGGAAATGACAGAAGTGCCTTTCTCAAGGATACACTGAAGCAGCAGACCTTGGCAGGAATCAAACTTACAAACCTTGGATTACAAGTCCAATGCTCTACCAACTGAGCTACCCATTGCTATTTATATCTATAATGTATTTTTAACTTTTGTCCATGATCGTAGATTGTAAAGGTCATTTGTAAAGAACAAATTACATAGCTAACTTTTATCCAATATTGTAGAGTATGCTTTAAGATAATGTTCATTTGTAACAGACATGATTATGACCGTTAAAGAAAAACAACTGAAAATGTGAAAGGGGTTTTTTGGGGTACTCCCCTAACAGGGTCTCGAGGGGCAGCGATTTGGGGGTCGATTAAAAATGCATTTTACACACATGAAAATCTGTTCCTGGTGCAATTTGTGACCATAATATGTAACAAAATAATCATTTGAAAAACTAAAAAAAATTAATAATTTTATGTTATTTATTGTCACATGAATTTGTTCTCCAATACTATTGGTACTTAAGTTATTTCATGTGCATATCTGTGTTCACATCGTAATTAAGTCAATAATTTGGCATTTTTTGCTGCCAACATATTACACTGCTAACTTTTCATAATAAATATGTAAAATAAACACCCAAATACATCATCTATATACAAATAATCCCATATATTCACTGTCTTTTTGTCCACTGAACACAACCTGTTGATATGCCAGTTGAGCTCTTTTTGCGGCTTTAAGAAAGATTTATTTAGTCTTCCATTTTGTCATCAATGATTTTGCTGGCTCAATGTGCAATCGTTTCTTTTCATTCTCAACGAAAGCCTTTTTCCTTTCAAGCTCCAGCGTGCATTGGCAACATGCAGTGCACATATTCTGACAGAGGGCTTCATTTTTTCCAAATGCAGCTTTATTTGTAGGTGCGGATCCAGACTCTTTCAACCACTTCTGTAATGTATATATTGCAGGGCACAAAATGCCAGTCCTCGAGCATTCAGTTTTCTTATAAATTGACCAACTAAATTTCCGTCAACAATTCATTCAAGCCATTCCCTTCAGTTTTTTAAAAACCTTTATCTAAACTTTTCATTTCATCGTCTCTCTCTACAATTACAGCACGCTTCTTCTTTCCATTGCCATCTGTTACCTTTATACTAAGATTCATTGGATGAATTTAAACTTTTGATCAATCAGAATACTCTTTACAAAAGTCGTGGATTAACTAATATATGGAGCAAATACGTTACAAGGGTTGTTGCGGAATGGGACTGAAAAGAACAGTTAAAAACCGGAAAAAAACGGACCAGACATTTGTTTAATCAAAACAGACTATATCAAGAAAAATCGTATTCAAGTCAGGAGAAAAGCAGAATTCCATTTTAAAACAGAGAAAAATCATGCCTGTTGTAAACAACATGTTTACTTGGATTTAAGTTTACCTGATCTTTGTCAGGTAGTTAGACCTAGCCTTATTTATGAATTTGATGGTCAAATGCATTTTTGTTGTGTTATAAATAAGGTGACTGTCTGTATACAAATTTGAAGAAAAATAAGATTATTTCATTTTTAAAGTTCAGCTTAAAAATCATTGTTACTTATAATTTGAGAGGCATCATTTATTTAAAAATTATTCACTGGAATTACAAAGTGCTCAAAATCATTATTTTGGGATTATTATGTATTCACTGAAGGACATTCTGGATTTTATCATTGTGATACATCAATATTATTAGCACATCAGCTCATTCGAGGCTACTGGAAAATCAGCATATTAAATACTGGAATTTATTTAGAACAATCTGAACTTTCATACAGGTAATAGAACTTTATAAGATTATCTGAGAATTAATTCACAATAATATAAGTTACTTTTAAATTTTCACGTTGTGTTCAAGTGAAATAAATTATTTGTTGAATGTTACCAAACTTCTTGGTTTAGCTTTTTAATTATTTAGTTTAAGACCATAACAGCTAACAGACTAATTAACAAGAATGCATTACAAGTATTGCAAGCACTGCAATAAGGACAATAATTTGATAAAAAGAAATCAGCTTACCTCACAACACTCTATTGTTATGATAAAGATGGCATGAGATCTTGAGCTATGTTCATTCATGTTGGTGGCTCTGAAAATAAAAAGATACCACTTTTTAAAACCTATATGCACAGGTACCTTCATGTAGGTAAGAGGTCAGCACACCACTGTCTACCAATCCACCACTATCATTGTCTAAAACCCACTTAAGACACAATTTCTCCTCAGGTAATTTTTTGTTCCAGATAAAATTGTAAAGAACCAGGATTTTTTAATGACCAATTTGGTAATGCTCTGTCATCTGTTTTGTGAGAAGTCAATAAATTTAAATCCACTTTTACTTGGACATATTTGATACTCAATAAGAATCACATGCATCAATTCTTTAAACAGAAGGCTTCAATAAAATTTAGTCCAAGTCTGTTCAGATGTGTTTGAGAAATTAAAGGTTTCCTGTTTATATATTTGATGGCAGATTGGCATTATTATATTTAGAAACAAAAACTATATTTTGTGAAAGAGAATATACAGCCTTAAGCATTGAGGAATTAAAATCCCTCCATGTCAAATATTTTAACACAAAATCTTAATGTCAATACCTCCCTTCTTGCTGCCATTGAGACAAACTTGTACATGCATGCTTCCATTATTAAATGCAAGCTCTATGCATACAAATATGTAAGATGAGCAGAAACAAAGGGTGCCTGTTGTTACAAGAATCCCCTATGTACATGTGGAACCAAAAATGATACAATTTGCACAACAGTCCACTTATGTCAATGTATATTTGTTTACATATATATTCAGTGATATTTGACCATGATGATAAGGAAAAACAAAACATTAAAAAAATATTTGTGCTCTGTTAAAGCAGACTCTAAAGACTTCTCCACCCTGAAATCATCATGTGATAAAAGATTCAGGACAATGTACTTAAATAATCCATACAGGTAACTAATGAATGATTTACCCCAAAATGCAGTTAAATCATCTCCTTAACTAGAAAAAATGTGTAAAACTAACCAAAAAAGTGGTTATTATATATTAAGATGAAACTTCCTGGCATCCTTAAACACTGTTCAAATGTATTTTAAAAATATATAATATTAATTTGTATGCACATGATTCTGTAATATACTGGGTTAACGTTCAAGAACTGCTACCTAATTTGGGAGCACGAGTTCACATGCCTTAGTCAGATGGTGAACTTCAAACTCATAGTAGGGTCAAATTAAGATGATAATAAGATTAATATTAATGTCAAGTAGGTACTGTATACAATTAGAGATCTTTAGAGTTTGATCAACATTGTGCAAAAACTTAATTTAGAGAGTAACCTTCCTTTTAAAAGTTCTAAACAGACATGGGATTTATGTAGGTATATGTCCATATAAGTTTGCAAAGTCTGATTTGTCTGATTGTGTAAGATTTGTATAACCTATAGTGACACAAGAAGCTTACCCGATTAATCTGTTTTGATACCTCAAGTGCCACAAGAAGCTTACCCGATTGATCTATTTTTATAATGATAGTGTCACAAGAAGCTTACCCCACTGATCTGTTTTGATTACCAACATTCATCACATGTTCAATTTCCTTCACACTCTTTGTTACAAATGAGGATAGGTCCTGTGGAAGAAGAATCCAAATAAAAATAAAAATTAAATGGCTATTTAAATTTACGATTATGTTAATTGGTTTGAATTTGAACAAATTTTTTTTTAAAAACAGTAAACACTAGACATATAATATATGCCCATATTAGTAGAATATTGTGCTAAAGCATGACTGGAGACATTTTAATATTCAATGGTTCCATGGAACATATGGTGCTACATTATTATAATGTGGTAGTTGGGGTCCATAACTGCTGACTATTTTACATACAGAACTATTGAGAATGGCAAAAAATCAACAATAGTGTCCTTGGGTACAAGGAGAATAACTCATCAACCCCTGGCACCATGTTTATTTATCAGGAGGTTGTTCTCTACTTCCGAGCTCTGTAGCAGCAAGGTCATTTAACATTTAACTAAAGTGGGTGGTCTTAAGGAAAGTAGGTAGATGTAGCTCTACAATGATTTCAGATAATCTGGCTTGTTCAACAAGAGGCCCCAATTTATGTCCAAACAGAACCTTGGATTAATTGGATTAATGTGTGTGTAAAGCTTCATGAAAATCCTATAATACTGGAATAATAGTGATAATAAACTTGTACTAAATGACAACTGCCATATCATCAACTCTTCTGGTCTGTTAACAAGTGACTTGTGAACATGTGCATATTCAGGTAATGACCATAATATTTCATATTAAAACCATCAAAAAATGCAAGTTCCTTTCAATATCTCCTTGTTTAAAAAAATGATGTATTGTTGGTACAGTCCTACCCGTTTATATCGACATTGCTTATCTCGACAAGCTGCCTATGTCAACAAAAAAGCAAAGTTTCGGTCCCATGGTCTACTATTACTATCAAATTGTCATGCATATGTCTACGTCGAGATAAAAGAAAAACGTATATGTCGACAGAAGCCCTTGGTCCCAGCTTAAACAAATCCTTTGTTTTTAAAACATTTATGTTATGTCAACAAGCTGCCAATTAAGACCAATACTTTGTTCAACAATTAGTTGATCTTGCCACCAGGCTTTAATGTCGCGGTCGGATAAAAAAAAACCAACTCATAGCAGCACATTTTCTCACCACTCTGAAGCTAGTTAAGTCTTTGATCTTGCCGCCTAGCTTATGGGTCATGTTCTTCAAATGTACTCTTACAATGACAGCATGTACATCTGTGGGTCTTTCAGCAACTGAATTTTCTGATTGTAAATATATCAGTACAGCGAAAAGGATCAATTGATGAACACAATTTCCCCAATCAACAGGTGGTCGAAGCAGGACTAGCAAGCCCTTAAATTTGCCGTCCAGGAAATTGATGCGTACAGACCTTTGAAAGTGATCGGTGATTTTCGCTGTGAAAATTTCGTTTTTAACTTTATTTACATTTACGATGGCTACCAACAGAAAGGTAAAACGCAAATTAAATTTACAGTCTTTGGAAACTAAATATCTGGCTATTAATGAAGTTAAGGGATGAACATCTTGCAAAGAGGTCTGTGAAATTTTTTCATTTAAAAATAACACGTCCAGGAAGGATGAAAGCTGCAGAGTCTATAAAGAAAGACTAAGTTGAAGGTAACTGTGCTCCCCAAAGGAAGAAGCAAGACTGCTACATTTGAAGACGTGGAGGAAGCATCTAAACGGTTCAATTAAGCATTATCAAAAAAGCTTAGTGTGAAGAACTTTGCTGCAACAAGTGGTTGGTGCAGTCGCTTTAATGTTCGTCATAACATCGGATACAAAAGTATTTATGGAGAATACATGTACTGTTGACAGTTTTTCATTTCCCTGTGAATAGCCCCATCTCACTGATAGCCTCAATAAGATGGGAACAGACCGACCAAAATCGAGGCCAATTTAAGTACATGTACATGAAGCATGCAACTGATAACTTCTCAACCATGTGTTAATGACGACGTTGAATATCGTACTGTTGTTCGTATCAGGATGTCATCAATGCAATATTTTTATTTGGATTTTATTACACAAAGGTAACCAAAATGTAATTTGTCAATATACAAGTGTATTTCACACTAATTCTGTCTTCATGTACTCAAAATTTCCATTTTTTTTTTCTCAAAGTGTAAATGCTATTCACTGACAATGGGTCACCCTTTGCTGACGAATTTTAAATTTTATATTTTTTCAGCCCCCCCCCCCTCAACACTTATCTCGACATCCTCGGGCCCGAGGAAATATTGTCGACATAGGCGGATGTCGAGATAAGTGTTGAGGGGGGTTGGCTGTAGTAGCTAAAATATCTTCTTCCAAACATTTAAAGCTAACAAGGAATTGTTAGGGATATAAAACTGGGGGTACACGACATGACATCACTATTTACAATACCATGCTCAGACCTAAATTTCTTTAGTGACATTTAGGTTAGGAACAAGATCAAAATTTTTTGCTGAATATGGTGGGAGCCTAACTTCAATCATGTTCAAAATATTGAGTAAATATTTTATTTTGGGGGTGGGATGGGATGGAGTGGGTAAATTTATTTTTAAATATATAATACTTACTTAATAATACTACATTGCTACCTTTAACAGTCGAATCTAAATATTCCTTTCTCCAATCAGTAAGAGAAGGTGCATAATTCAAAAGAGCATGATCTCTCTCTGATTCTTTAGTCATATATAGCTAATATACTGAGTAACCTCCTCTTTTGACATAGGCCAAGACTACAGGATATCAAAGTGGGGTGGGAGAAAGGAAATTTTGCATTTGCAGCTGTTAATAATTAAAATTAGTTTTCCCCTTCCCTCAAACCCTCACTATATTTTAATAACATTAATAAATTACCTGCTACCATGGCAATGATGGGCCTCGAGTGGCCGAGTGGTCTAAATTGCACACTGTTATGGATCGCTGTAATCTCACCTCTGTGTGGGTTCGAGTCTCAGGCTCTGCTAATGCAGATAAATGAGAAAGCTTGCCATTAGCTTCTCTTGGGTCGGTGGTTCTTTCCGGGTTCCTCCTTCACCATTGATACTGGCCATCATGTATAGCCTATCTTCAGCTGAAAATGGCATCAAACCTTACAATATTGACAAAAGCCATGGCAATGCTGAATTTACCAGTTAGGAGGGATGGTAATCAACAAAGATAAGAAAATGAATGCCTTCAACGTCATGGTAAAAGAGTTCATTGCTTAAGCTGGTAAATGGTTTGGCCAAAGTTCACACTGCCACTATTGGAAACAAAAAGCAAATGCCTTCACTCTGGTAAATGGCTTGGCCAATGTTCATACTGTCATTATTGGACCCAATAAGTAAATGCCTTCACTCTGGTGCACCAAAGTTCAGTGGCAAAAGTATGAGAAGGCAGTGTGAGACTGTTCTCATGATGTCATCAAAAGAGACTAACATGCAGCAAGCTTCACAGAACAATCCATCTGAAAATAGTGGGTGCCAAATATCAGAGATACCATTGTGAGGCTGAAAGAGAAGATTCTGATGAATCTTTCTCTGTTTAGAAGAAGCTAAATTAAACCTTAAAACCATAAGTGGTCAAAGGAGCAGATCATGATCATCCCTAGAACAGATATGACTGTGACAGCAAATCTGAAAAGGAATAGGAGCTAATGAAGGTAGCTGATTGCTATAATTCGTGGTTGACAAAGAGAAACAGAATCACAGTTACCGCTGAACTGCAAAGAACTACATATCTGCTACTTAAATAGAAGAAAACTCAGTCCTTTCCCCTTGCAATGTCATGGGACAGGAGAAAGACTGCCATTAGATACTTGAAGCAAGCTTTGATCAAAGGTTCATAAAGTGGCAGTTTTGATAATGCCCAAAGACCACATAATAAAAGATACTTGTCTCTCAAACTTAAATGATGACAACAGAAATGTGATGGTCCTATCCAATGGCAGATACAGCTGAGAACTACAGCCCTTACAAGATGAAACATATCATTCTTCTTCTTTGAAAAAGATAAGAAAGAAACTACATTTAAAGTTGGATAGCTAGGATCAATGCATTTACAAAAGCACTAAATACAGAAAAATCTCCACGTTCCATGACAAACATAAGTAGGTTGCCTCCTAGCCTGGGTGATACAGTTGGCAATATTGTTTGAAATTTGGTGCAGCCCTCAAAAGGTTTTTGCTGTGGTCCAGCCAAACTTTGGACATCTCCAAGGTGGTGTCCCTGTGGAGGTAGATAAGCTCTGCAGAGAGTACTATTAACATGAAGTTAATGCATTGTTTTTGTCACTGCCTCCAAGTACTGCAGTGCCACTAGAAATGATTCCTCCTTGAACAGAATGAAGTGTGCAAACAAACAGAGATCAAGCCCTAAGTTCCAAGGCCACAACTGGGAGAGGAGCCCAGGAATCCTACAGACCAAGGATTTTAAGATGTCTAAGCAGGGAAAGAGTCCGAAATACTTTGGCAGTGACCAGCAGCTGGAGTTGGGAGGGGAGCATCTTTAATTACCACCTCATCAAACATCCATTCTTCCTCCTCATATAACATCTGACTCAACAAACAGAAAAGGGCAAAGGACCCAAATAGTAGGAGGGAGTTCATTTGAATCACCAGAATGGAGATGACATTATTGTCCTGTCCTGCTTCCAGGGTGAAAACAGTCTTTGAGAAGAGTGGCAACCTGCTTGCTTTTTATTGGAGAATGCCAGAGTTGACTGAGCAGATCACCAGCCTGTCACATCTGCCACATCTTGAAACCGAGACAGGGACACTGATAACGTGTGTGCGTATGTGTGGGGGATAATCACTACCAGGTAAGAAGGGAAGGCGGGGGGTGTATTCATGAATCCTGTAGTTATTAAAGATGAACATAATGAAGAGGAATGCTGATCAGATAGATTCCCTTCCTTAGATCGGAGAGCAAAACCCAACTCCCTATTCTCAATGGGACTGGCTGGTAAAACAAGAGACTAAACATCACTGATTCTTAGGCTTTCAGCTATTTCAGTGCCATGGAGATCACTCTTTGTTTTTCTTCCACAATGGAGATGACTGTCTTAAACCATGAAGGGATTCCAACATTGCCTGGGAATAGAGGAGGCCATCTATGATGAGGAGGAAGTGGGGTCTTTCCAGCTCCTTCCATACGTGTGGTGACTTTCCACCAAGTTCCAACATTGGATGTGTCTTTGGACAACATACTGAACATCTATGCTTGCATGATAGGCCAGTAGTGTGTATCCACAGTCCTCATTGTTACTACTGTTACCCAACCCCAAAGTCATATTAATGTCATGATAAGCAGGAACCAAAGAAGGCCAGGAAATACATACCTCAACACTGGTTAACAGAAAGGGGAAAAATGAGAAAAAAAACACATGGAAAAAGAAAGCAAACAACACTTCAATAATGCAAGAAAGCAGAAGAGACTCAATTGACACAAAATAATACATGTCTGGCTGAAAAGATGTTTACAAAAACAAACAAAGTCAAATTTTGATGAGCAATTTGGTACATATACTTGCATGAAACCCAAGAAAAAGGAGGAAGGTATTCCATATGTTAATTATGAATAAAGAATTTGACAGAGATCATGTTCTTTTCAATTCTGGGCTTCTAATTAATATTTCAATTAGATAATTTTTAGCTTGGATTGTGGATATGCCATCACAGAAAAAATAGGCATTGCACCACAGAAAAGATAAGCAATGCACCTGTAGCATGTAATGTATTACTGCCTTTAAAATCTCACTTACAAAAGACATGAAATCTTGGATTTCCAACAATCATCATGACAATTAATACATGATAGTAAAATCTCTAAAAGCTTTTATGAAATAAGATATAACTAGAAATTCATGCCTTTAAAACACATTTCTCAGTACTTCCCTGTTTGATCTCTGGCTGGAACTGCAGCCCTTTCTTAATTTGTTTTCAAAGATCTCTCAGTAATTTGCATCCTCACTTATAATCTGGTCTGTTTTTGGACCCTACTTTCTGTAAGTTGAGGAGGAGGTGTAGGGACAACCAAATGTACACAGGGCAACAAAATCACCCCCTCTTCCAAAAGTGCTTGATAACAATATATTACATACCTTGACATAGACTCCTGTATCTGGTCTCTCTTTGAGTTCTAACCTCTTGCTTTGATCTTTAGAAAGCAAGTCTCTGATTTCCTCCTGCAAATTGATAGTAAATATAACTGTCACAAGTTCTAAAACTCAAACTATATATGATGTGGATTATTCCCTTTACTTTTTTGCTTTTTCACACATTTAGACATTAAAGGTGAAGACTTCCATTCTTAACTATGCTTTTGACACCTCTCTATATACAACATATATTTTTATTATTTTTTAAAACGCAACCTGTCACCACCTAAAAATACAAATAATTTTTTTCATACTAAACGTCAGATGCAAACTATACAGACATAGATCTGTCACTGTGTAGTGAGCTCACAAATCTGGATTTATGCAGTTTTTTCTACTGATTACTCCTGAAAAACTGCATATACTCTGATGTGCTGGTGCACTGTATGCTAGCATCTCTGAGTCTGTTCAGTTTACAGCTGGAATCAACTTATAAACAAGTGTACACTGTAAAAAGAGTAGAGTAGTACTGACTATCCTTACTTAATAAGACACAAGGTTTAGCAAAATCCATGATAAACAACCTGTTCTTTACCTCTGCAATCTTAGCTTTGTCACTGCTACCAGAACGTACCTCTCCAATTATTGTTTCAGTCATATGCACCAGAACTTGCCTCTAAAATCCTGGCTTCAGTAACTGGCACCAAATTGTACCTCTACAATACTGCCTTCTGTAACTGGTGCCAGAACTTACCTCTACAATCTCTGGATTCAGTCACTGGTGCCAGATTTTGCATATGCTGAAGGTTGTCAGCCATCTGTTTCCCCCATCCTTCACCTCAAAAGCAATTAACTGTGCTTTGAAACTACTATATTTACTCATAAATTGAGTCCAACTGCACACAGACCATAATCTGCTGTCACATATGCAGGTGGATCAGGGTCTTTGTTGAATGTTCTCCTGATTACTTTGAACAAACTGCTTCAATAAAGCTTGGCTGGCTGTTTATGTGATATTGAATCTGGGTCTGTGCAGATTGCATTTGGACTATACTTTCATGTGATTGTATATGGTACCTTATTTGAGTTTTTGAAACTAATTGCACAATCCATGTCAAGTGTTTACAACTGAAGAAAGTAATATTTTGTAAATTTGAATATTAAATACATACCTGGTAGATCTCAAGGTAGGATGCTCTAATGAGGTATTGCTGGTTTTCAGATCGTGATATATGTTGGAAGATATGTTCAAATGAATTTGGAATGACACCCCGAAGATCTGGATCATTCTTGACACCTGTAAACAATCAGAGCTGTGCATCACTACATGTGTTGCAATGTGATATATATCACCATACAGAGGTCACAACATGCAATTCAATATAATACATATTACCCTGCATAATTTACAATACAGTAACATGATAAATATTATTCTGCAGAATTCACAATACAATTTGTATTATGATACATATCACCATACAGAATTTTCAATACACTATGCAATATAATACATATTACCCTGCAGAATACTGCATATCACTATACAGAGAGTAGGGACATTATGTCCTGCCTCCAAACAAAAATAATAATAATAATAATAATGAGGCCTTTGTATAGCAGCTAATCTTTAGAAGCTCTAAGCACTTTACAACATCTATAATAATGACAACTCCCCCCCTCCCCAGAAATTGGAAAACATACAAATGCTGAAAATATTTAAGGTAGGAAACATTATTAGGTCTTTAAGTTTTTTCTTGGAGTCGAAAAAAGTGAGTTTTAAGAGCACACTTGAAAGGGACCAGTGTGTCTTTGTGTCTAATTTCAATGGGCAATTAATTCCACGTTACTGGGCTCCGGTATGCAAAAGAACGTTGTTAATATGACATCGTTGTCATAGTGAAAATAATGAGTATATGATTGTCAGAAGAGGAGCATATGTATCTTGCTGGTGTCTACACATGGGTGAGGCCGGATAGGTATGGTGGACTGGAGTCCATCAGTGAAACGTAGCACAGAAAACAAATTTTGTGTCTGATTCTGGATCAAATGAATAGCCAGTGTAAGGTACAGAGCAGCAGGGAGCTGTGCTCTGATCGTGGTACTAGGTTTCATACTGACTGTGTGAATTTAATGATGGTGTTGCTGATATTTATTGTTTGAGGTAAAGGATGTAAATGAGAAAGTCTTCATGCTGTGATCAGAATGGCTCAGTTTTACCATCATTCATCTGTAGCTTGTTACATGTCATCCATGATTTCACATCAGAAATGCACCTCTCTATTCTTTAAGACGTTATGGTGAAGTGATTGTTTCTTCAGCAGAGGCTTTGCAATGGCAGCTTTCAAAAATGATGGGAATTCCCCAGATGAGAGAAAGAGATATTAATAACATCAGTTAGTGAAGGCAATATTGGGTCTAAGCACTCAAGCAGCAGTGATGTTGGAACATGATCAAGTTCACATGACTTTGGTGCACTCTTCATCACAAATGTTATGTAATAACCTTAAAAACGTTTAAATAAAACATTCAAAAAATCTTAACTTTCTTGCTGGAGAGTTGTCATTGTTGGGAATCAGTTTTTTCTTCTTCAAAGTCAATTATTGCTTTCTCACACTGAAACAAGCATCAAATTTAATTCTAAAACTGTCCTGTTAGTTCACAAACTAAAATGCAGTTATGAACAAATCTGTAAAAGATGCAATACAGACCTTACATAATCACAAGATTTATCAAAGAGATGTGCATCTGTGTTCGTGTGTGTCTGGATTAAAACACAGAAATACATTGTAGAACTTTATAGATATTTAAAGAAATGTTTTTGAAGAAAGAAAAAAGAAAAAGAAAACTGCATCACTGCTTGGTTGATATGGTCTACCTACCAATTTCATGACACGGTTATTGATACCCATGCCATGTGCCCTTGCTACATACATGCCAACCCCTGACAAGGGAAAAGCGTAATCAAAGTGGTCAAAAAGTGAAATCCAGGCAGAAAAAGTGTAATCCATATATAACATGTTAACATTTTTAATGAACAATGATTTATTTGCCCCTCTTGTCTTTTAACATTTATTACTGCTGCAAGTTTTTATATGTAGCACTTTTAGCTTTACACACTCATCAAGTAGAATCCATCTGTCATGTCTTTTAGTGCCAAATATTCAAATTCTTTCCACACAGCCTGTAATAGATAACACATGATGCTGCCCTCACATTTTCATATTTGGAGAATTCTGCTATTTTTTGTTTCGTTTATTCTTTTGCCTTTTTCTAATCCATCTGTGAAATTATTTGAAAGGAGATACTTTTGATCTCATATATGCATCAACTAAAATAAAATTTACTTTTTAGCACCAAATACCTGAAGACTGGTTCTCCACTAAATATGGATTAGAAGAACGAATCTGAGTGTAAAGATTGAAAATAGAAAACCAGTTTGTTCTCTCCTCACTAAGTCATACAGCTGCTATAAATAGAATATGAGGTTGAAAGTTGCAATAAACAGAAAATGCTACTGTTAGGAAAGTGCACGTAAGTCCATGGACAAGCATTCTCTTATATTGTAGCTACTTAGAAGCTGTTTTTTCGAAAATATGGTCTGTGGGATAATTTGAATGCTAATAAAAATGAGAAAACAATTGACTTTTTTGGAAGGTGGATATACCGAAAAGCGTAATTCATATATGTTGACGTGTAAGATGTAATTTAGTGAAAAAAGCATATCAACTACGCCAAAAGCGTAATATTTGGTATATATGTTGCTAGCAGAAAAGTGACACAAGTATCTCTTGATATCTGTTAACAGTGTACAGATATTTCTGCCAAGCTAGTAGAGCTCTTGCAGTGTGAAGTGTCACTTGGACGTCAATACACATATTAATAGTTTTTTCCCTGAGTGTATGTTTTGCGTTTTTCTATCAAAAAGAAATGTTTATTAAAATTGAAACATGTATTGATAAAAAAAAGATATAAAAGTCTCAAATTAAAAGATAGACCCCAATCTCTAAAATCCAACAAAGATATACTGAATACATGTTTGTATGTACAAATATCAATATTTATTAAGAATAATAGCAACAGATTGCATGCAATATGCTAAAAATTAAAATGTACAGTGCATGAAATCTCTATGGTTTCATGCAAAATCAGTCAGCAAATACAAGGCATTAGTCACTACAAATGCAACAGCAATTTCTGGCTTTGCATATTTCATTTTATTCCAAAATAGATGTTCAGAAATTGTTGCATCATCTTTTTCCTCTTACCTTGCATAGTAAATGTTTTTCCTGTACCAGTCTGTCCATAAGCAAAGATGGTGCCATTAAATCCTTCTAGCACACTCTGTACTAGATCCCTGAAGGTTTCCTCATATAAATCCCTCTGCTTGGAACTGATAGAAGAATTAAATATTATTTAAATTACTGAATTACAAACTTCAATTATGTTTAAATATTACTTAAATCATTTCCATAATTATAACATTTGGCAAATAAATCTGTAATTTTTCTGGTTTACTGAGGTCATATTTTTTCCAAAACTTATTAATCACACACACACATAATCTCAAACAGATGAATATCAAGAATGCGGATTCTATTTAATAATATTTTAAATTTAATTTTCTATCCTTTTGTTCAATGGAAAAAGTATAATTGAACATATGTTAAAAACACTGGATAAATAAAATGCTGATACGTTTGGTTTAGAAAAGAAATGTTAAGCATTATCAGGATCAGTGTTTCACTTGACTCTCATTTGCGCTTCAGAGATCCCCAAACTTTTAATTTGATGCCCCAGCTTTCATATCAACATTTGTTTGTTTTTTTACTCAGTCTGACCCCAAGTTTTGACACCAAGGAGACTTTTGACTCTCAGTCTTGCACCCCTTGGGGATACACTGATCAGGATAACAGGCAGGCCTTTCAAATTCACAAATCCCATTTCCTGATGTAAGCTGATTTAAGCACAGCTAGCCACTATCCTAATGTAGATGAACCACCATGCATAATGAAAATTGTTACTGTTATATAACCTCAAATTTCTGACATTTTACAATTCATGAAAAATAGGCAGGAATCTCATGTGGATAATTTTTTTTTTATTTGAGATGAAATAAATGCTGTAATACTGAATGGAAATGTTGTATTTTAACAGTTACTTCAAAAACATTTACACTTGAACTGACTAATAATAATAATAATAATAATGAGGACTTTGTATAGCACCTAATCTTTCAAAGCTCTAAGTGCATTAAAAATAACAATGTGCAAATCAGTTCTGCCATGCTGGTAAACTTGTTGAAATGTTTGCAATCCCTACAGGACCGACAACCTACAGCATATAAACATTGTAAATCAGACATACTAACATATCTCTACACAAACAACTTTTATGCAACTATACACTGTGTAATTAATGCTTTAAAAGTACGTTTCCAGCAGAGAGTGACTTGACTAAACCTTCAAATAATCTTACAAACACAGATAATACCTACGGTTTTTCTACTGTTTGCTTGTTGAGCTGCATAATAAATTTAACTGTCAAGGAAGAATCACTTCCTGAGATATTCAGCTAAGTTTTGTTGCTAAGGTCTGCAATTAGCATTATTTGGTGAAGAATATACAAATAGAATATATGTAAAGATGTATAATAAAATAAAGTGAAATTAATTGCCAATATTGTTCCTAAAAAAAGCCAGTGTTCAATGAAAACATCAAATTTGCCAGATTTCAGATTCTTTGTAGTTCTGACAAATTAACAGAGCATTCAATAATACATTTGATTTTTTTTATCTAGATACTTTCTGTAACCACTGAATATGCAAATTTTATACATGTTATCACTTGCACTCTTCACTTAATCAGCAGAAAATAAAGGCAAAATGTGTAATCCTCACTAGTTGCCATTTCGTCAGCATACAATTTTAAGGTGTCACTTAAATGTACCAAAAAATGCCACTTTTATGTTTCTATAAACAAAACTAAGGTCCAATGTCGATTGCCATTTGTTTAGGTGACTGTATTTTTTCGCTTTCTGTTTCTGGCTGCATTTTGAGGAATTCTTTGGCATAAATCAGAACATTTGGATTAGAGTGGCTAAATTTAAAAAACTAGCACCCAATGATGCTGTTTCTAACTAAACTTGTCCATTAAAATTGAATAATGGTAGGAAATAACATTTCTGTGTATTTTTTCACTATCAGATCATATTAACTTACATTTATAATATATATTCTATATTTTTGTCTGATTTCAAATATTTTGGCACTCAGGCAAGCACGATCAAAATATAACTTTAATAACAACCATACATTAAAGTTATGAAAATAGATCTATTCAGTATGCTACTGGCACATTACAATACAAAATGATGTTTGCAGCATTTCTAAAAGAAATATTTATTGAAGAAAAGGATTGCTAAACAATGCTAACTTACAAGTGCAACAATGTTTCTTTATAATAATAAAAAATTATTACAAATAAAAACAGAACAAGAAAGAAGTTAATCAAAATTTTGAGTATATATTTTACTCCGAGGAACCTCAACAAGTGATTTAGATGTTTACATACAGAAACTGTCAACATTTCATGTATGGAGACTGATGGAGTAAAGGTAGAACAGGATCAATATATCAGAAAACATCTGTTCACGTCCAATCATTCTTCTTTTGCTTTTAAATCAAATATAAATAGGTTTCTATTTATTTTGGACATTCTGTTCACACCATTTCCTTATATATGTCTTACTTTCTATTTGTTGTGTCTTTCTGATTAATAACTATTTATCTATCCAAAGCTTTGAATTATGAGTTTGAAAATAACTGGAAGCATTTTACTTTTAAGTGATGCAATTTTAACTGGTTGCTTAAAACATTAATGTTGTCAACAAAGCCAGGAGTTGTGGTTGGGATAGGTGGAGTTTTAGCAGCACTTCATTGACAATGATGATTGCAAAGGAAATGGAAGCTAAGTGCCAATCCCAATGACACACCAAGACAGCTTACATGGGATGAATCTTGGGAAGGTATCTAACCCATGATCCTTAAATTACAAATCTAACGCTCTACCAACTGAGCAACTGCATCCCACCTCCCCTCCAAATGAAATGAGAGATGGTAGCCAGTTATCCCTTAAAAATGATAGACGGCAACATGGAACAAAGTGGTCCAAGATTAGTTTTGGTATACAGTAAAACCTGTCTTGAGCAACCTCTGCTATGAGCGACTACCTGTCATTTCCGACCGCAATCGTAATGCACGGATTGATTTTACTATATAAACGCTCTGTTATGAACGACCACCTGCTGAACGTGACCAGCGACCGCGATTTCTTGGCAAAATATGCATTTTGACACCATCAACGACCGCATTGCCAAAACCACCCTCCCCAGAGATTGACAACACTGACCGTAACTTAATCCTTTGTAAACACTTGAGCTCGGGATAAATGTAGTATGCAAACAAAGTGCACATTAAATAACACTATAGTTGAACAACCATATATCGATATAAACAATTCTAACCATCATTTAATCCTTTGTAACAAAGACTGCATACATAGTAAAGATTGCTCTAATAAAGTATTTAAAAAGAATTTGTCTTGTGACCAGTTTTGTGAAATTTACAACTCCAGCGTACTGTGTCATTTGTAAACTGCAGTAATCCAGACTAAAGTACATGTCACTAACCGCCACTGTTGTGCCAAAGCCATGTAAATAGCCAGTAAGGGTAACATCAAAGGGAGTATTGATGGATATACGCAGTCAAGTTAGAGGTGTCTGTTTTTTATTTATCTTTATAAAAACTCACAAAACGCCGATAGTCCTTATATCCCAGTGAGAAATTGTTTGAAAGGGCTTCAGTGTAGGTTTGAGTATATTGTTTATCTTTCCAGTTAATCCATAATGCCTGGAGGGTGAATGAGCTCATTGTCTTTAATACCAGTAAGTGATAATCATTTCTGGATTTTTTAAAATTATTTTTTATTTCTTTTGTTAGTGTTTTACCAAGCCACCATCTGTTTACTGGATGCAGATGGTCACAACCTTTGTTTATCGAGCTATAACGCTGATGATTTAAACTTTGTCTCAGAATAAATTTACTGTATTGTTTATGTCTTTTGGTTTCATTCATTGGTACATAATATATATTTATTCCACATTTCCCCAAAACCTGATCAAAACCGATAGTCTTTATAACTCGAGTCCTGTATATACATGACAGTACCTGTAGCATTGCTGTGATTAATTAATGACTTACTTCCAATCATAGACAGAATCAAACGTAAAAGTCCTTGGAGCTTCCCCATTAGATTTGGGATTCTTTATCACTATTGTGCCCTTTTTTACATTCATTTCAATCACCCTGAAAAAGTAGAATAAAAACAGTCAAAATTAGAACATACCAAAATTACTGAAACTTGAAAAGATTTTGAGTACAATACAACCTCAATTATCTAAGCCTGATTATGCCAATTTGTGATTTCTTGGATGAAAGAGGAAGCTTTGGTGCAAGGAAGTCTTGTATCCTGGCACCAGTTTTACTTCAGGTCTGTATATAACTGATGACTGTTTTCATAAATGGCTGTTATTGTCAAGAGAAGACTTTGGCTGAAATCGTTATGTACAGAAGAATTCCTGTTATATTAAAAAATTGATCTGCACAGAATTAAATCATGGATAAGCAATAACATGTTAAACAAAAAGAAAGTATTTTTCAGAGTCAAATTTTTTCAATGATCCTTACCTGATCATCATTAAGTACATCAATTATCTTGCAAATTGAGCCATACCAAGCTAAAAACCACAATCACTATATCTGGCTTCTTTAGCTAAAGACAGGTCAAAAGGCTGTCTGTTTTGCCAATTTGGCAGTGTGAAAAATAGGTCTCACCTTGGAAAGATGGAGTGGCACCAAAACATGATAATCATAAGCATTTTATGGAGCATGCTTTTTCTGGGATGTAACTGTACAGAGGATTTGGGAGGGTGTGCCTGTGTCATGATAGGATACATATTGCAGTTTGCCTTCCAAATAAGAACAGCTTTGAATAAGACCCCTGAGAAAGTGGACTTTGCACCACCTGTTTTTCAATGAGTGACCATATCTTCTGATCTGATGGTTTGTCCATGATGAGGAGGAAAGGGAAAAGGGGTAGAATAAATGAAATCCAAAGCTCCTCTGACATCATAGCACGGTCAAGTAGGCCTGAAGTGATGTAGTCAGCCATCCACATGTAGGCTGTGTGCATGCAGTAGGAAGGGTAGGTCAATGTCTAATGAGTTAAGAGGCTTGAAGGTAGAGAAACTTGGTTTCTTTGCACTTCTGTATGGTCACCTAGCTTGGTTAGATTGTTTTCTACTGGTGAGCTGGGTTCTGCATTGCACATCTGATTGAAAAGATCCCATTGGGGACATGGGGAATGTCTACTTGACATTCCTCCGCAATGTCTGGGGCTGTTTCTTTCAATACATCTGTGTGGGTTGAGTGGTGAGCTGGATGGGCAGTTCCTCAGCTGTCTACCTTCATACTTCTCTAATTCTCCTCCAAGTATAACTGTACAGTGACCCAAACAGGGTCCGATGTAAAGCCTGGGTACAATGAGGCTTGAATGACATGGACAGCAGACATGTATCATTTTCCGCACAAGATGGCTATACATGGTGGCCAGTATAAATGGAGGAGGAAGAAACTACTGGCAAGCTTTCTCACATAGCCACATTGGCTGAACCCGAGACTCGAACCCATGCAGACAGAGGTGATATGGCAGTGATCCATAATGGTGGACTATTGGTTTGAACTTTGCATTTAATTTTCTGCATTTCTCCAGAAAGGACAAAATAAGAGCAAAGTAAAAATTAGCAATTCAGCATATTAATAACTTGCTAATACTGTATCCCAGACTTCCTCTACACATGCATTACATGCTGCATGTCATTTACAATACACACTTCATATATATATATATATATATATATATATATATATATATATATATATATATATATATATATATATATATATATATATATATATATATATATATAAACATATATAAACAAGTCACAGTTGACTTTCTTACTCTGAAACTTTGCATTACATGCATTTAGTTGATATTCCTGCTGAAACAACACAAGAAAAGAAAATAAAGCATAAATTAGCAAATTAATGAAGCACATTATAAACTTGCTAATAACATCTCCAGAACTAAATAGCATCTTGCTAACTCATAAATGATGCAGTCTTAAACAAAATAAGTCCATAAAGGTTATAAAGTCACTCAAATTTAGCACAAATTGTAAAAATAATCTATACAACCTGCAGAAGATTGATTGTCCCATACAAAAAGTCCAAAATGAAAGACGGATGGTCCAACTTGAACATTAAATGTACGATGGTGGCGGCAAGAGTTATTGCCATTTATCTATATTGGATAGAAAAAGACGATCTTCATCTTTTAGATGCTGGATTTGACCAATCTATATATAAAGCCACATGATTGTATCATCAAAGTTGCATGGCACACTGACCAAATGCCCAATGTAAAATAAATCACTGCTGCATGAAATGTACCTCACAGAGACATACTTTTGACAGAACATTTCATTTTCCTAGAAATTTGACCCAGATACGAAACTAAAAGACCCTTAAAGTGAAAGTGTGAAGATTTAAAGTATGACAAAACTGAACAATGGTATGATGGAGTAAAGGATATACAGACTAATGGGCAGTCAGTCATACAAGGTCTACACTATATCATACAAAAATGATTAGTGTCAACTGAAAGCAAACCAAAATAGTTGGGTTTCTGGAAACAGAGAAAAGGATTGTATGATGTTCCTGAATAAATAAATATCAAACAACTTTATTCTTATATTTTTCATTAAAACTCTGACCAAAATAAGTAAAATGTCTAGGAAAGTAAAAAGCAAAATACTAAATTAAATACTTAAAATACACAGAATTAAAATTTAAATGCATGATACATGAATATATATATATATATATATATATATATATATATATATATATATATATATATATATATATATATATATATATATATATATATATATATATATATAAACTCCATTCTGTCTAGTTCGTCTCAATATCTACTCCAGAAGCTTAAAAAAATTCAAAAAACAGCTGCTCGGATCATCTTTAGAGTACCACAATAAGAGCACACCTCCCCGATGCTCTGTACCCTACACTGGATATCCATTCGATACAGAATCAAACACAAAATTTGTTCTTTGTGCTACATTTCACTGATGGACTCCGGTCCAACATACCTATTTGGCCTCACCCATGTGTATACACCAGCAAGATACTTATGCTCATCTTCTGACAATTGTATACTCATTATTCCTACTATGAAAACGAAGTCATATGGATGTTCTTTTGCGTACCAGGGCCCAGCAACATGGAATGAATTGCCCATTGAAATTAGACACAATTACAAAATTAATCAGTAAACTAATCAAATTAATAAGTTTATTATGATCAAACATATGCTGTTTTAAACATAGAAATGGAATTTAAATGCATAATTCTTCCAAGGAGCCATAATCAAAACCTTAATGACAAGCTAATATGCCACATGCATCTATCAATGCAGACCCCAAAAATCAGTCCCAACTGTCTCCATTTTCAAAAAGCATAAACTAAAGTGTATTTCCTCTGCTCAAAATTACAATGTATCCTGTACAGTGTTAATAAAGATCTAATTATTCATGTTGCTAAAGCTTTCTCGTTTGATGAATACTACACTATGCTCTAACCTGTCATATCCAGCAGCTACTTCCTTTTCATCCATAGGCCGGCACCGGACTACAACCTTCACACATTCTGCCTTTTGGGGCAAAGCAATCTTTACATCTGACTGAGAAAACAAGACATAAAAATGATTTGTACATATATATTTATATCTTCTAGATGTGTTACAAGAAAAGGCCATCATAAGCAAAATTAAAAAAGAATTATGTTTAGAGGTTTTGGCTATGTCTGTTTTACTAGCTACATGTTTGCAGACTGAAGGTTGTTCATTTTATGTTTGAACTATGTGGCATGAAAGAAAGCAGCAGATACGTTTATCTTCCTGGAAGACCTGGTTGCAGCATAAATATAGGTGCAAAGGTGGCTGGTTTACTCTTCATAGGATAATCTTGTGTGAAGATGAATTTCTCTGTCTGACTCTCCAAACATACAAAACATACCACATGTTACCATCATTGAGAATGTTTACATCAGGGTTCTCAATAGATTTCCAAACTGAGGAGTCAGTTGACCCTTGATCCCAAAATCTCAGGAGTCAAAATGAAAATCTCAAAGAGTAAAAATTAAAATACTGAGTCAATTCTTTTGGCCAGCAATGAGCCCATTTGTGATTCCTCACTATTGGTGTAAACAAATGATGTTTGAAATGTACTGTGTCGTGTTGAATAATGATAAATACCTTTAAAGTATTTTGTTAGAAATATACAATCTCTATTTTGTAAAAGTGTTTCTCTTTCTAACCATATATTACTCTGTGCATATTTTTATATGAAACAGACTGAGGATTATTTTATACTTAAAAGTCATATAATTGGTTATGTTTTCTTTCCAAATGACAATCTTAGTATACAGTAATTAAAGATATAAGGAAATTTAAAAAAAGTCACTCAGCATAGTGCATGCTGTAAATCAATATTTAAATGCAAATTGAATAATTTTTATTAACTGAAATTTGTTGTAGAATAGAAACAGAGTGGGTTTTGGAATAAATGAAAAACACAAACACAATGTGTGAAAGATGGAAATTAATGAAATGAATTAATAAGGAAAAATATATGGTGTATAAATACAATGATTCTCTCACACTCTCAACATATGATTGATCCAATCACTCTACACAAACATTCACACACTAATAATAAACCGAAAATATGATATCAATTTGAAATACAGATTTAAGAAACCTCATGGATTTCATATACATTTCAAATAATATTATGCACTGTAAGATATTCACATAATCCCATGTATGGACTATGATTAAGATTCAAACAATCTTAAGGTATTCAAATGTGTTTCAAAAAATGTTCAGAACTGTAAGTGAGATTCACATAATCTCCTGGAATACAACTAAGATTTAAAATAATCTCATGTAAATGAAAATATACCCAACTGAAACAACAATTGAAACAGACATATGCTTCTTAACCCGTGTACAGTCGTAAACTAATAACCACACAGTTTCACTGGGTCCTTTTGTTGGCCCACACTTGTATCGGCTGCTTGCACCAATCCACAAGTACAAGTCATACGTATACACAAGTACAGACAGCATACAGCACCAATAAATTAGCTATGTCTACATTCGTGGCTCCACAACATGTATAGACATTTGTACATACATATAGACAGCTCCAGCCAACTCTTGTAAGCTCTACTCGTCAGCCCTATGGCTGAAGAACACAATGTTGAGCGTACACTCCTTGAAAAGATCCAAAATGACCAGTGTGTCGGTCATAAATTGATCTTCCTTAAATCCATAGAAGAATGAATAATTTTCAAGGTAAAATACCCATGCATATCATGCTGATAATGTCCCTCGTCGCAAGTAATTAACAGCAAGATACATGTTAGTTCCGTCGCTTACCTGGAAAAACACTTATTTACCCTAGATAGCGTTGTACGCATGTACAATAAAAAACAGTCAAATAGTTCTAAAGCATAACCAAGTTATTTTTTGCCTAATTATGTGACACAATTTGTGTTTTAATTCCTCTTAAGTGTAATAATCATAAATGCAACATGTATTTAAACATAAATTGCAACAATCTACCGTAACAACTTTGTTCGCAAGCATTTCTCTACAAGCCTAATTAAGTGCCAACTGGGTTTTGATAACTGAATTGTGAAAGTATTTGTCATATTGTTGCACTGAATTAAAAGCTTGCCTACTTTGTACTAGCACGTTAATTGCGTCTTTTGAATCAAATAATGGAGGCAGGATAAAAGAAAAGTTAAAACTAATAAGCATGCAAATCCTAAATACTTAAAATCTAGTGGCTATCGACGTATATCAGGTGAACTCATTTCAGTTGATCAATCGAACACTGTTACAAATGTTATTGTGTATGCTACATAATTTAAACTACCTTATATTAACTGACTCATTCATAACTGTGATCAAAGATAGCAAGGTAACCAAGCAAAACAAATACTTCGTAAAATAAAGAGCTTGGTTTCACAAATACAGACCTTTGTGTGCAAGCGAGTTTCAGAGAATTCTTGCAATGGCAATTAGAAATATCCTAAAGGATGATATGAAGTTTCACTATTACTTCCAATGAAATCGCGACATCAATATTGTATTAACTGAACAATACAAAAACTGAGTTTTGACGTAGATGATTGTCACACAAAATAAATGTTACTAGTTTTGAAGGAAAAAAATAGAATCTTCAATGACAGTGTATGAACAGTTAGTCTAGTTCCCTGCTGCTTTAACTCTCGACTTGGCACTACACAATTAAATACTACTCCAGGAACCTGATGAATCAACAAAAAGCAGTGATGTAATACACAGATGTTTTCATGTAAACGTGATGGTTGTTGAAACCAGTAGAAAAGATATTTCACATGTTGGATATTTTGAAAATAAATACTATTTATACAATTTATACAGAATAACAAACAACTTCATCCGAGAAAGCATGTTATTAAAAATTATTATCGACGGGATTGTAAAACAAGGATTCAGTCAATAAACAGCCCAGTTCCCTAAAACCCTCAGTTATTTTCTTGATTTGTTAACGTTTAAAAAAAAAAGAAATCGAGGTTCATCAGTAATTCGTGATCTTGTCTATAGTGCAGTATATTATTGTGGACCAAATTGTGCAAGAGTTACCAAGGGAGAGGTGTATGAGTAAACAAAAAGATTAACAAATCTGTTATTTTACCATCTTGCCCTTTGTTTCTTTGGCCTGGAAAGAAAAAGAAAAGCTTAGGTAGAATTGGGAATTCAACATTTACAAGATAGAAACTTCCATGACAAGCTTTAAAACAAATTAATAACTAACAATATGGCGATATCTGCTTGGGAAAGTTACGAGCACTTCTTCTAGGTTAATGCTCACCTTCATTATTTGAGCAACATGATTTCTTCCTTCAGCTAAAATAGGGTAAGCCAACAAAAATAGGAAGCAGTGTAGAAATTTCCCCTAAATATTTTTCATGTCAGATATTAGATGTACTTTAAACTTCTATTGTTAGTAATTTTCATATTAGTCAAATAATATACTGATGAAACCGTGAAAGCCGTTAAAACATTAACAGTTTCATCTTTTACTTCACTAAGTAGTTGTTGAACGTATCTACTGTAAATTAGTGTCCCTCATAAGGATTGACATGCCACTGTCTGAAAAGAATTTCAATTAAATATAGATAAAACCATTTCATTTTTAAACTATGTAGCACTGAAACCAGCTCTGATAGTCTTAAAATATAAGATTTTCAGATTATCAAAGCAGAACAATTTTCATTCAGGACCACTTAGAAGAAGTCTTCAAATGAAAACCCAATGTCAATATGTCCTTCCATCCAGAGGGAGAAATTAATGATTTTCACGATAACTACCATGGTGATTACAATGGATCTAGAATCAATTAGATATCATGAGAAGTTGATATCACCTTCTGATTAGGGTAAGTAGCAATGACAAGATTTTCAACATAACTGATATTGTGACAATATTGTAGGTCCAAGTGGAACCATTATCATTATGACAATTAGACTTTGGGAAATGTTCCATAATGTTTTTCATGAGGTAAAGCATTAATTGACTTGCTAATTGATGAATGAACATGAGACACACTGGATGATGGACAAGTTATTTCATCTCTTCTGATCGCTAACCAGTAAAGCTAAAGCAGCTTCAAAATTGGTTACAGTGGAAATTTTGAACTGTTTCCATACCAAAAGTTTCTTTTTCAAATGTTTAACCCATTTTATCCTGTTCACCAAACTGCAGTGCCTGATTCCTGATAAGCAATTCTAAATACCTGGTACATTGTGGTAATACAGCAGCAGCAGCATAAATTGTGATGACCTTCACCATGTTTACTAAAATGTTGTAACTATATTATTTCTCTTTTAAAGTATATAAAACTATGTATCTCTGAAAAAGTAATAAAATTTGCAACACAGTGATATGTTTTGTTATCATTTATCAATGTGTATGTACATGATCGCAACTGTGATTTAAACTATGACTTGAAAGAATAACAAAATTCTATCAATTAAAATCATCACAGCAATCGTGGTAAAAAAAATCATCACGGACCCATTCCTTTTGAAAGACTTCAAAGTCAGCTTCATTCTCTAAATCACTATTGAAAAGTGCACGAAGTCATGCATCATCTCTTTCATCAACTTGATTCAATTCTAACCCATTCTTTAAGTTAATATTATTATCAGAATCATCCAAATTGTCAGCTTCAATGTCCCCACCCTTGCTGTCAAAATCCATATTTACATCTGAGTTGTCATCCATCATTTAACTGACTGATTTTCAAGCCAATAATTTCTTTTCCAACCACATTTTGAAAAAAAAATATTTCACTGTTGTGCATGAGTGCTTTAATCATTTCCTGTGTTGGTAAAGTACACAAATATTTGTGATGTAGAACATGTGTTTCTAGAGACACTACACACATATATAGTTCAGTATGACCATAGTCATATTCAGGCTAAAATGGGATACTATGAACACAGGTGTATTCCGGATAGAATGAGGCATTACAACAGCATTGTATTTTCAGGATAAATTGGGGTTAGAGATGAAATATTGAATAAAATGGAGCTGTGGAGCTGTACACATGCAATACATTATAATTTGCTGCTTTTGTTAAGGATCACATTTGAATATGTGGTGGATATTCCATGGAAAGCAATGTAATTTCTGGCATTTATGATAATGAAATTAGCATTCTTATTGACTACTGAATATAAACATCTTTTTCGCACATTCTACATTCCTTTCTGATTTCTTCCACCAATATATTATGTTATGTGTTTAGGCTCTAAACAACAGTAACACAGAAAATGTGAAAAGAACAAGCTTGTAAAATGTAACAAATAAATTATTTCCCTGGATAAAGATTGTAAAAAAGGAAAAGAACAAAAGTTTTAAGAATCAAATCCAAAAGTAATCCACAAATTAAAGTACAAAAGTCCTAGTCATGAAATATTCTAATAGATTCAAGCTCGAGTCCTGTTAGAAAATCCAACATGGAAGCCAATGATGGATGATGAAGTGTTTTATACTTATCTACAGTTAAAGTTAGAAACACCATATTTAATACTTTAGTGTTGGAAATCTGAATACAATTTTGTTAAACTGTCTTTGTCCAACAATTCTGTATGAGCACATCAAATATTTCCAGAAATATGAATTAATTCTTTACAAGCAAAATGACTGAAGAAAAGTTAACATGGATTGAAAAACTGGCTACGACAAAAGAAAATGACTTAACAACAGGTGTAAAAGCCCAAAGCTAACTATATTTCACTAAAACAAAGATTCTATTGTATTTTAATACAGTTTTGAAAAATCTCCAAATTGCAAAATTGAGAAGAAAAAAAAAGGGCGGAGGGGGAAGGGCGGCCGAGAAGTCACATGATTACTTACTTCTAACATGACCCAGTTGAGAACCAATTATACTAGTTCCATCTTGATCTTTACAACAACCAATTGTTTTAAAATTAAAATAAAACCTCCTTACATGGCAGCCACTAACCACGAATTGAGGTCAGGATCTAGGTCAATATTACTTCAATACTTGTTTACCAAAGAATAATTCAGGTCAACCGATTTTCTGAAAAACATCTCTATAGAATAAATTTATATTACTGGCATGCAATTTAAAAAATAAAATTTAAAACTGATGAATTAAATTTTATATATACATATATATATATATATATATATATATATATATATATATATATATATATATATATATATATATATAATGATATATGCAACAGTTCACATCCTATAGTTAAATGTCACATACAGACTTCTAGGGTAAACTTTTAAACATACAGTTTCAATGTCTCAAAGTTAAAAAAAATAGTATTTTTATACAGAAGCCATTTATATTACAACCATATTGTTGCCTTATGTCTAAAAATGTATATTTATTATGTTATTATGTTTTCTGACTTTAATTATACAAAACATTACCTTTTATTTTAAACACAAGCTTTGTATATAGTTAAATTAGATATGTGTCCACACTTTCTTAAATATTTTTTTAACTACACTTGGTTAATTTCCATAAACAGAAAGATTTAAATAAAATTGGTCTGGTATTGAGTTTTAAACCAAAACTCATGGATGCAGTTTATTCATAAAATTCCATAGGTTCACTGAATGCATATGAAGTGTTAATGTTATCATGCAACATCTTTTTAAAAAATTTCCTTCGAATTCTACAATTTGTGCACAAAATAGTAGCTAGAGGTCAATAAAGCCAGCTTTTCTCCATCACATTGCCTTACAGGTATAATTTATGTCAGCACTGGCATTTGCTTGACTCATTTAATATATTGGAACTTGCAACACTTTCCTACGATTCAATACAGCTCCCCCAATATAAACTGGATTAAGCGATTTCTGAAACTTCTATTGCATATTGGAACAGTTAGATTTGACATTTAACTTCTATATATTTTATTTCATTTATTTTAAAAGCGTAATGAACTGGAGTGCGCTGATCGGAGCGTTGTTATCGAATTTAGGGTTTAATTCCATCTGCCTAAACTATGACCATATTCTGGTTGGTTGAGAGAAATCGAAAAAGGTTTGAAAAGACACTATTTCTGAAATAATATAATATACAAAGGGTTGTAACAATTCACCTCAGAAACCCTAAAACTGTACACTTTCTTCAACCGTGTAGAATATACATTTTGACATAAATGTTGCCGAAGATCGAACCAAACTATTTCTAACGCATGCGCATTAACTCAAGTGGAAATGGAATACACTAACGTACGGATGAGATTGGAAGGACACAGAAAAATAAATTAAGCAAAATTATAAGTCTTTCTACCACAATTATAATTCATACTGTTGTCAGTTGCCATCTTATGTGGTTTGCACTTATACCTGATAACATTTAAACTACATTTGGATAATGTTTGTCTTATTTATCACTTTTGTTTAAAATCGTACATTTAAATTACAAGAATAACACATCAAAAAGAGATTTATTTCCCTGTTTATAGATTATAATAAATATAATTCCTGATAATATAATATTTTTTTCTGAAAACTTTGTACGGGTATTATGTTTGATAGAATGGTTATGATAAATTATCCCTATTTATTACTATACATAACGCATTTTTGGTGTGTGTGTGTGTGTGTGTGTGTGTGTGTGTGTGTGTGTGTGTTCAAACTTCTTAATACACCGATTTAAATATAAAATAAAAATTCCTAGCACACTGACACAGCATGCCTTTTCTTGCGCCAAACGGACCGTTTAAATATATAAACATACGAAAAAGAAAAAATATGAGAATTACTAGAGGGTTAGCATAACCAACACTAAATAATAATTATAAATTCTTTTTATACCTTAAATGATAATGATGGATTTCTTTATGTATGCATGTAGGCATCTGCCACGAATACGATATCCTACCGTGCAATACTACGATGACAAAACTTGAATAGTACTAATTTCTGGGGACAGTGCCCATTTAAGGGTGAAAAGCTCTAGGCCCCAATTAACAGCAGAGCCAGATCTCAAATATTAGACTTGCTCGAAGAGCAGATAAAATAATATCTAAACAATAATCACCTTTCTTGTCTAAATGACAGAAACTTTAGCAAGACGACACGTGCAATCGTTCTCTTTTGAGACCACAACCAATTCGTGTCAACCCCGACCCACCGCAAAAAAGATGCGGTTTCAATACGAAGGTGGTGATATCTTCTCACAAAATCTACCAATTTATGTCAGTGTAATGGCCAAAAACAAAATTCAGACGCTAAATCGTATGGGACGAGACTTGCCGCATTTATCAGATATTTCTTGAGCGGCAATAGTTGGCTGCTGTGGTGACCAAGTCTAAAACTCAACCATAGCAAAAATTCGCCACATGACTGACTGCGCGAGTTCGCCAAACACTAAGGCTGCTTCGATGAAGTAGAGGATTACTATCGTGCCAAGAACGAGGTCATTACACATCTAAGAACAAAAAAGATGTGACAATGTATCCGCTGACAGGAGATGCGTAAGGCCTTTCTCACCTGTTGCAGCTGGAGTTTCTTTGAGACACATTCGTGGTCTTCCGCACATGTATGTGGCAGGGAGCCAACAGCTCATTTTTGAGCGTCACAAAAAGCACTTTTCAGACACGCTGGTCTCACTCCAGTATTACATACAGGAAAGCCAAAGCCAAAATATTATTTTCACAGCTCCAGAGACAATGGGCAACGAGTGTTTGTGCTAAACAAGATCATCGAGCTGACAACTGCAGCCACTGAGAGTGCTGCCATGTTTACAAAGAGCACATACTGGCGTTTTCCCTTTGTAAATAAGTTTCAAAGCTCACTGTAACCTAATAGCAAAACGCGTAAGGTACGGATTGTCGATGACTACCTCTAATACTCAATCTAGCTGGAGCCCCATGTGGCCGAGTGATCTAAAGCGCTCACCGTTCCGGATCACTGCCGTCTCACCTCTGTCTGCGTGGGTTCGAGTCCAGTGGCGTAGCGAGGATATTTGGCGCCCAGGGCAAAACACTCAAATTTGCGCCCCCGGCTGCCCCTGTTGCTCAGTTATGTTGATACTTTGGGCCGGTTTGGCCCCCATTTAGCGCCCCCTAGCCACTGGCGCCCGGGGCGAATGCTCCACCTGCCCTCCTCGCTACGCCACTGTTCGAGTCAGGCTCGGCTAACGTGGGTACGTGAGAAAGCTTGCCAGTAGCGTCTCGTGGGTCGATGGTTCTTTCTGGGATTTTCCCGGGGTCTTTCTCCGCATTTATACTGGCCGCCATGTATAGCATATCTTTGGTTGAAAAATGGCGTTAAACTCTACAATTACAACCAATCTCGTGTTTTTGACCATGCTGCGCGCATCTAAGTTGGTTGGGTAGTAGCCCTGCCTAAAAATAAACACGAAATAACTAAAAGCTGGATAAGAAGGAAATCCTTCGCAAGCATATGGTCTTCATCGCTCACACCACAGACTGCTTTTGGCACACAACCATAAAGTTTGCCGCAGTACGTAACTATCGCTGAGATTCAACGCAAAACATTCTGAATGTTGGCGAACACGTAGAAACATGTTTGCAAGTGCACATGCGTACATTTGTAATGCGTTTTTCTAATTTTTAGAGACGTTCACATTTTGATGGAATTGCTTCACGTGAAGTCGGTCGTAAAATGCATAACTTGTCAACGTTTGTCGATCCGCAGAACACAAAATTATGTTTTGTCCTTCATGAACGCAAGATCCGGGGCTAAATGCCTTGATTCCCCTCTTCACAATAAATATGTTGCTCCTGATTGTTCAATCTTTGATCACATTTGTCACAACAGATAATGTATCTGAAAAATGCTTTGATAATGGTAATGGAGTGGAAATAATTTGTTGATGTTAGAGATGAATGTGTTGTCCGTTTTATAAATGAGGCCCTGGAAACACGAGATCTTCACGAATGACTCTAGGGTAAATTGTCAAGCTATGGCGGGCCGAGCAGTTCGTACATTTTCTTCATTTAAGGAGTTCTTCACACGGTCATTTGTTCCAAGCAAGCTTCTCATTATTCTCAATGACACAATCAGTGTGACACATCAAATGTATTGCTTTGAATACATGATCTTCGCGTCTTAGAAACAGGAGCATTTGGAGAAGATTTCTCTTAATGCCTTTGCTTATTGGTTAATTTAAAGAAATAAAAAAAAGTGCTCTGTTTTCTTGCAATTCCTAAACATCTGTCGATATTCATCAGGCACTAAATCATAATCCTTCAAGGCATTCATTTCAATCTCTAACCGACTAGAATGATAAAAGTCAAGATGTTTGATATATCTGTAAGAAGAAATGAATTGGGTTACATAATGGCCAGACCGTAAACAAAGCAAAACAAGTGCCAAAAGAGAAAAAAAAACATCAAGATAAATGCTATCATTGTAAAGAGAAAGGACAATGGTCTTCAAACGGCCCTAGGAAACAACATGAACAGGAGGAGGTTAAGAGGGAGTCTGAACGGGAAAAAGAAGAGGTACAATCCCTAACGGAAGAACCCCGATGAATTCAGAAAGAGATGAAAAGAAGACGACACAAAATAGACGAAGAAGATAATTAAAAATCTGTGACAGTGAAGGAATAAAAAAAAAAACAGAGAGAGAGAGAGAGAGAGAGAGAGAGAGAGAGAGAGAGAGAGAATGTAAGTGTCTCTTGGTTTTGATTTGTTAGAATAAGGACCTACACTTACTTACTCAAACTCGTACATCATGGGGTAAAAAAGGGACTTTTCGTTTTAATTGATTTTGGCAAAATGAATACTATCTCTTTTCGAACGAGGTGTGTGGCTCTGAAAAGGATCGTTGAGTGTTTGTTTTCTTAATAAGAACAAACTTAGGAACGCGACATAATCAGCTTTAACTGCATTAAGCCTTTGCCACTACCTACCAAGTCCTTCTGCTGGACTGTCTCCTGTCGATGACTTAGTAGAAATCACAAATGTTGGTATATCAGGAGTAGTAAAAAGGTTGGGTTGTTTGGTTCGGGAAGGTCTTTTCATCATATGTCATAATAAAGAAGTCTGATACATTTGTTTCAGACTCCTAATCTCAGCCAACATGTCTAAGTGTACCGTCCCCGTTTTATTTTCACTGTTCTCCTCTCCGATACCCATTTCTTTACTGCTGCTTCTTCTTCGTGTCGTTTCATTATTCTTACCTCTTCTTGTTGTTGTTGCTGTTGATGGAGAATAGCTTGTCCTGCTTCTTTCTGGTGCTGTAAAATGTCTCCAATTCTTGTTTTTGTATCTGTCTAATATTGTCGATGTGTGGTAAGGAAAGAGAAGGCGACGAATGTACTGGTATCGAAACAAATTCTTGCGAAGAAGAGAGAAAATCAACTAAATCCCAATTAAAATCGGTCTCTTCTGGAAGTATCATTGTGTTGAGTTGGTAACACTGATGTACCATTGCTTCTCATCCCCACGGCCGGTGCACCCCAATTCATGATCTTAGTTTTCTTCATGTTCTAACTCTGTTGCATTGATTCACGGCGCACAGACGCTAGTGCACCTATATAGAGAATGTGACGTCATATACCACTTTCTTCGGATTTGATGACAGACTCCGCACTGTGACTGGATTTTGTAACGCCTGTTAAAATTGGTGAAAGAACGCAATCCGTTTTGATTCACTTTTCCACTCTTAAATAATCGCAGTTTACTGCATTCCCTTCACCTGTTCTCCTCGCAAGATGTGGACAAACGTATAATCATCTACTCTCGTATCGTCAATGATGTTTCGCACCGACTTGCCCATGTATGTGAAATCAACATGGACAATTATCATGATCACCGATACTAGCGTTTGGAAAAGAAGAATTTATGTAGAGAGACAAGGCTGTTGGAAGAGATTCCTCGTCTACGGTCCGGAAATCAGAACGAGTTTGAGGACAAGAAGCAGACCTATGTGATGCCCTCTATGATAACGAAATGATGTTAACATAAAACCCAAACAGCTCTTTGTGCATGGCCTCACATATACCTCGGCAAAATTTGTTTTCTTGCCTAATTGTTTTAAAAATGGTTTATATAATTGTTTGTAACTATTTTGTATATTGTATTTGTGATCTAAGTCTATGTCTATGTCCCATTCTTTCGTCCCAATTGAGGTCAGCCCAGAGCACACCTGTTGCTCAATTGTTACGAATCTTCAGTACTAGGACGTCTTCACACGTTCCATTCCTATTGTCCTTTTACAACAACCACAATTGCCTTTGTCCGTATATAGACCCAATATTCTATTCCACTTGAAACTAGAGTTGCCTAGTGTGATTTTTAAAACTTTAAAGCTAGAGGTGCCCAGAGGGGTGGGTGGGTCTGTAATGTATTTTCCGACTGAAGCTAGGGTGCTCCACAATGGATCAAAATAATATTAATAGGATACAATTTGCTAGGGGGGCCCACATATTTGGCTGCCAAAGGGCCCCCACAAAGTTTAATCCGGCACTGTTCATTCATGGCAATGAGCGGTAGCCTTTTTGAAGCCCATACTATTTTACTTCTCACAAACCACCCAGTTTGTTTTCAAATATTTCAAGAATAGCGTTAAAAAATGCACCAGTCCGGAACATGCGTAACAAATTATAAGCGATAGAAATAGTTATTTCGCTTGTAAATTAGACAAATATATTTAAGTTTTGAGAGAGAGAGAGAGAGAGAGAGAGAGAGAGAGAGAGAGAGAGAGAACATATTTTATATTTGTGCATGGTCCCATCTTGAAATTCTTGATATAAGTGGCCGTATTTAATAGACCTTTGCGTAATCAGAATGTACTCCTCAGCCGGAATATACAGCAAACCAAGCAAAGCTGACACAGTTAATTACTCCGTCTGTATATAATGCAACTACAGACGAAATTATCATAATTTATAACTAGATGTCAGACCAACGGTCAAGGTCGAGGCAGACTGCAGGTAATGTATTTTGCATGGGCTTCTTTATTTCGCTTGTTGCGAAAAGACGAAATGAAAGAACCGGTTGATTTGCACAAACTGTTTATTTTTAAATGAAAACTATAACACCAGGCATGAAACTTACAAAGTCCTTAAGGATGTGTTGTCAGTTTTTACCAATACACTGTGGATTTTGCCTATATGGCCTCAAATAAGAATAGCAGAAAGTAAAAATAGTAACTAATTCTAACCGATGTAAATATATTTACTCGTATTAGTGAAAATTAGTACAATGTACTTTCATCAGTTAAAATTGACTGCAATGTACTTGTATCAGTTAAAATTGGTTACAAAGTACTTGTATCAGTTAAAATAGGTTACAAAGTACTTGTATCAGTTAAAATTGACTACAATGTACTTGTATCAGTTAAAATTGATTACAAAAGTACTTGTATCAGTTAAGATTGACTACAATGTACTTGTATCAGTTAAAATTGGTTACAAGTACTTGTATCAGTTACAATTACAGTGTACTCGTATCAGCTGAAGTGTATTACAGTGTGTATATTATGTTGTACTTGTTTAAAGACATATGGTCCAAATTCATGGAACAAGACCTACAAAGACATATATAAGCTTAAAATGAATAGGGTAGGTATCACAATTTTAATTTATTACTTTTCAATAATGTATAATGTCAATTTTGATCTATTTGTTTATAATGTTTCAAAAAATAAAAAATAAAACCATAGCCTGACCAAATCGCTCATTTGTCGAAACATGTGATGATGGTATGTGTGCCCCAAAGTGGTAACTGGCCGAGATTTGTCCGACTGTTCTTATTAGGCGTGTAAATTTTAAGGAGAATTCATACATGTATTGGCAATTAATAAATAGATAGAAAAAAAAAAACAAATAACGAAAGTCAAGGACAGAGAAGCTCGGTCAAAGCGTCATACAGGGAATATACCTATGACGTTTGACCATGGACGATTGTCTGACGCACCATGTACACGATTCCATCACGTCATATACATAAATCAATCCACGGCTATCACAGTTATTGTTAAGCAGTAATCCTTTTTGTTGTCGTGTTACGTACTCTCTTCATATATACGTTATTAATGCAAGTAATTTTTGCCTGGAATCATTTTCACTGTGCAATACGTGTCCATGTTATTGTGTACTACCATTGATGTATCCCTTTTGTCTGTGTGGACTGACTATCAAAGGTGAAATATGTTTCGTTAGTTGTTATTTACTTGTATTTTAAAATATACGAAATTGAAAGGAAAGGAGAAATATAGCAAAGGATGTTTTAGGAGTAAATTGTTTCTTGCCATTGGGATCTTTTCTTTGTTGTTTTTGTTTTTGTTGTTGTTGTTGTTGTAATGCTGCTTATAATTCGGTGGCTTCGTCTCACCTGAGCAAGGGGATTCTCCAGAATATGTTTGTGCTCAGCTTTAGAGAAAAGACATGGCAGTTTCCGTCTCCGTTATTTTTTCTTGTTTTAGTATCTCAACACGGACATCAAAAGGAAGACACCAAGCTATACTTATTTAAACAGTAGCGTGCTTCGAAATCACTCATTTACATCAAACTGCTTGTTGTGGACACAGATTGGTCTCTCCCGTTTTAGTAATTGTATAGAAGTTGATGGCTGTATTCTGACTTTACAATCTTCCAGAATGGAAATTTTTATTTAATTAGTCAGAGTATTTTCAAAACATCGTATTTAGACTTAGTTTATGTAGAGGGTATATATAATCTTATGTACCTTACAATTACTCATTCTTGCATTTAAGTTTGAATCAGCTTCATTCCTATTGTTGTGTTCAGTTTTAAACTTAGTCCGGTTTAATTATTCAAAATATTTTTCAATGGAATTAAGAAGTGCTGAATAATATCTTAGTAACAGAAACAATAATTTGGAACTATAAAGTATTTACACAAGAACATTTTGGATTTTTCGTATACATTCAATGAGCATTAGCACATCGTCACCACCAGTGCATTAACACGTTAGTAAATACAAGCACATCAACACATTAAATATTTGAATTTATTTGGAATACTACTGGTATTCAAATGGAATTTTATCTATTTGGACTTGTGATATAACCTTTAAGACTATTTGGGATTTAATTCTGTAAGATTTCTTTACATAGTCACTTTTATTCTAGAGAAATACATTATTTATTCAGTCGTATAAAGCATGTTTGATTTCGTTCTTTTCTGTTACTTATTATAGAGTCCTGACAATTGATTCAATACAATGGTGTCTCTATTCTCCAGGTTTTAACAAGTCTTCACACATGTAAAGAGACAATACATATTCACACATCTCTACAAATAACAGCAGCTCTCCTTCTCTTATAAGGTGTCATGAAAAGAATTATCATTAGTCTATAAAAACCTTTTTACACTATAAATGGTATGATGTCTTTCCATAACATGGATTAAGAAATTCATTGATTAATATTGATTAAAATGATGTGCATAACAAGTGTTGTCTTTCTTCAAATGATAACATATGACATTAATAGAACAAACAGCATAATCTTAATCATAATCTTAACTAGTCATGACTACATGATATCCATTAATTTATTTAGCATCGTAAACACATCATACATTTATATGGGATATATATATATATATATATATATATATATATATATATATATATATATATATATATATATATATATATATATATATATATATATATATATATATAGTTGATATATAATTAAAATGTATTGTTGGTTTGGCATATATGATGAACAATTGAATATAAATAATACTAGTTTCGTTGATAGAATCTGCACAAATAGGTTTTGCACTTTATTGGTGTAATTAGGTACTAAGATATATTTCCCAAACATAATGTATTTAAATATATACAGCGATCATAATTTAAATTTAAATCTACGCAAGGCACCTGTTTACAACCAGATATACGCAGCTCCTAAACAGTGTAGTGCAGATTGACATATGCATTTACGTTAATAACTGAGGCTGAGGTTAACATACGTTAAAAGCCAATTATGGTTGTAACGATAATGTACTTTTCATGCTAAGCTGGCTATGTTACGATTTTGGGATATGTACTTCATGGGTGTAACAGGTGTGTGTGTGTGTGTGTGTGTGTGTGTGTGTGTGTGTGTGAGAGAGAGAGAGAGAGAGAGAGAGAGAGAGAGAGAGAGAGAGAGAGAGCATACTACCGAATTTCCATTTCGTTCATTCGTACCTCAGACGAACTTTAAATTTGTATCTGACTATTAGAGAGAAAGAAGAGAATACTCTTTAATTTTCGATTTATTTCATAAATTAGAACACAGGAAAAGCTTTATTTCGTGCACTGTTTTACTGGCGTCCTCTCGTGAAACTAGGCTGTATATGGGGCAGAGGTGTTGCACTGTTTGAATTCACGTGGACAATTTTTCTTGGATGGAAATGCTCGGAGTAAACACGTTTTCTTGCATTTTCAAATTTTTCTACATTTGTTTAACGTTCTACAAAATACGTCTGGTGTTACAGTAAGCTCTGTGTGTGTGTGTGCGCGCGCGTGCGTGCGTGCGTGTATGCGCGCGCGCGCTCGTGTGTGTGTGGTTTAACCGGTAACCATCTTTTGTAACTGATTTCCACCAACACGCGAACCATCAGCGGTTCTCCGAGTAGTCTTTAAAACCCTAATTTGAATCTGATGGTAGTAGGGGGCAACGCGATATAGCATTTCTTTGTCTTACCTTGTTCTGTACCTATAACAAATTCAGAACATTTTGCACATATATAATCAAGTAATGAAAAAAGCGAGGGTCGAGGACAGAGAAAACTCTTTCTAAGGGCCATTTTGTACGGATAATGGTTGACCTAGGAACAGTTGTCGGACGCATAACTTGTAAGATTCTAGCTATAGACATCAATCTCTGAAGGAAAACAACATTAACAGTTACGAGATAAACAACTACAAGATAAACAGTTAAAGAAATAAACAGAAAAAGATCAACTCGTTTTATGAGAGCAAAATTTAAATATATATTTAAGAAACAAAAAAACAAAAAAATACAAACAAGACTACGAGATGTAAAGACAGATGAAGATCGGTCTAAATCGTTTTTTAAAACAGAATGATCAATGTTATGTGATGAAACATTATTTGATACGGTATACAGTAGGCTCGACTTTATTTGATTTAATTAGTTCTAGTCTACCTTCATCATCATCATCATCATCATCATCATCATCATCGAAGGAGACTACATAACTATAAATGGACTCAAGAACTCTAGTCCAAATAGATAATGGTTGACCTAGGAACAGTTGTCGGACGCATAACTTGTAAGATTCTAGCTATAGACATCTATCTCTGAAGGAAAACAACATTGACGGTTACGAGATAAACAACTACAAGATAAACAGTTAAACAAATAAACAGAAAAACATCAACTCGTTTTATGAGAGCAATATTTAAATATATATTTAAGAAACAAAAAAAAAAACAAAAAAATACAAACAAGACTACGAGATGCAAAGATAGATGAAGCTCGGTCTTGCGGTAAAACGGTGAATGTATCCATGCCAGTTGACCAAAGACAAGATTTGACACCATCCCATCTCATCACATTATCAAAGTCTGGCTTTAATGGGGGTGAGTTGGGGGGGGGGGGGAGCGGTAGGGAAAGATTTATCTAAAACTTCAATAGAGCGAAATGAATATACGAAATAGACCAGACATTGATTTCACAGAATATGTCTAATGTGTCAGGAAAGGTCAAATGTCATACTTTAAATTATGTGAATTGTTACAACGTTTAAGACCCGACTGAATTTTTATCAAATCTGATACAGAGACATGGAAACGAGAATTTGATTTTCTTCTATTTAGACTCGAGTTCTTGAGTCTATTTATAGTTATTCAGTCTCCTGCGATGATGATGATGATGATGATGATGATGAAGAAGGTAGACTAGAACTAATTAAATCCAATAATGTCGAGCCTACTGTATACCGTATCAAATAATGTTTCATCACATCGCATTGATCATTCTGTTTTGAAAAAAATGATTTTGTCGTTATAAAATGTTCTGTTTATTCGAATGGAAGCTTTTGTTTTGGAATGTATTTTATGCAAAACAAATAAAAGGTGCACCGTCTATCAGAATGAACGAAATTATTCGTTCTTCTTTAGATAAAAAGTAATTTCCACTGACATAAAAACTATATGAAGAATCTCAAATGGGTAATGATTCAATATTAAATTTATGAAACTCGTTGAATAATGTCCAGCATTGCAAGCCTTTATGACGTTTATATTTCTTTATTACGTTCATACTATTTCTTGATGACGTTCATAGTCTTTATTATGTTCATGCTGATTCTTTATGACGTTCATTCTATTTCTTTATGACGTTCATCATATTTCTCTATGGCTTTCTTACTATTTTTATATAAATTTTATATTACTTCTTTATGAATTTCATACTTCTTTATAAATTTTGATATAACTTCTTTTGACGTTAATACTTTATTCTTGATTTTATTAAAAAAAACCTGTGTTAGGTTGGCCGCTTGGTCGGGGAATCTTGCAGACCTCTGATATTTATAGATATAATTTGTATGTTATTATCCATGGAAGCAGCAGAAATGTTACATACACATGTTCTTGTACAGGAATGTATAAAGTAATTATCACCTTGAAATTATCATATGCATGGCTTTTATATTCACGCTCACACAGAATGCAAACAGCCATGGTGTTACAGTACATCTGTAGACTTGGCTGCAGTTGGCATTGATAGAGTGTACGATAGACCACAAGTAAAAAGCCCCATGTACAATAAGTCGCATGCATCTCTGACAGACCTTTCCAGAGCTAAGCCAGTTTTGTGAACCAATAGGCACATATTAATAAGATTGTTAATTACAAATTAATTAATTTAATAAGTAACAATGGAAGAAAAAGAAAGTATGAATGAGATCATACATGGAAAAGGTAGGTGATTGATTGAAAGAGCAAGAATGGGAAACTGAAATATTTGACGTGTATGAGTAGAGTTGAATTAGATGACTAAACTACTGAGTAAATTAATGTGTATATGAGTGACATATTATGTATAAGCTTGTGTGTGAATTGATTAGGGAGAGAGATATGATACAGGGGGTAAGAGAAACAAATAGATCGATTAATTAATGAAAAAATTAGCGAGGGAAAGAAGTAACTTACAGAAAAAATATGGGAACAAATTAGAGTAGAAAAAGAAGAATCAAGAACAGAAGTTTACATCACTTATGTGGCCAATTTCATGAGTTCATATATTTGCATATTACGCTTTTTTTCTCATCAATTTCATCATATATGTCAACTTGAGTAATTTTTCCTGATTTGGTTTTACCGTACACAGAACCATTAAAGTACCATGCGCTGTCCATTTCATGATCCCAGGTTAGTTTATTGATAAGTTTTCATCCTGGTCACATATTCTACCAGTCTAATTCCATTGTTCTGTTTACAGTCCTTCTGCGTCTTGAAAATTAGAAGTGTACAATCTAGACTCCAGACTTTGACAATCACTAGCCTTGGTTGTCTCTGTCGACCTGGGATCATATGCACATCTACCATGTCCATGTTATCCAAATTAAACGTTGTGACTTTCTTTCACCAGTGTCCGAAATCTGTCTCTCAAAGTTTCAATTCCCGTCTTCCCCCATCCCCAAAACGTTAACTTTTAGCTTCCTTGAATATTATTCGATTTTGTTTGAAGCCACACTTGCTTGATTCGATCTCCTGTCAGAATCTTTCATGTCACGCCTCATTGTATCATTTCCTTTTATTCCTCTTGTAATTTGTCTCGCACCTGGTGGTTTTCGAATTTCAGTGAATGAACCCTATCCATCAACTCTCTAGTACTCTTCTGAACTACCCTTTCACTTTCTGCAACTGTCTTTCTCGCAGGTCTCCCTTCACATTATATAACAATTTACTCACAATAGTTGAGACAATTTCTGTAAAGTCATCCTTTTTCACCAGATCAGCAATATGTGAAATCAGCTTTTGAAATGCTTACTCTGAGACTTTGATTCATTTCATCTAAGTGCCGCTGAATTTGACTCACGCTTGCTTCACTGAAACTTGTCTCAGATATTTCCATTACCGAGTCACTCTGATCTGGTTTTCATTTATTGCTTGCCTTGATCTTACTTTCCATTCATGCTTGTAGATAATTTTGTTTGGACTAAATTTTTGTCCTCACTACTCATATTATATATTGTAGCGTTCATACTACTTCATGACACAACACTATAGCAGTGATTTAAATGAAACGGTTATGTTGCATTTGATCGTTTTGTTTATGAGGCATCACTATCGTATACCACATTTTTTTACAGATATTATTTTTCATATTAAAATATCAATCTCTGATGAATGTTGTTACCAAGCGACGTTCGCATTGCCTATGTTGCTTGACTAGGCAGGTCTACCTATGCTTTTTACGATTTCATTGTCCTGTCAATCAAACGTGAAATAGTTACTTGATTAGTAATAACATGCCGCCTTTTCTCAAACGTTATTATAGCATGAGTATGATTATTATGAGAGTTGAAATCGCTACTTACACAATTATATTGCTAAGCGTAATAAAGACATTTTAATTGAAAACTAGTATCGCTTGTCAAACGATTTAACATGTGTACGATGCTGCATGGGTGACACTGAGTATGACGTAGAAACATGTCATCTATGTCACAGTTAATTTGCACGATTCATGTATAAAACTAAACAAAAACATATTCATTTAAGCTTGGGCGCCGTCGCATAAGGGCCATGTGAGCTACCCTCCCACCCATCCCCAGTTTCACATTAAAACATGCTTTTGTCAAATCCATAAAACGTAATAGCTGCCCCCGGTCAAGATCACTGTGGGCATGGTTGCTTTTCAGATTCAATGATTAAGTCTTCTTTGCATTCAAAAGATGAGAGAGAGAGAGAGAGAGAGAGAGAGAGAGAGAGAGAGAGAGAGAGAGAGAGAGAGAGAGAGAGAGAGAATGAAATAGGTCTAAGTGTGGAAATTTGGGGTAAAATAACATGCATAAGGGCAGTAATGCTTCCGAAATGGAAAATAGTTTCAAAAGTGATATCGTCAATGTGGCTTCTTTGGTCTTAAGCTAAGTAACAGAAAAGATTGGAAACCGATAAGATTTGTAAAATTTAACAAATACTTTATTTCCCTAGAATACACCGGGGCTATTTAAAAAGTATTTACGGTATTGTGCATTATTGTGCACGAGTCCACATTATGAATTTCTAAATTTATTTTTCAAAACATTTTTTTATTGAATGTGTTGATGAGCCCATATTCTCGAAAATGCTTCTAGAGAATGGCGATGTGCTAAAAGTCTTTTGGTGTAACACGATAATATAATCCAAATGTCTTTGTTCAAACTTACTATAATTCCAATTTAATATTTCTGACCAAGACTATTTTTGAGCACTTTGTAATTCCAGTGAATAACACGTTAAATAAATAACTCCACCCAAACTAAAACGTAGAACACAACAATAAGAATAATTCTACTCCCGATTTTTAAGCAAGAATAAATGGTTTTTGGTAAGCAAATTTATATACCCCTTCACGTGACCTAAGTCGCAATTGTCATTTTCTGAAACTTCTCTGCCTTCTTACATTCTGGAAGTTTATAAGGTCAGAATAAAAACTGTATCTTTGCCTCAAATTGAAAAAAACTGTTTACTATTTATAATCTGAATATTTAATCCATAATCTACGAGAAATATAAGCTATGTATTATATTGTTTACAAAATAAATGACACTGGTCATCTACAATTATTAACTTCACATTGGACAAGGTCAAGTACAAACTACAAATGTCTATAAAATATACTCATTAAGAATCAGGGAACAATACAAATTGACTATACATAACATCTTTTGTGGCAATAAACTGATTAAATTTGCCATCGTTTATCTTTTATTCAGAAAAGCAGAGGCTTTTATCACTAATGATATATTGAAAGAAACTGTATTTTTCAACATGGCTCAACAATGCTCTCTAGGTAGCGTCCATGTTTTGGCGTTTGAAAATGCCATCTTGGGAGCAGTCGGAAATCTGGCTGCAACAGTTCATTATCTCATTGACACTTTATATTATCATATTTTAATATTTTGCTCCAACATTTAAAAAACCTTATTTTAGATGCATTTATTTTAAAGGCACAGTCTTACATAAAATTGCAGTCATTATACTTATTAATTCGAAACATCATTTAGGTGTTGACAAGCAATAAAACACATGTTGAAAGAATTGCCACTAAATATTAAGACGAAGTTTACTACCGTATAATGGACGTAGTGAAGAAAATATTGTTTCCACTATAACACCTCGCTGAAATTGTTATCATATTATATGGTCCATTATTTCAAGAATTGTTTAATGAAAGCTTTTTGTGTAATCTTTCAGATACATTCTCATCGAAGTTTTTATTTTTTAAATGGTAAACTGTATAAAATCAATCTCGTAGATGAACTGCTTTGAGAACTTAGTTGTACAAATCTGCGCACAAGATACTGATATGATTGCACATAGTTACGTCAATTAATGTTTACTTTCGAAAATATAATTTATCAACCACGGGATTTAATCAGCATCAAGTGACGTCAAATTTACTTGGCCGACTATAAATATAAATGTATATATACCTATGAAACTTCGTTTGTGAACATCAGTTCCGTTTGTGATGAAAGTTGTGCAGAAAAAGCCTTAACTGCAACAAGAATCAGAAGATGGCCTCTCAAGGAATCTGGTTTAGGTCTTTTCTAGTCTACGGATTATTACTTCAAGTTTCTAAAGGTATGAATAACCCAATAAGGCATTTTCCATTAATAGGTTTTATTTATGAAAATTATTACAAGCTAGTGTAATGACATAATCAAAGCCATCCATTAGAGGGTACTATTAGCTGACATTGGCAGAGTTGTAAGTTATATTTTCAATATTTCATAACACTAACTCATTAATTGATGATAATTATAGTAGTGATATTTAGGCCTATTCTCGTGTGGGCGTAGAAAATGTATTTGTGCAAATAGCAAATTTAGAGTTAAAAGTTATTTCCCTTACATATGAGACCTTATAAAGGATTTCGTCTGAAAGTATAAAAGGAATAAAAGTTCACCTTCCAAATGCAGTCTTATGAAAATTTTAGATGGTCATCAGTTTGTTAAACAAACAAATATATGCGACTATTTTTAGCCTGTGAATACTCTTTGACAAATTATTATTATTATTATTATTATTATTATTATTATTATTATTATTATTATTATTATTATTATTATTATTATTATTATCAGTGTTCTGTATAATATTCAGTTACACATTTACGTTAATAATTTGTCTACGTATAATGTTATAGGATATAATTTGTATTACACATTGCATTTTGTGGTCCTAGATGACATTCTCTATTCGCTACGCGCTGGTTTCGTTGTATTTTGGCGAGACATAGGTCAAACAAATTTGGTTCTAAAAACGGATAATACGGATGCTAATAAATTATTGCTATTCTGATCCCAACATACAATATAGTCATGAAGTTTACAATTTGGTAATGCTTTTTATCTGTTTGTTTCTGCATTATCGATTTAGTTGGAAAAACTTCCCATGTTTTGCTTCACGTAAAACGTTTAGATTTTATCCTGGCTTTTGTGCTACGCGTTTTATTTTTCAAAGTTGTTTCTTTCCCTGACGAAGAGTTTGATTAGCACGAATGTTTGGGAAAACGAGTTGCAAATGCACCATTCTCACTTTATTCGGTTGGTATGTTGTTGTTTAAGGTTTTTTAACGCCATTTTTCAGCACACGATAGGCGGCCAGTATTACTGGTGGAGGAAGAACCCGGGAAAACCCCCAGAAAGAACCACCGACCCACGAGAAGCTACTGGCAAGCTTTCTCACATAACTGCATTAGCCGAATCTTAGACTCGAACCCACGGCAGTGATCCGTAACGGAAAGCGATTTAGACCACTCGCCCACTCGGGGCCCGTGGTCGGTTGGTAGTTTTAAGATTATTTGCAGAAATAGGTCACACATTTTTAAACATGTATAATTGAAAAAAAGAAAGGTAAGTCAAAGCTGGAGTGAAATATTTCACGTATTTTACTGTATAAGGGTATAATGGATGAAGCAAAATTCATAACATAAAAAATGTGGAATGATCAAGATATGATTGTGAGAAAGTGGCATGCATTAACCAGATTTTATTACATAGTGTACACAGCTGATATACGGTCTTTCTTCAGTACATATTTCTGTTGCAATGTTATATATACTTATGTTGGTAATACTCCTTATTATGTATATCTGCCTTACGTATACTTTGTTACTGTACCACAGGTCAAAATGCAAAGTATATAATAAAGGATTGGAATCAAAATCTCTATAAGCAACAGACAACGAACGAACCTCACTTGGGAGTCTTTGACAGAGTAAACACTATAGATGTTCCCGAGGAGTTTGAGCCAGTTACTAACGCTAGTGGTATTATCATAAACAAGCCGATACCTGGGCAGGAAATGTTCAGTGATGTCATTAATGCAGGTATGAACATTGATCAAAGTGGACACTGACAAACTGTATGACGATTGTTTAGAGCTGTGTTTGATCAAGTTTCCATTTAACTCGAAAATATTGATTTTTGCAAATCAGAGTAATTTCTTTCGTTAATAAACTTTATGCAAGCATTTAATTTATTCAAACCCGAAAAACTAGACAACAGAAGAACCCAAACCATTTATATGAATTCACAACTTCCCTTAATACAAAGTGTACAAATCAGAAGCAACATTTATGGAAAAAGTGTACCTTAATCCAGGTACATTTTCAGAGAAAACGTACCTTATACTTTACAATTGCCTAATTCCAATAGAACTCGTGTTGTTGTTTGCTGTCGTTTAGTGCTCAAGCTGAAAATGACGTCACTATACTCCAGGAGGTATACCATAAGATGAAAGTTCCCAATGAATACCGCAATATTATTCAACATTACATGATGTCATGTGACGTAATAAAAGATTAGCGTGTTGCACGTTTGCTTGCTGTAACTATGCGTACTATCAGTAACAAATCCGTGCGGTTGGTAATAAGGATTCAAAACCTTATGATGTCTCATAATAGAAGAAAATAAGAAACGACGCTCTCTTTTTTCTACAGACGTTTGCACAAATGATTGAATATCTCTAATACTTGCACAATTTTTTTTTGCAATTTAAGAGTATGTAATCTCTTTGTTCTCAACAGAAGGTATGTATTTTTTCTAATTCACTAAAATGAAAACCTTATTTTTTTCACATGCACACACTTATTTATTGCATGTAAGTACACAATGATCATAAATACAGAGTGACTTAGTGCTGAAGCCAATTTTGAATGGATGAATACCGTTGATATTTAGATCAACGACTAAGCTTATTGTGCCAAACGTATGTATTACCACCATTTTTGTATTGACCCACTCTCCGAGCATACTGAAAGGTCTCAATGAACTCTAAGAAGCTAAGTAGTAATTGTCTGCCATCAGATTGGCCTCCACACAAAACAACTACATAGACTCGCCTTGGGGTGTTTGATATAATCAATACAACTGTCGTAATGGAGGTTCGACCATCCACTACCTGGACAAGAAATGAACAAAATCAATTTCCTGGTAGTGAAATCATACAGAAATGTGTTCGCATAGATTTTCCTTAAACACCCCACCCCCAATACACAAACTAAACAAAAAAAGCGTTCACTTCTGCATTTTTCATTGTTATATAAACTTTGATAACTGTGATACTTTATTAATGGAACGTGGTATCAAATATGGCTCAAAGTGCTATCTGTAAAATAAGGAAAAGAAAGAAAACATATGTATCAATTATGTTTTACATCATCCGAATTCTTCTGGTCTATTTCCAGGCTATTCGGTGACAATTCTGGCTTTGTCATTTAGTAGTGTTAACTGTAGAGTCATAATCCATAATGACTAATATATAGTTCCGACATGATTGAAGGGCCAGCAACCAATTTATATTGGTTGTATATAGTTGAGGAATGATATTTCCTGTTCATATAGAAACCAGATCTCTTTATAACAACAGGTTGTTACCTTCCTTTCTTCTAACTGTAAAAAGATATTTTCAAGATTATATTCCTTTTGACAATCGCTCATTGATTTAGTGTTCATGACAGTTTAAATGCAAGAATACCGTGTGAATATATATTTTCCAAAATAGACCTTTTTATATGCTGTATCAACATTTGTTTTCACTCTCAGGGTATACTGATATCAACGGTGATAGGGTCAGTGGTACTTCTTTGCCCCAAACTAAAACCAGGACGACAACAGAACCTCGCCTGGCAACATTTGATCATGCCAGTACAACGGACGTTCGCAAGGAGCGTGAACCAGGAATCAGTTCAACAGGAGTAATTATCAACCAAACCGTATATGTGCAGGACATGCAGAATGATACATTAAAATCGGGTAGGGGAATGTTATGTACATATTTTTTGAAACTAGCAGTACATGATTTTGTCACTATTTTAAAACTTTTATTCATGAATGTAAATTGTAGTGATAGGTGGATTTGTCGTACACGCTTAGTGTTTATTGTACGATATTCAAGAAGGCAAACTTGTATATGATCTATAAATATGTACTGACGGTTACCAATAATAAAATTAATAGTAAATATGATGACAAGAGTTAGTCATTTTCTCATTGGACAGGTCGGTCAGGTGGTATCTTAAAATAATTTATTAACTCGAATCGGATGGTTTAAGTCATGTATGTTCTTCCACTATGTTGGCAAATGCGATTGATCTTTAGCTGGTAACGATAATATGAGTGATTTAGCTTCTAGCCTGTTGTAACATCCAGACTGCATTCATGTTTTGTGTTGTATTTAATTATATTATTTGGTAGGAAATACATTTATCAGGATTATTCAGTGGAAGTAGAAAGTGCTAATTTCACTAAAATTATTTTGGAATTATTGTGAATTCTGGATAACGCGATTTTGACAACTTTGCAATTTCTTGGTGCATCAGTACATTTCTGGATCAGAAATTTCTAAAGATAATTCATTATTTTGAACTTTACTATAACTTTTTCAGGTTCATATTGGATTCACTTTGTAATAATATTCACATTTATTTATAACTTTAATAATTAATTTATTTGTTTCGTTTCGCAAAACTTTGTGTGTTTGCTAGTTTTTGTTTCTTAGTTTATGATCATAAACAAGGAGTCGTAATAAGGAGTGATCCACAAATATGTGGTTTTTTTGTTTCCATGCAGGAAAAATAAAACTTAACCAACATGTATTTGACTTTACCTTTTACGTTAAAAAAGTGTACATTATGTTAATTTACCATATAATTTACCTTTTATGACATACAAGTTTGCTGTTATACAATATTGAGGAAGAAAAGTAAACCAAGAACTCTCTTTCATTTCGTCAGATTTTGAAGTTGAAGACTATCCCAATTTAATTTCGCGCACTCAAAGTAGGTGTTTTTATTTTATTTTTAATGAGAGCAATTACCTACATCTAAAAAATGTAGTCCCGAGTGAAATTCTTCTCCCATAAAATCGACCATAATATAGTAACTTTAATGTGTAAAAGATTATTGACTTGATCTAAAGCAAGCAACAAGCCCTTAAAATTTATAATTTATGTTTTGTTATGGAAATTAACGTGCGTGGAGTTGTGTTACTTTTAAAATATGATTGAGACAATGACTCTTCGCGAACACCAAAGAAATTCGATGTTTCAGACCTTGCTTCTAGCCTCAACTGATATGAAACATTGTTACGGTTAAGAATAAGGTTCCAGTTATAGATATACCAGTATGACCTTTTAGTTGTTTAAGTTGGGTATCCCAGACGTTCGCTCTAACTGTATTATAAGATCTCGATCAGAAAATAATAAACTCATGTCTTTGATTATATTCATATTGTTTTCGTATTAAAGGTACCGCAACATATTCTAATAGCGCTTTGTGACCCGTTATATGGCGCAAATTTCTGAACTTTTACTTATTTTAGAAATATCATGAACTACGGCCAAAGCCAAAAATATGATTAAATATTCAACTACAGAGACGCTAAATGTATTTCAGCATACACGATAAAGTTATTCGCTTGAGAAACTTCGTTGTTTCACTACATCTCTAAATTGTCACAAAGGCTTAGGAATACATCAATTTGTCCTCCTATGTCCACGCTCATACTCAGTTTTGATACATTTAAATATAGAAATCAATTTACAAGCAAGAGATTTGAAAAACAAGATTATTAGGATAAACAAATGTGTTAAATAAGCTTTACAATGTATAGCAATGGAAATTTATTTCATGTTGTTTTCAAAGGTTTCATGAATACAGGATCAGGTTTATATATATGTTTTTGCATCTGTCTACATCAGGATCAATTTATCATTAGAACATCAAGCTGAAATCGAATATATGTACTAATCATCCACTTTAATCAAGGGGGTGGCGCGCAAGAACAATATTTATTCAAAGACGAGAGGAACAAGTTTTTATTGAAATCATCTCAGTAGATCTATATCACTGTCATCATATGAAATTGGTATACAAATTGTGGTCTTTTTTCAACACTTTAGAAAATGGGAACATGAGCAGATTGATTAAGCAAGGTGTTACAAAAGTGCTTGATGCCGAGAACAGAGCCAAGCCACAGAGTATGATCGTCACGAGAAGACGTGCTTTGGCCGTGAAAGGAAAGGGCTTGATGGGCCAAGTGCAATTATATTCGGTCATGAGAAGGAACAAAGACAACGATCTTACGAAGGCAAGAAACAGCAGAACACGAGGTGTACTTAAAGGTAAGAAGAAAGAGAGCGGTAAGAAGATGAACGAAAGGGGATAAGGAAAAGTAGCAAATTTGTAATAAAAAGAAGAGCACTACTTATATATGCCAGTGCTTGGATGTGAAGACGAAAACTATTAATTCGAGTATCTGTCTTTGATTCATCAAAAGTCAACACGTTTGATTATAATTCCTCATCGTTTGCTCCTTTCCAAAGCGGATCAAATAACTCCTTTCTCGTTTGATACTCTGCATTTCGGAATCATAGTTTATGTACCACACGCTTAAAATCCATGGATTTCACTTGCGACGTATATTAAATTGTATTCACTGAGAAAAAGAAATAAATTCAGATAAATGTAATGTGTAAAATGTGTTAAAGCATTGATAAATATCAAACATTATCTATGGAAAGACTAGATACAGATATATACCCCTTTATAACATCGGAAAATATCATTGCCACTGTAGAAAAATATAATTGTCACTGTAAAAGTACCATTGCCACTGTAGAAAAATGCCATTGTCACTGTAGAAAAGTACCATTGCCACTGGAGAAAAATACCATTGTCACTGTAGAAAAGTACCATTGCCACTGTAGAAAAATACCATTGTCACTATAGAAAAGGACCAAGAAAAAATGCAATTAAAATTGTACGAATCAAGACTGTTATAACATTTCCCATCATCCGAAATTAAAGATTTGTATTTCTCGCTTATTCTGTTTGAATAAAATCTGAAGTTCCATGCTGACAATGAAGCAACAAAAGACTCCGTAAAATGATACATTTAGCCAGTATTGCTGAGAAATAATTGCTTTAAAATGAAAATTAAGTCATTAACCCAGCTTCCCTTTTAATGGATGCTATCGAAACTGATACATCTGAATGCGCATGTCGTGTTCCATGACCATAAGTAAAAAGTGTATAGGACAATAAAATAAAAATGGGGACAAATATTGAATGGAGCTTGAAGAGTGCGCGCATCGTATTTCTTATCTGCCTACACGAACCTTCTTAAGCTAACACACTCATCACAATTCGATGGCTATATATTTAAAAGTGTCTATCATCACTGTGATCTAATTTTGCCATTAGTTAGTGGTGCTACCGAAGTCTAACATATCGTTCGAGATAACTCGAGACGATTTTTCAGTCGTTTTTAATTTTCCACATGCGACACTGTTCAGTCCGTTATATCTTGACACCCATGATTGTCTGGCATACTTTGTAAAGAAAATTATTATCGCTTATGTTACGTATATTTGAGTTAAGTCATTTATTTTTTATTTTAATTGTTTGTTTGTCAGATTCAAATTTGACATTTTAAGTTTAAGATTCATTCCTTGGGGGATGACCTATGCTTTACAAATAAACACCAGATGTTGACCTCATTTATGACCTAGCTTCAGAGTTGTAAACAAGCTTTTAAAATGATTGGTTGATTCCAAGGACATTATGGAGCTTTGTCGTAAACATTTTTCTATTTGTAGTTGGGTCATACGGTGTGTACGAGACTTTTTGAACGTAAATTTGTTCTAAAGATTCTAGAAGATCATGTGACCCCTTTCTTGTTTACGTAAAAACAGGTATATAAATTGTGTTTTGGAGCAAACTATTTAGTAGAAGTTGGGCTATTAGAATATTAAGTTGCATTGTTTTGAGTTATTTTAAATTACCTTGTACTAGAAATTATTTCAATTCGTTTGGATCAAGAGGATTTATTTTGTTATTTATCTGTAAAATAATTGTGCTCATTGAATTTCATAAGACCAGAACTGACTTCATCACGTGACATCGTCTTCCATCTTGGATGCTTCACTAAGATTCGAACTGGGAATTATTTGGACATTTTATTACTAGGATGTTTGCAATTTCACTAGTGGATTATATTTTGAATTATTTTTGGATTAATTTTGGAATTGATTCTTAAAACTGTAAGTTTATTTTTTCTTTTCTGGAAAATATTTGTGCTCAATAAATTGTTTATTAAGTTTTTACAAGCTTGTTATTTTCACTCTTTCTGTGTTACTGTTTATTCGAGCCTAAGCACGTAACACTTATTTTAAAAAATCGCTATCATGTTTGAAAACCTAATTTGTGTCGCGGTATTGCCCCTAATTTAAGTTGTAAAACATCCATAACAATATCTGTCAAAACTCAGATTAAAACACTCTCACCGCCATGTCCTTATAAACCTATATTGCACTATGGAAACACTATAAAATACATGTCTGGTATCTGAAAAATTGTTTCGTTCCTTTCAAATCACTAATTTGATTGTTACACCTCTGTTGGAAACGATTCGTTCGAATCCGACACCTCCCTCAAAATCCCTATGCATTCAAAGGAAAGTGGAATGGACACGATATGTTATTACGTCTCTATGGTCTTAAAATAAGTAACAGAAAAGAGCGAGAACCAAAATGTAAAATAAACTTATGGTATTGCAAAATAAATCTGAAATAATCCTGGAATTGTTGTGTTTTAATATTTAAAGTACTGAACAAACGTAAAAATGTATTATAAATAAATTTAACGCTGGGAGTGTTGCTGTCCCGTGTCCTAGTGATGTGCCAACACTATTTTGTTGCATCATACAAATACAATCCAAGATGATATCATTATTTGAATTTCATCATAAATCCATGTAACTATTTCCGAGAATGTTATTTTGAGCAATTTGTATTTCCAGAGAATACGTACTGTAACTAAGTAATCTGTATAAATAAATTGCAACCCACATGAAATGCTGAATTCAGCAATAATATAACCGATTCTGATCAGTTATTATATCATGAATAAATAATTTTTAAAAGAAACAAGATTTTATAATCCTCTAAATCACCTAGGTTACACTTTGCATTTTTTAAATAAATCTATTATCTAATGGAATATATCATTCTAGAAGGTTCCACTTATTTAGGCGATAAAATCTTAGTTATAATTGAACAACGTCAGCTGCAAAATACTTTATACTACCTACAGATTATCATGATTAATTAGAATTAAAAAACTATTAAAGAAAAACAATGCTAGTTAAATATACGTAATAATATTTGATAACAATATATTGTTTTCCTGTATAAAAAAATCTCTATTTAGTGGGAACATCTTACACTTATTTCTTATTTCGTAATTAACAAATACAGTGCAATAATTTCAGGTAATGTGTTCTACATGCTGAATAGTCCATTATGAGGGGAGATATACAATATAAAAGATTAAATATTACTTCAGTTCAATAAAATCAGTCCGTGTGTTATGTCATCTATTTCATTCAAGATGTTATCCATGATACTCTAATGGAGCAACATTACATACATAATATTCTAATTAGATCGTACGTGAGGGTAAATAAACCTCTTATTATAGTTAAGGTTGACGCCCGAGTTTCATTTCAACAATATCATATCCAAATGCATGGGGAGGAGAACCCTTTTAGCCCCTTGTAGAATCAATGTCAGATATGATGCTCTTAATATCTCTCTCTGTAGAATATGTCGTCACAGATGGTGGGAATGTGAGTACAAAGCAAATGCCGACGAAGGAGACTCAGAACCAGATAACAACAGATCCTCAGTTAGTGATCTTGGACAGAGTCAATATCACAGGCGCACCCGAGAAGTTTGAGCCATTAACAAACATTCAACCTCAAACCCGGACAACAACAGAGTCGCAGTTAGGAATTTTTGACAGAATCAATACAACTGACGTACCAGAGGAGTTCGAGCCTGTAACAAACTATAAAGGCGTTATCATCAATAAGCCGGTACAAGGACAAGAGCTATACAATGACATCCTGACTCAAGGTGAAGTAGTTTTAAAAATATTTAAATAGAGTATAAATATCTACGAATTTCAAAGATACAACCAGACCACCTCCACCCCACTCCACCCCAAAATACAAAAACAAAATTCATGCATCTTCTATGTTAAGAAAACTTGCCGGCTCATGAATATAAATGCCCCTTGTAATCACGTGTATCTTGAAATCCAAACAATTTCCTATAAATATAATGAGCTGTAATTTGTAGAAAACAGAAGAAGCTAAAGAATTTACATGAATTCAAAGCCTCTATAACTAAAGTGTACAAATAACTTTCAATCAAATTTCAAGGTATATATTAGACTAGTCCATATTATATTGTTAAAAATACGCATGTAATATTTTACTTCGCCTGCTCAATGGAATTGTGTTGATTGTGGTATAGTGTTTTAGCCCAAATGACGTCATTATATCCTACGAGACACCGAAGATGACATTTCCCAATGCAGAAAGCAGTATGATAGTATATTGCATGATGACGTCATGCGATATCAAATTTGCTCAGTGTGTTGCAATAGTACTTAATAGGATAGTTGCAATGACAACTGCAAGGTACAGTATCCCCAAATTGAGGTGAAATGTGTACCGTCCTAAGGATAAATCACTGCAGATGGCAATCGGTGGGCATGACCACTTCATAATTGATACTAGAGAAACAACAAACTGCGTTTTCCTTTATAAACAAACAAACAACACCAAACAAATTACTAACTTCTGTATTTTACATTGCTTTCTTAACTGTAGCTACTGTGTTGATTTATTTGTGGAATTTACCTTGTATCAATTGCGTTCTACAAGTGTCATCTGCGAAGCAATCTTAAGGAAAAGAAATAAAGAAAGAAGTAAACGTACGTATTAATTATGTTCTTCACTGGCATTCTTCTGGTATATTTTGCTATTACTTCGTGACAATTCCGGCTCTGTCAGTAGGGTCGTCATCCATGTAGGTCAGTAAGTAGTTCCGACATGTCATTTCATGCCTACATATTATTTCCTGATATTATTTTCTACATCCAATACGTTAGACTAACATTGTCCAAGTGCAAATGCAAAGTTACTGGAGCATAATGCAACGTAGATGGCAGTTGTTTAACTATGTAAGAAATATTAATTCTGACTTTCCTTTCTTGTAGAAACTATATTATTTTATTTAAACTTGTCCGACGCAGCATTTCCATAAAAAAACAAGATTGTCATAGCAAAAAGCGATGGCAAAATACTTTTATTGTATCTAAGAAATTTAAGCCCTAGACTTAATTCTAATTACATTTCTTACACATTCAGATAAGAGCGGAAATTGAATATTTGGAAAATCACCCAAGCACTGACAGACATGTACAGTGTCAAAATCTGATACATTTTGCTTTTTGTTTTTGAACAAAAGCAAACTTTCTTATCTTTTTAAAATTTGTCCCTGATTGAAACACAAGTTTTAAACATTCTCAACTGACTAATGTCCAGCAATGGAATTACGAGAAGGCGGTATCGAAACGGCTGACTAATTAGTAAGTTAAGGATGCCGATTGTAGAGCTAGAAACTAATTCCTATATTTTGTATATAGTGGTAGAATGATATTTAATGTTCACATCTCATTGTAATAAGTACATATTTTTACTGACCAGATTTGTCAGTTATAATTATAATTAGTTCGAAGATATAAAATAACATGCTACAACGAGATTGGAGCAAACAATATTATATTACAATTTACTAAGACAACTCCGGAAAACATTTCATTTAAAATGCATATTACATTATTTGACGGTATTCCATATTTACAAGCAATGATATACATAAGATATCAAAATTGTATTCCACATTACAGTGAATTAAATATTCGATCACACAGTACAGTTAATTAATAGAACATCACTGAAATCCAGTTGACAAATAAGAGATGAACAGAAAAGACAAACACATTTAGCTAACATTAAATTATACATCTTACTAAACTAAACATTACAGCATGGTATCACGTACTTACCTATCTCACGAGACTGTTAAGAGAGTTCTTTTTTTAAAGATGCTATTCCTCTTGACAATCACTTAATGATATAGTGTTTATACCAATTGTAAATGCAAGGAGAACGTATATATTTTAAAAATAGCAATTTCATTTTCTACAACATTTTTGAACTTTTGTTTGCTCTTAGAACAAATTACTATCAACCGTGATAAGGTGAATGATATGTCTTTGACCCAAACTCGGACGACAGCAAAACCTTGCCAGGAAGCCTTGGATAAAGCTAATGCAACTGACAGTCCAAAAGAGTTTGAGCCATTAACCAACACTACAAAAGGAATTACCAACTCACCAGTATCTGGGCAGGAAATGCAGAATTATACATTAATATCGGGTAAGGGCGTCATTCACGATCGTCTGTAGATTTGTGTACTATTTAGGAAAAAAAGAACCGACATCCAATATATATTTGACTATGTATTTTACGTTATTGAAATTGTAAATTACAATTCTGCAAGTAATTTACCTCGTATGAGATGAAATTCTAGTGCTCTCATGAAAAACTATATTATTAAGGGAAGTAAAAAGTGAGCCGTTTTCATTTCGTGAAATATTTTGTTAATTTAAGACTCTTTAATGACACGTTTGGGCACCAAATTTAACCGTTCATGGAGGTGTCTTCATCCATGATTCAATAAAGTTAGAGTTACGACATGTTAATCAACATCTCAGAGCAATTCCATATTTAATAGCATACAACAAAAGGTGGATGCTTTGTTTCAGTCTTAATGTGAGTAATTACTTCATTTCACCAAAAACGTAGTCGCAAATGAAAATTTCATCTCCCAAAACATGGACAGACTTTTGTAATTTAATGGTGTAGAAACTAAAATATTTTTTATTTGATTTAAAGTAATATACCCAGATTTATTCCTTGTTATGGAGTCTATATACATTTGTGTTACCTTGAACACGAGAGTTATATTCTTTTAATTATGAAAATGCCGGCATGTTATGTATTTCTTCCTTTTGAGTACAACAGTCGTTTCCATCTCAGAAGATTGTGTATTCGGACAAACTTAATTATTGATAATTAAAGTCGCTACTATAAATGTAATATACGTCGCAGCTATAGATGTATTATAAGATCTTGATCAGAAGATATGAATTTCAAATCTTGGATTTTATTCACATTGTTTTCCCTATTAAAGATACCACAAGACATTATAATAGCCTTTAGGTATACCAGTCGTGTAGTCAACATTTTCCATGTTTTATAAATATTAAAAACTACGGTCAAAATGTAAAATGTCATTAACGAATCAACTATTGAAACGCTTAATAATAACCGGCTCTCAGGACCAAATTTATCCTTCGTAATTTCAACTCCCTGAAAAGAAAATATGTCTCGTTGACTAAGTCCAAGCTCACACTCAGTTTTCGATACTTTATCAAGCAGAAACCTATTTATTACCGAGATATTGACTCGATCAATATTGATACTTTATCAAGCAGAAACCTATTTATTACCGAGTTATTGACTCAATCTTTCTTAGGAATAACACTTTTGTTACATATGCTTTAAAATGTAAAATATAAATATCTGAGTTACAGAGTGGACTTTTGTTTCATAGTTTATCAACGAATTTAACAATTACGAGATACAATTATTTGTTAGCATCTATTTACCCCAGTGTGTGTGTGTGTGTGTGTGTGTGCTGTTTTGCAACTATATACACTGATGCGACTGAGAAGGATAGTTTTCAATTATAAAGTAACACAGTTTGTGAAATGTTTTGTTTTTAAAACCGAGTTTGTTTAGCAGTATTCAAATAATTGTGAAGGACCAATAGACCACTTGAATATACAGTCTTCCTAAATTTCAAATAAAAACATGATATATTATGAAACAAAGTGAAGTAAGTTATATTATATGATTTTGAAAGTGTATTACACAATTTGTTTAAAAAACTATCCTGTAATGTTTAATAAATACTTAAAAGTATTTATGCATCTATAAATTACCTTTGCCTGAAAAGACCTTAGAGTGTTTAAAAAAATATATGACATAACAAATTCTTGGAATAATTTATTAAATATTGGCATGGATTAATAAATCATCATAAGATTGAGGCAATGATAAAGTTTAATTAATTCATTCATTTAACATTCATGTTACATATATATTTGTTGGTCATTTTTCTTCATTTCAGGAAATGGAAACACGAGTAGATTGATTAAGCAAGCAGCAAAAAAAGTACAAGAGAAAGAGAGCTTTGTCAAGCCACAGAATATGGTTGTCAAAATATTTAAAGCTTTCAATGGAAAGGACTCGAAGGACCAGATACAATTGTATTCAGTTATAGGAAATAATCTAGGAAACTATTCGATACAGACAAGAAAGAGCCGAAAACGAGGCGAACATACAAGCAAAGACAAAGAAGGCGGCAAGAAGGTGAAGAAAAACAAATGAGGAAAAAGCAGAACATTTAGTAAAAAAAAGAACACTGATTGTATATGCACGTAATTAGATGTGAAGACAAGAACTTTTAATTAAAGTATATATCTTTGATTTACCACAAGTCAAAATGTTTGATTCATTTTCTATATTCATTGCGGGTCGAAAAGCTTCTTTCTTATTCTACCGGTCAACTGTGAAAATAAGAGGAAAAGGAGGTTCCAGCTGATTTTACATCGCACCGCTTAAAGGTTGTTCTACCCATATGCTGAATTTTAGTGACGAGTTGTAATCATACTAATTTCCACATAATTGTTTTGTATGTACCACACATTTAAATATCAGTGGAATTTACGAACGATTTATTCCGTGAGAAAGGAAACAAATTAAAATAAATATAAGATGTACAAATACTATAATGTTTAATGTCCTTTTATTATATATATATACCTTGTATAGCATATACAAATTACATCGGTAATTTAGAAAAATACAAGAGAGACTGCAATTGAAATTGTATGAAACGAACGTTTTACAAAGTTATCAATGAAATCAACCAATATTAAATATTTCTCTTTCACTCTGATTATTGGTAAAATCTAAAGTTTTTTGGCGGCAATGATCCAACAAGACGTTCTGAGAAAGAAGAGTTAAAACCAGCACGTTTTGTGAAGTTGAAAATATAAATTATTTCCCGAAAACATTGTGTAAAAGTAATAAAAAAACTTACAGTGTGGTGAAAGAAGAAATCCTAAACAGTCCAAAATGTTTTGTCCAAACGTATCAAGTAATCTATATGAGTTGCAGTGGCATTCCGAATGATGTCCGCTAAAGCACTGGTATACCAATATAATTGAATTCTCAACCGTTTACATGAATTGACAAGTAATTCTGGAAAAGTTATAATTCCAAATGGTTTAAATAGTTTGCCGACTTTGTAATTCAAATGAATGATAATATTATATAAATGAATCCGCTAAATTAAGTACAAATCAGTATCTTCCATGATTGGTGTTTATTACTAAGAATGTCTAATTAACCAGTATATATATATATATATATATATATATATATATATATATATATATATATATATATATATATATATATATATATATATATATATATATATATCACTTAACCAGAATAACTCTCTTAAACTTACGACGAATAATTATTTAAAATAACTAAATAACCACATAAACTGTAATCATGTATGATAATACAGATACAATAGACATACATACAACAATAAAGAAATGAAGAGAAACCAAATATGTTATAAAAGACGAAGTGATTTTCAAAAAAGGAATAGCTTGTATAGTATGGTAGTACGAAAGCTTCAATTTGAGATATCTAAACAAATACAGACTCTCTCTCTCTCTCTCTCTCTCTCTCTCTCTCTCTCTCTCTCTTAATAATCTAAATTTATAACTATTAGTTATAAATGAATAATTTAAACTTATATTTACCGACTATTGGTGATAACTGAATAATCTTAACTTCTACTTACCGACTATATAATACTTGAATAATCTAAACTTATATTTACAGGCTATTAGTAATACCTGAATAATCTAAAATTATATTTACCGAATATTAGTGATAATTGGATAATATAAACTTATATTTAGAGGCTGTTGATGCTAGCTGAATATGAATGTCTTTATATCCAGGCTGTACGCGCTAACTGAATAATATTAACTTACATGGTATGGCTATCGGGATAATCCACACGTTCGTATACATACTGTTAGTGCGAACTGGATAATCCACACGTACGTATACAGGCTGTTTGTACTACCTGGATAATCCACACGACCGTATACAGGCTGTTGGTCCTAAATAACCACTACATGGGAAGCTATTTTTTTTAGTGTAAATGTGACTGAAATGAGAGCGAACATAAAAGAGTTCGCCCTTCGAGATGAAAGCAGCTTCCTGATTTAGCTCGCTTTGGATAAAGTTTATATTATATGAGGTCACTGTCAATGCTGTAGAAGCGTACTGTTTTGCTTCAACACGCACAGATAAATGCTACGGTATTGTGGCAACGAGTCAACTGAGATTGTGTTCTCAAATTAATCTCTAATGGCTTGTACTTTGTCACGGAGGAAATTTGCAGACATGTCTGGACGGTCGACTGGAGAGAAGGTAGTTGGAAGTGGTGTACATTTGTTCCTTGACATTATTGTGTTAGTAATCTCGAAGAGCTCTTTGCTGCAGCAGGACATTTCCTTGATCTTTGTACAGTTGTAGGCTGATTTCGCTGCATGGACTATGTTTGCGATGTTCTTCTTAGCGGCTGCATAGATTTGCTTATGAATTGTGAGTCTGTTGGAACGACAAGGCCTCTCAGCTTTACTCCGGTCTCTTTTAGCAGTGGGAAGCTGGTCGCTAACACTGCTTTGCCACGGAGAACACTTATGAATTGATACTCTGCACATGGTGGCTGAGGCATGTTTTTCATGTAATGAACGCAGGCACTTATCAAGTTGTTCTGCTGTAGGAGGTAAGCAAGCTGTTTGCTTGGATGTTATGCATTAGTTTTGTTCTATTTATCATACGGAAGTTTATATTAGTAGCAAATAAAGGTGGAGGGTTAGGGACTGATGCGACAAGATGGCATATATTGCAGTGGTGATCGGATGCAAGTTTGTGGGATACAAGGGTAGACCGTAGAATATTATTATCAGGTCTATGAAGAATCCAGTCTAAAATGTGACCATGTTTATGGGTGCGTTGGGTAACTGACTGTTTGAGGTTGAACACACGAATGGGATCTAGGAATTATAATGTGTATGGGTTTCCAGGACAAAGTGAAAGCTGAAATCTCTACGAATAATCAGTTTGCTACCTAACGAATTTCCATACACCAGGAAATTCGGACACTGCTCCAAAAAGAGAGATTCAGACAGCTTTTTATACTAGGAAGAGGGTGGTAGAGGCAGAACAAATGGATTGACCTTTCTTTGTATTCCAGTGTGAGTGTTGTTTGGACTAGTTTAATGTGTGGTATAAATTAGAGGTTGTTGTGTGGTTAAGACGTTTGATCACGGAGTTCTTTGTGATAACAGCAATTACACCTCCGCGAGAGTAGAGAGGGAATGTCGTTATGATGTAACGAGTGGGTGATTGATCTGCGCACTTGGGCTCATCGCCTGATGTTTCGAGCCATGTTCTGTAAGGAAAAAGACATGGTCATTTCTAATGGTTGATAAAATAAACTATTTAATTGCGCTTTTCCGGTGGTCCTACTGATTGGGCATTGATTAGTACAATAGAAAGTGGTATATATTGGCTAGTTGACACAACGGTTGATGATTTAAAAATAGGGATTTAAACTAGATTATTTAAATTATTGGTCGAACTTTTAAATTACTGAGCCATAAACTGGAATTCCTTTTACTGTTCTACACCGGTCAGCTATGAAACACCATTTCTTTTTCCGCTTTCGTTTATACGTAAGTAATGTTGAATGTAGTCCCAGTTCGTTTAGTCTATATCATAATGTAACGTGAAGAGCCAATAAGTGGTTATTTAAAGCCCCATCATAATATTAATGGGTTATCTGGCGAACACGTTATGGCGGTTTGTTCAAGAACAAAGGACGTTGTAGCACTGGAGCAAGTCAGCTGTGAAGAAGTCTCATTGTTATCATTTCCAAAAGAAGAAGATAGTGAAGCACATACGAACTGAATATCCAATGCATGATGAACACAATAACGTAGACGAAGACAGACAACAAACGCATATATCATAAACGGCACAAAAATATAACAGCTTGTTTCAAGCCGGTAGAAGTGATAGCGGACATTTGGTTCTATCAGTCACCGAAGGTTACTTTTTTTGTACAATGAAAGTACCAATGAGTCACCTCGTGAAATTTATCTTGTTATATGTTCTGTATTACGATATTGAAGTATATCACTTGGAGAAAAATTATATCTCCACAGTTGCCATACTTCCTTTGGGATAAAAGTCTTTACCATGAACGAAATACATCTGCATTTATGTTACTCACATTTTATTTATACATTTAGGATTATTTCATGTAATCATCTCTTGTTCCTTCTATTTCTTCCTCCCTCTCACTTATCCCTCAAAATCAGGATCTTCAGATCTTAAATTATGTCACATGTGAACGCTGTAGTGTACATGTATGAAATCAGTGTGCCATCAATAAATTCCTAAAAAGAAATCCAAAATGAAAAGGTAGGCTTTACCTGTTTAATAGTTAGCTTTCTACGTGATTGGAAACCCTCAGTGACTGAATTCACAGGACCTGCTGCTATGTGTCACCCATACATTAACGTATACCTGAAAATCTATACGACAAGCGGTACACATTTTAAAGAAACATTCGTGTTTAAATATATTAATACACCGGTTTACGTAGCAAATGTTTAGAGATTACTGCAAATCGAAATTAAGTGACAGTCGAGAGTTAGATATAGCGTTTGCTACCAAACTGAAGTGCAAGCTTGTCATAGCTACACAGAAATTTACTTTTAAATTTAGAAGAAAGCTGTTAGAAGTAAACTAATAATCATTAAAATATATTGTTTGAATATGTTACTTCTAATGTCTGTCTGACACACACACACACACACACACACACACACACACACACACAGCTACGTCTGGGAATGAGGTATGGATCTGTAATGAGAGAGACAAATCTTTTCTAGCTTCAGAATGAAGGAACTTTATTTAAGTAATCAACACACATATATTACTACATTCTAGAAACACATATATAAACCTTATATTTAAAATACATGAAATACATATAAAATTCCACTTTCCTTTCAAGCTTGCCAACTTCATTAATTTGTATAATTTCTGCATTTTTTAGATGTAATCTAGGCGCAACGGCATGACCAAATATGGTCATCCCTCCGTATACCGGTGTAAACTTCATCCTAGCTAGAAAAATGCTCTCATTGTTTTTACGTCATTCCATAGAACGTTAGCTTCAGTTTCTTAGTCACTAGATTAGAAATCTGCCAATGTATAATCTTGTAATCTACGTGGCTTGCTGAAATTATATTATTTGCTGAGTTAGCAATACAGAGCGTAATGTACAATGCCTTTTGCTTGTAACGGCATTCACTTTTATTCCATTAATATATTGTTGTGATTTAGAAATAAATGAAATAAATCTTAATATATTTTAGAAAATTCCTTTAATATAAATTAATGAAAAATTCCTTTAACACAATTTAGAGAAAATGTCAATCGTATAACTTTTACTATAAATTCTGTCCTAAGAGAGAGAGAGAGAGAGAGAGAGAGAGAGAGAGAGAGAGAGAGAGAGAGAGAGAGAGAGAGAGAGAGAGAGAGAGAGAGAGAGAGAGAGATTAATAAAAATACAAGGACTAAAATATGAAATATCGGTTTTAACATTGTATGTCAGGGCAGATAGATTTCAAAATGCAAAACAAAAGCAGTTCCAAAAGCGATATTGCAACTCGATGAATATCATATCTCCCTTGACGAGATTAAAGTGGTATTGGCACAGTCATGTTAGATGCGGTAATTGCCACAGACGCGACTAATGTGATATCGCAAGTAACCAGTCTAATGTGATTTCATCACTGACGCAATTGATATAGTATCCGGGACGTCATTTCAATTTGTTTCGGGATGGGATGGGGGGGGGGGGCAAGACTTGACGAGCTTGTTAATGTTTATATAATAGGCTAAATAAATTTTTACAGCATATGGACATACATCACAATTAATTTTACTATATGTTCTCTACATATATTTCTCATTTACGACCTTTCAACTGTGTAACAATCAATACATATCATATGTTAATCTAAAATACCTCCACAGATGACTTCACGGTGAAATTCTTGTCAAGGTTTCACCGGCATTTGTTTTAGAGGCTGCACTGTAAACAGAACAGCATGTTAACATAGCACATATTTCACTTCCGGATCATCACCAAAGCCTTATTACTCTGTTTTTGAAAAATGACGTAACTGGTTGTAGCACCACTGATGCTACTAATGTGGTATCGCCACTGTCGCTTTATCAGTTCTCTAGCACATATACATTTCATTATCTCAGTATGAAATACATAAGAAATAGAAGTTATTGAAGAATTGTGAGTAGATATAGAGAATAGTTTGAGAATGAAGTAGATTTGAAGTAGATTTGCATTCTTCATTCTGTGATACGATTAACAGCTGCATTACATATATAATAAAAAGAAGTCCCGAAATGTTATATTAATTTGAGATCAACAATGTACACAACTTAGTATGTACATATTGTATTTCATATTTTTGTTATCACATGTCATGCGGATTGATACTGTCATATTAGGAATCAAGGGTATGGAGATAACAGTTTTGTCATGGATTCTTAAAAGCAGAGGAATGAGAAGTTTGGAAATTCAAGTTATTGTTCAAGTTTGGACCAACAATGTCCAAACAATAACACCAAACCCTGTATCAAAAACGCCTTGAAAAAATATAATTGTAAATTAAGACCGTATTTTCTTATTTTATTGAGGATGAAATGACGAAAATAGGTATCTAATATTAAGTCCAGGTAAAGTTCTAATTATACTGTCTGGAACAATGGTTACAGATTTGTCAATGTTATACACAAAGTGACTGCTTTGTTTGTCAAAACGTTTATTTTAACGACATTTTCATTAAATTACTAATTTTTCAAGTGGTGAACTGAAACAAACTACATTTCTTAGAATACTCGCAAAGCTTAGTTGTCTAAAGATGGTCTACAACAGAGTAGATTGATACGATTGTACAGAACTAGGTCAAATAATATTTACTTCAGGCAATATAATGTATTATTCAAGTGAGGTCAGCATCAAATGACGTCTTGTTTACTTGGCTAATAGAAACTTCATATTATGCTCATTAGTTCAGTTCATGCAAACGTTTGTGCAACATTAGTGTGGACTGCAGGAGTAATCAAAAGATGGTGACTCATATATTCTGGTTCATGTCTTTTCTAGTATATGTATTATTACTTCAAGCTTTGAAAGGTAGGTATTTTATTATACTTTTAAACAATGATTTATGCAATTTTCATACTCGAAGGTAAAACGCTTGAAATAGGAACGTGTATTTTGTTTGCAGCCGGGTATCGTTGATGTTAAATTGTGTGGTTAGCATCAAAATAGTTTAGAGAATGGGCGATATTTTGCTACTAATAACAATGCTAATATATAAAATAATTCGTTCACATTTATGCGAAAATGATTTTAAAAAAGGCAAATAAAACAATACTCTAGACTTTGTTTATGTATTTCGAAAGTCAGTGGCATAAATGAAGATCGTACTTTTACGAGAAATCAGCAACATTTCTAATATTGCAAACGTTTACCCTTTCGGTAAACCTGTATTTACACCACTCCGGTGGCCTAGTTGTTAGAGTGTCCACCTCGGATGCGGAAGTTCTTGGGATCGATCCCGAAAAATAATACCAAAGACGTATAAAAATGGTAAAAACAGCTGCATCGCTTGGCGCTCAGCATGAAGAGGCTAGTTTTAGGATTGGTCGGTCTGGAGTCAGGATAATATGACTGGGTGGGACAGGTCTGATGCATGATATTGCATGCACTTGTTTGCACTTATTGTAGTTGGAACTAAACTGGAAGGTGCAGTTATTGAAATGACAGGTGGATTGTGTAATGAAATCTGTTATAGAGTTCATTGTATCATGTGATAGTGCTTGTAGGGGATTTTGAACAAACAGATTCATTAACATTTACTTGGTTTCTACTGCTTGGGTTTGTAAGGGTCATTTGAACATTTCTTGAGTAGTACCATTTGAGTTTGTAGGGGTCATTTGAACATTTTCTTGAGTAGTACCATTTGAGTTTGTTGGGGTCATTTGAACATATACAGTTGCATGATATTGTACTGTAGATGAGTCTTGAGCGGACGTTTGAACATACATTGGAAAGAATGTTACTCATTTATTGTTGATGTTGAGTGCTGGGCCTTGTGTATGGTTTCAAGGATAGTTCATTGGAGTGGGAAGACAGAGACATAAGGTGCCTAACAGGAAGGTTGGCAGCTGTCATTGCATTCATAGCTGTGGCACGAAGAAAGTGAGCAGTATATATTGCAGATGTGTAGGTAATTTTGCATATGTCAGGCATAAAACTGCTGAATTATCTCTGTCCTGCACATCTTGTAGTGCACCATATTTGCCAAATTGGTGATTTTCAAAAGCATTTGTATCAATGTGACAAAACAGTAATTCAGCTCTTCATTAATGCGTATGAGTATTTTACTGACCTGACTGGACAGTTTTGACCACCAATTGCATGTATTATTTCGTCAGAATTTTCCTCCTTAGCATTTAAGTCTCCCTGATGAATTTTTGGCATAGTTTGATGGGTAAAAATGACACATTCAGCCCGTTTCATCAAATCTGATTTTAAGATTGATAGGTATTAAATGGTTTTCCATTAAAAATGTTATTTGATTTTTAAACTCAGGGTCTGTAACAATAATTACTGAACGACCACACTCAACCTGGATGTAGCTATTAATAGCAGCCTTGATATTTTATAAAGTGTTTGTATGGTATTCCTCAGTTTGGGCTTCAGGGAGCACCCTCTTTCGTGCTGTGATGGCCTTGGGGACTGCTTCGGCATAACATATTGTTAACATTTGGTCCAACTGCCTTCAGATCTACCTCCATATTCTTCTATTTGCACCATTCAGAAATTCATGTTTTTCAGCTTGGTAGTAATTATTTTTTAACATTTGAAATATTTAGATCTTTGAGAAGAATCACTTATGTATAAGATGTATTTATTTAACAAATTTGTTAAACTTTTAATCTTTCACAAATATTAATCTAAAGATAAACTACACTTTATTTACTTGAAAGAAAGTTAAGTCTCATTTTTCTAAAAATGGCATGAGTGCTTTAATTGTTTTTTTTCTTTTTTGCATACCAATGAACGTTAACATTGCTTTTTTTTATAATATATAATTTAAGAAAATAATATATAAGAGCAATTCAAGTATCAAGTAACATTATTTAAGCTTACACCAATGAACAGTCCAGTATATTGGTTATTGTTATTATTATAGTTAATTTATTATGATTATTGAATGAATGGATAAATCGACCTGTAAACGTGTTGTAGCTCCATTTAGTGTTTTGCCTTGTAGATTTTGAGTACCGCTGTTCTGATATGTTTAACAGATCTATCTCAAAGTTACTTGAAGCGTCTATGGTTTGTGGTCATCCTGTTGATCAACTAGGAACTGGACTAGTGTTGGTTCATTCAAACTAAATGATAACTCAGTTTGTAACACTTCTTCAAATACAAAAGACTTGTTAAATATAGATGGGTCAAAATTTTCAATATCATCGTGCGTGAAATCTATCTGATAAAGCAAAGTTAGCGAAAACTCTACAATTTCTGACATTTTAGTTTCAGCGTTTGATAGCCATAATACCGGTGACCTTGACCTAGCGCACTTCCAATATTTGTATCGATACTTTTCACAAATTTTAACAACGAAAGAATGATGAGAAATATTTGTTGCTTTAATCTTTCAGATTAAATTTATTCGATAATTTTTTTAAAAAAATTGTAAAATTGTTCTTTTCCTTCAATGTTTACTTCCAGTCGGCCTTCACTAGCAGTGTTTATCTTTTGCTGTACACGTGATGCTATTTATAGAAGTTGGTATTCTTAGAAAAGAAGTTCTCCTTACAGTTCATAATGAAATGGACGCAATTCATTTTGATCACGTGGTAACATTCTGACCAATGGAAATATTTTTTTCCTCTACCAGCTACATGCAATGCAATTATATCACTATAAACTGCCATGCTGCAGATATCGTAGCGAAATAAAAATTGTTAAAAATACATTACAAATGCAAATAACGCTCTCGCTCTCTCTCTCTCTCTCTCTCTCTCTCTCTCTCTCTCACACACACACACACACACACACACACAAACACACACACACACACAGCGGTGTTTACATTCTCCTCTAGTCTGTTAAGCATAAGAAGTAGCAACTCTCGAACGGCCATCATCAACAGGCAAACTGTTGTGGTTCCGAATGATACCAGGTATTCAATATTTACTTACTGTCTTGTCGGTTGCATTGTGTTCTTGAGTTAGAAAATCACACACACATACATGCATGCGCGCAAGCACCCACCCACACAATTGTCTGTATAAAATGCTATTTTGTAAGTCAATATGTGAAATATTTTTACGCAAGCAAATAACTATAGTCATTTCGAAAAATAACAGTATAATATAATTTTTATGGATGATGTTAAAAGGCTTTGTTTAAAGAATCTCAAAAATGGAATTTCTGTCATGAGACCTAGAAATATTGGGAATTCCGCAATTTGCGCGAAAAATTAATTTCGATACCAAATACTGATTAAATATCAAGTGTATTATTTTTTCGACATATTAGAATTAAACTTTCACATTTGTTAACTTAAAAAAATGCGCAATGTAATGTACATGCATCATGTTAAAGGCACATGTAATTCTTTTCTTTGTTTCAAGACAAAATCAACTATGATTATATTTGATATGTTTAATTTTCCCAAGAACCCATTCTAAGCGTATGAAGACAGATACACAATGTTTATTCATTTGTATTCTTATTACATGGGTTTTCTTAATTACAGATTTAAAAAAAAAACATGTGATTCATTAACTCTTCCCCTGGACACCCAAACTACCCCACACTAAACTCTAACAGACAGGCTCTGAAATCATCAAGCATAACAGCTATGATACTGAATATAACAGAAAGGCATCTTCACACTGAATGTAATAGAAAAGCATTTTTACTATGTAAATAAAAAAGAATTTTCACACTGAATGTAATAGAAAAGCAAAATGACACTGAATATAGAAGAAAAGCTTTTTCACACTGAATATTATAGAAACGCATTTTCACACTGAATATAATAGAAATGCATTTTCACAATGTATATAAAAAAGCCTTTTCACACTAAATGTAATAGAAAAGCAAAGTCACACTGAATATAGAAGAAAAGCTTTTTCACACTGAATATTATAGAAACACATTTTCTCACTGAATATAATAAAAACGCATTTTCACACTGAATGTAATAGAAATGCATTTTCACAATGTATATAAAAAAGCATTTTTACACTGAATGTAATAGACAATCAAATTCACACTGAATATATAAGAAAAGTTTTTTCACACTGAATATTATAGAAAATCCTTTTCACACTGAATGTAATAGAAAAGCATTTTCATACGGAATAAAATAGAAATGCATTTTCACACTGAATGTAATAGAAAAGCATTTTCAAACTGAATGTAATATAAACGCATTTACACACTGAACGTAATATAAACGCATTTACAAACTGAATGTAATAGAAAAGCATTTTCACACTGAATGTAATATAAACGCATTTTCACACTGAATGTAATAGAAAAGTATTTTCACACTGAATGTAATAGGAAAACATTTTCACACTGAATGTAATAGAAAAGCATTTGCACACTGAATGTAATATAAAAGGACTTTCACACTGAATGTAATAGCAAAATATTTTCACATTGAATGTAATAGCAAAATATTTCACACTGAATGTAATAGCAAAACATTTCACACTGAATATATCAGAAAACGTTTTCACACTGAATATAATAGTAAACCATTTTTACACTGAATATCATAGTAAACCATTTTCACGCTGAATGTAATAGTAAACCATTTTCACACTGAATATAATAATAAACCATTTTCACGCTGAATGTAATAATAAACCATTTTCACACTGAATATCATAGGAAACCATTTTCACACTGAATATTATAGTAAACCATTTTCACACTGAATGTAATAATAAACCATTTTTACACTGAATATAATAGTAAACCATTTTCACGCTGAATGTAATAATAAACCATTTTCACTCTGAATATTATAGTAAACCATTTTTACACTGAATATTATAGTAAACCATTTTCACACTGAATATTATAGTAAACCATTTTCACACTGAATATTATAGTAAACCATTTTCACGCTGAATGTAATAATACACCATTTTCACACTGAATATCATAGTATACCATTTTCACACCGAATATGATAGTAAACCATTTTCACACTGAATATTATAGTAAACCATTTTCACACTGAATGTAATAATAAACCATTTTTACACTGAATATAATAGTAAACCATTTTCACGCTGAATGTAATAATAAACCATTTTCACTCTGAATATTATAGTAAACCATTTTTACACTGAATATTATAGTAAACCATTTTCACACTGAATATTATAGTAAACCATTTTCACACTGAATATTATAGTAAACCATTTTCACGCTGAATGTAATAATACACCATTTTCACACTGAATATCATAGTATACCATTTTCACACCGAATATGATAGTAAACCATTTTCACACTGAATATTATAGTAAACCATTTTCACGCTGAATGTAATAATACACCATTTTCACACTGAATATCATAGTAAACCATTTTCACACCGAATATGATAGTAAACCATTTTCACACTGAATATAATAATAAACCATTTTTACGCTGAAAGTAATAATAAACCATTTTCACGCTGAATGTAATAATAAACCATTTTCACACTGAATATTATAGTAAACCATTTTCACAATGAATATAATAGTAAACAATTTTTTTATCTAGCTCAAAGCCTCGTAGCATAGCCCGAGAAGATCAAAGCTTTATACGAGCCGCAATCCATGGATCCCTATTCCCATGTGTTTCGACGCTATGCACCTATAGTGCGGTTAGGTCATTGTTATTGTCATGTGCCAAAATGTATTATTTTACTGTCGATTGTAATTCTCTTGAGTGAAAATTGGAATTTGGTCATTTTGAAATGTGCTACTTTTATTATGTTTGTTGAATTTTTTTAAAAAAAAAAAACCTGCGTGGTCTGTGTTTTGTGATTTATTCAAAGACGTAATATTTCAATTGCGTCTGTTATGCATGCAATTGTCTATTTGATATAATTTGGATGGAAGAAAATGCTTTACTTCAAAATGATTAATTTTAACACCTTACTCCTCCTTATTGTTCGTGGATGTTAAACGTGTCAGATTCATTTGCAGTACGATAATGTTATCTTCCGGTACCTGAGAAGACTTAAGTTGATTTCAAAACTTGAAGAATAGTTCCACGTACTCTCAGAAACCAATCAAACTAGTTAGTGATATCATGGTCATCGTCAAACGATAAGGACAGAGTGTAAAGCAAACTAATGAGTAATATCGTCAAAATGAAGGAAAAATACCCACTCTGCCAAATGCAGATGTGTCTATTCAAGCTACGCATAAGTTTCTAATCTGTGCGCATATCTGAACGACTAGTTCTATCTTTTTAAATACTCTTTGATACTTTACATGTTTTTATTATCTTTATTTATTCTGTACCTCTGTTAAATATTCCATGACATATTTCCTTTCATACCTTCGTCATAAGTTATTCTAGTGTTTTGTTGTCATAAGCAATTTCTTCTTCTGATGAACAGCTTGATTTACTTGAAATGATATGGTAAACGTTTTATAAACGTGCCGTTACCATTGTTTCTTGTTTGTAGTTGTATGAATATATGTGGACACAGAGCACAGGCTTTGTCGTGTTGCTAAGCATATGAACAATTATAGTAAGGATCATCACGTTAAAGCGAGAGAGATAAATCTATGTTAACATTTTATCCGTGTTATTATAATTTAATTTATGGAGCAAATTTCAGAGCAAGACAAGATGTGCATTGAGGGAAGAGGTGGTGTTATTATAGTCATCATAATGTAGTACCTAAGAGATATGTATTATACAATATTATGATTTAATAAACATCTAAAATGTATTTCATGTCTGCCTTCATGATTAAGCTGTATAATAGGAATGTTTGGTATTCTTACTTTTATAATGCACTTATTTGTGTCATATTTCCCTTACTGATAAACTGTGACTCTTCCGCAGGTCAAGAAGATGCAGAATATAGCACCTCCAGTTGGAATCAAAATCAACATGGACACCGGTTCAAAAATGAACCTCGCCTGGGAGCCGTTGAAAGAGTGAATACTAGACATGATTCTGAGGAGATGGAATCGGTTACTAAAACAAAGGCAATGCCTGGGCTGGCAATACGCCGCGATGTACTTAATCCAGGTGTGAACCTAGTTAATATTGGATAGTTACAAAATGTTGAAATAATATTGTAAGAATTACAGTAGAACACGAGAAAACCGGATTTAATTAAAACATAGGTAATGTATCCAAACAGATCAAGTTGCAATTTAGTTAGAAAATGTTCTTTAGTTTACAAAGTAGAATGGTATGCTTATTAAAAAACGTTTTTTTATCCATTAACGATGACATAGCAGCTACGCGTAATATTTACTGATTAACAATTTATTCAACAATATAATGCCGGCGTCTGAAAAATACCTAAATTTATAAATGTTGAAAGATCTATCGGATTACAACATAAAAGTAATAAAGGCAGTGGAGCCATTATATGTACATAAATAGTGCTCTACAATTTGTAACAATGCCATATTTAATTGAATGAGATATCTTAAAATTCACCAGATACAAGAGGATAATATATACTTCAACAATATATTAGGCAAAAAGTAAAAAATTTTCAGACCTAAGAAACATAAATGTCAGATATAATACTAATAAAATTTGCCCCTACAGGATACGTTGTCCCGGATGGCAGCAGTGCAAGTAGAAAGCACATTCCTGTGAAACAGACTCAAAAGCGGACTACAATAGAGCCCCGACAAAGGGTGTTTGACAGAATCCATACCAAGAAACTATACGGGCAGTTTGAGTTCGTAACAAACAACCAGCATCAACACCCGACAACAACAAAGCTTCGACAAGAGGTATTTGGCAGAACCATTGCAAATGACGGTTCCGAAGAGTTTGAGCCAGTAACAAGCAATCAGCCTCAAAACCCCACAACAATTAAGCATCGACAAGAGGGATTTGACAGAACCATTACAACAGACGGCTTCGAAGAATTTGAGCGAGTAACAAACAACCAGCCTAAAAATCAGAAAACAACAGAACCGAAACAAGAGGTATTTGACAGAACCATTGCAACTGACGGTTCCGAAGAGTTTGAGCCAGTAACAAGCAATCAGCCTCAAAACCCCACAACAATGGAGCATCGACAAAAGAAATTTGACAGAACCATTGCAACTGACGGTTTCGAAGAATTTGAGCAGGTTACTAACAACCAGCATCAAAACCAGAAAGCAAAAGAGCCTCAACAAGAGGTATTTGGCAGAACCATTGCAACTGACGGTTCCGAAGAGTTTGAGCCAGTAACAAGCAATCAGCCTCAAAACTCCACAACAATAGAGCCTCAAGAAGAGGAATTTAACACACGCATTACAACTGAAAGTTTGGCAGAATTTGAGCCAGTAACAAAATATCGACCTCAGAACCCGGCAACAATAGAACAAGGGGTCCTTGACCAAATCAATACAACTGTCGACTTCAATAAATTTGAGCCAATAACAAACAATCAACATCAACGCCGCACAAAAACAAAATATCGACTGAGGGTCGCTGAAAAAATGAACGCAGCTGACAATTCTGGCGAGTTTGAGCCAGTAACACAAAATCAGCCTCAAACACAGCAACAACAACGGTCCCATTAAGTTTCATGGATTGAATGTATACAACGGTCAATTTTGCAACAAGCTACAAAAGCAAGGTCATCAACAAGCCAGTACAAGGACAGGGGATGCACAGTGTCATCATGATTAAAGGTTGAGAACTCTTTCATTTAAATTGAGTATGCACATCGACAATCGAGGAAACACAAAGGCCAACAGGATAGACCTGAATGGATTCTTGGATCAAATGACGATACAACACAATGTGATGAAAGATGAATTGTTACAAATACAGCGAATCATTCTTCACGCTCTAAAACATGCCTCTCATTTAGTTACTCTATCAAAACATTCACAAATAGGAAAACAAAAACAAATGGTTCATATACAATGAGAGTGAGATTCAAATAATATGGAATTTTCGTACAATGAAAGTGATATTCAAAAATCCTCATGGAATGAAAATAAGATTCAAATAATCTTTTGTAATTGATATAAGATTCAAATAATTTTAACATAATCAATATGACCCAAAATGTACTCAGTTGAACCAACAATCAATTGGAACAGACATATGCATCTGTTATCTTTACAATCGTACGATTAATAAATATTTGTTAAAACTTGCAATTGTGTCCATTGACAGACCACAGTTATCCCGAATTCATTGGTTGGCCCACACTTGTATAGGCCGCTCACACGCTTCATGGATCCACCATACCCAAGAGTTTACAAACTAGCGGTTTCGTCTTGGTATGGCCTTGATGGTTACATCATCTTCCATATAAACGCACAGATGGCCAGACAGCCTCTTAAACCCGCACACATACGTTCAGACAGATACAGATAGCTGCAGACAGCTACAAACAGTAACAAACAGCTACAACGAAACCAAATTGGTCATAATATCAAGTACGGCATTAACATCTATAACAGCTTGTAATAAAAAGTTCACAACGTTTCAAGTCGGAGTAGTTGTAAAAGCAATATTTCACGATACGAAATTTTAAGCTGAATATGCTTAAGTATCAAATAAAATACAAATGTAACACTTACCCCTATGGCTGGAGAACATAAAATGGAGAACGTTCACTCCTGACAAGATCCAAAGATCAGTTGAACACAATACTTTTTTTAAAATCTAGAGTGAGTATTAGTCATGGTGAAATACCCGTGTGTATTGTGTTTTTAGTGTCTCTCGCGGCAATCGATCTACCACGAGATACATGCTAGTTCAGTTGTCTAACTAGAGAAACAATTATTCATCCTAGATAACGTTTCACGCATATACAACGAGAAAATGTCGAATTGTTTTAAGGCGTAGCCGAGTTATTTATTGCCTTATTCTGTAAATATTCATCCACCCTAAGAGAAAAATGTGCACATTTGTTTAGTTTATACAGATTACAAGAAAAAAACTACTGGTGCTGCTTTACTATATTTATAATGGTTATACAGCAATCTGGCTATTCTTTTAACATCCTAGTCTAATAATCCTCAACTACGTTTTCGACCCTTCTGATTGCGTTAACTCGAAAACGATAGGGTTGAAGTGTTAGCGACTACGCATCAGCCGAGCGATAGTGACCTTAGCTTTGTTTAAGTACAACAATGGTCGATGGATATTTCGAGAACAAAATCTCTTCCAAAAAGATAGGCATGAAACTTATCAATACCTCATACTACAGCTAAGCATTCTTTGTCAATCACTGAGTACTTTTGTTTCCTGGAGAGTAACGTTCTACCGGCATAGGCTACATGCATTTTAATCCCGTCTTGTTCTAACAACAAAATGGCCCGCTATGCCGTATCGAAAGTATCAGTTCGGATAATAAAGAAAAAGGTTTACTAGATTTAAAATAGGTGCAGTAGTCATTTGTACATTGAAAGCTTTCTCCTGAGATGGTCCTCATAACAATTTGTTTGGGTTTCCCCTTCTTTGTTAGATCGGACAATGGGCTAGCAATGACAGCCAAATTAGGAATACATTTCCTATAAAAACCTATCAAGCCTTGAAAAGATCGAACATGTGATTTGTTATTAGGTTGAAGTGAGTTAATAGTCGGTTCTATTTGCTTGGGGTGAGGTTTTATATGCCTGGCTTAACAGACCATATGACAAATGCATTCTAAATCAGTATAGCCAATACTGCATTTAGTAGGTCGCACCGTGGGACTGGCTTCACAGTCTCCGAAAAGTTTGACCAGAACGGATATATGTTCCTCCCAAGTATCCTTGTACACAGAAATATCGTCCACAAACCTGTCAATGTACACTAATTTATTAACCTGCGCATCAAGCGACAACATGTGGCGCTGGCTCCAACCAATCCAAATGGCATCACCTTGTAATTGGTACAGCCCTTTCTGTGTAGCAAATGCAGTCAATTAACAGTAGTAGTCAGCAATAGGTACTTGCCAATACCCTTTTGACAAAAGAAACTTCTATATATATCACTGACCCGTTAATTTCGCAAAATGATTATCCATGTCAGGCATCGGTTGGGCAACAAACACCGTCACTTTTTTTGAACCGATGAAGATAACTATTCATGTCATATTTTTCATTGTCAGAGAAAGGTAATTTAGGACCTATTAATTTGCTAGAGGCACAATATTGATCTCCTTGTGTAGCATTTGATAATTCTAATTGTCTTGCGTACTCTTTTTGCTATTTTCTTTCTTCTAACTATATAATCTCTAACCTTGCCCGTCTTTCCTTTTCTGATATGTTCCTTTCTAGTTCCTTTTCTAATACCAATCTTTCCTGTTCCGAATCCCTTTTCTCCCTATCGAGTTGTTGTTCCCTTTCCAATATTTCCCTTTCTTATTCCCGTTCTTTTGCCCGCTCATCCCTTTATTTTGCTTGTTCTTCAGTTACGTATTTCTGAACATTTTCCCCTTCATATCCCAGTTGTTTTGCTTATTCAGCTAGTTCATGATTGTTTGCAGACAAGAACTAAGTACAGTGGTTAGAGATTGTCAAACTACAATTAACAGTTATCAAGGCAGCACAAACTAAACAAATGTGTACTTGTGAGGAACCCCGCACCTACTAAAAATACACTTGTCAAACGTTCTACGACTTACAGCCTGCTTATGGCTAAATACAGTGCATTGGTAGCTCACGTAATCCAAAGCATCCACTTCTGACACCAATTGTATCAGGATAGACCTGAATGGATGCTTGGATCAAATAACGACGCAACACAATGTGATGAAAGATGGAATTTTATGCAATGGATTAAACATATATATATATACATATGTCTCATTGAATTACTCTATCCTATTCACAAATAGGAAAACAAAACAAAATGGTTCATATACAATTGCATGACGGTAAGATTCAAACGTAATTTCGTACAATGTAAGTGACATTTAGATAACCTCATGTAATTTCATATAATGACAGTGAGATTCAAATAATCTCATGGAATTTCTTACAATGAAAGTGAAATGCAGATAACCTCATTGAATGAATAAAAAGATTAAAATAATCTTCTGTAATCAACAAAAGATTCAAATCATCTAAAGTAATCAAAATCAATTGGAATAAACGTTTGACTCGGTCATTTGTACTACCGTACGATTCATAAATACCCTTTATGGATTCACCATGCCCACAAGTTTACAAATTAGTGGTTTCGTCATGGGATGGCCTTGATGGTTACACCATCTTCGATATCCATATAGACGCACAAACGGCCATATAACCTGTTAATCCCACACGTATACGTACACACAGCTACAGATAGCCACATATAGCTGCACCCAGATGCAGACAGATGCCAACAGCTACAAACAGCTAAAGACAGCTACAAAGCAATCAAACTGGTCAAGTACGGAATTAAAATCTATAGCAGTTTGTAACACAAAGTTCAAACAGTTTCAAGTTTGCGTAGTAATAACGGCATCATTTCATAATACGACATTAAAAACTGAATATGCTTCACATATAAAATAAAATGCAAATGTAACACTTACCCCTATGGCTGGAGAACAAAAATGGAGAACGTTCAATCTTTGACAAGATCAAAAGACATGGGTATCAGATAAATACAATACTGTCCTTAATTCATATGATTATGATTATTAGTCAGGGTGAAATACTCGTGTATACCATGCTTTCAGTGTCTCTCGCGGCAAGCGATCAACAACGAAATGCAAGGTAGTTCAGTTTTTTAATTTCGAAACAAATATTCACCCTAGGTAACGTTGCACACATTAACAACGAGAAATGGTCGATTTGTTCTAAGACGTAGCGGAGTTATTTCTTGCCTTATTCTGTGATACAGATTAATAATAGGTATTCTTTATTAATAAACTTACTGACACGGATGTTTAGAAGACACGTCCAAACTCATTAAATTTGAAAATCAATTTTTTAAAGGTGAAGAATGCTTTTAAGGGTGCTTTAAAACATGATGTCTCTAGAGAAAAGACATTTGAGTTTCGAAGTATACTCATGTTCCATTGTACGTTCACAAACGCCATGAATAAAAACCAAGTTTATATGCACTCGTGAACATCTATGTACCCTATGGTTTCTAAGTTAATTGATTTGGTGAAATATGTATGTTTAGAAGATTAGAAAAAGATTGATCTAAATGATTATATCAATTTTAAATTGTTGAAAGTAAATGACACGGTTTACAATATAACTATTCAATTATGTTTGATAAGCTACCTGTTTGTTAACCATTTTATATGTTTATCTTTCAAAGATTTCACACATCCTTACATGTTTTCAGGTTTGTAATAAAGTATATGTATACAGGCAGATTTATAATTTGTTGTTTTAAAAATATACAATACATCTGATGCAACATATAGTGTGTGGATATTTTTTAAAATTTATTATACATTTCTTGAAACTTTGAAAAGTGATGCTGCATGTTACAAAATTTAATAAATACGATTTACAAGGTATATTTAGAATTACTAAAGAAAATATGTATTATTTTGTATCAAAATTTTGAGGTGTCTTACAATAAACGTAAAGTATCTAATAAATCATTTCAAAGTATAGTTAACATACTTCGGGAAATATATCATATAACAAGTTCTTAAAGTGTGTATTAAATACCAGTAAAGACATATAACGTAAATATAATATTAATATGAATACGACAAATATAACAGTTGTATGATAAAAAGCAATTGTTGGTCACCTTTTGAATGTTTTAGGTAAAGGAAACATTATCAGAGTGATTTGCGATTGAGTCATAAACATACAAGCGACCGAGAGCATTGCAAAGGCAGAGAATATAGTAAATAGTTTTGTCAAGAGAGAAAATGTCAAAAAGAGCCAAGTATCGTCACTATATTCGGTTTAAAATAAAACAAGGAAACGAGCTTACAAAGGGAACAAACAACAGAAAACGAGGTTAACATCAGAAACAGATAAGAACATGTAGCAAACAACGGGAAGCAAACTAATTGTTTTATTTGTTCTTGGATGTGAAGATGAAAAATGTTAATTCATAATTATGTGTTTGATTCTCCAATAGTCAAAAGATTTTACGTATGTTTCGAGTCATTGTTTCCTAGCTAATTTCTGGTAGCATAACGTCGTCACTCTTATGCAACGGAAGACGCAAATGAGCTTCCGATAGCTTCGACAGTATCAGAGGATATAATATATATAGTTACAATATTTGCTATCCGTAGATCATCCCAAGTTAAAGTTGTATCTATCGTTCACACTTATTATTGATACAGTGTATATATATATATATATATATATATATATATATATATATATATATATATATATATATATATATATATATATATATATATATATATATGTATATATATATATATATATATATATATATATATATATATATATATGTATATATATATATATATATATATATATATATATATATATATATATATATATATATATATATATATATATATATATATATATATATATATATATATATATATATATATATATACTATGATCGCTATCGTCTACTATTGCCAATTATTGTCTGTACCATTCCAGGAACATGTACCGTTCGGTAGTAACGTGATAAGAGGTTTGGTCAGATATTAAGTTTCACATATGCGATACTGTGCAGTTCGATATATTTCTTTTTTTTCTATGGCATAGCATCTAATTTTACCTGCGAACATTCGAATTGTAACATTACACAAATCATATTTGATTGTGTACACTCCCATGTCATATGAAGCATCTAGAATTCAATGAATTGGAACTGTAAAATCCATGTCTAGCTTAAGAATGGAAAGATGTCCAAAGAAACGATATGTTAAATCATTTAAAGCAAATATTATTGTTACTTTCTTTCCAGATCACTTATTTTGTGTAAAACAGCTGTTTGCATTATTGGGCGATTCCTACACTCTCCCTCTTTCGTGATGGCACTTTATAAATGTATAATACAAATTTTTCATTTTAAGATTTGATTATCCTAATGGTGAGAGAGAAAGAGAGATAGCAGAAGAAGAAGAAGAGTTGTTATTATGTTATCCGGCTTGATGTGTAAAAATTGTTCAATGTTATAATCAGTGTGTGTATTCGGTTTTAGCACACACAAAAATTATTGTTTGTAATCACAGTGTCTTTCAACGAGATTTCCATTGGTTTTTCTGCCATACTTTGAGTCTTGAAACACATATAACTGTCGCAATTTGAAAGATTCATTTACCGAATGTATTAATGAAACGAATCCGTGCGTAATACTTAAGAGTCAGTAATATGCAATGTCTACTCTTTGTCTTATCAAATGTGTAATTTTCATCTTCTTCTTATATTTCAGTATACTTTATTCTAACGTCTGGTCAATAGCAAATTACAATATGCCTGGAAAGATGGACCAAAATTATTTCCATGTATTGCTTTGCTCTCTACAAAATTCCTGAGTTTGCGATATATGCCGAAAACTATTTGTTAAAGCTGAAAATGCATGTCACACATTTACAATGTCACCATCTACAACGACACCTGGAGAGATCATTTAACGACAATGCAGAATTTGACAGACTCTCTGATGCAAGTTTACAATTAATTATCCAAACGTGAGTTCTGCCATGCTTATGTAACATTTCTAGGACATATTGTGGGGCATGGACAAGTTAAACCTATATATGCAAAGGTCAAGGCTATCTCTAAATTCCCTGTGCCTATCAGTGAAAGCAATAGAGGCCATTTTTCGGTACAGCTGAATACTATCGGAAATTTTGTTCCAGTTTTTCCATAATTGCCGAACCCTGACAAATTTATTGAGCAATAAAACCAAGTTTCATTGGTCTATGAAATGTCAGAATACCAGTTTAAGGTTATACTTAACATTTCGTACTTTCTTACAGCTCCAACTTTCAGCCAATCATTTAAGCTGCCTGTTCTGTCTGTTGATACAAGCAATGTTTTAGTTGTAGCAGTGTGTGATATTTATCTAAGAAATTATTCAACAATCGAGTGGAATGTTTGACTTTGATGCTGGCATTACAACACTATGAAGACAAAATTAGTTCAGCTCCTTCTCCGATTATTGTGTTTAGTGATCACATCCCTTTGCTTTAATCGGCAAGATGTTAAAAGGAAAATCAGATATTATTAAAGGTAGAGTTTGTTGTTGCATGAATATACTATTGACATCGAGTGCATCAATGGAAAATATCATTTTATAGCAGATGTACTTTCATGTGTGTAGAAATATAGTTTCATGTATATTTTTTGTCATTCATAAGATTTCTTCTTATGTTATGTTGTTACCACGTATATTTGATCATTTGTGAAAGGAAGCTTTGTTGTATAAGTTTTTATTTTTCTTTGTGAAGGGAAGTGTTAAGTATATGTAATTTAATTGATTCTTTTATTTTTTAATTCTATTACATACTGTTGTCATGTTACATTGTTTGCTTGACTGAACAAAAGATTTAAAACAATTATCGAATATGTATTTCGGCTTTTGTATATAATGTGTGTGTGTGTGTGTGTGAGAGAGAGAGAGAGAGAGAGAGAGAGAGAGAGAGAGAGAGAGAGAGAGAGAGCATATAAATGGATGTTTCCTTGTAAACATCTACTTGTTGTACATTGACCATTGCGTAATCAGACGCAAAGTGCTCCTAAACTAGCATAGCTGACACCGCTATGTACTCCGTCAATTCGACTAAGACGAAGTAATATAAATTTATAATTAGCAGTCGAACCTAGGTAAAGGTCGAACAAGATTGCAGGTAAAATATATTGCTTGTTGCCAAAAGATGAGATAAAGTGACTAGTTGATTCGCATAAACTTTTCATTCAGCTCGCAATTAAATGAAGACGATAATAGGATCCGAGAATCTAATCAAATCGTTAAGATTTAATTTGTTAATTTTGATGATTAAAAAGTGGAATTTAGCTATATCACGAATGCATAAAGTATATCTTGTAATTTCATTCTATGTGAATTGAGTATCTAGAGTACATTATTTCGATTACAATGTACTCACACCAGTTAAAATCAATATAAATGTACTCACATCAGTTAAAACTGATTACAATATACTAGCATCAGTTAAAATTGAAAACAATGTACTCATATCAGTTAAATGTGATTCCAATATACTCATATCGGTTAAATGTGATTACAATATACTCATATCGGTTAAAAGTAATTACAATATATTCATGTCAATTAAAGGTGATTACAATGTACTCTTATCAGTTCAAAGTGATTACAGTATACTAATATCAGTTAAATGTGATTACAATATACTCATGTCAATTAAAAGTGATTTCAATATACTCATGTCAGTTAAAGGTGATTACAATGTACACATATCAATTAAAAGTGATTACAATATACTCATGTCAGTTAATAGTGATTACAATATACTCATATCAGTTAAAGGTGATTACAATATACTAGCATCAGTTAAAATTGAAAACAATGTACTCATATCAGAATATACTCATATTGGTTAAAAGTGATTACAATATACTTATGTCAGTTAAAAATGATTACAATGTACTCTTATCAGTTTAAAGTGATTACAGTATACTAATATCAGTTAAATGTGATTACAATATACTCATGTCAATTAAAAGTGATTACAATATACTTATATCAGTTAAGATTGATTACAAAGTACTCAGTTAAAATCAATAAAAAAAATAGTAATGCCATCAGTTAAAATAAACTTACAATGTACTCACATCAGTTAAACGTGATTACAATAAATATATTCACATCAGTTAAAATTGGTTACAATGTACTCGCATCAGTAAAAAGTTATTATAATGTACGTATATCAGTTAAAATTAATAGCATTGTACTCATATCAGTTAGTATTTATTGCAATATACTCGCGTCAGTTCAAATTTATTACAATGTACTCATATTTAAAAGCAACAACAATGTACTCACATCAGTTGAAACTGATTACAATGTACTCTTATCAGTTAAAATCAATATCTGTATACTCGCATCAGTTAAAAGTGATTACAATTAATTACAATGTGTAGTTTATGTAGTGCTTATTATAAAGCCATACAGTCTAAACTCATGGAGTAAGACCTATAGAGACATATAAACCTTGACATGTGCAGGATAGGCTTCATTCTTTGAATTAATACATTTTTGAAGAAACTGAACAAGGAAAATAATAAAAATGGCCATAAGCGTCCAAACCAGACCCTTTTCAAAACATTAAGTGATGCTTGTATGTGCACTTGATTGATAAATTTATTTTTATTTTTCGATTTTAATCTGTTGACCGCAGCGGCAACTCTCCTCCGTCTTTGAATGTTTTTGTTATGGTTGTAAAGTTTCAGGACGTTTCACTCGTGTACCAAATGATTAATATAAAGCATAAACAAAACAACCAAAAGTCAAGGACAGATAAATCTCGGTCTACACGTCATACAGAAAATGCACGTATGTCTCCTGACCAAGAGCAATTATCTGACGCATAATTTACACGATCCCATGACGTCATAACATCAGTCATTTCATAGCTATCGCATTTATTGTACAGCAGAACCCTCTTTTGATTGTGTTACTTCATTTATTGAAAGATTACGCGAAGTAGAACCGATATTTATTTTACATATCTCTTATGTTTCACAATCGAATTCACATTTTGCACATGAAATTATGCCCGTTGTTACATATGTTTAGAAGGGAATTTATGCAGATCATATCTGATAAAGAAAATTGAACACTTTCGGTTCAATGTTTCCTTTTGATTTTACTTTCTACCATATTCAAGATATTCAGCTAGCTATGTTAATAGTTATGAAGCACGTAAACTTCACCTTGCTGGAACAATTGATTATTTTTCTTTTTGTATGTGACATTTAGCGCCATTTTAAGAGCACGAAAGGTTCAATATGGCGGCCAATATGTTTAATAGATGAAAAATCACTCGGCCACACGTCTCTGAAATTAACGACTTCCATTTACCATTTCAAGCGTAGTTAGTAAGAAAAGTTATAATTTCCTTAAGAACATCATCCACCACATATCGAGCGTATGGTTAGAGATTTCCAAATCCAATCGACTACCTCAAAACTATAGTGAATCGTCCAAATTGAAAAAGATGGATTTTAAGGAAGGATTTATGGATTGTAAGGGAGTATGTAATTTAGGAACAAGAAAATGCATGGTAAACATCTATAATTCAAGTTCCAAGAAATCCATTATAAACATTAATGATTTGAATTCCATGAACTTGTGCGCATTTATTGTTACATTTTTTTAAAAAAATGACGTATTCGTAAATTACTTTCTTTATATTACTTTCATGCAAACATTATGTGTTTGTTTTAAGACACAGCCACAAATAAAATTAGTATGTGTTTAGAGGTGGGAGTACACATAATCTTTATTGTTCCAATTTTGGTATACTAGACCAGTTGACTCATTGTTAATACTAATACCAATACCAATACACTGAAGAATAGACATAAATCAATAACTAAAAAAGAAAAGAAAGACGATAAGCGACTAATGTATTTGCTGCTGAAATAGTATTTTACATGCTTTTCCTCGTGAATACTTGTAACAGTGTTAATTTTGCAAATGGTTATGAATTTTGCTGGTGTCATTGTGGCACATAGCAATGTTGAATTAATGTATGTGATTTGGCACGGAATAAAATGCATGGCATGCTTGAGGATGCCCGTACTAACACATCTGATATGACAATGTTTGTTCTTAATGAGGTTTTATTTCATGACTGTATCAGGCGAAACTGGTCAGCGGATAAAGCTTTGGTTTTCTTTACCGAAAATGGCAAGGTTTTGAATGTTGCAGAAACAGCATTGTACTTGCTCAAACATGTCATAAGTTAAAACTTTGCAAAGATCGGATTATGAACAGAAGCGGGAATAATTCAAAATTCCCCAGCTCTAGAGGGGCGTGAGGGAGGTTAGATAAACCTTAATTCGGATTGGACACATTCGCTTGCGCTGGGTTTCCGAGCGAAGCATTTTATAATTTTCTCACATCCCAAAGCTAGTGAGTTTAAATGTTTGCGCTATGTGAGTTGGGCCTTAACTGCAGGGGTAGTAAAGGCATATTACCTTGTAACAATTGTCCACGAGGAGTTTAGTTATAAGTCTTTGAATGATAGGTAACCAGACATTGCAAGGAGACGATTCTGCTAAAGCGGAAAGAGGGTAAATCTCTCAGCGGGAAAATAGCTTCCACTGCTCAACAAAATAAAGACAAGTGAAATAAAATTGCACGGCTATACAAGACTGGACACTAGAGAGAGAGGTCATTATATACAGTATCGCGTGAGGATGACAGGGTGAACATGTAAACCCCAGCCTATTAGTTGAATCTGGATTGTGACCCACAAAGAAATCTCAGATTATTCAGACATGTCAGACAATTAGGTTATAAATGCTCACTCGATTTCTTGATGAAATTTGCAACATCTGCGTTAATGGAACTGCAAATTACATTCTAGGCCTATGTGTTCATTTATGTTGCAGTGGAAATGTGTCCTACAAATGGTCTTGCGCAATTTTATTTTGTTTATGTAATTAATTGAATTTTTATCTTCCGTATACGAGAGTTGCTCATATTTCTATTTATTTTACCCAATTTTTACATATTTTAATATACGGTTGTCGCTGGTTATAACACCGTGAACGGTGATTCTCTAGTCATTGATAACTGCCATTTGAAGGTAATAAGCCACAACAACACTTTTTGTCCTGTCATTGATGAATTACTGTATAATTCGCAGGGTACGGCATATCAATATAATTAGTTGCTCTCTGATAGATCCGGATTTTCCGACATAAACCAGAGTAATACTTTCTTAAGGTAGAAACTGCATACCAAAAAAATTTTTAAATATCGAATGTGTCATTATAGAGTTCTTAAATGTTATCAATCACTATTAATTTCAATGCTTGATAAAAGTACTGTAAACTACGAGCAAAATAGCGTGATAAAGATGGAAAGATAGAGGCAGAGAGCAAGCATGCAAGTGGTCTACTTATTCTTGACATCAGCTGACTGTATATATGTCTTTGTGTAATCAGATTCAACGCCTCACAAGATGTATCAAGATAGTCTAATCTTACTGATACAAAGCACAGTTGTAATTGTCATAAATTAATATTAATTACAATAAATACAAATATATGTATGATGCTCCATCAATCACATGCTTGACATTTGTTGTGTATGCCATATTGGTGATCAAATGGGATCTTTGAAAGATACGTGCAAAACCCAACTCTTAAAAACAATTTCTTTCTAAAAAAAATAGTTTTTATTTTAGTTTTGATTAGCGCATGTTAATGTATTAGCCGCACGTATTCCTTTCTTTGGCAAGTATGTAAACCACTGTAAAGTGTTCAGCGCGATAGTTATTTTCTGACTATGCAAATAAAGTTCTAGCCGATAATGAAACCTAATGTTATTGGTCATTCTCTTCTCTGGCACAACTATCCAAAGACAATTTTACTAACATCATATCTTATTAGGATATAGAGAAACACTTAACACCGGTTAATCACATTTTACCCCAGTTGGAACATTTGAACTGTTGTTTTTTTAATGTCTGCTATAAATGTCGGCCATTTCCATCCTGACTATCACTCCAACAATTATCTGCATTCATTTTAACATGGATGCTTCACCTAAGAAGAAGTTTTGTGGTAGAGACACACCTTTTCAATAAAGATGTATGTTATCAAAATCTCTTTTATAGATGTCTATAAATCAGAAATAAAGTGTATTTCATCATCATCATTCTCTTGACCTAGTGTGGTCGTCGATGCACTTTGCGGATGAACATCTGACCAGTTCAATCCACTTGTCTCGATCATTTTGTAATGCCTGTGGCTCCGTAAAACTTTTCCTTATCAATTATGTGACTGTTGTCACTCCACTTTTGTCTCTGTCTCGGTCTCATACTGCTAGCCTGGACGCTTTCCTGCAGTAATGTTGTGGATAGACTGTTGGCTCCAGTGACATGACCATACCTTTTCAGCTTTCCGTTTTTGACGTTGGCGAGGAGGTCTCATAATGGCCTACTTTGTGCCTGATGGTGTTACGCATTTCTTCATTTGTGATGTGGTCCATGTAAGAGATGCCAAGGATGGTTCTGTAGCATATCATTTCAAGTGCCTGGATTCTTCGTTGTAATGCTGCTCTCAGGGTCCAGGCCTCACACGAATACGAAACGACAGAGACTACTAGAGCTCAGTGTTTATTTTCTTTTGTCTATGTAGGAGGCCAATGCAGTCCTTGACAGCTGTTGTCATGATTGTGTTGACAGTGACAGTGTCTGTCATCATTTTAACATCAACATCCATCACAAGGAGTGGAATTAATTTTCCTCAAATTGTGGCTGGGAATGATTTGCAGATATTAGGGTTCTTCAGTTGTTCAAGGTTGAATTAGAGCCTGATGTTCTTTGTCTAGTTAATTTCTTCAGCCATATCCAGATGTTCATAATTACGAGGTCATGATCACTCCCAACATCAACACCTAGGAACGTCCTTGTTTTGGCTCTATTGAAGCCATATTGGCATTGGTTCTGAACCAGCATGTAGTCGATCTATGGGTTCCATTTGGTGCGTGCAATGTCCAGCATTGGGAAGCTTTATGTTGGCCCAGGGTGTTGGCTACTTCCAAGCAGCCGTCTCCCTCTTTCTTGGTAAGAAGCCCCACAATGGTCATCCCAGTCTGTTTGCATCTTTGCCAACTTTGGCATTCCAATCTCCTTGGATAATGAGGATGTCGTTCTTACTGACCATGTTTAGAATACCATGGAGTTTGTTGTAAACCTCCTCTATGTCTTCGTAATCGTGATCGGTAGTTATAGCATATACTTGGATAATTATGATGTTAAAAGTAGATGCTTTCAGACGAATGGAGATGATTCTGCTAGATACGGGATGGCATTCAATCACAGATCCATCAATGGCTTTCTTTACAAGGAATCATGCTCCATTTATGGACTTGTCCAACTCTCCACTATAGTAGAATATATGCCCATCTTTAGTTTGGTGTTCTCCTTTGGCTTTCCATCTGACTTCACAGAGTCCCAGAATGTGCCATGTTTAGTATTCCAGGTGAGATGTCAACTCTTGGAGTCTTCCAGTTTCCACCAGAGTTAAAATCTTCCAGGTGGCGATGGCTATGCTGTTTCTCGCTCTGCTTTTATGCGAAGTATCAGTAGCACACATGTCACCTCCATCCTGGTGGACAATGGAAGGCGTTAGTAGTAATATGGGGCACTCTAGCCTCAATGGAAAATCCAGTCAAAAAGGGCTTGGGCACATCTAGCCTCAAGGGGAATTTAACATGGTGGGTCTATCTAGCCTCAAACGTTTTGGGCCTATCTAGCCTCAAGTGATTGAACATGGGAACTATTTGAGCCTATCTAGCCTCAAGGGAAATTGAACATAGTGGGCCTATCTAGCCTCAAGCGGGATGGGGGATGGGGGATTGAACATGGGAAATATGATTTGTATTGGTATAGGGGGATTGCAGAGCGACAAGGGAAAAATGGAGGCATAGAAAGCTAATATCTTTTCGAGGCATATGAGTGGCCCTGAAAAGGGCCTTTAGCAGCAGAGAGGGTGAACCCTACAACGTTTTTAGACAAAATTTTGATTGAAATCTTAAAACGAGCCTTCCTACGATCTCATTTTAACCAAAAAAAATGTCTCAGGGGCAAACCCTACAACGTTTTCAGACAAAAAATTGATTGAAATCTTAACGAGCCTTCCCTACGAAATCTCATTTTAACTAAAAAAATGAAAACGGAGACTTTTACGATTTTTTAATTAATTTTGGTCGCAACTTGTTGTCATCCACCCTCTCTGCTGCTATGGGTTAACAAAAAATAATAAATGATTTGATCCAGTCTTTAGGACTTTACAAACAAACTAATCGCTAACACCTCTTCTTGTAAATCAATCAGATTATTTGACTGGTCGGTAAGTCGGAAATTAATTCTCGTTAACGAATTATTATGGCATCGCATGTAGACAGGATTAATTGGGTTTTCAATAATTAGGAATCCTGGAGGAGCTGTTGGTGCAAATGAATAAAGAATATATCCCTGCTGAGCTTGATTTGATTGCTCTAGATTAATCTGGTAGCTTCCTTCAATTACATCACATACTAAATTAAGCGCAATCACCGTTGAAATATTCACGTTGAACGGAGCGATATGCCTACCGCCACCATCTGGATCATTATTATATTTGAGGAGGACAGTTGAATCTGATTTTTGTAGCGCTTTGATATCGGTTTTAACAATTCTTGCTAATTCATCAGCGTTGTATTTCGGAAACTTGAAATTACGCAGATTGTCTTCTGTGATATTGTAATCGGTTAGGAATCGTTGTTTATTGTCGCTGTTGTCATTAATTATTGTTTGAATAATTAGTTCATAGATATATTCCATGTCCGATATAAGCTGATTTATTATTTCAACGTGTTTTTGCGATCTTGTTTTCCGTAGTTGTTCTAGTTGTGTGTCATATAATTGTTTAATCTCATTAAAATACCCACGGACGTCAGTTAGCGTAAATGAAATAGTAACAGTTGACTCGGCTGTTCTTTTAATGATAAAATCCCATTGCAATGTGTCTTTGTTGGTAAATATAAATCTATCGCCGATTCTTCCTTTTCTTATATCAGATAAATTATCTCGATAACTGGGATTGATTTCATGATATGATTGTACATCCGTGGTTAAGTCGGTGGTGGATTTTTCCGGTGGTTTTTCAGGCCATCCTAGTACGGTTCTAATAGAACTTTGATAGATATCTACGACGTATCCTTCTGTGTTTATCTCAATTGCGGATGATAGCGTCGGTTCATGAACTGTTATAGCGATTTTTGACTCTGTTCCAGTAATCGATTTTATTCTACGCGCGAATTCATTATTGATTTGTTCGATTTGGTATGATCCGGTTGGTATGGAAACAACGTTCCAGTCTGGGGTTCCGTCGGGTTTATTCTTATTTGCAAATACCAGTGAATTATTCGGTTGTTGACCACCAAATGATTTTGATCTGATATTAGGCCAACTGTGATACACTCGTAGTTTTGCTAGCGCTATCTCCTTCACGGGGACTGGGCTAGGGAAATTCACACTAAACTCGGGTTCCGTTGATGTTATTGATATCATGCTTGTTTGTACTGGGTTCGTGTTCTCCACTATTTGTTGAAGTAATTCCATCGGTGTCGTCATTGTTATTATACTCATGTTGTATTTCTAATTTTGACACCGCGGAATCATAAATACTGACCATCACTGAGAACTCACAATCTGGTATGGTTGAGATTATTGAGATCATTTTGGTTTTTGGGTTTGTTTTTGGGTTCGTGTTTTCTGATTCCATCGGTGTTGTCATTGTTATTATATTCATGTTGTTGCTCTAATTTTGATATCGCTGAATCAAAAATACTGACCATCGCTGAGAATTCACTATCTGATATAATTGTATTATCGAGTGACGACGATATCATCAGGGATAACTGCGAATATGCGGTTGATGCAATATGAAATTGAATTAAGTAATTCTGCAGTTTACTCTGGCTGCATGATGATATCTTTTTTGCTATCCCGGTTGATATACCCCCGATTGTAGCCACCGCAGAAATGCAAATTGGAACTACAACCGGGGCAATCATTGTAACCGATGCAAGTATTATTCCGGCGCCAGCGAGAACGCTTGACACCGAGTACATAGTAATATCAATTGCGGTGATTCTTCGTCGGTATTTTTTTATTTTTATTTGATACTCCTCGGCGAGGGTTTTGAGTCTAGTCTGAAATTCTCTGACCTGATCATAGCGACATTGCGTTGATGAAATCATTTTTATTTTAAAAATACTAGTGTTTTCAATTGTGTTTTCAAGTTCGCGGAAAGTAATTTCAAATTCGCGGAAAAACTCTTTCACGGTGTCGAATCGATATTACGACGATGATGGAATCATTGTTGTTATTTTAAACCAACTAGTGTTTTCAATTATCCCACCAACGAAGTGGTTTTAGGATCGGATGAGGGGACACCGGATACAAATTCTATTATCCAGGGTAGTGACTCCCTAATCACGAATTCGTCGGGACTGCTTATAACAATCGTAAGCGGGATTGGTATATAGGGTGGAGGTTTTGGTATTTTTTCTAGTATATACATCAATGTGTTAACACCTCTGATACCTGTGTTGCTGAATTCCAAATCAAATTTACGGTGATGTATTATTGTAAGTCGGTAGCAACCTGGTGCACCAGTATGTCTGTTGCCAACACGAAGATAATTATCATTTCCTCGGATCCAATCAAAAGTCCCACTATCAACCGTGTACACGATGTTATTGACGCTTACACTATGTGGAATTTTTAACTTATTGATAGCCGCGATAATTTCAACGAGAGACATACCCGCGTTGTGTGGAATTCCAAAGAACTTATCAACAATGTCATTGACTGGTTTTTGTACCCGCTCAAAATTCCCCTTTAGTTTAGAAATATCGTCAATGACGTCAGAATAGGTTTTATTGATTTCAGTATATTTCATCGACGTTTTATCGCGGCGTTTAAAAAATAAAATCAAAAATAAACTAAAGTCCATATCTACTCGGAGTTTATAATCACTAGCAAGGTCAAAATATGTCGTAGTAGTATCATGACCTTCAGGACCATCAAAGAAATTGTTAACTTTTTCATTGGTGGATTTTTGTTCGTCAATAGCTTTTTTAACTTCAGCGAGGGTCGGGCCTGTCAACGATGTGGTTTCAGACACAGGTGTTCTCCCTAGAAATCTATCAACGATGGTATTAAGTGTTGTTTGTCTCACCATAAACATATTAATATCTTTGAGAGTCATCGTAGATGTAGCCGGGACACCAAAGAAACTATTAGCGATGTAGGCATTGTGAGTGTGCTTGCCGATAAACTCACTGATTTCAGCGAGAGTCATTCCTGCCACAAGCGGGTTTCCAAAGAACCTACCAACAATGTCATTAGTGGGTTTTTGATCTTCTATTAGTTTAGAAATCTCGAGATAATTTGCCTTGATTTCTGAAGCAGTCATCATCCTTCCAGCTTCCTTGTTAGCGAAGAATGAATTCAACAAGTCTTTAATTTCAGCGAGAGTCATGCCAACCACAAGCGGGGTTCCAAAGAATTTATGTACGACATTTTTGCGAAAAGAATTATAACCTCGTATATAATCCTCCAGATCACGGCCGTGGGCGGTAATCTTGTTGTCGTGGGTGGTAATCATGTTGTCGTGGGCGGCAATCTTGTTGTCTTGGGTGGTAATCATGTTGTCGTGGGCGGCAATCTTGTTGTCGTGGGTGGCAATCGCGTCGGTGATCGTAGACACAAGTGCGCCTGGTTTAAGTCGTCCGTCGTTGGAATATAGCGCAATAGAGTTTTCAGCGGCGTCGCGCTGCCGTATAAAATGTCATTCAATGACACATCACTGGATTTCAATTTACCCTGTTTGTCCTGAAATACAACTATTTCGTTCGGGTCAACATTTACTAAATTTAACGTCTCAGCGATTTCATCTTTAATTAATTTTTTTATATCCTTGACAGAATCAGGGGGTGCAGTGCCATCGGGTTTGGGTTTCAAAGATCTCCCCCAAATATCAATCATGTTATTGTAAAACTCTTTCTCTCTCTAAATTCGTTTTTGACGACTTCGTTGAAAAATCTTCGATTTTCTCCAGAAATTACTAGTGTATTCATTCACGACAACATGTGGTGGTTTTCCGCTTGGGTTACTCAAGGAGTTAGAAATAGCGTTAAGGACATTTAATACTTCGCTGCCACATATTGGTGGGTAATTCATTTGTTGTGTTGGTAGCGTAGAATACCAAGTCTTCATTGGAAGGGTTTTTATATAACGCATAAACTCTTTTGGTGGGGCTAATCCATATGAATCAAAATAGACAATCCCACGTGGATCAATAGCGTATGCAACCCAGTGAGTTCCGGGTCCGGTGCTGTTATCTAAATTAATGATTCCGGTTTCAACGCTGTTTGGTTGATGTGGTAATTGATCTTTCATAAAGACACCTCTGAAGTTTTTAATCGCGAGTTTTTTAGCAGCATCGAGTAAATCAAAATTGGACATGGGAACCATCATAGACTCTCCAATTAATAAACCGGTCCTAGTCTTAGACCCTTTCCGCTGTACCACGAATACGGGGTTCCTGGTAGTCTTAGACCCTTTCCCTTTTTTTTATATCCTTTCCCAGTTGCCTTCTTTAGTGCCATTCCTGCTGCAGTACCAACGGCTCCTAACGCTGCCGCTTTAGCCACCGCTGGGGCTGCTGCTGCAATCAATGCTGGTATCGCAGCTAACAACGGGAATATACCGCCTGTTTTAATCATATTTTTGATAGCAGCCGCAGAAAGAGTAATCTGAACACCCTTTTTTGCTACTAGTGCATCATTGAAATGTTTCACCTGACGAGTTGTCAGCGATAGTTTATTTGCACCACCAGTCATTTGGTTGGGTTTCAACGTGATTGTGGTTCCACATTTTTTAGCTGATTCCGATTGCAATTTTTTTAATTGACCGGGAGTTAACGCAACACTAATATTACTATATGACATTATACATAATTGATTGATTCTAAATCGTTTACAATTTCAATTACATGTTTTCCACTGGTGCATCTACCACTCTCATTCTTCCACCAACACCTTCAAGTAGCATTGATTTGTCGCTGAGAATGACAGCAACCGCTCTATAATCAGCAATAGCACCACGAGTCACATTAGCTCTAAAATCTATATCAACAACAGATTGTCTCATCAAATCGAGATGTTCCAGTGAGAAGTAATAGATCGGATACAGATTTTTAAAATCATATTGTGATATTTGCAAACCAGTATCCACATTTTGATCGCGTGCCATAAATGACAACAGACGATGATAAACTCGTGCAATATGATTTTCTGTGTAATTAAGTTGTATATCCTCGGATGGTTCCTGTTGGCCGTTTATTCTCAGTGAGACGTCTTTCACACCTAATTGATCAAATATCATATGACTGAAACGTTGATCGCCAACTCGTGCGTTATCTTGTAACGCAATAAATATATGACGTGGCGCAGAAACGCCTTGTTTTGATGCTAGGTTCCAAGTGAATAACCCGTTGATATTTGATTGCTTCACATCTGTACTCACGGTTAGCCAACTCAACAACGACTTTCCTCCTTGGTCCATAAATGATAGTAATCGTTCTTCTGCGGTGATTGCTGGAGTCAACACTGGCATCCACAATGATATTTTTGTTAAATTGACTTTACCGGCATCAGCATTTGGATTTGCATTGTCTGCTGGAATCCTCCAGATTGCGTCACTATCATCACTCTTTCGTACAAGCGATACTGTATGCTTCGCTCCATAAATAACTTTTCGGACGTTTCTACAGAATCCAAATATATGATGCAGTGGAATCGCGCATGAAAATGATTTACGCGCTCCTTGCAACATTGAAATACGTGTTGCAGCTCCTAGATTGAAATTAACATCGTTGTTTATAATCATATCTTCGGCATCAATATTAGCGGTGCCAGCATTATTCTTTGGTCGTCTTACAACAAATTGTTTTCCTCCAGCGGTATTTGTAGCATCTTTTGCAAACATCATAGAAGGTCCTGCTGATCTTGTATAATCATCGGAATATCTCGCTAACCGGATTATTGTTGTAGCCACATCAACATCGCGATCTATCGCCTCAATTTCTTTTCCATCAATGAGATATTTTGCACTCTCAAATAACGCCATGATACCATTATTGACAAAACCGACTTGAGTACCAGCTGGATACGGTGCTGGTACAGCAGGAGTATCAGCAGCTGTTACAATTTCTCCTTCTACTTCAATAAACGCTTCACAGGGCAAAAAGTATTTACTGGTATCATGGACTTGAAGATCAATTCTTGCTCGACTATTTGAGTCTATTGCATGATAGGCGTAATATTGATAATCGCGTACAGAATCATCCTTGCCAACTGGGGCGTCTATATCAAACGCTGGATCATGTGACTTTTTGAACATTTTATTCTATTTATCAGAGTCTAAATCGCGATTTTCCATTTTCATCGTCGTAGTTTTTTAAAGCCACTTCCTGCTATCATATTTGCAATATTGCTTTGGTCGGGGGTTAAAACCATCGACGCTAATTTTTCATCTACTGCGTTATTTATAATTCTACTAACACTTGCAGGCATTTCCGCTGTAGACGGTAACGGTTTTGAAAATCCTTTGGATTTCATCCGTGATTTCACTAATGATGTTAATTTATTCTTCGCAGTTGAAAACGCTTTTCCAGCAAGATCTCCAACAGCACCAATACCCTTATCACGAATAACTTCAATTGCTTTCATTCCTAATTGTTTAGCCAACGGCATCACTTTTGGAGCCATTCTCGCAAATAACCCTAAAATGGTATTACCTAAACCATCTCCGTAGTATGCTCTATAAACCGGAAACCGTGAATTAACTACGTAGACGGGGGTTGGTTTATCATGATTGTAGTGTATGATCATTATTTGAAATCAGAAACAATTTTTCAATTGTTATTTATCTAATCGAATGACTTCGTCATCAGATTTTTCAATTCAGTCACTATGATACCCACTTTCCACTAACTCGCCAATGAAATCTCGATATGTGCTGATATCCATGATACCACCCTGAAATAATCGTCTACAGATATCAGCTGCTTCATTAATTATTTCCGGTGAGTTATTTCCGGCTCGTTTTCCTCCGATGAGAACTTCTAATCGTGATATATCACTGAGAACACTACCAGGACATACCCCACTTTGGGGTCCACTGGAATCTTGCAATCCGCTTCCGCTATAACCAGTTGCTTCATCCTGTTTTTCTAAATCCGTTTCTTGTAAATAACCAAGAGGATCATCATCATCACGTGGTATTTGTTGTTTTTTAGGTGAAAAAGATATTTTCTTTGCAGGTTGCTGTCGCCGCCTTTGCGTTTTTTGCGGTTTTTGTTGTTGTTTAAACTCTTCGTATTGATTATACACTGTACCCACCGCATTGATATATTCAATGTATGATGCACTATTTTTCTTAATCAGACCTTTTTCAGTTTTGATTTTATAGAATATATCAGCCCAGTGAGTTATATTTCTAACATATTTATGATGTTCTGGTTTCAACCATTTTTTTCTGTTTTCATAGGACGTAACAACAAGCGCAGGAATTTCTGCTGGATCAGTCTTATCAATTTCTGCTAACCCTTCTTCGTTAAATCTCACGAGTAAATCATCTACTGTTCTTTTTGATTCTATTTTTTGTACGGCCTGTTCTGTTTGTTCAGTTTTCGCTGCTATTTTTTCGAGTTCACCAATAACAGATTTTCCCGTCTCGGGACCATCTCCCAGTATAGCGCGCTCTACTCCCTTCGTTGCTGTTGTTACTGGTTTAAACAATTCTTCAGATCCCGCAGCAAAATCAGTCTGAAGACTCTGTCGTTGTTGTAGTTTATTCCGTACAGAGTCACGAATTGGTACAAATCTCTTAATTGCATCCAGTCGTTCACGAGCCAATCGGGTTGTTAATGCTTCATTGACCATTATTTGAAATCAGAAACAATGTTTCAATTGCAAAACAATTTTTCAATCCCCACCTAACAGACGAAAACACTTTTTGTTACATGTCAGACATGTCAGTTAATTTTTAACACGATCATAGAAGCGTTATTTCATCCTATAACAGCTTCTACGATCAGTGCGGAAACGGCACTTTTTCATATAATAATAAAATGTAATGTGCCGTTTCCGCATTGAATTTTTTAGTGTATTGATACCGGACCAACCAGCCATAAATTTTTTATTCACTGATTTTGACATTGTCAATCAAAAAATGCTAAAAAAAAATGAAAATCTCTATGAGAACGGTCACAATCAAATAATGATAAATGGTCGGTCAATCAAAATTGTTCATTTTCTTGAATTAATACCCGTAGGTTTCTAATTTTAGAATTAACCTCCTTTTTCAATTCGTATTCGTACCCCAATTCTTTTCGTATTCGTTCTACGATGGTATACAACGGAACGAACACACTTACGTCACTGGAAAATGCGAGAGAGTCCCGAATAGAATTCTGAATTCTCTTGATGAGCGCATACTTCTTTGGTAGCATATACTTGTTAGTGCTAACTCCGTATTCTATATCCTGAAAATCAGACATGATTTGATCAGGATTTAACCCATCTGATAGTTCAATATCCCAACTTTTCAATTTTGAAATCTCGGATAAAATGCTATTCATGTTTTCAGAATTCATTATTCTATAATAATGATATATTTCTAAATGAAAAATATGACGCATTAGACATAACTAAATTGAACTTTTTGTCCCGTCCTTTTTGAAATAGCCGATCGATAAATCCCCTCTGCAACGAATCGTACTGAGGCTCTACAAATATCGAAATACTTGCCGGCTTCATATATTGATTGAAATATTTTTTCTTCGTTAGTTATTGTATTCAAAGATTTTACTGGTCTCGCTTTTTTTGAGCATTTTCCAGTCTCTCCTCGTTTGGTATTCTCACTTTGTGTGATAGCCTGCAGATTTGATAAAGAATTGTTCTTTGGATTAGAATCGATATGATCAATAACAAAATCATCCTCGATCAATCCATAAAAGCATTCATACACGAAACGATGATTGCGATAAGTTTTCTTTCCCTTAACAGTGAACACCAAATACCCCATACCATTGTCAGCACCAACTGGTTTCTTCAGTCTACAGTGCCTTACAACACCATCACTGGATGCTTCATAATTTGTAATCAAGGGATGGTGTCTGAATTCTTGGTTCATTCGTATACATAATACTATTGTTTGTCTAATTCATTGTTTGGTTTAATGATGAATCTTTCGATGTAGTCTTGAGGAGTTCTTATGATTTTGTCAGGGACGTTGTCAGTGTCAGGGACTTTTTCAGGGTCATAATTTCTGATTGATTGTCCATTTTTTATTCTTTTATCATAATAACGCTTCAACTCCCTGTATCGCTTACCACCGCAATTAAGACACAACTGAGATTTTCCCCTGACCCCAACCCCACATCGTATGCAGGGTAACGGGCCAAGGCTTCCACGTCGAAAGCTTTGCATATGATACCCACAAAACTCATTTCTGCATGATTTGTTACACGGGGTTACTGATCCAATCATAAGCCACTTGCAGTGATTCATTATATATAAATTCTTCATTTAAATGCTTGTTTTAATTATAGCATGAGGGAATTAAGGAGAACGCCTTCGAAAAATGCTGAATTCAATGCTGATAAGGAGTTTAAGAGATTATTGAAGATTAATCCTAAATTTAATCTCGATAAACCCAAAAAACGTAACAAGAGATTATTAAAAATTAATCTCAAACGTCCAAGAGACGGAAACATGAAAGAGTTTAAGAGATTATTAAAAATTAATCCTAAATTTAATCTCGATAAACCAAAATAACGTCCAAGAGACGGAAACATGAAAGAGTTTAAGAGATTATTAAAAATTAATCCTAAATTTAATCTCGATAAACCCAAAAAACGTCCAAGAGACGGAAACATGAAAGAGTTTAAGAGATTATTAAAAATTAATCCTAAATTTAATCTCGATAAACCAAAAAAACGTAACAAAATTAATCCTAAATTTAATCTCGATAAACCAAAAAAACGTTTAATAGACGGAAACATGAAAGAGTTTAAGAGATTATTAAAAATTAATCCTAAATTTAATCTCGATAAACCAAAAAAAACGTCCAAGAGATTACCCTGGAAAGATGCTCAATTCAATCTCGATATAGTTTCTAATACACCAAAGAATACAATTCTTGATAAAGCCATGATTAGTAAAATCAGAGACTGTTTTAATGAATTCAAGCGTGATGGAGCATCTTATTGTTGGTCAACATTTCGAATTGATGGTGTTGTTGACGCTACCATGAATGATGAAAAAGCAGCAGTGATAATTTCACGTGTTGGGGAAAAAAAGTATTTTTTCCGAATCAAATTCATTATCGAAGTCGATGGCAAATGGATTATTAGGGATAAATTTGAACCAATTCTCAAGAATAAAAAAGCTGTCATTGTAAGTAGAGATTCCAAACCAGGAATTCTAACCGGAATCGATAAGCCATACTACGAAAGATCTTATCCCGTAACAGCAATGGTTTATGGGATATATCCGTTAAATGATAAACCCGATATCGCAAAACTAGCTCCTATGAAATATTCGTCAGGGCTTAATTGTGTAGCAGAACGAATAATAGAACATTTCACAAATGCGTCCCGGGGAAATAAACTAACTGATCTGCGACGTAGGAAAATAACCGAATGGGAACTGACAGTGAAACAACACGGTGCAAAGATTTCTGATATAGCTAAATTAGAAACATCATTAAGATTTCCAATAACCGTTATGACGATAACCGGAGAGGTTTTATACGAACCCAAATATAACAAAAATGGAGCGCCAATACAGATTATTGATCATAACAAACACGCGTGGTCACCTGCGGTAACAGTATTTCCACGAGAACGAACCGTGAAATATATCCCTAAGGAGTTCGTCGGGGATGTTTTCTATGAAGAGAAATTATTCGATGCTATTCATGCGTTGTGTAAAGATGATCCTGTGTTAGTGTGGTTACTTAGAAGTGATGAAGATCCCGAAATAGGATTCGATCAATTTGTAAGACCAAATGGTGAATTATATCGCGTTGAAGAATTAGATAACAGAATGAGAAAAATCGCTAGTGATTTTTCACCGGAGAATTCCCATGAAAAACTACTCACGGATAGTTTTACTATTCCATCAGTGGTAGCTCACTTCGCAAGAGAAAAAAACTCATGGCGTCCAACACGAAGTGATTTTCTCGAGGATGTTAAATTGAGTTGCGTCAAATTTGGTCATGGAGGACTGTGGAATACGAAATACTCACGTGATGGTATGATTTCAATTGATATAGCCGCGTGTTATCCCGGAAGTTTTCTCGGGTATGGGGAATGTGCTGAGTACTTCAAACGATTTGGACACCCCACGCATGAAATGACTCGTGTTGCGATTAATGGACCATTGCCTGATTTTGATTTAACCGGATTCGCTCGTGTGATATCATTCGAATTAGCTACAGGGTTACATCCGTGTAGTTATGTTTGGCTCGGTAGACACCTATCTGAAAAACACTGGATGCCAATAGTGCTATTGAGATATATGATTGATTGTGGTATGCTAATATCGTTGATTGTTTCCGAGGCTATTATATGCTATCGAGCTCAGAAAGAAGTTTGGCTACCACAACCCGATCTAGATAGAATAATCAGCGAACAGCGAAAACAATTCCCTGATTTCAATGAAGAACAAATCATGAATCGGTCTAAGAAGTTATTTGAAATTAAAAAAGAACAAGCAAAAGATTTTGGACGAAGAATAATCGGTAAATTTACCCAGGGTGGACGATACGACAATGCAAAATATTCTTCGCGGTTGATCGTAGACGTCGCTGAATACGATTTTATTGTAACGGATTTAATGAAACAGGGAAAACTTGTATCCCGTAAGGATGCTTTTCTATCCAATGGTGAGAAATTAGGTACGGTTGTTACCTACTGTGATGGACATAATTCCCAGTATACACATTTAAGATCATCTATGCTAGCCTATGCTTCTATTAATCTATTTTCGATGATAAATAGATTTCCTAATACCGCGGTTAGAGTGGCCACTGATTCGATGTATATACACAATAAGTACAAATCAGCTGTAGCTAAATTCACAGATCCCGAAGAAAATTGGGGGCGTTGGCGATTTAAAAAGGAGATGCTACATGAGTATTGTGAATCCGCAGACGTTGCCATGGATGATAAATATCTTTGTTGTAACCGTATTGAAATTCAATCAGAATTTCTAATGCACCACCGGTATCTGATCCAGTATGTAGATACAAGACAGTTTATTTAAACGGTTGTGGTGGGTCAGGAAAGACAACTCGTGCAATTGAATTATTTCGTCGGTCAACCATGATTGTGTTAACACCGACTCACAGACTCGCCAGAGAGATGATACAGCGAGGGGTAAATGCCTGTACTTACCATAGTTACTTTCGATGGAAGGGTGACAAATGGACTCCTGAGCGTATGGGTGATAAATTCATTCCTGAAATCATAATTTGGGATGAAATATGCACAGTGTCATTAGATGTATTACAAACATTTCTCGAGTGGTTGTTAAACAAAAACACAAAAGTCGTCATGTGCGGTGATCACGGCCAACCACCACCATTTGTCGGTGCATCTCCACATGAATGGCTAAGGGGTTTTGTAGACTATTATGAAGAAATTACCACTGATTATAGATCAATTGATGAACGATTACGAGAATTCAAAGCGCTAATTAGATTACAACCGGATAGAATCCAATGCGAAATAGCGCGTGAAGTGATTTCAGAAACTCCAATGAATGATTTCTGGGAAACATGGAGACCAAATGATTTGATAATTGCAAGTAGAAAAATAGTCAGGGACACACTTCAGATGAAGTTATTTGAATTGCATAAAGAAAAATTTGCAACGCTTCCAGTACCCCTTTGTTATAGGCCATCGGATACACGAAAACAGAATATTGAAGTTGATATTCCAGGACAGAGTGAAAAACAAATTCTCGTATTAAATGATATTGTGCTGGTTGATATCAATGTCGTTGAAGATGCATTGCGTGCTAATAAATCCCCGTGGACGCTAGGATACGCAGCAACAATACATTCTTCACAGGGATTGACTATATCGGATACAATTGTTTGGATGGTGGATAATCACATCGAATGGTCGAATTTAGTCTATCTCGCAGTATCCAGAGTACGAAAAATAAATCAACTTCGAAGAATTGTTTTCGATGATAATGACACCACAATAAATGATATTGATGTTAAAATTATTGATAAAAAACTCTCCGGTTACAAACAACAGGACAAAAAAAAAACAACGAGAATTTGATATTGATGCTGAATTAATAATCACTTTGAAGAAACAACAGAATAATCACTGCGCGAGTTGCAATTGTATAATGCGTTGGCAGTATTCGGATAAGGATCCTCGCCAATTCACCGTAGACAGAAAAAATAACAATCTCGGTCATGTCAGAAACAATGTGATGTTGACTTGTCTTGAGTGCAATAGACGCAACGGTGCTAGTTAAGACCATGCGGTGGCAATTGAGTATCCTCGGGAATTACCTGTAGTTGTTGTCGAGTAAAACCCCGCTGAGGGGCAGTTGAATCCAGTTTATAGACTGGAGGTCTACCAGTTGATCGTGTTATACTAGATATCTTGTGTGCAGTAACACTCCAAATAGGATCAGTAGCCCTTTTTCTACCCCCTTCAAGCTCTCCTGGTTCATATAAATACCTAACAGTGACATTACTACCAAGAATTGGTTCTTTGAAATCTTTTTGTGGTTGTACGGGTATAGACTTCTTTTTAATCGCGTTGATAGGTTTCATGTTGATTGTTCTAGTAATCTCGTTATTCAGTGCAGTAATCACAGATGGTAATCTTTTAACCCATTCACGGGATCTTTTTTCTTGGATGAATTCTTTTGCGTATTGATATCCAAATAACCGCTCAGCAATCGTCCGATTAAATCGTTCTACAATGGCCTGATCGCGATGTAGCGCAGTATGCCCTCGTCGTATGGTGACATTATGATGTTTCATTGTAGATAACACTGCACCCTGAAATTCCTTGCCAGGATCAACCTGCAATAGATTTGGCCAGTGCAGAGGACCTCGTCGATAAATTCTTTCAAATGCAGAAGCGACTTCAGTGGCTGATTTTGTTTTTAACGGTTCTGCTTCTTTGTATCGACTTGCAATATCAACTACGGTTAAAGCGTATTTGTAACCACGATCATGTGGCAGAAATAATATATCAGCCTGATGAACTTCATTAGGAACTGTCACATCAAAATGCGAGAATTGAATTTGTTTAGGCGGTGGTAGATAAATTTGCCATAGTGCCTGTTTGGATAACCAATTAGCCGCAGTGGTTTTTTTCACTTTTGCAGCGCTAGCGAGTTTATGGACTGCTGATTTACCCCTCCAGTATCCTCTTGGGGAATAATAAATTGATTCCATATTATTAATTACCGGCACCTAACATCAATTTACTTTTCATAGCCGATTTTATTAAAAAGGAAGCCAATTTTTCTTTGAAGGATTTATCAGGAATAGCATTTAACGCATGAATTAATTTCACATCTGCTAGATGCCTGTGTTGCAAATTGCTGCTTTTATAAGCAACATCATGAAGGTGACAGGCCTTATCAATGGCGTTTATTGGTTCTTCACCGGGTCGGGACTGATTTTGATCATTGAGTCTGATATCAAGTCTGGTTCCCGGTCCACAGTAGCTATATCCTGGAAGGTGCTTTTCTCCGGGGTACTTTGCCCATGGGGTTCCAGGGAGCTTTGCCAATTTGGCTGCGATATCACCTCCTCGTTTTTTTTAAAAACATCTCCGAATTGTAAAATCTTTGATTTTGTAGAAACAAATCTGAACTTTTTAATACCACATGTTGCACATCTACCAGTAAGTGCTGATCTGTTATTTTTAGTTGTAACCGTCGTCACATCATTTGTGCTAGTACGCGTTTTACACTTCATACAATATAGATCCATAATTTATGTATAGAAATATGGATATAATTGATTTTTCAGCGACTAAAACAAGATAACCAGTTAAGCATCATGCAGCGCTACCAAACTCTATCCGGATGATTATAATCGGGCCATCTGGATCCGGTAAAACGCAATTGTTGCTCAATTTAATAATGAGATGGATGAAGTGGGATAAGTTGTATTTAGTTGCCCCTAGCGTAGATGATCAACGATGTTATGAAGTGTTAAAGGATTTTAACGAGAATGCATCAGAAATTAAGGGTGAGAACGCCATTGAATTTATAACCGATATCGATGAAGCACCGAGTATTGATGATATTGATGGAGATATTAACAATTTAGTCGTATACGACGATATAATGTTAGATAAACAAAAAAATCCTGCTAGGATCTTTTCCAGAGGCAGGCATAAAAACACTGACGTGATATATGTCACTCAACGCTACACTCAGGTTCCAAAAGTCATCAGAGATAACTGCAATATTCTTGCTGTATTCAACGGAGTTGATACTCATACTCTTAGAAATATATGGCAGACATGGTGTTCTGATATGGACTTCAATCAATTTAAAAACTTCTTTAGTCATGCTCAGTCAACCCCGTACGGATTCGCAACAATAAATTTACATGATCCTCGGACACGATATCGTATCGGACTGGATCAAATATTCGGTTAAAATCATTTATTATTTTTTGTTAACCCATAGCAGCAGAGAGGGTGGATGACAACAAGTTGCGACCAAAATTAATTAAAAAATCGTAAAAGTCTCCGTTTTCATTTTTTTAGTTAAAATGAGATTTCGTAGGGAAGGCTCGTTAAGATTTCAATCAATTTTTTGTCTGAAAACGTTGTAGGGTTTGCCCCTGAGACATTTTTTTTGGTTAAAATGAGATCGTAGGAAGGCTCGTTTTAAGATTTCAATCAAAATTTTGTCTAAAAACGTTGTAGGGTTCACCCTCTCTGCTGCTCCTTTGGATACTTCTTCTTCTTTTATTTTCTACAGTTGTTCCACCACCTTTTGATTTTTCCAATGATCCACGTTTTCTTCTTCTTCTTGTCCTGGGGAATCTAATTAGGATGTCCCATAGCTCTAAACGTTTCCTGAACTTTGATCCATCTTTGATTTAGTTGATCAAAGTCCTCTTTCTTCTTTTTGTTCTTTTGTTCCTTTTTCTCCTTAGCCCGGTTTTCTTTAATCTGGATCACCTGTTCTTCCATCACTATTCTCATCATTGCTTCTGCTTTCTTTTTACTGGTATAGACCCCACTTCACATATTCCCACTCTGTCAAATGTAATGTTTCTTCTAGAAAGCACCTGACTTTGATGACATGATCAAGTGCCTGATTCAAGTCCCCTATTCTTATATATTTTGTTTTAATACATCTTCTTAATTTCTGGTCTTCCTCCTCTATCATACCTTCTAATAGATCTCTTGCTGATTTCAGTTGGCTTACAAAGTCCAGGTTACTCATATTCTGCATCAAGGATCCCAAACCAGCTGTCTCGGAGTTGGATAAACAAGTCGAAATTCATCTTGATGTGTTCAAAATTGAATGGCTCCAAGGATGATGATGATGAATAGATGTTTTATAGTTGCCGCCGTCTACTAGAGACATATGGGCAACTTTTATAGCCACTATATCAGTGGCCATTTTAGGTCCCTTGGGGAGGGGTCGCTACTCCCTCCCCTCAGGCATTTAAGTGCTTAAATGCACTATAATTTAAATAGGGCTTTCTCCCGAATTACTAAAAAGTAACTATCGGGAGAGATGTAAGCCCATGGGGTGGGTAGGAATAGTACCCACACACACCCACCCCTAATGGCTCCAAGGACTGACGATTGCGTATATATATATATATATATATATATATATATATATATATATATATATATCTTAAGCACGGACGTGAAAGAAAACACCCCTTACTGCCAAAACAAACCCTATTATTTACTATCCAAAATCACACCATATACTAACCACACACACACACACACACACACACACACACACACGGGGAAGCAGCCAAAACAAACCCTATTATTTACTATCCAAAATCACACCATATACTAACCACACACACACACACACACACACACACACACACACACACTTTGTGGGATAGTGAAAGTCTCTTCATTTCTTCCTCTATTCCGCAACCGTGGATGAGGTTGTGGTTGTTGCGGCTGAGACTGTGGTTGTTGCGCCCAATTCACTCTTGTGATTGGGAGTGAAGAGGAAGCTGACTGTGCTCGACGAGCTGATTCTGGTGATGAAGGCGTCCTCACCTCAGATTTCACCCGACAGGCTTTAACCATCATGCGGTGAGGCAAAATTGACATTTTCATTTCCTTCTTTTTCCTCTCCTCCTCTTCTTTAATCCTGGCCTCTTCTTCTTTGGCTTCCATTGTCAGCTCGTCCAGGAGACGCATAGCATTCTCCAGGTGCATTTGAAGTTCCCTCAACTTTTGTAATTTACTCATCTTCTTCTTTGAGTTGATGCGCCAACGATAGATAGCCAGACTGATTGATTGATTGATTGATTGATTAATTGGATTTAAGACGTGTTCGCCCAACGGGCATTTACGTCTGGTTAATGCCCCAAAAGGGGCTATTTAATTGTTTCGGGGGACTGAATAGTGCCACGCCCCCACGCTTTATTGCACAATTATGTGCTAATTAATTGATATCAACCGTCAGGAGCGGAAGAGTCAAAGGCGGAAAGGTACTGTTTTGGAAGGAAGGTGATATACCAAAATTTATTTAATCCCCCGATTGTAATTTAGAATAATTGTCGTCTGGCATTAAATATTTTTGAATAAAACATTATTGTGCTGTTTTGAGTAAAAGTAAAGAAGAGTGGCATATTTGGTTCTACTTATTATTATTGCTACATTGTGTAGCTGGACCTGATGGCTCTGGGCTTTAAGCCACCTTATAGAATTAATTGAGGTCTTAGTTATCTTATAAATTAGTTAGTTTGCTACCTTGTGTAGCCGGAGCTGATGGCTTGGGACTTTTAGCCACCTTATAGAAATTATTAAGGGTTCTATTATAAATAAAACTTCCTAGTTTTAGCTTGCTACATTGTGTAGCTGGACCTGATGGCTTCCGGGTTTAAGCCACCTTATAGATCTAGTTGAGATCTATATTTATCTTATCCAGTATTTATTGTGCTACTTTGTGTAGCCGGAGCTGATGGCTATGGGTTTTAGCCACCTTATATAGCTATTTAGGGCCATACTGTAATTCCCTAATTATATATGCCAGAGTAGAGTAGTTAGAGTTAGTAAGTAAATAAGTATAGAGATATAGAGTCCTATAGTTGCGTTGTTATGAGATAAAAGTAAAATAATGGGTACGTGAGTCTGCTTGCCTAATTATCGATTTTGGGGCATTAAGGGGGTATTTTAATTTTGGGTTATTCAGGCTTATCGATGTTTGGTCGATACCTTCTGTATTGCTACACCAGATGAAGTAGGTGGGTTGATATAAACTCCTTTTGGACACAGTCATTGTGACTGATTATTATACCCCTCCTCCTACTTTTCCTCGTTAGTTTACAGCAGGAGTGTCCATTTAATCGATGCCTGATTATATGGTCTAAATGGTTCATGATATGCGTCGACGTGCGGTATATACTATCTATAGTGCTGTACTGGGTCGCACAGGAAGGTTGTGATAATTTGCGTTTGCATAAAGTCATTGTGACAATTTATTAACACCCTCCTCCTGTACTTCCTTGACAGCATACAGACCGCATGTCCGTTAGATCAACTTTAGGTGATGAACCAATTTGGGTGATATAGGGTTTGAGTTCGGGATGGAATACGGTGATATAAATTATATACTTCCTGTAGTGCTACTTCAGCTACCGCAGGTGAGCTGGTATGAAGTTCATTATATTTTGTCATTGTGACTAATTAATGATAGCAGCTCCTCTGCGATTACTTGTTAGCACTCAGGTAGTAAGTTCTTTAGAACAACACCGTAATACGGGAAAAGGTTGTGTTGGGGGTGGGTTGGATGGATTGGGTTGGAATGTTATATTAAATACTGTCAGACTTATCTATTTCCCGAAGGAATATTAGGATCAGTTCTGCAGTTAGGTTAGGATTAGGATTTGTGGGACTAAGAAATGATGGGTAGGTTGTGCTTGAGCCTATTTTTGTAAGAGAGCTTGCAAGTTTATTTCTTGCTACTCTATACGCTGGGCACATATTAAAAACATGTGATAGATCTTCTAATTGTTTGCCGGATTGGCAAGAAGTATTTCTTCCAGGATTGGATTTACTATATTTGCCCATACTTTCGGCTAGCAGAGTTTTTTCTGTTTTGATACGATTGAAAATTCTTTCGAGATGTGTATGTTTAATCTCTGGTCCAATAGTATTCCTGGATACTTGGTTTTGGATAGAGTATAGATGACGTCCTTTATGGCTAGAATCCCATTGTTTTTGCCATTTAGACATGATTTTTTTGGTAATGACGTTATATAGATCAGTTACCGAATACTCTATATGTTCAATTTCGATGTTGTTGAGGCTATTTTTTGCAGCTTGGTCAGCTTGATCGTTACCAAACAGGTCTATGTGAGATGGGACCCACATAAATTCAATTGCTTGGTTAAGGTTAGCAAGATCATTGATAAGTAGTCTAGATTGCTTTTGATAGTTGCTACGCCCTTTAGAAAATCCAGATTCCAGTGTTTTGAGGACACTGAGAGAATCATTAATGATGAGTGATTTAGGAAATTTATTAATTTTAATTAGCTTCAATGCCTCTAAGATTGCCCAAAATTCTATAGTGTAGATGGAGCATAAGTCAGGAAGCCTACTCCTTATTGTTATATTTAATTCAGGGATGGTGACTGCTGCAGCTGTTCTATCTGGGTTTGTTGATTTGGATCCATCAGTGTATAACTTGACATAATCCTTGTAGTTTGTGTCTAAGTTATGGAGGATTTTTGTTCTTATCACGTGCGACATTGTTTCTTTGGGTCCAAATGTTGTGGCTTCAAAGTTAATGTTTATTGGTATGTTCATCCAAGGAGTATTGTCCGGATAGGCGATTGGAACAGCTTGAAGGTTGTTAATGCTTAATTCTTTGCATTTTTTAATTGTTGTTTTGGTGGGGTGGTTTGCGTTATGAATTGAGATTCTGACCGCATATCTAAGAGTTAACTCATCCCTTCTAAGTGATAATGGCATTTCTCCAGTGATGATTTGCAATTCTTCTTTTGAGGTGCTTCTCAAGGTACCTGTGCAAATACGTAGTGCTGTGGTTTGTATTTGATCTAGTTTCCTCAGAAGACTTTGTTTAGCAGATGCGTATACTTGACATCCGTAGTCAAGTTTAGATCTAATTAGGGCCCTGTAGATCATCAGAAGGTTTTTTTGGTTAGATCCTCATTTTAATCCTTTAATGTTTTTCATGAGTGAAAGGTCTTTTTTGCATCTGCGGATCAGGTCTTGGATGTGGTACTTCCATGTTAGATATTGATCGAATGTCATACCCAGGAATTTGATCGTGGTTTCAAATTTAATTAGCTCCCCTTGAATGTATAGCTTTGGTGCTTCTACTGTTTTTTTCTGATTTAGCGAAAAAATTATACCCCTTGTTTTGCCCTTTAAGAGTTTAAACCCCCATTTGTCAGCCCAAGTTCCAATTTTGTTGAGGCTGGTTTGGAGGGTGTTCATGACTTTTTGACTTGTTGGATCGCCTTCTTTCCATAGCCCGCTATCGTCTGCAAATTGCGAGAGGTCTACTTCCTTGGGATCAACGTTGTGTTCCAGATCGTTAATCATAATGTTGAAAAGCGTAGGGCTAATGACACTACCCTGAGGTGTGCCGTTTTCCAAAAGGAATTCCTCCGAGAGTGTATCTCCTATTCTAACTCTGATGCGCCTATTTGACAGGAATTGTTTTATCCAGGCATGCATTTCACCATTTATACCGTAGTGATTTAATTTGGCTATGAGGCCATTGGTCCAAACCAAGTCGAATGCTTTTTCTAGGTCTAGAAAAATTGCGGTCATGTGTCGTTTTTTTTTTCCTTTTGTTGTGGAATGCTAGTTTTATTTGGGATTCTAGTCGGACTAGCTGATCTATTGTTGATCTATTATTCCGGAAGCCGCTCTGGTTGTTTGATAAAAGGTTTTTACTCTCTAAATGATGTTTCAATCTGTTGTTAACCATGGTTTCCATTACTTTAGATATTGTGTCCGTAAGGGAGATTTGTCTGTATGATGAAACTTCGGTTGGGTCCTTGTCTGCTTTTGGGATTGGTATTACTATTGCTTTTTTCCATTTCTCAGGTATTTGTCCCGTGGACCATGATTGGTTGATCAAAGCAATTATTGCTGTTTCCATGGTAGTTGGGATATTTTTATATATTTCGTATCCCATGTTGTCTTCTCCTGGTGAGGTTGACTTTTTTGGTTTGATTGCAATTGTCCATTCCTCACTGGTAAAGGGCTCATTGAGAGAAGGGTTTCTGGGGTCTCTGTCCGTAAAGAAATGTGACTGCTGTTCCTCCACTTTTTTTCTATATGCTTGGAATTTTGCAGTGTGATTTTTGTTGCTGCTCATTCCTGCAAAGTGAGTTGCTATTGCTGAAGCTTTTTCCATGTTTGTTATTGCTCCCTTGATATTTGGTATAGACGTGCTAATTCCTTTTTTCATGGATTTAATTTTATTCCAAATTTGTTTGGAATTGGACTGTTTGATTATTAAAGTGGAGCAGTAGTTTTGCCACGATGTCTCTTTAGATGTTTTGATAACCTGTTTTGCTATTTTTTCCTTGTTTTTACAGTCCTCGAAGTCTGTTGACTTGCCAGAATGCCTAAATCTATTGAGGGCTTTCTTCTTATCCTTAATTGCCTTCTTGCAGTTTTAGTTCCACCATGGTATTGGCTGTTTATTTGTAAGCTTTTTTCCCGTGGTAGGAATGATAATATTGGCTGCTTCCTTGATACATTGGATTATATTGTTATTAAACTGGTCGATGTTGTCGACTTGTAGATCCTGTATTGTGTTCTTTTCCAGTATAGACCGGAATTTCGTCCAGTCTGCCTTGTTAAAAACCCATTTGGACATTTTTTTTATTGGGCTCGATTGGCTTTGATAAGTGTATATCAATAACTATGGGGTAGTGGTCACTACCTAGTGTAGATTCTCTGTCTACTTCCCAGTTGGTGATTGCAGCCAATCTGGACGTAAAATAGTTAGATCTAATGCAGACAGAGAGCCATTCGTTGGTGATAGACGGGTGTTTGTTCCATCGTTTAGTATGACAAGATTTTTTTTTAGTTCCCATTGTTCAATCAATGAGCCTCGCTTGTCAGTATGATCACCTCCCCATGATTTATTGTGGGCGTTAAAATCTCCACAAATCATGTATTCTTTTATGCAGCTGGTTAACTGCAAATAATTTTGTAAGAGTGCAGGAGCTGCTCCACCTGGGTCATACACGTTAAGAAGTTCAAATGAAAAAGAACCAACGTGTATGTGTACTGATTGATATTCTACTGCGCTTATTGTAGAATTATCTTGTTTTTGACTAGTGTTAGTACAAAAATAGTTATTGGGTAGTAGGTCGCTAATAAAGATTCCTAACCCACCTCCCTTTGCTCTGCTAGCCCTTGTTAAGTATTTATATTTGGAATATCTCTTAATTTTAGGTTGGGATTCTGATGAACTGTTGGTATGGGTTTCCTGAATACAAATGATGTCAGGTTTTTTTAATGGAATTTTGAATTTTGTTTAGTAATTCAGGTTTATTTATGTTTAAACCCCTACTATTCCATTGCCAAATAGTTAATTTATTTTTCCCTTTTTTGTCCATCTAAATTGTGATAATTATTACATTAGAGTTATTTCATATTTAAATATGCAAATGTTTTTCAAGGAGATCATTTAGTAGTTTAAAGTACTAGGTACCCCCTGGTAATTTGAGATTTGAATAATCCCTGATAAAAGATCATTAAGATATTGAAATATTTTTATGTGTGGAAAGGAATCAATCCCACTATTAGTGTTAATATTGTCCCCTTTGTTATTAGCAGTACTGGTTAATAAATCCTTAGTTTTAAGCACTTTAGGATTTATAGTACTGGTTTCCCTATTCCTATTATTTTGAACAAAATTTTTTATCTCCGACGAAGTCGGTTTATTTTGTTTAAGGTTCTTTGAGGGCAATGATGAGGGCTGAGATAATAGTGGGTTATTACCCTTTTGTATAAAGTTTTTAGTTTTGACTAAAGCAGGGTTGCATGGGGCTGTAACATTTGTGGATTCCTTAATGTTTGTTGTCTGAGGGTTTGCAGAAGTTTGTTTCTGTGTTACCTCAGAACTGGATTTGGCCAACTTATACGGGATTTTTTCTATGTTCATTTTGGCTATTATTGCCATTTCTCTAATGGTATATGGACAATCTTCAGCCGTTGGTCTGTGGGGTCCTTTACAATTTGGGCATTTGGGTCCATCATGTTTGCAGGGATCACTATGTCTACCACCACAATTTCCACATCTGGGTTTGTTTCTGCAGCTAACAGTGTAGTGGCCCCATGATTTGCATTTATTGCAAAATCTTGGTTTATTGACGTAGTCTTTTAGTACATAAGAGGTTCCATAAAAAAAAAACAAGTATTGGTGCTGTAGTGTAAAATTCCAGCAATATCTTTTTTGATATATGATCTTTTGTAGATCGAAGTCTGGTAACTTGTTTGATGTCGGATCCCTGTAGATTAAGCTCCTGTCCTATTTCTTCTCCTGTCAAATGGATATACCTCTTTGGTAGCTCAAAAACATTTTGGTATCCTTTGGAATACATTTTGTTGTTTGGTTCCATTATGGATTTTTGCTTGATTACTTGAGCTCCTTTGTTGCCATTTTTTTGTATTCCAGGGGGCGGTATTTCACCGAAGGTATTTTTCCTGGGAGTAGTATTGTTGGTGGAAGTTGTACTTTTGATATTTTTGGTTACCGTTTTATGTCTGGATACTTGGATTTTCATCGTTCCAATTGATTCCATTTCCATGTATTTGGTAACTTGTGACAATGTGCTTAAGCGCACTATTATATAGTCTGTCCGTGGCCTGATTATTTCAAACGATCCACTATGTTTTTTTGTTAGTGCTGCTGCTATGCTTTTTCCACTGAGATTGAAGATTTTTGAGTTACCGCTTGTAATGAATACGGTATGTTCAGGAGATTTTTGAGCTACCGCTTGTAATGAATACGGTATGTTCAGGACTGTGGTACTTAGTACCGGTTGTCTTCTGGTGGGCTGGAACCTTCTTTGTTTGTATTTTGGTTTTTGTTTCTGGACCTTGCTTGTTGACACTTTTTGTATTTAGTTGTTTTTTTAGTGTTTTTTGCCTTAGGTATTCCATTCATTGGGGTTTTCCCTTTACTCTTAACAGTTGAAGGCGTTGATGGAGCTTCTCTTCTGTATTTGGGTGTTTTTTGCTTGTCCGCATTTGTTGAGAGCATTTTGATATATTCCTCAGTTTCTGGGTCCTCATCCATTGTCGATATTAAGTCTTCAATGTTGATTTTCTTTGAGGGTCCCGATGGTTGGCTACTGTGATAAAATGGTTTTTTCCCATTTTTTTCTGTGGATGAGGCCATTGTATTCGAAGGAGATGTAAGTATTTGTGTTGGGGTAAAAATTGTATTTGGAGAAATAATAGGGGCGATTAATGGATCAAAGAATGAGGGTGTTGGAGGGGGCATTCGAGTTAGGGGGTCAAGGTTCAAAGGGGACAACTGTGATAGGGGGTCAAGGTTCAAAGAGGACATCTGGGTTTTGGGGGTTGGGGTATCCGTCACTGCGATGATGCAGATAATAGACACAGTATTGTCCACACACCATAGAATCTGTGCTTTGTAATTTCACATTATTGAATCGTGTCGTCTGGGCATTTCTTCTCATAAAGTCAATGATATCCTATCTTCGAAAGGGGGTAATCCATACGAATCAAAATATTCCACACAACCCTCATGAGGAAAGTAGGCATCTACCCAGTGAGTTCCTGGAAGATGACTATCATCTGTGTTGATGACATAAGCTTGATTCTCTTTAGTTTTGCGATGAGGTAGTTCATCTTTAGGACACACAACAGGATTCCAAGAAACAGTGTACGAACTACGGTTCAAAAGATAATAAAGTTCCCAGGTATCCGTTTGTTTCTTGTGTAGCCTTGTTTTTTTTTCCACTTTCTTCACAGGTGATGATAAGTCATCAATTCGATCCAAACTTTTTGCTTGAAAAGGTCTGTCAAGTAACTCTTGGCCAAGAGAGCTTCGATGCGATCAATTTCTCGAGCAAACAATGGAGGAGAGGAATGAGCACACAAGTCTTTATGCCACTGAAGTAACACGGCTTCTTCTGAGATGAGACTCCAAGCTTCGTTCAGATAATCGTCCAATTTTTCTTCTTGACTCATCATCATACATGTATCATAATCGTCCAATTTTTCTTCTTGACTCATCATCATACATGTATCATACATGTATCATACATGTATCGTGTTGAATTTGACTGGGATGATCGATTTGACATCCATAACAATCTTTTTTAATCATGTCTCTCATTTAATCTTCCAAGTGTTGTGCAAAACAAGCAACTAACTGTTGTTCCTGTTCTGGCCATCTGGATTGCATGATCACTACCTATTCTTTTTGGTCTTGGGGATCTGCTTTTTCTGTAACCTCCCATTCCATGGATTCTCCACTATTCAAAGAAGGACAAGGGTCTTCCATAGTGTCTAATAGTCTAGAATGACTTCTCCCAAACTGTTGATTTCTATGGTATTATCGAATTCAGCATACAGAATGACATTCACCGTTTCGGTAAGAGGTCCTGCAAACTGAAGTTCTACACGCAGTTGCCCAGATTTTATAGGGTGGAAATGCCCTCGTCGCTGCCTAGGTCTGGAGTGAAATCAAAAGCCCACAAAGTGTAACCTTTTGCATAGTCGTCGTAGGAAATGCCGTGACTGGTGTTGGTTCCTAACTGTCCTGTGGCTTCGTACAGCGACAAGTACGACCTCAAGTAATTCTTCTGTTCGCCAAAGTCGGGTTTGAAGGGCCGAGTACACAAAGTTTTGCCATCGCGACTGACTTCGATTTTGGATACTCTGCTGTGCTTAAACTGGAAAGGATTTTCATCGTGGGCGCCGTTGAGGACTGCATTGCTGACGATACCAATGAATAAACGTTTGGGTAACTGTCCTTGGAACAGATGATCTTCGATCTTAGATCGGAGTCCAGCGGCAATGGTGAAAGTTTTGACTTCCACGCGCCGTATCGGATACTTGGCTGTCGTTCTGTTCAAAGTGTGACTGATATCATTTCCCACTTTAGGTAACACTTCCACACGACGCACGTATAACCTGGCTTCTTGGATAATGGTTTTGTATTCGTTGGCATGAGCCATCAAATGGAAAGCAGCACTGCTACGATTCAGTCTCAAGCGAATATCTACTCCGTTCAGCAAATACCTTTCTTGAAACCACATGTCCAAATGCAAACGATCGAACAGTTCTAAACTACGTCCTTGCAAAATTTTCTTTTGACGTTCGTTAAAACCTACATTGTGAGGATCGGCAGGATTGTCACCCTCAGCTGCTACGGACAAGGCTGTGTCGTTAAACTTATCTGCTGTGTCAGGTTTCCATACCACGCAAGCATCTAGATGAGTGTTCTTGGCTTCTTTTCCGTACGTCAAGAGATTTTCGAGGTACGCTCGGTAAGGGTAAGTATCCATGCTACTGTTGATCAGTTTGTTATTCATGTACAAATCCACATCGCAGAACAAGGAATGCATGAAATTGTTGACAGGAGCTACTCTATCATTGACTCCTGGATTGGTGTTGTCCGTTTTGGTTACTTTCACTTTCAAATACAAGTAACTGTTGTTGAGATCGATGTAATCTTCGGGTTGTCCTTTGATTTCAAACTCGATGGGAGCTGAATCCGTCAAAGAGGAGACGGGATGAAATTCGACCCATTGGGCTTCTTGCATGGTCATCATCGTGGGTGGCATGGCAAAGAGATCCAGTTCCGACTTGGAACAGGCACAAGATTCTTGGTGCATCATTTTTTCTTTTCAGTCACAATGTTTTACTTTTAATAATCAAAAATGTCTAAGTCTCGAACGGTTTTTTTTTTCTTTGTCTTTCTAACTTTAGAGGTAGGGAGACTTTTGAAAGGGTGTCTTCGTCGTCGCTTTCTACCTTGTCCTTGCTGTGTCCTCAGGGAAGCAGGAATGTCAGACTCGGTACCGTTCAGAGCATTTATAGGACTTTCTCGTCGACCCAAAATCTCTTTACCCGTTTGAAGCAAGACATTTTTGCCTGCTCTCAAAAAAGCTTCTTTAGGGTTTTGTTTGTGAGTGAGAACATTTTGAAGAAAATCTTTGCCGTGAGTCAATGCGGCATCTTTTAAGGCGTGCAATCCTCGTGTCACCATCAGTTTTAAAACAGGGACCACAGAACGAAAGGCTGATTTAAACATATCTCCTAAACCATGTCCTCGTTGTCGAGTGACTCCTTGGTACACAGTATACATCACTTTTTCAGTTGTTTGAGAATCGTTTTTGAAAATGGAGTTTCACTGTGACTTTCCCTTTGGTAAATGGAATATTTTGTCCTAGTTCTCCTTTCATAGTAATGTTGACACTGTCAAAATACGACTTACTGACAGGCAAATAATGACGATGTACAAATTCGCGGTGAACGTGATAGGTATTTCCACCTTCCTCGTCAGCGGTAGTTGTATCCACTTTGAAAGGAATGACACGTAGTAACGGTACAGAGGTGTGTCCTACCACGTTGTACTCCACCACATCGGAGTACACAAACATCAAGTTGAAACCTTGGTTCATTTATGAAGGGGATCGAAAATATTTTGCAAAATCCGTGTTACTGCTTATGCCTGGTATTTCTTTTTTGTTCGAGAGCATATTGAGGTCTCCACCTAAAATATCAAATAATTCAGGGCAAAAGGTAATGGATATTATTTTCTTCTCTGAAAATTTGATCATGAGGCGACGAGCCACTTTAATGTACTCAAAGGTAACACTTTCTTTGATTTTTTCCAGGGGTTTACCAAATACCACATTGAACCTGGTTGCAATCGTAGTCACTAAATGTTGACCACTAAAATAGTAGCCTGCAGGAATGGTGAACACATGAGTGGACAGTTGTTTAGTTAAGGGCTCATTTGATTTCTTGGTGTCAATGCCAGTGATGCCTCGTTCGTCTATGGCTTGTTGCAATTGCTTGTCATACACTTCTATTGTAAAAGTGTTTTGATTTTCGACGATGTTTTTGATTTGTGTCGGGTGTATTATTTCCACTAAAGCTGCTTCCCAACGATCATCTTGATCCAAATGCATGGCTTGAGGTAATTGAGACGTGTAACAGCACAATGTGTTGTTAGGAAACACCTCCATGGAACTGTCACTGGGTAACGTTAAGTAAAATTGGTTAATAGTGTTGTTCATATTTCCAATGTTCTTTTGTCCGAGGAGTCACTCGAGGTTAAAGGAGAGTCTAAAAGAGGATTGTGATTGGAAGGGTGACTGTCAGGAGAATGACTAACGTTGGACGCAACGCTCCCAATATTGTTACTGTTGTTCCCGTTGTAAGAATATTTCAGGGAAGGATTTGGAAGAAGATAACCGATGCAACTGCTGAGTAAAATAGTCCACAATTGTTTGTCTCCTTGTTGCAAACTCAAATTAGCAATGGCTGCACCGATGCCACAATACACCAATAAAGATTTGACAGAAAAAGACGATTTGGGTTTTAGGGACACGTTCTCCACACCACACCCACAAGGGTTGCTTTTGTAAATCTTGCAGAGATGACGTGGGTGAATGAGTAGTCACTGTGGTCGCTGAAGCTGTATTGAAGGGCATGATGATCACTTCTTTTTATAGTCGATGACTTGCGAAGCGTCAATCCTTGAATCAAAACTAGGAGGATATCCTTTCCAACGTACTTTTACTTCTTTGACACGACGTTTTCCTACTTTACGGTTTCTTCGTTCGAGAATGCTTTCAATGTCGTACACGTCGTCTTCTTTTTTGGTGACACGTTGTAACTCAGGCAAGTAAAACGTTCCTTTTAATACTTCTCCGTTCATGTCTTCCAATTTATAGACGGTAGGATGACGATCACGCACTTGTCCAGCAGCACGCAACAATTCGGTAGTCCAGTTGTGACATCGTTTCTTCCCTCGACAAACGTGAAACTTGGCATTACTGGTACGTATGCCTTGTCCACAAGTAGGACACAATCTCAGAAGCTGACAAGTACTTTTCTGCTGTGAACCTTGCATCTTCAAATGTTGTTGGTAACAGGTAAGACTGACAAAAGTGCGCTGGCAAACAGAGCAATGCACTCGTACTTGTCCTTTGTCCAGACAAGGTTGAGAGGCCGAACATCCCTCACATTTTGATCCACAATGCTTGTGTTGTTCTCGATTGTTATAACCATAGTCACATTTTTCACAGTAGTAACTGTATCCCAGAAATCCCGCGATACTGGTAATGGTATCAAAATGACCATCGTGATGATAGACGTGAATGTATTTTCCGTCTTTGAAATGGTGGCCTCGAAACAAAAGAGGTCCACGCACTTCTTGAGGGTGTACTTTCAAGTTGTAACGTGGAGCCAAGACGTCTTGCAATTTTTGCATTTCTGGAATGCCGCAAGGGGTGTCTTTGGATATCCCTGCTTGCTGTAACAGGAGTTCTGCTTCACTTCGTTGTTTGGCTCGGTCCGATTGTCGAATAGTTTTCCAGGCTCTTTTCCATTCTGCCGTATCGTTCTTGTTGGCATACGTTCGTCCCACGACGACAGCACGGGCTAAACACATCTGGTCTTGAGGATTGTTGATTCGGACGCGGCTTAGTTTGGTGTTGCGAAGGTTGTCGACCAATAATACTTTTTTGCGTCCTGTCCCCTGGGGAATAGACACTTGGGTTATAAACAGTGTAGCTTTTCCATCGGTGATATGAAACTTGTCGTTGGATTGTTGCACATGTTGAATTTTGTCGATGACTTTGGAAGGTGTTAATTGTGATGTGTTAGTAAACTCGATCCAAACGGGAGACTTCAAATTATCGTGATGAATAGAAAGTCTCAAGAGATCGTCTTCTTTAGCTTGACATTGCTGTTTCAGTGCAGTTAACACAGAATCCCACACCTCAGTAATGAACCCTTCTGTATTCTCCAAAGGTACATTGGACTTGAAATCTTTAAACTTTACGGCATACGTGTAAGCCGTTGTTCTAAATTTTCGAGAGGAACGCTTTTCCGTCTCTCGAATGTGATAGTAATTTTCAGGGTTTACTAAGGGTGGTACACTTTTCTTGGACGTCGATTGCCTTGGTGTGGATTCGGGCTCACTCATGTCATCTTCAGAATCACTGGCATGAATTTGATCCAAGACTTCAGCTACTGTGCTAGGCGATACATTACGTTTCTGTCTCTTACTGTCTTCTCCTTTCTCCACAACATGATGCGGTCTTTTCATCTTGTCTGCAAAAAGTCAAATGACTACCTTTTAAAGACCATAACCTCGATATATTCATGTCCGATCCGTGCATATATAAATGGTCAGTGTCTAACCTTTCAGTATTCATTTTATTCTCACATTGACTAGCACAATGGAAGAACCTACACAAGTTGAACTTCTCATCAGAGCGTTACGTGGGATCATACGAAAGTTTTCGTCAGACCAGCCGACGGCCTGCTCTCCTTCCCATCGTGATAAAAGTCAAGATACTTGCTATATCTGTAAGAAGAAAGGACATTGGGCTACAGAATGTTCAGATCGTGACAAAAACAGAAAAGGTACCAATAGAGACAAAAGTCAAGATACCTGTTATTATTGTAAAGAGAAAGGACATTGGTCTCCAAACTGTCCTAAGAAACAACAGGAGCAGGAGGAGGAGGAGGAGAGGGAAAGGAATTCTGAACAGGAGGAGGAAGAGGAGGAAGAGGTACCCTCCCCCAAGGAAGAACCCCGACACGTTCACAAAGACAAGAAAAGAAGACGAAACAAAAGTGAAGAGGAAGAAGAAAAAGAAAAATCTGTGACAGTAAAGAAAATAAAAAGAAAGAGTGAAACAGAATAAACCTATGAACTTTTTAAAGTGGTATTGTGATATGTTATGTTGTGATATTGAATTATAACGTTTGTACTAGAATACACCAGAGAGAAAAAAACGTAAGTGTCTCTTGGTTTTGATTTTATAGAATAAGAACCTACACTCACACACTCGTACACTCACAGGTACATCATGGGTTTTAAAAAATATATAAAAGGACTTTTGAGTTTTCATTGAATTAGGCAATTGAAATAGTATTTCTTTTCGAAATAATTGGAGTGGCCCTGAAAAGGACCGTTGGTGTTTTGTTCGTTTAAATTAATACAAACTCAGAAACGGGACGAAATCCTCTTGAGCTGTCTTAAGCCTTTGCCACAACCAAGGCCTACTTCGGGACTGGTGGTTCCTGTCAATGATTTGGTAGAAATCACTAACGGTGGTATGGCAGACGTAGTCACAGAGAGATCGGATTGTTTAGCTCGATAAGGTCTTTTTCTCTTCGGTCGTGATAAAGAAGTCTGATACATTTGTTTCAGACTCCTTAACTCAGTTAAAATATCTAAAAGTACCGTCGTGACCGTTTGATTTTCACTATTTTCTTTCTGTCCTTGGTTTTCTTTCTTCACTGTTGCTGCTGCTGCTACTGTTCTACTTTGTGTTGTTGTAAAAATTGCTCCAATTCTTCTTTTTGTCTCTGCTTAAAATCATTGACGTCTACATAAGATGATGCAGAAGGCAACGAAGGTTCCGGAATAAATTCTTGTGATGTTAAAAAATCCACAATATCCCAGTTAAAATCAACTTCTTCTGGATGTAGATTTGTCATGACTTTAGTAGTCACTGCTGGCCCATAACTTGCTGTCTCTACTCCTGGCTCACCCCAATTCATCGTCTTCTTAGTGTCCGCCATTATTGACAACTCTGTCGCATCGATTGATTGCGCACAATGGCGCTAGTACCTCTATATAGAAAAGGTGACGTCACAGATTGCTCTCTTCCAATTGGATGGCTGTGACTGACTTTTTTAACGCGTGTTTGGATTGGTGGATACACTCAATCCGTTTCGATCCGCTCTTCCCCTATAAATAACCGCAGTACACGTTATTCGCTTCACCTGTTTCTCATCACAAGATGTGGACAAATGTAGAATCTTCTACCCTTATTTCTACCATGCTGTTTCGGACTGACATACCCATGTATGTCAGATCATCGTGGAGTGTCATTCATATGACGGATACAGCCTTTTGGAAGAGAAGGGTATACGTAGAAAGACAAGGTTGCTTAAAGAGAGTTCTCTTCTATGGACCCACAGTGAGAAGAAGTTTAAGGAAGAGAAGATCAGTGAGATGTCCTCTGTGTTAACAAGATACTGTTAACATTACACATAACGGCCCTTTTCAGGGCCACTCATACGCCTCGAAAAGATATTACCTTTCTTTGCCTCCATTTTTCCCTTGTCGCCCTACAATCCCCCTATACCAATACAAATCATATTTCCCATGTTCAATCCCCTTTGAGGCTAGATAGGCCCACTATGTTCAATTTCCCTTGAGGCTTGATAGGCCCAAATAGTTCCCATGTTCAATCGCTTGAGGCTAGATAGGCCCAAAAAGTTTGAGGCTAGATAGACCCACCATGTTAAATTCCCCTTGAGGCTAGATGTGCCCAAGCCCTTTTTGACTGGATTTTCCATTGAGGCTAGAGTGCCCCATATTACTACTGGCGTGGTCCTTGTTGACCCAGGCGACGACCGATCCGGTATGGTAACTTTATATTTGTCCAGCATTATCAATGTATCTTGGGCAAAAGTAGTCTTGCGGAGCCCATCCCTCTCCATACCAAGGGGATGTAGTACATCGCCCAGCTGCCTTAGGGTATCCACTCCGAATTGTCGTATAGGGTTTACTAACTTAGCCTTTGGCTAACCAAAGCCGACGTGCAAGGCAGCAGGAAATTCATGTATTGGCGGGTGTTTCTATTTCCCGAACAAATAAAGTATATGCCACTGCCTTTAAAGTATATTTAAATATTGGTGTATTTTGACAATGTTCATACTCTTAACACAAAACCACTCTCTCATTCTGGAAGGTAAAGGACACGTGAGGCTAAGAGAAATTGTTTTTCAATATTGTATCCGATTGGATTGTCATGAATGTGCCGAAAGGCATATATATTCGAACATTATATCGAATGGTTTCAGTTTTACGTATGAAGTGTTACAAATTTTTTTTAACTCGTTAAAAAAACCAGCAAAATGTATTATAATAATTTTATATAGTAATCTATTAAATATTTCAGACTTCAGATGTTATGACTGTACAATTTTTTTTGTCATCAATTTATGTATAATTGTATCTGTTTAATTTATGTACGATTTTATCTAATCAATATATGTATAATTGTTTATGTTCAATTTATGAACGATTTTATTGGATTAATTTATGTTAGATTATATGTGATCAATATATGTATGGGTTTATTTGAATCAATTTTTTTCCGACTTTTTATGTATCAAGATATATGTAATTTTACATGCGAAACGATCTATGTATTTTTCGTAGACCAGTATCTAAAGCACATGATACCATAATGAACGGGAGTATACGAAAGAAATACAAGCGCTTTAATTATAGGAACAATCGTGATAATTTTTTTCAAATATAAATGAAGAGAGAGAGAGAGAGAGAGAGAGAGAGAGAGAGAGAGAGAGAGAGAGAGAGAGAGAGAGAGAGTAAAAAAATACTGCTGCTGCTACTTCTACTACTTTTGACCATAATATTAATAAACATAATAATAATCATAAAGGGAATCGTAATAATCGTCATACTAGAAATAACCAGATAAACATTAATCTTGAATTGTTTATTTCACATCCAGTATACACATTTTCCTTGCAATACCAACAATACTTATTATCATCGCTGTTATTATTTGTATTATCATTATTTTTTTATAATAGTTGTAGTGGTAGTAGTAGTGGTAGTAGTAATATTATATTGTTGTCATAAACGTGAGAAAGTAATAATAATAATGATGATGGTTAGAATAATCATAATATAAGTATATTGTGCACACAACAATGTGGAATCGATGAAGGGGAGAGATAAAAGAGATGATAATAATAATAATAAAAATAATAATAATGATACAGAAAAAAATAATGAAAGACACAAAAACAAAATAATAATTATAATGATGCATTTAATTATCCTGTAAGAAACTTGACTGCCGTAATGACAGTTATAACATCAACACCAGTAGCATCTTCATCATAATGCTACCGTAATTGTATGCCTTGTTTATCACAACTGAAGATTTATGACAAAATTATACATTTGTGGGTGACTCTATTGCTTATTTTAACTGTTTATTTTTCTGTGGTTTATCTTGAGACAGAAAACAATGTATTCCTTCAGAGACTGATGTATATAACTGCTAAATATGCATGGCGTCATGGACATTGGGAGTGGGGAGGGGGGGGGGGCCGTGGGTTGGTTAAATGGTTACCAAATTTTTTTAAACAGGATACCGCTAATAGAGCATTTCTTCGTCTTCTAATGTTTTACCATAAGAAACCTTTACTTTTCTTACTATAACACATTTTAGCATTTCTCACTTATATAGAAGCAAATAATGAAAAACGGTAATGTGAAACGAAAGAGGACACTTTGTCTAGTGGTCATATTGTACCGATGTCTAATGACCTAGGAACATTTGTAGGACACATACAATACAAGATTCCAGTCATATATTTCATCTCTGAAGAAGAAAAATTAAACGTTATCTGTCACGAGAAAAACAACACCAACATAATAATTAAAATAAATAAATAAATCCCACCTCGTTTTATTGAAGAAAAACTGGTATATCTATTGAAGCAACGAAAGGAAACACCTATGAAGCTCGGTCTTGATGTTATACAGTGAACGTGTTTATGTCAGCTGACCATGGGAGGTTCTTGGACACCTGAGTTTGTTCCATGACATCATGTCATATACCTCTGTATGGAGACAACGAAGCAAGCAAGATACATTGATTTATGGCCGGGGTGAGGGTGGGGGTAGTATAATATTTCACTGACGATTCAATACATCAAAACGAATACGCGAAGCAGTCTTTACATTGACTATAAAGAATATATTTTATGTGTCAAGAAAGGAAGATCAAATAACATACTTTAAATTATGTGCGTTGTTATACCGTTTTAAACTAGACTGGATTTTTAAAAGAATCTGATACAGAGACATGAATACTTACATTTTATTTTCTTCTCTTTAGACTCTATTTTGCCATTAAATTTACATATATTCGGTCTCCTGTGGTAATGGTGAAGATAATTAGTCTCATGCGATAATGATGACGACCAATTTGGTGTGATAATGATAATAATCAGTCTCCTTCAATACTCACGAAGAAGGACGTAGACTAGAACTTTATGCAACCAATGAAATCAAACAATGTCCAACAGTAGTAACTTCCCTCAACCATTTCAATTGCATTTCGAAACAAAAATGGTAATTTAACTTACGCAGGTCATTTATTCTTCCAGCCATTATAATAAAAATGGTATTTACCTTATGTAGGCCATTTATTATTCCAACCATTATAACAAAAATGGTATTTACCGTACAAAGACCATTCATTCTTCCGACCTTTATAACAAAAATTGTAATTTACCTTCTCGAGATTATTCTTCCAACCTTCATTGGGAGTTTATGGTAATAATTTACAGATCTACCTTAAAGCTCTAATAATCGTTGGAATGTGCAATGTAGGATTTTAAGAAAGGTGTTCAGATATTTAAATACAAATCAACAAGTTATTGTTCACTCTCCAATTAGGCCTAAAAGTGATATATAATTTATTTGGATTATACAGTTAACCCAATTCGTGGTTACCAAGATTCTCTCATCAATTACATTTTAGAGATAATATACTAATAAACTCACAAATGTATCATGTGCTTAAGGCCTCTTCATGTCGGATCGATACTGATGTAAAATACAGTAATATCCGTTTAATGATTTGTTCTCTGCTGGCTGGTTATTTTTCTAAAAGATGAGTTTCTTAAAAGAGGAACTGCAGGTAAAATATATAATATATAAAGAGTTGTAAATAGTGAATATGTCGTTTTGGTGTTCTTAAATTTTACTATGTAAGAATCACTGTTAATTTCAACCCATGATTAATCACAGAGAGAGAGAGAGAGAGAGAGAGAGAGAGAGAGAGAGAGAGAGAGAGAGAGAGAGAAGATAATAAGGTGCCCATGGTTTTGCTACGGCTTGTCAGCAAAACCTGAATCTCTGCTGCGAGAGAACCAGCTAGCCTTCTCGAACCGTAATTTAGTCAGACTATAATTTGCAACTAGTCATCAACCAGAAGTCAGCCGCTAAATATATAAATGGACTATATTTCTCTCATCAGATGCCGAACGAACTTTCCAACGGTTCACAAGTTAATGAAGACAATATAGTAGTATGTTGTTTCCTTGCCAACCAACCATGAAGCTTCATACAATCATTCTCAGAAAAAAAGCAATGTACAAGGGAGGAAAGGAATATTTTCTTTCTTGTGGTATATTCTCTACCAATGCATGAAGCTAAGCCGATTGTCAGAATCACTCCAACGCAAAATAATGAAAGTATGTGTTGATTACAAGAAAATTACTTCGACGCCAAAGAGAGCAAAAAACAAATAGAGTTCGTGCTTGTGTGTTTGCATATGATTTGAGTAAGGGTGGTATAACATGACAATATCTCTAATTAGATTTAGATTACTGCTACACAACAAGTATTTTGGGGCTGTTTACCTGAAGTAGAAGAGTAATTCTTTGTTGTGCAGTCTTTCTCCATTCGTACAACAAAATGTATCATTACCGTAATACGACAATAGTATACCCAACACGCACGATATACACAGAACAGTAATCCAGACAATATTGGATTTATTTTCCCACCTTTAAAAGAGACACTTTTGTACAACCTAAACTGGCAATGTGGCTATATTAATATTTTGGAATATCTGCTTCACGGATGAAGAAGGGGGGGGGGGGGGGGAGAGAACACATGCAACAGCGTTCCCTGTTAGTTCATTCGTAACACATACGACCTTCACACTTTTATTTATTTATCATCGTGGAGAAAGCTGAAGCTGTTAATATAGATTATTTTATAAATTGAAAATGCAGTTAAATCTGTTTTATTCACTATTCCATTCGCGTCCTCTCTTGGGACTTTCTGGCGTACTAATGTTGTCCTGTGTAATATCTAAGAATCACAGACTTCGTAACGCACGTACCATTGTAGTGCATCTGGGTCAGATGTCTCGCGCTAATTTAATTTACGTGCGAAAATGTATTTGTTAGAATTACTGGGAGCGGGACATGTATTTTGACATTTTAATGTTGTTTCTAGATTTGTTCAACTTTCCACTAAGTGTGCCTGGCGTTGCAAAGGCGGTTAACAGGCTAGAAAATTGTATAACCGGTTACATGTAATATTCGAACCGTTAACGCTTATTAGAATAATGGATAGGGGTAACTAGATGGAAGAGCGAAGGTGGAGGACAGCGAACAATCTGTCTATGAATCATGTAGTACCGATTCCATTTGATCTACAAACAGTTGTCTGATGACACAGTTGCTAGATTTAAGTCATACAAATCAATCTCGGAAGCAATATGACGTTACGAGATAAACATCTCGAAGATAAACAGTTACAAACCTAAAACAGAAACAAACCTCATAAACACAAATCCAAAACTCCCATCAAGTAAATCATAATTCACATTAACAGAAAAGTACTTTAACACACATTTACTATATGTTACACGAATAACCTTAATTCATAAAGTTGTAGCTGATCTTGTGACAAGATCTGAAGCCTCATCCTTATGGCAGCGAACCGCTGAGGCTTCTAAGGCTAATAATTCAGAAAGTAAGAAAGTACACTATTTATCTCTTTACTCGTGTAATTGTATCTTAAACGTTTTCATTCATACGACCCTTTTCCCTTTTCCATTTATTCCAGATTTTCCTAATTTATCATTCAGAAATTAAATGACTGCCACTAAAGGTTCGTCTCAATACAAATATTGTGTCGGGGTCTTACTGGTACTGGTATAGCGGATTCTCTGTTCTTATTTTTCTACAAATACTGCTACTAACCCCGCTGCTAAAACCTGCTGATATTTCTTCATCTACGTCTTCTGTAACTACTACTACTACTACTAATTTTAGAATAGGCCCGAAATATCTCAATATAAGATACATAGCAATGCATCGCTATATTCTAACTATTTACAGATTTCAGAAATGTTATTTTTTTTTAATATGAGGACACAATCTCAAGTATTTCAAATTAAAAATGACCACTAAGTTTAGAAATGCTGCAATGCATATTTTCTTCAAACTATCAAATAATTTCTGTTTTGTACATTTTATTCCATTAGAATTTGTAAGAGCGATACAAAGAACTGAACGCTTCCAGTGCACAGTAGACGCCTGTGTATACATGCTTCACCATAGGTAAAAACCGTAACATTATGGAACGTCTTGTCAGTGAGAGGGTCTACTTTGAGGACTTGCACATCCTCAGCTTTAGAGCTGACCTTAGAGAGCAGTGACCAGAGTGAATAGAGTGACCAGAGTGAATAGAATGATCAGATTGAAAGGTGTCGGCGTGGTAATCATCTGTAGAGCTAACTATGAAGTCGACCATATCAGCTATAAAGCAGAACCATAACAACCGTATAGCTGAATATTGTTGTTGGTCAAGTAGCAAGTGATCGGCCGTTGCTGATGAAATTGAATTATAGTGCATTCGCACACGAAGGTGCATGTAGCACCGTTTTATATTGATTAAACAAAGCGTCACAAACGTGCAAGCACCGGAGAACAGAGCCCATCCACAGAATAAAGTGGTAATAGGAGCACATGCATTAGCCATGAAAGGAAAGGACCCAAAGGGACAAGTGCAGTTATATTCGTTAATCAGAGACAGGAAAGTAAGGATCTTACAAAGGTGAGAAAGAGCAGAAAACTAGGTGCACATGTACAAATAGAGGAGCAAGAAGTTTATATATATATATATATCAAACTTTAACATGGAGAAGAACACTAATTATATATACATGTTGATAGTTGTAAAGACGCAAAATGCTAATTCGGGTACGTTTGCTTGATTCACCAGAAGTCAAAATATTTGATCGAATTTCCGCTTCGTTTGCACCTCGCCAGTGCTGGTCAGATTTTCTATACTGTAACGGTACTGGCAAAGGAGGTCCAAATTGGTTTTACATTGCAACGTGAAAATGTTTGTTTCATCATTACTATGAACGACATTAACGATGAATTGCAATAATAATAATGTCGGCATAATCTTTTTCATGTACTACACGTTTCAAGATCTTGGGTTTAACGGACGTATTGTAAAAAGTATTCCTTGAGAAAGAAAATAATCAGATCAAGGTAATGTCTACATGTTTTGACATCTTCCTATAGTAGCTTAGGATAGACTAGATATATATGAATACCCCTGCATAGCACATGCGAATAGCATTGGTACTCTTTAATCAAAGAGATGATGTCATTGAAAATGTATGAAACGGAGTTGTTAGAATATTTATATTTATGAAATAATCCCAAATTAAAGATTTCTCTTTCACTCTGATTGGTGTTAAAATCCGTGCTGGCAATGAACCACATGAAATATCGTAGAATGCTATGTCTCGCCTGCATCACAGAGTCATAATCTCTTTGAAAATAAAAGTTAGTAATTTGCCTAGTTTCTTTTAATGAATATTAAGAAAACGTACAAGGCTGAATGGATGCATCATGCTTCATGACCATACATGCAACAGTCTGTAGGAGAATACGACAAAGTAGAGAAAATATTATATAGATAATGACAATTACGTGCATCTCACGTCTGATCTGAGTATGTACCTTCTCCATATGCCAACACACCCATTAAAAGTGAATGCCTGTATCTACAGGAGTGTAAATGATTCATATAAGCTTCCTTTGCCGATAGTTAATGGTGTCCACCAACAAGGAGATATATTATTCCGGAATAAATCGAGAATATATTTTTTAGATTTCCTGGAATTTTGCTCATGCAGTAGTGTCCAGTGCAATATTTCTATGTACCTATGAGTGTTTAACGTACTTTGCAAAATATATTATTATCGCTGATTAAATTTAACTGCAATAGGTTTGAAAATTGTATTTTGCTGAGTTATTGCCCGTACCTGGTGTGGCCACATATCGATATGATTGAGAAATTGTTGAAGTTACGTTAAAATCCCATATACACGCACACATACATACATTCAGGATTTATATAAAATGTTTTTAATGATCGTCTTTGTGTGTCGTCTCAAATATATAGTGACCAATGTATCTGCGGAAGCAATATAATATATATGTCTGTCTTGAGAATAGAATCATGTCCAAGGTACAGATATTTTCTTGTTAGATCGGGCATTTTGTTTGGGCTGATTTGTTCCATTACTGTTCCATCATCCAACTCCGTAAGCATACAGGGAAAGCAGAATTTCACGATATCTTCCACAAATTTGTTTTACTTCGTGTACACTCTTCTCTTTATCTCACTTTGTACACCATCTTCTTGTTGTGAAATTTCCGATTATATTTAGTTAACAAATAGAATCAATTTATGTCGGGCACTGTATCCTGTTTACACTGTTCATACCGGGTACACAATTATCCATTTATAATCCACCTTTCTTGTATGATAATATTTTTCGGTTGAATACGTAATATCCAGTGTGCGATGTCCTCTGTTTAATCCAATAAGTTGTCCATGATACCGTATTAGAGTAACACTGTTAGAGACTATTTCCAATATTTGTTTTAACGGCACAAGCCTAAGATTCATAAGATATAACACGGTCATACAAATTTCAAGATTGTTCAAGCCATAAGCAATAAGGAAAACTACTTTGGACTTGAGATCAAGTGAATGTCAATTAAAATGTCAATGATGTCTGACTGTCTGTCTGTCTGTCTGTCTGTGTCTCTCTCTCTCTCTCTCTCTCTCTCTCTCTCTCTCTCTCTCTCTCTCTCTCTCTCTCTCTCTCTCTCTCTGATACGTCCTTAAATATGTCCAGAGAATTGGTAGAAATTACATCCCTCGTGTAGAGACTCAAAACCACATAACACAACCACATTTATTGGCCTTTGAAAATAAAACATCAATATCACGGACGAGTCCAAGGAGAATGAGCCTGTAACAAACAATCAACTTCAAAACCAAACAACAGAAGCCCCATAATGGGTCTTTGGCGGAATCTATATCACTAAAGCACCATTGTTCAACCACAAAACCAGACAATAACAGCACCGTAAATATAGATTTTTGACAGAATCAATGCCACTGACGTACCCTAGAAGCTTCAACCAGTAAAAAACTATATAGACGCGGTCAAGAAGAAGCCGGTACAAATACAGGGGTTGTATAATTACATCTTGACACAAGGTGGATTAAATTTGCTTGGTTGGTTTTCTCAATAAAGGATACATATATGAGAATTCCACGACACAATTAGACAATAAAACTACGATTAATTAATATTCAGTGTTACGAACGCTTACCGGCTCAAGTACTTTAACTTCACTTTTAATCGCGGGTAAATTGAAATGATTTATAATAAATCCTAGAAGATGTAATTAGTAGAAACAGAAGCAAAACACATATGTGTTTATAAGTCACAATCAAACTCCATGGCAGATATTTTAACCCAGATAATATTTCACTGAAAAATACATATATACTATTTTACTATTTTCTCCTTTCGATAGAACATGTTCTATAATGTTGCTTGCCATGGTACAGTGCTGAAGTCCAAAGTGACGTCACTATACTCCACGACGCATACCGGTAGATGACAGTTCCCAATGAAAAAGTAAATATTATAGTAGATCACATGACATTATATGATGCCTATAAGGCCAAAGTGTCTCAATAGAACATGTTGAGATATGTGCAAAGAGTCAAATGGAGATATTTACTGTCCTTAAACAAATTTGTGTATGCGGCAGTAGGAACACAAGACCTTATCAGGTCATATTTTAGAATAAAATAACAAATATTGTACCATTTTGCCATGAATGCTTTGAGGTATCTCTTTCAAAAATATATTACCTATTTTTAATCTATGTCTTCACCTTATTCACAACAAAATGTATCGGAATCTATTTCTAAATAGCTACAACAGAAAACTGCTTTATTTATCTGCACATATTGTTTTCCACATACTTATTATACATACTGAGTAATGTAGTCTTTGAAGGCAACTGTGAATGGATGAATCCAGTTGATATTTAGCTTATGTCAGACCCCTACGTATTACCACAATTCTAATTTCTGTTTCAATGTTAGAACAAACCGTATTCAATTCTGATACGGTCACTAGTATTTCTTTGGAGAAAATGGGGTCTCAAAACCAGACAGCTACAGAAACTACCCTTGGTGCATTTGACACAATCAATGCAACGTATATACCCAAGCAGTTTGAACCTGTATCCAAGTCTACAGTATTATCAACCAGCCGATAACTGAGCAAGAAATACGCAACAATACCTTGATCTTGGGAAGTAAAAAGAGATAAACAATCATATGTCGCCAAATAAGTATTTACGTTTGCATTTGCCATTGCTATATTAACTGAACAACAGTGTCAGTCCAATTACCCAGTATAAATATGTCATAAACATGTCTTCCATAAAACAATCGTCAGAACGAATACAAAACGATAAGTATCAATAATTGTCAGACTATTAGTTGATAATTCTGGCTTGGTAATTCATGTTAACAGTAGGGTCGTCTTTCATGGTCATCAATACAGAGCTCAGAAATGTCAATTATATCTAATACGTCCTTATACCATTACACAGAGCCAATACGGTTGGCTGCAATGTCGCCATGTAAATGCAAAAGTAGTGGCATCACAATACAAATGAAAGGCAGCTATTCAACTGTGTAACAAAATTGTAATTTTGAATTTCCTGTCTGGTAACAATTATATATTTGATTGAAACGCGCAAGTTAACAGCTCGTCTGGTACAGCATGGTTATATAGATTTCATGAAACTCATAGCAAAAGGTATACAACTAAAACTGTAATCTCTTTTAAATTTGAGAAAAGTCGAATATAAAATTCAAATTACGTCTCTACCTTCATCAATTAGAGTATACACTGCATATGTAGAAATCACTCACATACTGAGAAAATGGGGTCATCAGTATAATGCCAAGAAGGCTGGAATGAAATGGCTGTCTAATCAGTGAATCTGTTGAGGAAGCTGATGTAATGCTCAGAAAACATTTCATATCAGTTGTACATAGTTGAAGAATGACATTTCCTGTTTGTATTTCATAATCATATATCATTGTAACCAGCCATTACCATTTTGAGTGTCACGTGTTGTCGATTATAATTAGTTCAGAACGCAAGATATATTATACTAAGGTAACATTGCAACAAGAATTACTACACGAGACTATACATATAGACTTTCAAGAATATATTCCTCTTTGACAATATCTAATTAAATCATGACAGTTTTGAATGTATTGATGTCTTTTGAATATATTAACTTTTTTGCGTGATTTTGATAGCGCTAATGTAACTGTATGTATATAAAATATTGTTCCTGTCGTTTGTTCACCTTAACCTACCTGTCTACTCTATTCATTTTGTCTTTTAACTTGTCTATGTCTTTAATTTGGGTCATAATTCTTCAATGGTTTTATACACAAAGTGTCTATAAAAAGTTTGGTTTGAACGTCAGCATAGACATTACAGCTTGAGATCAGAGATGGATACAGAGGATCGTTTAGGTGGGCCATAACACAGGTAAGTGATAGGTATGTGGGACGCAATCCATAAAGGAGGCTCGTGCCCAGAATATCTTGCATTGTAATCATTACCAGGACATAACGAGAACAATATAGCTGCTGTAAAAGAAAACTTACTCTTTGACGGCGCAAGTGGGGGTGGGGGTGGGGCCAGTGGTTTCACGCACTCCTCATCTGGGTCTGCCCCGAGAGATGGTAGAAGGGGTAGATAAGTTGCACTTTCTTTGTCTCTAATAAACAAAACAAAAAAAAAACAATTATCTTCGAAGTGACTACCGGCAATGTTAACATTTCCCCTTTGCCACGACTTCGTTAAGCATCCATTCATTCAGGATGAGCGCACGTTTGATCTTAAATAAGCAGTAACATACCAATAACACCACAAAAACACTTTTAGACCTGGTCATCTGCTACTATATTTACTATACCCTATAATGCTGGATGATGAGAGCAGTTTGCGTTTTTTTAAAATGAAATGATGTTTATTCCCACATGATGATATCCTAGCATTGATTTCTTCGATGCATTTTTATATACAGTTTGCTATATTGTTAACAAACAAATCAGACAGCGATAATGTCCACGGTGGCTGTGATCTTTCAATACAAATTTAAGAACATATAAATCAATAAAGGTCATGTACTGATATTTTATGTACAATGAGTGTCATTTATTGTTTTATTAAGATATCATATGAAATCTGCAACGCCATGTAAATTTCGTGGCTGGTTCATTTCTTCAAAATGTTGCGAAATAATCAGTTTCACAGGAAATGAGCTAGAATGACGATTCCATGTATTACATTGTAAATTCATCTAATAAATAACTTTCTCCGTAAAGCCTTGAAACATTCCTTGAATTTAGTTTGAGTTACATCTGGTAGAGTAAAACTCTTCTACTGCCATTCGTGATGCAAATAAAAGACGTCACAAAGGTCTAACAATGAACCAAAATATATTTTTAGAATTAAAATAAATAATTCTCTGAATGAAATAAATTTACAGACTATTAAACTTAAAATTCTTCAATGATCACTCCTGTTTCATACCTTCATATTCATGACAACACCTATTAACGGTCTATTTATCCATCATTTTCAAAAAACAGGTATGTACTCTCTACTTTAAATGTTACTACTTCATGTAATCACGATTGTTATCTTTAAGATCTGTATAATTTGTTATAGAGTACAACAGTTATACAGTTCTGTATGGGTGATACACAACAGCATGTCATGTATGTTCAGTCACTGACAGTTTTACGATTCATGGAAATTAATTATAAACAGTTAATATTAAAGTTTACTGTTTGTTTTTATTCTTTTTCTTCATGGTATCAAATAAATTTGGTAAATGTATGTAAAGAAGATGCTTATTAAGGCCTGTACATCCTGATGTTGAGAGAGAGAGAGAGAGAGAGAGAGAGAGAGAGAGAGAGAGAGAGAGAGAGAGAACGGAAAATGGAATAAGCCTAATTATGGAAATATAGATTTAAAGAACATTCATAAAGGAAGATATATGTCTTAAACGGGATACACGTAGTTCCAGCTGAACTCTCTATAAAAGTATCATCGCCAGTTTGACGGTAACATTTTTCTCGCATAAATTCAGTATCTTACCATGAAACACACACACACACACACACACACACACACACACACACACACACACACACATATATATATATATATATATATATATATATATATATATATATATATATATGTGTGTGTGTGTGTGTGTGTGTGTGTGTGTGTGTGTGTTTCTTGAGTAGATACAAGGAAATATTTCGCCAGTGAAGTGGAACGATTTAATTGTCCCTTGTCGCCTTCGCATAGTAAACGTAGTTCTTTTTCCTTTACCATTATGACGATTCCAATGTTGTTATAGCTAAGTTACAGTGGAGGAATGAGAGTTTTGGAATTCGAAATATTGTTTAGCATTTGACAAGCAATATACATACAATACAACTAAAACTGTAAACGAAACCTACCAAAAGAATTATAACTGAATATGCAGACCGCGTTTCAAGGACGAAGTCAAGACAAAATTAATTCTAATATTAAACCCAGTTTAACTTGTTGTCATGTTATCTAGAGTACTATTTTAAGAGTTTTCAATATTGTATTCGGCGTGTCTTCATATTTAGTCAGAACCTATTTAGTTAAGCATGATGTATTGCAGCTATATTTTCAATGAATATTTATTGCATTGGTTAACTGAATACAATGAATTTCTTAGAGGAAACAACCAGACAGCTTAGGATGGTCTAAACAGATCAGATTAATATGATCGTGCAGAGCTAGGTCAGATAATATTTACTTCAGCATATATAATTTATCAATCAGTCAGTGAAGTCAGTATCAAGTGACATCATGTTTACTTGGCCGATAATATAAAAACAAGACAACTTCATTTTTGCACATCAGTTCAGTACGTTTTGAATGTTGTGCAGCAAAAACGTTGACTACAGAAAGACTTGAAAGATGGCCTCTCAAGGAATGTGGCTTATGTATTTTCTACTCTGTGGATCATTGCTTGAAGTTTCGAAAGGTTGGTATTTGACTGTATTTGCAAATATTAATTTGTACCAGATTTGTAACCGATTCCGTATAACTGAAATGGGAACTAGACGTTTGCTTCAGGCAGTTTACCGTTGATGCTAAACATATCATCAAATATTTTATGGCAATGTTAATTCAAGACTACTATTCATATTTAAGCGAAACTAATTTTAAAAGTGCTCAGAGTTTTAAATATTTATCCTAAACTTTGTGTATTATATGTTCCTATTTTCGGACTATCACGCGAAAGTAGTAAATATATTTAATATTGCAAACGATTACCCAGCAGTTGAAAAGATTTACTGTATGGTACAATTTGTCTCCCTTTCAGTAAGTCAGACATGTTCAGCACCTTTTGATTGTTTTGTAAATGTACTTTATTCCTAGTCTCTAATAATTTGCATGCCTCAAGCATTCTACCCGATAAATCCCTTCTCTTGTGGGTTAATTTGAATCATTGTAAACTGCATGAGGAAAAGGGCCAACAATGAATAATTAAATGACAGATATTAATGAATAATTCAGATGTACTGATATGTTACCATGGAGTCATCCTCAACAAACCTAAACTTCCCAATTCAAATTCCATTCCATGTTTCCTGAAATTAGCAGCCATAAAATAACAATGTCACTATATATAATAGTAAAGCATTTTCACACCAAATATAATAGTAAACCATTTCCACACTGAATATAATAATAAACCATTTTCACACTGAAATAAACCATTTTTCACGCTACATATAAAAGTAAAACATTTTTCACACTGAATATCATAGTGAACCGTTTTCACACTGAATATTATAATAAGCCATTTTCACGCTACATATAATAGTAAACCATTTTCAAAATGAATATCATAGTAAACCATTTTCGCCCTGAATATAATACAAACCGTTTTCGCACCAAATATCATAGTAAACCATTTTCACAATGAATATAATAATAAACCGTTTTCACACTGAATATCATAGTAAACGATTTTCACACCAAATATCATAGTAAACCATTTTCACACCGAATATAATAGTAAACCGTTTTCACACGGAATATCATAGTAAACCATTTTCACACAGAATATAATAGTAAACCATTTTCATACTGAATATAATAGTAAACCGTTTTCATACTGAATATAATAGTAAACCGTTTTCACACGGAATATCATAGTAAACCATTTTCACACTGAATATAATAGTAAACCGTTTTCATACTGAATATAATAGTAAACCGTTTTCACGCTACATATAATAGTAAAGCATGTACATAATGACTATTACCGTCACACATTTCTAATTAGTTTTATATACGGAGATTGTTTCAAGCCAAAACAATTACATATTAAAAGCCATGCATGACAGCGTGCGCTTCAGCTGACATCGTCAGAGCTGTAAGTTATGTTTGTAGGTTTTCAGAATACAGGCTAATTAATGATTGTAATTACAGCAGTTGGATTAAGGTCCATACTCGTGTGTGTGTGTGTGTGTGTGTGTGTGTGTGTGAAATGCATATTTGGCAAATACCATATTTTAGCGTTAAATGTTATTTTCCTTAGCACAGGGAAATGTGTCTGTGTCGGATTTGTAACGTAGCTTTAACAATTTTTAGTCACTGCGGCGTCTGCAGTATGACAGTTGAAGCTGATGCCTAGCACTGGTGCATCATGTCGCAGACATGTAGCGTCATGTCCACCCAGTCGCATTATCCTGATACAAACCGACCACCTCTGTCACTAATCTCTTAATGCTGTGCCCCTAGCGAGGCGGCTGTCTGTACCATTTTTATAAGTCTCAGGTATGATTCGGCCGGAATTCGAACCCTCGACCGTCCGCATTCGAGGTGGACGCTCTCATCATTTAGGCCACCAGAGCGGGCAGCGCAGGGAAAATTTGGAAACTTGAGATACAGTCATTCATGAGCTGTGTGACATTCAACATTTTCATAATTATTTATTTTTACAATAAAACCATTCCTTTGTGGTCGACCTTTGTTATTGATTGAAAGATAGAGTTCCAATGGCGTGTTTTAGGCTTATAAGTATCTATTTTAAATAATTAAGAAAGAAAATATATTTTCATTTAAATAGAATTTCGTCAATCCAGTCTTCATCACGTAAGTATACCTATGTCGTTCTTCAACTAGAAGAGTAGCTTGCAGTAAAGATGCATATTGGTTGTCTGTTGTGTTTGCTCATGTTGTAAAAATTTACGTTTACATGGACGTTGATATGTAAAATGTTATTTTAATGACAAGCCATGAAATTAAGTTCCCATGAAAATGTAATAATGTTTGGCAACCCAACAAAAATCTTTTAGTGCCTACGACTTTGCAGTGATTATCGGTAGATACAAGTATCATTAAGGTGAAGGTAGGGTACGAAGATACGCATGAAATATTCAACATGTAATAAATTGATGACAATCCACGACAAGCGTAAACGGTTCTTTTATAATTAATGAAGATAGCAATGAAGACATTACCGATAAATAAAAAAAGAACAAATAAGCACACATTGTGTGCATGTCTCGCGGCAAACAGGGGTACATTGCACAAACATGGTGGCTTGAATTACGATTAACCCAACAAATATTCGAACATTTATTTACCTTTAATTTATTAGATAAGGAGTATGCCCCAAGTATAACACTTTAGAGGGAAAAAAGAGGATAATTCAAGTTTATTCGTGCCTAATTAGACACGGTTCACAATGAGAGAAACAATGTCATGGTAACAATACCGAAAGCTTAGCCAACTACACCCCCCTAACCAGCCTGTTTTGTAGTGTTGTACTATTTCGTTTAAATATTGTTTTCAAACTTTAATCATGCGCTTGTTTAATTTTTTTATGAATATGAATGAACATATAAGCTCCGAGAGGGACATAAGCCAAACATCTGATTGTAAAGAGAATGATGAATAGCTGAAATTGATATAGAACTAAATTATGAAGCGCACACATTTGTATGTAGTCAGTCTTAACTTTGTAATATCAAACATATTTATCTGTATATGAAAGATGACGGCTGTTATCTTCGATATACCACTCAATGTGTAAATATTACATTCAAGGAAACTCGGAAAGCTATGTTTCCTATTAATCAAACGCAGATGCATCAATACATAAGGTCTACGAAGCCATTGTTCTGTCAGTCTGCTGTATGTTTGCGAAACCTGAACGGCGTATAGACGCCAGAGGAAACTGCTAAGGCTTGGATGCCATGATAGGGTCATCGACTCTGAGCATATCACACGGGGTGATATTACAAGCAACCACTATGAAATTACGAGGTGGACAGGATACGTCATCAGGATGATAAAAGGTCAAACGAAATGCTTCAAACCTTCCCTCAAGTCATTTTTGAAACACTTCGTCATTGACCACGAGTCTTGGTGAGATCGCACATAGGATCACTCTACCTGGTTCAGACTGATTCATTCTGAGACTACAGACAATGAACGCAGGAGAATTAACGAGGTAGCGCAGGCAGGACCACTCCACCTGGGTCAGACACATTGATATTGAGGCTACGTGATAATTAAGATAGGAAAATTAAATAGTCAACGCAGAAGCGCGAGGAGAGTAAGTCTAAAAACTGCAGTAGTCATCTATTGATGACGCAGCACCAAACAACATTCCCTCTCAAGTGTGCAATTGACGGTTCAGAGCACAACTTGGCCTGCTCAGTCATTAACAAACCTACAGAAAACAAGTGATGTGATGGTCATCTTGGAACTCGAATCAGGAACAACAAAGTGTAAATAGATTTATTATTATTATTATTATTATTATTATTATTATTATTATTATTATTATTATTATCTTTTCAGTACCCTTCTAAAACATTCCATGACACATTTCTTTGTATAGTTGTGTTAGAGAACATCACGTTAAAACTAGAGAAATATTTCATGTATTTTACTGCATGTGATTTTAATGTATAGAGTCAAATTCAAAAGGGAAACAATGTCCATTGATCAAGATATAACTAGATACCAAAATGGTGTTCATAGTTACTCTAATTTAGTATATAACAAATATAACTGTTATGTAATTACGATATATTAAATATTAAAAATTACTCTACTGGATTTCAGGTCTATCTTTAGTTAACCAGTTGGCACTTATATTGGAAATCTTATATATTGCTCTTATGGCACATCTGCTTTATATCTCATTTTTCCCCGTACCGTAGGTCAGGATGCAGAAGATGGAACTTCGAAGTACGTAGTGAATGCTAGAGACGACCCGGAAGAGTTCCAAACGGTTACTCACGCTAGACGGGTTCGCATAAACAAGACAGGGTCTTGGCAGGAAATACAGCGTGATGTCTTGAATTCGGGTATTAACTTAGTTCAAACTGGACACTTAGAATGTTTAAAATTGTTATAAGACTTTCAGCAGAACTTAGCAAAATCTGTATGTTCGATGAACAAAGTTTAGAACCAGCAAACGTTGCGGCATTGATGTATGAACGTTGCTTAAGACTTAGTATGATAAAGTTTCATTTCAGTTTGAAAATGTGTTTATTTTTATAAAATCGAGTGATCCGTTATACTTCATACCTTTTTAATGAATTAATCTGAGATTACATAGTAGATTAGTAGATATGTGTAACATTTAGTTATCAACCATTTAATCACATATAAATGTGTGTCTTTCATAACTATCCACAGAATGCAAAATGTTAAAAGCGCTTTGGATGATATCAGTAGCAACATTATTGAAAGGCAGTGTTGCCACTATATTTAGATACAAATAATTATGTTTTCGTGTTTGTAAAAATTGTCTTAATTAATTGAAAAGAGTATTTTTTAAAATTCATAAGATACACATAATGGTATTCTAAAATGTAAGCGTTTTGCGCTTAAGAACAATCAATTTTAGAAATAATGCCAATAACATCTCTTCCGACAGGAAACGTTGTCAAAGACGAAGCGATACTAATTAAAAATGACATGCCTCAGAACAAGTCTCAAAACCGGACAACAACAAAGTCTCGATTTGGGATCTTTAACAGAACCAATACAACTTACCCATCAAAAGAGTTTATTAGGCCAGTGAAAAATACTCAACCTCAAAACAGAACAACAACAGAGACTCAATCTGGAATCTTTGACAAAAGCAGTACAACATACATATTAGAAGAAACTGGACCAGTAACGACTAGTCAGCCTCAAAACATGACAACAACACAGCCTCAGTTTGGGTTCTTTGACAGAACAAATATAACTTACCCATCAGAAGAGTTTGAGCCAGTGACAAATATTCAACCTCAAAACAGGACAGCAACAGAGCCTCGATCTGGAATCTTTGACAGAACCAATACAACTTACATATCAGAAGAGCTTGGGCCAGTAACAAATACTAAGCCTCAAAAGAAGACAACAACATGGCCTCAATTATGGGCCTTTGCTAGAATAAATACAACTGAAGCTTTTAAAGATTTTGCTCCAGAAATAAACATTCAAACTCAAAAGAGCACAACAACAAAGCATATATTATGGGTGTTTGACAGAATAAATACAACTGCCGATTCCGAAGAGTTTGAGACAGTAACAAATACTCAGCCTCAAAACGAAACAGACGCTCAATTAAGGATTTTTGACATGAAATATACAACATATGAACCCGAAGAGTTTGAGATAGTAACAAACAGTCACCCTCAAAACCAGACAACAATTGAGCCTCTAGGGGTATCTGACATAATAAACACAACTGACGATTCCGAAGAGTTTGAACCAGTAACAAACAATCAGCTTCAAAACCCGTCAACAATAGAACCTCAACTAGGGACCGACGATTACGAAGAGGTTGAGGCTGAAACAAATACTCAGCCTCAAAGCCACGATGCATCAGAGGCTCATCTAAGGTTCTTTGAAGGAATAAACACAACTGACGAATCCGAAGCGTTTGAGCCAAGAACCCTGCCTCACAACCGCACAACAGAATCTTCATTAGGAATCTTTGACAGAATAAACACAACAGGCGATTCCGAAGAGTTTCAACCAGTAAAAAACAGTCAGTCTCAAAACCCGACAACAGTAGAACCTCAACTAGGAGTCTTTGATAGAATCAATAAAACTGACGATTCCAAAGAGTCTGAGACAGAAACAAAAACTCTGCCTCATAATAGTAGAACAACAGAGGCTCTATTTGGGGTATTTGACAGAATAAACACAACTGACGATTCTGAAGAGTTAGAACCAGTAACAAACAATCAACTTCAAAACCCGTCTACAATACAACCTCAACTAGGGACCGACGATTCCAAAGAGGCTGAGACTGAAACAAATACTCAGCCTCATAACAGTACAACAACAGAGGCGCTATTAGGGGTATTTGATAGAATAAATACAACTGACGATTCCGAAGATATCGAGACAGAAATAAATACCCAGTCTCCAAACCGAACAAAATCAGAGGCTCAGTTAGGTGTCTTTGACAGAATAAACACAACAACTGACAACTCCGATGAGTCTGAGCCAGTAACAAACAGTCAGCTTCTAAACCCGACAACAATTGAACCTCAACTAGGGACCGACGATTCCAAAGAGGCTGAGACTGAAACAAGTATTCAGCCTCATAACAGTACAACAACAGAGGCTCTGTTAGGGGTATTTGACAGAATAAATACAACTGACGATTCCGAAGATATCGAGACAGAAATAAATACTCAGTCTCCAAACCGCACAGCAACAGAGGCTCAGTTAGGTGTCTTTGACAGAATAAACACAACAACTGACAACTCCGATGAGTCTGAGCCAGTAACAAACAGTCAGCCTCAAAATCCGACAACAATAGAGCCTCAACAAGGGGTCTTTGATAGAATAAATACAACTTACCATTACGAAGAATTTGAGACAGAAACGAATAATCAACCTCAAAACCGGACAATAATAGAGGCTCAGTTAGGGGTCCTTGACAGAATAAACACAACAGACGATTCCGAAGAGTTTGAACCAGTAACAAACAATCAGCTTCAAAACCCGTCAACAATAGAACCTCAACTAGGGATCGACGATTCCAAAGAGGCTGAGACTGAAACAAATACTCAGCCTCATAACAGTACAACAACAGAGTCTCTATTAGGGGTATTTGACAGAATAAATACAACTGACGATTCCGAAGATATCGAGACAGAAATAAATACTCAGTCTCCAAACCGCACAACAATAGAGGCTCAGTTAGGTGTCTTTGACAGAATAAACACAACAACTGACAACTCCAATGAATCTGAGCCAGTAACAAACAGTCAGCCTCAAAACCCGACAACAATAGAGCCTCAACCAAGGGTCTTCGATAGAATAAATACAACTTACCATTACGGAGAATTTGAGACAGAAATGAATAATCAGCCTCAAAACCAGACAATAACAGAGGCTCAGTTAAGGGTCTTTGACACAATGAACACAACTAACGACTCCAAAGAATTTGAGCCGATAACTAATACCATTGTTCAAAACCGCACAACAACAGTGGCTCCACTAGGCATATTTGACAGAATCAATACAACTAACAATACCGAATCAATCAATACTCAGCCTCAAATCGGGACAACTACAGAGTCTCAATTGTTGATCTTTGATAGAATAAATACCACTACAAATCGGACAACAGAGGCTCAGTTATGGGTCTTTGACAGAATCAATACCACCAACGATTCCGAGTCCTTTGACATTAGAAATAGAACTGACGATTTCAAAGGGTTTGATATAATAAGAAACAATCAGCCTCAAAACCAGAAAATAACACAGGCTCAATTGTTGATCTTTGACAGAATAAATACAACTGTCGATTCCAGGTTTTCTGATATTGTCAATACAACTGACGAATTCGAACGTTTCGATCAACCGACAAACAATCAGTCACATGACCGCACAAGAACCGATACTCAGTTATTTATCTCTGACAGAACCAATACCATTAAAAAACGTCCAAAAACCGTGGCTCAGTTATGGGTCTTTGACAGAATCAATACAACTGATGATTTAGTTTTGTTTGACATTATGAATAGAACTGACGATTCCGGTCGGTTTGATCCAGTAACAAACAATCAGTCTCAAAACCGGACATCAAAAGAGGCTCCATTGTTGATGTTTGGCATAATCAATAGCACTGAGGAATATGAGCCAATAACGAAGAATAAAAGCGTTATCACCAGCAAGCCGGTACAAGGACAGGAGCTGTACAATGATAGTATGGTTCCAGGTAAAGTAAATATGTTTATTTGTTTATTTTAGCAAATATGTATACAGCTATGATTGTCTCTATTACAGCTAGTAAACAAAAGAATCATTCATCAAAAGGAAACTTACTGACTCAGGTTTTTGATAGACACGTGCGATAAGATATACATTAAAATCTAAAAGATTTTTTATATAAAAAAAAACTAAATCCAAATGTATTGTAATTAGAAGAAAACTAAAGAATAACATGTATGCAAAGTAAACAGTTTCCTACCTAGAGTGTATAATTCGGAATAATTTTCAAACCATCTATAATACATTTACATTATTACATTTTAATCTATAACATCCACACACTTTCGTGTCCAAAAACAATACTTGTTACATTTTAATCTATAACATGTCAAGTTTGAAGGACTTATATACGTATGTAATAGTTTACCACTGCAATACAAGTTCACGATTCACCTTTCTCGGTGGAACGTATATTTTTGGTTGTTGGGTATAGTGCTCAAGCCCAATGTTTGGACATTATAATACACGAGACACACCGTAAAATGGCAGTTTACCATGTATCACACAAGAAGCATGGTGTCATATGTTAAGCAAGCTTCAAAATTAATTTTAAAAAACAAATCTTAATAGAAAATACCATAAGACCGAGTTCTTTAAATAAATTAGCATACTTTTGTTCCAAGTTCAGGCTCTTCGTTGACAATATTGGCTTTGTCATTCACTTTTTTCTTAGTCGTATACAATATATATTTCTGACATGTTAAATATGCAATATAGCACCTGATTATATCATTGCCCACAGCATTACAATTGTGTACTCAAAATGTCTGTATGTTAAAAATGTAAAGGCACTGAATTCAACTATGTATTGAAATACTAAATATGATACATAGACCAATACACAAACCTAAATTAAAATTATGCAACTTTATATCCACGTATGAGTTACATACCATTCTAATATGGTGTTAAAGATAAACTTTCAAGATTCCCTTCCTCTTGACAATATTTTTGTATTAATGTTCATGTCAATTTTGCCGATGTTATAATATACTAAGTATTGTTGTTCTGGGATACGAAAGTGTGCGGATGTTATAGATTAAAATGTGTAAAGTATTGTTTTGGGTTACAAAAGTGTTCGGATGTTATAATTTAAAATGTAATAAGTGTTGTTTTTGGACACTAGTGTGTGCAGATGTTACAGACAACTTTTATAATTGGTCTAGCCGAAGCTGACAATTAATGGTCACTTTAATTGGAAAAAGTGTCAGTATGTTTTTCTTTATTTTTCTTAACAGATACGTCATCATATCTGCTATTGTATCTTTAACAAATTTAATTGTAAATAAATAATATATTATACGATCAGAAAATATTAACCTCGCGTCTTTGATTATGTTCATATTGTTTCCCGTGAAGGTATCGCAAACGTTTATAATAGTAATTTTGGTGCACGAGTTATATGGTGTACATTCCAAACGTTTAACTCATGCTAGAAATAATTTGAACTACGTTCTAAAGCGCAAAATTTCATTATGTTTCTTATAATGAGACGCTAATGAGACGCTTAAGAAAACCCAATGTTTAAAGTAAAATTGATTCATCCTTCTACAAACGTATTCACATCGATATATAACAGGATAGCTTGTGGCTGTTCTCTATGGCTTCCTCGTTTCATTACAAGTTGTATCTTTCACACAACATCAGTATCAATTAAACTTCTCAAACTCATTTGTGTTCTTTAATTCAAAGGCTGCAAATCAAAATTGACGATAATTAACCATGGTGCTGAATAATTAAAATGGATAACATCAATAGAAAACATTTAAGTTTATGAGTGTAATCATGTTTCATAGTATGTCGACAAGTGTCATTAATACAAGCAATGCATATACGCTCTTGTACGCATCTATCTACCAGACGATTCGTATATCATTGAAATATAAAACAGAAGATAAATCTATGAAATTGTCATCTTCTTTGGCTGATGAGAATGGTAAGCAGAACAAATTTACTCCGAAGCATAACATATATACTGTGTTAAAAATATACAATATATCCAATACAACAGATTGTGTGACGATTGTTATGTAATTTATAAAATATTTCCCAAACTTATACGTGTTATGTTACGTGTTTGAAGGTACCTTAATTTACAAGTGACATTTTGAGTTATTAAGTAATCAAACATTGACAAAAGGTGTGGGGTATTATATCACGCTTTTGCGCTTTCTTACTATAATTGTTAAATATATAACAATATTATGAAAGCTAAGGATAATTTTGGTGTCAGAGTAATACATCATATCTTATGAAAAAACTAGAGTAATGTATCTAAGACAAAATTTAAAATTTATTTCCTGCAATTTCATAATGAATGAATTACCTCTATCAAACGATCTTAATGATGTCATATTTCAGAAAAGGTATACAAATATCTTTGAACGGAAATTCAATATAATATTAATTTGAGTGAGAAAAACTTTTTTTGTTAAAAATTCATGGAATAATATAAATTGGTAATAACTTTTTCCACCTTGCAGGAAATGGAAACATGATCCGATTGCTTCAAGAAGGTGTCAGAAACGTGCAAGCAGCCGTGAGTAGAACCAAGCCAATGGATAATATAAATACGTTTACCATCAAAGGAAACGACTCAAATGGCCAGGTACGATCGATCATAAAAAGAATCAGGGAAACGTTCTTACAAATGCAACGAACAGCAGAAAACGAGGTGAGCATCGATGATTGGAGAAAGAGTGATGCAAGAAGTTGAAGAAAACCGTTATGAGGAAATGTAGCAACCATAATAAAGGAAATGAATCTTTATGCATGTATTTAGATATGAAGATGACAAATGTTAATAAGAGTGATTGTGATGGATTTACTATATTTTACAAATGTTCAGCCTCGTTGTTCATTGACAATGCTCGTGGAACAAAGTTTCTCTTTGTTTTTACTCTGCAAAGAAAAGGGCAATGACCAATCCAATTAAATCAGCCTCACGACATTTAAAGGTTGTTCGATCCATTTGATGAAGAAAGTTATCTGAGTGTTAGTCAAAAGAATCATAATCATTTCGGCATCACCTTTTTCATGCAGTACATATTCAAAGATCCATGAATTGTACGGACTCCATGCGTTAGCATGCATTTACATTATACACATGTTAGAAGTAGACAATTTACCAAGTTTTCTATTTTAATGGATGATTAAAGAAAAATTTGAATGCGCTCATGTTTTACGAGCATACTTGAAAATTTGCATAGAACAGCACAGTAAAAAAGTGAGAATATTTAACAAAACCTTAAAAGTAAGCGCATCTCAAATCTGATCAACCTGCATGATGTATCTTCGGCATATAACCATTAACATTTCATGACAATATAAAAAAGTTCTATGACCAATATCTTCTGTTTGAAGATTATGAGCTGTACCCTTCAAGGATAAACGTACCATTTAGGTATTATTACTGTTGAATAAAAATAACTAAAACATATTTGAAAATTGTCTATTGCTCTGAAAGATCTCCTAATGTAGGCTGCTAACATTCCGAATAAAGCTTACATGTATCAACTTTGAATAAACACCCACCCATCTCCCGACAAAACTGTTGTATCAGTTGCGTTGGGTATGCACTAAAACATCCATGTTTGACTTCACAAGATATTGATCTTTAATGAATAGACATGTTAGATCATTTAAAACAAAACATTGTCAATTTCTTTTCGATCACTTATTTTGTTGCAAAACTCCTGTTTTGCTATGTTCGACCTCCTACGTACTCGATGCATATAGACAAAGCGGAAAAGACTGTATAAAATAGTACTACTGCTCTATTTGCCTCGAGAGAACATTGTACATCATACGTCTATTGAGAACATTTCGTGCGTATTTAGTTAGCAAAGACACTCAATAAACAAAGTCTACTTAAAGAGGACGCTTTTCTCTAATCTCTAGAATATTTTAAAAATCTTCATCATGGTGTTAGACATATACTGTATGTGTATTCCAGACATATGTAATGTATCATATTTGAATATAAAGTACACATCAATTGATATAAGTAGGATCTTTCAAAAAGACTGAACATTAAAAAAGTGACATTAATTTCATGGGCACGTCAAAAATAAATGAATCAATTTTGGAAAGCATACATTAATGCACTAATCTGTGTGACCCCCCGATGTCTGATTTGCAATAATTACGTTTACCTTCTGATACATATAATGACATAATAATTCGTTTAGAAAGGTCAGTAAATATATTATATATTCAGTGACCTGTAGCCGGCAGACCCTCCCTCCCGCAACACGTTGCCGTTTACTATGTAAAGGCGCATACTGGCAAAGTTGAAACCATCCATACATTGCATTGAACATACTAGGACATTAAATTTCATTCTCATAGATAGATGACATTGTCATAGATGTGTGTCTCTAGAAAGGTGCAACTAAATTGAATCTGTAAATGGTTCTCTCAGATTCGTGTCTTCATAAACCAAGCATGGACAAATATTGATAGGTTTGATGAAACTGTGATTGGCAAAGGGATTACTCATCGAGTCAAAGATTCCTTCTTCCAGCCGTTAACAACAGAAGCAAAGAAATGTTGCCACTAAAAATGAAGACATCGTATTCATGTTGCTGGTGAATGGGTTGGTCCGCAGTTACAACATCTACTGCAACAATACCACATAGATACTAAAACGAAGGGAGAGTTATTCAGAGAAAATCCTTGTCTGGCTAAAAGCAAGGCAGGGCAAACATATTGAGGAATTATACTTCATTGCTAGTCATGCTTAAAAAAATCAATACGACGGATGTAGTGCCTCGCAAGACGCCATTGGCAGTGCAATATACGATTCGGCTACTGACTAGAATGTATGAAAATTTGGAACCAGTCAGAGAGCATCTGGGAGGCATTACAATCCCATAAAATAGTGGTAGTCACGAATCATGCTCTGTGTGCAAAAAGAGCAGTATTTGTCAGAGAGCATAAACAATAATTGATAAAACTATATAGTACCATAGGCAGTTCATGGTAATAAAACTTCATCGAAAGAATCTGTTCGGGGTAATAAAACTTCATCGAATAGAATCTGTCTGTTTTCCATTGAGCTCAGAGGATAGCGACAGCAAATATGTTAACTCTTCATAAAGAATGACTGGACCCAGTGATATTTTCTGTATAATTCCGTGCTCGTAGTTTTTATACAAATAGTTTATATATAAAAAAGTAAGAAGACAAAATAACCATATTTGGGGGTAATAGTCACGATTTCTTTCTCATCACTTGTACATTGATACGATAGCTTCATCCTATTTATACATTGATACATTGTTATCGTTCGATTATTATATTTTCTTTATTATATTTTCTGTCGACTTCACTGCAATAAACTCTATTTATTTTTGTTCTCGTTGTTGTAATTTTAATATTTGTTTCAAACAATTGAGCTTTCATCGTGAATGTTTTAAATTAAATAAGATAATTTGACGTAAAAAGTTTTAAAAAGACAAAGCTATGTTTGATAATCGCTATTTGAAATAAGCAATTCAGTTAAATATCATTTAAATGATGAACTGCCATATCAAATTTTAAATTACGTTTCGTTTCTGTGTTATTCTGATCCTTTCGCTGAGTTACCGGAACCAAGAGAAATTATTGGTAAACATCAACCAATTTATAGTCGTTTTTTCATTAATATATATTCATTTTGCGGGAAATGTATATGAAGATTTAACAAATTAACAGCAAAGGAACTATATTGTTTAATACAAACTAATTAAAGGAGAGATGAGTTGTCCAATGATCACAAATATACATATAATTCAACATATATCCTTACAACTAGACTAAAGTGGAAGATGGTACGTTAATTCCCATTATGACTAATAAACGTCTTCACAAAAAAGAACATCTACACCTACAACTAAAATTCGGTGTTAATTCTATGTTATATTATGAGAACTATAATGCAAAGAAGCAGATATACATTTACATGCTTACAGGTAAGCGTACTATGCTGACTTAAAAACAAACTTCCATACTTATAATCCAACACCCATTTTTAAAAATTACTCAAACACTCAATCTCTAGCAAACTTATAAGAAAGAGAAACCTGGAAACCAATCAGACGATGCATGAACATTCATTTAACAAATATCGTGACATGTTTCATCTGTCCACAGTCGATACGCAGAGTCAGGTTTTGCTTTATATAGTATGTCTTTGTATATTATGGCTGAGTACAGATCGTTTCGGAAACAAGTGTAGTATGTGTCCATGCTTCAACATACAGAGACAAAATATATGATCAACGCATTTAAGATGTATATATTATAATTTTTGGATTTGTACGACTCTATTGTCATAAACAATGTGACAGAAATAATTAAAGACAACAAGATTTGTACATCATACAAATAATTTCATTATCAACGTTATTAATTAAAATGTGAGAGGAACTTACATAATTATGAAGTGACGTTGTCAACATGGAGTTTGAATAATTCATGATAGTCCCATAATAATTATAATACAATGAGCACTTTTTATTTCCTCTGTGTAATGCAGACTAAGACAGTTTTTCCTCTTAAATAATAGCTAAAAACTACGAATATGTATACAGTCACAATAATAATAATAATAATAATAATAATAATAATAATAATAATAATAATAATAATAATAATAATAATTACAATACTACTACTAATAATACTATATAAATTAGTTGTTCTTGAAAACAAGTTAATGTATTCAATTACTTCTCAGAGACAACTTAAAAATGATACTTAACATAACCGATGGGGCAAACATAATTTTATTCACAGTGCATGATAGTGCAAAGTTTTGTATGTAAAATTAACTTACATATCTAGATCTACTTATGATACATTTTTTTGGATTCAGAGAATTTCAACGTGGGATCCTCTACGGATTGTACTAAAAGTCGCCACTGTAGCGTGTAAAACAATAAAAAAAAGAGACATTATGGTAAAGTTGGCCCCTTTCCGCTATTGAGGACTGTAACTTCTTAAAAGTAATGCAAACACATGGTATCGTCCAAGAGTAATGACTCTTATCTACCATTTCAACTGCATTTTGTAACAAAATTGTTGATGTTTCCTTAAGACGACCACACTAGTATTGGGAGTTTATGGTTAGAATTACCTTAATACCCTAGAAGTCTTTCGAATTAACAATGTAGAGTTTCAAGGAAGATCTTTAAATTGTCAGAGGCCTTGAAATTTATCAAGAATAAACAAATTGTGCACATTGTGTCACGAATCTATGCTCTTAAAATAAGTAACAGAAAAGAATGAAGTCCATATAATAATAAGTCCTGAATGAAACTCAGTTCAAGTCCGATGAGATTTCAAATTGAAGGCGATTACGTGTCAGTTATGGCCTGTGAAGTGCTGATGTGTCAACAGTCTCTTGTTGTATCACAGAAATATTATTCCATGTTTGAATTCAGTATAAACTCCAACGAATGTCTTTGTCCAAAAATGTTGTCAAATCACTTATATTTCCAGAAAAAAATAATCACTTCAATTCAATAATTTAAAGAAAATAAAATTCAGCCCAAACTGGTATCAACATAATACAAGATGGAAGATGTTAAAGGACGACTGGTAAAATCCTCACAGGCACAATCTAATATTGTTATCTGCTTGATATCAGGTCACATTAGCATTTTCTAGAAAATACCATTCTAAAATTATATAATGAGCCTTGTTTATTTGCAACACGATAGCCTACCAAATTGACTTAGGTAAATCCAAAACCTTGACCCTGATTGTCATATGTATGTTTTCTTGTTTACCTGAATAAAAATCCTTCAAAAAAGCCCATACACATAGAAAAATAGAAAACAATGAACATATTATTAGTTGTTTACACAAATAAAAACCAATAAAATGTAAATCAGGTCAAGCAGAAATAAACTCAAAATTTTGGAGTAGGTAAAGTCCAGCAAACAAGGCTCCATTAAAATAAGATGAAATGAAATAAAACAAAATAAAACTAATATACAAGCAATTAAATTACATATACATGACAATTGATAACTCGAATGCGATTTACTCTCTGCTTTGCTACATATCTTTACCATTCCTCGAATGATAGGCAGGTTATTATTTGGAATTATAACACATCGCAAACATTTGGCTGATGTCATTGCATTAATACCGCCTCCCACCCAGCCACACACACACACAGAGAGAGAGAGAGAGAGAGAGAGAGAGAGAGAGAGAGAGAGAGAGAGAGAGAGAGATGCTTTTCTAGACTGAATTACTTTTATTTTAATTATTTATGAATCTATCGGTAATGCACTTTTCTTTGGATTGCTTTAATGTAGCTTTCCATTACGAATAAACAATATTATTTGTTAAGTTTGGTGTTTCACAATATTAAAACATCTGAAGTGTCTTGACGCTTGACGCTCAGCATAAAGAGGTTAGTGTTAGGACTGGTCGGCCTGGTGTCAGGATAATGTGACTGGGTGAGACATCATGCTACATGTCTGCGGCATGATGTCTCAGTGCTAGACATCACTATAAACTGCGTCACTGCAGACATCGTAGCGATATGACTGAAAAATTGTTAAAGCTACGTTAAAAATCCTAATCAAACAAACAAGCAATCAAAAAATCTGAAGTGTCTCTGTGTTTGGTGGAAGAGAGCGGTAAAGAGCGGTAAAGCACACATTCATTCTAAGGCTGGTGTACTGTTATGGTGTCGGTATTATTATTATTATTATTATTATTATTATTATTATTGTAGTAGTAGTAGTAGTATCAGTAGTAATGGCTATACTAGTGGTAATGGTAGTTTGATTTCATTAATTATTATTATTATTATTATTATTATTATTATTATTATTATTATTATTATTATTATTTCTAGTATTATTAGTATTATTATTGAAGCTGTTGCTTCTGCAATTGCCAAGTCAAATGGGGGTAATGTGTATTGCCCAAGGTTATACAACAAATACTGATCAGATGGGAAGATTCCAACCCGCGCATATTTGACTTTCATCCACTTAGTATCTGAATTGACTGCATGTTTAACAGAACTATCACTACCAACATACACCTTTCGCAGATTTATGTGACTAAGTTTTATTTTGGTTTTTACCTCCCAGTATTATCAATGATATAAATTCAATTATTTACTTTCTTTTAAACTATATTAGGACCATATAACGTAGTCGGAAGAGATTTTGAGGGATGGGCAAGATAACCATAGCTGTGTTACAAATATGGAAACTCCTTTCCTTTGCACTTTTGTCATATCTCAATTTAATGTTTGACTGACTGAGTAGAGTACATATATAGTTCTTGTAACCGCACAAGACTTTGACAACATATTTATAAACTTTGCTGAGAAGATTAATTTCCATAACTTCATTTGAATGAAGTGTCTATTTTAACAATGTAAATGGTCCACGGATGGTATGTTGAACAACTAGTTCGAACGGACCTAATTATAAAGAGGAATGAACTGATTCACTAACATCAAAAAACAGTAAATGAACATCTTCGTCCCAATCTTATCCAGTATCAAAACAATATGATGAAATTATATTTGTTCAGTTTCATGAACTCTTTATGAAACCCTTTGGCATTCCGGCTGACGGTCAGAAGACTGAAATTGTTTGATGCCTAATTCGTGCACAACTTGCTGGAAAATTCCTGGCATAAAAGCTTACCCTGGCTCACATTGGATTGATCTAAATAGGCCACATTGAGTAAAAATACACGTTATCTATGCTTTACTCTGGTTCTAGTTTTAATATAACTCAAAAGAATTGCCACTAGAAATCGTGTTATGCACACATTATGATCAGCATGTATTAATTACATGACTTTGTTATATGTGAGGGACCGACACAATCTACCAATATTCTGCTAATCGGTTCGTTAAATCCATTAATAAATTGCAGCTGAGTTTCATATATATGCTGACTGGATTTTCATACCATTTGATAAGTCTTATCAGAACTACAGTATTTACAAACATCACCTTTATTTTTTGGCCAAAATTCAATTCAAGACCTTGTGATAATTCTTATTACCCCTAAATGACCAGCCGAAGGAGTTCATGAATAAAACTTAGAAATGCCTGTCAATGCGACTTTGGAACAACAATGTGACAGCTGACAGTTTACTAGTAACCAGCAGTTACCTCAGGTGGTCTCCATTATCTCACAAGGACTCCATTTGCAACAAAATAGCCATTAGGTACTTCTGTGGCATCAATTATGTTAATAACCTTCTGAAACAAACAGCAAATCTCTGGATTGTTTTCTGTTCGAGGACATGTTATTGTCGTTTGTCACACTGATTAGAATAAAGGGAATGAATATTAAAAAGTAAATCACTGTGATCAATACCTCTTGATCGACCAATGCAAGTAACTAGCGTGACCCCATCTAAAGCCTGACAAATATATATCTCAGCTAACGAAATACGTTCCTGAATAAATTGATTATCGAAAACTATTTTCCCATAGCTCTATTAACTACACAAGCCTTCATATATTATGCAGATGAAAAAAGAATGCCATTTTGTAATTTTCATTTCATGGTCGTAGAGACATCTAGATATGGATTTTCTCCGGCATTCAGATTTCTTACTCTAACTGTAGTTGTTATTGTTTTAAATTCAGGACAGAAAACTCAGCGTTGGGGGCATTTACTGTCAATGTCAGGTGCCCTAGGTAAGTTGTCTTACGCACAATTTGGAAGATTCGTGTTATAAACATTATCTCGTGAAAATACGATGCTGTCAGTTACGGGGTAAACATGTACAAGATAATCACAGGGATCACAATAAAGAAGAATTAAAAACAATAAAATACATCTTTAGTGTTGGAGAGGATGCTTCTAAGACTCCTCAGGATACAAACGAAAGACATCGATCAACTAAATGGTTCCTCAAATTAAGAGAGCCAAGGTTTTGACATGTATTTACAGTATGGTATAGCAATTGCCTTATCTCTGCACCCATACTTTCCTAATATTGATGGTGAATATTGTCCTTAACATTGATTTGAGGGAGAGAAAACGTCAAGCAGATTAAACCTTCAAATATCAGAACAAGACGAAGTAGCACATTGATTTCTCTCTCTCTCTCTCTCTCTCTCTCTCTCTCTCTCTCTATATATATATATATATATATATATATATATATATATATATATATATATATATATATATATATATATATATATATATATATATATATATATATAATGCGTTTTAGGGATTTAAATCAAATATCACACATAATATTAAACACATTGTTACAAGTATTTAGATTAGAATATATGAAGGTAAAATCTTAACCAAAACATATTAAACTTTCATTCTTTATAATATACAATTTAAAGTTAATCAATCTCCTATTTTAATCATATTTAAGAACGTAGACATGAACTGGTTGTGCTAAAAAAATAAATCAGAGAATGTCCAATGTACTGATATCTAGGTAACATTTCAATTATATTTCATATGACAAATTTTAATGTCTCTTGAACAGTCCTGTCTACCACAGTTAATTAGGAGTTTATAATTAGAATTTCCGGATCTAATCGTCGAGTTCAAATCTTTAAGGTACTATTTCCAAACATAACACTGAATTCATTAACGTTTTAATTAAGGTTTCGGTAAAGTAACTGTTATTAAGGACTACGTAACTGCAGCTCTTTTCATTGCAAATACGCAGTTTTGTTATTCCCTCGAGTTATTGTTTACGACACAGCAACCTCGCATGATTCTATATTGCCGAATCAATTGGACATACCAATCAGGCAATCCGAGCTTATCCGATGACAAATTAGCGTCTCTGACATTTAACAGCTGAAGCTTCTAAAGGAATAAATAAATAGGAAGACACAACAAAAATACATTATTTACTCTTTAATCATGCACCTGTAAAATGTTTTGTATCGTACGACTATATATATATATATATATATATATATATATATATATATATATATATATATATATATATATATATATATATATATATATATATATATGCATTACAACGCCGTATGCAACACTTCATGGCAAATTAAACATGCATATCACGGCATTGTGCATAATATTGGTGATGCAAATTGTAAAACAAATTGTTAAACCTGCATGGTGCATTACGTGACAGGTCACGAATATATTTTCATAAAGTACTTATTTGACTCCTCCAAATTCTAAACCGAAATGGTTGATTACGTTTAGTGTAAAAGCCAGTCGTCTGCTTCTTCTTCTTTTCATTATTATTATTATTATTATTATTATTATTATATCTTCTCCAGTTTTTCTCTAAACTATTCCATCACACATCTCCTTCTATATCTTATCCACGCATAACTTTCTAGGCTATGAGTGTCAGTACATAATTCATTTTCAGGTCCATGAGGTTTCCGTCATTTGTCTTGAGGCTAGAATTATGTCAAACCAATTTTATTCTCCCAATGGAAAAAAAAGCCTTATTAGGCGCATCAGAACACATTTTCGGTTTTGCAGTAAACAAAAAACAATAACGATGCAGCTAACAGAGCAGAAGAAAACATTTATTATTAAAAATAAAGCTCAAGCCACACAACAGGTGGCATATGAGAATACCTCAACTGTGACAATATTGTAAGGCAAAGTCACTAACATCTGGAAATCACATTAATTTCAACATTGAAAATCATAGCGAGAATTAATGTAATGTGAGATCATACATGTAACATTGTTTTGGTAGAGCAAAATGTATCTCATGGAGTGTGTAAAGGTTATAAGAGATAAACAAATTATATCGTTGACAAGTATGGAAAATTTAAGCTTTCAAATATAGCACAACATTTATGATATTGTTTTCCTTATTACAGTAACAAATTCAGAAAGATATTTGAGAATAATTTTGCATTTATTGGTGGCAAAGGTTTATAACTTTCCAATAAATGGTATGCAATAAAAAAAACGGTTTTAGAAGTATGATCCTTTTTTAGTGAAATCTGAGACAATAAATTAATAATGGAAGTCTTCCCCGATCTCATTTTTATTACAATTATTACATTTTCGTTCATCAAACGATGTATTGTCCCGACGACAAACTTCAACATGTATGTAATTGCAGTTATCAACTTATTTAAAGTTATCTATTGATTCCTAGATAGCAATGGCAAGTAGTATTCCATGTTTATATCTTCTTTTGACCAATGGTTAACTTTCCCCTTGGATAAGAAGGTTACCGACGATTACCATTCAATTAAATAAAGTTCTGTTATAGTATAGGTTTTGTTCTTTTTTGGATTAGCAATACATTCATAACATAAGAGATCAGAATGATATGTAAAGTATTTACTTATTGGTAAATATTAGCGTTAGCACTGACTCGTAAAAAAATAATTCAGTAAAAGAGTATAGAGAGGATGGTGACGTTGGTCTATATTCCACTGATTATGGACATCCGAAGTCCCATCCTTCGTGATATGATAGTTGTATCAATATGTTTCCTTCCTAGTTCTAAATAAAGCATATGAGTACCTTACCTAATACAAAAGTTCAATAATTATGGTACTTTCAAATCTTCAAACATCACGTCCGTATAGTAAATAAAATGAGTCATGTAGTAAGATCTAAAAGATTTAATTGCAGGTATATGGACAAATTGAAGTATTTTATTGTTTAGGTAAAGTAGATGCGGAGCCTTTATAACTTGATCAACGTTGTATTTAACAGACTTAACAAACTTATTATTTAATATAAAAATTCAGGTAATTATTCGAGATTAATATTTATATATCTCCGAGTGAATTTATTATTTTCCAATACTCATTTGGTTTCTTCTACTTTTCACTTTTCGCATTTTTGCGTTCAAACTATTTTGTCTATTGATATTAAAGTTCATTGTTGTTTGTATATTTTACTTGCATTCACAAGATGCTTGTATTTGTATGAGTTTGGTTTGAGTTATGTATGTTTCTTGCTTAGTGGTATTTGTACAGACCTTTTTGGTATTGTCTTCGGAACCATTCATTATTTTTATTACACGTGTGAATACTATTTAAAGCAACACAGTTTTTAGAAGTATCGGTACATAGTGATCGATGATTACAGTCTGTTGATGTCACTTGTATCGATGTTGTTTATAATAGTATGTGCTTCCCGGGTCTTCTTTACTGTCTCTTGATGGTTACAGAAATCAATATTATTCAAAACAATCATCCTTGCTATTTTCTTGCCATTATGGGTTTTGTTATGCTATTTTGTTTTCATCAATTTGTTTTTGTTGGAGGGAAGGGGGGTGTCTGTTAAAAACTAAAGACAGTAAATATTAACAAGTGACCATCATTATACGTCAAACTTTTGAATGCAAAATTTATTAATATATACTATAGTTCCAGCTTCGATAATAGTCAATAATAGAGATGGTTCGAAAGGTTGTAGAACCAACAATCCTATCATCACCACATCTTTCATGTAAAATAATAAGATTGTTATTTATACATCTGTATACCATACTTTCACCAGTGTTTTTCCCCGGTCCAGTGCTTCTCACGTCTTAGGCAATTTATATGTATCTAGAATTTTCCTGTCATTGAAAACCTGTGCACAATCAGCACCTAAATTAAAGTGTTTTAGAGGGAATTTTTCTAATTCCACATATAATTTTGGTTAAGAGTTCTGGAATTAAAGTCTTTAATTAAAAACATATTTATTCGACGTTACCCTCATATTAATTTCGGATGCGTCCATGTTAATTTCGTCTTTAGTATAAAAATTTGAATCAGATAAAGGAACTTATATGACCCCAACAGAAATGTCGTCCTCAGTTTGAAAACCATTCGTCTCGACTTTAAATCATACTATGTAATCTGATTCACATTCAGCGATACTTAATGAGAAAAAATACAATTTTGTACCAAATGAACATCAATTGAAATATCTAATATATTTCATGTATTTTATGGTATCTGCAGATTATATATATATATATATATATATATATATATATATAGTCATACGATGCAAAACTTTGGATAGAAATTGCGTGTATATAGTAACAATAATGTATAACATAAAAGAGTTAACTCATACGAAGTTATGATATATTCTTACTCTGGTAAGGCTTTTATTTATGTATATCTACCTTTTCCCAATTTAGTGCTGTACCATAGGTCAAAACGCAAAGTATAATATCTTTAATTGGAATTAAAATCAATAGAAACAAAGAACAACAATGTTCAATGATGTCTTTAATACAGGTATGAACCAAGATCGATTTGGACAATAACAATACGTGGAATGGTATTATAAGACCAACACCAGGACACGCTATCAATAAAATCTAGTATAATATACTCTATCAGTCTGTATGTTTAATGTAAGTTAAGATCCAGCAAATGTCGCGAGTCTGGAGCTTGGCCGTTGTTTAGAACCGAGTTTCATCAAGTTTTACTTTAACTTGAAAATATTCTTTATTTGCAAACATGTTCATAAGTTGTTTCATTAGCAATAATATAAGATAACATAATATCTATGTGTTGTAGTGCTTATCAACCATTTATTCACTTTAATATAAGGATCCTAAAGCAAGTATTGGGAGGGAACCCTTTAGGAGTAGAGAAAATCAGTGTCACATATATTTCTCACTTCAGAATGCATCGTCACTGATAGAAAGAAAGTAAGTTAAACATATTGATGTGAATCAGCCTCAAAACTGGACGACAACAGAACCTCAGTGACGGATATTTCACAGAATCAATACAACTGATGTACCTAAGGAGTTTGAACCAGTAACAAACCAGGCGTGGTCATCATAAAGGCAGTACACTGACAAGAGACATGGTAACTCAAGGTTGAGTAAATTCGGTATTTGTTTCAAGAACATCCAATAATGCAACTAGAAAATAAAACTACGGTTAATAAATATTCGTTGTAAAGGAAACTTGTCAGATTATGAAATTAAAACTAACGTGCAAAACACGTGCGCATGCAGAACGTAGTGAGTTGTAATATACAGCAAACTAAACAGGCACAAACCTTTTAAACAGTCAAAATGTCCCTTACTTATGTGGATGAGCCACAGTCCAATTGCAAAGCAATGATTGTATTATCTGACGTCAGATTTGAAAGAAAGAGTATTGAGTCATATTTTACGGTTGCCCTACTTCCGATTTAATCTATAATGTTGTTTGATACGGTATAGTGCTCAAGCACAGGGTGAGGGCACTATACTCCACGAGACACACCTGAGGATTATAGTTTCTAATGAAGAAGGCAAAAATATTGTACATCCCATGAAGTCATCCCATACGAGGTCAGCGTGTTGCAATAGTACCCACTGGGATAGGTGAAATTAACGTTTCCATGTAAAATATCCCGGAGTCAAGTGTTAACGTTTGCTGAGCAGTTGGCAATAGGCACTTAAGACCTTGTATTCTCCTATTTGTACGCATATGTGTATGGGTTCTTGGAAATACTTAATATTACTACAGTTATATATTTCCAATTTGAGAGTATATAATCAGTTTATTCACAGCATAGATTATGAATAAAAATATATGCATTATTTTAAAGACATCATTGAACATTGTTGTTCTTTGTTTCTATTGATTTTAATTCCAATTAAAGATATTATACTTTGCGTTTTGACCTATGGTACAGCACTAAATTGGGAAAAGGTAGATATACATAAATAAAAGCCTTACCAGAGTAAGAATATATCATAACTTCGTATGAGTTAACTCTTTTAGTGTCAGTAGTTATTCCATACCCAAAATGCGACCTCAACAATGGATAACTACAGAGGTTTGCTGTAAGGCCTTTGATATTGCCAATACGAGATTACCTTGAGCCAGTTGCCAGCTAGACTGGAGCGGTTATCAACTAGCTCGACCTTACGAAATGAAGAATCATACTTTAATATTGGGTAGTGAAATACTAAATAAATGAACTAGAATTGGATCAATTTTAAACTTTGAAAAGTATTTTACATTGCCAGTTAAACTATGACAACTGTGCACACATTAAAAAGTGTTATATGTAAAACATTCATCAAAAACGATAATCAATACAATTAGATGGCAATTATGTTTTAGTTCATTTGCATTCTTCTCGTCCATTTTTTTTATGTCATTGGTGACAATACTGGTTTTGTCCTTTAGTAAGATCGTCGTCCGTATAAGGTATTATATAGTTTGGACATGTCAGTTAGTTCCACCCAGTGCCTCATTATTTCATTATCCACAGCCTTTACAGATTGGTTGCATTGTCCTTATAACAATTCAACAGTATAGGGATAAAAATGCAAAAAATTAAAGGCAGTTGACGAACTTTATAATACAATAGCAAATCTGCGTTTTATTCCTCGCAAAATTAAGATTTTTGTTTGACAACTGTTAGTTGAAACTTTAAAAAAGAAACCGTAAATTGCCATTGGCACGAGAAGAAGAAAAACAAACTTTTGAGTTTGAGAAACATTTTACACATTATAGAATGAACATCTCTCATTGCATAAGTTTGATACTGTATATTGATAAAATACAGATAACGCTGAAAAACATATGTAGTGTCCTTTTCTTTTTCTTTAAACAAAACAAATACAAATAGAGTTTCCCTCTTGAAAATGTGTCACTAACTGAAACAAATCTCAATCGGTCTTGACTGTACAATTTCCAATAATAAATTCTAAGAATTTCGGGAAGAAAGTAACTTATTATCGCATCAATTACGGAGGATTGAAAGCCCAAACACCAATTTTTTTAACGGTCTTATGAAGTGGAAAAATCATATTTACTGTTTAAAATTTACTAAATCTCTTTGCAGTTATTTGCAAAGTCAACTTTTGAATAATTATTAGTTTGGTACTGTAATGTATAAAATAGTATGTTAAAGTGTGAGTGTAATAAACAAGACAATTTGATAACTGACTAAGACAAGTGAGGGAAGCATTTTTATAACATGTTTCATCAAATTAATTTTCGCCCCAATGTTTACAGTTAATGATATACTAAAGTATAAAATGATCTTCTAATTATGTGTACAAAAAATTATTTGTATCCTTTGTCAACATTTTTGTCTCAATCTCAAGATGCACCATTATCAGTCGTCATGAGGCCAAAAATGTGAATTTGCCCCACAAGCAGACTCTAGTCGAAAATACAACATAAACTCAACTTGGTGTCTTTGATAGAGTCAAGACATTTAACATTCCGAGTCGTTTCAGCCGGTAACGAAATCCACAAGAGCGGTTATCAATCAGAATGTACCAGGACAGGAAAAACACAATGATACGTTGAAATCAAGTAGAGGATGTACCTAAATACGCCTTTATATTCTCTTCCATTAAGTACCCAAACAAATCTTATATCTGTCTTTTTTAGCGATATAAAAATGTTAAACTGTGGAAATGTATTAGTAAAATTAAACTAGCATAAATAGTTAATATGTAAAAAATATTGAAGAAGAAGGTCAACTATGAAATAATTTTTCCCCGTTGATGTGGTGATTCGTTAAAAACAAATTAATGAAACGTTTGGCCTCATCGTTCACTGTCCATGGAAGTGTTGTAGTTCATTTCTGTAAAAAGATAGTTCGTTTTGATATGATAATCAGCCATTCATGTGTCTCCATTTGTCATTACCCACAGCCGACGGTGGTTGCTTTTAGATCGGGCCTAATGTGAGCAAGTGTCTACTTTTATGCGATAGTCTCATGTGAATATGTCTTACACGAAATCAACTAAAATATAGTAACTTTAAGTGCGCTCAAGAAAACAGTATTGATTTCGTTGTGGACACAGTTGTAATTATATTTTGAAATAATATTTTGTAAGATTTAAAGCCAGATGACCTTCAAATGTAATATTGATAGCTTCTTATGGACGGAGTTTCGACACTTTCTTGACACTTTTACTAATTGAATGAGATAATCTGCGTAAACCACATGAATCTTAATGCTTCCTACCAAATTTATACCGTCTGTTAATTTGAATGATTGCTTTGTTAAGACCTCAGTCCGAAATATCTAGACAAAGTCAACATGCCTTTATTTCGCTCTTTGCTTTTAAAGTCACAGAAGTTGTAATACAAACATTTGCATCTACTCACTAATTACACACCAGATACATTACGTGATTTAGTTATATTGTAATATCTCGATCAAAACTTATTACCTCGTGTATGAGACAATTTTAATCGTTGAGATATATTAATGATCCCTTTTTGGGTTTTTAGGAGATGGAAATATTAGACTATTGATTAAACAGGGAGTCAGAAAAGTTCAAATAGCCGATAATAAGTCCATCTCAGAGAATATTATCGTCCTAGTATTAAAACACTGATAAGGAAAGAAAAGGACTCAAAAGGCTATGTAAAAGTATATTCAGTCATCCAACAAAGCCAAGGAAACAATCTTACAAAGGCAGGACACATCAGAAAACGTGGTGAACATAAAAATACATAAAACCAAAAGAAAAAGAGGCAAAGTAGGATCCAAATCTTTTCATGGTTGTTTCACCCATACGACAAAGGATGAGTTGGAACCATAATACTGTTCGCATCATCATTTTGCTGATTCAAGATCGATTGACTTTACAGAAGATTTATGGTAAGATGTTTCTTGACAAAACGAAATACAGTTTGAATAAATGAAATGTGCACAAGCGTTGACATATACTTACATTATCACTGGATAGACTAAATACATATAACTATCTCTGTACATCATAGACAAATAACATCGATAAGTAAAAAGTAGAAAGAGACAATGGAATTTAAATTGAATGAAACAGAGTTTATACAATATTTCCTTCTGGTTATTTTGTATTAATATCTGAGGTCTAGGGCTGAAAATAAACCAACCAAAAACTGTGCAGAATGCTTTGTATCGCCCGTTTCTCTGATAAATAATCAATTTATAAATAAAAGTAGGTCATTTAGTCAGTTTACGTTTAATGAGTACTAATTAAAGTGAGCTCAATGCATGCATTATGTTTAATCACTATCTATAAAAAAGTGTGTATGAAATACAGAAAAATTAAAATATTCATTAGAACATGAAAGGTAAGTGTCTCTCACTATTGTTCTTACTATATGTATGTGATGACACTGAAAAATATATAAAAGTATCTATAATCACCATGCTCTGCTTTTACCGATCGCTAGCGGTGCTCTCCACTGAGAATGTAATGTTAATTAATTGATAACTTTCCAAGATGTTTCGGCGGTAACGTGGAATGTTCACAAGATATTTTGCGCGGTATATATATATATATATATATATATATATATATATATATATATATATATATATATATATATATGTGTGTGTGTGTGTGTGTGTGTGTGAGAGAGAGAGAGAGTTTGTGTGTGTTTATTAATATGTATCTGTGTGAGAGAGTGTGCGTGCGTGTGTGTGTGTGTGTGTGTGTGTGTGTGTTAATTTGTGTCTCACAGAATGCAAAGGGCAGTTCGCTCGACTACTGGATCAACAATAGGGTCCGACATTGTTAACTCGTCAGACCTAACTAGAAAGGAACTTCGATTGCAGGAAACAGTAATAGTCATGACTCAATGTGTGTGTGTGTATAAAAATATCAGAAATTGACAGAAAGAGCAGAGAAAGATATGTATAAAAACTTTCAATCTATCTGCTAAGTCTTACCAATTCTGGAACAAATTCAGAATGATGTCATTCAAGAGCTTGCATTGTAATAGGTATCATTACAGAACATTGACTATGCTATCGTAATAGAGTGTCTCACGCGCAAATGCACATATGAAGCTTTCATGTCACTAGTCGAATTCTACCCCTGGGTTGAGAGAAAATGGGATGACAACAAGCAGACATTATGTCCATTTGAGCAAACATGTTAGTGACCTGGCAGAAAACCTGTAGCAAAGAAGCCTTGAAAGCCTGCTATAGAACTCAGATTGTGCAGAGTACATTACATTTGGAACATGTGCCTGGTGCATCTGACAATGGATATTTGCCAGAACTAAATATGTCATATGTGGACATGTTGGAAGATGTCTTGCTGATCTGGTTGCGTGCATCCCGAGAAGGCAATAGTCACTTAAACCGAATTATCATGCGATCAATGATCTCTTGGTACTTTGCTTATGACACTGTGAACTATGCGAACTACTTGTCATCCTACAATGATGTCATACAAGACGTGTTTTCTTAGCTTTATTTTCTGCCTTCACTGTGAGCGTGGTGGATATGTTATATTTGTATTCGAACTAGCTACAATTTAATTCCAATGGCTTGGTTGCAGTAAAGTGGCAGCCTGCATTCTTTGGAAATAACAAGCTGCCTTTGACGATTAGTCATAATAGTTCCTGTAGTGCTCTCAGATTCTACCTTTAACCTACGAAGAACATCCAGATTAGATGCCAGATGATTTTCTTACCATGTAAAGCATACAGGCAAGATATAAGTCAACAAACAGACACAGACAATTATTAAGTCAACGTTCTTTATGTTCTCACAGAACCAAATGAGACTTATGAAGAGCTTGACCCATGAAAGAGGGCGAACATACCAACCTTCATAAGGTTCTATTCGCTAAACTGAGGCATCTTCCAAAAACAAACAGTTCAGCCATTAACAACAAACCGAGAGTCTCGCTTACGGGTTAGTTAATTTTGTTACTGTTTTGTATCGTTTATTTTTTTTAATTTGTAAGCGCGTGAATTTACCCGACATGACCTTGTTCGAGGTCACGCCTTCACTGCTGCTGTAAAATATATCATTGTTAGATCAAATAATGGGTCCAGCATTGGAATCTCAAACAGGTAGACTATCTGGAGAGCGACTAGAAGCAATTAAGAAATTTATACCAATCCGTGATTCTGTCAGGCGACAATTACAAGAAAGTCTCGAATCTCAGGTTGATTATGCAGACCGTTCTCAACGATTCTTCAAATTTGTTACTGAAACAACTATTCTGCCTTTTCCTTAACTTGAAAAGATAGCTGAGAAAGCTGATGAAACATCAAGACTTTTACAAGATCTTCCTTGCCGAATGCCTCAACCAGCAAAACATGTTGCTAAAATGAAGAAAAAATATACTGATAAAAAAAATCAAAGAAATACGTAATAGATTGATGAAAATGCTTTAAACATAATCGATCAAACTGATCCAAATGATTATTTTCCAGATCTTGTTGGTAAACAGTATGAACTGAGAGAAACAAATGTTGAAACTGACATATGGAAAATATATTTCTTATCTACAACACTGGGCTGATGTGTTTTATAAAATTAAAACTTAAACAAGTAGAATCGAGTCAAAAAGTCCATCATATGCAGTATACATCAATGCGGTAGAGCGGGTGTATAATTAATATGAAAAAACAGCAAAACATAAAAGAACAAAAACAACAAAAGAAAGAACAAAAACAGCAGAAAACACAAGATAAGGCAATTCTTCCATCCGTTTAAATATTAATTGATAAATTGGATCGATTAGCTAAATATACTGATGATGATACTAATTTTTTTTCTGACATGTTACAAAAATATCATAGACTTAGTGGAAATGAGTATCATGAGATGACCTTTAGAATTGGTCATAACAAGGATAATCCAGATTTTTAAAATGTTTTCTGCAAACGTAGATCAAAATGAAAGCAGAAAAGAAAACGAATATGAATATTATGAACCAGATGACGGTATTCCTGGTGTTATTGGAAGTGGTATTCCTTGTGCTGCTTAGGGAAGTGGTATTTTGTCATGTTCTAACAATATTCTCAATGACGTACAACGAATAGAATTTCTGACTGGAGGAACATGAGCTGGAAATAATTCTCCAGAAACAATTAATGAAGCAGCTAATATTTGTCAACGAGTATTTACAGGCGGTATCATGGATATTAGCGTTTATCGATCTCTTTTTGATGAAATCGTGGGTGATTATCATAGTGACTAATTGTCACCATGATTATATAAATGGATAACAAATAAGATGATTATACACAATGTTCAACATGACCTGTAAGGTTCCGGGTGATAAATTCACGATTGCCAACCTATAAAGAAACTTACGGAGATGGACGCGGTAATGTTGTTCAAGGGTATTTAGAAGGATTGCCCCAAAAGCAATACTGATCGCAAAACAATTATCAATTAAAGCTATTGACATTGTTCGTGGAAAAAGCTTTTGGTGCTTTTAGTAACGTTGTTGGTAAAGATTTTTCTGCAATCAGGGATAGACTAGGACAATTAATACTAAGGAAACACAAATCCAGTAAAATTACCAAACACTGAAATGATGCCTGCCAATGTGAGCAAAATAATAAATCAAGCTGTAAATCAAACATTAGCAGAGTTCGCAGTAGGCGCACATGGCAATTATAATAAAGATGTTAAAACGTGTATCTGATCCAGCATTTGACATGGACGTAAAGATGACTCATTACGTGATTATCAGTATTATTGTTATGACGTAAGACAACCAAATCAGCATGGAAGTATCGAACTTAAAGTTCATGATAGAAGTATATAAAGTTCATGATAGAAGTATATAAAGTTCATGATAGAAGTATATAAAGTTCATGATAGAAGTATATAAAGTTCATGATAGAAGTATATGTCTTACCTGCTAAAGCGTTAACTGAAGTAGAATTTGAACATGTCAAAACGGATGATAGAGCATATAATGCGGATGTAATGGCTGGTTGTGTTAATAATGGAATTATTTTTTTTTTATATCACTACATATCTGATTGATGGAAGAAATATTGAAATGGTTCAGAAAGATGTTGATGTTGATACAACGAAAATTGACCTAGCTGGATATTTTGATTATTATACAAGGTCATCTGGTCCATCAATGATGTTTGCCAAATATACTTCTAATAATCCTGATAGTAAAGACGTAACTTTTGGTAATGTAAGACACCCTGCAGGAACTGCAGAAACACCTGCAGTAATATCGATGAATGATAATTTCAACTTAGGATTTTTTTACACGCCGATCAATGTTAATATGTCGTGGTGAAGAAACACAGAGCTGTGATAATACATACCAGGTAAATAAACCATTAATTGTGGAACACTGTCTGTGGTTGTCGTCAACCATCATAACATCGATTTACCACCTGCATCCATAAAAGTGAGCAACTTTTGTTCTTCAACAATTGATGGAATCATTACTGGCATCCACAACGAAAGTCTTGACAATATTACTTTACCAGCATCGCCCCCGGGTCGCCAGATTGCATCATCGTCAGTAGCTTTTCTTACAAGCGCAACTGTATGTTCGCTCCAAAATATAACCTTTCTATCTTGTCTAAAAATCCGAATATGTTAGATAGTGGTATTGCACATAAATATCTTCTATTGTCTCCCTTTAACATTGAATTAATGGAGTAAACGAAAACAGTATAGCCGCTTTTGATAATAACGGAAAAATTAAACCCGGTGTTTTTATGTCAACGAAATAGGAATATATTCGCTCGCGAGTACAAATATCCGGTGATGCAATGACTGGGCGCTCAGTATGACTAATGATGGTCATGGGGAAACAGAATCAAAGGATGACTCTGCAATGAAAAAATATGTCGATGAAAAAAACATCCCAATTGCGGACTCAGTCACAAAATTCAGTACTAGAATGACCTTATTTAGATCCAAATTTTCTTATCAGTAAACACGTTCTTGAGTTTTCGTAGAAACATAAATAGAGCCATTTAATGATTTTTAAAAAACAAAGCAGTTATTGATATTAAACTCGCTGACATAATTAATATTTTCATAATTCATTATATCATAAATATATATTTAAACATAAAAATTTCACAAAAAATAAACTATGGCCCGACATTTATTGTCACATTATATATATTATGTCCTCAATGTTGTATGGGGCATCCTTCAGAAGGATCCATCACACAAGGCCTTTCTTATGGCCGGCATTCTTTGAATGCTGTATGAGGCATCCTTACTCCATAACTCTAAATATTGAGAGCTCATCATGCTACTCTTCTTTTTTCTTTTGGAAGGTGGGTGGGGGGTGGGGGGTGGCGCAATACATTATTTCATAAGCATTCCTCCATCAAAGTTTCTAAAGTGAAACGAAATTTTATAATATTCAGTAGGTTGTCTATGAATTTCAGTTTCATGCACACCTCCCCAAGATCAAACCCCGCGGAGAGTGCAAAACACACCCGCAACGTTGTCTGAACGTGATGCGAGAGGTGTACATGAAACGCTTTCGGGCTGGCGCCCCATAGAAAAACCGCTATTACACAACTTTAGATAATATGTCCGACACCAGGATTCGAACCATTGATCCCGAGTACGAGGATCAGCCGCATTAGAATGCACTACGTTCCAATCTTACAAATATACGTATCAGAAATTATTAAAAAGTTACCTCTATGCTCGACTGCTACATACAGTACACACAGCGTTGATTTTGTTCTGTTTCTGAAAACACTGTATAAAATTATTGCAAATATAAATATATATTTCTGAAATAGACAAAGTAGGTTGAAATATACGTGTATCTCTCCAAAACAGATACAGCTGTATTAAGCGAAATGTTTTTCTACCTTGATTTTGTTTGTTAGTTAGAAACCATAAATATTCTTCCACTAATTTAATCCATTATACAAGTATGTTATTTCACTGATATTATTCATCACACAGATGTTTAATTAATCAGTTTTGATGATGAAATGAATTGCAATTTAAACAGACAGGTTAATCGAGTTACTTCCCTTCATCAGTACATCGACAGGAACAAGGGAGGTAACTATTAAATTATTGAAGAAAGTTGCATGACAGTTGTTATTTCCCTTTAATAATTCTGAATTTTCGGAAAATATTATTTCAATTTCGATATTTTTGTGATACAGGGTAGATCAAATGGAATCCTGATCGGATCGGCGAAAAATATATACTTTGGGATGAATAATGCACTGTTTCATTACATTTGTTTAAAAAATGTTCCTTGATTGGTTATTGTTAAAGAATACCGTGGGGATTGCGTGTGGTGATCACGGTCATCCACCACCCTTTGTTGGATTGTCTCCGCATGAATGGCTAAAACAGTGTGTAGTTTATTTAGTACGAGGAGATACATGATGATCACAGAGCGCATGCATCAACATTAAAAGAGCTTAAGAAATTAATTAGATTACAACCTAATTAAATTCAGTGCGCAAAAATGCGTGAAATAATTTTAGAGCGTCTATACCTGATTTTGGGGATAAATGGAGACCAAACGATTTGAGCTGGCAAGAAGAAAAATAGTTTGTAAAACACTTCAGCAGCACTTATTTCAGTCCATTAAGGAAACACTTTCAAGTCTACGTGTACCGTTGTTTTATAGAAAAGCTGATACTCAACGTCAGAATATCGACAATGATATACCATGACCCATGATAGTGTCAAGGAAACAAAATATGGTATTAAATGATATTATTGCAGTTGACATCAGTGCTGGTGAGGATGCACTGAGCGTGGACAAATCTCCGTCGACGATAGGATATGCAATGGCGATACATTCACATCAGTGGTTAACTATTTGTTTTGATCATTGATGATCGTATCGAGTGGTCAAAAAATTTATTTGATATCACATTATCACAAGTCAGAAGAATATCGCAGCTGCGGAGGATTGTTATAGATGTTACCAAAACTATTGACGATGTCATTGACAATGAGATATTAAGAACAAAATTAGTTATAAACAAAGTGGCAACACAATACTCGAAACTTTAATCTCAATGTTAAATTTATCATGATATTAAACAACGACATCATTGTACAAGCTGTAGCACAGCAATGTTGTTGCCGTATTCAAATAATGATACGAGACAATTTACCGTAGATAGAACAGATAGTAGTCTTGGCTATACACGAGACAATTTTATGTTGACTTGAATGTAATAGACATAGAGGTGCTAGTTAGGTGATGTTTATCCTCAATAGCAACAGAGAGCATTACCTCAGATAAATGTCGAGTCAGATAAACGCATGCGCGTACAAATTTATAATTAAAAAAAAACGATGACAAGAAACAATAGCCCCCAAGAGAGACTCTGGGAGAGAGACTCTCGGTTAGTTAAAGACTTCGGTTTGGTGTTATTGGCTTAATGTTTTCGTTTTTCTAAGAAGCCTTAGTTTAGCAAATGGGACCTTTTAAAAGTTTTTTTGTTCACTCTCCCTGCTGGCACTGTCTTTGGTTTCTACCTGTGTGATATGGCATCTCAAAATCCAGAGCTGAATCTTGTTCAGCTTCTTCTTTCTGCCAAAATAGTCATGGACATTTCTCCATTTCAGATCTGATTCTCCGCTGAGTTAGCAATCAATCGAAAAAAATATTTAAATTGAAATTAGCTACAAAGACCCTAAAATAGAATTTACTTAGAAAAGTGTCCACGATGTACATGTATTGTCCACTTTTTACATCTTTTTTGGGGGCAAAATCCACAGATTCGTTTCATTTCTGTATTGATCGGTGCCTTCTTATGTCATGTCATTTGATAATACGATGCGCACAATATATAATTCCGTATGAACACAATTTTATAAATAAAAAGAGATGACGTTTATTGCAATAATCTGTTCTGCTTATCAAAAGGGACGCAAGGTCATGACTTTTAGATTTTGTCGGAAAACAAGGGCGTTTTGCTATATAATTCCGCACATATAAATAGAGGCAGTTTGGGCTTATCAAAACTTTTCAATGCATTCTGTCTGTTCTGCCTGTGAAAACCAGAATAGTGTTCCGTGACAATTTTCTATATAATGCTGTAGTCATAGTTGTTCGAGTCACTGAAAGAGAAAAGATAGATACGTATTCATATATAAATTCACTGCAATTTATAGTGAATTCCAATCATCGGATATATTTTGACTTCATCTGAACTTTATTCAGGACTTCAAAATAATAGGACTTGTTCTGTAATTCTCGCATTAGTTCGCAATACCGATCGTTTTGTTAAATAAAGATTTATTTTGCAAACAAATATTTGAAATAAGATACTGAAACTAATGACCAAGGAAAATAGTATCTCCCGATTAACTGATAATCATCTGATCAATTCATGATAGCTTGCATGTAATCATGTTGAAGGTTATGCTTCCAAGATTCATTGGGTCGCTGGTAATAATTCCACCCATGTAAAACTGGACAATAGTCTTTAAGATTTTATAAGAGTTGGTTGTTACGTTTTGGTCTTTAAAAACCAGATTTTGTCATCCAATAATATCCTTGCCTTATAAGTAACTTTGTTAAATGAGAGTTGGACAGTCTGCGTGTTTGTAACAATCAGCATAACACATGTATCAGCAATTCAAAGGACATATGCATATATTCAAAAGAACAGAATAATTAGTACATATATGTACAGGCAATTAAGGCTAAACGAGTACTACACGTAAATTTTAGTGTGGTTTTTACTGAAATGAGCACGAACATGACACAAGTCATTCTTGGAGACGAAAGATTTTATGTGTAGTTGAGTGATTATAACCTGTCTTTTGTTATTAATATACAAGTTTATTGTTGATGCCGTAGAAACGCCCTGTTTTGCAACAACGCCCAGAGCGCAAAGACAGACGCTACCGTCAGAGACTCTCATTAGTATTTATGATAATATTTTAATTATCACTTAGATTCCGAGATGCATATACTCATAGTTCCCTCTGTTTTCGATACTACTACTACTACTACTACTACTACTAACACCACCACTACTACTACTACTACTACTACTACTACTACTACTACTAAAAATAATAATAAAGTGGCTATGTTAAGATTTTAGATTATGTCCTGCATATGCGAATCAGGCAAGATACCATGCTTTAGAATTTCCGTTTGGTTCATCCGTAACACAGAAGACCTTTATATTTGGATATAAAACTCAGCTTGAAAAAAAAACTATCTTTAATTTGGGTCTATTTTATAAATTAGAAAAAGAAAATCTTTTTTACGACTTTGCTCTCGCTCTCTGTTTCACATTTCTGATGTACAAATGTAATTCCTGTTCTGTATCATATTTTAGAATGGCAGATGACGTTACTCGTCTACCAGATATATTGCACTATTTCATAGAAATACTAGGAGTGGAACATTTTTATTGACATTTTCATTTAATTTCTTGATTTTTTTCAGCTTCAAATAAATACACAAGGTGTTGAAAAATATGTTAATCCGTTAGAAAATACCGTAACCGATGACCACTAAATTTGAACCGTCAATGTATTTGGGGGGTGGGGGTACTCGTTAGAGGGAAATTAGAAGCAAAGTGAAAGCCGACGACAGCTTTTCAACTTGTCCGTTCACCTTTTCTTCTTCACATGGTAGAACGTAACATATTTTGTAATGTTAATACAAAATACCAATGTGCTATGATTGAAAGATGAGCGCTTGGGAGCTTGAAATATTGCCCAGGTTTGGACAAGCAGCATCACTGCAATGTAACGAAAGCTGTATCCAAAATGTTAAGAACGAATTATTGTATCCAATATAACACATCGGTTGAAGTTGTTATCATGGTATAGGATTAATGTATAAAGATTTCACAATTTTATATTCGGCGCGTCCTAAATTTCTGTCAAAAACGTTTTCGTGTCGTCGGAATGTCGTTCAGTTTACAGTAACTTTCTAAAAGATAAACTCTTTAAACCAAATATCTTAGAGAAAAGTCCTCAGACGACATAGTTGTCCGAATTTAGTCTACACAGAATAGATTGATATGATCGTGCAGAACAAGGTCTAACAATATAACTTATCAGTCACGGCGCAAAGCGACAGTTTACAGGCCAGGTAAGAAGAATGTAACTTCATATTTGTGCACTAGGCTCCGTTCTTGCTGAAGGTTGTGCTATAAAAGCGTGTACTACTGGAATAATCAAAAGATGGCCTCTCAAGGAATCTGGTTTGGTTCTTTACTAGTTTTTGGATTATTACTTCAAGTTTCCAAAGGTATGTATTTTTCTGCATTTTAAAATAATATTGTTTACAATTTTCATTATCAGTTGGATATGACCTACGTTGGAACAGGATCATTGTTTTAAGCAGTTTGACACTGATGCTAAAAGTTTGTTATTTGCATCAAAGTAAGTTAAAGAATGGGGATTCTACCGTTAAAGTAAGACTTATATGTTTACATTTATACGAAAATAATTTTTAAGGCAAGATTTTTAAATATACTCTAGATTTTATGATTTATAAATATTTCGACACGTAAGTGGTATATTTGAAGATCGCAAAAGGGTGTGAAACCGAAATATCGTTATTTATTTTGTTAATATTAGATTTTTTAATAAAAAAAAAGTTAAGTATACCCAGCAGATTAAAACTATAATTGGATCTTGTGGAAATTATGTACTGTGTGTTTCCATTTGGATCGCTTATAACCATTTAAACATTTCCGTTTCTTTGGATTGTTCTAATGTGCAAAACGCAACACGTCCCGAACAGCCATCATAATGAACACTGTTGTATGACGCTGAATGTCCAGCTTAATTTGTCCTTGGGATAAAAAAAAGATTACACAAGTTGTTAATTAGTCCTCTTTTCCAGCAATATTAAAAAGTCAGTACTGTTTCGTACTTTCAGTTCACCGCTGCATTCACACACACACACACACACACACACACACACACACACACCTACCTTATTTCGCATGTGTAGAACGACACATGCTTATTCACATAACGTTGCAAATCTTCAGTCTGGACCAAAAAATTTATACTTGCATTCAGAAACAAAAATGTAAAATGCATTTATAGGAAATGATGTCAGTATTCGAAAATCCACAATAAATTTCTGCCGTTTATCTGGAGAGGAATTAAAGATTATGAGATTATGCAATTGCAAGGATATACAATTTTGTGGTCTGGCTGCATAGATTTAAACTGATTCTTATTACACTGTAATAATTTCATGTAAATTATGATTCATTTTGAAACCGTTTTACAAAGGTACGAAAAAGAAAACGCGACAGTGTACATGTATTGTGTTGGAGAAAACGATCGAGAAAAGTTCTAATTCTAAAAAAATACAATATGTAACAGAAGACACATAGAAACTATTTTTTAAAAATAAAAGGGAACGAAACAATTGCGAATGCTGTTTAACTAGAACTTTGATGAACATTTCTGACTAATACTTTTAACAAATAAATGCCGTATCTGTCTTTACCCTGCGAGCCAGCTCTAATCAATGCAACTTGTGTAAAAGGAAGTTAAAAAGTGTGTCTTGTTGACATATTCAGGAATAATGTAAATGCATACAAATACCGTTAGGTGACTCATTTTATGTTTTATGGCGTATGGCAGTGGTTTTCAACCGGGATTCCGCGGAACCGAAGGGTTTCGTGAGCGCCAGCCAGGGGTTTCGCCGGTGGCTAGTAAAAATATAAAAACAACGGCCGAAATCGCCAGGGACCAAGTCTGGCAGTACCGGAACTGTGCGGTAATTAGTCGTTGTTTATCCACTTAATTACTGTTTCCGTTGTTGCCCTAATGAGCGTTTAACGTTTGAATTGATTTTCATAGCACTGTTGTTTTTGCGCGACCATAGACCGATTTATTAAGAAGAGAAAATTAGACGATGCCACAGCTGGCGACCAAACTAAAACTCAGAAGCAATCGACTGAAGCAACAGCTAGTACGGCGTCATGTGAGCAGAACGTACTTAAAGTTCGTCAGTACAGTGACAATTACTTAACTATGGGATTCACTTGGGCAGGAGACCCATACTGCCCCTTACCGCTCTGTGTTGTCTGCGAGGAAAAGCTTGCCAATAGTGCCATGGCACCAGCGAAATTGAAGCGACACTTAACAACTAAACATCCGGATGTAGCGCACAAGAATGTGACGTACTTCGAGAGGGCAATAAGCTTGAATAAAAAACAAAACCACTACATTCGAGAAAAGGTTCAAGATAAAAAAGCTCAAGAAGCAAGTTATGCTGTCGTGGAGATCGTTGGAAAGAAAATGAAATCGCATACCCTCGCCGAAACCGTAATCTTACCACCATGCCGAGAATTTGTGAGAATTATGTTTGGCGAGAGTGCCGTGTCTTACATCAATAAGATTCCACTGTCAGACAATACAATAAGCAGACGTATTTCAGACATGTCCATCGACATTGAAAGTCACGTTTGTGCGAAGATAAAGACACGTGGATTCTTTGCACTGCAGGTGGATGAAAACACCGATGTCAGCGGTAAATCACAGCTTATGGGGTTTGTATGTTTTATTGACAATGGAGATATTGTTGAAGTTCTTTTTCTGCTGTAAGGAGGTTACCAGAAACAACAAAAGGACAAGACATATTTGATGGTGTCATATCATATTTGCAGTCTTGTGACTTGAACTGGAAAAACTGCGTTGGCATTTGTCAAAGGTTTTGTCTCGCTGGTGCGACATATGAATCCAGCTATCATGGTCACGCACTGTTTCATCCACAGAGAAGCACAAGTTGCTAAAACAGTTGGAGCCGAGTTAAAGTCTGTGCTGGACATGGTGGTGAAAATCATAAATTATACGAAGATGAGACTTCTATAATGTCGTTAGTTCGCAAACTTTGTGAAAGCATGGAAGCAGACCATGTCACACTAATCCAACACACGGACGTACGATGGCTATCTCGCGGAAAAGTTTTATCTTCTACGAGATGAGAGAGGATATGCTGATGTTCTGTTCTCGTGAAAACTTGAAGGATTTTGAGGAAGTACTGGGCAGCGAGTGTTGGTGTTCCAAACTAGTTTATCTGGCTGATAAATTTCATGAATTGAACATTTTGAACAATGGAATGCAAGGCAGACATGAAAACGTCTTGACTTCAACTGACAGAATAAACGCATTTCTGAAGAAGCATGCATCTGCTGGAAATTTGGACATTTTTTCCAGTGCTGTTTAAAAAAAATACCAAGAAATTCTTCCATTGATTGTGACCCATTTGGATGCTCTGTTGAATAGTCTCAGCAAATATTTTCCTTCAATATCTGTTGACCAGTACAACTGGGTTAGAAACCCGTTTGTGGAATTTGAACCGTGCCAAGGACAGTTTACTTTGAAGGAAGAGGAGGAGCTCGTTAGCGTTGCGAGTGACAGAACGCTGAAGCTAAACTATGCAGAGTTGAACTTTGATGCGTTTTGGTTACTAGTTGAAAACAAGTAACCGGCTGAGAAATCTTTGTGACTTCTGTTGCAGTTTTCAACTTCTTACATGTGCGAATTCGGATTTTCTTCTACTACCACCATAAATACAAGAAACGAGAACGTCTTTTGTCTGTCGAAGATGAACTTCTTGTGTCTCTCTCGAACATTTGGCCACGAATTCAACTGTTTTGTAGAAATCATCAAGTACAAGTTTCGCACTGAAATGTTCGCTAATGCAAACTGATTCTAACGGGTAACAATAAAGTATCTTAGTAACTAGTAATAAAGGATATTCTGTCCACACGAGTTTATTTTTTATTTGGGCTACAATTACAGTGTTACACACATACACCTGTATCAATCGGTGTTTTTTTGTGTCACTGCATGTGGTTCCGCAAGCAATCTAAACGCTCCGAAGGGTTCCGTTCCAATAAATAGGTTTGAAAAACACTGGCGTATGGAACTACGATTATATTTCAGTTACACAAATTACCCAAGAAATCGTTCAACAAATAGATATATTCTTTATTCTTTATGATTACACGCAAAATCTTAATGTTTCAATTACAGAATTGAGAGATAAAACAACAAAAACGTGACAATGAAACCATTACCCCACTCCCATCCCCGCCTAAAAGCACCGGTGTCAGAGAATATAACTGAAAAGCATTTTCGCATGAATATATTAGTAAATCATTTTCCATGCATGAGAGCGTGCGCCTTAGTTGACATTGTCAGTAATATACGTTTTGTTTTTGCAGCATTTGCATTTCAGAACTCTAACTAATTATTAATCCTAATTAAGTCGCTATAGTTAAAGTATATCCCCGTGTGTGAGTGGAATACATATATTGTCCCATTTGGTTGACTTAGATGATAGGACATAGGACCAACTGTTTCTTATCTACACGTGTCTGTATTATTTTATCGTGGACTGTAATTTTTTGAGTGACAATATGGAAACTGTGGTGACAGTTATTCGTTACATTCATGGCTTTCTTTGTTTCTATTTTTTTTAAAAACTATATATCCTGTGAATGGACGTGTTTTTAATTTGTAGAAGAAAAAAAAACGCATTTTGAACAGCTTTTTGCACGTTTATGAATGTTTAATTTAAAAACTTTGGGAGGAAGAAAATGTGTTTTAATTTTGAAATAATGGTTTCAGTGCCTACGTTACTCTTACTCGTTGTTGCTGAATTTTAAACTTGAATAAGTTGGCTTCATATACAGTACGACACAATTTCTTCAGTCCTAAGTTCACTACCGGGTCAAACCTGAGGAATTGCTTCAAGCGAAGATGAATATTAAATGCCAGTACTCTCTTTGATCAAAGGTTGAGTCTTTTTTTTAATTCTATTTTGATGATCCACAAAAATAAGCACCAATGAAAATGTTATGTGTATTATGTATGCTACTTTTTAAACCAATGAAAATGTTATGTGTATTATGTATGCTACTTTTTAAACCAATGAAAATGTTATGTGTATTATGTATGCTACTTTTTAAACCAATGAAACTGTTATGTGTATTATGTATGCTACTTTTTAAACCAATGAAAATGTTATGTGTATTATGTATGCTACTTTTTAAACCAATGAAAATGTTATGTGTATTATGTATGCTACTTTTTAAACCATGAAACATATATATGTATACCCACGAATTTAACGTGTTTACTGGTATACAGCCACAAAGAAAAGGTAATGTTTGATGATACTCGTTAACCTTCTGCATTAACCTCTTCACGGAATGCATAACACTGACTACACGGTTAAATTTGTTCTCCATTCCTTTGTTTCTCTATTATTTGATTAGAATATAGGTTTTCCCAAATGATCAGAGATACAGAAACAGAACGGGATCTGGTAAGTTAAAGTATATCTGTCACGCTCCCCGACCAACCAATAGAGTGAGGTAGAAAATAAGAGCAAAAGATGAAGGCTTTCAAACGGTTTCACGTTTAAAAATGATCTGATCATAGTTAAAAACATAAATAATTCATTAAATAGATTACAGGATATGTTTGCATTCTAACCAATTAATTTACTGTACAGCCTTTTCGCCAGGCTCGTTGATCTGTGCGCCATTATACGCTGTACACAAATTCAATGGAAAGTGTTAGGTACTTATACCATGATGTCTGCTTATTTTTATGTGGATTACTATGTATAATCCTAATTTCAAGGTTTTCATACAGCTCAAATTACCTTTTCTGCCTCAAACACAGATCAATGTGCCTAGCACATTATATATATATATATATATATATATATATATATATATATATATATATATATATATATATATATATATATATATATATATAATATGATACATTGCAATTTAGATAAATCATGATAATATAAAATTAATGGAAAAAAGGAAAAGTACGATATAATAAGGATATATACTTAGGTAATATCTTTCAGCCCATTTCCATGTAATTTTTTTTCAGGCTTATATTGTCATGATGTATATTACAACTATATGGTTTTCGTGTTAAAGGAATAAAACGGCGAAAGCAAATAACAACTCTCGTTCATTTTCCATTGCATCTGCGATAAATTGATGTTCAATGCTAAATCCGATGATGCAATACTATGTGTACTGTATTAACATTATTTCATAACCTTAAAACTCGTATGTGTATGTTTTAGAGCTCTAATGCACGATTACAGAAACATATATAATTTGTAACTGTTCTAGCCTGAATAATGTATTTATTGAATTATTCATTAACATTTTGTATAGCCTATGGAACAAATGCGTAAAATAACGTGGTCGTATATAAACATTTTTGATAGGACCAGATAAATATTGCATAAAGAACACACAATCTGCAAGCTTCTGAATAGAAAATATCATCAGCCGGCGTACAAAACACAAATCTTAAGAGACGACAAGGCGACAAACAGCATGCAAATGGCTGGATCACTTGGAACAATATATATTGAATCACATTTAGCTAACCAAATTCATATGTTGTTTCTCTATAATCAAAGGTGGCTTCGTTGGATATCACCTTATAACCAATGTGGAAAATCTGTACGAGACTCAACATCAGCAAAAGACAACACAGGCCCAATTAGGAGTATTTAACGCAGTTGGCACAACTGACTCTTCCAAACCGTTGAAATCGGCAAGCACTGCTAAAGGACTGTTGATCAGCAAATTGATTCCTGGACTGGATGCATATACAGGTATGAACATTATAATTGATACATTGATTGGTCTGCTTACCAAACTCCAGATTTCTTTAGCATTTAGAAAAGCAAACAAATCAAACTATTTATCATCATGTGGGAATTTTGAATAAATTCTTTGTCCCCCTGTAATAAATGTGTGCCTGAAATTTATCTGGACGTTTTTCAATCAGGTTTATCGTGCGATATAGCGAGTGTAAGTTTCCTGTCTTATCTGTATGGTCTCAAAAGATCTCTTTTATCAATGAATATCTCCTGCTAACAAATGCAATCGTGATAAGCATTTATTCTGAAACGAGCACACACACAAACACACACAGACAGACAGACAGACACACACACACACATATATATAAGACTTCTAGAGAACTCAAAAGAGCATTTCGTCTAACGAGAATTAAACTTACCCTTTCAAATGCTGCTTTGTTCATGATGTTTCACTTAGACATCATTGTATGACCTAAACGCAGACTTTTAACCATATAAATACATTCGAACACTCTGCATGAAAATATCATTTGATTCTATTTCTCATTACCTCTCTGCAGCTTTCTGTGTCACTTTCCTTTTATATATTCTTCACACACACATTTAAGATTAATATATATATCACTGTGTTGATCATACATGGCGTTGTGTCTTGCATCGCATGGACTCCGTTCTTTGTATTTGAGACAGAATTAGGTCACGCTGCTAAGTAGAGCTATGTCGTTCTGACGAACTCAAAATATATGATGTAGTTTACAAATTTTGATGTTGCTTTTCTTTTGATATCTATGTCATTATATAACACGTTTTTGTTTTAAAATTAGCCAATTCGTTCCCAAATGTGAATAACTCTCAATGCGTTGGTTGTACATATTATGTTTTTCTACGTTCGTACTTATCTAGTGAAGATCTAGGTTATCTTCTAAAAAAACAATTACCTCAGCGATTGATCAAGATATGATTGTATTCATATATTCGTCATAATTTATTAGATTACTGATACTAATGAAATGCAATTAATATATATCGATTACAAATCTTCTGGATTTTAATGATTTCTTAAAGTAACATACTTGCTATTTTAAGCTACGGACATTTTCTGATGCTCTCTTATGTCATATCTCCATTATTTTTAATTTGTTGCTCTTCCGTAGGTCAAAATGCAGATCGTAAAACTTCAAGTTGGAATCAAAATCAGTATACAAATCGGACAACAACGGAGGCTACACTGGGCGAATCTAACCAACTGAATACCACACACATACCCGGTACCACAAACATACCCGGTACCACACACACACACATACCCGGTACCACACACATACCCGGGGACTTAGTGCCCGTCATTACATCTAAATACGTTCTCATAAATAAATCAGTACTAAGACAGGATATCAATGATGTCATTAATCCAGGTATGAACCTAGTTCAAAACAGACACTAACAAAAGGTTGATAAGTGTTTCAAGATTAACAGCACAACATGCAAAAACAAGCTATACATGTAATTAAATCTTAAAGTTATACATGTAATTAAATCTTAAAGCTATACATGTAATTAAATCTTAAAGCTATACATGTAATTAAATCTTAAAGCTATACATGTAATTCAATCTTCAAGCTATACATGTAATTAAATCTTAAAGCTATACATGTAATTCAATCTTAAAGCTATACATGTACTTAAATCTTAAAGCTATACATGTAATTAAATCTTAAAGCTATACATGTAATTAAATCTTAAAGCTATACATGTAATTAAATCTTAAAGCTATACATGTAATTCAATCTTAAAGCTATACATGTAATTCAATCTTAAAGCTATACATGTAATTAAATCTTAAAGCTATTCATGTAATTAAATCTTAAAGCTATACATGTAATTAAATCTTAAAGCTATACAGGTAATTCAATCTTAAAGCTATACATGTAATTAAATCTTAAAGCTATACATGTAATTAAATCTTGCCAGTGTCCTCATTTCACCAGTATGCTTAATATTAAAAAAAATATGAAAGAATTAGCTAAATATGACCACTTGTTTAGAGCTGGATTTCATAAAATGTAATGTTAGCTTGAAAATTGTCTTTATTTACAAACTAAAATAATATATTTGATTAATTTACTATATTTACTGATTAGTTCTTTAAAAAGCTATAAAAATGTAGACATAAAAAATGCAAACGTTGTAAGCTAGTCCGGATACCTTTATAAAAGTAGTAATTATCAAAGGTGAGTTGAGACACTGTATGTACAAAATTAGTGCCTCTAAGGTGTTAGTCTTGTAAAATCATCATGTTTGAATGAAAGGCATATACTTTAATGCTCGTTAGGTGCGACATGATAAGATGCATTTCAAGAATGCTATAGTAAAAGACCATGAGTTAACCGTTTTGAACTTGAGCGAAATTAATGTTATGTATATAAAGTCAATCTCTTCCTGCAGGATACGGGGTCACAGATGGCGGGAGAGGGAGTCAAAAACATGTGCTTTTAAACCAGCATCTTGACCTAACAACAACAACAGAGTCGCAATTTTCGGCATTTCACAGAATCAATACAACTGATGCATCAGACGTGATTTATCCAGTAACAAACAACCAGTCTAAAAATCGAACAACAACAGAGCCTCATTTGGAAATCGTTGAAAAAATCAATACAAGTGATGCATCAACCATTCAGGCTCAAAGTGGGACAGGAACAAAGTCTCGATTAACGGTCTTATACAAACTCAATAAAGCTGATGCATTCGAAGAGTTTGACCCAGAAACAAACAACAAGACACAAACCAATATAAAAACAGAGTCTGAATTAGCGGTCTTTGATATAAGTGTTATAAATAACGTATCAGGAGTATTTGAGCCCGAAATAGAGAACCATACTCAAAACCGGACAATAACAGAGCCTGAGTTAGGGGTCTTTGACAGAATCAATACAACTGACGTATACGAAAAGTCTGAGCCTATAGCAAAACATCAAGATCAAAACTTGACACCAACTGAGCCTCAGTTACAGGTCTTTGACACAACCAATACAACTAAATTATTCGAAGAGTTTGAGCCAGTAGAAAAACATCAAGATCAAAACTCGACAGCAACGGAGCCTCAGTTACATGTCTTTGACAAAACCAGTACAACTAAAGTATTCGAAGAGTTTGAACCAGAAACAAACAACCAAGTTTCGAATCAGACAGCAATATATACTAAGTATGGGGATTTTAAGAGAATCAATACAACTGACGTATCAGAAGAGTTTGAGCCTGAAAAGAATAACCAGGATCAAAACCGGACCCCAAACAATATTCAGTCAGTGATCATTGACAAAATCAATACAACTGACTTGTATGAAGAGTTTGAGCTAGAAAGAAACAACCAGGTTCAAAATCGGACAATAACAGAGCCTCTTCTTGGAGTCTTTGAGAAAATTAATACAGCTGACGTATCTAAAACGTCTGAGCCAGCAGGAAACAATCAGGCTCACAACCGAACGGTAATGGCGGCTCAGTTAGATGTCTTTAGCATAATAAACACAACTGACGTGTCCGAAAAGTCTGAACCAGGAGCAAACAATCATTCTCAGGAACGGAAAATAATTGACCCTCAATTAGTGGTCTTTGACAGAATAAATACAACTGACATCCCCAAGGAGTTTGATCCAGTGGGAAAGTTCAAAGGAGAGGTTTTCAACAAGCCGGAACATGGACAAAAGATGTCCAATGACATCACAACAGAAGGTGCAGTAAATTTGATTTCTTATTTTAAACAGCATACACATCTACTATTTATGATGAATGTAGAAATCAAAAAGACAAATAAAGTATATTTTCTCTTTAAAAATACTTACCCATTAATGCATTGAAAAGAAACGTGTAATCACATGTACAATGATTTAGAGTAAATATCATGCGTTGTAGTGAAATTCGAAAAAGGTGTGTTTTTATTTTTTTTCGTTAAACCCATAGACAACCAAATAATACACCAATATTGCATGTTGAATTGTTATAGAAACTGTAACAGCTGCATTACGTTTTCTGTGGAATTTACTTTGCAATAAATTTGACCCGAAAGTGTCACATAAGAAACAATCAACCGAAAAAGAAACAAAAGCATAATAAAAGAAACAAAACAAATCAAATATATGTATGAATTATGTTTCCTTTCCTCCAGATTTGTATGGTCTAATTTGGCTTTATTATTCACTGTTTACAGAAGGGTCGTCGTTTATTAAAGTCATTGAATTCTTTCGACATATCAGTTATGCCCACTCAGTATATCCTTACATAGCGAGATACAGAAAACGGAGAACTAAAACGAAACGGTCTTCTGTCTAATGCACATTTATCTGATATTATTAGCATTAACTTCAAATTAACCATATATAGGATGGCAACAGATGAATCATCAAGGAATAGCAAGAAACTGTTTGGATTTGTAGAAGAAGAATTTTTTTTTACATAATTCAAATCAATCTCTCTATGCATCCAATTAGAGTAGAAATAGCATATTTAGACAGTCATTCTAACAATCCATAATAACATATTTTTTAAATTTAAAATGGCTCAGGAACTGGTTTCCAAATAACAAACGGAAACGACTTTGCAATGTTGAATTTTAGATGGCGGTGTCGAAAGGATCATCTAATCACTGAATCAATCAAGGAAATTCATTACTCAATGGTTTTATAAAGTGGGATAATGATATTTACTGCATATCGTTACCAGTTCTATTTGCAATAATTACAAGTTTTGAGTGTCAAATTGTTGTAATTATTATTTGTTCCCAACTTAAAGTATAAGATGGTAAGCTGGAGTGTAACAGACAATAACATATGATATTTCACATAAATATACCAGGAAAATAATTTAAAAAATGTATATCTAATTCTTTGGCGGAAGTTAAGATATACACTTAAATGGATAATAATACATCACATCTTACCATGAATTAAATATTTTAATGACAACTGAATTAATTAATACAATATAATTCAAATTCAAGAATCATACTGCATACCTTGATAAGGTAGAATGTTACGTACCATCACACGATTAATGTAAAAATAATAGTTCCATATTAAATTCATCATGATTAGAGGAATTTGGTGTTTGTGCCAATTACGTCCACAAGATGATTGGTTGATTTATGTTTTGAATATAACCTTATTAGCATGCTTCATCGATATGTTGGTATTTACCTTACCCTTAGGGCACACCATTAGCAACGGTGATAAAGTTGGCGATACTTCTTTGCTGCTAAACCAGACTAAGAACCGGATTACAACAGCTCCTCGCCTTGGGGCATTTGACACGGGCAATGCTACCGACTTTCCCGATACGTTGGAGCCGATTAGCAAATCCGTAAGAGTGGTTATCAACCAGTCAGTATCTGGACAGGAAATACACAACGCAACCGCCATATACGGTAGGTAACTATCCACAAAAGTTCTGAAAATCATTAACTGTGTTAAGTAATCGAAGAGGCATACTTTCTATAAATCACAAATATTAAAGAATGCTAATGAGATATAAAAACAACTTTTGTATTCTTTGTTTTTTCGTTATTTTGTGCTCTATTTGAAGACCATTCGATGTCAGTTTTGGCCTCAAAATTCAAGATTGTGGTTGTATGGCCATGCATGTCAGTCAACTGTTCAGACAGGTCAGTCAACGTGATATAGCATCTCCAGATTTCGCTAAATACAACCAATGGTCAACAATTACTTAATTTCACAAAATGTAGTCACGCGTGGAAATTTCTTCCATAACACGCACGAAAATATCGTACGTTTCTAGTGCAAGAAGATTTAAAGCTATATTTACTTTTAATTTAACGTTTGTCTTGTCATGCACATTTTGTACTGTTTTACAATAAATGTAATATTTCTGATAAAGTATTTGAAAGAGTGACATGTTATAAAACACAGTTACAAAATGATTCAAATGTAACTCTAAATATGTTTTATACAATGTTTAAAACATTCTATGCAATTTAAAAAACACATAAATTGATATTTGCAACACAAGAATTAACTCTGCACGAAACGAGCGTATAAATAGTATTCGATATTTCATACAACGTATAAATAGTATTCGATATTTCATACAACGTATAAATAGTATTTGATATTTCATACAACGTATATTAATTGTTGGTCATTTTGTCTTTATATTAGGAAATGGACATTTGAGAGAACCGGTCAAACAAGGGGTCACACAATTGCAATGGGTCCTTAGCCAGGGGAACGATAACCAAACGACGCAAACGAATGGAAGTGTGACAACAAAACATTCTTTGGTCACAAAACAAAATGAATCAAAAGGAAAGGTGCAGGTACAGGTGGTCAACAGAAGAAAGAAAGTAAACAAGGCTGCACAGACAACAAACAGCATAAAACTTGGTCAAAATAAAGATACGAGCAAGAAGCAGAAAAAAGAAGAAGAAAAAACAGGTGTAGAAAAATACAAATCTAATAAATGTACAGCACAAAATGTATATCGATGTGTTGGTGATACTGTTCAAATTATATATACATGTATATCTATTTGAACATGATAATTGTAATTTGACTATGTGTGTTTGATTCAATTTAATTTGTAAAAAGTGTTTTAAAAGAAGTCTGTTTTAAAAACATTTCCAGGTCTTCAGAATTTCCCTATACCTGGATTATAAGTCACAACAAGATTTAAAATTGAAATTAGATTAGTCCGGGTTAGAATTTTAAGAAACAAATGTTCAAAAAACATTGTCAATTATTGATAATTCCGTGCTTAATTTATGAGATAGTATGCTAAAGTAAGAATAAAAGTGAGATTGCAAACAAAACTTATTATGTGATAGCTGACTAAGACATTTTGAGAATGTATTCTTAAATAATATACACTTGAGTATAAAAGGTATTACAATTTCCATCCTTTTTACGATGAATTAAAATGACCTAACTAATACTATAATAAGTGAGAATTTTCCAATTCTGTTCTTCTTGAGGTCTTTAGCAGCGTCAACACAACTTACGTTAACATGACGAGATTGAGCCAGTAATCCAATCCACAAGTGATTATCAGCCAGCTATTTACTAGACAAGAAATTCACCACGATATCTTTTAAATGAGCACAGGACGCATCCACATATATTGTACATTTAGACGTAAAGATTCACCACAAAACACCTATTTTAACTTTATTCTTAAACGTTATGGAAACTGTAAACTGCATTATTATATTGATATAATAAATCGTTATAGAAACACAATTCGATAGTGTCCGTGTAAAAAGATGCGTTATCATTGTAACGTATCATTGTATCATTGTAACTTATCATTGTATCATTGTAACGATTTTCTTATTCATCTGAAACTATTCAGTTATAATGTTTGATATCAACAGTCGTGGTTAAATGTCGTCAAATGTCTTCATTAATCAATAGATGGTTACAACAAGTCGGTCAATCTCACACCTTCAACCAACAAAGTGGATTCCTTAACCTCAGGTTTAAAGTAAGCAATCACTTCATATAGTCCCGTGTGGAAATTTATCATTTCGGATTCAAATTCGAATAAATTATAGTAGCGTTAAGGAGCAATAACTAATCGATTATTAATTTGAATTTGATCAAAGTTTATTTAAACAAATATATCATAGTATATATATATATATATATATATATATATATATATATATATATATATATATATATATATATATATATATATATATATATATATGCGCGGTTCGGTAGCACGGTCCTCTATTGGTAAAGACGTTACGGAAATTTAGAATATCCTTGTTTTTGAAATTAATAATAGTGACAGCATGCTTTCCGTTTTCATGACATATTACTTAAGAAAATAACTGATTGTTAAAAATTAATTTTGAAACGTACAACTCTACTTATATTTGTGATCCTTTACTCACATATTTCATCCGTGCCACATAGGCCAGTGTGGTGGCTAATTTGATATTATGAAAGATATTACGAAAATAATATATTAGAAACAAATGAAGAGATAAATATTTAGTATGTGTTAATTACATCTATTCATTAGTAAGACTGGATCTTCTTTATATTTTCGCAAGAGCATTTTTATGTGTTGTCGAAGGTTACATACGTTTTAGTTCCTAATATATTTCGTTTTATCAGTCTGTGTGTTTGTACTTTACTGTTAATGTATGATAAACGTTGCCTGAGTATTTGCATCCTACTCGAAGTTTCTCTTTTATATAATATTACTTAAGGCAGTAAATTATGGCTTCTTTATTAGCACTTCCTGCTCTAATGTTAACAAATGTTTCAAGACACTTTTTATAAATGACAATAAAACAAAATGTACCTGTTTTTTCTTAACAAAATTATGTTACTAATGTTAATACGTTTCATCATGTGTTGATGCCAATTTCAAACGAATCAGATATTTATATAAAATTATTCCTTTTACCAATATATTCATATTTTTGTAAACTCTCAGGACATACTGTTATTAAGGCTGGAAAGGGGAATCGTAATTCTTCGCCCAAAACACGGGCCCAGAACCGAAACAATACTCGTCTCGGAACCTTTGATAGAGACAATACAGCCAACATTACCAATGAGTTTCATCCGGTAGCCAACGTGACGGGAGTGGTTATCAGCCATTTGGTACCTGAACAAGAAGTCCGCAAAGACACACTGATACCGGGTAATCATATGATACACAAATGTATCAGGAGCATGTTATAATATAAACTTTTTTTAAAAGGCGGTTGACAACCTTTGTAGCAATAATAATTTTTTTATTATTATTCTTGAAATTTCTTTCCGATAAAAGCAGACAAAACTAATTAAGGATTTCACTAGTTTACTTTAGATTGTTATATGCAATGAAATTACTGTTAATTTATCTACAAAATTTGTATTGTCTTTAATAAAACCTGAAAGTCCCAACAGTGAAATAATCTTCAGAAAAACCCCCACAAAAAAAAGTTTGAATTATTATGTCATCCACATTTGTTTTACTCAACTTTGAAATTATTCAGTGATAATTCTGGTATTTCATTCAATGGTAACAGTAGGGCCGTCGTCATGCAAGACTGTTAGTCATCAAAAATATTTACATATAAGTTATGCCTCCTTATGACATATTTTGTGATTACTCACAGCCGATACAGCCGTCCAAATTCAAACTTATCAGGAGCATAATACAATATAAACTTTTATTTAAAAGGCGGTTGACAACCTTTGTAACAATACTAATTCTTTATTATTATTCTTGAAATTCTTAATATATTCGACTGAATTGCCTCAGCTGAAAGTTCATTCGAAAGAGAATATCAGTAGAGGAATTAATAATGTCGTAAAGAAATGCAATAACAAATTCCTTAGTCAATTAGGGAAGCTTTTTAAATGATTAGAAATGAATTTCTGTATACTTGAAGAATGTTACCTCCTGCTTAGATAGTACCACTTCACTTTGCTATAATTATCCGAATTGAATGTTACAACCCGTCAATTAGTATTAGTTCCATTATTAAAGTAGAAGATACCATATTAGGGTGAGATTAGGAGTGAGATTGAGGCAAATCAATATATGTGATAATTCAATAAAATAATTTAAGTAAAATGTGTTTAACAATGTATGTTTAAATGTGTAGTAATATTCATTTGTAATTACAAACAAACAGTAAAATAAAATTCGTTGCAATAATAAAGAAGTAAATATTGTAATAGTATAGCTTACTTATATTAGTACACTATAGTGTATGCCCAGCCGAAAAAACCGTAGGGGCGCCAAAAAGGAAATAAATAAATGATCCAACTTCTACACGTTACTGAATGTATACGAGATCTCATTATGTTCCGTAACACCCCATGCAAACAGTGGGAATGTCAAGATTATTTTTCAGTAACTTAGTATCAATACTGACATTAATGCAATGAGCCTGGTTGAATTTGTATTTCAAAATGATTGACCTATTTGTATGATTTATCAGCATTTTGTGTTTTATCCAATTTTAGGAAACATCTTTATGAACCAGAAGATCCAATATACTTCTATGAGCTCAAATCAGACGCAAAACGGGACCACAACAGAGTCTCGCCTTGGGGTAATTGACAGAATCACTACAACTGATATTAAAAAGGAACTTGAACCCGTAGCCAACTTCACAGGAGTGTCTGTCAACGAATCAATACATGGGAAACAAAGACAAAATGATACCTTGTTCTCAGGTATTCAAAGTCTACACAAAGTGTTAGATTCCTTTCAGATGAGTTAACAGAAAGCAAGCAAAACCATGAAGTATTTGACTGTTGTACATTTCATTAATATCGACACTGTGACAAGTGTTGATTTGACATCAGAAATTACCTTGTATCAAATTAAATACGATGGAGTCGTCTCTGAAACCATCTGCTTAAAACGGTGCATATATAGATATGAATTAGGTTTTGTATTGTCATACTGTATTTGTTTTTATATCATTTTTAAATCTTAAAGTACTATTAAGCAATATAATCATAAGACTGCCGAGACGATGCGAACGAAAAGACTAGCTAATCATTAAACACCACGAGAATTTTATTAAAGGGTCAGAAACAAATCATTGTAGGTTAAAATCTCAGAAGAGGTTAAAATCTCAGAAGAAAGTAATGGGTTTTTTACCATTTCTGTTTGTAATAATTACCTGTTTAAAAAGTCAAAATTTAATAATTAATAGTTCCCAACTTCAAGCAAAAAATAGAAAGAAAGAGTGATTGTGTAAAAGTTACAACTAGAATATGTTATAGTTCACTGAAATAATTTAGAAAAGCAGATGCAAAAATGTTATTACGGTCTCTGCCGCAATTTAATATTGAATACATAAATAAAGTACAAAACATTTGTTTTACATGATAGTGAATTAAATATTTTTGATGACACCGCTGAATTAATTCATACAATATGATCCATATCTAGTAGGCAAACACTTGATCCGCCTCAAATGCAAAAGCGCAAAGCATCTACTACAAATTACGAACTTGTTACGTAACTTCCCACGAGACGGTAAAGAGTGAGAATTTCACAATTATATTCTTCTTGACAACTCCCAGTGATTTGGTGTGCATGCTAAGTTTCATTGAAAGAAGTCTGTTCGAATTTATATTATATTACATACAGCCCTATTTGTGCACATCACCATCATTATTACATTTGTCCATCTTCAGGGCACAACATTATCGACCGTGAAAATATCAGTGATGCGTCGTTGTCCCAAAATCAGACTCAGAACAGGACAACAACGGAGCCTTACCTTGGAACCTTGAATAAGGGCAATACAACTCGAGATCCAAAGGGGTCTGAATCGATAACAAACTTTACGTCAGTGGCTGTCGACCCACTCGTGCTTGGAACGGAAATTCACAATGCTACCTTGAGATCGGGTATGGAAGTCATCATAAATATGTTTGTATTATTTTCGATATAGAGAAAAGCAAAATGCACTTGACTTTTCGTATTTGCCAGCCTTATAGAAATTGAAAACTGTTAATTTATTACTTTAACCGTGTAATTGCACGAAATCTGATTCGGTAGTTCCCTTGTACAGCAATATTGAATATTATAGTAAACCGAATTCTTCTTCATATATTCGATTCTGTGGTTTACTATAAGATCATTCAATAACAACTTTGACCTCAGGATTCACGGTTCATGGTGGTATTCACACATAATTCTGACATTTGAATGTCAGCCCTCATAACGTCTCTAATTTCTATCATCTTCAATCCATGATGGGTATTTGTAACTCGGCATTCATGTCAGCAATTCTCGAATGTTACGAAGTAATCCAGTGTGAATATTTCTCCCAAAGAATCAATCAAAATGTAATAGGCTTGAGGTGTTATAAGTAAAAGATTATTGATCAGTTGTGGTTAACGTTTTACATTTTTATGCTACGGTCTAAAGCAATATGTCCGTAGAATTTAAAGATGTATATCTTTTTAAGAATGAGCTTGCGCGGAGCGAAAGAGATATGCTCCGCTGTTTGAATGAGGCAATCGCAAACTTTTCCGTGTCTTCTTAATAACTGAGGTTCTCTTAGAGACTGTCTACTTAACTTGTAAAATGTTGATATATTCATTTCACTTGGTTGTTTTTGGATATCCCAGTAATTGTCGTACCAACCTTTTAAATCTTTTGCAAATTTAGTTTTATAGAAATAACGTTGCTACTCTGGGATAATTATAATATCTGGATTAGAAATTACTAATCTCTAGACCTTCATTCCACTCATCTCTATTTTAGAATAAAGGTATCACAACATATTGTAAGATCTATTTTGTGCACCCGTTATATAGTGTAAATTTCGAAATTTCTCTATTTTAGCAACGGACATCGGAAGCAAATTGATCAAGCAAGGAATCACAAAGAGACCAGACAAAAGAGGAGCCAACCAGGATGAAGGGAATTTTATAATTGTAAATAGTTTAACAACGAAAGGAAAGAACTTAAAGGCCCAGGTACAATTACATAAGAGTATCAGAAAAAAGCAACGAAACGAGCAAGCAAAAGCCAAAAGTGACAGAAAACAAGGTAAGCATAAATGAGCGGACAAAGAGAGAAACATACAGAAGAACGAAAACAAAATGATGAGGAAAGTTTAGAAAATTTTAAAAAAGGCAGAAACCTTTTGGTATATGCATGTCAAGACGAAACTCTTTTTTTCAAGTGTGCGTATAACGCCTTTACGTCCGGTATAGTTATGAAATCAAACGCGCTAGCATTACGCTCCGTGACACACCCGGTAAAATGACATTTTTCAATGAACAGACATTAGTATAGAACATCCGACGATGTCATGCTATGTAAAATTAGGTTCGGGATATTGGTAACGGAGCAAGTACCATGAATCTTGCCATGTAAATATTCCCGGACCCAACGGGCAATGACCCTTACAAAGTATAGATTCCCAAAGCCAAGGGGTACTGACCCTTGCCAGATATAGAATCGGGGACACAAGGTTAAATGCCGATTATCTTAGAAACTAAATCAGAGCATTATCAATAGAAAATCAAATACGTATTATGCCATAAACAAGAATAAAACAGCAGGCTACGTTCTCATTCGCGCTCATAGCTCTGCATGAATGCTTGAAAATATCTAATATGTATTTTCGATTTGTGAGTATGTAATCAGTCTGTTCACAACATACGTTTGGAACTCTTTTGTGAATGACTAAAACACAGAACTGCTTTTAAATGAAAATGTTTTATTGGATATAATTACATATATAACATAAAAACTGAGTAAATGTGTAAACCATTTATTAATATATCATAACCATTGTTATTGGAATTATAAAAAACCACTTTGCTGCCAAACTTGCACTTTTTGGCACAATTGTCGTATTTGTTTAACATTCCGGGCGTACCATCATCACCCCGAATAACATAAATCATAATTCTTTGCCCAAACTTCTGACTCAGCACCAGACAGCAACATAAACTTATCTTCGAGCCATTCGTGGAAACTAAGCCGATGTTGCCGATGAGGTTGAGCTGGCATCCAACAAGATAAATAGTGATGTACCTGCCGGTACCTGGATATGATATTATCACTGAACAAAGACATTTTATCTCGAGCAGTTATGTCCTAAACAAATGTGCTTACATTCCTTCTAGCTATAGCAAAACAAACAAGCAAAGAAAACCCCAAACATAAAAAACAATTAAGTATTTCTCTTCTGCATTTTAAAACCGTATTATGTTATCACTGGAACTGACATTCTACCAGATATAATATTAATGTGTCTTTAGTTCTGCATTCTTCAGGAAAAGAACGACACCAGACAGGAAGAAGCAACAAACAAACACATTTATGATTTGAGTTTCTTCAGTGAAAATTATAGCTTTATCATTCATTATATTTGGCATTAATACCGTCGTTCATGAAAGGCAAAAGGCAGACGTGCCATGTGAATTTAACACAATACTTCCTTACTCTCAGCCAATACAGTGGGCTATATTAGACCTCATCTAAATTCAAACGTATGAGGATCATGTTGCAAAATTAACATTATCATAAGCGGTGGACTCAATTTGTAGCAGCATTGTTATTCTTGATTTCCTTTCCTTTAAAATGATGTATCTGACTAAAATGCGTCAGCTAAAAATTCATTAGAAAGCGATTGGCAAAAAAAGCCTCAAAAATTTTATAGCTAGAGGAATAGGGAGACGCCCTTATTGCTTGTCAGACAGAAAAGTATCAGACATATTTCAAATGCCCTAATTTCAAACTGGAAATCATTTTAACACTGGCAACCGTTGTCGCAAGCAAATATTTCTTAAGAACCAAAACATATTTGTTTTCTTCCTTTAATATGTGGCAAAAATTGACAAAAATATCGCAAACGGTGGTCACTGATTGATGTTGTAAAATATAATGCAGCGAAGATGGGACGGAAACGATTGACTAATTCATGGATCAATTAGAGGAGCAGGAACGATTTCCTATCGGTTCTACATAGTGGAATAATGCGATATCCTGCGTCATGGTTACCATTTTTCTTGTAATAATTGCCCGTTTTTAAATTCAAAACTTGTCAAGAATCATTAGATCAGAGATTTAAATACTAGATGGGATGATATAGTAAGATTCGGAATGAGGCAGTAACGAAAAAGAACATGTGGTAGTTCTCAAATACAATTCTAGAAAACATTATACTCTTAAATTATTTTGCAGTATTTACTGCATTTAATTAGATCGTTAATTACGGTATCAAAATTCTTCCTTTATTACATTAAATCAAATGGCTAAATTGTACTGTTGAAATAATGAATATAATATAATCCAAACACAGAAACACTTGAAACATCATTTGAGTTATAGAGTGTACTTATGTTTTATAAGTGTATACGTATCCGAGGATCATTTTATCGTTGAGATATCTAACTGAATCTTAGTGTATACAGTTGTTATCCATGTTTGCTGAGGGAGGTGGGAGGGTATCATAACTTACAGTTATTGAAAATTTTGTTGCTAAGACAAAGGTGTTGTTAACAAGACCTTTTCAATATTATTTGATCAGCTGTGTACTTTTTGAAGTTATCTAACATATGTTAGTGCTCGTCGATAGCTAGTTCACCTACCTTTAGAAATTCTATACTGTATATCTCATATAATAGATATACTAGAAATATTTTCAATTGTTAAATAAAAAATTTTGCCGATATTTTAAGAAATATGTTATCAAATTGTTCTGTTGCCTTACAATAATTGTACTGTTTCTAATACTTCAATTGAGACCATACAATATTCTTAAACTTAGGATAAAAACATACCTTAAAACACACATGGTAAGGTACCTTGAAAAAGTTTGAACACATATTTATTTAAAAACAAACAAAACCTTAAAGTTATTGATGTTACTGATGAATTAATTCTCTATGTGCAGATTTTATAAATTGTTATAACATCTTTTAAAAAAATAAGTGATATGCCAATAACTTGATTAGAGTTTATATTAAATATCGAATAGTAAATTCAATATACTGTCAATAAGAACGGGATGGTTGTAATTGTTGTTTAAATAATTATTTTGACTTACCTATTTATCACCTTTGCGATAATGTAGGAAATGGAACCCTGAGTAGATTGATTAAACAAGGAACCACAACATTGCAAGCGTTCGAGAGCGGAGCCAAGGAAACGGAAACCAGAGGCGGAATAGTAAATACTTCGGCCACAAAGGGAAATGACTCAAATGGTCTAATACATTCCGTCATCAGCAAAAAGCAAGGAAACGAGCAAGTAAAGGCGAAAACCGACAGAAAACAAGGTAAATATAATTGCATGGATGAACAGTGAAAAAAGACGAAAAACGAAAAATAAAAATATTTCTACCTCACTGAACTCTCCCTAACTCACGTTTATAAGTAACAAAGCTAAACGTATATTAGTCTGGGTAGAATTCAAAGAAGTAATTGTATAGAATATTTAACTATTGTCTCTTTCCATTGCTGTTTGGTGTGGTATAGTTGTTAAGTCGAAGTCGAGCATTATAATCCACACTAGACAAAGTGGTAAGATCATAGTTGGAAAATGAAGAAAGAACAGGCGCGATGTTTATTGCAAGGCATATTATTTAAGAGTCTAGAGTAAATGTGTATTGTACAAAACGCCAATTCGTGTATCTGGCAATAGGAACATAAGAAATTACCGTGTTATCTACAAGCATAAAATAATAAAATGCGCTCTATTTTTCATAGACTTGTTTGCAACAATACTTAGAAATATGCATTGTTAACACACACACACACACACACACACACACACACACACACACATATATATATATATATATATATATATATATATATATATATATATATATATATATATATATATATATTCATTTCGAGAGTTCGAATTCAAATTGTTCACAACATAAGTTACGGAACCTGTTTATAAATGGCTATTAAACATAACTGAAACGTTTAATATATGCAAGTATTATTGGACATAATTATGAAACTATCGTTTGTACTGAGTAATGTCGTGTTGACACCAATTTTGCTTGTATTTTGACCTTTTATATATAGATTAGAAATTAGCCCTATTGTGAAAAACTGTACGCCTAAACACAATATTTGTATTTGTTTCACACTCAGGCGAAACCGTTATCAACCCAAATGAGGTAAGTCATAAGTATGTGTCCACAACTCGACCTCAACATCGGACAACAAAAGAGACAACTCTCCATGGGTCATTCGATAGAGTCAATGCAAGCGATGTTACCGATGAGTTGAAGCTGGCAATCAACTCAACAGACGTGGTTATGAACCAGCCGATCCCTCGACAGGAAATATACAAAGATGCATTTATATCGGGTACTGACATTTTTACACCAATGTGATTGCTTTGACTTCTCACGAAAAAAAAGGAGCAACAACAAAAAAAGAAAGAAATCAAATATATATTTGTCATCTTTAATTTCCATTGATTTTTAGATCCTGTAATAACTATGTTACCTATGGAATTTACTTTACATCAAACATGAAACTACCATAATTGAAACATTCTTCATAAACGGTACCAAAACAATCCATGCCTGAATTATGTTTTATTTCATCGGCATATTGTCTGCACCATCTTCATTTTGTATTTGGACCGCTCCGGATGCTTAGTATTTAGAGCGTCCGCCGCGGAAAAGGGATGTAGTGGGTTCGATATAAAAATGGTACTAATAGCTGCTTCAATTGACGCTCAGCATTTAAGAGGCTAATGTTAGGACTGGTCGGCCTGGTGTCAGGATAATGTGACTGGTTGGGACATCATGTTACATGTCTGCGGCATGATGCCCCAGTGCGAGACATAACTATGAACTGCCTCACCGCATACATCGTATCGATATGACTGAAAAATTGTTAAAGCTACGTTAGAAATCCTAATCAAACAAACAAACATTGTATCTGGTTATATTTTAGACTTTATCATTCAGGATAAAAACATCGATGAAAGTTAATAGACACTAATGACATCTAAAGTATGTCCACTTAGTACCTCAATATATCATTAACCACATAGGTGTAATAGGTGGGTAAAATGCAAATGTGTAAATACTTGGGCAAAAGTAACATAACTCAAAGAAGGAGCACGATCTACATATACGTTATGTTTTAGATACATTCGATCGAGTTGCCGGGATACGAAAGGACTGAATACATTAAGAAATTTGATTAAAGGATAGGAAACTAACTGTAACAAATAAACACATGTGATAATAGACTTACACAATTTAGTAAAAATAAATTTGAAAAATATTTTTTCTCAAATTATGCCGTAGACTTGAATCATTACACTTAAAATCGTAACTACGGCATATCGGCATCACAATGTCGTAGCATATATAAATGAAATAAAAATTTTAATAACACAGCTGTAATAATGAATACAATATAATCTTAGTCCTGCCTCCAAACCACAGTTGCGCCCAAAAGACAACTACACAATCCTAAAAATAACCACACCAAATTACTAATGGCAAACAAAATACCAGTGTATTACATACCACCCCACAAGAAAAAGTGAGAATTTAAAGATTTTATTTCTATTGACAATCTTTTACTGACCTAGTGACCATGCTAATTGGCATTGAAAGTAGACCCTTTGAATTTATGTGTTTTTAGTTAAACAGCACCATTTATAATCTGTATCAACCATTTTGTGCTTGTCTCATTCTCAGCGCGGACCATAAGCATCCATGAGAATGTCAGTGTTACGTTTGCGTCCCAAAATCAGACTCAAAACTTGACGACAAAAGAGTCTAGCCTTAAACCCTTTTATAGAGTCAATACAACTGACGATATCGAGGAGCTGGAGTCGGTTGCCAACACTACAGGACTGGGTATCAACGATCCAGGATCTGAACAAATACGAAAAGATAAATTGTTACCAGGTATTGAATACCTACACAAGTGTTCTTACATTCCGACTCGTTAAAACAATAATACAAACAATACTAAATAAGTATTTTACTTCTCTATTTTTCATTGATATTGCTACTGTATAAACTTCGTTTAATTCATTCTAAGACATTCATCCTGTTATCATCTGGTCAACTATCAGATAAACACAGAAAGCATGATACAATACAAATTTGATTTTCTTTACATCATCAGCGTCGTTCAGCTCCATGTTTTGACACCTCACTTATGCCTGCTTAGTACCTACATACATCGTTACCGAGAACCAAAACGGCGCGCAGCAATTGTCCCTATCCAAATGCAACTTTAACATGATAAAAATAAAGGCGGCGATGGTATCAGACGGCAATAAAATATCAATAATGCCATAGCCAAATACAAATTTTGGACTTGAAAAAAAATCTACGGCATTAGTCAAATTACATCTCTCACTGCATCAAACTATGGTGGAACCTACATACTAAGAATTGATCCTAACACTGGCAAACATCTTTAGTGTCCCCTTACAATTCTGTTATGAACAAAATATCACTACGTATATACTTTATCAACGTGTTGTGCTTGTCTCATTTTCAGCACCGACCAAGAACATCCACGAGAATGCCAGTGATGCTTCTTTGTCCACAAATCAGACTCAAAACTGGACGACAGAAGAGTCCGGCCTTGGGCCCTTTTATAGAGTCAAGCTACCCGACGATGTCGAAGAGTTAGAGTCGCTGGCCAACTTTACAGGAGTGGGTATCAACGAGTCACTGTCTGGACGACAAATACGGAAAGATGCCTTGTTTTCAGGTAGTGAAATCCTATACAAAATTTCTGATGTTCCTAATCGTTAAAAATGATCACACAAACAATGCTAAATAAGTATTTTACTTCAAAATTTTCCATTAATATTGCAACTATCTCAGCTTCGTTTATTTCATCTAATGAATTGACCTTGTAACAGAAATACAAACCGAATGTGTGATATGAATGTTCTTTTATTTCATCAGCATCATTGTGGTCCATATTGAGACTATTCAGAGACACTTCTTGTTTTATCCTTCACTCATAACAGCAAATCCTCGTCCGTGAATGTCAATACAGAATTTTGACGTGTTGCTTATATCTACTTAGTACTTCCGTACATCGTTACTGACAGCAAATATGTTGAGCAGCAATTGTCCCTATTTAAATGCAACGTTACCAGGATCATTGTGAAAACATAAATTATGTGCCTCAGCTATGTCATAAAATAGTTTACAGTCTCGTTCTTTCAAAAGAATTAACAAGCGTCAGCTGTACATTTTGAACGGGTATCGAGCGGCAATAGAAATATCAACAATGCCATAGCCAACAACATGTAATAAATAATTTTGGACTTGAGAAAATAAATCTCAGGCATTAGTCAAATTACATGCCTCACTGCATCAAACTAGGGTGGAAGGTACATACTAAGAATTGATCCTAACACTGGCAAACATCTTTAGTATCCCCTTACAATTATATTATGAACAAAATAGCACTACGTATATACTTTATCAACGTTTTGCGCTTGTCTCATTCTCAGCACCGACCAAGAACATCCATGAGAATGCTAGTGATGCTTCTTTGTCCAAAAATCAGACTCCAAACCGGACGAGAGAAGAGTCCGGCCTTGGACCCTTTTATAGAGTCAAGAAACCCGACGATGTCGAAGAGTTAGAGTCGCTGGCCAACTCTACAGGAGTGATTATCAACGAGTCACTGTCTGGACGACAAATACGTAAAGATGCCTTGTTTTCAGGTAGTGAAATCCTATAAAAAATTTCTGATGTTCCCTATCCTTAAAAGCGATCAGACAACCAATGCTAAATAAGTATTTTACTTCAATATTTTCCATTGATGTTGGAACTATCTGAGCTTTGTTTATTTCATCTAAGGAATTCACCCTGTAACAGAAATATTAATCGAATGTGTGATCTGTGAACGTATCTGTACAAAATGGATAGTAAAACACTATATATATATATATATATATATATATATATATATATATATATATATATATATATATATATATATATATATATATATAACACTATATATATATATATATATATATATATATATATATATATATATATATATATATATATATATATATATATATATATAGAGGATATTTGCTTGAAACGAGTGAATAACGGATATATTTCATCGAGTGGATGAAAAACTCAGTATTTTCACGAGTGGCTTCGCCACTCGTGAAAATACAAGAGTTTTTTTTATCCAAGAGATGAAATGTATCCGTTATTCACTCGTTTCAAGCAAATATTCTTTTTATTTTATGCTCACATAAATTTATATAGAAAATAATAGGGAGTTAAGAATGTTCTGACCCAAAAATGTAGTTCCTGTAGTGAAAAAATATTGTTATTTTTTCACTTGTTATTTTTTCACTGCAGTGAAATATCAATATTATTTTAACTAGAAAATCAAGTAATTCACTGCTGAGCATAAAATAAATAAATAAATAAATATATATATATATATATATATATATATATATATATATATATATATATATATATTGTTACGTATATTTGATTTAAGTTATTTATTTCTGTTTAAATTGTGTTTGTCAGATTCAAATTTGACAATTTAAGTGTAAGATTCATTCATTGGGAGATATTTTTTTTAAAAAAGTGGGATGATCTGTACTTTACAAATAAACACCAGATGCTGACCCTATTTCTGACCTAGCTTCAGAGATGTAAACAAGCTTTTAAAATGATTGGTTGATTCCAAGGACATTATGGAGCTTTGTTATAAACATCTTTCTATTTTTAGTTGGGTCATACGGTGTTTACGAGATGTTTTTTAATGTAAATTTGTTCTGAAAGATTCTAGAAGATCATGTGACCCCTTCCTTGTTTACGCAAAAACAGGTATATAAATTATGTTTTGGAGCGAACTATTTAGTAGAAGTTGGGCTGTTAGAATACTAAGTTGTGTGTCGTTTTGAGTTATTTTAAATTACCTTGTATTGGAAATTATTTCAATTCGTTTGGATCAAGAGGATTTATTTTGTTATTTATCTGGAAAATAATTGTGCTCATTGAATTTCGTTACCAAGAACTGACTTCATCACATGACATCGTCTTCCATCTTGGATACTTCACTAAGATTCGAACTTGGAATTTTTTGGACATTTTATTACCAGGACTTTTGCAAATTATCTAGTGGATAATATTTTGAATTATTTTTGGATTAATTTTAGAATTGATTTTTAAAACCGTAAGTTTATTTTTCTTATCTGGAAAATATTTGTGCTCAATAAATTGATTATTCAGTTTTTATAATTTTATAAGCTTGTTATTTTCACTCTTTCTATGTTACTATTTATTCGAACCTAAGCACGTAACAATATATATATATATATATATATATATATATATATATATATATATATATATATATATATATATATATATATATATATATATATATATATATATATGAATGTTCTTTTATTTTATCAGCATCTTTCTGGTTCATATTGAGACTCTTAAGACATACCTCTTGTTTTGTCCTTCACTCATAGCAGCAAATCCTCGTCCATGAATGTCAATACAGTATATATCACTTATATCTACTTAGTACTTCCATATATCGTTACTGAGAGCAAATATGTTGAGTAGCAATTGTCTCTATTCTTTTCGCGATAATTATTAGTGTTTATAACATTTAGTAATGTAAGAGTCCGTTTAAGTTTATATTTTTGTTAACAAAGATCACTATTTGCATGCTGTATCTACATTTTTATCTTTGCCTCTCATTTTCAGCACACACCGCTAACATCAGAGAGCATGACAACGATACGTCTGTGACCCAAAACGTGTCTCAGAACCAGACGACAAAAGAGTCTCATCTTGGGACATTTTATAGAGTCAATACAACGGAACATATCGAGGCGTTGGAGTCGTTAGCCAACACTACAGGAGTGGGTATCAACGAGACACTATCTGGACGACAAATTCGGAAAGATGTCTTGTTTTCGGGTAGTGAAACCTTACACAAACTTTCCTACATTCCCTCTCGCTGATAAAAATAATGGAAAACCAAATGAGTATTTTACTGAAATGATCATAACACTGGCAAACATAGTTAGTGGCCCAGACAATCCTATTTTCGGTTTTGTTTTGAACAAACGAGACTTTTTTGTCCATTTAAAATGTTTGAAACTATTGGTACAAAAATGTTAAACGATCTCGTCTGAAGCATATAATGCTAAGATGGCGGGACTGAAACGACTGACTTATTAATGAATCAAATAAGGAATTAGATTGAAGAATCAGAAACCAATCCTTCTAGAAGAAATATATTTCCGATAATTGTCCCTTCTGGATAGTTATGTATTAGTTCTTATCTTGGGAATACGATGAAAGATGCTGGACTGAGATTGAGAGTGTCACGATAACAACGTAGAATATGTGATTACTGACTTAGACAATTCAGGAAAACAACTATAACTAGTTTTTCTAACATTCTGTGATGAAATTAATATGTACACTTATTTACAAAAAGGTATCAAAGTTTTCTTATATAGAGTAAAGAATTAAATAATTTAATGAGTTTCATGATAATAAATATAAGATGATCCAAATACATCCCTCAAACCGCTGATCCAAATACATCCCTCAAACCGCTGATCCAAATACATCCCTCAAACCGCTGATCCAAATACATCCCTCAAACCGCTGATCCAAATACATCCCTCAAACCGCTGATCCAAATACATCCCTCAAACCGCTGATCCAAATACATCCCTCAAACCGCTGATCCAAATACATCCCTCAAACCACTGATCCAAATACATCCCTCAAACCGCTGATCCAAATACATCCCTCAAACCACTTTCGAGCTCAAATGGCAAACACACACATTACATACTGCTTTATAAAAACAGTAGATCAGATCCAAATATAATACGCACAGCCCCACAAGTATATAATCAGTGAGAATGCACAGATTTTGTTTCTCTTGATACTCTCTCGGTGATTTCATGCTAATTTTCAACGAAATATGCATGTTTCAGTTGTTTTGCACATAGTCATATTTGTAAGCTTTATCAACATTGTTGTATTTGTCTCCCAATCAGGACCCACTACTGGCAACCCTGAGAAGATCAGTGATACTTCTTTAAGCAATTTTAAGCAATTTTCAACGAAATATGCATGTTTCAGTTGTTTTGCACATAGTCATATTTGTAAGCTTTATCAACATTGTTGTATTTGTCTCCCACTCAGGACCCACTACTGGCAACCCTGAGAAGATCAGTGATACTTCTTTAAGCAATTTTAAGCAATTTTCAACGAAATATGCATGTTTCAGTTGTTTTGCACATAGTCATATTTGTAAGCTTTATCAACATTGTTGTATTTGTCTCCCACTCAGGACCCACTACTGGCAACCCTGAGAAGATCAGTGATACTTCTTTAAGCAATTTTAAGCAATTTTCAACGAAATATGCATGTTTCAGTTGTTTTGCACATAGTCATATTTGTAAGCTTTATCAACATTGTTGTATTTGTCTCCCACTCAGGACCCACTACTGGCAACCCTGAGAAGATCAGTGATACTTCTTTGTCCACAAATCAGACTCAAATACGGACAACAAAAGAGCCTCGTATTGAGGCCATTGATATAGCCAATACAACTAACGCTACCGAGGTGATGGAGCCAGTGAACAACTTTAACCAACCAATACCTGGACAGGAACGGAACAATGCTACCCTTAAACCGGGTAGGGGATTCATCCAGAAAAGAATTTATATATTTTCCATTTAAAGAAGCACATTCATATTAATTGACTTTGGTATTAATCAACTTACAGTAATGGTAAACTGAGTCAATGTGTGTGTGTGTGTGTGTGTGTTAACTTGGTTATCCTTGCTGTCCTGTTGTTTTATTGGATTGTCTTTATCGACGGTCACTACCAGGATAAGAGAGAGAGAAATGTTTATATTTGTCTTTTTGGCCTCTCTTTGCGGCGGTGTCACTCTCGCGATAGGGTGTTGCTACATCTCTGGGGTACGAAGAGGTACTGAAACTCTAATGGCGTAATACCTTATTATTAAGATCAAACAATACTCAAAATAGAGAATTACATATAACATTATTGTACTCATCCAAAAGTTTACCTATATCAAATAATTCGAAAATTGTTCATTTGAAGCTTGATGTAAATGATTAAAGATACTATGGAGTAAAGACAGACAGACAAAATATACATAAAGAATAGTAGGAATTAAATAGCTGTAACTAATATCTTACTCATTTTTTCAAACGAAAATTCATTAAATGTTGGACCTTAAGTACCGAAAGCATTGAAGGCTTTTGTGGTATTACAAAATCAATTAATATTGAGCATGAAGGTCAGTTAAACAGTATTTGTAATATATATATATATATATATATATATATATATATATATATATATATATATATATATATATATATATATATATATATATATATATATATATATATATATATATAATATAGTACACTCAAACAATCCAAATATATTTAATTATTAATAGTATAGAATGAAGGAATAAAGTACGATATTATATAGCATAATATAGCAATTTAATAATATCTTTTAATCACAATAAACTAAACAGAGATCATAATAAGATTTTGAATCTATAATGCAATATATTGTTCTTACCTGCAGGATGAGGTCAGAAGTTTGCACATTGCGTGTTTATTCAATTTTTAGAGCGCACATATTTACCCCGTAAACGACCAAATTTGTTACATCGACTTTCATTCCACAAACTGCTTATTCCATTAGATAAATATCCTGCCTGCAGACTATCGACCCTATGATAACAATATCGTTAAATATGAACGCAGCTACTGTTTGTTTCAATTTTGTAACATTATTACAAGCCATGTATAGTGTGAATATAGTTATAGTTCTAAAATTGTTAAATATGCACTAAACTAAAATGTGCCAATGAAGAGGGATTCATACTATTTTTCTACCGTTTAAACTTAATTGTTGATTACCTTTTCTGTCTTTTAGGAAACGAAATCATGAGCATATTGACTACACAAAGAGTCACAACATTGCAAACGGCCGAGAGTGGAGCCCATCAAGCAAATGGTAGCGTCAGTATAGTTAATACTTTGGTCATGAAAGAAAATGATACGAGTCAAGTGCAATTGCATACAACCATCAGAAAAAAACAAAGAAACAAGCCTACAAAGGCTAAAAAGAGCAAAAAGCAAAGTCGCCGTAAAGGTACTGATCAAAAGAAAGGCAATAACTAGGACAAGAAAAACGATAGACTAGAAAAAGTAGCAACTTGGATGCAAGGAAGAACACTAATTGTATATACATGCAAATAGTTGCAAAGACAAACCTGCTAATTCTAGCATGTCTTTGAGGCACCTAAGATCAAAATGTTTGACAAAAGTTCAGCTTTATTGGTTGCTTTCTGATACGGGTTGAATAACTTATGTTTCTTTATACAGAAGAGGTAAAGGCGGTTCCAATAGGCTCAACCTCACGCTGTGTAACAGTTCTTCAATTTCATACCATATAGGATATTAACGATGAGTTGCAATCATAATTATTTTGACATCATCTTGTTCATGTACCACACATATAGAGATCCATTGACTTTAAAGACGATTTTTAGTAAGAAGTATTCCTTGAGAAAAATATTAAAAAAATATCGCACCAGATTTGTGTTCGGTTTTTTATGTTTGAGCGTCGTCATTTACCTGCGTTATCTTTAGATAGACTAGCATACATAAATATACCTGAATAGTATACAAGAATAATATGGTACAACATCTCACAACTTAGAATAAGCCCTTCCGGTACAGTCAATAAGAAATTTGTATGGTGACGTCACTAAATTAATATGATTTGTACTAATACAACGCTGTGGTCTGAAATAAGTACATAGACTCTGAGTAAGAAGCAACACGCTTTCCATAATTCAACAAATTAATTATTTCCCTGGAATGCAAAATGAAATCATATATTAAAAGGAACTTACGGTATTTTGAATTAAATCCCAGATAATCCTTGAATTGCATACACAACTTGTAATGCTTAAAGTTAAATAAACTTTAGTGGAAACTTAATTAAATCCAACGCTGAAAGTCTTGATGTGCCTGCTGTTTCCAGTATAGTAGTGATGTGTCAATAATCTTCCGCTACATCACAATAATACAATTAAAAAATATATCGTTATTTAACATTTCAGTATAAATGCAAGTCTCTATTTCCCAAAATTTTATTTTTACTAGCACTTTATTTCAATAGAAAAATCACTTGAATAAAATAATTTGAAAAAATACATTTCAGCCCAAACAAATGTATGGATTCAGCCATCAATAATACAGCTGATTCTACTTAGATAGTACAGCACGAATAATTAATGTCTAGAAAAATAATTTTATTCAGTACCTGACCTAAAGTCACAATTAGCAGTTTTTAAAGAACAAATATTACCAAATGGCAATTTTCCTTCTTCAAGGATCACACTGCTTACAAAATAAAATCTTATTTATAATTAGATGTCTATTTCAAACATTATAAAATATATTAAACAATAGGTAGACTATATATATATATATATATATATATATATATATATATATATATATATATATATATATATATATATATATATATATATATATATATATAATGGGAAATTTCAAAAGCTATGGTAGAAAATGACCTTGATTTGGTACAAGGTTAAGTACAACATACAATGTTACATAATCAACAGCTGATAATGAAATTAAAATTAATTATACAAAGCTAACAAACAATTCAAATTAAATATACTTAACTTTACAACATGTACACATACATGATATACGGAACATGAGAGAGAGAGAGAGAGAGAGAGAGAGAGGAGAGAGAGAGAGAGAGAGAGAGAGAGAGAGAGAGAGAGAGAGAGAGATTAATAGTTGTGGCTGAGATTGGACAAGAGTGCATACACCAAAATGAATACAGTGGACAAATATTAAGGACACCTATTTTTCGAAATGGTAGTTAGGAACTGAGTCGCCAAATCAAATTTTGAATAGTAGTTAATTATGTAAAGCATATCTTGTATTTCGTATGCCTCGAAGAAGTCAAATAAGGAAATTTGTTTAACCGATTACATGTATCTGATTTTACGACATGAAGAAACTTCTAGTAAACCCAGCCACAACTCCCTCTGCTTCTTACAGTATTCTTGTATAATTTAAGTCTTCAGCCAAACAACCATCTCATACTGTACAACATATTTTTTATATGGTCTTTGGGCATATTTATATTGAAGTATTATCAAGCCATTATAATTTCTGATGTCGACGGAAATATATTATCAATATATTTTGTCCATTTGTCTAGACTACCGAAAATTACGCCAAGATGCTTATAGAACTCGAAATAAGGGCAGATACTGTCTACTAGATTCGGTAGTATTTACACAATTTATATGGAGTCTTTTAGATAGGTAGTCAGAGAACCAATCAATAAATAAGCTACAGTAGAGCCTGTCTTAAAAGACCACCTCTTTTGCCAAAAAAGTATGGTCTCTCAAGACAGGTGGTCTCCCATAACAGGTCACAATCCTATAATGAGTGTATATGGTATAGGAGATGCATACAATACATTTTTCAATAACTTTCCCAACACAACTCAATAATGAAATATGTGTGCAATTTGACGGATCAATGATACATTCTTTTTATACACTTACATTACTTTCGGGGTGTTCCGTAAAGATAGAAACACTTATATTCCATGGGTACTGCTTAGTAGAATACAGACTGGTTTAACTATGGATGCATCATCATCATCATCATCATCAGTCTCCTGACCTAGTGTGGTTGTCGAAGCGCTCTGCTGCTGAACATGGATGCAAGGACATAATAATTAGTTGGTGATCGAATTTATACAGTTTTCTTGCGTTGGGGAACAGGTGGGAGTTTCAGCCGAGAATGTAAGCTTCTATTCACGCCAAGTGAACCGGAATAAAGCTCCATAATTTATAAACTGAAATGATATTTTGCTCTGGTTTTTAACTCTGGTATATGAAAACAATTAAGGATATATCTGCATGCAAGTTTGATTAAACTATGAATAAACTATCAAAATAGGAACGAAATGTAACAAAAAGAAAGAACAAACATTCCAATCTGAATTTAAGTGTGTGACTCTTTTTATAAGGAAAATATACTTAGACATTTATGTTGTTGTCTTATCCTCTACAGAATATATCAAACACCTGCAGAATCAGCATAAATCAGCGAAAAAAAATAAGTATTCAAGGTTGCAAAGAATTTTTAAGACTTTATAGCAAATGCAAGACCAAGATGGCGTCTTAGTTATTCAAATGCAAGGAAAGATATTCACAATTAAAATGTCACATGAATCCATTGCCTTGGGTTTTAATTGGCCTTCTACTGTACATGACATGCTTACTGATGCCTTCTGTGACCATCATACCAGAATCGACATCAGATACCTGAATGATAGCTAGCTCTTCAATCTGAAGAGACCATAAGCAAAGTAACAGGATGTGACTGTTCGTAATCGACATCCTGTGCCCTGATTGCTAAATCAGAGTTTGACATGCAAAACAGCATGGACTATTTATTATGTACATGACGGATTCGGTCTCATTTTCAATATTAAGAATATAGATGTTGTGGAATATTGAATAAATTGGATGTTTAACTTTAGATGTTTAGTAACGACTATGTGAATATATTCATATTATATTTGTCTTTCTAACTATATCGGAGCAGATGTGTTGATTCGTTTTGTACGGCGATTAATGATGACCAATAAATAATGCATAACTCAGAAAAAAATTATTTTTCCATAGTGAATACGATGTGTAATAAGAACCGGTAAAATTGACCTTTCACCTTTTGTATCTAACATCATTCAGGATTACTTAATAAAAACATAAGAAAGTTAGAGAGTTATGTCAAAAATATAACCAAAATGTCCAATGTCGAACACATTGCGTGATTCTGAATTAAGGTCGTTGTTTCTATATATTTCCGAGGAACTCGAGACAACAGTTGTTATCACTGATGGATTATATCAGTACCACAAATAATTTGCTTCTAATCAACATTAAGGCACACAGATTCAATTGACTCTAATCTCACATCTGTATAATGATATTATTTACCATTCAACAATTCCAAGATGTTGATCGGAGTTCAAGGATTCCATGAGTCAACAAACAGGTGCCACATCCTAAATAGGACGAAGAATTCTATTTTTGATGATTATGAAGGTGTACAGTACGGTCACTGAACGTACTGACTGGTTTCATACATATCTTTCAACGGTTAAACATCAGGATTATTATCTAAATATGAGTCTGGACACTTTACTACCCCGATAGAATAAACTGTTTTACCTCATATTTAACATATTCGTGATTATAATTTTTGTAACATATATTTTCTGTTTACGAATTACAATTTTCTTAAGGAATATATCTTATTATCATTTATACAAATAATTCTATCTTGAAATGTGATTAGGTGCGTATTTCTTAAGGAATATATCTTATTATCATTTATACAAATAATTCTATCTTGAAATGTGATTAGGTGCGTATTTCTTAAGGAAGATATCTTATTAGCATTTATACAAATAATTCTATCTTGAAATGTGATTAGGTGCGGATTTCTTAAGGAAGATATCTTATTAGCATTTATACAAATAATTCTATCTTGAAATGTGATTAGGTGCGTATTTCTTAAGGAATATATCTTATTATCATTTATACAAATAATTCTATCTTGAAATGTGATTAGGTGCGGATTTCTTAAGGAAGATATCTTATTAGCATTTATACAAATAATTCTATCTTGAAATGTGATTAGGTGCGGATTTCTTAAGGAAGATATCTTATTAGCATTTATACAAATAATTCTATCTTGAAATGTGATTAGGTGCGTATTTCTTAAGGAATATATCTTATTATCATTTATACAAATAATTCTATCTTGAAATGTGATTAGGTGCGTATTTCTTAAGGAATATATCTTATTATCATTTATACAAATAATTCTATCTTGAAATGTGATTAGGTGCGGATTTCTTAAGGAAGATATCTTATTAGCATTTATACAAATAATTCTATCTTGAAATGTGATTAGGTGCGTATTTCTTAAGGAAGATATCTTATTAGCATTTATACAAATAATTCTATCTTGAAATGTGATTAGGTGCGGATTTCTTAAGGAATATATCTTATTATCATTTATACAAATAATTCTATCTTGAAATGTGATTAGGTGCGTATTTCTTAAGGAATATATCTTATTATCATTTATACAAATAATTCTATCTTGAAATGTGATTAGGTGCGGATTTCTTAAGGAAAATATCTTATTAGCATTTATACAAATAATTCTATCTTGAAATGTGATTAGGTGCGGATTTCTTAAGGAATATATCTTATTATCATTTATACAAATAATTCTATCTTGAAATGTGATTAGGTGCGTATTTCTTAAGGAATATATCTTATTATCATTTATACAAATAATTCTATCTTGAAATGTGATTAGGTGCGGATTTCTTAAGGAATATATCTTATTATCATTTATACAAATAATTCTATCTTGAAATGTGATTAGGTGCGGATTTCTTAAGGAATATATCTTATTATCATTTATACAAATAATTCTATCTTGAAATGTGATTAGGTGCGGATTTCTTAAAGAATATATCTTATTAGCATTTATACAAATAATTCTATCTTGAAATGTGATTAGGTGCGGATTTCTTAAGGAAGATATCTTATTATCATTTATACAAATAATTCTATCTTGAAATGTGATTAGGTACGGATTTCTTGTGGAATATATCTTATTATCATTTATACAAATAATTCTATCTTGAAATGTGATTAGGTGCGTATTTCTTAAGGAAGATATCTTATTAGCATTTATACAAATAATTCTATCTTGAAATGTGATTAGGTGCGGATTTCTTAAGGAAGATATCTTATTAGCATTTATACAAATAATTCTATCTTGAAATGTGATTAGGTGCGTATTTCTTAAGGAATATATCTTATTATCATTTATACAAATAATTCTATCTTGAAATGTGATTAGGTGCGTATTTCTTAAGGAAGATATCTTATTAGCATTTATACAAATAATTCTATCTTGAAATGTGATTAGGTGCGGATTTCTTAAGGAAGATATCTTATTAGCATTTATACAAATAATTCTATCTTGAAATGTGATTAGGTGCGGATTTCTTAAGGAATATATCTTATTATCATTTATACAAATAATTCTATCTTGAAATGTGATTAGGTGCGGATTTCTTAAGGAAGATATCTTATTAGCATTTATACAAATAATTCTATCTTGAAATGTGATTAGGTGCGTATTTCTTAAGGAAGATATCTTATTAGCATTTATACAAATAATTCTATCTTGAAATGTGATTAGGTGCGTATTTCTTAAGGAATATATCTTATTATCATTTATACAAATAATTCTATCTTGAAATGTGATTAGGTGCGGATTTCTTAAGGAAGATATCTTATTAGCATTTATACAAATAATTCTATCTTGAAATGTGATTAGGTGCGGATTTCTTAAGGAATATATCTTATTATCATTTATACAAATAATTCTATCTTGAAATGTGATTAGGTGCGGATTTCTTAAGGAATATATCTTATTATCATTTATACAAATAATTCTATCTTGAAATGTGATTAGGTGCGTATTTCTTAAGGAAGATATCTTATTATCATTTATACAAATAATTCTATCTTGAAATGTGATTAGGTGCGGATTTCTTAAGGAATATATCTTATTATCATTTATACAAATAATTCTATCTTGAAATGTGATTAGGTGCGGATTTCTTAAGGAATATATCTTATTATCATTTATACAAATAATTCTATCTTGAAATGTGATTAGGTGCGGATTTCTTAAGGAAGATATCTTATTAGCATTTGTACTAATAATAAAGCCTAATAATAAAGCACCATCATACTATCTTTGTACGTACAGATAAGGGGAAACAAACAAAAATCGGAATTATTTCAAGTTACTCCGTTAAGCATTCGTTTGACATTTTGCCGAGAAAATGGTAATTTTGACTGCTGTAATTTAGAAACACAGTTAGAAACACACTCCGTGAGTTTGCTTTTCCGAATAATTTCTGTTATAGAAAATAGAGCTCAGAAAGACGACTTAGAAGTTTCACACTAGTACATAATATCGTCAAACGTCTAAATGCCACTGCTTACTAAGAATATATAATAATTTTTACCTACACCCAACATCTTTACCAGGAATGGTTAAAGTCTGGCTATATATGTTGTCCACACTGCGCATATTCCATTTGGCGATTTGCTATCCAGTTTGGGATATTATCCTTACGCCTTCCAACTGGGAGGTGAGTTGGTGTGTTAACTGTTAAAAAAAAGGCAGTTCCAGATACGTGGCCTGTTACTTTGGTTATTTTTTTTATTTTTTATGAAGCCAATATAATATATATCTGGACTTCAATTTAAACTAAGCACAATTCGTTATCTTTTGCAAATTGTAAAATTGTCCATACTTATTGGAGCATATCCGTTGTCAACTCTTCCGTTACGGAGATAAGCAGTTTTTCACGTTGTTAAACTCATCAGTTTGAGAAGTAAGTAAGTAAGTAAGTAATTCAATAATAATAATAATAATAATAATAATAATAATAATAATAATAAGAGTAATAATAAAAGTAATAATAAGAGTAATAATAATAATCATAATTTAGGACCCTAGAGTCATAACAGCAGATAAACGTTATTTGGTGACGAACATAATTGATCCGTTTCTGAATGGAGTCCATAAAATTTATGTATTATTAGGTTCTGCACCACATTTAAACTTCGGTAAATAATCTGAGAAATGTGCACGGGTCTTTCACGTGTTGTTTATTTACTGGAAGCTTCGTCTAAATCAACCGGAAGTTGCTTGTGAAGTGGACAAAAACTGCATCAACGTATCCTATAAGTTTCACACTGGGTTATTCCCCTTATACCATTGATCAAACAAAACTGTACGTGTACGCTGGTAAGCGTTCTCAATAACAAAAGTACTCCATTGTATATCCTGCATTGATCCAATTATCATATTATGATATTTTTATATTTAATTTATTTATTTATCAGGAGAAGATGATACACTGAGTGATTGATATTATTCTTATAAGTGTAGGTTGTCTTCAATTGTAATATAATAAGCCAAAATGGTATCTTTACCTATCTAATCCAATCATGACATGAATTCTGCTAGAAGTCACTTGTTATACCAGATTTTGAAGGACTTTTGCACAACAATGGTTGTCTACTGAAAATTGCAACGCGCGCAGACTATAAACACTATTTCTCTAAGCAATGCATGATCACAAATATCACATCTTACTTTTTTCACAGTTGCGATCAACATCTTGGCGAATTCGATTAACCGGTAGCATTGGACATATGGTTACGTCTGTCGGAAGATGGCTAATGTACTCCAACAGATGATGGTTGCACATGAAACAAAGGGTATATGTCAGTAGATAGAGAGCTGGTGGATCTGTATCAAGGATTTCACATTATGACATACTTGATTTAAATATTAACTTATAGGAGTAAATAAACTCACATCGGATTAGAAAAGTATCTGAACACAACAACTTACATAATGCTATCCAACCACAGCATTCGGCTACGCTGTAGAATATTTCCCACAAGTCAATGTTTCTTGTTACGTGATGCAATTGCGAATCTGAATTTTAAAAAAAAATATATGTAGTCTACTGTTATAAATCAAATAGCGTAAATATCAGGTCACACATACATTCTAGGTAAACTTGTAGTTTCTGCATACAGTAATCATCCCTTTCAAACGAATATCTAAAATCAGGAATGCTTATTATTGGAACTGAAATTCTTTATATGGAAACGTATATTTCGACATAGATGTTTATAGCTTATGAAATAAGAAAGGAATTTCCATCCGGTATCCAGTGCTGAAAAAGGATCTCTGTGCCAAATGTTTTACTGAGTTGTAAAAACATACACCTCTAAATGCTATTATTAATAGAACTTTCCATTAGTAATTAAAACTAATGTCTGGTGGGGTTTTAAAATGTACAGCGTATGAGAAAGAAAGAAAGTAGTTCTTCGTCTTCGTCTCTAAACCATTTCTTTTAAAATAAAACTATGTGATAAACATAATATTAAATGAGTCCTGATTTAATATTAAACTTATTACACTCGTGTTGACATGTTGTTCGTGTATCTTAAGCTATCAGTTGTGTGGAAGGTATATCAGAAAGTATATCTGAGTTAATAGGAGTGAGCAATGAATTTACGCGCAAACCAAAATCCCACAAGCTAGACCTCACTCTCTCTCTCTCTCTCTCTCTCTCTCTCTCTCTCTCTCTCTCTCTCTCTCTCTCTCTTAACTTCAAACACGAATTAATAATTTCTAGGAAATCAGGATTATTTAGTCTTCTGCTTTATTTTCAGGTCGCAATTAGCATTTTTTAAAATTAATCTTTAATCCTTTAATTAATCTGTAATCTATTAGTAGGAATTGTAACTAGACTGAGTACTCCCTTTTTGAATTTGTTTGTAATAACTGTAACAGTTTCCGTAATTTTCTAAACATATATAGGTAAACAATCAAAAATGCAGAAGTCATTCGAAGAGTAAATTTAACCTAGAGATCATACAGTGAAAGTATGACGTCAGCTGAGATTATAACACTTATTTCTACAAATCAGTTACTGGGGGGAAACTGATGTTAACAGCTGCAGTATAAACAGCGTTTATCTGGGAAGAAACAACTTGTTCGTGTTTCAATTACGCGCATTATTGGAATGTTTTATTCTGGAATTTTTGTAGACTGGATCATATGCAGAAATGTTTCACAGTTTGATTCTGTTCTTTAGAATCATCTCATCTAATGAATTTCAAGATATCCAGTCTCATACGACATGCAGAGCGTCTAGATAAAATGGCACTACAGATGAGGACTGTCTTCGGCACACAACTTATCCAGGTTTTCAACTTGTGAATACTTTATTTGTTTATTCCCCGACACACCCACCAACTCACCAGTCAAGCCTGAACCCTCAGCCAGTTGCCCGCCGTACGTCCAGTCCTGACTACGATAATAATGTTGAGGAATGTAGACTTCAACTTGCTGGAACTAATAAAATAAGAGAATGTCTAAATAATACCAATAAAATTTGATTTAATATTAAACTTTCGTTTCCAATAAGATTAATTTATACCAAGGTTTACTGGGAGTTTATGGTTAGACTTTCGTAATGGGTCAAATGTTAATCTTTGGGATTAAATAAGATGTCAACATTTAATCTAGATACAATAAATGTTTCTAAAATCGGAGGTGGGTCAAAATCTTGATATGTGCAATACTGTGTCTAAGGGGGAAATCAAGTTATATTGATACTTCAAGTACAAGTCATATTGATACATGTACTACAGGTTATATTGATACTTCTACTACAGGTTATATTGATACTTCTACTACTAGTTTTATTGATACTTTTACTACAAGTTTAATTGATACTTCTTTTACGTATATTTGATTTAAATTATTTAGTTCTGTTTTAATTGTTTGTTTGTCAGATTCAAATTTGACATTTTAAGTTTAAGATTCATTCATTGGGAGATATTTTATTTAAAAAGTGGGATGATCTGTACTTTACACCAGATGTTGACCTCATTTCTGACCTACCTTCAGAGTTGTAAACAAGCTTTTAATAAGCCCTACAGTGCAGATTCATGACTCTTTCTGTCTCGTTTCAGATTAAGTGATGAATGGAGATACATGACAATATCAATTTCATTCAGACTGGGAGTCTTCCAAATGATGATAAGTTGTCAGTTGCATAGCAACCTCTCAAACCCCATAACTGTGGATGTTGAGGTTAATAGCCCCAAAACGCTCAAGCAAACTCCGCAACCGGTCGCTGGTTTGTGTTCCAAAATGTCCACCACCTAGATTTTATTGGGAGGACCATTCAAGAGGAGGGTGTAGAATTTCCTGCTACTTCACTATGAACATTTCGATGTTCTTAGCATTTAATCTTAAATGCAGTGAAATTGAGCTGTTATTCATAAAGTTGAGATTGTTATATATTTATATATCTTTTTTGTTTATCTTTTGAGCTATCTGTCTATTTATATTTTCATATCCGATCTGACAATGAATACGCTGATTAGATTAGAATGAGAGATTGTATCATGTTCTAACGTACTTTTTGTAAATCTGGGTATCATGACATTAGGGAGATATAAAGATATATGTTGGTAAATTTGGGTATCATGGCATTTGGATGATACTACAAGTCATGTTTGTAAATCTGGGTATCCCGGCATTTGGGTGATAATACAATATATGTCGGTAAATCTGGGTATTATGGAATTTGGTTGATGATAAAATTTGGGTGATAATACAAGTCGTGTTTGTAAATCTGGGTTTCATATCAATTTGGGTGATAATACAAGTCATGTTTGTAAATATATCTATCATGACATTATGGCGATTATACAAGTCATGTTTGTAAATATATGTATCATGACTGTTACGTGCTTAGGCTCAAATAAGCAGTAACACAGAAAGAGTGAAAACTAACAAGCTTGTAAAACTTTAACAATGAATTTATTAAGTACAATTATTTTCATAAAGTAAATAAACTTACGGTTTTAGAGAATCAAATCCAACATTAATCCAATATAGAATTCACAAAAATAATCCACTAATGGAATTGCAAGAGTCCTGATAAATAAATGTTCTAATAGTTCCAGGTTCGAATCTTGACGATATAATCCAAAATGGCTGACAATGTCACGTGATGCAGTTCTTGTTTTATAATCATCCAAATGAAATTATGAACACAGGTTCTTTTCCAAATAATTCCACTTGCTACGACTAAATGACACAATGTCCAGTACAAGGTAATTAAAATTAACACTCAAACATAAAAACAGAACTATTAACTTTAAAAGCCCAGATTCTACTAAATGTTAGCTTCCAAAACATAGCTATATATATGTAATTCCCTCGTAAACAAAAAGGAATCATGTGATTCTGGAATTTCATAGAAAGAAGCTACCTTCACTAAGTCACGTACTAAAAGAATGAACTAGAAGAAAATAAGCCACGAATTACTAAAAATAAAAAGATAATTTTGGATCTAGCCAATCATTTCCAAGGCTTGTTTACACTCTCTAAAGAAGGGTCAGAAATGAGGTCAACAAGCCAAGGTCAACCTGTGTTTACAGCTAGAGTCTAGGTCAGACTGAATTTTCTAGAAAAATCTCCCAATTAATGAATTTTAAATCCAAAATGAGAAATTTGGATCTGACAATTAAAAATAAATAAATTAAATCAAATATACGTAACACCTTCCCCATAAAATGAAAAGAAAGGTTTACATGATAAAACTTTCTTTTTATCACAAACGAATTTACATCTGAGGTTAAAAGAACTAATATAAATTACACAGTATAATAAATTGTTATACACAGGAAAGAGCGCCTGCAAATTATATTATCTAGAAATAACCTCAACCTTTTAACTTGTCCATGTCCCACAAAATGTCCTAAGAAAGTCACTCTAGCAGGGCAGAACTCACTTTTAAATAAATTAACAGTCAGACGCGCATTAGTGAGTCTGTCAAAGAATTTTCTAATTGTTGCTAGATGTTCTCTCCAGGTGTCGTTGTAGATGATGACGTCACAATTTTCTAGACCAGTGATGATCATTTTTATGAGACGTTGAAATAGACTTTCTTTATATTGGTAGAGTACATTTGGAGTCACAATGTTGAGATTTCCTTTGCTCTTTCCGTAGTGGAATCTGCCAAAATCCTTTCAGAAGGCCAAATTTGGTGACATACTTGGCATTCCCAATTTATCAATAGAATAGTCAATTCTTGGTAATGGGAGTGAATCTGTTTTTGTCACTCTGTTCACCTTCCTTTAATCAGTGCACATACGGAAAGTTTTATCTGGTTTTGGAACAAGTATGCATGGCGAACTCCAATCACTTATACTGGGCTTGATAAAATCATTCTCCAGCAAATATTGAATTTCCTTTTTCAGGGAGGGGAGGGGGGGGGGGGCGTGGGGGGGGGGGGGTTATGTCGTGCGTAGGGGGGGGCGAGGGGGGATGAGGGGGGGGGGGTGTTCTTATTTTTCCTTGGCCTTTATCATATAATAATATTAACTTTCTATTTTCTTCTTTTGCACTTGCAAATTGAAATTTCTGGTCTAATTTTTTAAAATATTCTGAATTCCAACTATTTGTCCTCCATTTCTTAGAATCCAATTATATTTCTTCACTAAGTGGGACAGGTACCACTAAATTAATTACATATTTAATATGGCTATCTCTTTCAATATACTGGTACTCCTATAATTTATTTAGATCCCAGAAGCACTAATACTATAATTTAACTAATTCATTTTCTTCTTAACTTTGTAAGGGCCGTAATATCTAATTTGATGAAAAGTAAGAAGAATGAACAAGAGTAACACAACTCCATTATCAGACTCAAAAGTTCTCGTCACTTGTTGTTCTTTCAACCCATAGTTTAATTTTTAACTTGAATTGCTGAATTGGACATTCATTCATAACTTGCTGGAAAATTCCAGACATGAAGTTTGAACCTCGATCAAACTGAATAGATTTGGGAAGGTCATTCTGAGTTAAAAACTTTATCAAAGCTTTTACTGTAGTTTTATATTTTATATTCCTCAACGGAATAGCCTCTGGAAACCTTGTTGACGCACACATAATGGTCAACAGGTATTGGTTACTTGATTTGGTCTTGGGTAAGGGATCCACACAATCTACCATAATTCTACCAAATGATTCGTCAAAGGCAGGAATAGGTTGCAGATGAGCCTTAGGTATCTTCTGATTGGGTTTTCCTACCATTTGACAAGTATGACAAGACCTACAGTATTTGACAACATCACTTTTGATTTTTGGCCAATAGAAATGAGTCAAGATCCTGTGATATGTTTTATTAATCCCTAAATGACCAGCCAAAGGAGTTTTATGGGCCAGATTAAGTATTTCCTGTCTGTAAGGTTTTGGAACTACTATTTGATAGTTCACTGACCACTCATCACCAGCAGGTACCTCGGAAGGTCTCCATTTTCTCATAAGAATTCCATTTTTAATGAAATAGCAGACAGGAACTTCAGTGGCGTCAGTTTCATTTATGACCCATTGAAACAAACAGGAGATCTCAGGATCTTTTTCCTGTTCGACGACAAGTAACTGTCGTTTATCACCCTGATTAAGAGAATGAGTTGTTAAAAGGGGATCACTATGATCATTACCTTCTGATTGATCTAAACCAAGAGTAAAAGTAACCTCATCAAAAACCTGACCTATACATGCACCAGTTGAAGGAATGCTGCCTTCTTTAGCATCATTCTCTAGATCATCACCCTGATTAGAATAAAGAGAATACGTTGTTAAAAGAGGATCACTAGGATCAATACTTTCTGATTGATCTAAACAAAGAGTAAAAGTGACCTCATCAAAAGCCTGACCTATACATATGTCAGCCAAGGGAATCCTGCCCTTTTCAACTTCATTCTCAAGAGCTTTCTTTGCCATAGCTCTAGTAACTGTAGAAGCTTGAAATACATCAGGGATTTCTTTTTCAATTGGATCAACTTTCTGATCCAAATTAGGCTTGTCAGTTACAAGTGGATTAACCACAACCTTGTCCCCAGCTAAGTCGTTGCCTAGCAATAAATCTATGCCCTCAACAGGTAAAACCGAGACTGTTCCGATTGTCACAGGTCCTGACACTAAGTCTGATGACAAATTTACACAATGGAGAGGAACATTAACAAAGCCGCACTCTACTCCCTGAATAAAAACACTTTCATTAGAAGAAGACTTCTCAGAAAAAGGCAAAGTACCTGACAATAAAAGACTCTGAGAAGCTCGTGTGTCCCTTAAAATTTTAATAGGGGTGGGATTGGCTGAATCACCCAAGAGTGATATAGAACTCTTCGATATGAATGGTTCATAATTCTCCATATCAAAATCAGACTGGGATTTATTAGACCCAACAAATGTATTGCTTTAAATACATGACTGTGACCTTGACCTCTTGTAAATAAGAGCATTTGGAACAGGTCTGTCTTGATTCTTATGCCTATTTTTCAATTTGTAGCAATCAGAAATAACGTGTCCTTTTTTCTTGCAAAAGTTACACGTCGGAAGAGACAAGGATTTAGAATCAAACTTCTCTGAAGTTTGATTTTTGAAAGTTGTGTTAGTTTGAGTTTTAGAAGGGCTTGAATTAGGCGGAAATACTTTTCTGCCAGAAAATTGTTTAGTAGAAGTCTTGTTAACAACAGGAACTTTATGTGTCAAAGAATATTCGTCAGCAGCTCGAGCAGCATTTTCCAAGGTTTCAATCTTATGCTCATCAAGATAAGTTTTAACATCACTATGGATACATTTTTTGAACTCTTCAATTAATATAATTTGCTTGAGATTTTGATAATCTTGTTCAACTTTCTTGGCTAAACACCATTTATCAAACAACTGCTCTTTTTCTCTAGCAAATTCGACCTGAGTTTGTCCAGCTTCTTTTCTGTAATTTCTGAATTTTTGCCTATACGCTTCAGGGACTAACTCATAACCTCTTAAAATGCATTCTTTAACTACATCATAGTCACTACTTTGCTGAACAGACAGTGAAGTGTAAATCTCACAAGCCTTACCAGTAATTACACATTGTAGTAACCGAGTCCTATTCTCTCTTGGCCACTTTAAATTTTCTGCAACTTTTTCAAAAAGAATGAAATATTTGTCTACTTCTTTTTCTTTAAAAGGGGGCACTAATCTAATATTTCTTGCTAAATCAAAATTTTGATTTGAAGTATGATGGTGATTCTCACTTGCCAACTCCATTTCTTTCATTCTAATTTCATATTGTAATTGTTTTCTTTCTCCCTTTCCTGTCTCTCTCTTCTCTTTTTCAAATTGTAATTGTCTTTCTTTCTCCCTTTCCTGTCTCTATCTCTCCTCTTTTTCAAATTGTACTTGTCTTTCTTTCCCCTCTTTTTAAAATTGTCTTTCTTTCTCCCTTTCCTGTCTCTCTCTCCTCTTTTTCAAATTGTAATTGTCTTTCTTTCTCCTCTTTTTCAAATTGTCTTTCTTTCTCCCTTTCCTGTCTCTCTCTCTCTCTCTCTCTCTCTCTCTCTCTCTCTCTCTCTCTCTCTCTCTCCTCTTTTTCAAATTGTAATTGTCTTTCTTTCTCCCTTTCCTGAAATTCCAGTTTCTTAAACTCTAATTCTCTCTCTCTCTCTCTCTCTCTCTCTCTCTCTCTCTCTCTCTCTCTCTCTCTCTCCTCTTTTCTCTATCAATCCGCATCTGCTCTTTTTGTAATTCAATTTGCCTTTCTTTCTCCTTTTCCTGAAATTCCAGCTTCTTCAACTCTAATTCCATCTGGAATTTTAATTCTAATTCCTTTAGTTTAATGTCAGAGTCTGATGTAGACTTACTGACCGAAATCAAAGCACTTTGTTCCAAAACATCTTGTTCTACCAAATATTGAACCAAAATTTGTTTGATATCTTGTTTCGTTAAAGAAGCCTTCACTTCAGAAAGATCATATTTTCTAGCAAGTTCAATCAACTCATCTTTTTTGAAAAGATCTAATTGCTCCTGGGTAGGATTAGAAAGAAATATTTCTACCTTAGATGTCATTTTGATACAAGCGTGTCAGTCTCACTAAAGATTTAAAGTTTTCAAAAACTAGGGGAAATTCAAATTTAAATTCCAATTTGTTTCAAATCTCAATCTCAATCCCGGACGATAGCCACCAATCTCTTTGTTACGTGCTTAGGCTCGAATGAGCAGTAACACAGAAAGAGTGAAAACTAACAAGCTTGTAAAACTTTAACAATGAATTTATTAAGTACAATTATTTTCATAAAGTAAATAAACTTACGGTTTTAGAGAATCAAATCCAACATTAATCCAATATAGAATTCACAAAAATAATCCACTAATGGAATTGCAAGAGTCCTGATAAATAAATGTTCTAATAGTTCCAGGTTCGAATCTTGACGATATAATCCAAAATGGCTGACAATGTCACGTGATGCAGTTCTTGTTTTATAATCATCCAAATGAAATTATGAACACAGGTTCTTTTCCAAATAATTCCACTTGCTACAACTAAATGACACAATGTCCAGTACAAGGTAATTAAAATTAACACTCAAACATAAAAACACAACTATTAACTTTAAAAGCCCAGATTTTACTAAATGTTAGCTTCCAAAACACAGCTATATATATGTAATTCCCTCGTAAACAAAAAGGAATCCTGTGATTCTGGAATTTCATAGAAAGAAGCTACCTTCACTAAGTCACGTACTAAAAGAATGAACCAGAAGAAAATAAGCCACGAATTACTAAAAATAAAAAGATAATTTTGGATCTAGCCAATCATTTCCAAGGTTTGTTTACACTCTCTAAAGAAGGGTCAGAAATGAGGTCAACAAGCCAAGGTCAACCTGTGTTTACAGCTAGAGTCTAGGTCAGACTGAATTTTCTAGAAAAATCTCCCAATTAATGAATTTTAAATCCAAAATGAGAAATTTGGATCTGACAATTAAAAATAAATAAATTAAATCAAATATACGTAACATGACATTATGGCGATTATATAAGTCATGTTTGTGAATATGGGTATTATGTCATCGTGATCTTAGAGCAATAGTAAGTCGTAATGGATTGACGTTTTTTACACATTGATATATTTTTATTCTGTATTATTGTAGATGTAGCAGTTGCAACAAAAGTAACGGCAACAACATTACTAATAGTAAAAATAGCACAACATACATATTATTTTACACAATTCATTTCACTTAAATGGAACATTTACCAATCGTTTAACCATGCATTATTCATGAGGCTTTCCGCATGTCATTTGACTTATCTTTAGCAAAGTAGAGGGTCTCAGAAGAGGTTACTGGTACAGCCATGGTGCACGGGAACGTGATGTTTGTTTGTTTGCTTGTTTGTTTGACTGATTAGGAGCTTTAACGTAGCTTTAACAATATTTCAGTCATATCACTACGATGTCTGCAATGAGGCAGTTTATATTGATGTATAGCACTGGGGCATTATGCCGCAGACATGTAGCATAAATTCTCACCCAGTCACATTATACTGACACCAGACCGACCAGTCCTAACACTAATCTCTGAATGATGAACGCCAAGCGAGGCAGCTGTTAGTATCATTTTCGTAAGTCTGTGGTATGACTCGACCGGGGATCGAACCCACGACCTCACGCTTCCGCGACGGACGCTCTAACCAATAGGCCACTGGAGCGGTTAGGGAACCTGAATACACGATAAAAAAACATCGCGTTGTTGAGATTTGAGAAGAAATACAGACGACATATTTAGTGCGGTGCCAATGTCGGAAGTAAAATGACCATTGTTGTGAATAGCAGGGTGGCATGTTCTAATTAATGCCCCATCTCGGTTTCGATTTCGCTGACAACATACATAACATGCACAAATAGGTGCAACTGCTTCTTGAAAAGACAAACATATTTTGTACCATATCAAGTTATTTTGAAACAAAAACCTAAGATTAACTGCCTGAATTCAAACGTATATGAGTAAATAATAGTGACATGGATAGAAAACAGAAAGTTAGACATGAGTAAATAATAGTGACATGGATAGAAACAGAAAGTTAGACACTACATCACTAAATATATGCTGTGTTAGTAATTTTGGCGTCATTACAACTTACCTTAAAAGTAAGATAAAAAGTTCCAAATGTGTTTCTGATATTATGTAACATGAAAATGAAGTATGAAATAAAATTCATTCATTGAGAATTTTCCATCGACATGTTTGTTTGTTTTTTCATTTATAGATATTAATACATTTTTTAAATGATGAATTATGTTACACAACTATAATTAATTACAAATGCTGTAATAAGCTATTCATCAAACTGTGAATACGACATGGAAACCTGATTTATATACAACGTTATTGAAATATGAACCGAAACATTTGCAAACCTTTCAAATTATTTATTTCACAGGAATGAATTAAACGAAAAATGTTGCAAATTATCAATGAATGAATTGTTATGCATACTTACTTATTTATGAGTTGACGTCATGTTACCTTAATGTTGCTGTTTGGAGTAAACATTTTTTACGGCAAAATGCACAAGCTGTCATGATCGTGTTGTTGTTAAAGCATCTAAATGGCGCATCACTATTTTTGGCATATATTCATTGAATTCAAGCAGCATATCTCTGATTTGTGTTGCAAATTAACTTTAGGCTGCACATATAATATACGTTTCACACCCTTTTCAGGAATTAGTTGCATCTTCTTTTTTAATTGTATGTTCTTGTCATCAAAATCAAAACCGAGGTGGTGACCGGATTAATAATTACGTGCCTCCCTACTATTAGCAATATGTACTTTACGGCCGTCATCTGCACCACATTGAACATGTCTTCTCAATTTGTACTCAAAACTTAAATAAAGTGATTTTTGTTAATCTACTATCACCGTCTCATCTCTTTGTCTTTTTGGACGACAGTAGTTAAATACAAATGTTGACGGAATCCTAAGATGGTAAATGCATGCTTGCACCTAATACATTGCTTCTCGCTAATGCTAAACGAATAGCGACAGAAAGGTTCGTACATCATTATCAAAATCGTCACAAGATACCGAAGATGACATTGGCCCTTTCTACCTGACAGCATTAGCGATAAGTTAGTAGATCTAGTCCCTATCCGGAGGAAAATGTATCATCCAAGTTAAATAAAGAAAATCTGAATACATACAAGGACCTCAATTGCAATAAGAAAAATTAAAGACAACACTTAATATGATTGATGAAAATATTGTAAATTGGACGGCTAGTGATCGATCGTTGCTGCGATTACGAGAGAGAGAGAGAGAGAGAGAGAGAGAGAGAGAGAGAGAGAGAGAGAGAGAGAGAGAGAGAGAGAGAGAGAGAGATGCATTATATGCATTGTATATGTCAGCAACTTCTCTTCCATGTAGACAGTACATTGTTAATTCATTTTGAATAGTATGGATTGTTTTAATCCGCACGAGGAATTTTAGTGGAACACAAACAAGTTCAAAATTATTCTACATCTTTTTTATTTAATTATATTTCTTTTATTGTCAAAGATCGATGGATTATAATACCCTTGCAAAAATATTAACTCACATATAAATTTTAAACGTATCCACTACCATGTCAACAAAATTGAGACAATCATAGCGATAACTCTGCACAATTTGTCGGGCTCATCTTCATCACGCTATATTCAGTTTTTATTGATGTCTTGCATCATCTTTTACTAATATCAATATTTCGTTATTTTTTTTAACGACATTTCAACCTCTTTAACAAACAATTCTGAATCTGATTCAACCCACGTACGCGCGCTCTTCCATGGTGGTAAGTAGCATGTACTAATGTGCGGTGTTCACGTTTCATTCACAAAATGAAGGACTGTAAAGAAAAATTAATGCAACATTGAAATATATTTATCCTCATTTTGTAATTCCTTTAACATAGCAGAATGATTGGTATGCTTATATAAATTAGATAATGAAAAGGTTTGTGACTGAGTATTGACAAATATTGGACGCTCGTTGTTGTGGCGTGGAATTCCCTCTCGTGCTCTACCATCATGCGCCGCATGACCTCGGACCCGATATTTTTAATGCTGAGTTTATAACATATATATTGAGTGATAATAATAAAACAAAAGGAATATAAACTGCTTTAGAGTATATCATAAAACATCAACATGAGTGCGTGCATTATATTGTGACGTTATAATAGGTAAGCATGTAAAGGTTGTTGTAGTTGTAGTATATTTTAACGCCATTTTTCAGCACACGATAGGCTATACATGGCGGCCAGTATTATTAGTGGAGGAAGAACCCGGGAAACCCTCCGGAAAGAACTTTTACATTTGTAAGAAATTAATGCGTCATTACTGAACTTGAATGATGCATTTCGTGATATCTAATAAATTTAACAAACATTTTAAATGTCAATTAGTTTGCCCCTCCTAAGTTTTACTCTGCAATTCGTCTTGTGACAGAAGCAAATAGTCTGATCAAATATTAATCACTAGATATGGTTAGCATGATTTATATTCGTCAATATGTCGGGAAGCATTATTGACACCTACCCCAGCTAGTATTTGTCAAACCACCTGGCGCCATCTAGTTTCAGACGAGGATGTTTGGCGACACCTATTCTATTCGTCAGCATGTCAAGGCGGTTTGTTATGTGATTGTTGGGTGAAGTACGCAACTAGGTCCCAAGGGATCAATTATACATCAGATACTTTAACTTCTTTCTATGAATGAATCATACTTATATTTGTTAACTTCTGAGGATCTAAACTTTCTTTGTAAACATTAGAGTCACAATATATATAAGTATATATATATATATATATATATATATATATATATATATATATATATATATATATATATATATATATATATATATATATATATATATATATATATATATATATATATATAGACAGACAGACAAGAACTCAGTAATATTTGATGCACAATTTAGTAGATTTGTCTGAATTTATTGATTTGTTGAAAAAGTTTCAAACATGCATACAAACGATGTCTGTAGTTGGTGATGGAGAACGCAATTGCAACCTAAGACAGACTAAAATTTCTTCACATAGTACCTGCAGTTATTATTCCTTTTTAATTTTTCAAATGTTACGGAATACCTGATATGGCCTGGTTAGACCACCATACATTCCAGTATCGTTAATGTGTATGTTTCGCGCGCCATATTATGTTTGTAAATATACTTTTTCTTTGCATCGCGTGACGCCTTCACTGCTTGCGCGGCACGTGCGTGATACATGTTAATGCACACGACTATATATATTATGTAGGAATCTTGACTGGAATAGCCATTAGAGAAAAGCTCTTTATGTGTTTAGCGGTCGGGGCGGGATTGCCATTATGTTTACTTAGTTTAAACCAACGAGTTGAGTGAGTTTTATGTTTTCTAATCAACTGTTTTAAACTAATATTCAGTTTCGTAAAACACGTTCAATGTTGTATTATACGTTTGCGTTATTTTGTCGTACTTGTTATTTAATTCATCAAGAGTGTATAACTTATGTAATTTGGTAGCGAAAGGTGATACGATACGAATTATTAACAGGGATATGAACACATATGCACTACTCCTGTTGATAAGTTATCTGGTCGCTATTATAACTAATACTTAAAACGTATTTTGTATGTATTAGAGTTTTAGTATATCATATAGTTCTATTTTAAGGGTAACTAGGTGTGGACAATTAGATGTGGATAACTAGGCGTGGTTAACTAGGCGTGGATTACAAGTTGTGGATACCTAGGTATAACAGAATAAATATGTGTAGCCTGCGACTGCTGCCATAATGATGATAAACCACCAGGAAAGTGCCAACGTATATGTGCATAAAAAGTCTGGATGGATGAAGTGACCGAGCTGTAAAGCGGGTCAAGGACATATCCAATGTCAAGTAAACATTGGACACGTATATGATAATGTCGTTATAGTGTTTTCATTCTAGTGTTTGACTATAAGAAGGTTTTAGTGTTTGACTAAGAAAAACGCCATTATAGTGTTTGACTATAATAATTTCATTATAGTGTTTGACTATAAGAAGAATGTTTTTAGTGTTTGACTATAAAGGGTAAGGTCAGCATTTTAATTGACCATAGAGACAAAAAGCACGGTAGTATTTAATTATCTGAGACAACTTTATAATTATTGAACAATCCAATTATTTATCTGTTCTGTATCATATTTTTTTATTTCATCCATATTATGTACTTTTGCATTTATGTTGATGTCGTGTTTCTTGATCATTAGTGTGAGATAATAATACATTTTTTTATTGTCACTCGCATACGTGTTATTTCTTGAATACCAATTCAGTCTCAAAGGGTGTTAGCTCGATTACATTACATCAAAAATGAAAACGCATATTTCGTTTCATACTTGTAATAGTTAAAGAAACCCGCAGTTTAAATATGGCGCAGCAAATCGCTTCCTAGGTTCCATCAAACTTTGGGAGACGAGTCATTCTGTTCTGCGGTCAGTCATCCACCTAAGGACACCATTGCGTGACAACCAGTGCCGGTGCAAGGCATTCTGGTGCCCTAGGCAAGATCAGTTATCTGGCGCCCCCTTCACACTCACGCCCTACTCCACTCGTTCATCATGATTTGCCCCTTAGCCCAGCGCCCTAGGCGATTGCCTAGTTCGCCTAGCGGAAGCGCCGAACCTGGTGACAACATTTATTCATTTACTTCTTTATGCTTTTACTGTAGTCCTTATGTGCTCCAATTTTGCAATACTTTGTTTTGTAAATGTTTTATCTTAACCACTTCATACAATTGCCTGACATTGCACATCCAATGACCGTACATGTGCAGGACACGATTGAAGTAGTTGAGAGTGGATAATGCCTACATTAATACATTGGTAGATTTTCAGCCCATAATAAGCATAATATATTAATAAGCATGCGCAGAATTTGTTTGTCGTTAATATATTTTATCTACATTAATCAGAGATACTTTCAACAGTGTTGGAAGAGAAAATAAAAAAGGTGGTCACGTGGTGCAACGTGATTCTTCTGTACTACCAATTATGAGAAACAATTCATGGTTCGGAATCACTAAGATTGAGTAATACGTTTTGTAATTTGAACCAGTGTTCAGGTCTTTACAGGTAATACCTGAGCAAGAAAATTAACGCTCTGTCCACAACGGTCAAAATAAAATGTCGCTAAATGCTCAGTTTCCAAACTAAAGTGTGCTGAAAATTGTTTCCATTTTAATACTGACTAACGTTATACAAATTAAAAGGTGTCAACATTTTAATGGGTTGGTTTTTATAAATCTCTTACAACACATAACGAGGTAACATAGCTATATAAATATAATATACGCCGGGTAGATTGATAGGAACATGTGTGGCCAAATAAAATGTTTACTTCCAAAAATAAACCCACCAATCACGTGCTTGAAGTCAACAGAGTGATCTCTATTTATTTGGCCAGTATTAAGAGAAACCTAACTTTACGCCTCAGTTCAGTTGGTGATGACGGTTGTGCAATAAGAACGTGGACTACACGAGTGATGGCAGTTAAAAGAATATGTCTTTTGTCTTTTATCCTCTATGGGTTATTGTTTGATGTTTCAAAAGGTGGGTATATTATTGTATTTTTTAACATAATCTAAAGATTGCAATTAATAATGCAACACAATCTCAAGTGAAAAATGAAATTGGTTATTTTGCGGCAAGGAATCTGATATTTCATAAAAGTAGCTTAAATACTTGTGGAATGTTTGTTTTCAATACTGGTGTTAATGTAGAACATATTATCACATTGTTGTATGTAGAACATATTATCATATTGTTGTAAATGTAGAACATATTATCACATTGTTGTAAATGTAGAACATATTCCACCATATGATATTGCTGTTAATGTAGAACATATCACGTTGTTATAAATTTAGAACATATTCAATCATTGTTATAAATTTAGAACATATTCCATCACATTGTTGTTAATGTAGGATATTAAATCACATTGTTGTTAATGTAGAATATTAGATCACATTGTTGTTAATGTAGAATATTAAATCACATTGTTGTAAATGGAGAAAATATTCCATCACTTTCGCACAAAATAGCTTTAAAAAAAAGTTCTCTTAAAACATATATACATAACTTTGACATTGTATTGATTTTAACTTAACACATTTGTCCAGAATTTTGATATTTTATTTCTTTTCATGAAAACAATATCCAAATAAATTTTAGGGAGTCCACATCAAGCGCAAAAGCAATATTTTAAAGACAAATATAATCTTATAGACTAAATATACTAATATTTCCAAAACAACGACGTAAAAGAAATTTTCACTATGATGCCAACACACTTTGCGATTGAAAGTATTGGATAAAAAGAATGTCGTAAGTTCACCTGAGAGGTAGAATGAGACATATGGCCAGTACAAATTATAATTGTTTCAGTGTTCATTTTCAATAACTGAGATTTTTGAATCATACTTATCAATGTTCTCAAAAACCCCTCCACACGCTGTGAATCGCACGCTGTCATGTGGGCATATTAAGAGGGGTGGGTATGGAAGAATGTTATATTTAACCTTGGGTGTATCTAGTTCTTTCTATCCTTGGTATCTAATTCTCTCTACTCTTGGTATCTAGTTCTCTCTACTCTTGGTATCTAGTTCTCTCTATTCTTGGTATCTAGTTCTCTCTACTCTTGGTATCTAGTTCTCTCTACTCTTGGTATCTAGTTCTCTCTAGCCTCTAGTTTTCTTTAGTCTTGGTATCTGTTTTTTCTTGTAATCGTATCTACTTAAAGACCTAATAATGTTTCCTACCTTAAATATTTTCAGCATTTTTTATTTTTATAATTTCGCGGTGTTTGCTTTTGTTTCTTGTAGTCATATCATTATAGATTAAAGCACTTATAGTTTCCAAGATTACGCGCTATACAAAGTCATCATCGTTATTATTACTTCTCTCTAGCCTTGGCATCTAGTTCTCTCCAGCCTTGGTATTTACTTCTCTTTTGTCTTGGTATATACTTCTCTTTCGTCTTGGTATCTACTTCACTCTAGTCTTGGTATCAAGTTAATTGTATTCTTGGTATCTACTTCGCATTAGTCTTGGTATCTTGGCCTGTCTAGCTTTGATATCTAGTTCTCCCTAGTCGCGGTATCTACGTCTCTCTAGTTATGATATCTAGTGAACTCTAGTCTTTGTATCAACTTATATTTAGCCTTTGTACCTTGTTCTCTTTATCATTGTTATCTAGTTCCCTCTAATCATCTTTGTAGCCTTGGTATCTAGGTCTCTTTAGCTTTGTTATCTAGTTCTCTCTAGCCTTGGAACCTAGTTCTCTATAGTCTTGGTATCAACTTCTCTCTAACTTTTGCATTTTATCCTCTCTATCATTGTTATCTAGTTCTCTATAATCATCTTGGTATCTAGTTCTCTATAGCCTTGGTATTATGTATCTTGGTATTTACTTCTTTTTAGAATTGTTTTATATCTGGTCTTTCCATCTAGTTATATCAGGTCTTGGTATCTATTTCTCTATTGTCTTTGTATATACTTGTCTATAGTCTTGGTATCTACGTCTCTTTAGTCTCGGTATATACTTCTGTCTAGTCTTGATATCTAGTTCTCTATAGTCGTAGTATCTACTTCTCTCTAGTCTTGGTATCAAGTTAAATGTAGTCTTGGTATCAAGTTAACTTTAGTCTTGTCTACTTCTCTTTGGTTTTGGTATATTTGGCTCTCTAGCTTTGTTATCTAGTTATATCTAGCCTTTGTACCTAGTTCTCTTTAGTCTTGGTAACCTAGTTCTCTCTAGCCTCGATATTTCCGTCTCTCTTGTTATGCTATCTAGTTCTATCTAGTCTTTGTTTCAACTTATCTCTAGCCTTTGTATTTTCCCTCGTTATCATTGTTATCTAGTTCCCTATAATCATCTTGGTATCTAGTTCTTTATTGCCTTAGTATCTAGTTCTCTCTAGTCTTGGTATTTTCTTCTGTCTAGAATTGGTATACAGTTCTGTCTGGTCTTTCTATCTAGTTGTATCTAGTTGTGGTATATAGTTCTCTGGTCTCGTCGTGGTATCGACTAATCTCTAGTTTTCGTATCTAATTCACTCTTGTCTTAGTATCTAGTTCACTCTTGTCTTAGTATCTAGTTCACTCTAGTCTTGGTATATTGGTCTCTCCCACCATGATAGCTGCTTCTCTCTATAGTCTTGGTATTTTCTTCTCGCTAGTATTATCTTCTCTCTAATTTTAGTATATGATTCTCTCTAGTTTTTGGTATCTGGCTCACTCTAGTCTTTGTATTTAGTTCTCGTTATTCTTGGTATCTATTTCTTTCTAGTCGTGGTATTTAGTTTACTCTAGTCATGGTATCTAGTTCTCTCTAGTCGTGGTATATACTTATATGTAGTCTTGGTATCTAGTTCACTCTAGTCTTGGTATCTAGTTGTCTATAGGCTTGGTATTTACTTCTTTATAGTTCTCGCTATTCTTCGGGTCTCGTTCTTTCAGCCCCAGCTCGAGAATTGTAACGTAACTGTATCAGAATTCCGATAAATTAGGAACCCAAAAGAAAAAAGAAACAAAATTCTTCCAGACTTTACTATCCGCTGATAAATATTATATATTTATAATTATAATTTTTCTGTATTTAGAGGCGAGTTAAAAGAAATGTGAAAGTATAAGTACAATGTCCAACGACGCAAAAGTCCTGGAAGAAATAAAGTATGGATATATATCTGATTTCTTATTGAGTGTTGGCACTAATGTATTTGAAATAGCATAATCTCTGACATGATGAAGAATAAGAATTTATTTGTCGATATTTATTTACTTGCTTTATATAAATAATTACATTTTAGTTTTTAAAAAACACGTGCGTTTATGAATCTATGTTGTCGTCAATGATTAGGTTTTATCCACTTTTAATGAAATTATTTGCTTGAAGCAACCACAAAATCCACCGCACTTGATAAAAGACGATTAACAGTTATGTCACAGTGCTCCAAAGCTTTGAATGGAAATAACATCGGATAAACAGATAAGCAAATTAAAAACAAAACATAAATATCAAAAATTATTTCGTATTCACGCATATCAAACAATTGTTTTATGAATCCAACGATCCGCTTTTCATAATGTGTGTATTTTTTAATTCCGTGTAATGCAAACCAATTCATCAGCACGTTGTGGTTTTCCGCGATTGTGATATATTCATTAATATCAAATATTGTGGTCATAGCTGTACTGTCATTTACTGATATAACAACTTGTTAAGGCCAATTGTGAATGGTTTCCTTCAAAACCTGACGATTACATTGTAATACAGTACTCTCCTTTTGTGTCTTGACGCCCTTAAGGTTGATAGCTGTCATCAAGTAAATGTTCTCTCAATCCATCATCGTACATTTATAACACTAGCAATTTTTGTGCTGAATAAAATCACATCTAGACGTAGAAACCATTTATATATATATATATATATATATATATATATATATACATACCTTTTTCATGTATAATAAGCAAAGAACAAAAAAGATATTAGATTGCATTTATTCGATTTCTTGCTGCCAGAGAAAATATATCTTGAATGCCTAGTCTTGTATTGCCGGATGCACTTTTGTTTAGATTTGATGTACAAAAAGATATAATTTGTAACTATTGTTACTCGACCAAATTGACATCTGTAGTTGTTTGATCTTTGATTCGTCCATTCTAGAGGATAAGATACGGTAGCAGTGTACTTCTTTCACTTCCTCGATATTACCAAAATGACTCGTACATAACAATTACCGATACGTAGACTGTGCGCAAAACATGACTAGTCAATAACAATTATTTAGACATTAAAACATTGCTCGTCCATTACAATTATGAAGACTGTACGCAGAAATGACTGGTCCATAACAATTACATAGACTATATGTAAAACAAATACTATCTAGTTTAGAGCGAATAACAGTATGTTATATGCAAACATAATAAGCAGGGGGGAGGAGCATATTTTAAAACGGACACACCCTGAAATACTGAAATTCAAAATGTCAAGGTCATTTAGATTGGATCTAAATATGTTGAATACTAGTATAATGGTATCTATATCACTTGATGTTGAATACTAGTATAATGGTATCTATATCACTTGATGTTGAATACTAGTATAATGGTATCTATATCACTTGATGTTGGTCACTGGACTTCTTATCTAAACATTTTATACAACTGTTAGAAGAAAAGAACGTTAAAGCACAAACGAGAAATATGTTTTCATATTGTTCAGTGTATGCAAATAATATGCAGAGTAAATGTTTATACATAAATGATTAAAATATGATTTTTAAGGAAATGGCGTGCATATAAGTCACCATAATGTATTAAAATACTGATAGATTGGTATGAATTAATATATATATATATATATATATATATATATATATATATATATATATATATATATATATATATATGTATATATATATATATATATATATAACAACATAATTCATATGGATTTGAAGTCTGTCTTCAGTTACTATGTTGATATTTATATTACAAATGAAATATAATAATGCTCTTGTAATGCTCTTCATTATATTCTATCGGCATTTTGTCTAATGTGTTACTGTTCCGTAGGTCAAAAAGCAAAGTATGGCACCTCGAAATGGAATAAACATGAACACAAACACCGAACAACAAGCGAGCCGAGCCTGGGAGCCTTTGACAGAGTGAACACTACAGATGTCCCCGAAGAGTTTGAACCGGTTACTAACGTTCGAGGTGTTATCATAAATAAGCCTTTGCCTGGGCAGGAAATGTACAATAATGTCTTGAATCCAGGTGCGAAAACAACGATCACTAAAAACATAATTTGTTTTTGCATGTGTGCATAGTGATGTGATACGATACGAAAACACTGATCATAACTGGAATATTCTCAATCTTATTGATCAGTTCTTAATTTTTTTAAACGCTGTATTGATACAACAACAGGTTGAAAATGTAATACATATAATGAACTAAATAATGGGAAAGCATTTCATTGGTTTTTCAATCTGTATTTTTAAAAAAATATTATTAAAGAATCAGCAATATTATGCAGGGTTCTTAGCTTGATAAGTTTTAGAATGTAAGTAGATCAAACTTCATTCTAATTTAATGAAGCATTAATGAAGTAGCCGACAATTATAAACGACATGTAATGTTTATTTAGCAACTAATTAATGACCGATTCAATCTAAGAGTCCACAAAAAACTTACAAAAGGTGTCTCCAACAAATTAAAATCTAAGAGTCTTAAATGCACACTGCAAAAATATATAAGGATTTTGTTTTCTATATTTCAAAAGCAAACTGTTCGGCCTTGGCAAGCTTGCAGTCCTTACAAACATTTTTGTAATACTGTATTAATACTGTATTAATACTGTATTAAATCAAGCTTCGCCCCGCCACTTAAACGTGTTGCTATTGCCCGTGAAGTATAAGATCCATATGAGACTATTTGTGTATCATTACAAATATAATACCAAGTTCATTCACAAACAATTTTAACAACTTTAATACTTGAAGACAATCGTTGTTAATTGGATTTAGGGGTGGGTGGGTTGGGGATATTTTGATAGCATTTTCTCATGGTTTACATTATTGTATACAAAGTCCTTATATAGTTAATATCGGTTGAGAAGGGGGTTGAGAGAGGGAGTAGAGAAATAAATATAAAAGATAGAAATACAAGTTTGAATAACATACACAAAGATATACATGTATATGCTTCTTATTGGGAACTGGTACTTGCAAAAGACATATCGCTGCTGTAGTGATACAAGTGGTATTGTGGTATAAATTTTATCCCACTGATCTATTTCAGTATCTCATTTGCTACGACGTTATGGTCTTAACCTAAGTAACAGAAACACGCAAAACAAATAAATCTCGTAAAATTCAGCAAACAACATTTCCCCTACGAATACTAAATGAAACATTTTAAACACTTACAGTATTTTGAATTAAATCCAACACAGTTCTAAAAATTCTTACACAAGTCCGAATGTGTTCAGTATTTTCAATGCGTTCCAGATCATAATGTGTTGATGTACAATTCCGAATGTGTTCAGTATTTTCAATGCGTTCCAGTTCATAATGTCTTGATGTACAATTCCGAATGTGTTCAGTATTTTCAATGCGTTCCAGTTCATAATGTCTTGATGTACAATTCCGAATGTGTTCAGTATTTTCAATGAGTTCCAGTTCATAATGTGTTGATGTACAAGTCCGAATGTGTTCAGTATTTTCAATGAGTTCCAGTTCATAATGTGTTGATGTACAAGTCGCCATAATTGTGACGATTTCACAATATTCTAAGCGTATAACGATAACATAACCCAGAATCTTGAATGAATTTACAGTAATCCCAAAATGGTCTTTTAATCCGAACGGTACATGAGCATTTCTTTGCAGGTTCAACTAATAATTTCAATAAATTATTCCCCTCAAAATAAAACTCGACAGAAATAAAAGACTGATATTAAGATAATAATAAATAATTTTGTTGATCACAAGCCTTACCTAACTTACTAAGACAAAATAAGATGTCCAGGATAAAGGTCAATTTCCATTCAAATTCGAAAACAAGTTCTCTTTGTAGAACCTTCTACGGTCAAAAGGCAATGTAAACATATTTAACAATGTTGCCCTAAAATTCATTCCACAAGCATTTAAAAAGGTTAGATATGTAATAACTTGTTTAGAAAAAAAACATTGAAATATACAATCAAATGCCAATTACATTTTATCTGCATTCGATCAGAGTGGAAACTGCAGATGTCAAAATTCACCCTAGCATTGCCAAATATGTTTATATAATCTGATTCACATCTGTTTATTTTTACCTTCTAGGACATGTCGTCACAAATCGAAGAGGAATGAATAAAGTGTATCTGCCTCAGAAACAGCCACATAAGAGGACAACACCCGAGTCTCGCCTGGGGAAATTTGACAGAATCAATACAACTGACGTACCGGAAGAGTTTGAGCCAGTAACAAACTATAAAGGAATTGTCATCAACAAACCGGTACATGGACAGGAGATGTACAATGACATTATGACTCCAGGTGCAATACATTTGTTGTGGGTTTTTTTTCTTTTCAGTAACGAATGCGAATGTTTCACTCTAGGTTGACAACTAAGAAAGAAAAGGTTTCTCAATGAACAAATGACAAATACTTTAACTCCACATTAAAAACAATGATTTTCATCACAACACATTACTTTTAATTAGTAGCAAACTGAAAGAAAATCAAATATTAACGACCCTGTCAAAACTTACCTAACTTAAATACATGATAGTAACAACGAAATGTAACCAATATAAGTTATTAGTGCAAATCAGGTTTAAAATAAATCCAAATACATTGATAATGCAAGCTTGTTCTTGGCTTCTCATAGGAAAATAAATTCTAAAGCAAGTTTTTTTAGTGGTATTATGTGTGTTTTGAGGAAAGCAATTTCTTTTATCGCCACCAGACCACACTGTAAGAAGATAGGTCTAATGGAACAGGCAATTATATACTTTGAAGATGACATGACGTAAGACGGTGAAACATATGGTTGTTGCCTTGATTAACTACATACCCATTTAATCTTAACTTAGATTCAAATGTTGGATCTGTAATTCCGAATCACGAAACTAAAATTTCACACACGTATCCTGGAACTACTTTTACAACTTGAAATATTCAATAATAATCCACTTACACGGTTTCTGCAACGAGTTATTCCCATACATTCTAAGATATTAAAACAATTAAGCACATGTTTGTAATTTTAAGAGAAGTTGTCATAAATGTCAATGAAAATGTCACCTTCCGCCGGAGCTGGGGAGAACATTAAGTAGCGACGAGGAATTAATGGGTATTTGCAAGGTAACTACCGACAAGAAATTAAACTTAGATGAGGTTGACAACAATATTTTGGACAAAATATTGAAAAATGAGGTCTTAGGTGAAGCGGATGTGAAAGGTGACAGCAAACATAAAAGAGAGGACAAGAACGGTGCCGCTGAAATCTTGTTTTGAAACAAATCTTGAAAATCATAAGAAACTCTCATGGAGTCATGTCAAGATTCAAAGCATGGTTACAAATGCCCCACGTATATTAATGAAACCGGATAGTTTGTATGACAAACCAGATATTTCTAATGGTTACGCACAGCTATACAGAAGAAATATTAAGGGACAGTAACTACGGATACAACATTGGATCGTCAAATGAGTTTCATAATTGCAACAATGTACCGAATCCTGTACACAACTACCTTAATCATAAAGGTACAAGAAAACGGAGAGCTTAAACTTTCGAATCGTTCACCCGTTGATATCTTTCCCAGCTACAGCGCACAATCCGAAGCTGAGCAGGGCCAGAGGCCGTTACAATATGTCGTATATCTGAGACAATATGTTAACATCGCTCACTATTTCGTCAAGTGATGTTAAACTTCAGTAGAGATTAAATTATATGAAGTCCTCCGTGTGATGATGAATGCTGCAGGCTAGCTTTCTCTAAAGTGTTTGTGTATGTGGACAGTTAAAACATTGTCAAATATGAATATTAATAATACACAATTACGTTTTTTTCTCCAACGTACATCGTCACATCCCGACTTTGTATCAAGGTCGTTCTTTTCGCCTACTCAGAACAAAACAAAAATTTTGATTTTTCTGTTTTTCATTTAGTCTGTACACTTTTCCTAAAGTATGAGTAATTTGATATTTTGTATATTACATTATGCTCAAATATTACTTTATGTGATTCTTATTGGTCCAAATAAACCTATAAAATTCATGAGCACTATTATCGGAGTGATTGACTGCAATCGTAAAACAAATTTCATTACCGTGTCTGGACCTTTTTCTTTTTACTGTTACTGACAAAATTTGGGGTCCATATATGCAAGCCTGGGAAATGTGTGATATCGGCACAAATACAAAATGATTATATCACAATACATCTATTCAGTTATTCATAGCAAGCGCATAAGGAAGCTAGTTATATTTGATTTAAAGAGACAACTCTGATTTATTTATCTGTTTATATTTACTGCAAATAACAACCTTATTAACATAAATGTTATTTACTTTTTGATACTGACTGACACTATCGTTACTCAGGTTTACCCATCTGTCTGCCACACCTAAACGTTGACAAATAACATGTCAGCAGTGTTTGGTTATTAGAACTACTTATCAGCACATTTCTCACTTTCGACAGAATTTAGTTGATTCGCGCAGTAATTTCAAACATTACATCTCAAAATAGTAAGAGACGAATTGTATCAAATTTTATCAAATTTATGTAATAAAACCCATCTTTTGTAAGAACAACTATGCTTTATCATTTCTTCAAAACATTTTAACAAATATAATAAGGAATATGCTAAAAGATATAATTGATTAAGATCGCATTTAGCATACCCAGTTTTATTACATAAAGACAATCTAAATTTAAAATAAAAATATCCATATTGTACCCAAATGTTAAGTTTAACCACCAATCTTGTATTTATATAAGGACAAACTGGTCACAATCGTACTAAGGGCAGTCCAAAGTCTTGGAACAAAATTCAAACTCAACACCGAACGACAGCGGAGCCTCGTCTTGGGGTATTTGACAGAATCAACACAACTGACGTTCCAGAAGAGTTTGAGCCGGTAACCAACTGGAAAGGAGTGGTTATAAATAAGCCAGTACCTGGACAGGAAATGCACAATGATGCCTTCAGATCAGGTAAGTGAATCCCGCAAAATTGTTTTTATATATTTGTTAGAAAAGTGTGCACTTTTATACTACAGAAACTATACGACTTTTGTTTATTTTTGGAATTTACCTCGAATCTTCTATAACCCGAAGTGCCACCTGTGAATTCTTGTTTTATTTCATTGTTCTTCAGGTCCATTCTGAAACTAATTGATGAAATGTATGGCCACATTATTTGAGATATATGGTAGTGTCCTCGGCCATGAAAGTTTTTAGATAATACGTACATGTGTTAATCAACCGCACTATTTATTACCCCCATAATGCAATACTTAGTCAAATGACGATCATAGGAATCGGAAAAGGTGAATGGGCTGCATATCTTAGAAAGTAATAATTTGATGCTTGTGAAAATCAAATTATTAGTTTATAAGTTATTAGAATTTGTTTGTTTTTCTGGAACTTAAAGTAAATTTTATACAATTTTATTTCTGTTGCAAATGTGATTGGGCGGAGCTCATATGAATTGTTTGTGTAATTATTGTGAATGAGGCAATCAATTTTCTGCTCTACGAATTATATGTATCTGAACAAGACAATCACTGCTCTGCGAATTATCTGTATCTGAACAAGACAATCACTGCTCTGCGAATTATCTGTTTCTGAAAGAGACAATCACTGCTCTGCGAATTTTGTGTATTTGAATTAGATAATCACTCTTTGCGAATTATATGTATTTGAACGAGACAGTCACTGCTCTGCAAATAATGTATATTTGAATTGGATAATTACTGCTTTGCGAATTATGTGTGTTTGAACGAAACAATCACAGCTATGCGAATTATCTACATTTGAACGAGGCAATCATTTCTCTGCTAATTAGCTTTTACACTATTTCATTGCTACAAAGACTTCTTTGCACAAAACAAAGAAATTAATTGATACATTTTTCAGACAGTCTAGCATCTACTACTAATGGAGCATTGATTTTGTTTCTTCAGAATAAGGTTGACTACATTTAGAAAAGTATTACTATGGTATTTTTTAAAGTTGAAGGTTGATATGCTAAATAGGCATGCCACCTTTGTGTATGCTAAATAGGCATGCCACCTTTGTGTATGCTAACGCAAATTGACATGGAGCTACATTGTGTTGCAACGCTAGTTACATTATACAAGCAAGATCAGAAAATATTTACCTCACGTCTCAGAATCTATATTTATTTCCCCTGAAAGTTATGACATAACATTCTAACGAGTTTTATAGATGTTGTAAAAGGCTGAATCATTTTGAAGACCATGTTTTAAGGTTCAACGTTTTATTGCCGATCCTTCCTTTGAGACACTTCAAACAACAAGATGATATCACTTAATATATCTACAGATGAAAAATCGCAGAGACTCGAGACAGCAGGGTCTCATGGAAAGAAAAGACTTCACCATTTTATTACATCTTTTAGATGAACAGGTTTCGGAGCTTCAGAACTTCAGTATGTGCCATAGTTATATTTATACTATGCAACGCAGAAACGGATATGAATAGGCGATTTTGAAAGTCAATTTTTAAAAAAAAAATTAACAATGGTGTTCAATATGAGGGGTTATTTTTTATGTTAGAAATTCGATACAGTGTGCGGTGTCAATAGAAACAATTTGTTGAATTTCACAGTATACTCATATTTGAGTTTACTATATGGGTTTCGTGTATACATGTACTTATCTGTCTATCCGAGTATCATTTATCATTGAGATATAGAATTCAAGGCAAATTTATACCATTCCTAGACATTTGCTAAGGGCTATGGCTAGCACAATATGCACACGTTTGACAAAATACTTCCATCACATTGGTAGTCATGTAACGTTTCCAATGGGTGTTTATTCTTTGTCTCTGTCTCGCAAACTGATTTTTGCATTTGACAAACGACTAAGTGATATTTGAAAGCGCTTAGGCTAGTTAAAACAAACTTTTTATTGCACTGTTCACTTTCATTTTTTAATTGTGTGTGTGTGTGCGTGTGCGTGTGCATGTGCGTATGTATGTATGTATGTATGTATGTATGTATGTATGTATGTATGTATGTATGTATGTATGTATGTATGTGTGTGTGTGTGTGTGTGTGTGTGTGTGTGTGTGTGTGTGATTATATTTGATGAGCTGAAAACTCAAACCTATAACGTACACCAAAGAAGTTACTTTTGCACTTATTTGAAATTTTTATCGTATCGAATAAATCAAATCTGAGAGTTCTAATAACAATAATATGGTATTTGTTTTATAAAATATGCAATGTCTATGACGGAACATACTGCGGCTAGAGATTTTATTTAAGTATAATTTATTTCCATTTGAAATAAAAACTGAATTCGAAATTTGATACAGTTTACCGTATCCATAGAAACAATTTGTTGAATTTCACAGTGTACTGATATTTGAGTGTGAGATTTATTTCTATATTTTTAAAAATCTGAATTTGAAGTTGTTTTAAGTTATATTATATGCCACATAACATTGTATATTTATATTTTTAATTATTAAGTAAGATTTCAGACAACAATTGTTCATGCTATGTTCTATGAAATTGTTTAGCTCTCTTACGAAATATTTTAAGATATCTAAGAAAAATTGTATTTTAAAACATACATATTTTCTAAACTTTACGTGATAAAACCATACATTAAGCGTACTGTTGTGTATCTGACATAGCGTTTAAGGTGTCCAATAAAGTTTGTAATATATTTCACTTAACTTTTAAAATGGAATTAAAAAGAAACGAGGTAAATGAATTATCTGTTTGATGAGAATGCATAAAGATTATAATATATTTCATGAAATCTAAGGTATAAAAATATCTTAGACTGGATATCAAATATAAGATTCAAATGATATCGTATATATAATACAACTATCAATAAATGAATTCAATAGTAAAATCAAATATATAAATTGTAATTACAGTTTATAATTATATTGTAGCAAATGGACCGATGGACATCCTGCTTAAACAAGGAGCCACACAATTACAAGCGGCTGTAGGAATCCCAAAGCAGGTCAATAAGACTGCCAGAGAAGTAACTACTTCAACTACAAAAGGAAGCAATTCAAAGGACCAGATAAATGCATATTCAATAAACAGAAAAACGAGCTTAAAAAGACAAAGATTAGCAGAAAAAGAGGTTGAGCATGAAGAAATGGAGACGGAAGAGCCGCAAGAAGAAGAACAAGAACAAAAACAGATGAAGAAAGGTAAAATGTATTAGAAAGAACACTAAATGTTTGTACGTTTATGTATCTGTGAAGATGTTACAAGTTAACTTCAGTATGTGCGTTTGGTTCACCAAAAGGCAAATGTCTGATGAAAGTCTCATCTCATTCTGAACATCTTCTTCCTCTTGATTTCTTTAGGAACGCTTCTCTGTGTCGTCTAGCAAGCATCAGAAAAGGCCCAATGACATAGCATTAGTACAAAATATGATCGTTTTAAAAGTGTTCGGTTGTCTGAGTCGTTCCATGAAGAATATTAGCGCTGTAGTCATCATCATAATTCGGCATTGTCATTTTATTTTACCACACATTTAAACATCATGGCAAATTATCGACTTTATATAGTCCGATTTATTCCTTGAGAAACAAAATAAAAAATGAACTCAGACATTGTAATATATGCAAGCATGAACATACTCCATCATTATCTTGAATTTGAAAAGATGGAGAAAAACATATTTTAGCGTGTAGTAATTTAGTAGCTACTTTATAGGAAACTCTTATATATCGATAAATCCCTACTGGAGACGCGCAGGTGAGATGCATTCGTGTTTTCTATTTTGTCCTTAGTGATACAATGACATTTCATATAATGTATTCGGTTTGTATTACAGTTCTTGTATAAATTAAAAGAAATATATTTGTGTTCTAGAGCATTTAACCTGTGTTTAAATTTCAGCTACTCTCCCTAATAAAGTATTAAAAACGTATAGTTAAAACTCTGGAATTTGTTTATTTTGCTCTAATTCATGATACATCTATTAATCTGCATTTTTATGTGCATCTACCATATAACTATATACTAGTACACATTGTTTGTAGCAGTACGAATATATATATATATATATATATATATATATATATATATATATATATATATATATATATATATATATATATATATATATATATATATATATATATATATATATATATATTAGGTTTAAAAATTAGTGATGCCGTAAGCGACTCCTAACTTGTTGTTCATCCGTCGATTCGACGAGGAGGATCTCTCTAGTCATCCGAGGGTCTGGTTCTTTTATGTGTGTGCAGGTGGCTGATGAGACCAATTTTTGCACGGAATGTTGTCATGCATAAGGGACAAGGTTTGAATGGGACATCTCCACGAGGCTTGTTGACACGTGCTTTGTGGCTTGCCTCTTCAGCTCTGAAGATGCTAACCTGTTATATTTGCACAATTCGATCCTTTGTGCACAAAGGAAGGCCAAGTGACTCAATCGCTTGCTGTTTTCTCCCAGGAATCAGGGTTTATGTTGAATGCTTTCAATGAAGCATTCAGAATGTTTTTGAACTGTTTCTTCTGACATCCGTAGGATCTCAGTCCTTCTTGTAGCTCGCCATTGAAACGTCTCTCTCTTAGTAAGCCGGTGGTTTCGCATGCGTACATATCCAGCCCAACGTAGCTACCACTGCATCAGGATGGTGTGGATGCTGGGAAGACCTGCTTAGACGAGTATCTGAGTGTCTGGAACCTTATCCTGCCACTTGATGTTGAAGATTTCCTGAGACTTGTGTTGTGAAAGTGGTTCAGTTTCCTGTCGTGGCGTCCACGTTTCGCATGGGTAAAGTAGTGCGTGGGGGAGCAAAACTCCCCTGTAGAACATTAGTTTGGTCTGGATGATTATGACTCTTATATTCCAGACGTTGGCATTACCTCGTCGTCAATAGGTACGCTCTGTAACAATGTGCTACCAAGGTAGATGAAGCGGTCCACTACGTTGTGTTTTTGGCCGTTTAAGGTGATGTTGGGCTCAACATAGGGCTTTCCAGGGGCCGGATGATGCAGGATTTCGGTCTTCGTGGTACTGATGGTGAGACCAAAGCTTGTGCAAGAGCTCGAGAACTTGTCAATGCCGCATTGCATTCTTCTTCTGAGCCAGCATTGAGTCATCAGCAAATAATAAATCCATGGTGGCGTCTGTCATGACCTTGGTTTTCGCTTAAAGTCTCCTTGGATTGAATAGTTGTCCATCTGTATGGTACATAATGCCGACTCCAACTTCTCCGTCTATGAAAGCATTAGTCAGCATGGCAGAGAACAATAACTGAACGGTGTCGGTGCCAGAACACAACCCTGCTTGAAGCCATTGGTTATCTGGAATTGCTCAGATGTCTCTCAATTGTCCTGGAATCGAGAATGCATGCCATTGTGGAAATGCTTCACCATGAATATAACTTTTATTGGGCATCCGTACTTGGCCATTACCTTCCACAAGCGTTCTCTGCTGGCATTATCAAAAGCATTTGTCAAGTCGACTTAGATGAAGAAAATGTCGGTATTTCGCTCTTGATATAACACCATGTCGATGGTCTCACGTTCTTTTGGCAGTAGTCTCTGGTCAAGAAGTGTAGTGAATTGGTTCAATAGAATTAAGGTGAGTATCTTTCCTGCAATTGAGAATAAGAATATACCCCGGTTGTTGTCCTGGTGGTTCCATGTGTGCTTGCACAGGTGGATTAAAAAAGCGTCTTTCAAATCCTCGGGGATCGTCTCTTGCTGCCACATCAGTAAAACCAGTCGGTGGAGTTTTCCTATCAAGGTTGTGCCCCCATATTTGGTCACTCCAGATGGGATGGAGTCTCAACTAGGTGATTGCCACTGAAGACCATGCGTATTGCTTCTGTCTACTTCGTTGATGGGTAATGCTGGAGATGACTGATGGCTTCATCATTGATGGATGAAGGGAGATTCAGGACTCTGTCAAAGTATTCAGCTTTTGTAGAAGAATCTATCTTTGTCAGTAATGAGTCTGTTCTCGTCTGCGCAGAAAAAAGGGGATGATCCAGAAGATATTGATCCATAAACTACTTCAGCATTTTAAATCAGAATTGGTGGAACCACTGTCACTACTTGCCATGTCGAATCCATAATATTTGTTCCTGTCTCATCTCTGCCTTTGCACTCATCAGACCCTTCATCTAGTGGGTCTTTTTGCTACACATATCAGAAGAGTAGCTTGATTTTATTCTTCGTTATTTCTTAAAAGTGTTTTGTACTATATTGTTTTATATTGAGGTCTTTCTTAATTCTATGACTTCTTTCTTTTGCGTCTTTCTTTCAGTTCTTGTGCTTCCTTTTTCCTCGGTTATCGTTTCCTCTAACTTCTTGTAAGACGTATAACATATTAGAACTGTATGCTAACACCAGTTCTGGTATGTAACTTAAGATACAACTGGAACTAGAGTGAAGATGCTAGACCGGTGAGGTCTTAGGCTACTAATGGATTTCCTCCAAGATAACATCCACATGTTGAATAATTATGCCTTTTTGGATATTTCGTCTTTATACGATGATTTTGCTGATGAGGAAGGGACACCTGTTGCACAATGTCAATCATTAACTATTTTTAAATTGGTTAGAGCAAGCAGGATCTTTTATCGCAAAAGGGATTCCAAGGATAAACGCTAGTGTCAAAAAGGCTTCGTTGATTTGAGAAAGTGAAAACTGACTACTTCAACAGAAAAGCACTGTGGGGCACTTGAACGTGTTTAATATTTATAATTTGATGTAACATATGCTGCTTCAACGGAAGAGACTTTTGCTTTAGAAAGACCATGATATGGGCAGCTGTGATCGAGAAAGACAGTCCAGAGACCATTTCGTATACTTTCCCTTTCACCTGTTCATCCACAGTATGATGATAGTAATTGAATTCTTGACCACTCTTAAAACTTGTGATATGAAAAATACTTCTTGCTTCACATCTGAAAATGCGTACTGAGTTCTTTTAAAATTTTAATGCACTTTTCCATCAGTGTCAAAATTCATTTTGATTCTGTATTTTTTATTTTATTTGGTTCTTTACTGCTTTTGAGAGACACAATTTGGAGTTCTTTGTTTTTTTAATGCTATATACATTGGCATGTTTATTCCTGCTTTGACTGTAACTATCTTTAAAACAAATCTCTCTTTTGCTCTCTGCCTTCTCTCTGTGTCTGTGTCTATCTCTGTCTCTCTCTCTGTCTCTCTCTGTCTCTGTCTGTCTCTCTCCAATTAATTTTCTGACTTCTTAAAACAGATATACATAAGAATACAAGTGTATAGGATTTGTTATATCTGTTAAAGCCCCATAAATTAATGTACTGGGACATCTCTTCGGATGCATAATATTGTGAGGAATAAGGATTGACTAGTTAACTTCAACTGTGTTTGAAATATATCTCCTCATTCAATCTCCATTTTATTAACGCATATATATATATTGTTTTGATTATCAACATAAATGGAAACAAAACAGAATGTGTCAGCAATTTTTGGGCAAAGTTTATTATGGTAACTTTTAAAATATGCAATAAATCTTCTTGTATGCTCTGAAATCATTCGTGCAATTCTTATTTATCTTGTATCCATAGTAACGATCAACACTATTTCACAGATGGGTCAGCGATTGATCTTGCGGCTAGCATTTCTACAATAGTATATTTCCAATTCACTGATTTCAGCTAATAAATAACCCCTAGTTTGTACTCTTTGCCTTTTTTTGGGCAATAAAACATGAAGCCTTGATGCGCTATCGGAATAATGTATATATCACTTGATACAGTATTGAAGATGATTTCTCATCTTTGTCCGTGTTGCAGAGTAAAGTAGTCATGACCCACATTCCATTTATCATTTTTAAAAAGTTGTTCATGATCATGCTTTATATACAAAGTTAGAATTTCTGGCAAAGAACTTTTGACCACATCTTGGGCAGCATTTTACTGCATTTCGGTCATTTATTTTCAAATCTAGGCACCCAGCTGAAGTTGATGCTGCCATTCATGATGTAGAAATGTGCATTTCTGATGTGAAATCATGGGTGACATGTAAAAAGCTACAGATGAATGATGATAAAACTGAGACCATTCCGATCAAAACACAGACAATTCCTCAATCATATCCTTTACGTCAAACAATAATGACAGCAACATTGAACTGACACAGTCAGTACGAAATCTAGGTGTTACTCTAGACAGTACACCAACAAATCATAAACATACGCAAGGCTGCATATCTTGAGCTGAAAAGCATCAGCTCCATTCACAAATATCTTTCAGTTGATACCACTAAAACATTTGTGTATTCATTAGTACTTTCAAGACTGGACTATTGTAACTCAATTCCGTCTGATTCCTCTATATATCTATTTCAGACACTTCAAAGGTTCAAAACACAGCTGCTTGGATTATCCGTAGAGTACCACGATCAGAACACACCTTCCACCTACTCTGTACCCTACACTGGCTATCCATTGGTTCCAGAATCAAACACAAAATTTGTTCTCTGAGCTATTTTTCACTGACGGACCCCAGTCCAACATACCTATCCGATCTCACCCATGTGTATACACCAGCAAGATACTTACGCTCCTCTTCTGACAGTCGTACACTCATTATTACCACTATGAAAACGAAGTCATACGAACAACGTTCTTTTGCATACCAGGGCCCAGCAACGTGAAACGAATAGCCTACTGAAAGTACACACAAAAACACAGTTATCCCCTGCTTCAACTGCAAGAAAAATCTTGTATTCTTAATAATGTTTCCTACCTGAAATATTTTCAGAATGTTTTATGTTTTCTAATTTTATGGTGGTTTATTTGCTTGTAATCATATCATTATAAATGTTTTATATTCATGGTGTTTTCTAATGGTCTAACGCGCTTAGATCCTCAGGAGATTAGGCGCTATACAAAGTCCTCATTATTATTATTATTATTATTATTATTATTATTATTATTATTATTATTATTAAACATAATATTTCGTTTAAGTTAAGTGTGAGGATTATTTTCTGTTGTTTTCAGATATAATGTGTTAGGAATCATTTATTTAAAATTATTCATTAGAATTACAAAGTGTTTATTGACAGTTTGGACAAAATAATTATTTAAATATTGATGTGAATTCATCGAAAGTCCTTCTGCGTCTTATCCTTACGATATATAAAGACTGTTGGTACATCGAACCCTATTCAATAATATTGGTACATTAGCACATTCAATATTTGAATTTGTTTGGAACACTCATTTTATTGGAATCGGACCGAATTTCTATAATTATTTGGGATTTAATTCACAATATTGTCTGATCCTCTTAAACATTTACGTTGTAAACTTAGAGAAATACAGTTGTTTGTTGATTTTACTAAGCTTGTTGGTTTCGCTTATTTCTGCTTTTCAGTTATTATCAATGATATGAATGTTCTGAATCACAGCTTTGGTGATAGAGGCGGGTCATTTATCAATGTATGGTTTCAGGACGTAGTTTTTCTTTTAATATTTATGCGCGTAGTACCACATGAAGTATATGTGGGTGTAAGGGTTAAATTGGTAATTATATAACGCGTTTTCTTTCAAACTTACTTTTTTCTTCTTTTTCTTCTTTTCTCAAACTTCTCAAAGCTCATTTTATTTTCTTAAACCTTCACGTGTGCTTCTCTTCTTGAGTTACCTAATTTCATCCGCACAACCGGTTTTGTTTTGTATGATACATTTCCTCATGTCGGATGTGTACGGTACACATTTAATGCATAACAAACTATATTCATTTCCATAAATACTAAAACATGATCGGCTAGAAAAAGTGTAGTTGACTTGACCTTTCGCTATGCGAATTATTCATCAGCCTGTGTGTGTGTGTGTGTGTGTGTGTGTGTGTGTGTGCTGATGGATGATAATAGACAGATTATGGTTTCGTTAATTGGCGTGACGTTTGTTAGATATAAAGACAGTTTAGTCTTTGTTGATATGAATGATACCTAAGATTTAAAATTAGTGAAAGTATTCAACATAGGCAGTCAGCCTCCTGCAAACTACAATGGTTATCACGGTACCGTTTTTATCATATAATATATAATATATGAGTTCTTCTTATGATATTGATGCCTTTCTGACTGGTTTAATTGATCCATTTTTTATTATATCAAATGCATGCACATCATGCATCGAGGAATAACAGTAGGATCCTAGACACATTCTGTTAATTCATGTTTTCGAGAGAGTCGAATTTCGTGGTTTTCAGAAGAAAAAAAATATTTTAATTTGTACTTTAAATTCACGAATCGGACAAGAGGTTCTAGTTTGTTCCATAAAGGGATCATTATTTAACATTCTTCAATGTGTGTGACCCAGTTCTGTACCTGCAATCCTTGAGGAGGATTCTTAATATGTGTGACACACACAAGCTGGCAACAGTGGGAATTCATAGTGTATTCCATTGTGTCAGACAAGGCAAATATTTATATAGACGAAGTCAAGGGGGAGGGGGAACCAAAGAATGCAATTACAAGAAGAAAAGAGACACTTAACACAAAATTCAGAAAATATATCCACATAATAAGACTTCCAAGAATCATAATTCCTCTAAGATGAGCATATACATGATAAGATTTCTAAGAGTCATAATTACTCCAAGATAAGTATATACATAAGATTTCCAAGAGTCATAATTACTCTAAGACGAGTATATACATGATAAGATTTCCAAGAGTCATAATTACTCTAAGACGAGTATATACATGATAAGATTTCCAAGAGCCATAATTACTCTAAGACGAGTATATACATGATAAGATTTCCAAGAGTCATAATTACTCTAAGACGAGTATATACATGATAAGATTTCCAAGAGTCATAATTACTCCAAGATAAGTATATACATGATAAGATTTCCAAGAGTCATAATTACTCTAAGACGAGTATATACATGATAAGATTTCCAAGAGTAATAATTACTCTACGACGAGTATATACATGATAATATTTCCAAGAGTCATAATTACTCTACGACGAGTATATACATGATAATATTTCCAAGAGTCATAATTACTCTAAGACGAGTATATACATGATAAGATTTCCAAGAGTCATAATTACTCTAAGACGAGTATATACATGATAAGATTTCCAAGAGTCATAATTACTCCAAGATAAGTATATACATGATAAGATTTCCAAGAGTCATAATTACTCTAAGACGAGTATATACATGATAAGATTTCCAAGAGTCATAATTACTCTACGACGAGTATATACATGATAATATTTCCAAGAGTCATAATTACTCTACGACGAGTGTATACATGATAATATTTCCAAGAGTCATAATTACTCTAAGACTAGTAGATACATGATAAGATTTCCAAGAGTCATGATTACTCTAGGATGAATATATACATGATAAGATTTCCAAGAGTCATAATTTCTCTAACATGAGTATATACATGATAAGGTTTGCAAGAAATCTATTCTAAATATAAGAGGAAGTAAAGAAACCAAACACACAAAAATACATCAATTAATGAACGCACTCAATTTGTTTATCGGTCAAAGACAAAGTCATTCTTTACACTTTAAACGAAGGCTATCAAAGTGATGAAATCGGAAACGATAGCTAACGAATGTAAAAGAGAATTGTATAAAAGCGAAAAAAAGAGGTACGAGGAACAAAACGTTTACTGTCTACAATATGACCTAAACGCTAAGATTGACGATTATGGTTTGAACTATAAATAGAACTTTCTAAGAAGTAGGACAAGCTCTGAAGGTGGTGGGGATCGTAGTAGGACATGGTGTGAACATGTATATTGTGAAGCAGAATCAAGATCCATTTGATCAAGAAAATGACAGTTTACGCTCTTGTTCTAATGCAAATGTATGGAACAAAATATAAGGAAATCAAATTCATGCAGACTGAAAAAAAATTGAGAAAGTAATACATATAGATATCAAGAATTAAGAACACTTCTTGTCTGAATTTATGAGTGTCATCATCAATTGCCAAAATAAAAATCACTAATTATTAGAATGGAAAGGCTCTCTTTTTACTGAGCAATGTCATTGACTCTTTATCAACTGTAGCTTTTTCTAATCAAACCTTTAGTTTAAAGGGAAACAAACATCAGTTTCCTTGAGTCTAAGTGTATTCGGAATACATTAACGTAAGTATATTTACTTTTGTATTAAAAATATCTACCTTTTCCAATCATTATCATTTGATATTTGATATTGTAGAAGTGCCACTGTTTTCACGACAGAGAATTTAATTTGGAACTATGTTAAGTAAAGAAGATACGTGAAATACACGTTGAACGCGCATAATTCGCAAACATAACGAGGTTACAAAGAACGACGAATGTTATGCATTCTACTGTTTCAGTGGCCAACATCTCTCACATTTTCAGCGTGGTTTGTAAACAGAACCTCGGTCTGATGTACATAATTATAGATACCTCATCGAATATACACTAAGATGGTCTCAAGATTCATATAGGTATCGACATCTCCTCATGATGTAAACATGTGAAGGTCTAACCCAAGTTAGTACAAATATGGCTACATATTGGATCTGAGAATATTAATCAAAAACTTGCGAATAACTTTAGGACAATAAGCCTTTCCAAATAATGATAAAATCTCGGTGATAAAAGACAAAGATATTTAAAAGTTACAACATTATCGAAGTACCGATTGGTTAAAATCCTCAGGAAGATAATCCTCTCCAAACGAAATTAAATAAATTAAATATTTTATCTTATAAGATAAATGATTAAATATAAAGGATGCAAAGGATACAAAGATTAAAAGGGAAAGGTCTTCGCAAATGAGGATCAAATTTGTTCTGTACATTGAATTTTTTTCAAAATGTTACATCAAAATTTATGGCGGAATATCATCAAACAGCTGCTTGATTTAGCACTCGTGAAGAATCTATTTCACTGTTAGTGGGTACAGACACGGAACATACTAAGGTCGAAGCACACGCTTTAAGAGGTATGCGATGGCTAGGTAAGTGAGAGACATAAAAGCGTAGGCCCGGTAGAGATTTTAAAGCCCCAACAGATGAAGTTGAAATAACTATGTTAAATCAGCTAGCAATGTAGGCTGTACGTATTTGTTGCACGTCAATATAAACTACCCTTGAGCAGTTTATCTATTCTCCGAAATAGCATTTAGAACCGGTTTAAACGAAGGGAGATTTTAGATCATAGTTACTGCATGGCTAGAAGAAAAGGAATATCAGTAAGACTTTATGTGACTATAACATGATATAGTGTACAAGACAAATGTACGCTATCTGTGATAACATGCCATAGTGTACAAGACAAATGTACGCTATCTTGGATAGCATGCCATAGTGTACTAGACAAATGTACGCTATCTGCGACAACATGCCATAGTGTACAAGACAAATGTACGCTATCTGCGATAACATGCCATAGTGTACAAGACAAAATGTACGCTATCTGCGATAACATGCCATATTGTACAAGACAAATGTACGCTATCTGTGATAATATGCCATAGTGTACAAGACAAATGTACGCTATCTGCGATAACATGCCATAGTGTACAAGACAAATGTACGCTATCTGTGATAACATGCCATAGTGTACAAGACAAATGTACGCTATCTGCATAATAAAACGATAGAAGACTGTAGCCATAAAAAACAGTAGACTAAGTAGTCTCTGGGTATTTAAACTACATTAAATTCACAAACGATGTCTAGTATTAACTATTATTACAAAACTAAAGAAATAATTTTCACGGAAAGAAAAGCGATACGAATTGCATGAAGAACGGCTGAAGACTTACTGAATGCCAAAAGTGACAGAACTCCGCGTTAGAGTTAATGTCCAATGTGTTTATATCCACTTAGATTTAATGTCCAGTATGTTTACATGCACTAGATTTAATGTCCAGTATGTCTAACTGCATTTATATTTAATGTCCAGTGTGTTTACATCCATTTAGATTTAATATCCAATCTGTTTACATGTTCTTAGATTTAATGTCCAGTATGTTTACATGCACTTATATTTAATGTCCAGTGTGTTTACATGCACTTATATTTAATGTCCAGTATGTTTACATGTACTCTGATGTAATGTCCAATATGTTTACTTAGATTTAATGTCCAGTATGTCTAACTGCATTTATATTTAATGTCCAGTGTGTTTACATCCACTTAGATTTAATATCCAATCTGTTTACATGTACTGAGAATTATTGTCCAGTATGTTTACATGTACTTAAATTTAAAGTCCAGTGTGTTTACATGTACTTAGATTTAATGTCCAGTGTGTTTACATGTACTTAGATTTAATGTCCAGTGTGTTTACATGTACTTAGATTTAATGTCCAGTATGTGTACATGTACTTAGATTTAAAGTCCAGTGTGTTTACATGTACTTAGATTTAATGTCCAGTGTGTTTACACGTACTTAGATTTAATGTCCAGTGTGTTTACATGTACTTAGATTTAATGTCCAGTGTGTTTACATGTACTTAGATTTAAAGTCCAGTATGTTTACATGTACTTAGATTTAATGTTCAGTATGTGTACATGTACTTAGATTTAAAGTCCAGTGTGTTTACATGTACTTAGATTTAATGTCAAGTGTGTACATGTACTTAGATTTAATGTCCAGTGTATTTACATGTACTTAGATTTAATGTCCAGTGTGTTTACATGTACTTAGATTTAATGTCCAGTGTGTTTACATGTACTTAGATTTAATGTCCAGTGTGTTTACATGTACTTAGATTTAATGTCCAATTTGTTTACATGTACTTAGATTTAATGTCCATTTTGTGTACATGTACTTAGATTTAATGTCCAGTGTGTTTACATGTACTTAGATTTAAAGTCCAGTATGTTTACATGTACTTAGATTTAATGTCCATTTTGTGTACATGTACTTAGATTTAATGTCCAGTGTGTTTACATGTACTTAGATTTAAAGTCCAGTATGTTTACATGTACTTAGATTTAATGTCCAGTATGTGTACATGTACTTAGATTTAAAGTCCAGTGTGTTTACATGTACTTAGATTTAATGTCCAGTGTGTTTACATATACTTAGATTTAGTGTTCCATATGTATACATGCACTTGTATTTAATTTCCAACATTTGTTTGGTGAATACGTTCTAAGGAAGAATTCCCCATGTTTGTTAATTCCTGTAAGAAATGAATAAGTGATAGATTTAAACATCATATGCATGTTAACTGCCGCTTCCATATATACAAAATACATACAATATTTTGACTTGTATCGGTAACGAAAATGAATGCATTCTTTGTTTAAAGTTTTTCAGTAACGTTATGATTTAGTTCATTAACACCGTTTTTATGTGGTTCATCATTGGTAGTATTTATATCATTGCAATAACTATCTCAAGACTGTTAAAAAAGGAAAGACATTTCCGCATTTGATAAATACATTCCTAATAAGTATATTGGGTTTACTTCTGATGCTGTTACATCTGTGTATGCTGCTAAAATGCCCTAGGTTAGTAAGGATAATACCACTATATTTGCATTTCATCATTAACATTCATCATATATTTATTTATGTGCACATGATCATTTATGTATGATATTTCTCACCCTTGATTACTGTACTTTCTATTTTGCATGTACTATTGATTGTACTCTTCGTAATATATGAAGGAAATAAATAAAAATATTCTCTCTCTCTCTCTCTCTCTCTCTCTCTCTCTCTCTCTCTCTCTCTCAAATTTCTTTCCGTTTAGTTTAAGTATAAGAAAACCTTTTTTTTCAGAAGACCTTAGTGTTAATATCGAAAATTAACAGGTCCATGAATAATCCTAATTTCAAGAAAGGATACTAAATTTAACTGCAGGATTTTAATCAGAAAATTGTTTAATTCTATAGTCATTTGTCAAGATTACGAAAGGTTTTGTTCAACGGCTTGAAAGTAAAATAAATGAAGAAAATAATCATTCTAATTATTTGCAAACTATATCAACATAGTTTATAGCTAAGAAGCACACAAACTCATCTCATTTAACATTTCACCCACTTCCTTTCATTATAAGATACAAATTTAGATGAGACCAGGAAAGAATATATATTTTTCAGTATGTTGAAAAATATTATACTAAAAGGCTTGTGATGATAATCGCTTTTATGGCTATAAAATTATAAGATTTATAATTGACACAACTGATGATGTTTGACTTTTGTATCACATGGAATTAGAAAATCATGGAATTTAACAGAATGAAATTCAACTGTCAACTGTGTAGGGACCATAATATTTGGCCTGAAGAGGATTTTGTGGCATTGGTAAGAGAGACAGGACTCTATCACCAGGCTGAAAACTCCTTTCCTTCGATTTTTTATCATATCTTGATTTCATTTTAGATTGAGCATAGTGCAGATTTGCTCTTGCGACTTCACAAGCCTTTGACAACTTGTATCTAAAATCGGAAACATAATCAAGAAGATTGATCTCAGTATCTTCATTAGAGAGAAGTTTCTCTTTCAATAACTTTAATGGTCCACGCACAGTGTGTCCAAAAGCCAGTTGAAAGGGACTGAAGCCTAAAGATTCTTGAATTGATTCTCTAACAGCAAACAATAGTAAATGAATGCCTTTATCCCAGTCTTTACTCGTATCAAAACAATATGATCGGATTATATTTTTCAAAGTCTGATGGAATCTTTCTAATGCCTCTTGGCTCTCAAGGTGATAGGCAGAAGATTTGAATTGCTGAATGCCTAATTCATACATAACTTGATGGAAAATTCCAGACATAAAGTTTGAACCTTGATCAGACTGAACAGCTTTAGGAAGGCCATACTGAGTAAAATACTTTATCAAAGCCTTTACTATTGTTTTAGATTTTATATTCCTCAACGGAATGGCCTCTTGAAACCTTCTTGATGCACACATAATAGTCAGCAGGTATTGGTTACCTGACTTGGTCTTGGGTAAGGGACCTACACAATCTACCGTAATTCTACTAAATGGTTCGTCAAAGGCAGGAATAGGTTGCAGATGAGCCTTAGGTATCTTCTGATTGGGTTTTCCAACCATTTGAAAAGTATGACAAAATCTACAATATTTGGCAGCATCACTTTTGATTTTTGGCCAATAGAAGTGAGTCAAGATCTTGTGATAAGTTTATTAATCCCTAAATGACCAGCGGAAGGAGTTTCAGGGACCAAGTTAATTATTTGCTGTCTGTAATGTTTTGGAACTACTATTTGATAGTTCACCGACCACTCATCATCAGCAGGTACCTCGGGAGGTCTCCATTTTCTCATAAGAATTCCATTTTTAATGAAATAACAGACAGGATCTTCAGTGGCTTCAGTCTCACGTATGGCCCTTTGAAACAAACAGGAAATCTCAGGATCTTTTTCCTGTTCGACGACAAGTGACTGTCGTTTATCACCCTGATTAGAATAAAGAGAATGAGTTGTTAAAAGAGGATCACTAAACCTTCTGTTAAGAGAGTAATGTACATTGTCATCCCAATACCATTGTCATAGTAAGAGAGTACTGTATATTATCAACCCATGAACAGTGTCATAGTAAGGGAGTACTGTATATTATCAAGCCATGAACAGTGTCATAGTAAGGGAGTACTGTATATTATGAACCCATGAACAGTGTCATAGTAAGGGAGTACTGTATATTATCATCTCATTAACAGTGTAATATTAAGAGAGTACTAAAGATTATCATCCCATTGACAGTGTTATTTTAAGGGAGTACAGCATATAATCATCCCATTAACAGTGTTTTGTTAAGAGATTACCGTATATATTAATCCCTTTCACAGTTTTATATTAATGGCGTACTGTATATTATCATCCCATTAGTAATGTTAAGTTAAGAGATGACAGTATATTATATATTTATGACTGTATTCTCTTTTCCTTATACTTTGGGTCGTACTCATGCAACACAACTTTGGAAATAGTTCAGGAGTTTTTCAGTTAACCCTTATGGATATAAATTATATGTATAATGCTGATTAATAGAGGATATTTGCTTCTATCGAGGGAATAATGGATCTATTTCATTTATTTCTTTTTTGTATGTGTCCAGTATATACCTTATTCACACGATACATGCTTTTACATTTTGCTTGCTCACACGTTTTGGCTAGCACTATGTATAATAAGTATAATAAGTTAAGTAGAAGTTTTCTTACTGGATAATGCCAGCTGATCACCATATATTTTCTGCTGTGTTTAAAAGAAAATATATTAGTTTATAAAATAGCAGTAGTAACATAGCTGGTTTTAGACCGATTGCAGTGCAGGATTATCAAATAGTCAGGGTAGGCACCTTCCTATGGGCCCCACGCCTTTTTAGGAACCCCGCGTGAAAACATTTTAGAAGATAATTTGCGAGGGAGGCACCAAGATTTTCGACGGCCTAATGGCTTGCACTGGGTTTCATCTGACACTGGCCGATTAAACCAATGTGGCACAAACAGGCCCCGCATTCACTGGTGCCCCGAGCGTTTGTAAATTTTAAAAATATCGTATTAAAGGTTTTTAAAAGCTTATTTCCAAATGACGTGCTCACAAAGGGCCACTCGCGTAAATCTAGGGGTCCCACATGACCAAAAAAAGTAGGTTGCTGGATTCGAACCTGGTACACCAGGGTGATATGTGGAGATAATTTAACTTTCTTTCTCTATTTAAAAAGCATTCTCTATAATATGTAAGTTAAAAGTATACATGCAATATATACATATTATTTTGTGGTGCTATATTACAAATCAATAATTCTATAAAGTGATAAACTACGTCTACTTTTCTAGATATGTGTATATAATTACCATTAAACACAGAATATTACGAAAATACTCTTCAACTTTCCCGCTCATATTGTTTTCAATGGACAAAAATCTTTTTAATTTAGTTGGTTGGTTGGTTAATTAGTATGTGTATGTGTAGTGTATGTGTATAACACCATTTTGTTTGGCTCTACATTGCGGCCAGTATATGTGGTGGAAGAGAATTTGGTAAGAACCACTGACATACAGGAAGCTACCGACAAGCTTTCTCGCATGCCCACGTAGGTCGAGTCGAGACTCGAACTTACGCGGACCGAGATTAGTGTCAATGATCTAATAAAGCTGTGCGCGTTGGACCACTAGGCCATCCGTGACCCCATCCAAAATCGACTCCAAAGAATTGTGAAAAAATATTTTACATGGAAAATCAACTGATTCGCAAACGTGTATACAATACAAATATGTATAATCATCTGAAATTGTTGTACATAATGACTAATATATACAGTTAAAAAATTACAAATAAAACAACCATCTCTCTTACAAAATATATTGTTATTAACGATATAGGCAAAATTATAACTCGTACGTATTCAGTATAAAATGGTGTCGCCCAAAGGTTTCAATTTAGACGTAGTCGCCAAACGGTAGGATTTGTGCATGCACATTTTATGAGATGTTTAGCTGGAAAGATTTATAGTTCGTTCTCATAAACACATACTGGGAACTCAGGAAGATAAGAAGAAGAAAAAAGATGAGTCCCCAGATAAAGAATGTCACCCGATGATGGAATGTCTAGGGAATCAGGTACGGAATCGTGGCTGGAATGAGAAGTCAAATATCGATGTTCCAAAAATAAATTGTATCAGTTCTTGATCCAATATCTGCATTTTTTTAAAAAAATATTTTTACAAATTCCTTAGCAAGGTAGCTATCTATATTGTAAAAACAACATTGTCATTTACAAATTTTAAAATAGCATTTGTGAAGATTACAGCTAATAAAAATGAATTTTGCTTTGCAAATCTGGACATCTTGTTTCTCAACCAGGCTTTTTCCCGTAATGGCTTTAAGCGTCAATAACTACCATAAATGGTCTATGTGTTTGAATAAATCACAATTGCCTGGAAAAGAGAGTAGGTAATTATATTCTTCTTTGCGCTCCTTTCTTTGGCTCTGTGCCTATATGGCGAACGTTGGTCATATTATAGTTAAAGGCAATTATATTGCTTCCAATCGGACGCAATTATCATGCATTGTCAATTACTTTTGCCTTATTTGTTTTTGTTATTTGTTGTGCAGCAATTGATGAAACACCCAAAGTACACTATTGCATGAATTATTCATATCGGCTAGTTTTTTTATGCCAGAATGGCGCATGTTGTTCCTAATACTTTGCCACTGTTAGATGAATATAAGATTCCTCGAAGTAATCCAAAATGTACGCGAATTCGGATGATGACACTGATTATATATGATTGAATATGATTATTACTAGAACAATTACACATTAGATAAGTATCCGACTATATTGAAAAGGAAATATAATAACTCAATGAAGAAATTGATAATATTATTTTTAAATATTGTGTGAAACGTGAATTTTTCTGCACATGTAATGAACAAAAACAAAATCTCAGACCTAGTCTAAACAAATTTATCAATCAGAGTGCTCGTGATAAAATTGTCTTATCCTGAATTCACTAAATGTTCCAAATGTTAACCATTCTGTCAATATGATTTGTAACATTTCCTACCTGAATTCGATGATTCTGCTCTTTTCTACAATTTTCTGGTTTTTTTAAGACTCATGTATGAGTAGAGTCAAAGCTTAATTGCTAGTTTCTAAATGGATCTCATATCACCGTCTAGGATTTGACAAAACGAAGAACGACAACGAGAAATGGACAATTTCGTGTATCGAGATTCCGTAAATGGAAGATGAAATGTCTTATTTATTTGCACGATGCAGTTCATTGGCTTGCTACCTTTTAAATGCGATTATTAAAACAACAACGGAAACAAAATGTTGATGAGGTTGAAACTCATTGGGAAATTAAAGGATTGTGACTGTTCTTGTGATAAATATAAACATAGATGAACCTATTTAATTTATATCAGTCTCTACAAATATTTAACTATACGTACATCGGTCTTGAACAGAGTTCAACGCATCTATCACAACATGTGCAACACATGCAAGGTCTGATCCATCTTAGACGACATCTCGCGCTGCACGAAAACCAAATTTCAAGCCCAATACCGTAGATAAATGAGATAACAGAAAGAACCGTTTCTATCGTCAGTTCAACGTGTCCTTTGACCAAAATAATGATTTCTGTAAGTACTAATGCAACAAATATCATCCTTAATATGAATTCATATTTACGTCTTTTAAATTTTTTCCGGCAACATCCGTTCGTTTTGTTCTTTTTCTCGCACAACGAAACAATAAACGCAATTAAAGCAATCAGAAAGTATATGAGAACTGTTACGATTTCAACCCGTAACAATATAGTGTCATCTATACGAAAATGGAGAGCTCTATTAAAATGATCAGGCATGGTCGAAGAGAAAACTGATGCAACGCGGATAGGTCGAAGAATAAGGACCACGATGACACATGTGCACCATTTAAAAAATTCCATAGTCTGGCTACTTACACCCTTTTCAGTCACACATTCTTTACAAAAATGTTCGCAGTTATTAAGGCATACAGAGTAACATTTTTGCTGTTCAATTAAGCTCTCTGCATGTTTAATAACACCTTTGCCTTTGTTCCTTGGGTTTTCATAGACAATTTTGAAAACATCTCTATTCTTAAAATCTGCGTTATCCGACTCTTCTTTAGCTTTCTTTTTGCTACATCCATCTGTAGTAAAATGTAATAACGTGATCGTTTCTTGTGTTGATGACTTAACTATCGCATGGTGGGAGAGGCAAAATAAACACAACCAGAAGTTTACAGGACGTGCTATGTGGTCCCCCTCGTCTAATTCGCTTCTTTTGCTAACACGACGTTCTTCCTTCACACAGGAACAATACTTTGCTGTAAGATAAATTATATATATATATATATATATATATATATATATATATATATATATATATATATATATATATATATATATATATAGTTATGTCATTGTTTACAAGGCGGTATGTCTATCAAATACAAAAACATTTGCAAATCTACATTCTAACAAAAAAGAGAAATACTAAGAGCACAACAGCAAAAATGTGTCATAAGAACTCCCTCTTTAATTCTTCAACTCAAATACGTACACAAACACTATCAATCTATAGTTTTAATGCATGGAACAAAGCACAAAATTACTTTATAGTATTACGAAATTATATTGTTAATTGTTTCATGTGTCGAAAGTCTCGCCTGAATTTGCTATTTCAAATTTAATTCTCTATAGTGAGACTTTCGGTATTTTATTTTACACTTGTGGTTTTATGATTTCTCTGTTTTACATATTTTTATTGAAGCTACGTGTAATTTGTTTTGTACTGATGTCGATGATTTCTTGTTCATTATATAAACGGTTACTCTCTTTTGTGCTCGAATTCTCATACTTGCGAATGATGTTCGAATCGTTTGATATACTACAAATTGTGTCATTTCAGATGAGTCTACGATGTTTTTTATGCAAGATATTGTATTTTTAGCAGGGCTTTGTTGGTTTTTCACGACGTTATTTTTTCTTGTTTTGAGTGTTCTCTTCCCTATCTGTTATAGGAATGTGTTTTTTATCACACAATTGCTCTCCATATGGAGTAGAGCAACAATCTTCAATTGGGAAACACAATTATTGTTCGATTACCCTAGATATTTGGACACAAAATATGGGGCCGAAACAAGACCAATCAAACAGCAGTAGTATAATTGCAATCAGTGATATATATGCGTGACTGCAGTAACTAGCATATAGACTTTCATGAGTTTCCTTTTGAGTGAGTGTCACCACGGTTCACATACATTTACCTACATCACTTTTTTTTACTTGAATTTAATGGTATCTTGCAAATAAGCGTTAAAATACCTTCATCGTCGTTTTCCATAGTCCGCACTTGTTTTTCTTGTGTCTCGCTGCAACACAAATACAAACAATAAAATTTCTTGATATTTACCTAATCTCTCTATTCTTTTTTTTCTTGCTTTGGCACTTCTTCTAAATATCACCACTTGTATATACAAAACTTCTGCGATAGGTTTTGAGACCGAAAATTAAGGTTATCTTGATCCAGTGTTATCTATCTCTTTGAAAGGTTAGTCTTTCTGTGCAGCATTTATTTGTCGTTAACGCCGTTCTCCTAATGATAATAGTAATATCGATCATGTGAATCAACAATTAAAACGAAAATACAGACCTTTTTGAAGAAAAGTGTACATAGCTGTCAATTATAAATTGCATCACCCCTCCACAATTAGGGCATGTGAAATATTTCCAGAATGAAACTGTAAACGCTAGAAAAATATTTTGTCAAACTTTGTCTGATTTCACTTTGTTGGTTGGTCACTAAGTTTGGTGATTATATCAGGATAATTAAAGCTAGGTTTCCTGTTTCTCCTGTGATAGTTTGTATTGTTGAATTAACTCAAATAATGAGTTATGTATGTTAAACAAGTCATATTGTGGCTTCAGATTGTATTTAATGCTACACGTAGTTTTCGGCAATAATAATACTCATACATATATATATATATATATATATATATATATATATATATATATATATATATATATATATATATATATCACAGGCAGATATTGTCAGTGAGTCCCCTCTAGAATGCATGATTAGACCATTTCAGCAACATTTGGAATAATTTTATTGGATGAATTCACCAATTTTACGATTTAGCTTTTGTATATTCAGCAAGTTTGAATTCATTTTAAAGAGTGTGTAAGAGCCGGTCTTGATCTTAACAGGTATTTTTTTAGCATCTCTGTTATGCTATTGTGGGCTTAATCTTTTATGTCTTTCATAACTAAATCAGTCCGACATTGTTTTGGCTCCTAAGGATTCATTGAGTGTAGTTTACTCCACCTATTGTAGTTTTTTTTAACAAATTAAGAATATCGTATCGTAGACTGCAAAATCAGATTTATGTGTAGTTTATATGAATGTAAACTCAGTGCCCATATGCAATTATACAATATATACATTTTAATGTGGCTATTATGGAGATAATATTTCACCCTTGTTTTGGTTTTCGCTGGCTACAACTTACCGTGATATTTACAAAAAATGTCTAGAGTTGTGCGGTTTCCACTGTCAAAAAATAAATATTAGAGAAGCAGAGAGGGTGAGCAGACCCCATTTTTAAACCAAAATAAGGCCTCCTACGAAACCGAAACTAATTCAGACAAAATTAACAGAAACTAATTCAGACAAACGAAACCGAAACTATGGTTGATGTCACCATACTCTGGTGCTTCATTATTTTATTAAGAGAGAGAGAGAGAGAGAGAGAGAGAGAGAGAGAGAGAGAGAGAGAGAGAGAGAGAGAGAGAGAGAAGGCTAAGTTTTCAAACAAAATAAGGCCTCCTACGAAACCGAAACTAATTCAGACAAACGAAACAGAAACTATGTCACCACCCTCTGGTCTCTGGTGCTTCATTTTTTTATTAGGAGAGAGGGAGAACAGGCTAAGTCTTCAAACAAAAATAAGGCCTCCTAAAAAATCGAAACTAATTCAGACAACGAAACCGAATATAATAGTGTTAGAAAACAGAACTAAGGTTTCTGACAAGCCGAGACGCCGATTCGTTGTCGAACCCTCGTTGCTGCTATGAATTAATCAGATCATATAACAATAATGATGGAAGAATCGTTAACTACTAGATTGGCACGAGAAAGATTAGATGCGATTAAGAAATAAAACCCGTCCGTGATTCGATCAGGCAAAATTTACAACAGCAACAAGAATCTCAAGTTGATTTAGCAACGAGCACAAAACAATTATTCAAACCAATTACTGCAACTACAAGCTGAAGTTGCTGACCATATCGGAGAAGTAACACAGGGTTTCACCTTCTCAAGTCCTAACCAGCGATATATGCTGGGACGAGGCTAATAAGTGTCAACACGAAGTTAAGCTATATAAAAGCTTGCTGATGAGGCGATTAAAAAGTACGATCATCCCGATGATCCATCTTGTTTTACAGTTGCAGGTTTTAGTTATAAAGAAAGATATTTAAAACGTAAACATAAAACTGAGGGTAGAGTGAAATGGTACAGTTGGATATATCGCATAAAATATAACAAAAATAGTGCTTCAAAGACTGATCCAATATTTGCGATCTACATGAGAAAAATATTCGAATATGAAAATCCTCAGCAACAATCCAGCTCACAATATCAATTCGCTTCTCCATCGCGATATAAAGAATCTCCTAAACCTGAACAGAAACAATCAAAATCTTCTAGAAAGGATTATACGCAAACTGTAACTGGTGGTACTGGTTTTTCTCCGAGCGGAACTACAAGCGGTGCTTTGGGGAGTGGTCTTGTTGCCTGTTCTGAATATATTCTCTCTGATATAGCACGGTTAGAAGTTCTCGTCGTGGCAACACGAGATTGTATCATAAATATTGAAGTATATCGCGAGTTGGACTAGTTGATGGTTATCACAGCGATTAGATAAATAATAATTTAAAAGGATGATCATCTACGAATCTCAACATATGCCTCGACGAGTTTGAGAAGTAAATTCACGATACCCAATATACAGCGCGTAATACGGAGATTTACTCAGACATCTTATCTAGGGATTATTTACAAGAATAGCTCCAAAAGCAGGCCCCATTGAAAAACATTTATCAAGGAAAGCTATTGATGTTATTCGTGAAAACGCTACCGGGGTAATTAGTGATGTTGCTGGTAGGACATTCTCGTCAATCAAAGACAGCATAATGAATCTATTACGATGACAAAAGACGCCAGTAAAACTTCAGTGTAGAGCAGATATGCCTGTTGGTGTAAGAATAAGAATAAATCAAGCCGTAAATTAAAAAAAATAATAGAGAGCTATATCAACATCAACCACAACGCCGAATAAAATCGTACATAAATATACCAGTAATAACTTTTTAAAGAGACCTTAAATGTATAATGCTAGATATATAGGGAATATCTCTTTCACATGAGAAATCCCGTGATGGGGTTTTACTTGAACAGCCTAAACAAACCTAATCAAAAAACAAGATACCCAAAATGTTAAATCTTGCAGATGTGGATCCAAATGAAATGGTCTTTTTTCAAGACAAACAAGAAAGTTAAGAACGCGTAATGTTTCCTTGAATGATATCATTGTCAGAATTAATGGAGTAACCGAAAAATCCATAGCGGTGTTTGATTCTAGTGGTAAGATTAAACCAAGAGTTCTTTCTCAACCTGTGCTAGATAAAATTCACTCACGGGTACAAAAATCAGGTGATACAAATGCAGGTCCCATCGACATAAATTCGAATGAAATAACGATCCTTGGTAACCCAACATCGGATACAGACGCTGTGACACAAAAATATGTAGATGTCATCGACAATAAACTATCAACGTTACACGGTGAGCATAATACCACAGACAATAAACTATCAATGCTGCGAGCCGAATATGATGTTCATGTATCCGCGTCTGCAAATCTCCGTAGAAAATTTTAGAAATAAGTAATGAAACCGTGAATAATTTCTTTGGAAAGCCGCCGATTATCCCCATGGAACTTTCTGATATTAAAACAACTATCGACACGATTAAACAAACGCAGGATTAAATCCTTAGTGATTTTCCTGTTATCGCTACAGTCGTGATATTTGCAAATAAAAAGAAATCAGATGGAACCCCCGACTGGATCGTTGTTGGCTTATGAACAGGGAATTATGAAACCGGGGATATCAACGAAGAATTCCAGCATAGAATAAAATACATAACAGGAAATGAATCAATGATAGCGAAAACGGTTCCCTAACCGTCCTTGTCAGCCGCGATAGAGATAAATTCTCCCGATTACATCATGGATATATATCAATAATCGATTAGAACAGTGCTAGGATGGCCCGAAATTCTACCACCGATACCTGAAGTTGCTAGGATACCAGAACCAGCGATGTATGATTATATCAAAGACATGCAATCTTACCACGAAATTTAATCGTGAAATCGTACAAACATGATTTACGCTATTTGAAATTTTCAGTAGATTAGAGTTTTAGATATGTAAGCAAAGGTCAACTTTCATGGAAATTTAGTGTTATAGAACATGGAGTCTTTGATGAAAAACCTGTTTCATCATCGCTTTGGCTTAGTCATCTTAATTCTCATTTTAGAAACATCAATAAAAAAACAAACAACACATATTATGCAATTACAACACAATTTTCATGAACATATTTTCGATGTAACTTTATCGCAGGATGAAAGCATTAAACAAATTAAAATATTAAATCAGCTTGTATACGACATGGAATATCTCAGTAACAAGATATTTATTCAAGCAATAGTTAAAAACGTTGACGACTAACAAAAAGTTTCTAAATGCATATTCGTTAAGAGAAGCTAAACTGCCGAATTTCAATGTCACAGGATGAAGTCGTGATGGGACTGGATTAATGAAGACACCAAAAGCAATTGCGTTAATAAGATGTTTATTAATAAACGCAATTTTACTGTAAAACAAATCTGACAACATTATAAACAAAATATAAGGAAAAATGATAAGGTTCCTAACATAGAACTATCAACAACAAGTAACTCAATGATAAAAACCTTAAAGGATGATTTCAACAAAAGGCATTTGAAACTGATGTGAAAAATATGAGTCAATGAATTGATCGTTCAAATAACGAGACTGAGATGTAAATATTAAATTATGAGTTTATCGTTTAAATTATGAAGCTGATACATAAATGTGAAATATTTGCTTAGATGGTAATAGCTTTGTTTGTTTTCTTAAATTTTAACGACGCACCAGCACTTTTAGACTATTTAGCGCCATACAATATGTTAGATGTTCAAAAATAAGTAAGGTTTAACATCGACCAGCGATATAAAAACCATAATAGTTAAATATAAAATGGTAAGATGTTGGTAGCAGGAAAATATGAAGCTTCCCAATCAACGGGAGATGTAAATGGTGTATGTTGACGATAAGATGTTGTAAATAAGAAGTGGTATTTGCATTAGATAAAAATATTCTAGGTGATGGCATACAAGTTATAGTTTAAAATAGAGATTTACTTCCTTTAGGAAATCTAAAATACAAGTGATTTGTATTGTATCAAAAAGTTCCTTCCTGTCATGTACATTATAGCATTTAGCACGCGTTGAAAAATTAGCTCCCGATTGACCTGTTGAGCCACCGCTATCTAGGAAGTCTTCTAAAACTTGGGAAAGTGAAAGCTAAAGAAACAAAATGTAGGGGCAACGGTGGTATCAAGAGAGATACAAGAAAGAAAGAGAAGATGAGTAAGTGAAAAAAGACCTCCTAGGGCTCGGCGTGACCAGCCGAGTTGTCGAGACCGGGCCCATATCGACCACCCGTCTAAGAGAAGTAGAGGGCAAAGTAGTGTGTTGCAACTACCAGGATCCTTTCCTCCTCCGACACGGGTCGCAACCCACGGCAAACAGGTTGCCTCTACTTAGTCGCCTTTTACGATACGTGGCGAGGCACGTCGGGCCAATTTTACAACCCCGAACCCGCCGGGGGTGATGGTAATAGCAATAAAATATGGAACACGTATTTTTACAACTATCATGGCGTCTATTTGACGTCCAAGATGTATATCCGGTTCCACCCGCTCTAATCAATCATTGCGGAGTCGCCACGAATGGTCCACTCCCCCCTGTCTGTTTGAAGGACAGGGGAGAGCGCTCACCTTCATCGCAGACACGATGGTAGCGAAGCCTTGGTCCCTCAATTTGAGAACAACAGTACACTCTTCAGAACCAACGTCACCAGACACTGCGAATACGTCACAAGAAAACAAAAGAGTTCTGTGACTTCACATCACCCAATTATATATAATAAATATATATAACGCAGTATACACAAAGACAGCATACACAGGTACCACACTCGAGCACACACGGTCACCCACGGTCACTACAACATGGCACCACACACGGGCAGCATAGACAAACCCCACATACGGTCAGCTAAAATTAAAACAACCAAACCATGTAATGTGACACGGTTAAGTACTTCTACATTCATATATGTTGCGCATGCGAGCACATGAATTAGTTATCCATGTACATCAAACGTTCAATGCATGCAGCGTATAATTAAACTCAATTGTGTCTGTTCAGTTACAACAACAAAAAAATATCTAGAAACAGACTATAGTATTACTAACATTATGGCGCTGCATAACCTAGGTATTTACTCTGTAGAATTTAGAATAAATACTAAAACATCTGATATATGAAACAATTATGTCATATAAAACGAATAGCGATAAGAATACAATATTAAATATATGTTGCCTCTTTAGCTGAAAGTTTTGCTTCCTGAAAGCGAGAAGCTTTCTGTCACGATTGAATTGTAATGTGATATTTACTGAGATATAGCTCTTATAATATTCCCTATCGCAGCTAGGTACTTAGACTTTTAAACTGCAGGCAATTCGCACATACAGCATGAGCTGAGTTTTGCTCACTATTTTGAAATAACTAGAGCCGATAATTAATAAACCACCTTCGGTGACGCTATGCGCAACAGCGAAACCCGAGTACATTCATGACCACATATACATATTGATACCAGTCATACACAATTCAAGGACAATCAAGTTTCCCGGGTATAACGCAGACGAACTAAAAAAAACTGTCAATGATATCATCGATGATTATTTTCCTCAAATACTCGCTGCGTGGAGAAGAATAACACGGCAGCATGATAATATCATCAGATATAAAAATGATCCAATTGGAGGTGGTAGACATATATTACCCTGTAACGTGAACATAACTTCAGTGATCGCAGTCAATCTTGTGTGTGATGCAATTGACGGAAGTTACAGCACGAGCACATAAATAAAAATCAGGCATGGAAAGGGTATATTCTGTATACCTTCACCCCTCTAGTACCCCCTGGAAGTTACATTGTAAAAGTACCAGTTCACACCGTATATTTAAGATTCCATAATTCACTACCAACTAGAATGAATTACAAAATTACAGACCAAACGCTAACTTGATTGATTTATCTCAAGAGAAATTATAGGTAAGTCTGTATGTTTAATCATGATGCACAGATCTTGATGAACGATTTTAGTTGTAAAAAAAATATATTTCTCTGCTGGACTACTTCATACTGCGAACTGGGTCGATATTTTTGGTATTTTTAATCATTTTTAGCTGTCTTATACGTGCATTATTACTTTTCTTTGTTTCGTATTCTTTCAATAATTCCAATCTAATTTTTTCTACTGCGGTTAAAAAGGGGTACAAATTTACTTAATTCGTTATTATTAGCTAATGATGCGTAAAGCGCCTGTTGGATCTTTTAATGCACCTATACTGCAAAGGTGGCGTGTATTCATTTTCAGATTTAAATTCCTGTAGGTACTCAAACTTAGAAAGGAATTTGTCACAATTTAATTTATTTGATAATTGTATTTATTGACTTTTCAAATTTGTCATAGCATAAATTACATGGTTGATACTTTCGCATTTCATTATATAATAAACACATTTTAATTAATATAATTACCTGTATTTTAGATATATTAAAATCGAATTCTCTTGTTATATTTCTTAGAAAGGGCAAATTTAATAATATTTTCTGCAGCATATTGTACCCTTGTGAGTACGTACATGTTGCCACCACGATATTTGGTCTTCCGAAATGTTTCCCAAATAAGTTTATTGATTTAAATATTAGTTCTTCGTTAGTCTCACCGTTGATGGATTTCACCGCTCTTTTTTCTAAACATTTTACATGTTCCTGTCCCCCCAAGTGAAGGATTCTTACTTTGTGCGATAGCCTGAAGGTTACATCATTTATGATCGGTTTTTATACCATTATTGTGGTCAATCACACAATCATGATTGATTTCTCCGTTATATACTTCATATGCGAATCTGTGATAATAATACAATTTCTTCCTAATACCAAATGTGAGATAACCCATATTACTGAAAACCCCAACTGGTCTTTTTAGGCGACTGTTCCTGACTGAATGAATAGTTGGATTTAAAGTGAAACCGGCCAATAGGGTCATATGTTCAGTATTTTGCACTGCCAACTGTTCCTGACTACACCATCACGAGATGCTTCGTAGTTCTTGATTGTGGGATGCTACACAAATTCTTGGTTCATTTATTATATATATATTTTATTTGTCTAAATGATTATTTGTTTTAATTATTATTCGTTGAGAACTAGTAATATACTCCTCTGGGGTTTTATGACCTTATCAGTGACCTCTCATGGATTTTATCATAATACATCTTAAGCTATCGATATCGCTTACCGCCACATAGTGCACACAACAGCGTTTTTCTCTGACTCCAACACCACATCGTCTACACAGTTTCGGACCTAGGCTTCTTCTGTGTATACTTTGTGCATGATATCCGCAAAATTCATTTCTGCATGATTTATTACACGGAGTTACAGATCCTATCATCAGCCATTTGCAAAAGTTCATTATATAAAATATCTTTTATTTAAATACTTGTCTAAATTATAATATGGCGGCGTATGAGAGATTATCCAAAATCTAGCCCTGGAAAACCTATAGATTTAATCTCAATAGAGTCTGTTATGTCTATTGGATTTAAATTATTTATTTTTTAATTGTTTAATTTAAATTTGTCATTTTGCCTTTAATATTCAATAATTGGGAGATTTTTCTGCAAAATTCAGGCTGACCTGCACTCTAGATGTAAACACAGGTTGACCTTGGCTTGTTGACCTATTCCTGACCCTGCTTTAGACATTGTCAACAAGCTTCTAAAACTATTGGTTAATCTCAAGGACAACTTTTTATTTTTAGTTCTTGGGGGTAGGAAATATCTAGATCTTTTCAATGAGTACGTGACTTGGTGATGGTAGACTCTTCCTCTGACCTTCTATCAATTTCTAGAAAATCACGTGATCCCTTGTTTACATATTAAAAACGGGTATTTAAATCATTGTACTGGAAGAGAGGTTCAGTAGAATTTGGGCTTTTTTTAAAAGTTAAGTTGTGTATTTATGTTTGAGTGTTAAGTTTAATTATCATGTTCTGGACATTGTGTCATTTCGTCATAGAAAGAGGAATTATTTGGAAAAGAACCTGAATTCATAATTTCATTTGGATGATAATAAAACAAGAACTGTATCACGTGACATTGTCAGCCATTTTGGATTACATTGTCAAGATTCGAAGGAACTATTAGAACATTTATTTAGCAGGATTCTTGCAAATTCCATTAGTGGATTTATATTGGATTAATGTTGGATTCGATTCTCTAAAACCGTAAGTTTATTTATTTTATGAAAATAATTGTACTTAGTAAAAATCATTGTTAAAGTTTTACAAGCTTGTTAGTTTTCATTCTTTCTGTGTGTCTGCTTATTCGAGCCTAAGCACGTAACATAGAAATTGGTGACTATCGTCCGGATTGAAATAAATTTGAAATTAAATTTGAATTTCCCTTAGTTTTTGAAAATTTTAAATCATTAGTGAGACTGACACGCTTGTATCAAAATGACATCTAAGGTAGAAATATTTCTTTCTAATCCTATCCAGGAGCAATTAGATCTTTTCAAAAAAGACGAGTTGGTTCAACTTGCCAGAAAATACGATCTTTCTGAAGTCCAGGATATCAAAAAGAATTGGTCCAGTATTTGGTAGAACAGGATGTTTTGGAACAAAGTGCTTTAATTTCAGTCAGTAAGTCTACATCAGACTCTGACATTAAACTAAAGGAATTAGAATTAAAATTCCAGATGAAATTAGAGTTGAAGAAGTTGGAATTTCAAGAAAGACAATTACAAAATGAAAAAGAGAGAGAGGAGAAAGAAAGGCAAATTCAATTACCAAAAGAGCAGATGTGATATGAAAAAGAGGAGAAAGAAAGACATTTACAATTTGAAAAGAAGGAGAGAGAGAGAGGAAAGGTTACAAGAAAAACAAATTGAACGAGAGAGAGAGAGAGAGAGAGAGAGAGAGAGAGAGAGAGAGAGAGAGAGAGAGAGAGAGAGAGAGAAGGAAGAAAGGGAATATCAGTGTAAAATCAAAGAATTAGAGCTGGCAAGTGAGAATCACCATCATACTTCAAATAAAAAATTTTATTTAGCAAGGAATATTAGATTAGTGACCCCTTTCAAAGAAAACCAAGTAGACAAATATTTTATTCTTTTTTGAAAAAGTTGCAGAAAATTTAAAGTGGCCAAGAGAGAATTGGACTCAGTTACTACAATGTGTACTTACTGGTAAGGCTAGCGAGATTTACACTTCACTGTCTGTTCATCAAAGTAGTGACTATGATGTAGTTAAAAAATACATTTTAAGAGGTTAAGAGTTAGTTACTGAAGCTTATAGGCAAAAATTTAGAAATTACAGAAAAGAAGCTGGACAAACTCATGTCGAATTTGCTAGACAAAAAGAGCAGTTGTTTGATAGATGGTGTTTGGCCAAGAAAGTCGAGCAAGATTATCAAAATCTCAAGCAAATTATATTAATTGAAGAGTTCAAAAACTGTGTCCATAATGATGTTAAAACTTATCTTGATGAGCGTTAGATTGAAACCTTGGAAAATGCTGCTCGAGCTGCTGACGAATATTCTTTGGCACATAAAGTTTCTTTTGTTAACAAGACTTCTACTCAACAATTTTCTGGCAGAAAAGAATTTCCGCATAATTCAAGCCCTTGTAAAACTCAAACTAACACAACTTTAAAAAATCAGACTTCAGAGAAGTTTGATTCTAGATCCTTGTTTCTTCCAACGTGTAACTTTTGCCAAAAAAAAGACATGTTATTTCTGATTGCTACAAATTGAAAAATAGGCATCAGAATCAAGACAGACCTGTTCCAAATGCTCTTATTTCTAAGAGGTCAAGGTGACGATTATGTATTGAAAGCAATACATTTGTTGGGTCTAATAAATCACAGTCTGATTTTATTATGGAGAAGTATGAACCATTCATATCGAAAGGTTCTATATCACTCTTGGGTGATTCGGCCAATCCCACCCCTATTAAACTTTTAAGGGACACATGAGCCTCTCAGAGTCTTTTATTATCAGGTACTTTGCCTTTTTCTGAGAAGTCTTCTTCTAATGAAAGTGTTCTTTTTCAGGGAGTAGAGTGCAGCTTTGTTAATGTTCCTCTCCACTGTGTAAATTTGTCATCAGACGTAGTGTAAGGACCTGTGATAATCGAAATAGTCTCGGTTTTACCCGTCGAGGGTGTAGATTTATTGCTAGGCAACGACTTAGATGGAGACAAGGATGTGGTTAATCCACTTGTAACTGACAAGCCTGATTTGGATCAGAAAGTTGATCCAATTGAAAAAGAAATCCCTGATATATGTCAAGCTTGTACAGTTACCAGAGCTTTGGCAAAGAAAGCTCTTGAGAATGAAGTTGAAAAAGGGCAGTATTCCCTTCGTTGACACATGCATGGGTCAGGTTTATGTTATTGAGGGCAGTATTCCCTTATCTGACACCTGCGTGGGTCAGGTTTATGACGTTAAAGGAGGCAGCATTCCTTCAACTGACGCTTGTATAGGTCAGGTTTTTGATGAGGTCACTTTTACTCTTGGTTTAGATCAATCAGAAGGTATTGATCATAGTGATCCTCTTTTGACAACTCATTCTCTTTATTCTAATCAGGGTGATGATCTTGAGAATGATGTTAAAGTAGGCAGCATTCCATCACCTGACGCTTGTATAGGTTAGGTTTTTGATGAGGTCACTTTTACTCTTGGTTGGATCAATCAGAAGGTATTGATCATAGTGATCCTCTTTTAACAACTCATTCTCTTAATCAGGGTGATAAACGACAGTCACTTGTCGTCAAACAGGAAAAAGATCTTGAGATCTCCTGTTTGTTTCAAAGGGTCATAAATGAGACTGAAGTTACTGAAGTTCCTGTCTGTTATTTCATTAAAAATGGAATTCTTTTGAGAAAATGGAGACCTCCCGAGGTACCTGCTGGTGATGAGTGGTCAGTAAACTATCAAATAGTAGTTCCAAAACCTTACAGACAGGAAATACTTAATCTGGCCCATGAAACTCCTTTGGCTGGTCATTTAGGGATTAATAAAACGTATCACAAGATCTTGACTCACTTTTATTGGCCAAAAATCAAAAGTGATGTTGCCAAATACTGTAGATCTTGTCATACTTGTCAAATGGTAGGAAAACCCAATCAGAAGATACCTAAGGCTCATCTGCAACCTATTCCTGCATTTGACGAACCATTCAGTAGAATTATGGTAGATTGTGTAGATTCCTTACCCAAGACCAAGTCAAGTAATCAATTAAAGTTAAAAATGAAACTATGGTTTGAAAGAACTGAAAGGGAGAGAACTTTTGAGTCTGATAATGGAGTTGTGTTACTCTTGTTCATTCTTCTTACTTTTCTTCAAATTAGATATTACGGCCCTTACAAAGTTAAGAAGAAAATGAAGTAGTTAAATTATAGTATTAGTGCTCCTAGGATCTAAATAAATTATAAGAGTACCAGTATAATGAAAGAGATAGCCATGTTAAATATGTAATTAATTTAGTGGTACCTGTCCCACTTAGTGAAGGAATATCATCGGATTCGACTGATATCGGAGCGACGAATTGTTGGAATTCAAAAATTATGAAAATATCTAGACCAGAAACTTTTACATTTGCAAGTGCAAGAAAGAAATGAACTGAAAGTTATTATTATTATATGAGCACTTATGTCCAGATATTCTTACAAAGACAAACAAAATTTTCATGACGTTGAAATTGAGAATTCCAAACAGCATCCATCCAGGATGAGCCCACTCAAACAGGAATATTTGAAAAAGAAAATTCAGTATTTGCTGCAGAATGATTTTATCAAGCCCAGTAAACGTGATTGGAGTTCACCATGCATACTTGTTCCAAAACCAGATAAAAACTTTCCGTATGTGTACTGATTATAGGAAGGTGAACAGAGTGAGAAAAACAGATTTGTTCCCATTAACATGAATTGACTATTCTATTGATAAAATTGGGAATGCCAAGTACGTCACCAAATTTTGACCTTCTGAAAAGATTTTGGCAGATTCCACTACGGAAAGAGCAAAGGAAAACTCAACATTGTGACCTCAAATGGACTCTACCAATATAAAGAAAGTCCATTTCAACGTCTCATAAATAATGATCATTACTGGTCTAGAAAATGGTGACGTCATCATCATATACGACACCTAGAGAGAACATCTAGCAACAATTCGATAATTCTTTGACAGACTCACTAATGTATGTTTGACAATTAATTTATCTAAAAGTGAGTTCTGCTGTGCTTGTGTGCCTTTCCTATGACATTTTGTGGGACATGGGCAAGTTAAAAATTTGAGGCTTTTTCTAGATAATATAATTGCAGACGCTTTTTCCTGTGTATAATAATTTATTATACTGTGTAATTTATACTAGTTCTTTAAACCTCAGATGTAAATTGGTTTGTGATAAAAAGAAAGTTTTATCATATAAACCTTTCTTTTTATTTTATGGGGGAAGGTGTTACGTCTATTAGATTTAAATTATTTATTTTTTAATTGTTAAATCCAAATTTGTCATTTTGCCTTTAATATTCATTTATTGGGAGATTCTTCTGCAAAATTCAGGCTGACCTACACTCTAGATGTAAACACAGGTTGACCTTGGCTTGTTGACCTAATTCCTGACCCTGCTTTAGACATTGTCAACAAGCTTCTAAAACTATTGGTGAATCTCAAGGACAACTTTTTATTTTTAGTTCTTGGGGGTAGGAAATATCTAGATCTTTTCAATGAGTACGTGACTTGGTGATGGTACACTCTTCCTCTGACCTTCTCTCAATTTCTAGAAAATCACGTGATCCCTTGTTTACATATTAAAAACGGGTATTTAAATCATTGTACTGGAAGAGAGGTTCAGTAGAATTTGGGCTTTTTTTAAAAGTTAAGTTGTGTATTTATGTTTGAGTGTTAAGTTTAATTATCTTTTTCTGGACATTGTGTCATTTCGTCATAGAAAGAGGAATTATTTGGAAAAGAACCTAAATTCATAATTACATTTGGATGATAATAAAACAAGAACTGCATCACGTGACATTGTCAGCCATTTTGGATTACATTGTCAAGATTCGAACCTGGAACTATTAGAACATTTTTTTAGCAGGACTCTTGCAAATTCCATTAGTGGATTATTTTTGTGAATTTTATATTGGATTAATGTTGGATTTGATTCTCTAAAACCGTAAGTTTATTTATTTTATGAAAATAATTGTACTTAGTAAAAATCATTGTTAAAGTTTTACAAGCTTGTTAGTTTTCACTCTTTCTGTGTGTCTGCTTATTCGAGCCTAAGCACGTAACAAGTCTCTGTAAACGCACCAATAAATGGTCTGGTGTAGGATAAAAGTGTAACTGATAAAATGCATGATGATATGAATGAATTGAACAGCGATGGCACATCTCACTCCTGGTTAACATTTCGATTAAGTGATGGTGTTGATGCTACCATAATCGAGAAACGAGAAGAGAGTCAAATCGCGCATCTCAAACAAAGAAAGTATTTGATCATGAAAGACAAACGAGCAGCGAGTAAAATCGCGCAGCTTAAACAACGAAGGCATTTGATCAGAGTGAAATTTATTGTACTAGCAGAAACAGGAAACTGGATTATTTGTGATAAATACGACCCTGTCCTCGCTAATAAAATAAAATGTTGTGAGTCAAAGTTCCAGACCAGGAGTGTTTACAGGGAATGACAAACTGCATTACGAGCGAGCGTATCCTGTCACCGCGGTTGTTTATGTAATCTATCTGACTGAAAAACCCAGCGTCGAAAAATTGAAACCTATGAAATTTTCATTCTTAAACTTTGTAGCCGAGCGAGTATCAGAGCATTTTACAAATGCGATGCGTGGAAACGGTCTGACAGATCTAAGACGTTGCAATAAAAACGAGTGGGCTAAATGCGTCAAGGATGCTGCTACTACAAAAAAAAATGTATCCGAGCTAGAAAACAAATAAGATTCCCAATAACCGTAGCAACTATAACAGGAAAGGTATTATACGAATCGAAATATAAATCACAAGGAGCGCAGATAAATATCATCAATCATAATGTGCACGCTTTGACTAACGCAGTAACAATATTTCCACGAGATAGAATTGTAAAATATTACCCCACCCCCAGAAAACTCTGGGTCTAGAGGAGGATACAAGATTCATCGGGGAAAATTCATGATGCTACGAACGAATTTAAACGCAAAGGCGCATTTAACTCCTGGTCAACATTTCGAATCAGTGGTGTTGTTGATGTTACCATGAACGACAAACGAGCAGCGAGTAAAATCGCGCAGCTTAAACAACGAAGGCATTTGATCAGAGTGAAATTTATTATACTAGCAGGAACAGGAAATCGGATTATTCGTGATAAATAAGACTTATCCTCGCCAATAAAAGAACTGTCATTATGAATCAAAGTTCAAGACCAGGAGCGTTGACACAGATTGACAAACCATATTACGAGCTAGCGTATACTGAGACCGCGGTTGTGTATGGGATCTATCTGATAAATGAAAAGTCAAGTATTGAGAAATTTAAACCTTAGAAATTTCCAAGGATAATTTTTGTAACCGAACGAGTAATATAGCATTTTACAAATGGGATGCGTGGAAACGGTGTGACAGATCTAAGGCATAAAGAAAACGAGTGGGCGCTTACAGTCAGGGATAAAGGAGCTACAATGTGCTAGATAAAGCACATTAAAACTCCCAATAACGGTAACAACTATAACAGGAGAAGTATTATACGAATCAAAATATAAATCAAAGGGAGCACCAATAAGTATTATCGATCATAATGCCCATGCATGGACTAACGTAGTAGCAGTATTTCCACGAGATAGAATTGTAAAATATTAACCGTCAAAGAAGAACATGTTTTATTTTATTCATGCGATAAGTGAAAACGATCCTGTATCAGTATGGTTATTTCAGAGTTCCGACGATGTGTGTAAATTCGACCAATTTGTAAGACCTAACGATGAAATATGTCGTACAGAATCTCTTCAACGCGTGATGAGAAAACTCGCTGAGCAGCATAGAGGCGAATCGGACAATCTCTAATTGGATTAGATTTCGAGCAAATAATTTTAAAGCTCTTTTGTCAAATTAAGGCTTAAAAATTTCAGAGCTTTGTTTGTCAAATTAAGGCTTTCTCAAAACCGAAACAATTGTCCAAAAATAACACTATAGTTATTTACGAAACCAAAAACGAGACACATATGTGTTGCTGTGGATTTTCTTAGTTGTTATGAATTAGCCGAATATTTTATCAAGTCCAATACGATATCTTGATCTAGGGCCATGCAAATTTATCGTTACAAATCCATGTGAATGTGACTGAGCGTGACTAAATAAATTTCTAAAATGAATTATATCCATATCTCCACTACACCAGATCTGCTGAATATTTAGTAGCGTATGAGTGTCACCTTCATTCAAAAAAGCAAGAATATTACAGTTATCTCTGATCACTTTTGGTTTTTGTGTATAACGCTGGGTAACATAAATCACATCAGTATTTGTATGTCTGCCTCTGTAAAATATCGTGGCAGGTATTGCTTGTTTGTGTAATATCATATCATCATATACGACTAAATTATAAATACTTTCATCAATAGAATCAACACTCGCAGCTTCTTCAATATCAATGATAAATTCAATAACATCTTCGTCGGATATTGATTTTGATCTCTCGTTAAAATCTTTAAGTACATCGTAACATTACTGATCATCTTCAGATGGTACTACCATGTACAAATTATTCCATTTTAACCACTTCATTATTAGATTAAGTAACATCTACGTCTTGCCACTTCAAAATGGTCGAATTATAATCATGCGAATAGAATTTGGTAGCGCTGCTTGATGCTTAACGGGTTCTCGTTGTTAAATTATGGATCTATATTGTGTTATATATTGTGTTAAATGTAAGACGCGTACTAGCACAAACCACTTGAGAACAATCACAACAAGCATTAACAGATCAGAACATGCTGGTAAGTGTGTACAATGTGGTACAAAAAAACTAGATTTGTTTCTATGAAAGCCGGTAATAATTTTAAAACAAAAACGAAGAGGTGATATTGCAGCAAAATTTATAAAACTCCCAGGGACTCCATGGGCCAAATACCCAGGAGAAAAACACCTTCCAGGATATAATTACTGTGACCCTGGAACCAGACTCGATATCCGAATTGATAACCATGATCAGACCCGACCCGGCGAATATCCGATAAATACTGTTGAAGAGACGTGTCATGCTCATGATGTTGCTAAGAAAAAGTAGCAATCTGCAGCATAGACATATCGCAGATGTGATATTGATTCATTCGTTGAATTCTATCACTGATAAATCCTTCAAAGAAAATAAGCATCCTGGTTGATAAAATAAGCGATGAAAGGTAAATTAATGATGGGTGCTGGTAATTAATATCATGGAATATATTGATTATTGCCCAAAAGGATACTGGCGGGGTAAATCAGCAATTAATAAACTCGCCAACGCGGCAAAGGTTAAAAATACTGCAGCTACAGATTGGTTATCTAAACAGGCAATATGGCAGATTTATCTATCCCCGCCGAAACAAATTAACTTCGCATATTTTGATGTCATTGTCCCCAATGAAGTTCATCAGGATGATATATTATTTCTGCCGCATGATACCGTTAATAAAAGAACATACAAGTATGCGCTAACCGTAGTTGCTGTTGGATGTAGATGCAAAGAAGCTGAACCATTGTTGCCAAATGCGGCATCAGAGGTTTCTATTGCATTTGAACGAATTTATCGACGAGGTCCACTGCAGTGGCCAAATCTATGACAGGTTGATCCTTGCAAGGAATTTCAAGGTGCAGTGTTATCAACAATGAAGCATCATAATGTCACCATGCGACGAGGACATACTGCAGTACACCGCCATCAGTCAATTGTTGAACGATTTAATCGAACACTTGCTGAGCGGTTATTTGGATATCAATACGCGAAGGAATTCATCGAAGATAAACGATCTTGTGAATGGGTTAAGATATTGCCAGGTGTGATACCTGTGCTGAATAACGAAATTACTTGAACAATCAATATAAAACCTGTTATCGTGATCCAAAAAAAGTATATCCATGTACAAAAACCGCGAAATGGTTTTTCAAAACAACGAATACTTGGCAATTTCACTTTTGGATATTGATATGAACCAGGTGAACTTAAAGGTGGTTAAAAAAAAGAGATACTGATCCTATTTGGAGTGTCACGTCACATAAAATATCTAACATAACAAGATCCACTGGTAGACCCACAATCTATATATTAGATTTAAGTGCTCCTCATCGTGGATTTACACATGAACAGTTACAAGTGATACACGAGGATACACAATAACCGCCGCGTGGTCTTAATTAACGCGGTGATTTCGATTATTCTCTAAACAGGTCAATGTTACATTATCTTTGGTATGACCTCGACTATTATCATTTCTATCCATGGTAAATTGGTAAGGATCTTTATCCGAATACTGCCAACGCATTATACAATTACAGCTCGCGCAGTGATTATTTTGTTGTTGTTTTAGCGTAATTATAAATTCAACATCAGTATCAAATTCTCGTTTTTTTGTCATGTTGTTTATAACCAGCGAATTTTTATCTGATTATATCATCGCTGAAAATACCACTGATTGTGGTGACATTAAAATCTAAAACAACTCTTCGGCGTTGATTTATTCTTTGAACTCTGGACACTGCTAGATAAACTAAATTCGACTACTCGATGCGATCATCTACGATCCACACAAATGAATCGGATTTAGTCAATCCGTGCGAAGAATGTATCTTCATTGCGTATCCTACCGTACACGGAGATTTATCAGCAGGCAATGCATCTTCGACAACATTGATAACAACCAACACAATATCATTTAACACTAGAGGTTGTTTTCTCAGTCTTACCAGGAATATCAACTTCAATATTCAGTCTTCCTGAATCCATAGGCCTATAACACAATGGCACTGGAAGTGTTGCGAATGTTTCTTTATGTGTTTGAAACAATCGCGCTTGAAGTGTGTCTCTGACTATCTTTCTACATGCCACTATCAAATCGTTTGGTTACCACGCTTCCCAAAAAGCATTTAATGCGGTTTCTGAAATTATTTCACGTGCTATTCACGTGGATTTTATCCGGTTGTAATCTAAATAATTTCTTGAACTCAATTCTGGATCAAGAGATCTAAGCAGCAGAGAGGGTGAATCCTACAACGTTTTCAGACAAAATTTTGATTGAAATCCTAAAACGAGCCGTCCTATAATCTCATTTTAACCAAAAAAAGGGCGAATCCTACAACGTTTTCAGACAAAAAAAATTGATTGAATCCTTAAAACGATCCGTAGGATTTCGTTGAAATCTACGAAATCTCATTTTAACTAAAAAAATGAAAACGAAGATTTTTACGATTTTTTAATTAATTTTGGTCGCAACTTGTTGTCATCCACCCTCTCTGCTGCTATGGGTTAACAAAAAATAATAAATGATTTCAACCGAATATTTGATCCAGTCCGATACGATATCGTGTCCGAGGATCATGCAAATTTATTGTTGCGAATCCGTGCGGAGTCGACTGAGCATGACTAAAGAAATCTCGAAATTGATTGAAGTCCATATCAGAACACCATGTCTGCCATATATTTCTAAGAGTATGAGTATCAACGCCGTTGAATACAGAAAGAATATTGCAGTTATCTCTGATGACTTTTGGAACCTGAGTGTAGCGTTGAGTGACATATATCACGTCAGTGTTTTTGTGACGCCCCCGGGAAAAGATCCTAGCAGGATTTTTTTGTTTATCCAACATTATATCGTCGTATACGACTAAATTGTTAATATCTCCATCAATATCATCAATACTCGGTGCTTCATCGATATCGGTTATAAAATCAATGGCGTTCTCACCGCTAATTTCTGATGCATTCTCGTTAAAATCTTTTAGCACTTCATAACATCGTTGATCATCTACGCTAGGAGCAATTAAATACAACTTATCCCACTTCATCCATCTCATTATTAAATTGAGCAACAATTGCGTTTTACCGGATCCAGATGGCCCGATTATAATCATCCGGATAGAGTTTGGTAGCGCTGCATGATGCTTAATTGGTTCTCTTGTTTTAGTCGCTGAAAAATCAATTATATCCATATTTCTATACATAAATTATGGATCTATATTGTGTGAAGTGCAAAACGCGTACTGGCACAGATGATGTGACGACAGTTACAACTAAAAATAACCGATCAGCGCTTTCTGGTAAATGCATGCAATGTGGTACAAAGAAATTTAGATTTGTGTCTATGAAATCTGATTTAAAAAAAAACGAGGAGGTGATATCGCAGAAAAATTGGCAAAGCTCCCTGGAACCCCATGGGCAAAGTACCCGGGAGAAAAGCACCTTCCCGGATATAGCTACTGTGGACCGGGAACCAGACTTGATATCAGACTCAATAATCAAAATCAACCCAACCTCGGTGAAGAACCAATAAACGCCATTGATAAGGCCTGTTACCTTCATGATGTTGCTTATAAAAGCAGCAATCTGCAACACAGGCATCTAGCAGATGTGAAATTAATTCATGCGTTAAATGCTATTCCTGATAAATCCTTCAAAGAAAAATTGGCTTCATTTTTAATAAAATCGGCTATGAAAAGTAAATTGATGTTAGGTGCCGGTAATTAATAATATGGAATTAATTTATTATTCCCCAAGAGGATACTGGAGGGGTAAATCAGCAGTCCATAAACTCGCTAGAGCTGCAAAAGTGAAAAAAACCACTGCGGCTAATTGGTTATCCAAACAGGCACTATGGCAAATTTATCTACCACCGCCTAAACAAATTCAATTCTCGCATTTTGATGTGACCGCTCCTAATGAAGTTCATCAGGCTGATATATTATTTCTGCCACATGATCGTGGTTACAAATACGCTTTAACCGTAGTTGATATTGCAAGTCGATACAAAGAAGCAGAACCGTTAAAAACAAAATCAGCCACTGAAGTCGCTTCTGCATTTGAAAGGATTTATCGACGAGGTCCTCTGCACTGGCCAAATCTATTGCAGGTTGATCCTGGCAAGGAATTTCAGGGTGCATTGTTATCTACAATGAAACATCATAATGTCACCATACGACGAGGGCATACTGCGCTACATCGCGATCAGGCCATTGTAGAACGATTTAATCGGACGATTGCTGAGCGGTTATTTGGATATCAATACGCAAAAGAATTCATTCAAGAAAAGCGATCCCGTGAATGGGTTAAAAGATTACCATCTGTGATTACTGCACTGAATAACGAGATTACTAGAACAATCAACATGAAACCTATCAACGCGATTAAAAAGAAGTCAATACCCGTACAACCACAAAAAGAATTCAAAGAACCAATTCTTGGTAGTAATGTCATTGTGAGGTACTTATACGAACCAGGAGAGCTTGAAGGGGGTAGAAAAAGGGCTACCGATCATATTTGGAGCGTCACTGCACACAAGATATCTAGTATAACACGATCAACTGGTAGACTTCCAGTCTATAAACTGGATTCAACTGCTCCTCAGCGAGGATTTACTCGACAACAACTACAGGTAATTCCCGAGGATACTCAATTGCCACCGCATGGTCTTAACTAGCACCGTTGCGTCTATTGCACTCAAGACAAGTCAACATCACATTATTTCTGACATGACCGAGACTGTTATTTTTTCTGTCTACGGTGAATTGGCGAGGATCCTTATCCGAATACTGCCAACGCATTATACAATTGCAACTCGCGCAGTGATTATTCTGTTGTTGCTTCAGCGTAATTATTAATTTAGCATCAATATCAAATTCTCGTTGTTTTTTTTTGTCCTGTTGTTTGTAACCGGAGAGTTTTTTATCAATAATTTTAACATCAATATCATCCATTGTTGTGTCATTATCATCGAAAACAACTCTTCGAAGTTGATTTATTTTTCGTACTCTGGATACTGCGAGATAGACTAAATTCGACCATTCGATGCGATTATCCACCATCCAAACAATTGTATCCGATATAGTCAATCCCTGTGAAGAGTGTATTGTTGCTGCGTATCCTAGCGTCCACGGGGATTTATTAGCACGCAATGCATCTTCAACGACATTGATATCAACCAGCACAATATCATTTAATACGAGAATTTGTTTTTCACTCTGTCCTGGAATATCAACTTCAATATTCTGTTTTCGTGTATCCGATGGCCTATAACAAAGGGGTACTGGAAGCGTTGCAAATTTTTCTTTATGCAATTCAAATAGCTTCATCTGAAGTGTGTCCCTGACTATTTTTCTACTTGCAATTATCAAATCATTTGGTCTCCATGTTTCCCAGAAATCATTCATTGGAGTTTCTGAAATCACTTCACGCGCTATTTCGCATTGGATTCTATCCGGTTGTAATCTAATTAGCGCTTTGAACTCGCGTAATCGTTCATCAAGTGATCTATAATCAGTGGTGATTTCTTCATAGTAGTCTACAAAACCCCTTAGCCATTCATGTGGAGATGAACCGACAAATGGTGGTGGTTGGCCGTGATCACCGCACATGACGACTTTTGTGTTTTTGTTTAACAACCACTCAAGAAATGTTTGTAATACATCTAATGACACTGTGCATATTTCATCCCAAATGATGATTTCAGGAATGAATTTATCACCCATACGCTCAGGAGTCCATTTGTCACCCTTCCATCGAAAGAAACTATGGTAAGTACAGGCATTTACCCCTCGCTGTATCATCTCTCTGGCGAGTCTGTGAGTCGGTGTTAGCACAATCATGGTTGACCGACGAAATAATTCAATTGCACGAGTTGTCTTTCCTGACCCACCACAACCGTTTAAATAAACTGTTTTATATCTACAGATTGGATCAGATACCGGTGGTGCATTAGAAAATTCTGATTGATTTTCAATACGGTTACAACAAAGATATTTATCATCCATGGCAACGTCTGCGGATTCACAATACTCATGTAGCATCTCCTTTTTAAATCGCCAACACCCCCAATTTTCTTCGGGATCTGTGAATTTAGCTACAGCTGATTTGTACTTATTGTGTATATACATCGAATCAGTAGCCACTCTAACCGCGGTATTAGGAAATCTATTTATCATCGAAAATAGATTAATAGAAGCATAGGCTAGCATTGAACTTCTCAAATGTGTGTACTGGGAATTATATCCATCACAGTAGGTAACAACCGTACCCATTTTCTCACCATTGGATAGAAAAGCATCCTTACGGGATACAAGTTTTCCCTGTTTCATTAAATCCGCTACAATAAAATCGTATTCAGCGACATCTATGATCAACCGCGAGGAGTATTTTGCGTTGTCGTACCGTCCACCTTGAGTGAATTTACCGATTATTCTTCGTCCAAAATCTTTTGCTTGTTCTTTTTTAATTTCAAATAACTTCATAGACAAATTCATGATTTGTTCTTCATTGAAATCAGGGAATTGTTTTCGCTGTTCGCTGATTATACGATCTAGATCGGGTTGTGGTAGCCAAACTTCTTTCTGAGCTCGATAGCATATAATAGCCTCGGAAACAATCAACGATATTAGCATACCACAATCAATCATATATCTCAATAGCACTATTGGCATCCAGGCCTTTTCAGATAGATGTCTACCGAGCCAAACATAACTACACGGATGTAACCCTGTAGCTAATTCAAATGATATCACACGAGCGAATCCGGTTAAATCAAAATCAGGCAATGGTCCATTAATCGCAACACGAGTCATTTCATGTGTTGGGTGTCCAAATCGTTTGAAGTACTCAGCGCATTCTCCATACCCGAGAAAACTTCCGGGATAACACGCGGCTATATCAATTGAAATCATACCATCACGTGAGTATTTCGTATTCCACAATCCTCCATGACCAAATTCGACGCAACTCGATTTAACATCTTCGAGAAAATCACTTCGTGTTGGACGCCATGAGTTTTTTTCTCTTGCGAAGTGAGCTACCACTGATGGAATCGTAAAACTATCCGTGAGTAGTTTTTCATGGAAACTCTCCGGTGAAAAATCACTAGCGATTTTTCTCATTCTATTATCTAATTCTTCAACGCGATATAATTCACCATTTGGTTTTACAAATTGATCGAATCCTATTTCGGGATCTTCATCACTTCTAAGTAACCACACTGACACAGGATCATCCTTACACAACGCATGAATAGCATCAAATAATCTCTCTTCATAGAAAACATCCCCGACGAATTTCCCGGAAAATTCCGGGGGGATATATTTCACGGTTCGTTCTCGTGGAAATACTGTTACCGCAGGTGTCCACGCGTGTTTGTTATGATCAATAATCTGTATTGGTGCTCCATTTTTGTTATATTTCGGTTCGTATAAAACCTCTCCGGTTATCGTCATAACTGTTATTGGAAATCTTAATGATGTTTCTAATTTAGCTATATCAGAAATCTTTGCACCGTTCTGTTTCACTGTCAGTTCCCATTCGGTTATTTTCCTACGTCGCAGATCAGTTAGTTTATTTCCTCGGGATGCATTTGTGAAGTGCTCCATTACCCGTGTTGCTACACAATTGAGCCCTGACGAATATTTCATAGGAGCTAGTTTTGCGATATCGGGTTTATCATTTAACGGATATAGCCCATAAACCATTGCTGTTACGGGATAAGATCTTTCGTAGTATGGTTTGTCAATGCCGGTTAGAATTCCTGGTTTGGAATCTCTACTCACAATGACAGCTTTTTTATTCTTGAGGATTGGTTCAAATTTATCCCTAATAATCCATTTGCCATCGACTTCGATAATGAATTTGATTCGGAAAAAATGCCGTTTTTCCCCAACACGTGAAATTATCACTGCTGCTTTTTCATCAGTCATGGTAGCGTCAACAACACCATCAATTCGAAATGTTGACCAACAATAGGATGCTCCATCACGCTTGAATTCATTAAAACAGTCTCTGATTTTACTAATCATGGCTTTATCAAGAATTGTATTCTTTGGTGTATTAGAAACTATATCGAGATTGAATTGAGCATCTTTCCAGGATAATTTTTTGGACGTTTTTTTTGGTTTATCGAGATTAAATCTAGGATTGATTTTGTTACGTTTTTTGGGTCTATCGAGATTAAATCTAGGACTGATTTTCAATAATCTCTTAAACTCTTTCATGTTTCCGTCTCTTGGACGTTTGTTACGTTTTTTGGGTCTATCGAGATTAAATCTAGGACTGATTTTCAATAATCTCTTAAACTCTTTCATGTTTCCGTCTCTTGGACGTTTTTTGGGTCTATCGAGATTAAATCTAGGACTGATTTTCAATAATCTCTTAAACTCTTTCATGTTTCCGTCTCTTGGACGTTTTTTGGGTCTATCGAGATTAAATCTAGGATTGATTTTTAATAATCTCTTAAACTCTCTATCAGCATTAAATTTAGCATTTCTAGAAGTCAATCTCTTGAACTCCATCATGCTATAATTAAAACAAGCATTTAAATGAAAGATTTTTATATAATGAATCACTGCAAGTGGCTTATGATTGGATCAGTAACCCCGTGTAACAAATCATGCAGAAATGAGTTTTGTGGGTATCATATGCAAAGCTTTCGACGTGGAAGCCTTGGTCCGTTACCCTGTATTCTATGTGGGGTTGGGGTTAGGGGGAAATCACGGTTGTGTTTGAATTGCGGTGGTAAGCGATACAGGGAGTTGAAGCGTTATTATGATAAAAGAATAAAAAATGGACAATCAATCAGAAATTATGACCCTGACGCTGACAAAGTCAGTATTCTTGACGCTGACAAAGTCAGTATCCTTGACAAAGTCAGGGATAAAATCATAAGAACTCCTCAAGACTACATCGAAAGATTTATCATTAAACCAAACAATGAATTAGACAAACAATAGTATTATGTATACGAATGAACCAAGAATTCAGACAGCACCCTGTGATCACAAATTATGAAGCATCCAGTGATGGTGTTGTAAGAAACCGCAAACTGAAGAAACCAGTTGGTTCTGTGAATAATCAAGGGTACTTGATGTTTACTGTTAGGGAGGGAAAAGAAACGAAAACTTATCTCAATCATCGTTTCGCATTTGAGTGTTTTTATGGATTGATCGAGGATGATTTTGTTATTGATCATATCGATTCTAATCCAAAGAACAATTCTTTATCAAATCTGCAGGCTATCACACAAAGTGAGAATACCAAACGAGGAAAGACTGGCACTTGTTCAAAAAAAGCGAGATCTGTGAAATCTTTGAATACGATAACTAACGAAGAAAAAGTATTTCAATAAATGAATGAAGCCAGTAGACACTTCGATATTTGTAGAGCCTCAATACGAAAAGTTGCAGAGGGGATTTATCGATCTGCGATTTCAAAGGGGACGGGACAAAAAATTCGATTTAGTTATGTCTAATACGTCATATTTTTCATTTAGAAATATATCATTATTATAGAATAATGAATTCTGAAAACATGAATAGCATCATATCCGAGATTTCAAAATTGAAAGGTTGGGATATTGAACTATCAGATGGGTTAAATCCTGATCAAATCATGTCTGATTTTCAGGATATAGAATACGGAGTTAACAACAATAAATATATGCTACCAAAGAAGTATGCGCTCATCAAAAGAATTCAGAATTCTATTAAGGACTCTCTCGCATTTTCCAGTGACGTAAGTGTGTTCGCTCCGTTGTATACCATCGTAGAACGAATACGAAAAGAATTGGGGTACGAATACGAATTGAAAAAAGAAGTCAACTCTAAAGTTAGAAACCTACGGGCGTTAATTCAAGAAAATGAACAATTTTGATTGACCATTTATCATTATTTGATTGTGACCGACCATTTATCATTATTTGATTGCCCGACCATTATCATTTTTTTTAGCCGACCCTCAAGGGATGTCAAAAATCGATGGACGATATGTCAGATTGATCAAAAATAGAATGGCGAAACTATCAGTATTATTAATATTATATATACAATTTTGATAGTTTCAACATCGATGAACGAAGCTGTCTCACGATGAAATAACACTTCCATGACCATCCGATGGTGTTAGGTCGGGATTGAAAAATTGTTTTACAATTGAAAAATTGTTTCTGATTTCAAATAATGGTCAATGAAGCATTAACAACCCGATTGGCTCGTGAACGATTAGATGCAATCAGGAGATTTGTACCAATTCGTGACTCTGTACGGAATAAACTACAACAACGACAGAGTTTTCAGACTGATTTTGCTGCGGGATCTGAAGAGTTGTTTAAACCAGTAACCACAGCAACGAAGGGGATAGAGCGTGCTATACGGGGGGATGTTCCCGAGACAGGGAAATCTGTTATTGGTGAACTCGAAAAAATAGCAGCGAAAACTGAACAAACAGAACAGGCTGTACAAAAAATAGAATCAAAAAGAACAGTAGATGATTTACGCGTGAGATTTAACGAGGAAGGGTTAGCAGCAATTGATAAGACTGATCCAACAGAAATTCCTGCGTTTGTTGTTAAGACTTATGAAAACAGAAAAAAAATGTTGAAACCAGAACATCATAAATATGTTAGAAGTATAACTCACTGGGCTGATATATTCTATAAGATCAAAACTGAAAAAAGTCAAATTAAGACAGATAGTGCATCATACATCGAATATATCAATGCGGTGGGTATAGTGTATAAACAATTTGAAGAACTAAAACAACAACAAAAACCGCAAAAATTGCAAAGGCGGCGACAGCAACCTGCAAAGAAAATATCTTTTTCACCTAAAAAACAACAAATACCACGTGATGATGATTATGATCCTCTTGGTTATTTACAACCCACGGATGAAGAAGAAAAAATGGATGAAGCAATTGGTTATAGCGGAAGTGGATTAAGAGATTCCAGTGAGAATCCAAGGATTTCATGTCCTGGTAGTGTTCTCAGTGATATATCACGATTAGAAGTTCTTGTAGGAGGGTTCCGAGCTGGAAATAACTCACCGGAAATAATTAATGAAGCAGCTGATATCTGTAGACGATTATTTCAGGGTGGTATCATGGATATCAGCACATATCGAGATTTCATTGACGAGTTAGCAAATGGGTATCACAGTGATTAATTGATAAATTGTTTTACAATTGAAAAATTGTTTCTGATTTCAAATAATGATCATACACTACAATCATGATAAACCAACCCCCGTCTACGTAGTTAATTCACGGTTTCCGGTTTATAGAGCATACTACGGAGATGGTTTAGGTAATACCATTTTAGGGTTATTTGCGAGAATGGCTCCAAAAGTGATGCCGTTGGCTAAACAATTAGGAATGAAAGCAATTGATGTTATTCGTGATAAGGGTATTGGTGCTGTTGGAGATCTTGCTGGAAAAGCGTTTTCAACTGCGAAGAATAAATTAACATCATTAGTGAAATCACGGATGAAATCCAAAGGATTTTCAAAACCGTTACCGTCTACAGCGGAAATGCCTGCAAGTGTTAGTAGAATTATAAATAACGCAGTAGATGAAAAATTAGCGTCGATGGTTTTAACCCCCGACCAAAGCAATATTGCAAACATGATAGCAGGAAGTGGCTTTAAAAAACTACGACGATGAAATGGGAAATCGCGATTTAGACTCTGATAAATAGAATAAAATGTTCAAACAGTCACGTGATCCAGCATTTGATATAGACGCCCCAGTTGGCAAGGATGATTCTGTACGCGATTATCAATATTACGCCTATCATGCCATAGACTCAAATAGTCGAGCAAGAATTGATCTTCAAGTCCATGATACCAGTAAATACTTTCTACCCTGTGAAGCGTTTATCGAAGTAGAAGGAGAACTTGTAACAGCTGCTGATACTCCTGCTGTACCAGCACCGTATCCAGTTGGTACTCAAGTCGGTTTTGTCAATAATGGTATTATGGCGTTATTTGAGAGTGCAAAATATCTCATTGATGGAAAAGAAATCGAGTCGATAGATCGCGATGTTGATGTGGCTACAACAATAATCGGGTTAGCGAGATATTCTGATGATTATACAAGATCAGCAGGACCCTCTATGATGTTTGCAAAAGATGGTAAGAATACCGCTGGAGGAAATCCATTTGTTGTAAGACGACCAAAAAAACGTGATAATAGTGATGCTGATGCCGAGGATATGATTATAAACAACGATGCTAATTTCAATCTAGGAGCTGCAACACGAAACTCAATGTTGGGAGTAGGGCGTAAATCATTTTCATGCGCGATTCCACTGCATCATATATTTGGATTCTGTAGAAACGTCAGAAAAGTTATCTATGGAGCGAAGCATACAGTATCGCTTGTACGAAAGAGTGATGATAATGACGCAATCTGGAGGATTCCAGCAGACAATGCAAATCCAAATACTGATGCCGGTAAAGTCAATTTAACAAAAATATCATTGTGGATGCCAGTGTTGACTCCAGCAATCACCGCAGAAGAACGATTGCTATCATTTATGGACCAAGGAGGAAAGTCGTTGTTGAGTTGGTTATCAGTGAGTACAGATGTGAAGCAATCAAATATCAACGGGTTATTCACGTGGAATCTAGCATCAAAACAAGGTGTTTCTGCGCCACGTCATATATTTATTGCGTTACAGGATAACTCACGAGTTGGCAATCAACTCTTCAGCCATATGATATTTGATCAATTAGGTGTGAAAGACGTCTCACTGAGAATAAACGGCCAACAGGAACCATCCGAGGATATACAACTTAATTACACAGAAAATCATATCGCACGAGTTTATCATCGTCTGTTGTCATTTATGGCACGCGACCAAAATGTGGATACTGGTTTGCAAATATCACAATACGACTTTAAAAATCTGTATCCGATCTATTACTTCTCACTGGAACATCTCGATTTGATGAGACAATCTGTCGTTGATATACATTTTAGAGCTAATGTGACTCGTGGTGCTATTGCTGATTATAGAGCGGTTGCTGTCATTCTCAGTGATAAATCAATGCTACTTGAAGGTGTTGGTGGAAGAATGAGAGTGGTAGATGCACCAGTAGAAAATCTTTGATTGAAAATCCGAAGAATTTTTCCATTAGAATCAATCTATTATGTATAATGTCATATAGTGTTATTAGTGTTGCGTTAACTCCCGGTCAATTAAAAAAATTGCAATCAGAATCGGCTAAGCGATGTGGAACCACAATCACGTTGAAACCCAACCAAATGACTGGTGGTGCAAATAAACTATCGCTGACAACTCGTCAGGTGAAACATTTCAATGATGCACTTGCAGCCAAAAAAGGTGTTCAGATTACTCTCTCTGCGGCTGCTATCAAAAATATGATTAAAACAGGCGGTATATTCCCGTTGTTAGCTGCGATACCAGCATTGATTGCAGCGGCTGCCCCAGCGGTGGCTAAAGCAGCGGCGTTAGGAGCCGTTGGTACTGCAGCAGGAATGGCACTAAAGAAGGCAACTGGGAAAGGATATAAAAAAAAGGGACGATCCGTTCACGGATTGGGTCTAAGACTACCAGGAACCCCGTATTCGTGGTACAGCGGAAAGGGTCTAAGACTACCAGGAACGATTTATTAATTGAGGAACCTATGGTTCCCAAATCTTCGATGGTTCCTATGTCCAATTTTGATTTACTCGATGCTGCTAAAAAACTCGCGATTAAAAACTTCAGAGGTGTCTTTATGAAAGATCAATTACCACATCAACCAAACAGCGTTGAAACCGGTATTATTAATTTAGATAACAGCACCGGACCTGGAACTCACTGGGTTGCATACGCTATTGATCCACGTGGGATTGTCTATTTCGATTCATATGGATTAGCCCCACCAAAAGAGTTTTTGCGTTATATAAAAACCCTTCCAATGAAGACTTGGTATTCTACGCTACCAACACAACAAATGAATGACCCACCAATATGTGGCAGCGAAGTATTAAATGTCCTTGATGCTATTTCTAACTCCTTGAGTAACCCAAGCGGAAAACCACCACATGTTGTCGTGAATGAATACACTAGTAATCGCTTTTTAGAGAGAGAAAGAGTTTTACAATAACATGATTGATATTTGGGGGAGATCTTTGAAACCCAAACCCGATGGCACTGCACCCCCTGATTCTATCAAGGATGTAAAAAAACTAATCAAAGATGAAATAGCTGAGACGTTGAACTTAACAAGTGTTGACCCGAACGAAATAGTTGTATTTCAAGACAAGCAGGGTAAATTGAAAAGCAGTGATGTGTCGTTGGATGATATTTTAGTTAAACAACGAAACGCAATCGAAAATACTATCGCGCTTTTTTCCGATCAGGGTAAACTCAAACCGGGTGTAATCGTTTCGACGATTACAGATCGATTAAAAACTCTCAACGATGAGTTAAACAATTCTCTGTTTGTACTAAAAACACTTGAATCTAAAATTGAAGAAAACGGAAAACAGTTTATATCATTTCGTAGAAATATCATTGATAAATTTATTGGAACCCCGTTGGATAAAATTGAAATAAAACTCCCTGATATTAAAAAATCCATCGATGAGACAAAAAACTTCATCGAAGCCGTCAAAGGTGATTTTTCGAGGATGATAACAATCATTGAAAAAACAAAAATTCCTCATGAGAAAACCAACAACGTGGTATACACAATCCAACACGGATCATTTGAGTGGACACCTACAAACAACAAATTAAATATCACTGCAACCGTTAAGGGTATTTATCGATTAACACTAGTAACACCATTAACTCAATTTAATATATCATCGTCGAGTTCATCCGGGGTTAATAATACGATTTCAACGATCATCGACAAGGATACAACTGAAAAGTTCACTATAACAGCTACTGATAAAAATTTGATTGGGGTTTCAGCAACCTGGTATGTGGAATTCGTAGCGGATTTAAGTAAATAACTAAATTGAAAGGATTTCACAATTGAAAACGCTAGCTTTTTTAAAATAACAATGATTTCATCAACGCAATGTCGCTATGATCAGGTCAGAGAATTTCAGAATAGACTCAAAACCCTCCCCGAGGAGTATCAAATAAAAATAAAAAAATACCGACGAAAAATCACTGCAATTGATGTTATTATATACTCGGTGTCAAGCGTTCTCACTGGCGCCGGAATAATACTTGCATCGGTTACAATGATTGCCCCGGTCGTAGTTCCAATTTGCATTTCTGCGGTGGCTACAATCGGGGGTATATCAACCGGGATAGCAAAAAAGATATCATCATGCAGCCAGAGTAAACTGCAGAATTACTTACTTCAATTTCATATTGCATCAACCGCATATTCGCAGTTATCCCTGATGATATCGTCGTCACTCGATAATACAATTATATCAGATAGTGAATTCTCAGAGATGTTCAGTATTTTTGATTCCGCGATATCGAAATTAGAGCGACAACATGAATATAATAACAATGACAACATCGATGGAATTAGAAAACACGAACCCAAAAAACAAAATGATCTCAATAATATCAACCATACCAGATTGTGAGTTCTCAGTGATGGTCAGTATTTATGATTCCTCGATACCAAAATTAGAAATAAATCATGAGTATAATAACAATGACAACACCGCAGGAATTACTTCAACGAATAGTGGAGAACACGAACCCAGTACAAACAAGTATGATATCAATAACATCAACGAATCCAGAATTCATTGTGAATTTCCCCTCTCCGGTCCCAGTGAAGGAGATAGCGCTAGCAAAACTACGAGTGTATCACAGTTGGCCTAATATCAGATCAAAATCATTTGGTGGTCAACAACCCAATAATTCTTTAGTGTTTGCAAATGAGAATAAACCCGACGGAACCCCAGACTGGAAAGTTGTTTCGATACCAACAGGGTCATACCAAATCGAACAAATCAATGATGAATTCGCGCGTAGAATAAAATCGATTACTGGAAAAGAATCAAAAATCGCTATAACAGTTCATGAGCCGACGCTATCATCCGCAATTGAGATAAACTCAGAAGGATACGTCGTAGATATCTATCAGAGTTCTATTAGAACCGTATTAGGATGGCCTGAATTACCACCCCGGGAAGAAACCGTTAAATTACCAGAACCACAAAAATCTGATTATATCACAGACAAAATAAAACCTAAAAATCCAATAAGGAGTTATAAAAAATACAACTTATTTATAGAGTTTTTTGGGTTAGGATACGAACCTAGGGAGGTGGGTGGACCATTGCAAGAATATAATTTTGTTAACGAACCTGAAATCATTAAAAATTTCACAGCAATGAATAATGATTTATCGCTGTTGTTAATATCTCTTAAATCCGGCTCTCTCAACCGAGATGAATTTATCAGCGTCGTAGAAACATGCAATAAAATTATCGACGATATGGAAGTATTTAATTCACAAATTATTCGAGTGATATTAGATGATAAAAACCCCACATCGAGAACACAATTTGCAAATCAATATAAAATCCGCGTTGAAAATATCCCCACATTCAAACTACCAGGATATAACGTACCAGAACTAAAAAAACTTCTCAGTGACACCATCGATGTTGGTTTTAAAATAATTCATGATGCATGGAAAAAAACAGCATCACCGGAAATAAAAATCCTCAAACATAATAATGACCCAGATGGTGGCGGTAGGCATATCGCTCCGTTCAACGTGAATGTTTCATCGGTGATTGCGATCAATTTAGTATGTGATGTTATCGAAGGAAGCTATCAAATAAATTTAGAACGATCAAATCAAGCTCAGCAAGGATATATTTTGTATTCGTTTGCACCAACAGCTCCTCCAGGATTTTTAATTATTGAAAACCCAATTAATCCTGTCTACATGCGATGCCATAATAATTCATTAACCAGAATTAATTTCAAACTCACCGACCAGTCAAATAATCTGATTGATTTACAAGAAGAGGTGTTAGTGATTAGTTTGTTTGTGAAATCCTAAATTGCTTTGCAATTTCAAAGGATTTTCGTCCTAAGGACTTTCATCATAAAGACTGGTTAAAATCATTTATTATTTTTTGTTAACCCATAGCAGCAGAGAGGGTGGATGACAACAAGTTGCGACCAAAATTAATTAAAAAATCGTAAAAATCTTCGTTTTCATTTTTTTAGTTAAAATGAGATTTCGTAGATTTCAACGAAATCCTACGGATCGTTTTAAGGATTCAATCAATTTTTTTTGTCTGAAAACGTTGTAGGATTCGCCCTTTTTTTGGTTAAAATGAGATTATAGGACGGCTCGTTTTAGGATTTCAATCAAAATTTTGTCTGAAAACGTTGTAGGATTCACCCTCTCTGCTGCTGATCTATGATCAGTATTATTTTCTTCATAATAATCTATAATATTCTTCAGCCAATCATGCGGAGACAAACCGACAAATGGTGGTTGTTGTCCATGATCACCACATATTATCACAGCTGTATTGTTCAGTAATAGCCAATTAAGAAACATTTTTAAAATATCCAACTACTCTGTGCATATTTCCTCCAAAATAATGATCTTTGGAATATATTTCTCACCTAGTCGATCTGGAGCTCATGCGTAACCTTTCCATCGAAATAAACTGTGATATTTGCAAGAATTAACTCCTCGCTGTTTCATCTCTCTTTCAATTCAGTATGTTGGTGTTAGCACAATCATGTCTGTATTCTCCCGAAATAATTCGATAACACGAGTCGTCTTCCCTGACCCGCCACAGCCATTTAATTAAACGATTTTATATCTACCAATTGGATCGGATAACGAAGGTGCTATAGATAGTTCTAATATTTGATTATTTTTTATGTAATTATCTTCAATCGTAACATCTGCTGATTTAGAATAATCGTGTAACCTTTCTTGTTTTATTCTCCATGAACCCCAACACTCATCGGAATTTGTAAATTCAGCCACTGTTTCTTTATGTTTGATATCTATATAAAATGGATTTGTGGCAACTCTAACCGCAAATTTAGGAAATTTATCATCGATTGCAAATTGATAGAAGCATAAGCCAGCATAGGTGTCCTTAGATGTACGTATTGGGGAGAATTTCTATCTATGTAGCTAAGAATGGCACCGAATTTTGTTCCATCGGACAAGGAGGCATTTTCACTAGTAACATATATACTTCATGGTCTTGCATCAGCGATTATAAAATTTTACTCAGCATCATCTAGAATTCATCGTGAATAATGTCGCTTGTGATCATATGCTCCACCCTGGGTGAATTTACCGATTATTTTTCTACCGAGACCTTCTGCATGTTTATTTCTGACTTCAAAGATCTCATTTGATGCTTTAACGATATATTCTTCGTCGAGATCAGGAAAATGTTCTTTGTAATCTTTAATTATACTATCAAGACTATCCGGTTGTGGTAACAAAACATAAGTTTGTTTCCGATCTGAAATAATTGAATCAGAGACAATCAGCGATATCAGTATTTTACAATCGATCATATACTGTAATACCACTATTGGTACCCATTGTTTCTCAGATATATGTCTACCAAAGCAAACATAAAAAATTGGATGACATCCTTTAGCGATCTCGAAAGATACTACACGAGTGAATCCGGTTAGATCAAAATCAGGTAGTGCTCTATTAGTCGCAACCCGTGTCATCTAGTGGGTGGGATGCCCAAATCGTTTAAAATACTCCGAGGAATTCTACATGCCTAAGAAAACCTGCTGGATAACCATATCAACAGAAGAAAAAAAACATTTTTAGGATCATATTTGGTATTTCAAAATCCACCATGTCAGTATTCTACACAAATGGCTTTAACATCTGAGAGAAATTCAGCTCGTGTTGGTTTCCACAGATGTTTATTTCTCGCAATATGAGCTGCAACTGACGTGACTGTAAAACATTTTGTACGTAATTGCTCGTTATTATTCGTTTAAAAATTCCGTGCTAGTTTTCTCAACACCCGGCTTTTCATTTATCAGATATATCCCATAAACAACCGCGGTCACGGCATAAGCTCTCTTGTAATACGGTTTGTCAATTCTAGTCAACACTCCTGGTTTGGAATCCTGACTCACGGTGAGTTTTTTTTTTATTTTTCAGGATAGGATCGAATTTATCACGAATAATTCAACTACCTGTTTCTGAACAGATCGTGAATTTCATTCTAAAAAAATACTTTCAATGGTCAAGATGAGTTATTATTTTGCTGCCAGTTTGTCGTTCATGGTAGCATCAACACTACCATCTTTTCGAAATTGTGACCAACAATGAGATGTTCCGCTGCTGATTCGTTAAACGCTTCATGAATTTTACTGATTATGCTTCTATCACTTATTTGACCTTATTTGGTGCATCTCCGGAGACTCTATCGAGATTGAATTTAACATTTTACAGGGTTCAATTTTGGATAATCTCTCAAACTCCTTCATATTATAATTAAAACAAGTATTTAAATAAAGAATTTATATATAATGAATCACTGTAAACGGCTTATGATCGGATCAATAACCGTTTGTAACAAATCGTGCAGAAATGAATTCTGTGGATATCATTCACAGAGTGTGCGACAATGAAGCTTAGGTCCGAAACGACTGTATACCAAACGATGTTGGAGTACGAGGAAACACACAATTGTGTCTCAGTTGTGGTGGTAAACGATACAGGGAGCTTAAGCGCTAGTTATGATAAGTGAGTCAAAGACCCTGACTCTGTTAGCGATAAAGTCGTAAGAACATCCCAGGACTATAATACTAGATTCTCAATAAATAATAAAGAAACCAAATAATCAATTAGACAAATAATATATGTGTATATAAATGAGCCAAGAATTTCAACCACATCCTACGATTAGCAAGTATGAAGCGTCTTGTGATGGTGTAGTCAGACACCGGAGATTGAAAATTCCAGTCGAGTTTGTAAATAATCTGGGGTAATTGATATTTACTGCTGGAGGGAAAAGTCATCTTGTTCATAGATTTGCAAAGGAATGTTTGAATGGTTTGATCAAAGTTGGTTTTGTAATTGATCACATTGATTCAAATCCTAGGAATAATTCTTTATCTAATTTACGAGCTATCACTCAGAGTCAAAATGATGCATTTGGGAAAACTGGTACTTGTAAATCCATTAGAAAAGAGCAGTTAAAGCTCTCTACATATAAACTAACGAAGAAATAACATTTCAAACGATGAATAGCACCAGCAAGTATTTTGATGTTTGTATGTCTTCGGTTCGATATGTTGCAGAAGGTGTATATAAGTCTGCTCTTTCAAAACAAAGGGGGAAAAAAATTCGATTTACATATGTTGAACACATTACCGAAGAGAGATAACTCCTCCAGGGATGTGTGTATAATCCTGTTAAGAGCTATCTCAGTTGTTACGGAAATACCTCTACGATCTCATTGGAAATAATCGCATAATCTATCAATAATTCTATCCCTGATCTGTTTTTCTTTTCTGTCAGAGAACGAGTGAAACAAATAAGTATTTACAACAATATTCTTTTTATTTTACTACTTCTGTCAGGTTTTTGCTTTCTTTGTTTAGATTCTCTCAGTAATTACAATTAAGTAAAAACGAAAATACGAATCACATCTCCTTCCTGTTGATTTCCATGTATAAGTTAGCTTATAGAGCATACAGCCGGATTTACTAATGGGGCTCCATGCCATAGTTATCGAAGTTCAACTGAAAACCACTATCCGTCACACTGTCACACGGTGTGAATGTGTTTTTACATTCTCTCGGGGTGACTATGTTATTTAAGAGTGGTTTTCAGTTGAATATCGAGAAGGGCTCCGTATATGTGTTGTATTGTCAGATATAATCCTTTGTATGTACCGTCTATTGTGTATGTCCTAATGTAAATATTGTAAATATGTAAATACTATATGTACTCTCGTTCAGCCTGTTGGATTGTCAATGGCATTCCAAGGCTTCATACGGGAAATGCGCCGTCTTATATATATATATATATATATATATATATATATATATATATATATATATATATATATATATATATATATATACAATATAATCCTTTGTTGTATTGTCCTTGTGTCGTCATTCACCAAAACACACCATATGTGGTTCTAAATTGTTGGACTTCTAACATGTGAATTAAGAGTTCACATGGTGTCGTTTATTTATAATTTAATTAAGATTATATGTATATCTCTAACCGTGATAAGATGTCGATGAGACCTTAGAACGAATAGAAATTGTATCGTCCATAGAATATTTTAAATATTGTATATACAATGCTGTAAATATACGCTTAAAAAAGAAAACTGGTCAATATATACATACATACATACATACATACATGCATGCATGCATGCATGCATGCATGCATGCATACATACATACATACATACATACATACATACATACATACATACATACATACATACATACATACATACATACATACATACATACATACATACACTCAGACAGACAGAGAGAGAGAGAGAGAGAGAGAGAGAGAGAGAGAGAGAGAGAGAGATTTATGTATATATATTAAAAATATATTTTATTGTATAATGAATTATGAAATTATCTATGATATAATTTCTGCTATTACGGATTTGAAAATCAATGAATACATTTATCAGATAAATTCGATTGTGATAAATTCCTTTCTGACTTTCAATATTTAGAAGACATAGCTCGTGAAAATTGATACGTGCACGATATTTTTTTATTAAGGAACTACAGCAGGTTGTAAACAGTGAAATTGATACATTCGTACCTGTATTTACCGCAGTAGAGACAATAAGAAGTTATTTACCACAGCAATATGAACTTAAAAAGTCATAAATTCCAGAGTTTGACAGTTAAAAGAAAACGAAACATCTGATATATTATAGTTTAATATATCAACTAGTATTTCTACTGGTGCCATTTAAAAATTCGCTACCTGGAAGGGAAAACGGTTTCTAGGTATTGAAAGCGAAAGTAGGTCAGTGTTATTCTTTCCCCGCAAAAATGGTTTAATAGTAAACAGTACATATGCGTTATCAGCGCTGACAGATACGGTATTTACTAGTAATAATTTCATATTCAATCATTGATTTTACTGTTAATATATGGTTTACTCGATACGATATGGCACTTGATTTACACGAAATCTTAATACGGAAATCCTTTTGGATGAAAATCCTTTCGGATGAAAGTCCTTTAGGATTTCACATACAGAATAATTTATAAAATCTCGCCTCGTAAATCCAGTAAATTATTGGATTGGTCAGTGAGTTTAAAATGAGTTTTTGTTAATTAATCATTATGACATCACATATAATCTGAATTAACGGGTTCCTGTATTATTAAAAATCCGGGTGGAACCAGTGGGGCAAACGAATATAAAATGTATCCTTGCTGGGCCTGATTTGATCTTTCGAGATATTTTGGGAACTTCCATCAATAGCATCACATATTAGATTTACTGCAACAACCAAGGATATATTAACGTTTTGAGGAGCAATATGTCGCCCACCACCGTCTGGGTCATTATTATGTTTGAGGATGGTTGAACTCCTGTATGGGCTTGTCCATGCGATATTATTTGAGTAAATGTTTCATTGATAAGATCATTAACGGATCATTTTAGTTCGTTTGCATTATACCCAGGAAACTTGAAATTTGGTAATTCAGCTTATGTTATAATGTATACAGTTAGAAAATGTTTATAACGTATTTTGTGGTCATCTTTATAATCAATTGTTCTCTGAATTACTCTCTTGTTGATATGTTCCATGTCGGATACAAGTTGATTTAATATTTAAATCCGTTTAAAGATTTCACTCCGATTAGACTCTTGGAAAGTCTGTTGTAGTCGCTGTAGTTGTTGACTGTGTTCTTGATTGACCTTTCCAAAGATTTCAGTAATCTGATATGGGAGAATGGATATAGATCTAACCTCATCTCCGTTTCGTTCATAAAAAAATCTCCATCCTGTTTTATATAGTTTGTCCATCTCCTCCCTGCAGATATAAGATCCAACCATCCCCTCCTCAAAATAAAAATCAGTACCCAATGTTGAACGTATGATATCAAAGATGTATTTTTGTATGATGGGGTGATTTTGATATGATTTATTGTCTGTGGTATAATCAGACTTCGATGGTTCTGGTGGAGGAGGGATTTCAGGCCATCCTAGCACAGTTCTTATAGAACTCTGGTAGATATCTACTACACAGCCAGGTGAGTTTATCTAAATCGCAGATGATAATGTCGGTTCATGAACTGGTATAGCGATTTTTGATTCTTTTCTCGCAATGGATTTTATTCTACGCTGGAATTCATTATTGATCTATTCGATTTGGTAAGTCCCAAATGGTAACGAAACAACATTCCATATTCCGGGTTTCCGTCGCTATCATCTTTACTCGCAATCAACAGGGAATTATTTGCTGACCACCAAATGATTTTAATCTAATATTCGGCCAACTGTAGTATACTTGTAATTTTGCTAATAATATTTCTTTAACCGGTAATGACCTGGGGAAATTCACACTGAATTCAGGGTTGGTTAAGAATATTGAGATTATGGTTGTCTTTTGCGGGGTTTTGTGTGTGTCAATAAGCTGAAGTAATTCCATTGTTGATGTTGATGTCATGTTATTATTGTGCTGCTTTTCTAATTTTGATGCTGCTGTGTGGTAGATGTTTATCCTCGCAGATAATTCGTTATCTGATATTGTTGTGTCATCGAGACTGGATGATATTAGCGAAGATAATTGAGAATATGCGGCTGATGCAATATGTAACTTAATTATATTATCGTGTAATTTATTCTGACTACGTAGCAGCTATGTCAAAGCTAAGACCTATCTTGAGAGACATGAATATCTGTCTGAAAACTAAAATCAGACTATTAAGAGCACTATTCATCTCAAATATTATGTACGTATGTGACGCCTGGACCCTGAGAGGAGAATTACAACGAACAATCCCGGCACTTGAAATTAGATGCAACTGAACCATCTTTGGCTTCACTTACATTGACCACATCACAAAGGAAGAAGTGCATAACACCATCAGGCACAAAGTAGACCATTCTAATGACCTCCTAACTGCTGTCAAAGAAAGAAAGCTAAAATGGTATGGCCATGTCACTAGAGTCAAAAGTCTATCCTCAGCTTTACTGCAGGGCAGCATCCAGGGTGGCAGAAGGAGAGATAGACAGAGAAAGACGTGGCATAACAACGTCATAGAATGGACCAGGTAAAGTTTTGCGGAGACTCAGGCATCGGCACATGATCGAGACATGTGGAGCGAACAGGTCAGATATTCAGTAGCACGATGTCTTAACGACCACACCTGGTCAAGATAATGGTGATGATGAAATACTGTTGATGGTAATATGTGGTGTGTGTAAATACTGTGGATGGAGAGGGTCTATCAATAATGTAAATGATGTTGATGGTAATATGTGTTGGGTGTAATTAATGCTTCAGGGTAAGGTTTTCATGAATGTAAATACTGTGAATGATTGCTGCTATAAAAGGTTTATCTAAAATAATTGACCACACATTCACAGGAAACAACGTACTTATTGCATTTTCATTAAAATCGCGCTCATTGAAAATGGACAAAGTTCTCAACAGTTAATGACCATTGGGTTTAAGTTATCTGTCATTTAATATATGGACATGAAAATATGTGGTGAGTGTAACTACTGCGGATCTCTCTCTCTCTCTCTCTCTCTCTCTCTCTCTCTCTCTCTCTCTCTCTCTCTCATATATACGAATGTGCTATTGAGAGCAGAACTCTCCTCGCGTTTTGTAACCTTGATACGAGTAAACGTTATTCCAATGTTATGCATTGACTAAATATGAGTTCACGCAGTTATCAACACTGATAAGATTAACATATACTTCTACGGCGAGTATATAAAATACACGTAGTTTATAAATAATAATGAATTGAATGATACTTACAGGATATCTAAAAACTCCCGTAAAATGTCTGTATTCCTAGTTAATTATTGTATTCTGTACAATGACTATTTGTATTACGTCGCCAAGCAAGGTAGTGCTACTATGTACTAAGCCAAACAAACATTGCAAAGAAATCCAAGCACATGACAATAACGCTTTGTTATTATAATTAGTCGACCTTACATGGCATGTGCTTGGCGGGTATTGACAAATAACCGAACTAATTGACCTAGTAATAATTGACTTTAGTTACGATATGAATATATCTCGTGTCAACTGGTTTACTACACAACATATCTGATATAATAAATGTGACTCTATCTATCTATTTTATCTATCTATATATCTATCTTATCTTGTCTATCTTATCTTATCGAACTTATCTATCTGATCTATCTTATCTGATCTATCTCATATATCTTATCGTATCTATCTTATCGTATCTATCTTATCTCATATATGTTATCGTATCTATCTTATCTTATCTATCTTATCGTATCTATCTTATCGTATCTATCTTATCTCATATATCTTATCGTATCTATCTTATCTTATCTATCTTATCGTATCTATCTTATCTTATCTATCTTATCGTATCTATCTTATCTCATATATCTTATCGTATCTATCTTATCTTATCTATCTTATCTTATCTTATCTATCTTATCTATCTATTACTCTGCTTATATGCATGTTGATCCATATCTTCTAGAGGTAATGAGATTCATCCACCCCTTCCTACTAATTATACCACTACTACTACTACTACTACTACTACTAACTGACTTTCTGCACAATAACTAATACTTCTACGGCTGTTTCCGATACACTAACAACTAGTAGTATGACATTTTCTAACGTGGCTGCAACAACATCCGGCTAAGCGGTCGTGTGATGTACATCCCGATTGCTGGAATACAGCAATACGGAACACTTACCGGGTAGGTGGTCCTATGAAGTGTTTTCTTCCTTTCTGTGTGGTTAGTATATTTTGTGGGATGTTTTCGTACCCTTTTCTGGGAGTATTTTGTGGGTTTTGATAGTATAATTTGGGGTTTGTTTTCCCTTTCTTCTGTGTGGGTAGCTTTCGCCCACCAGACTAACACGCCCTTATCGGCGAAAGCATCTATAATTTACAGTATTGTCATCATCATTCCCGGTGTTAAACATTAGATACATCAAGATGCCCATCGAATTATTTAACGAACTCAGACACAGTTGGTTTTGGATGCTGTATGTAGCCTATGTGGTGGAAAGACTAGAGCTTAAATTGAGATATCCATATACCAAAGACGTTGTGACAAATCAAGTGACCAACCTGAAAGTAGTCAGGAATTTGGTGGAAAGTATGCAACTAGAAGAAGTAGAAAAGTTATGAGGTTAGATTACACAAATATATGTAAAAGTAGGGACCTTGAAGGAGACACTTGACAATGTGATCCAAGTCCCGTGATTTTTAGAAAAGATATTCAATTTCACAGAGTGGTCGTGTGTGAAGCGGAGGTTACACCAACTAAAGAAAGCCGATGACACGATAATAAATGTACTGGAAGAAGCAAAAATAAACAGGTGTCTGACGTTTTATCAATAAAGTACGGCGAAATGTCTGACAAAATGAAATACCCTTATATATATATATATATATATATATATATATATATATATATATATATATATATATATATATATATATATATATATATATAAACACAAGGAGTGCAAGCGTGACCACAACCCTTCGCTCGATTCGACATTTTTCCACGAGTCTTTTATCGCTTCAGAATCGCAAGAAGACTGAAACACTTCACATATGCATTCAAAAGACAGTTACTTAACAACGCATAGCTCTTAAATGACCATGTCCTGAATCCAACCAGCGAATTAACCTTTATTTTCACCATTACGGTCACATTAGCCAAGGTCGGAAATTTATCTGACGGAAGTAGCCCATTCTACAAGTTTATACCCTGCAGTAAATATGCTGAATAACATGATGAAAGTAATTTGTCAAGATAAAATGTTCATCTTGCTTTTTATTTCAGATTGTATCATTTAATAATTTTATTTAAATTTCCAGAGCAGAAATATGTAGTTATAGTTCTGATACTAGAAATAACGGTTGGTGACGTCATCACACTTCAAATATTTACGACTGTTGCTGGATCCGGTAACTTTAAATACACAGATTCTGCCCCGTGTTCGGTACAATTATTAGACACTAACGGATATTTACTGCAGGGTAGAAAGTTAGCTGGTCTAGATGGTTGAAGTGACCAAGCCGGACGGCGGGTCAACGACACATCCAATGTCAAGTAAACTAATGTACCTCCTTTTTAACAGAAGCTTATTCTCGAATGTTACCATACTGCCGATAAAACAACTTGTGTTTTTACTCTTGTTTCGATCGTTCCGGCTGGTGGACTTAGTGGTTAGAGCATCCTCGTCACAAGTTCGAACCCAGCCTGAGTCATACCAAAGACTTATCAAATTTATATTTGAAGCTATCTCGCTTAGCGCTCAGGATTAAGAGGTTAGCGTTAGTCTTAACACTATTCAGATACAGTATTAGTTTTTTTCGGATTATGATCGGGCTTTTTTGGGGTGGGAGACGGGGGAGGGAGGAGACATTGTAGCCTTTTTGGAATTTTAGACTTTAATCTGGCATACACCAAAATTGTCCTGTTTAAGTTTAATCTGGCACACACTAAAACTGTTCTGTTTAGGTTTGACAATTAATAATATATCACTGTTTGTTTGAAAATGATGAAAGAAAAAAATGAGACAATGAACATTGCTTCGAACTTAGGTTTCTCCCTTGCCCTAATAAAAAAAAATAGTAGCAATCTGTTAATAATTTCGTCTTGTCCTTTAATACAACAATAATGATGTCTTATTTCTGTTTCTATATATACTGATTACTACTGCAAATAATAATAATAATAATAATAATAATAATAGTAATAATAATAATAACAATAATAATAATAATAATAACTAGAATAATAATAATGATAATAATATCCAATGACTTTAATAATAATAATAATAATAATAATAATAATAATAATAATAATAATAATAATAATAATAACAATAATTATTGTGATAATATTGAATGACTCTAATAATAATATTCTACGACTTTAATAATAAAGAAATAATAATAACCTTAAGAATAGCGACAATTCAATGACCTTAATACTACTACTACTACTACTACTACTACTACTACTACTAATAGTAATAATAATAATAATAATAGATGAATTTAATAATAATAAAAGCAATAATAAAAAACCAATAACAATAGCGATAATTCATTGATTTTGATAATAATACCAACAAAAATAGCAGAAATAATAATAATAATAATAATAATAATAATAATAATAATAATAAAAAATCAATGATCTAAATAATAATAATAATAATAATAATAAAAAAATAATAATAATAATAATAATAATAATAATCAATAATTATCAACATCATTCTCAAGAGCTTTCTTTGCCATAGCTCTGGTAACTGCACAAGCTTGAAATATATCAGGGAATTCTTTTTCAATTGGATCAACTTTCTGATCCAAATCAGGCTTGTCAGTTACAAGTGGATTAACCATAACCTTGTCTCCAGCTAAGTCGTTGCCTAGCAATAAATGAATGCCCTCAACGGGTAAAACCGAGACTGTTCCGACTGTCACAGGTCCTGATACTAAGTCTGATAACAAATTTACACAATGGAGAGGAACATTAACAAAGCTGCACTCTACTCCCTGAATAATAACACTTTCATAAGAAGAAGACTTCTCAGAAAAAGGCAAATTACCTGACAATAAAAGACTCTGAGAAGCTCCTGTGTCCCTTAAAATTTTAATTGGGGAGGAATTGGCTGAATCACCCAAAAGTGAGATAGAGCCCTTCGATATGAATGGTTCATAATTCTCCATGATACAATCAGACTGGGATTTATTAGACCCAACAAATGTATTGCTTTTAATACATGACCGTGACCTTGACCTCTTAGAAATAAAAGCATTTAGAACAGGTCTGTCTTGATTCTGATGCTTATTTTTCAATTTGTAGCAATCAGAAATAACGTGTCCTTTTTTTCTTCAATAGGTACACGTCGGAAGAGACAAGGATCTAGAATCAAGCTTCTCTGAAGTTTGATTTTTGAAAGTTGTGCTAGTTTGAGATTTAAAAGGGCTGGTATTAGGCTGAAATACTTTTCTGCCAGAAGACTGTTGAGTAGAAGTCTTATTAACAAAATTAACTTTATGTGTCAAAGAATATTAGTCAGCAGCTCGAGAAGCATTCTCCAAGGTTTCAATTCAATGCTCATCGAGATAAGTTTTAACGTCACTATGGACAGAGTTTATGAACTCTTCAATTAATATAATTTGCTTGAGATTTTGATAATCTTGTTCAACTTTCTTGGCTTAGCACCATCTATCAAACATCTGCTCTTTTTCTCTAGCAAATTCGACATGAGTTTGTCCAGCTTCTTTTTTGTAATTTCTGAATTTTTGCCTATAAGCTTCAGGGACTAACTCATAACCCCTTAGAATGCATTCTTTAACCACATCATAGTCACCACTTTGGTGAACAGACAGTGAAGTGTAAATCTCACTAGCCTTACCAGTGAGTACACATTGCAATGCTCCTTTGGCCACTTTAAATTTTCTGCAACTTTTTCAAAATGAATAAAGTATTTGTCTACTTCTTTTACTCTGAAAGGGGGCACTAATCTAATATTCCTTGCTAAATCGAAACTTAAATTTGGATTTGAAGTATGAAGTTGTTTTTCACTTGCCAGCTCAAAATCTTTCATTCTATATTGATATTCCCTTTCTTCCCTCTCTTTGTCATATTGTTATTGTCTTTCTTTCTCCCTTTCCTGTCTCTCTCTCCCTTTCCTGAAATTCCAGCTTTTTCAACTCTAATTCCATCTTGAATTTTAATTCTAATTCCTTTAGTTTAATGTCAGAGTCTGATGCAGACTTACTGACCGAAATCAAAGCACTTTTTTCAAACATTTTCTTCTTCCAAATATTGGACCAAAATCTTTTTGATATCTTGTTTCGTTAAAGAAGCCTTGACTTCAGAAAGATCATATTTTCTGGCAAGTTGAATCAACTCATCTTTTTTTAAAGATCTAAATGCTCCTGAGTAGGATTAGAAAAAAATATTTCTACTTTAGATGTCATTTTAATACAAGCCTGTCAATCTCACTAAAGATTTACAAAATTTCAAAAGCATGGGTATTCAAATTTAAAATAAAAGTTTTCTGAAAAAAATTCTAGCCAAATTCCAATTTTTCTCAATTTCGGACGAGCTCATTAATTTCTATGTTACGTGCTCAGGCTCGAATAAACAGTAACATAAAAAGAGTGAAAATAACAAGCTTGTAAAACTTAATAAACAATTTATTGAGTACAAATATTTTTCAGAAAAGAAATATAAACTTACGGTTTTAAGAATTAATTCCAAAAATAATTCAAAATATAATCCACTAGAGAAATTGCAAAAGTCCTGGTAATAAAATATCCAAATAATTCTAAGTTCGAATTCCAGTGAAGTATCCAATATGAAAGAGGATGTCACTTAATAAAGTCAGTTCTTGTTAATAAAATCTCTATGAGCACAATTATTTTCCAGATAAATAACAAAATAATTCCTCTTGATCCAAACAAATTGACACAATTTCCTGTACAAGGTAATTTATAATGACTCAAAAAGACACAACTTAATATTCTAAAAGCCCAAGTTCTTCTACTGAATAGCTCGCTCTCAAAACATAGTTTATATATCTGTTTTTTACCTAAACAAGGGGTCACGTGATCTTCTAGAAACTATCAGAACAAATTTGCGTTCAAAAACTCACATACCCAGAGTATGACCCAACTAATATTAGAAAGATGTTTATACAAAAGCACCATTTTGTCCTTGGAACCAACCAATTATTTTAAAAGCTTGTTTACAACTCTAAAACCAGGTCAGAAATGAGGTCAACACCTGGTGTTCACTCTGTAAAGTACAGGTCCCCCCCCCCTTTTTTTTTTTTTCAATGAACGAATCTTAAAACTTAAAATGCCAAATCTGAATCTAACAAACAAACAAAACTGAAAATTGTCACTCGAAAATTGAACCCTTAAATTGACCTGAAAGAAGATACATGATAATAGCACGGTCACAAGCCATTTTCTCATGGTGGAACACATGTATCAGTAATTAAAACGTGGAAATTAAATTTTCACGATACAGGTAAAATTAAACTTACATATCTCCCGATATTAAGCGTTTGAAAAACAAGACAGGAATCAAAATAATGGGAAATAACTGAGTTCCATGAAAACTTATTTCAGACAAAAATACTTTTTTATGTCCAATGTTTAACTTCATCCAAGAATTTAATGGTCATGGAATAGTGTATGCTCAAATATATAATTATATCACTGATTATGAAAATCACGTAATCTGGAAAATCACTTTTTATATTCAAAATGTCATGTGTGCGCGCTCCTAACATATCTGACCTTTCCTAATAACAAATTCACGGATATTCAAAACACCGTATTTCTCTTTTATTGCAATATTATTAGTCGAAAAATTATGAAAATGAGTCGGTGATCTAATTTAAATTCAAACATCAATTTACACTATTTTGCAATTTCAACTTATGCATAAACTTCAAATGTGGTTGGCAGCAGTTTCATTTTCAACTTTCTTATCCACACAAAGTAGTTAAATAAATGCTTGGAGGCTTGAAAACCAGACAGCCTATAACAATGAACCCTAGTTCATCAAGTATAACTTGATAGTGAAAACCTCTGAAATTAAATTAAATTTAATTAAATAATTTATAACTGACAGCAAGAGGGATACGGGGGTAAAGAGACAATGAACATGAACCACGTGTTTGTTTGCTCATTTAAAAACTAAAATGTTCAATTAATCGAGCAAAAACAAACACCTTTAAATTATTCCCTTTCTTAATATAGCATATATTTAATAGTCTTTGACTTCCTATGCCGTCAATTGACTGAACAAATATCCAATATTATATTCCTAATCTGAACACGAGCAAGTCATACCAGAATATATTCAGTGACATCGCAATATAATATGAAGTGATCATCATCTTGTGAGACAATCGTGTACAAATCATGCTCAGATTGGCTCAGATCATTATACATGAACGTGTACAAATCAGACTCAGATTGGTTCAGATCATTGTACATCAACATGTGTAAATCAGACTCAGATTGGCTCAGATCATTGTACATGAACGTGTACAAATCAGACTCAGATTGGTTCAGATCATTGTACATGAATGTGTGTAAATCAGACTCAGATCGGCTCAGATCATTATTCATGAACGTGTACAAATCAGACTCAGATCGGCTCAGATCATTATTCATGAACGTGTACAAATCATACGCAAATTGACTCAAATCACCATGCATAATTGTGTACAAATCAGAGTCGAATCGACAAAAATCACCATGCATAACAAATCAGACTCAAATTGACTCAAATCATTATATATACTTGTGTACAAATCAGTCTAAAATTGACTCAGCTCACTATGCATAATCGTGTACAAATCAGACTATAATTTGTTCTCAAGTTACTATACATAATCACGTACAAATCAGACTCAAATTGCCTCAGATAACTATACAACCAGTGAACAGGTGTATTTTCTAATGATGTTACCCATGTATGGTAACCCATAGGAGTATAATATGTTTTACGGGATAAAAATGTTATGGTCTGTGCAAACAAACAAAAAACAATAGGCAGTTATGTTGTTGTTTGGTCTGCTTCTCTTGTATAGAGTAAAAACTAAATTTATTTTCTACTTATTTTTAAACCAACGTAAGGAAAGATAATTTAATTTTAATGGTTATATACCAGTTGAAGGACAGTATGCAGGGTTAAAGAAAAGCATGAACATAAAACTCATATATGTGTCTCATGACAATGTTAGATATGATACAGATGTGCGGAACGGTGCCAACTATTATGCCTAAAATCTCTATTAGCTTGATTTACCTTAGTCTGGAAATAACATCAATATTTGTTGACTTAAAACAACCCATTACCGTCCAAACTGTTCATTTTAACACAACCGGCAAAATTGGCATTACCTGTTTATTACCGTGCCAGAATTTACCGGTAGTTTACATCCCTGACTCGTAAACCACGGTGCAAGCATAAACGGTGCTTTACTTGTACACTGGCCATGTACGGCACCATCATTTGCACCTTTAAAAAAATTAGTACGACTAGACAATACAAAGACAGGGTGGGATTTGCCAATCTGTGTTACGTAGGATGTTTGCAATATATGGTACATTGCCTTATAACCGTGTGATCTACATACAAAGGAGATGTTTTGTTCTGGTTTCGTCCATCTCGTCAGTGGCTGTCTTGATATATCCGCTAGTTCCTGAAACAAAAAGAGAAACATGGATCATATATGTGAATACTGTTTTTCACAGAAACCTTTCCATATGGCTTGAAAGAAATAGACAACCAGCTGTTGTAAAGGAAGACCCCTTTTAAGGAGGGAGCCAATAAATAAGAAGAATTTGTATTCACATACACCGTTTCCGTTGTCGGATATAGTTTTATTTTCAAAACGATCGAAAGATATATTAAGTTACTTTCAACACGATCGAAATATAACGTTATGGCCTATCGAGTTCTAGGTTAATATAAAATATTTTCCAGCACCGGCAACAAGTTGAGAAAACTGTTTGAAACATAATAAATTTAATGTTTTCGTTCCTGTAGAAATAGTCAGGTTAAGTTTTGCAAACACAACGAATATTCTGTTTTATTTATTTGTTTTTGTCTAGTTTTATATTTGCCTTTGAAAAATATAGTGTAGTGTTGAAAACGACAAGCCAGGAGAGTACCGGTAATTGAAAAAAAAAATCAGCCCAAAATTCACCGGGATGCAAAATTAAACCAAGCTAATACAGATCTAACTCTAGATTCCTCTATTAAAAAGGTAATTCCAAAATGTTATCAAATGAATCTCGCGTTAGCTTTTGTACGATGTGAAACGAACCGAAACACTTTATGTGACACAAGGAAACTGTACAAGCAGAGAGTTAGTTATATAAACTTCATGTATTATGACTACGAATCCGAGATTCTGTTTAATATATCATTTCAAATACCCTGAGTTAATCAATGCCAAAACTTTACGACATATATTAAGCTACATGTTATGTCATATGTGATGCATAACATTTATGATATGACAAAAGAATAGATAGTGTTAACGTTATTTGATAAATTAGTTTCGATATCAGAAGGCAATACTTCAGAACCTATTATTAATATTTAGATTCTTATCCTTCGCAAACTGACAAAACTGGAAGGATAATGAAACTTTGCAATTTTTTAAACTGCGTGTACAACATTATCGAGATTGTTTGTGTCATCGAAAATGCGAGACTCTTCATGCAAAGATACAATGTCTGGGTTTCATTATCTTTCCACACGAACTAACTATGACAGTGCAAAGTTAAGAGGAACAGCTTTTTTTAAACCATGATAGTTGAATTTCAGACTATCGAAAACTTTATCTTTAAATTAAATGGAAATGTATGATAACTGCAATCAAGGAAAATACTGAATAAATGGGGGGGGGGTAACACATTTGAATCAAAAACATATTATTCACATTTGAAAAATATAACTCTTAAAAATATAAGGGAAACTTAGAAAAGAAAAGGAAAAAAATCACAAGAATACATATATGAAATATAATTTAATGTCGCTAGAGAGGAGTTTGGCAAGAATATTCTTGATATTTAGGTTGTTTCATTGTTTTCTGTTTTATGTATGTTTGCTTTGTATTGTTTGTTGTCTTTCTTCAATTATTATATGTTATGTACATATACATTTTGTATTTGACATTTGTCCAAAATCAACTTATGGTGTACCTGACCAGTGACATTTTGTTTGTAAACGCCATAATCCGTAGCTAATATTTCTCTGTGAGTATACATTAAATATTGTTATCATTATTAATGGATGTAAACATGTTTATTTGAATCTGAGTCTTGAAAAGTACCTTTTCCAATTGAAAGTTCCTAAACTTGTTTACAAAATTGAATGTTTTATAGCTGAAACTGACTTGCATTCTCCTATTATTGTGTCTTAGGTTTTTATATGAACGTTGTTTATTTGAAACATTACTCATTCTTACCTGAACATCTGTAGCAGAATCAGTATTATTGATGTGCACATTTTTAATCTTGATGAATTTATTTATTCTAATTATTTATTGGACTTACAAAGTGTTCAATAATATTATTGAACTAAATCATATATTTGGAATTTATAGTGAATTCAAACAAGAACATTTTAGACACTTTAGCACGTTCTAGACTACATGCAAATAAACACATAAAATAGTGGAATTTATTTTACACCACTTAATTCGACTGGAACATCTTATATTTCGACTTTTTGATAGAATTTGTAGGGCTATTTGGGATTTGGTTCCAAATACTTTTTAATTTTCACTGTATTCAGGGAAATACATATTATGTTGAATTTTACAAAACCTATCGCATTTCTCAATTTTCTGCTACTTAGTTTAAGACTATTTGTGCTCTGTAATTATCGCATTCATTTCCTTGTCACTGAAATAGTTTTCTTTTATTGTATTACAACCCATATCAACAATACTATTCGACTTTGTCTTGGTATCTTTTGGTAAATAGAATTGTATTGTATTCAATCTTTTCATTGAATGATTCGCCGCCATGCCTATTAACATTTTACCGAACCCTCTAAATGTCAGGGACATGACAAATCCTGTTGCCGTTCTTGCAACTCCTCAACTGCAACTTACATTGTTTTCCAAAAGGGTCACCGTGTTAGCCTCTACCCAAGTTAGAAACGTGTTTTTTTTTTCTTCCCAACATCTCCGATTATATATATAGAATGAAACACACGTGCATTTTCTCAAATACAGTTATCTAACACATGCATTCACAAAAGCAGCCATCAAAGGATAGCATGCTTTTGATCATAATTAATCGCTTGATTATGTTTCTAAATTAAAATAACCGTAAAGATATTTGTGCAAATGATAAGATGCGATCACAAAAGATCAACGAGACAGCAAGCTGAAAAAAATCTTCAGAAAGACTGAAACCTAAGTCAGTCACAATAAGACGGAAGCTAAAGCCAACCATAAAATCTAAATACTCAAAGCCAAATACAACAAAACCAAACGCAAAGCCAACAACAACAACAACATCTACTACTACGCCATCTGAAGCAAACGAAATTCCAATGACGTCTAGGGTATGCAGCAAACATCCACGTGTGAGATGATCTACTTTCTTGTAGGCTATAAATAAATAATATAATTATGGGATATTATTCGTGAATATGCAGTGCATTAGCTCTCTGCATTGCATTTATCTACACCCAATAGATTATGGTTAAAACATACATATAATTCAGCACAAATGTTGATGTACGAGGCCCAACAAAATAGTTTCGGAATAAACGAGCCCAGACTGTTGAAATAAAATGGGACATTATTAGTTCAGATGAATGTTTATGATTTGATTGAAATTACTATGTATCATAGGTTTAAAATGTTTTCAATTAGATTTAGTGAGCGTGTTGATTTTACATATAGGCAACATGTGGCCTATGAAATCTTTACAGCACCCGAATTCTAAAGCGATCTATAATTTTGAATGTTATGACCAGTTATTTCTAGCAGACATTGATTTAAATAGATAGTATAGTTTTCGAATTTCAGCAAACAACCACCATTACCATCATTAAGTTTCATATCTGGCTTTTCCTTTCTTAGTGGTTGTGGTAATCGATGGAGAGGACCCATTGAGTCACAGCAATTTGCAAATTAAAACAACTTGAGGCATTTGTTTTCACCCCCATGAAAACATAGATGATGTGCACAACAGTGGAATGTAAATATTTGAGGAACACAGCATTATCTTTATTATTTTAACTTGCCTTAACATTAATACAATGCAGTGGTGCACCGATACAAGATTGCATTTTTTTAATTCCATTTTTTTAATACCATTACGTAGTTTTTGGCTACGATTGTGTTTTTGTGATATGTTATGTATATTCATATTATTTGCATTATATTGATAATACATTATAAATTTATAATATAATATTGATAATAATTTTTGTAAGGATCATTCGTCTAATAACATTTTTAATGTTAATATTCCTTGAATGGTTTTGTACTGTACATATGAATGATGTATATTGCTAACATGTTTTATTCATAAGTTTCAAGGTTAAAATGTACTGCAACAGTCTAAGCAAACATCACATTATACAAAAAGGCCGTTAGTTGTTGTCGATGTGTGCCGTTGGTTTTTCCTTTATGAAAAATGTGGTCACTGACCTATTTTCTGGTGTGATAGAGTAAAAAGCTTGACCCTTGTGTATTGTCAAATGATTTCGAAATGTCAGATGATTCATTCAAAAGCCTTGAATTCCATTCTATAAAAGTACTTTTGTGCGAAATTGGGCTTTGCTAAACCTATTACTGGTCTTGTAAAAGTATCGAGGGGATTGGTTCATTTACTTAATATAATCGTTCGTTGAAACTGCAATGCGCTATCGCTAATTGATTTAAAGACTATTTTAATTAATAGCTGTATGGAATTACTCTGAGACATTCAAACACATTTGGATTTATAGCTCCGATTGGATTATCACGAATTCATTTAAAGGGCAATTGCATTTATTACGTTGTGTTTCTTCCGTAATCTTTTTGTATATCAGTACATTACAGTTTCATTCGGAATACTTTTTGAACGTATTAGAAATAATTGGAGCTATTAGAATTGATACTTTCAGGATTTAAGTAATTAATTCACAATAGTGATAGTCAATTTTAATTCTTTACCTTTGTATTTTAGAGAAATAAATTAATGATACATGTTACAAAAACTTGCTGGTTTTTGCCTTCTTTTGTCATGCAGCTTGACTCCATATATTGTAACAATACCGTCACATTTAAACAGTCTCTTGTTTGGTTACCTGCAGCTTTTGCTTTGTATTGAAGAATTATAAATTGATATGGTGTTATTTTGTAAGTAGACAATTTTCGATGACATCAAACACAAAGGACAATGTCAGCAAACATTAAAAACCCAATTTGGCATAATCTTCGTCCTTGGCTGTTCCAAAAATTGTGCGTCCGGTATCTTAGAATGTGGAGCCGAATCTAGATTCGCTCAATCGGTGCCAACAATGTTGTGCCTGCTTACAACACTTACATTGTGCTTTTGGTGTTAAAAAGTATAAAGCAGTCGATGGATTTGTGGTTCGGGCTGACTTGCTTAGTTAGATGAATTTGGAGAAACATGTTATGGAAGTAATTAGCAACACACTAATAACATAGCATAACCATTCTAAAATAACACTAGTCATTGATAAAAGTACATGTACAAATTTAAAGTAAATCACATTTATGGGAGGTTAGCAAATAAAAAATTTCTAGAAACTAGTTATAACTAGTATTGAAAATTAAAGAAAAGGCCCATCCAGTGTAGTTCGTGTGTGTAGATGTTAGTTTCATTTTTATGTTATATATATTTACACTATATGTAAATTGGTTATCTGTCTTCTTATGTCATGAACAGGTAGTTTTATTGATGTTGTACTTCTGCCAACGAATCAATGATTTGTGTCTGAGTATTGACAGTGTTTGAAATCTGTATTATTTATCACTGACAGTTACCATATTCAATTAGGTTCCAAAGAGTAAAATGAAAAGTATCTCCGTGCATTGTGTAAAAAGAAAAGCTTCCCTCCTTCACGTGTCTGTCTGTCCGTTCATTGGTAATTTAGTGCACTCATGCACCTTTCGAAATACAGTGTGCATAGATAATTGTTTATTGTATTACAAAGTCTTCCAAATATTGTTCTGTGATTACTGACTGAATTATTACTGGCTGGAGTATACATTTACACATCAGAACTAAAGGGTGAATTGTTATCCTTCCATGAAGTTAATGTCCACAGATCAGAATTACATTTAAATTTTAGTGTGATTTTGCTAGATCTGGAACCGATACAATTAGTGAAATGAAAATCTATTCGCTTTTTCTTACATATAAGGAAAGGATGTCTTTTATATAAAACGCTTTGCATCAGGACTGTATCTCTAAAGCCATTTAATACTGTGTAAAGGAACTAAAAATTACCTCATACATTTTGAAAATGGTAATTATTTTCAATGTATGTTTGATCAAGGTTCAAACCATATATCAGCATTAGTTATTTTGTGTCAGGGGTCGAGCTAATGAATTTTAAAACATATCAACAGTGAGATGAAAGCGTATATTCATTTATTATGACATACGGTCTTGTCATGTCAAACACATTGATTATCCAATTTGCAAGGTCAAGATACAACTGAAACGTTTAGGTTGGTGTGCTTGTAGCTTATCTTTTGAGTTATGGTCATTCATCTCAAAGTTATTTACTTGTAATATATTGACTGTAATTCTGAAAGCCATTATAAGTCGTATTACCAAATACTGTACACCTTTGATCTTGACAGTGTTTGCCTCTTTCACAATCACCGCTCCGGTGGTCTACTAGAAATTAGAACATCCGCCTTGTATGCGGAAGATCATGGGTCTGATCCTCAGCCGAGTCATACCAAAGACATATAGAAATGGTACTAACAGCTGTCTCGCTTGGCGCTCAGCATTAAGAGGTTGGTGTTAGAACTGGTGTCAGGATAATGTGACTCGGTGGGACATCATGCTACATGTCTGCGGCATGATGCACCAGTGCTAGACATCACTATAAACTGCTGCATACATCGTAGCGATATGACTGAAAAATTGTTAGAGCTACGTTAACAATACAAATCACAGACACACTCTATCATAATCTTAGTCACAAGAGTATGGTCACGTGACAGTGCATAGATTATTTTGTGAAGGCCTTAACTAAACAAGACTATTGAGAAAGATGAACGTAAATATGCTAATATTCGTGATCACTTGACAGTGTTTCGCGTACTAATGTCAAGATTATATCTTGAAACATCAAAATAATAAATTATATTTTATTCATGCTTTTTCTTTCTAGCTGTTTAAAGTTAATGTCAAGAAAGTGTTGTATCCATGCAGTAGCCATGTAACCGTTTAAAGCTATTGTCAAGACATTGCTGTATCCAAGTAGTTGCCCTGTTACTGTTCAAACCTATTGTCAAGAAACTGTGTACCCCTGTACCCCATGCTGTACCCCTGAAGCCTTTTATTTTAACAAATGTATGCATAATGATGATATAATAAGTAGGGTGTGTTGTATACAATAATATAGGTTATTTATCAAGGACATTGTCACGTCATGAACACTTCTGATCACGTGTAACGCTGCTGTCATATTAAATAATAATATGAATATAGACGCCTTTGTGTTACGTCTGCCATATTATCTTAAGGCATTGCCCTTCCAACTGTCTGTCTTTCCTGCTGTTAACATTCGCTTGTATAACTTTGTAGTACTAGAGAGATTATAACGAGACAATGCCTATGAATACATCATGATTTGACCGATGGTCACGTATAATTGCCAGGTCCCCCTGGCTAAACGTTAACCAAAACGTAAAGCAAAGCGAAATAGAAATGTGTGACTTGCAAATAGTATATAATGATAAACTACTGAATAGATTTTAGTAAATTTAACCAGTTGTATATCCTTTCCATAGACAGGGATTACACATATCAGTGAGTTATTTCTCTCTATCCATGTACAGACAAAAAATTTAAATCTAGATATATATTTCAACGAAACATTAGCCTGTTATTTATTTTAAACATTCTGTCATGAACTCTGTCCCAAGTGTAAATATATAATAAAAACAACACAAAATACAGTTCCATATTATCTTATCAAGGCTCTTACATTTTAACGCCGTCATATTTTGATGAATTTTACCCCAGCTCCACACTTCCGATGGTTGGATATTAACTCAAATAACAGGTCCAATTTTTCTTACTGACACACACACACACACACACATCATCATCATCAGTCTCTTGACCTAGTGTGGTAGTCGAGGAACTTTGCTGCTGAACATCTGACCAGTTCCCTACACTTGTCTCGATCATGTGTCAATGCCTGTGTCTCCGCAATACTTTTCCAGGTCCATTCTGTGATGATGTCAGTCCACTTTGTTTTTTGTCTATCTCTCTATCTGCCACCCTGGACACTGCCTTGCAGTACTGTTGTGGAAAGGCTGTTGGCTCTAGTGACATGGTCATATCATTTCAGCTTTCTCTTTAAGACAGTGATGATGTGGTCTTCATAATGGCCTTCTTTGTGCCTGATGGTGTTACACACTTCTTCATTTGTGATGTGGCCCATGTAAGAGATGCCAAGGATGGTTTCTGTAGCATCTTATTTCAAGTGCCTGGATTCTTCGTTGTAATTCTGCTGTCATGGTCCAGGCCTCTAATGAATACAAAAAGATGAAGATGACATGTGCTCTCAACAGAATGGTCTGAGTTTTCAGACGGATATTCTTGTCACTGATATACGCACAGCCTGCCAGCCAAAGAGCCAGTTGCTTCTCGTGGGTCGGTGGATCTGTCCGGGGGTTTTCCCGGGTTCTTCCTCCGCCATTATACTAGCCGCCATGTATAGCCTCTCGTGTGCTGAACAATGGCAACAACAACAACCAACCAAAGACAATCGGATGTAATTGGTGGGTGGAAAAAGATGGATGAACTTCTGAATAGGTAAATATTGTTAAGCACATGGGGTTTCAAGTCGCACGAGTTGAACACCGGCGTGTCCGATGCTTGATAACTCATGTTTCCCCTATTTCAAAGGATTTAAAGACAACAGTTGATGTCAACTGACAGGTTTCTAAAAGCGCAAATGCAACATTAATTTTTCACCTAATAACCTCATTTCGCGAAAATCTTATTTCACACTTGCATTGGTTTTCTGTTGTTTTTTTATTCGCATTTGTTTAACCTATTAATCAACCTTTTCGATCTGAATAGCAATCAGAGCTGTCATTTCATATATTTATTTATTTAATTTTTTTTTTTTTGGGGGGGGAGGGGACACATGGTCAAATATAACGGGCTTGTTAATTTTCGTATTAAGGCTAAAGCAATGGTATTGCACATGCAAATTCCCACCCAGCCAAACCAACACAACGACGTTCTTGCATGCAATATAAAATACGACAGGAACACTCAATACAAAGAATTATTCCTATCTCAAAGTATTACACATGTACACATAAAATATCCAGATAATTCTCTATGTAAAGAACTTAGAGAGGGTCCATTGTACGAAGGTGACCCATGCTGTCATAAGTATCGTGAATGATATGAATTATGATGTTTACTCCAAAATTGGCTAACTGTACCGGTTTAGATATATTTTCACAATACCGACAATAATCAACAAATATTCACTTAAATCTAGTAAGGTTATAAACGAAGACTAAAATACAAATAGCACATATCCCAGAGTTTTTACAATATTTATCCCCAAATCAAATCAAATCGCTTCTCTCTGTTTACATTTCACTGATTGCCTCCGGTCCGAATCACCTCTCTGATTTCACTCATTTGTAGACACCTGCTACAAGCTTGGGATCATTATCTGACACTCATGTTATTAGTACTCCGATAGTAAAACTAAGTTATATGGACAACGTTCATTTGCATATCAGGGCACATCTACTTGGAATGAAATGCCTTTGGATCTCAGATTCAAAGGGATCATGTACAATAGTGCTCTCAAGACACAGCTTTGCCACCAGCAATAATAAATTTGACATTCTTCCATTTGTCATTTCTTTTTAGACTGAAGATATATTATGAACTCACTTTGTGTATGCTATTTTTGTAACCCATTTATATGTTTGACATTGTTATTTTGTATTTCATTTGTTTTCATAGTATGTATGAGACATTTTCATCTGTTGTATTTGTCTGAATTCAAATTGCTCTTGTTCTCATAAGTGTTAACAAGATGTTAACAGCGGTTAGAGCTTTTTACGAGATTAGATTCTCTCTCTCTCTCTCTCTCTCTCTCTCTCTCTCTCTCTCTCTCTCTCTGACTCTCGTCATTATAATTATCAGTATTATTATCAACATTATTATTATTATTATTATTAGTAGTAGTAGTAGTAGTAGTAGTAGTAGTAGTGATATTATTATTAGTATTAATTATTATTATTGAACCTCTCCAGCAGTCTAGTGGTTACAGCGTCCGCCTCGGAAGCAGGAGGTCGTGGGTTCGATCCCCGGCCGAATCATACCAAAGACTTACAAAAATGGTACTAACAGCTGCCTCGCTTGACGCTCATCATTAAGAGGTTAGTGTTAGGACTGGTCGGCCTGGTGTCAGGATAATCTGACTGGGTGGGACATCATGCTACATGTCTGCGGCATGATGCCCCACTGCTAGACATCACTATAAACTGCCTAACTGCAGACATCGTAGCGATATGACTGAAAAATTGTTAAAAGCTACGTTAAAATCCTAATCAAACAAACAAACAATTTATTGTTGTTGTTGTTGTTGTTGTTATTATTATTATTATTATTATTAGTAGTAGTAGTAGTAGTAGTAGTAGTAGTAGTAGTAGTAGTTCAGAAACTGGATCAGACCTGAGCTAAAATAATGACGGAATATATCAAAGGCAGAATAACTAAACGCCAGACTAGTCGGACAACAACGAACTTCTAAAACAGTCTTCTGATCTGTGGGATGCCGGAAGAAATGTTGTGTATACATACAATCTGATGACATAAATGTGACATGAACAAACAAGTATCGCCGCTAATCTATTGTTTTGTATAAATAAAGCGTGTATAATCTGCCTTTACTAGATTCAGGTCTCATACATTCCATGTCATTTATGTTACGCCACAACGCCATACACTATAACCTAACAACCTCTCCAGTTTAGGTTCTGACAATTATGTGTTTGTAGTACGTTTATGACTCAATGCTTCACTGACTTTCTTTATGTACGTATACGTGTATGCATAAGCTATGAATTCATTTTCATCAATAAGTGAAAAAAAATACTTTAGCCCCACCCACTCATTATTCCTTGGAAGCTATAAAAGAATCAGCATTAACAATGAGAGCATAACTACATGAAAACTAATTAAATAAATCAGAAATAATGTTTCAGATCAGTGTTGTGTCACAATTCAATCTTGCATACACTTGTTTGAACTGTTGTACAGCGGCCCTTCTTACTAACGTGTTCTCTCAAATGACATACAATGATTTCAAATAACAGTTGTCACAATAAAAAGAATGTGCTACATTCACAGCCTTGGTTGGCTCTATGCAAATCTAGAAATTGATTGTATGTAGAAAGCGAATATTTGCATTTGTATTTCAGCAAAATAGATCAACATTTTTAGGTGATTCATACATATTTAACTGACAAAATTTACTGTTTTAATTTTTACCTCAGAACATAAATACAAAACTGCAATTTTCAGCTAAGCTTGTTTTGAGAGTTGCAAAGAGTGTTCTATGTTTAACATCGCTGGTCTTGACTCGGAAAATCTGCACAATCCAAGGTTCAGCTGCGTCGGTGCTATGGGTCTGTGAATTTCATTCGAATCAAAGTAAAGATTTTTTAAAAATTGAACACTGTTCATACAAAATTGAGACAAAGGGAGCACACAACTGGAATGGACTCATAAATAGGCAATATAAAGAAAAGCAATTCTCCAATGCTGGTCCATGTTTAATAATGCATCCTTTTCCCTCAAATGCTGCTGCAATTGCTTCTCTCTGGTATATAATCATTGTTATATAGTCATGCTTTCGATGCTAAACTATATCCTGTTGAAGTCAATTGCTTCCACCGTTTTCGGCCCACGCACCGCTCTTAGTCACTATTGGTTAATTGGCATTACCTGCTATGGGAGACAACTCATAAAATCCAAAAGCTGTCGTTAGGACAAAACTGAAGTATCTTAACGATCCGCTAAGGTGTATCTGGTATCATGGTACCAATTGTTTTTCCATAGACCTCAATGCTAATATTTGGAGAGATAAATATATTTTCTATCCTAATTTAGCGTGCATCTCACACACTGTTATAGAGAACAATGTTAGATTGTCAATTTGATGATGACAAAACCAGGTACTCCATTGCATTTAAGAGAGATAACTCTGCTGGAACTAGACATGGGTATGAGTTATTTAGTCACAACATACCTATTTTCAGTCATGTGTATCACATTTTCAAAAAATCAAAAAAAATACAAAATATGATCTATTTAGGAATTAGCATAAATTCACATGTTGCCAAGAGGCTAAACTTTTTTTAAGCCTAACAGAAAGTACAACTCTTACATAATCCACCAATCATAGCTTGTGTTGTTGTTTATTTCTGAATGGTATGGACCTACACCATAAGCTTCTCTCACATGGACTTGCGCAATTGGTACCGTTATACCATCTAGGGTTAACACGTCGGAACCTTGACTAGCGAAGATGGACTCGGATAAACATTTAAATAAATAAAAATGAAGAAAGAGAATAGTATACAATGGAGGTTCAAGACCGTCTTGAAATGAATCGGGATGGTTTACAACATAAAATGAAATTACATAACACCTTGTAGTCTCGTTCCCTCTAAGCTGCGCGTGCAGCTGCTCAGGCATCCCCGCGCAGCTGAATTGTCAATTTTTGCTCAATCCAACATTAAATTTTGCTCGTCTCCGTAATGCTTGCGCAGTACAGCGAGCACTGCGCGCACACCTACCATTCGCTTAGAGGGAACGTTGCTTGTAGATAGCGGTTAATTGCTTTTACGTAGCGTTTAACCGCAGTTTGTATTATGAAACATGCTAAAAGCTCACTAGAAAACGTCATTTTCTTCTTCCTCCTTCTTGTTGACTGTGGAACTAGCACTAGAAGATGTAATAGAAACAGTATAGTAGCATCAGTAGTTATAGTAGTCTTATTAGTGGTAGTAGTAGTAGTAGTAGCAGCAGCAGCAGCAAAGGAAGTAGCTGTGGTAGTAGTAGTATTGGTAATGTTCCGCTGATGTTTGAATGAAAATTATCCCTGGGACAATTAAAACTTACTCCTGTTTTTTGTGTTTCACCTAATGTTATTCAGATTTATTTTATACCTTAAACATGTAATCTGTATAGATTTCTGGCTTTGCCTCATATGTAACGCTTTTTAAGTAGTACCTCTACTTGCATTTGTCGCAAGCTTTACATATTTTTTTCGATGAGTCGTTTGTCCCACAAAGAAAATGTGACATTATCATACAAACACCATTCGATTGAATATATGTAACTACAATGATTATTTAACGTATCAAATATGATGAAAATGTTGCAACTTGCTTCTTTACATAACGCATACTTTCAGATAAGAAAACAGACCTGGACGAAGATATCTGTAAAATTGATGATGGTGATGATGAATGAACTGTATTAGAAGTAATAGTTGCTGCTCTTGTTGTCGTAGTTATTATTGGAGCGGCGGCAGTGTCAGTGCTGTCATAGTCACCGACAAAATGAAAATTCCCTTGGAGACGAAATTATTTTGTTCCGTTTTTAATTTAAACGGACATTACATTAATCTGTCTTATTTATGATAAGTTCTATTTTTTCTCACTGATGAGTCATTCAGACATGATGCTTATTTCAGAGTACCGGTGTGTGTGTGTGTGTGTGTGTGTGTGTGTGTGTGTGTTTAACGCAGCTTTAACAAATTGAGTTATATCGCTACGTTGTCTGCACTGTGGCAGTTTATGGTGATGTCTAGCACTAGGGGCATCATGCCGCAGACATGACATTATGTTCCACCCAGTCAAATTATCCTGACACCATGCCGACCAGTCCTGACAATAACCTCTTAATAATTGGTGCCAAGCGAGGCAACTACTATTACGATTTGAATGTATTTGGTATGACTTGGTCGGTGTTCGAAACCGCGACCTCCGACATCTGATGCAGACATTCTTACCACTTAAGCCACCGCAGTGGGCTATAACAATATGCAAAACACCATTGCTTCTAGTCACGAGTCATAGAGATGTGGTTGTTTATTTTATAATAACTATATATTGATGCATCGTCATCGTTGTTATTATCATCATATTCATCGTCATCAAATTAATCAGAAGAATTTTTGTTATTACCTTGTTATTAAAAATACACACCCCTGTGGCTTTATTGACTCCCTTTTAAGTACATAGGCTTATAGCAGAAAAAATCAATCGATGGAATGGATGTAATGTAATGTACTGTACTGTAATATATACGTGCAAGTATGTATGCATGACAAGGATATTTAAAGGCATTATCAGTACAGTCCTGACCATAAAGTGCCGAATAATTTAAGTTTAAAATTTCACACAAAATAATGATGAAGACCTAAAAAATTCTAAAATCTTTTTTTTTTTTAAAAAGATATTAAAATGCAGTCATTTTATTTGTTTACATTTTTCGTTTGTTTTTCGTAGCTGGGCAAAACAATTGCTTCCTTCGTTTCTTTTCAAAACTCAGCACTGGAAACACAGACTGACAAAATGTCTGTCTAACAAAAAAATTAATGATAGAGAAATATATATACATGTATATTTAAAGGGAAATAACTCTGGTATAAAAACTGTCTACCAAAATCAATTCAATTACTCCCCATGCAATGAATGCTCTACAACCATCTGCTCCTAGACGGGCAGTGTCTGCAGTCCCGGATTACCCATTAGGCAGAGTAGGCAACTGCCTATGGGCCCCGCGACCTTTATGGGCCCCATAAGGGGCCCTCAGGGGCCCCCATGAGACCGTGACCGTGGGTCTGGGGCCCCAAAAGTTTGACTGCCTATCAGAGGCGTAGCGAGGGGGGGGGGGGGCGGGGGGGGGGGTACATATGTCCCCGGGCGCCAAGGTACAGGGGCGCCAAAATGAGGCTTGCAACGTTACATTATAATAAGAAAACAAGGGTAATAAATCTGTCACAAGATCGCTGGGGCGCCAATTTTATAGTTTGTCCCCGGGCGCAAAATATCATTGCTACGCCTCTGCTGCCTATGGGCCTCCACGGTGCTTAATCCGGCGCTGTGTGTGTGTGTGTGTGTGTGTGTGTGTGTGTGTGTGTGTGTGTGTGTGCGAATTATTTTTCGAACTGATAAGTGCCGGTCTTACTGCTTACAAGGTATATGTACATTGAAAACAACGATTTTATGCAATGGGATCGATTAGTTATAGTCTGATTAAATGATTTTGTGATTTCTCGAATATTTAAATCTACCCAAACAAAAAACAAATAATATGCAATTACAAAAACTGTCTTTTTATTTCAACATATTTGTTCCACTCCCACAACAATCAAGAATATTGACCTTGTACAGGCAACACTTCAAGGTCAAATTGCTATGCCCATACTTTGTAGTATTGTCTTTGAATTGCCCCTGGAAGTGTAATATACCCGATACACCCTAATGCATATCGGAGACAAATCTTTATGCCCAGCTGAAAAATTACTGAAGTTTTATTTATTAAATATACATAATATAATAATGCAGACAAATTGTATTGTCCCTCAAAAGCAATATGTAGATGTCGGAGATAGTTTTATTTGCAGAATAATGTCGTCCACGTTCTCATGTTACCATCAGCATTATCCTTTTATCTTGGATATCTGAGGTCCGAAGACCAATCTAATGGCTGATTGACAATGGAAGATCCAGGATTTGAACCCCATTCAGGATTGCTACGTATGTTTGATTTAAATCATTTATTTTTAATTGTCAGATCCAAATTTGTCATTATTGGGTTTGGAATTCATTAATTGGGAGATTGTTCTAGAAAATCTCTATGACCTTTGCTTTTCTTGTAAACACAGGTGTTGACCTTGCTTGTTAACCTCATTTCTGACCTTGCTTCAGAGTGATAAACAGGCCTTAGAAATGATTGGTTGTTTTCCAAGGACATCTTTTTATTTTTAGTTCTGGGGGGTGAGAAGTGGCTGATTCTTATCTGGATCTTTCCGTGCGTACGTGTTTAAATGATCGTTCGTTTGTTCTATGACCTTCCAGAAGATCACGTGATCCCTTGTTTATGTAAAAAACAGGTATTTAAATTATTGTTTGGGAGAGAACAGTTCAGTAGATGTTGGGCTTTATAATATTAATTTGTGTCATCTTTTTGAGTTATTTTTAATTACCGTGTACTGGAAATTGTGTCAATTCATTGGAGCAAGAGAAATTATTTTATTTATCTGGAAAAGAATATGTGCTCATAGATTTTCATTTGGATTATTATTTTAAAAAAACAAGAACTAACTAAATCACGTGACATCGTCGTCCATATTGGATTACATCGTCAAGATTCGAACCGGGAACTATTAGGACATTTATTTATCAGGACTCATGCAATGCCGTTAGTGGATTATTTTTGTGAATTCTTTATTGGATTATTTTTGGACTTGATTCTCTAAAACCCTAAGTTTATTTATTTTCTCTTAGTAAAATATTTGTACTTAATAAATTGTTTGTAAGTTTTTACAAGCTTGTTTTTTTTCACTTCTTTCTATGTTGCTGCTTATTCGAGCCTAAGCACATAACAGGATGCACATATTGTATACCTTTTAATAACACATAAAAATGTTCATTAATTAAGAATTCAAAGCAGTTTAAACAGTACAATATTGCGATGCTAAAGTTGACGTCTCAATTTACAGAAGCAAGATTTGAGACATGCACCGAGTCCATCTTGATCGAAAATAGAAAGAGGACCAATATGGCCGTTGTTGCAATTGTCACTTTTTGAGGAGTAAAACTAGCATTTCATCCATATTTATTGAAGCGGAGTAGTATTATACTTCATATAATAATAGCAAAAAATTCAAAAAAAACATCTAAAAATACATGTATATGGCAAACCCTTTGTTATTTGAATAAATGAATAAATTAAAAGTATATTTGTGTGTGTGTGTGGTATCTAATATAATCATGGTGTATTTGTAACTTCAAAAATCATTTCTTAGTCACTGGAGCGTATCGTGTTTGCATTGAAGTGCGGTAATTGAATTGAAATACGTCTTAGTTGGGTAGGCCTATTGCAGTGTAAATCAAGTCTGAAGTAAATGCTCGTGTAAAAACCAGAAGATCAAGTGATATTTTGGGGAGTTTACTGAAGTTGCCAGTTCCAGGGGTCATATAAATAGTCAGGATGCGGCGAAATCAGAACTACAGTAAAGCAACAAGTAAGTGGAGTTTTGTGGCGCTGCTGGTGCAAATTTTATGAAAACTATTAATTTATAGCGGGGCAATGTTGTGGGGGTAAAGTTGTGTTGATGTTAGGGCTGTGTAGGTACGATATATTTCTTGTTGTCATGCAGTTAGTCATACAGTAAATACTCTTATTGCAGAGAAAACAGTTTTATTAGATTTATCCTACGATTATCATCAACGTCATCCTTTGTAGTAGCAATCGCTCTTGCACCAAAAGTAGTATCAAGTCTGTTGATTTCGCTAATTATTTCTTTTAGACTATGCGAGGTGTATTTTGAAAAGGTCTAAAAATTACGACAGTTCTGTATTAGTGAAAACTTTCACGATGGCATCCCAACAATGTGTGCCCTGAGTGCGCCTCCACACACTGTCTCAGTCATTTTATTCGATTCTTAAATGACATTGTGCATTCTCTTTTGGTGGGTATTTCATACACTTGAAAACTGCACATCCAACCACATCTCGGTTTTAAAATTGTCTGGAAGTATTTTTAAAAAAAAACTTGTCCGGCTACGACAAGCTATGTATGGTCTCCATTTGCTCTCTCCGATCCAATGTTTATTTCCGCTTGAGTCGGTATCAAAATGAAAATCGTGTGACAACAGAGGCGTAGCTAGAGTGTTTGGCGCCCGGGGACAATATTCATCCCCCCCCCCCTCAACTCTGAAACCCATTATTTTCATCAATAAAATCACCATTACCAGTTACAACCTATTTCAAAGCCCATTTTGGCGCCCCCACTGGTATGGCGCCCGGGGACATATGTACCCCCTGACCCCCCCCCCCCCCATTAGCTACGCCTCTGTGTGACAACATCATATGTTAATATCATTCATACATCTCTTGTCCCACCTTCCATGCTTGGTAAGTAGATATTCGGAGATTTTAAAACTAGTCTTTATTTTACTCGTCGACAAATACGATACAAACATTTTGTACAAACATTTGAGCTTGAAATGTATCGTATATATATATATATATATATATATATATATATATATATATATAGAGAGAGAGAGAGAGAGAGAGAGAGAGAGAGAGAGAGAGAGATAGCTCCGGTGGGCTAGTGCTTAGAGCGGGAGGTTGTGTGTTCGAATCCCGATAGAGTCATACCAAAGGGTTTCAAAAATGGTACTTACAGCTACCTCGCTTGGCATTCAGCATTAAGAGGTTAATGTTAGGACTGGTCGTCCTGGTGTCAGCATAATCTGACTGGGTGGAACATCATGCTACATGTTTACAGCATGATGCCCCAGTGTTAGACATCACTATAAACTGCCTCACTGAAGACATCGTAGCAACATGACTGAAATATTGTTAAAGCTTCGTTAAAAATCCCAATCACACACACACACACACGCGCGCGCTCGCGCGCCTCTGATAAATAAAACTATGACCTAAAATTACATCCAGTAAACTTTCTCCAATTCGGGCTTCATAAAAGCCAGAAAGTGCCCTGATACCGCCTGTATTTTTCAGCAAGTTCATTGCTTCGTAGCTGACTTATTTTCTATCTGCGACATTTTGGTCACCTTCATTTACCTATCCTAGGTTGATCCATGTATCGGCAATGGGTCGACGTGCTGTACATATAGCTGCAGATCATTACGTTAGTGCCAAATAAACGCAGGTGTTGTTTTGTTGTTGTTGTTTGTTGTTTTTGCGGTTGGGGTTGGGGGGTGATTTATATACGTTAATAAGAATTAAGCGAAGTTAACTAGATATTGGACTGAAGTGCGAGAATTCATCGGTTATTAATTCTTTCTTGACACAAAATAAAGTGAATTATAACAGAAAGCAATCTATACCTGTATACTTCCCGGGCAGAAAGAAAAAATATTCATTTTGGTTTTGAAAATGTTGGTAAAGGTATTAGTAAGGAATATATCTTTGTTTTTACTGAACAGAAACACTAGCAGGATACTAAGATAGAAAGCCAATAAAATATAGTGAAGTGCACAAGGATGCACCATGGTGACCGACCTGAGGTGATCCAATGATAAAATTCAAACTACGCCCTCTCGGTCTCGGTACTGACACAATAACCACTAAAACGTTGTGATTGTGGCCACTCAAAGGATGTGTTGTAATTTTGCCACAGCTATTAATATTTCATAAAGCTCGAAGTACTACCTTTCGGGTCTGGTTATCAAAAAAGAAAGAAATTTGTAGAACAAATTACGGTTAGGGGATGCCTTTCATTCACATGTATCCAGAATGTGTGGCTCAACCATTGAATATACTTGTTTTTTTGTTGTTTTTTTACTGGTTTAACGCCATTTTTCAGCACAATATAGGCTATACATGGCGGCCAGTATTATTGGTGGAGGAAGAACCCGGACAAACCCCGGAAAGAACCACCGACCCACGAGAAGCTACTGGCAAGCTTTCTCACATAACTACATTTGCCGAATCTTAGACTCGAACGCACGCAGACAGAGGTGAGATGGCAGTGGTCCGTAACGGACAGCGCTTTAGACCACTCGGCCACTCGGGGCCCCTACTCCATCAAATATGGTTATCTTTACTTAAAATAGGAAAATATTTACATAATTCTATCTGTAAAAAAAAAAAAGGAAACGCTGACACGAATTTGACTAACTTTGACATAAGACATCCTGGAATTGAAGCCTTTCAAAATTCGGCAAATCAAAGACGTAGCGGGGGTGCGGGGGGGGGGGGGGGGCAGAGGAGGACAGATGTCCCAGGCGCCAGACTTGTGGAGGCGCCAAAATGGGCATTGAAATAGGTTGTATGTGGAATTTTTGCTGCAAAAAATGGGTTTCCGAGTTGGGGAGTGGGGAGGGGGCGTAAAAATGAATATTGTCCCCGATGTCCAAATACTCTAGTACGCCTCAGCGTCAAATCATGCTGATGTGCGATCATATATAGAGCTAGATAACACATTTCAAAGAAGCCTTAAAACATTGGGGGGGGGGGGGGTAAAATTGGATGGAATCATGGCACTTTGCAAGTTCTACAGAAATCATCCTACTGATACAAGTATCTTAGTTACTTTCTTGCATTTGGTTATTATGTAGGTGTCAGTCACGTAAGATGGTCACTTAAACCTCTTGGTATTTTTACATTTACCTTGTCATCTTTGTTGTTGTTGTTGTGTTTAATGCCATTGTTCAGCACACGATAGGCTATACATGGTGGCCAATATTATTGGTGGACGAAGAACCCGGGAAAACCCCCAAAAAGAACCACCGACCCACGATAACCTTGCTGGCAAGCTCTCTCGCATAACTACATTAGCCGAATCTTAGACTCGAACCCACGCAGAGATGAGACGGCAGTGATCCGTAACGGAGAGCGCTTTAGACCACTCGGCCACTCGGGTCCCCTTGTCATCTTTGTTGTATTATAAGGTTTAAAAGGTTTAAATAATATATACGTTCAATTCCTCGTTAAATACCACCACCCACCCACCCCCGTCCTCGATTTCGAGGTCTGACTAACCCATGATATTCGAGGGGAGAGCGAGATTCCTAAGCCGCTAGTCTGTCCCTTTCATATTTCATGCATGTCATTAGTGTAATAATTGTAGTTTACACCGTTGCTATCTGTATTCGCATGCGGAATAGAAATGATTAATTACGTACACCATCGTCGGGCCATATGAGTACTCGGTGACTTTTTGTCATCTGCCGTCGTGTAAGCTTTTGTTGAAACAAATTATGCACGTGGATTATCTCGACGGGACTTTCTGTTTTTGTTGTATTGTATTGGGGGTTTTATTTTTAAAAATTCCAAATAGTATGCTTTAAAACAGAATCATTAAAATAGAGAATACATTTTTTGTTGTTAGTGCAAAAAAAGTGAAACAGTTGATGCTTCTAACGGGTGTACAATATGTTTTTTTTACGTAGACATCACAAACATTCTTATTTTTAGGATATGGATTGCAACCTCCGTTTCCGGTTGGTAAAAACATGCGATTTACTCAGATGTCATTGACGTTAAATTTTTGACTTTTTAATAAAAACAAATTCTCATTTATCTGAAATATAACATAGAAAATGGGACAAAACTATTATTATGTCTTGCACTGGAGTTAAAATTCCTTTAATTTACATAATCGTTGCAAATGAACAAAATATCGGCATCTGACTGAATAATTCAAGGGATGACATTGGTTATAAAATTAACTACTACTACTACTACTACTTTTACTACTACTACTACTACTAGTAATAATAATAATAATAATAATAATAATAATAGCCGCTCCGGTGGCCTAATTGTTAGGGCGTCCGCCGCGGAAGCAGGAGGTGGTGGGTTCGATCTCTGGCCAAGTCATACCAAAGGCTTACAAAAAAATGATAATAACAGCTGCCTCGCTTGACGTTCAGCATTAAGAGGTTAGTGTTAGGACTGGTCAGCCTGGTGTCAGAATAATGTGACTGGGTAGGACATCATTATATATGTCTGCCGCATGATGCCCCAGTGCTAGAGATCACAATAAACTGCCTCACTGCAGACATCGTAGCGATATGACTGAAAAATTGTTAAAGCTACGTTAAAAATTCTAATCAAACAAACAAACTATTACTACTACTACTACTACTACTACTACTACTACTACTACTACTACTAATAATAATAATAAACAATGTCATGCATGGTTCTACATCATCATATCAAAGAAAGATTTCTAGTTGCTGTAAACATTAAATAAACACAGGAACAGTTGATGGATTTTTATTTCCTAGTCAAATCTTAAATATGTACTGATGACTTTATAAAACTTAAATTCATTTTCGACTGGTGATTGTGTAAAACTTTAAGTAAATTTATTTTTGCAACTGTTAACTTTTCAGAAAATGTGAAACCCAATTTCATTCTAAATGCATCCTGATTCATAGCCATGCCTTGGTGGAATTTTCACAACGTTTTTCAAAAGACTGCATTTGATAATTGCTTTTGAAAAAAAAATTACTGGAAAATTCATGTCACTCTTTATTTTTTAAATATACCATTTAGGAGGTATGTCACTTTTATTTTTTAAATATAGCATTTAGGAGGTATGTTCTATCCATTTTCGAAAAATCAATTTATATGTTTTCGGAACTAATTCATTTGAAAATACTGAATTATCGCTGTGACTGTCGACGCGGGTTCCGAGTGACAGAGTGGTCTAAAGCGCCCAACCTTCCATATCACATCCATTTTACCTCTGTGAGTATAGGACTCGGCTATTATGTCTACGTGGGTTAGCTTTCCAGTAGCTTCTCCTGGGTCAGTGGTTGTTCCAGGGGGTTTCGAGTTCTTCCTCCACCAGTTATACTGGCCGTCACGTATATCATATCCTGTTCTGAAACAGAAGGTCTATAAAGCCCATGAAAACTGTAACGACCGTCGATCGCAATTTCTTTACTATGGATGCATGTACAATACAGTTGAATCTTGTGAGCACAATACTTCCATGCCCTCCCCCCCCCCCCGGCCCAAAAAAAGAGAAGGTATATTTACTATTTAAATACTAATGATGCTAAATTAGGAGCCCCTGCTTTTATTTTTTAACCCAGATACAGCCATCACATTATCGTGTAACTAGTACTCCGGTCTGAAATTGTCAGGACCTTCAAATCCTCGAGCGCAAAACAAAGTTTCATTTGAATCAAAATGTAAATATAGCTCGAAGTTTCGTGTGCTAAAATTTCTCCCTTCATGGTGTTTAAAGTACAACATGCTCAGGTGTCCGGTACATTGTACTGCATTGAACACAGACCGACTACGTGACGTAACAAATCATTTGGTTATTCATGTACTCTAGTGTGTTTTTTTTAAAAAAAAGCATTAATTCATTTTACTTCTGCAATATGATGGTGTCAAACACGCAGCAGATACAGAGTGTGAAAATGTTTGACCAAATTATTTCGATGAGCACAGCTGGTTTTTCCAACATCAATTTAATTTTCTGTATTTACAATGAGATAACAAATGTATTGAACTTCCCGTTTATTGGATGAGACGATTTATATACCCCACCTCATTGTCAAACGTTTTCACCGTACTTTTTTTTATATAATTACTGTAGGTGGTTCAATGGGCCCACCCACGCAAGATGTCTCATTTAGATCGGAGTACATTCAATCATCAAGCTATTTTAATAAATTAATCACACCTGTTTCTACAGCAATATCAGACTTTGTCAACTTTATTATATCAACAATTTACTCTGTGGTAATGTCAAAGGAACATTCTAACATGAACATAATTTTTGCCAACGTTTAATACCGTATTCATACACGTGTACTGCACACATGAAAGTTGACTGTGTATCATATGAAAAAGCCAATTTGATTTGCGTGAATACTCTGGAGTTACATTACATGCACTGTAAATCACCAGAGCAAACGCGGTAGCTTAATTGGAAGAGATTATCGAACATGTAATCCAAGTGTCGCTGGTTCGATACTCGCACAGGCCAACACGGTTCGGCCACCTCAGTGTGTCCTTGCGAGATGCACTAAGGTCAGATGTCCTCTGTACGATATAGCCGATAAAAGTGCCCTTAAAAACAAAAAACAAACAAAAGAAAAAGGAACATAATTCAGTGTAATTCTATGTGTTGCATTTCGGAAAGCTTATCATTTTCAGCATTTTCTGTGCCTTGCGCAATCTTGTATCGTATTATGGCCTACAGAGGCTGTCATATCACAATACAAAGTAATTAATAAGTGTACATGCACACTTTTTTCTAAATTGTGTTCGTGACGGTTTACGAATCAAGATAATTAAAGCATATACATGAATACATTTAGAATTCGTTTCAAAGTAATGTATTAAAAGAAAAACACAGCATTCTAAAAAAGAGACTACAGGTTCGTCAGAATTAATCGTGGTAACCGTTGTAGATTCAAGTTTGTTTCTTTTCATTTTAGTTATAATCGGTCGACTAATGCCAACCTGAAGTCACGATAGGTCACACAAAAAACTAATTAATATTTCTTTCACAATAATAAATTAGTAAAATGAAGAGAAAACAGAGATTTCTGACAACTAATTATCCTTTTTTGTGATTAAAATTTTCGTCTGAACCGATTAAGCAAGCCTTATTTTGTTAACAAGAATACATTACTAAAAGGAGAGAGAAAAAACATGCAATGACATTTAATAAGCTAGGCACATTTTACAAGAAAATGTGAATCTTTCTCACGTTTTCTCCGCATTATACAGTCAATAATGTAGAAATGGCGACTTTAAAACGAACAATAAAGGAAAATCACGTTTACTTAAAACTGTCCTGATCTACGGTACTGTACTGATGCACGCTCAACCTGTTTGCTCTCGCTTTCATCCACCGGAGTTGTTGGCTTAAATACAGACTAGCTTAATTGGTTCAGACGAACATTATAAAATAACACGAGGATAATTCCTTAACATACAGCTGTATTGTTCTTTATGATTTATTATTATTGGAGTAATGATATTAGCTGCAGTGACGTGTCATAATCATATAGTCGGAAATTATCTACTTATTATTCAAAGTATTAAAAAAAACAGTCTTTTTCACGTACAGCAAAACATGTACGTGTATGTCCTTTGTTTTATATTCGGGATTTTTTAGTTTTTTTTGTTTTCTTGTTTTGTTTTTGCTTTGAGTTAAAGATGCGCACGTGTTTTAATTACTTTGTACTTCTATCTGTCAGCCACTAACAGCCACGATAAATATATCCTGGCCTTTCGTCGGTATAAAACTAAGGAGAGGTCAACGAGTAAAACAAAATGCTAGAGTTCGGAATGAAATTTTATGTTTACTAAAACGTAATATAACACACGTGTCCTTTAATAAATAAAACTAAGGCAACAACTAAATTACAACTAAGGCACAAGTGCAGTCGGACTAAAATCGTTGTCCTCCACTGTCCTACGAGAAGATCTGACAGCAACTGCTTAGGAGTGATGTTCTGGTGACGTGTTTGCCAATGAAAATGCATCTTTCTGAAATTTTAAGTGAATTACATCGTTCATAACAAATTGATCCTTATCAGTTCCGCTGCTCAGTCTCCCAAAAATTCAAAGATATAAGACTTCATCTAATAGTCTAACATTGGCGATTATGGTAATCAAATAGGTCACCAGAACATGGTCCCTGCTAAGTTGCAGTCAAATAATCACGTAGGACAGTGGATATCTGATTATAAGAAAATTAACCTCAAGTATCGTTTAATAATATAACATGAACACAAATTTCCTCTAATAATACAAATGGAACAGGGGACAAGTGCCCTCGCATAACTTAGCTATGACACAAATGTTCTCTAAGTAACCCAGCACTCTTTCCACAAATCAGTTTCAGTCCGAAATTGACTGGGTAATTACGCATAACTGAATTGCAACAAAAGAATATATCGCCTACTCGAGTTATTGATCATTTCGCTGAAATATATTAACGCTCTATCAAATTAATCACTCTGGTAGAACTACAAGCAAAAAATCTTTACCAAGATTGGTCTAGTCAAACGAGCTGTGATTGGATACAGGCGTCCGCGACCTGTGCAATTACCTTTGATTGGCTGGAATCACATCAGCTGATGCAAACTAATCGATGTTTGATAAATAATAGAGTAATTTGACGACATCATTTCTCTCCTGACTCAGCACTCTTTCTACAAATCGTTTTAAGTCCGAAACAGAGTGGGTAATGACGCATTTCTGAATTACAACAAAAGAATTTATCGCATACGTTTCACTCAATTTATTGGTCATTTCGCTGAAATATATTAACGCTCTACCAAATTAATCACTCTGGTAGAACTACAAGCAAACAATCCTTACCATGATTGGTCTAGTCAATCGAGCTGTGATTGGATACAGGCGTCCGCGAGCTGTGAAATTACCTTTGATTGGCTGGGATCACTTAAAGGAAAGTCAAACGTTTTCTCATTTGTGTCATGAGATGCAGCAGGAATGAATGGAACCTTAGTCTTATACCTCAGCTGAGGAAAATATTTTTCATCGTAATCTAACTGGCTCTTTGACTTTGTTAGCAATTTGTCACAGCGAAGCTTCACACATGATAGAATAATTATCAATTAGCTCTACATGGAGACGAATTAATCTACAACTCTGAACACCATATTATTACCAATAATACATGTATTAAGTTTGCACACTTTTATTGCAATGAATGGACAACATTTCACCTATTTTACCAAGCACATGGCGTATAGTGTTATACTTGTTGTTGCCATTTCCAGCCCAACCAACCGGTTAGAAAACTCAGTCTTTAAAAATCGCAAATATTAATATGTTCAGAAAGACCCAATCCTAAATTTTCAGTTTGTTCAATTATGTGTACTTCGGGTAATGGTAATCCCTGAAATTTATATAACATAACTCACACAAAAGTGAATTATATCTTATATGAATTAATGAATATATTTGTATTATAAATACATAACAAAATTTTAAGTCATAATGAAAGTGAAGTGTTTCTTGTTTATGTGTTGTCTGTTCCGTACATTCAGATATTATCAAGGTCAGCGTCATTCCATAACAATGTGAAAGACTCTGCCCCTATTTTTGTGCGATTACATTTTGTCCCTCTGTTGTTTTTTGGGGTGCGTGGGTGGGTGGTGGGTTGGTTGAGTTGAGCTGGGTTGCAAAACTTAATTGTGGGTTTGTACCGCTTTGTCAAGATGGCAAATAATCAGCTTGCTTCATACTTAATGTTCACTAAAATTAACCTAGCATACTTTATCAAATAATTATTATGCTAATTTTAGCTGGGTTTCAATCTGAATGGAAACGTTTATAGAAACGAAACTGGGTCCAGTAGAGCTCAGGAAGTAAGTTTATACTGCCGTGCATCTATTTTATCAGCTGACTGGACAAGATAATATATACTTATACACTAATGTACTTCTGAATATAGAAAATAGTAAACAGTTTTTTGTTATTGCCGGTAGACCAGTGCGACGTTTTCTCGTGTCAGGCAATCTTTAGGGCAAGACGTGACAAAGCTCGTACGAAATTCACGGATATACGACACCGTAGCCGCATATTGTACCGAAGAATGGATAGAGTCGGGACCACATATTATCTGCAAATAAAACACGACCACAGCTAGGTTCCTATACTGTGATAAAAGACTCAGTGTTGGCTATGGAGTAGATAGTTTGTCGGCTAACTGCAGACAATGGGTCTATATAGTTTTTAAAAGTGAATCAAACATACAGTACATTACAGTTCACAAAGGTCATATAGTATTAACACAGTGAATCAAACTTACAGTGTTTTACAGTCAGAAACGGTAATGTATTAATCCTGAATTTGAACTTCTTAAAATCTTGGAATGACTTTGTCCCATGGAGGTAGTGCCAAATTTTCGTCCTGGAGTCAAAACAATCAAATATTCGGTATGGAAATACACAGTGAACAGTAAGTAAATGAATTGTATTATGGCATTTTGTATGGTTGTTGGTGTTTTTCTGTCATTATCTGCGCCCTTATCACTATGAATAGTAACTACCTGTACATAACAACCACGTGTATATAACAACCTCTGCGCAGTAATGTCAGGTACAATACCTCCAGTTTTTAAACCATTCATTAGCATTGACTTCAAGAAAGGAGTATGAAATACCGTTTTACAGATAATCATCTAAGTGTTCGTTACACAGGAAATTTCGTCCTTGTTTGAACAAGTACTGTTGCGATAACTACACATCATGCAACGATTCTATTTCTAATAGTCTTACAGTGCATATTGAGTTTTGTCATACAATGTGATGACCTCTTCTGAGACCCCACGCCTTTGGATAGAGTCTATATTCACTAACAAGTTGAGTCGAACTGCAAACTGCACAGACCAAGATCTGCCATCGTATAGTTTTTATTGTTTCTGCAGAACTCATTCACATAAAGATTTACTGTTCAAAGTATATATTTTTAACTCTGTCAAAATGTTTTTGCACATGTTTCGACGATGACAAAGGCGGTTCAGTTGACACAAACTTTACACGCTGTTTCCACAGCCTATCCCGTATTTTATCATCTTTATTAGAAATAGCTTATAAAGAAATTTTTGAAGTACGAACACACACATGATATAATAAGTTATATACATACTTCCGTGATATATCTTTAAAAGCTGATAAAAGAGGATAACAGAAGAACGAGCTTACACAAGAACAATATATTGAATTCTTTATTATAATGATCTATTATTTTTAATATTATTAGTAAATATATATTTATTTGTACATTTCCGGATTGAAGATGTAAAACATTCTTTAGCACCTATTTCTTTCTTACCTCAGTTAAAATATACTTGTCTACATACTATAGCAAAGTCTCAAATTCGAGAAAAGGAATATATATATATATATATATATATATATATATATATATATATATATATATATATATATATATATATATATATATATATATATATATCCTTTGTCACTTTTATGCTACAAACTTTATTTTGACCCTAAACAGTTTCTGCTGGCGTCATGAAATAAGATTCATCCTTTTATCGCGATTTAGTTGTATTTGAAATGATTATTTCATATATTATATTTCTGATTTCAATCTCCACAGTCTTCCATATGTCGTTAATAATGGTCAGGGTACCTGTATTTCTGCTGTTTAGAATCATTTCCATCTTTAGCGTCCCAGCCGCACATGTCCAAAAGCATGCGCTGATGTATATTAGTTTCGATGATGCTTTAAAACATTTCGTTAGTTTTCACACTAAAAGTGTATGTATTGTGAGTTGTCACGGTCGTAAACAAGGGTGACCATGCTATAAACGTTCGCTGAATATGTCAACGATCAACTTTGAGACAAGAGAAAACACATCAAACATAAAGGGGACAATTATGGAGGCTGCTAATCCAATAATCCGTTCGAAACTCTTAGCCAGCAAGTGGAATTTGATTAAAAAAGTGATCCTGGTTGCTTTGAAAGAATAGCCACGGGACACTGAGAACAGGCAGATATTTCCGTACAACTAACCCGACTACACACTGAATAGGTTGCGTTAGACCTTGCAGTTTCCATGTTGTAGTTTCATTAGCCATACCAGACTAAACTATGTTTTCAAGAAAGCGAAAGATGTGATGTAGTTCAACGTCGTTGATATATGTTGAACTTAATTTGAACACGTGTATATAAGCATTTCTTCTATTTGTTTGTTCAGTTTGTTTTAGAAATATCGAAACATGCCATTGCAAATATTGGATGCAGACGTCACAGGCTTTACTGAAAGAGATTGTTCTAGAAACCGTAAAGTGGACTTCAAGCAATCTGTTTGCTTGTTTACGACGTTTCCGTTTGCGTTGAAATGCCATATAATTCGTAGATGTTATGTATGAGGCACCATAGCGGACAAAAGCTGGTCCAATGAGAAAGTTTCAGTTGAAATTTCGACGTCGTATGTCTAGAAATCCAGTACCACATGTTGGATCAAATTGCACGTCCTTAAAGTTCCATTTTCTAGATCGAGATTTTAGCTTTTATTTGTTCAATTATGACGTGGTGATTTAAAGTTATATTTCCAATTGTCGACGTTTTACAGTATATATTTCGAATTACAGAGCGGTGGTCGAAATTTCAATATTCTATGTCCAGAATCCCTAATTCACATGTTGCATGTAACTGTTTGTGATGCAGGTTCCATTTTATATGGCGAGTAATTAGATTTCATCTGCTGAATTTCACATGAACGAGAAGCATCCCCCTTTTATCAAAATAAAGCCACCCGTACACGAGAGAGACTTCTAGCGAAGAACTTCGTCGTTATTCTGAACCCGTGAATGGTCACTTTTCAAACTGTAAATGTATGAAATTTAATGGCGCCTCATAATTGGATAAACGAATGATGTAACTTAATACTCGATATTATTTTGAATTGTTAAAGTGGACATTGTTTAATGTTACGTTAACAACAACACATCGTTTCACCATACAAACAATAACAATTCTAACAAGCACAATAAACTGTCCAATCACCGCTGTGTAATTCAACAGATACAATCTGATAACGAAATAGGCAATGGAACTTTCAGCACAATCAATGTGATTCAACATGTTATCAATGTGATTCAACATGTTATCAATGTGATTCAACATGTTTTTGACTGAAAGTCTTGACATATGACATTAAAATTTCAACAACCGCTGTGTAATTCAGAAGATAAAATCTAAGAACTCGACATTGGTCATTGAATTTTCAACCAGCGCTGTGTATTTTAACAGATTAAATATAAATACTCAACATATAAAATGGAACATGAACATAAACTGTTTGAGCCAATACGTAACTTAGGAATTCTCGACATATGACATCGAAATTTCAACCACCGCTGTGTAATTCAAACGACACAATCTAAAACATCTACACAAACATATAACGTTCAACCACTTATATTTAATTAAATAAATAAAATAAAAAAAGATCGACATGGAAAATGGAACTTAAAGGACAGGGATGTTTGATACAACACGTGAAATTGGAATTCTGGACATATGACACTACATTTTCAACGGCAACGTTCTCATTGGACCAGCTTTCTTGTCCGCTATGGCGCCTCATATTTAGGGACCTCTTGGCGCCAATCAGGTTTGAAATTATAAATCAGTGAATGAAATTATGGGGATATTTTCTATCATTGATGCTTTTCTTCTTTTTGTTTTTACCGTTTAGAGGGTACAAGCAAACCGGATTTGTGTGCTAATAATATTGACCTAAAATGTTAAGTATTTAACCACTAAATTTATTTTGTATTTTTTTATACTGGTACAATAATGGTTTATGTGATTTAATAATGTAAATTTATCTAAACTAATAATATTAAGAATGATTTACTCAGCGTATGAAACATTCATTGACAAAATAGATATTGAATTTGAAGTCCTTTTTCTAAATAATGAATACTGCTGATATAATGATGTTTTTTTGTTGTTTATCTAATATATGATTTTTAGATTTCTACACTATCCAACTTCCAACATCTAATGGTCATGGCAAATTGGCTGTGTGCAACATGAACAATTTTCGTTTTACTGTTTAACTTCCATTTGTATCCTTTATGATGGGGTCTTAATGGAGAGAGAGAGAGAGAGAGAGAGAGAGAGAGAGAGAGAGAGAGAGAGAGCTCTTTTTGGCACCCTAGGCGAATTATAACTTCACTCACCGAGAAAAAAAATTCCCTTCCCTTTAAATAGGCGCCGTGGGCGACTGCTGCTAGTTGGGACTGGGTCTGTATATATATATATATATATATATATATATATATATATATATATATATATATATATATATATATATATATATATATATATATATATATATATATAGCTGCATAGTAAATTAATGCCAAATTTTAAATTTTTCAAAACTGACGGATGTATCATTAAATTATGTTGTATGGGAGAAACATAGACAACTTTAAATGTTTAAATGTTGCATTGGTCCCTACTAGACAACATTCAATTTATGTTTCATGGGGCAGAGACGGCATTGCATTTATGTTTTATGGGACAAACACATAATTAAATTTATGTTTCATGGGACAGACACCAGTATTCACTTCACTGTATGTTTCATGGGACAGATACAGCATTCAAATAATGCTTCATGGACAGATTTAGTATAATGTTTTGTTGCATGAGGCAGATATAGGCAATTTCATTTTTTTTCCGCATGGGATATATATATATATATATATATATATATATATATATATATATATATATATATATATATATATATATATATATATATATATATATATATATATATATATATATATATATATATATTTGTGTTGCATGGGGCATTTCCAGTATTACATGTGTGTTTCATGTTTCATGGAACACATGCGATATAGAGAGCGCTTCATTTGTGTTTCATGGGACATAGACAACATTACATTTATGTTTCATGGAATATAGCCAACATTACATTTGTGTTTCATGGGATATAGACAACATTACATTTCTGTTTCATGGATACATGGGATATAGATAGCATTACATTTGTGTTTCATGGAAAATAGGCAGCGTTACATGAAAGTGTCATGGTATATTGATAGAAATACATTTGTGTTTCATGGGACATATCATTACATTTGTGTTTCATGGGACAGACATCATTTCACTTCTGTTTCATGGGACATAGCCAGCATGAAATTTGTGTTTCATAGAACATAGACAGCATTTTACTTGTGTTTTATGGGACATAGACAGCATTTCACTTGTGTTTTATGGGACATAGACAGCATGTCATTTGTATTTCATGGGACGGACAGCATTTGACTTGTGTTTCATGGGACATAGCCAGCATGACATTTGTGTTTCGTGGGACATAGCCAGCATGACATTTGTGTTTCATGGGACATAGACAGCATTTCACTTGTGTTTTATGGGACATAGACAGCATGTCATTTGTGTTTCATGGAACAGACAGCATTTCACTTGTGTTTCATGGGACATAGACAGCATGACATTTGTGTTTCATGGGACATAGCCAGCATGACATTTGTGTTTCATGGGACATAGACAGAATAACATTTGTGTTTCATGGGACATAGACAGCATGTCATTTGTGTTTCATGGGACATAGACAGCATGTCATTTGTGTTTCATGGGACATAGATAGCATGTCATTTGTGTTTCATGGGACGTAGACAGCATGTCATTTGTGTTTCATGGGACATAGACAGCATGACATTTGTGTTTCATGGGACATAGCCAGCATGTCATTTGTGTTTCACGGGATATAGATAGCATTACAGTTGTGTTTCACGAACATACATTAAATGTATGGTGCACGGGACAGAGCACTAAAGGTATGTTGCATGGGATATAGACATCATTTAGTATAAGTTGCATTGGACATAGAAAACATTACATGTATGCTGCATGGGACATAACATTAAACGTATGTTGCATGGGACATAGACAATATTAAATATATGTTACATTATAACGCATGGGACAGACGTTTAAAATGTTAAATATATGTTGCATGGGACAGACGTAGTCATAATTAATATTACGTTGCATGGGACAGACGTAGACATAATTAATATTACGTTGCATGGGACTGAGTTAGAGAGCATTAAATGTATGTTGCATGGGACATCTCATTAAATGTATGTTTCCTGGGCATAGGCAGCATTAAATGTATGTTTCCTGGGACATAGGCAGCATTAAATGTATGTTGCATTTGGCAGACATAAACAGCGTTACGTCATCTACAGAGGATGGCAGTACTAAGTATTACATGTCATTATCAAATTACACTGAAAATAAATCTATATTTAAGTATTACATATCCACATAATGTCCCTGGTTAATACCTATATTGATTTTAAGACAATTTTCTCAACATCAAATGTTTATATAGTCAAAACAATCAAGTAGTTATAATGTGCATACATTTTGATTGCTACAGTGCCGTTAAGTTTTAATTTTATTAATAAAATGGAAATGTTCTCTGTAAAGAATGTAATTTTCATGAAATATATGATCTAGTGTAGAAGACTGGTTTTTCGTGAAATATGTATCTAGTGCAGCAATATTAATTATTCGTGAAATATGTACCATAGTGTAGCAATACTGATTTTTCGTGAAATATGTACCTAGTGCATCAATGCTGATTATTCGTGAAATATGTACCATAGTGTAGCAATACTGATTTTTCGTGAAATATGTACCATAGTGTAGCAATACTGATTTTTCGTGAAATATGTACCTAGTGCATCAATGCTGATTATTCGTGAAATATGTACCATAGTGTAGCAATACTGATTTTTCGTGAAATATGTACCATAGTGTAGCAATACTGATTTTTCGTGAAATATGTACCTAGTGCATCAATGCTGATTATTCGTGAAATATGTACCATAGTGTAGCAATACTGAGGGCGTAACATCACCAACCTCCGCTTTGCAGACGACATTGATGGGCTGGCAGGCAGTGAAGATGAGCTTGCCACCTTAGTGAAGAACCTGGATAAAACATCTTCTAGATTTGACATGGAGATAAGTGCCGAGAAGACAAAGCTGATGACAAACAGTGGCAAACAAATCTCAACCAAGATTAAAGTCAGACGACAGGAACTGGAAGCAATGGGCCAATTCAAATATCTTGGTTCCATAATCACAGAAGAGGGATCAAGACCAGAAATTTTGTCACGAGCAGCACAAACAACGGCAGCTATGTCAAAGCTAAGACCCATCTGGAGAGACAAGAACATCTGTCTGAAAACTAAAATCAGACTACTGAGAGCACTAGTCATCTCAATCTTTTTGTATTCATGTGAGGCCTGGACCCTGACAGCAGAATTACAACGAAGAATTCAGGCACTTGAAATGAGATGCTACAGAACCATCCTTGGCATCTCTTACATGGACCACATCGCAAATGAAGAAGTGCGCAACACCATCAGGCACAAAGTAGGCCATTATGAAGACCTCCTCACCATTGTCAAAAAGAGAAAACTGAAATGGTATGGCCATGTCACTAGAGCCAACAGTCTATCCACAACTGTACTGCAGGGTAGTGTTCAAGGTGGTAGAAGGAGAGGTAGACAGAGAAAAAAGTGGAGTGACAACATCACAGAATGGACCAAGAAAAGTTTTGCACAGACACAGGCATTGGCACATGATCGAATCAAGTGGAGGGAACTGGTCAGATGTTCAGCAGCACAGTGCCTCAACGACCACACTAGGTGAAGAGACTGATGATGATGATGTCTGGAATAGAAGAGGCATCAGCATCCAGACCAATCTAAATGTATATACAGCAGTTGTGCTCCCCTCGCTACTTTACGCATGCGAAACGTAGACCGTACCAACGCCACGCCAGGAAGCTGAACCACTTTCACGCCACAAGTCTCAGGAAAATCCTCAACATCAAGTGGCAGGACAAGGTTCCAGACACTGAGGTACTCATCCAAGCAGGTCTCCCTTGCATCCACACCATCCTGATGCAGTGCCAGCTGCGCTGGGCGGAACATGTTGTACGCATGCCAGACCACCTAATGCGTATGTATGCGAACGAACATTCCGTGCAAGTGTTGGCCTCATCAGCCACCTGCGCACGCACCGAACAAAACCACCCCCTCCAACCCTCAGGTGACAAGACAGGTCGACGAACGAGCAACAACAATAACTGAATGTGAACTTTTGATCGAAAATATTCTCAAATATATGGATATTTGTTCATGTGGGATATGTAACCATTATAAGATCAGTTGTACAAAGTTAAATTCAAATAATATGTTTGAATATTTCTTATGTAATCTTTAGACTGTCTAGAATTAGCTTTAAAAATGCATAAAACGAAATGGGTCATTAGAATTCTCATAATATCATATAGGTCACAATGCCGCATTACACCAATCAATATATTAACCAAACTGAAGAATAAAACAGAATGCATTTTGTGTCCAACTTATATCATTTTACTGTTTTCCTAAATCCAAGGGCAAAAATACCTGGGGAAAGTATATTTTATTGCTTTGACTGTATTTCATTCTCTGACAGTTTAAAATTGTTTAGTAGACGTATAGATTCTAGTATAAAGTTTTCATCTCTGTCCTCTAACTAAATACCACATATCTATGTTTATTAACAATTAATGAAGGCTATAGAAGCAAATATTTGTTACTCAGAAAGTCACCCCTTCATAAACACATAAATTAGCTGCTTGGATCACTAATAAATAGTTCGAATGACCAATACAATATAGATTTTTGTCTTCGTGTATTTTCAATGATGGCATCATTTTGACTTACAAACATATTTTCTCTGACACATATGTTATGATAATAATACATATTCCCATTAATGCCATTCAGCATAAAAGGAAACCTAACACTAATTAAATATCGTGGGTGATATTATTGTGGTGAACGGACTTACTTTTGTCTGCCAAAATATCAAAATATGTCAACTGTTGTCCAATTCGCGACGTAAGCATACTTTCTGTTTACGAATTTGAGAAGTTGGCTGTAGTAATTGGCGCTGATTGCGTCAGAGTATGAACAAACAGGAATGTAAGAAAAGTTATTACCGCAACACTTATGCAACATCGTTTTTGTATAACAAATATTGAAGTCCTAAACCTGTAATTATACAATATAATGAACAAGTACACGATGAAATCATACATAGCTATTACTTCACAGATTCTATTTTTGTATGTGTTTCTTGTCCCCTTTCCACATTAAACAGATAACCTTCTTGTATAAGATACCCGTTTAAGGATTTCACCAGAGGATTCCTGAAAATAAACAATATGGACATTTATCCTTTATATAAATATGTGCTTTATGGCAGGTGTCCTTTATGGCAGTTTATATCAATTATGGCAAATCGTAAATCAATACTACAACCGTGGAGGTTGAAGCGCGAGCATTCCGTTGACAATACGATCGCAATAAGACCCTGAATAGGCACGATGGAACCATTCTCGCGTGCAGTATTCACATTTCAATAGTGTATTATTTTCCGCCTTTTTGTCAGAAAACAGGTGTAACAATTCGCTTCAAATCTGCATGACATTCACCCATTAATTGTTTTTTTTTTTAATTTAGAGAACAGAGGTAGTTTGCAAGTATTAAGGTATTCATAAAATTACGTGCCTAGTTGTGCTAAAGAGGCTGACGGGATGGATAGCAGCAGACGCATATAACCAAGTCCTGCTAGTGGAGACGGTATAGAATAGAAATTATAAACGTCCCTATGGAACATAGATCTTTCCAGCTAAGTCAACCCCCTTCCGTTTGCATAAGCGAAGCAAACAGAATGTATGTACACACACGCACGTACGCACGCATGCACGCACACACACATATACATACATACATACATACATACATACATACATACATACATACATACATACATACATACATACATACATACATACATACATACATACATACATACATACATACATACATACATACATACATACGTACATGTATGTGCACATGTTAACCAATTTCAATAATGTCTGCATATTACAGACAAATCAGAGGGACACATGGAAACGTTATCATGCAGTAGATATTTAGTACCATACAAGGAACATAACTCATACAAGAAAACACATTAAAGACTGACAACGATATGCTCATGTTGAACCTGTCACGCGAAGGACAGTGTGCGTAAGATTAATTTAGAGAGAAAGGCCTGACTTCAAACAAGAAATGGGGGGGGGGTATGAGCTTAAAGTCTATATTTTCTGATTGTATTCTGACACCGTTCTAATAAGTTGTACTATTTGAAGAGAATAGATTATACAATTTCATATTCCACTGCATGCATGTGAGGGCTTTAACGGCACATCAGCAGAATCCTGCCGATAGAGGAGATACTGAATATTTAGTTCTAAAATTTATATTGTAAAACTTATCAAAACCTTTAGGAAAAAAAATCTGTCTTTCAAGATAAAATGCAAAGATTCTGTAGTATTACGATGAACGAATCAGTAGTAATCAATTCTGTAGTATTACGATGAACGAATCAGTTATAATCAATTGAGTCAACATTACAAAAATAGTAATTACACAGATAGTAATTCCACAAGTAGTAATTACAAAAAAAATAATTACACAAATATCAATTGCATAAACAGTAAATATATAAATAATTATTATACAATATTAATTATACAAATGATAACGTGAAGATTCCTATCCAGTTGATAATTCAACCGTGATTTATACTCCCTTTTAAAGCTTCAATCTTTACTCAGATTCAAGCAGTAGCGATTACAGGGCGTGGACACCTACGCATCTCAAGTCATTTCGCTGACGGTGGTGACTCATAGGTTAGCAAGTCTACTCGCGATGAGAAGAATGTGGACTCCGGCTCAGTCGAGGTCGGGGTATGTCCCTGAGCAAAACACTTTACTTCAATTATGCATTGGCACTAAATACTTTTTCTGTTATTATCCGGATAAGCTACAGTCAACCAATAAATCAAACAGTCGCCTAGTTTGTAGACTATAGACGCTAGAAAGCGTACGTCTACTTTCCAATATATATGTTTACCGTTAGCTTTCTACAAAAAGAGTAGTTAATTTTGTAATGAATCTTTGAGGAGTGGTAGCCAAACACATGAGTGAAATATCTAATTTCTCCGTACTGCGTGATACCTGCAAAGTTTCAACGTAAATACATTTAAAGCGTTTCAAACGGCTCGATCCCGTCATTTACACAACAACGTGCCATTTGAATCATTATTCAATGAAATGCAAACATGACCAGTCTTGAGCGTTGCATCTCTTTTATAAAGTTTATGGTTACCTAACCTTAAAATGTCAAGGCTATTTGAGGCAAGCCGTGGCCATTTTTCTTATATGATATATTTCCAACATAGTTAACCCATCATCTTTATAAAGATTGTCTTTTATAATGAAAATAATGTCCATTTTTATTCAAGCAGGAACGTATTCATTCATTTTTTAACCTTAATGATAGGTTGGGTAACCCGAAACTAACTATAATATATGGATGGTTTAGTGCTCTACAGCATAACAACACAAGTAGGCTATCGAGTACAAAGGCAATTGAAATAAAGCGCCTTGCCTAAAAACACACCACAATAACGTACTCGGGCTTGTATGATGAAAGGATGCGAACACGAGCCTTTTCGGTTGCGACTTTTCTTATACCTACTAACAAATCTGGAAATGATTTTTTTTTCAAAATTAATTTTTTTGAAATTATTATTTTATCGGAAAGCTTTAACTAATATTTCTTTCCACTTTCCATTGTTTATTAATTTCAAAAGCTAGCTTCGCCCACGCACCACTACCCACCACCTCCTCCGCGACTTTTTTGTTCCAGAAGATAAGTACGTTAACTAATGCAACTCCTTGACAAATGTGAATATTGTGCTTTTGTGTAGTAGCAGGAAATAAACTGTTTCGTGATTTATAAATACCTTTTATGTAGTTATTAGATCCACATTATACTAGTGTTAAGGCACATTTTTCTGTCACAGATTAGTTTCCGCTGCCATGTTTAATAAGAAAGCGATACGGATTATACTGTTCGTACACAACTGAACAAATATAATTAGGGGAGACTTGTAGTTCAAAATTGGTGACTACTGCATTTACCCGTATATAATGTTCATACCAGAGCTTACAACCGTCTGCAGTCGCATAATGTATATGTAGAACTGTCTTTATGTCATTCGCATTCAATCTTATATCTACCTAAAAGTGTAGACTCTGATTAGCCAGACCATCACGAACAAGTTGGGCAAAGAAATGTGTTTCATATATGCGTCAATATACGGAAAACCGGTTTTAAAAAAACATGATATATTTGTCTGGTTTAAAAGGCACGAACTGATTAGATCTTGTTTATAAAAGTTTTAAACATTCTAGGGTAAGAAGCGAAACGTAGGAACATAATTCTTCGAAAGTCATATCAGACCGTTTGTCAGTGATTTTTTCTCTTTTCAGAAGTGTGGGAGAGAGTGGCATCTATTATTTTCTTTTTATATTCAGTTATGCAATTAAGCTATATTCAGTTGCTTTAAGCGATGTACTTCCATTCATCTATTTGTAGATATGATCTTATATTTTTTTTAAAGAAATAAATAATAAAGAATGAAAGTATTCATTCGTATAAAATGAATAAAATAGCAAAATATGAGAAATTCATTGCGTACAGATTCAATAAAGCGATTTAGTGTAAAGAGGGGTATATATATATATATATATATATATATATATATATATATATATATATATATATATATATATATATATATATATATATATATATATATATATATATATATATATATATATATATATATATATATGTATGTGTGTGTGTGTGTGTGTGTGTGTGTGTGTGTGTAGGTCTTAAATGATGGAGGGAAGGAGTCAGGAATAAGAACGGCAGAATGAGTATACTATGATATGTACCTGTGTTATGTTTTACTTGGAGATCTATTGGAAAGCTCATTTTACATATTCTTGATTTCAGTCAAGCTTTATGTCGTAATGCCAGTGTCATGCTCATTTCAATTCATAGTACAAGCATCATGCTCATTTCTTATAAAACGCTTATACACTTATATCGTTATAGTGGTACGCGGAGGTTTGACCACAGGTGCTTTGACCATAGGTGGTTTGACCATAGGTGGTTTGTCCACAGCGGGGGTTTGACCATAGGTGGTTTGACCACAGGGGGTTTGACCATAGGTGGTAAGAATAATATGAAAAGACTATGATTAGTTGTTGGAGCATTAGATGTAAGTATATTTGGAGATTAAAGTGAGAGATTAAAAGCATATCTTCAGGGATTATAAGTTGCGGCATTTAATTCACTAAAATTTGTATAGTTGATTTGTGAAACGTTGGACTTGTTGCCTAATTTTTGTTCATTTTCTGTTTAATAATAAATCGAGTAGGCCTGGCACCAGCCTTTATGTGGACCGAAAACAAGCTGTTATTGACTTTTATTTATTACATGTTAATTACTATTTAACATTCACTTATTAGCAACTCAAAAGAAACTTGTCACATAAAATTACATTAATTGAACCATAATTTTAAACTCTAAAAAAACAGTTTATTATTATTATAAAAACCACATGTGGTCAAACCACCTATGGACAAAACCCCGGTGGTCAAACCCTCGCTGTGGACAAACCACCTATGGTCAAACCACCTATGGTCAAAGCACCTGTGGTCAAAGCACCTAGAACCGTTATAGTCACGCTCATTTCTGACAAAACAGGTATACATCGTTATAATACAAGTATTACAAGTATCACGCTCAGTTCTGATATACAAGTTATTTATCACTATGGTACAGGTATCACAATTAGTTCTATACAAACGAGTATTCTTCGTTATTGTGTAAGTCATACGTCGTTATAGTACAATTGTAACATTCAGTTCCGTTAAAAAGATTATACGTCGTTAAAGTACAATTGTAACATTCAGTTCCGTTAAAAAGATTATACGTCGTTAAAGTACAATTGTAACATTCAGTTCCGTTAAAAAGATTATAGTCGTTATAGTACAATTGTAACATTCAGTTCTGTTAAAAAGATTATACGTCGTTATAGTACAATTGTAACATTCAGTTCCGTTAAAAAGATTATAGTCGTTATAGTACAATTGTAACATTCAGTTCCGTTAAAAAGATTATAGTCGTTATAGTACAATTGTAACATTCAGTTCCGTTAAAAAGATTATACGTCGTTAAAGTACAATTGTAACATTCAGTTCCGTTAAAAAGATTATAGTCGTTATAGTACAATTGTAACATTCAGTTCTGTTAAAAAGATTATACGTCGTTATAGCATAGACCTAAATGTCACACTCATTTCTGATAAAACGATTATACCTCGTTATAGTATTGGTCTAAATGGCATACTCAGTTTTCATAAAACAGGTATACGTCGTTATAGACCATATAGCACACTCAGTTCTGATAAAACGAGTATACGTCTTTATAGAACAAGTATCACACTCAGTTCTGATAAAACGAGTATACGTCTTTATAGAACAAGTAGCGCACTCAGTTCTGATACAATGAGTATACGTCTTTATAGAACAAGTAGCACACTCAGTTCTGATACAATGAGTATACGTCTTTATAGAACAAGTAGCACACTCAGTTCTGGTAAAACGAGTATACGTCTTTATAGAACAAGTAGCGCACTCAGTTCTGATACAATGAGTATACGTCTTTATAGAACAAGTAGCGCACTCAGTTCTGATAAAACGAGTATACGTCGTTATAGTATAGGCCTAAATATCACACTCAGTTCTGATAAAACGAGTATACGTCGTTATAGCATAGGCCTAAATATCACACTCAGTTCTGAAAGAAACGAGCTTACGTCGCTATTTTGTAGGAATAAACGTCACTCTCAATTCTGATAATACCAGCATACGTCGTTATAGTATAGGCCTAATACACTCAGTTCTGATAAAATGAGTATACCTCGTTATAGTATAGGTCTAAATGTCACAGTGAGTTTTGATAAAACGAGTATACGTCGTTACAGAACAAGTAGCACACTCAAAATCTGAAAACCTTAAACTTTACAAAGGACATTGTGGAAAAATGATTCAGTATTTTATCAATTTATAATATCAGTGAGTCTAAACATTCAGTAAAACAAAATAATAGACTATATCTAAAATTTGCAATGGTGTAAATGGAACAAAAGGTTTTAGAGAATGTATCAATGTCGGATTCATATGTAAAACAATTTCATAAATATGAGATGGACGTTATAATTGTGATGGAAATAAGACTATATAGCCCAAACAGAACGATGCTATGGTCAATACTTACTGTGGTAACATTTTCAGATATTTCAACATCAGGCTGGTATTATATAGGAGAAAACGAGAATGGAATCATACATTAATTGAAGAGATGGGGGCTGGGGAGTACGTTGTTAAGTATATCAATATAGTTTGCTTAACTTTATCCATTTCGGTATATTATAAGGGTAATTTTTTAATCAGTATAATACATAGTTAACTATTGTTGCAGATTAAACTGTAAAATAATAATTGCATCTGATTAAACTGTAAAATAATAGTTGTATATTATTGGATCTGATTTCAAGCATTACTTTCAGCAGCAGAGGAGGCGTATCGGACAACGTTTTTAAACAAGTTTTCAATGGATTAGGGCTTAAAACAATGAAATCAGGCAAAACATCAATGAAATCAGGCACAAAAAAAATCAATGAAATCAGGCAAAAAATAATAATGAAAAATCAATGAAATCAGTCAAAGAAAAAATCAATGAAATAAGTCAATGAAAAAATCAAAATAAAGAAAACCTCCATTTGCCAAACGAAACGTCTTCAACCGAATATTTTATCAAGTCCGATACGATATCGTGTCCTAGGGTCTGCTAAATTTATTGTCACAAATCCGTGTGGTTTTGACTGAGCGTGACTAAAGAAATTTCTAAATTTACTATGATCCATATCACCGCAGCACCAAGTTTGCCAAAATTTCGTAGTGTATGAGTATCAACTCCATTAAACACACACAACACATTACAATTATCACGAATCACTTTTGGTATTTGTGTGTACCGTTGAGTGACATATGTCACGTCCGTGTTTTTGTGCCGGCCTCGGGAAAAGATTCTAGCAGGATTTTTTTGATTATCTAACATGATATCGTCATATACGACTAAATTGTTAATACTTCCATCGATGTCTTCCACGGAAGGGGCTTCATCAATATCAGTAATAAACTCAATAAAATCATCGTCGATTTCAAATTCTTTTGCTTTCTCGTTAAAATCCTTGAGCACTTCATAGCATCGCTGATCGTCTACACTCGGGGCTATTAAATACAATTTGTCCCATTTCATCCATCTTGTTATCAAATTAAGTAGCAGTTGTGTCTTTCCGCTTCCAGATGGTCCGATTATAATCATTCTAATTGAATTCGGTAACATTTCATGGTGTTTAGTATGTTCCCGTCGTCGGGTAGCTGAATAATCAATTACATTCATGCTGTTATATATAAATTATGGATCTATATTGTGTGAAGTGTAAGGCGCGTACTGGCACAGATGACTTGACGACGATTACAACAAAAAATAACCGATCAGCGCTTTCTGGTAAATGCGTACAATGTAGTACAAAGAAATTTAGATTTGTTTCTAAACCCAAGGAACCTTTAAAAAAAAACGAGGAGGTGATATCGCAGCCAAATTGGCAAAATTCCCTGGAACCCCATGGGCAAAATACCCCGGAGAAAAACACCTTCCAGGATATAGCTACTGTGGCCCCGGAACACGATTAGATATCAGACTCAATAATCATAACCAACCCAACCCCGGCGAAGAACCAATAAACGCTATTGATAAGGCCTGTCACCTTCATGATGTTGCTTATAAAAGCAGCAATTTGCAACACAGGCATCTAGCAGATGTGAAATTAATTCATGCGTTGAATGCCATTTCTGATAAATCCTTCAAAGAAAAATTGGCTTCATTTTTGATAAAATCGGCTATGAAAAGTAAATTGATGTTAGGTGCTAGTAATTAATAACAACATGGAATCTATTTATTATTCCCCAAGAGGATACTGGAGGGGTAAATCAGCAATCCATAAACTCGCTAGCGCTGTAAAAGTGAAAAAAACCCACTGCGGCTCATTGGTTATCTAAACAGGCACTATGGCAAATTTATCTACCACCGCCTAAACAAATTAATGTCTCGCATTTTGATGTAACCGGACCCAATGAAGTTCATCAGGCTGATCTATTATTTTTGCCACATGACCACGGTTACAAATACGCTCTAACCGTAGTTGATATTGCAAGTCGATACAAAGAAGCAGAACCGTTAAAAACAAAATCATCACCTGAAGTGGCTTCTGCATTTGAAAGGATTTATCGAAGGGGTCCTCTGCGTTGGCCAAATCTATTACAAATTGATCCTGGCAAGGAATTTCAGGGTGTAGTGTTATCTACAATGAAATATCACAATGTCACTATCAGACGGGGGCATACTGCGCTACATCGTGATCAGGCAATTGTAGAACGGTTTAATAAAACCCTTGCTGAGCGGTTATTTGGTTATCAATACGCAAAAGAATTTATCCAAGAAAAAAGATCCCGTGAATGGGTTAAAAGATTACCATCTGTGATTACTGCACTGAATAACGAGATTACTAGAACAATCAACATGAAACCTATCAACGCGATTAAAAAGAAGTCAATACCTGAAAAACCACAAAAAGATTTCAAAGAACCAATTCTTGGTAGTAATGTCATTGTGAGGTATTTATATGAACCAGGAGAGCTTGAAGGGGGCAGAAAAAGGGCTACTGATCCTATATGGAGTGTTACTGCACACAATATATCTAGTATAACACGATCTACGGGTAGACCTCCAATCTATAAACTGGATTCAACTGCCCCTCAGCGTGGGTTTACTAGACAACAACTACAAGTAATACCCGAGGATACTCAATTACCACCGCATGGTCTTAACTAGTGCCGTTGCGTCTATTGCACTCAAGACAAGTTAACATCACATTGTTTCTGACATGACCGAGACTGTTATTTTTTCTGTCTACGGTAAATTGGCGAGGATCTTTATCCGAATACTGCCAACGCATTATACAATTGCAACTTGCGCAGTGATTATTCTGTTGTTTCTTCAAAGTGATTATTAATTCAGCATCAATGTCAAATTCTCGTTGTTTTTTTTTTTTGTCCTGTTGTTTGTAACCGGAGAGTTTTTTATCAATAATTTTAATATCAATATCATCTATTGTGGTGTCATCATCTAAAACAATTCTTCGAAGTTGATTTATTTTTCGTACTCTGGATACTGCAAGATAGACTAAATTTGACCATTCGATGCGATTATCTACCATCCAAACAATTGTATCCGATATAGTCAATCCTTGTGAGGAATGTATTGTTGCTGCGTATCCTAGCGTCCATGGGGATTTATTAGCACGCAATGCATCTTCAACGACATTGGTATTAACCAGCACAATATCATTTAATACCAGAATTTGTTTTTCACTTTTTCCTGGAATATCAACTTCAATGTTCTGTTTTCGTGTATCCGATGGCCTATAACAAAGAGGCACTGGAAGTGTTGCAAATTTTTGTTTATGCAATTCAAATAATTTCATCTGAAGTGTATCCCTGACTATTTTTCTACTTGCAATTATCAAATCATTTGGTCTCCATGCTTCCCAGAAATCATTCATTGGAGTTTCCGAAATTATTTCACGGGCTATTTCACACTGGATTCTATCCGGTTGTAATCTAATTAGTTTCTTAAATTCTTTTAATTTTTCATCAAGTGATCTATGATCGGTATCAATTTCTTCATAATAGTCTACAAAACCCTTTAGCCATTCATGTGGGGATGCACCGACAAATGGTGGTGGTTGGCCGTGATCACCGCACATGACGATTTTTGTATTTTTCAATAGCAGCCACTCAAGAAATATTTTTAATATATCTTCTGACACTGTGTCTATTTCATCCCAAATGATAATTTCAGGAATAAATTTCTCTCCCATACGCTCAGGAGTCCATTTATCTACCTTCCATCGGAAAAAGCTGTGATAAGTGCAGGCATTTACCCCTCTCTGTATCATTTCTCTTGCAAGTCTATGAGTTGGTGTTAGCACAATCATATTTGGATTGGAAACACGAAATAACTCAATTGCCCGAGTTGTTTTTCCTGACCCACCACAACCGTTTAAATAAACTGTTTTATACCGGCATATTGGATCAGAAATCGGTGGTGCATTAGAAAATTCTGAACACTGATTGCTTTCTAAATAATTATTTTCAATTGTAACATCTGCTGATTGAATATAATCATGAAGCATTTCCTTCTTAATTCTCCATGACCCCCAATTATCGTTGCCAGTAGCCTTAAAATCAGCCATTTTGCTATTTATGTAAAATGAATCAGTGGCAACTCTAACTGCGGTGGTAGGAAATTTATTGATCATCGAAAACAGATTAATAGAAGCATAACCGAGCATAGAAGCTCTCAAATGTGTGTACTGCGGATTTTGTATCCATCATTGTAAGTAACAATTGTACCCAATTTGGTTCCATCGGACATAAATGCGTCTTTACGATTGACATATAAGCCTTTATTCGTTAAATCCGCGATTACAAAATCGTATTCAGCATTGTCTATAATCAATCGTGAAGAATATCTTGTATTATCGTATTTACCACCCTGGGTGAATTTACCGATTATTCTTCTACTGAGATCTTTTGCTTCGTTGTTTCTGATTTCAAATAACTGTTTGGACCAATTCATGATTTTTTGTTCATTAAAATCAGGAAACAGTTTTCGCTGTTCACTAATTATTTTTTCTAGATCAGGTTGTGGTAACCAGACTGATTTCTGTGCTCGATAGGATATAATTGCTTCACTGACAATTAATGATTTTAACATCTTACAATCAAGCATATATCGTAATAACACTATTGGCATTCAGTGTTTTTCAGACATGTGTTTACCAATCCAAAGATAACTACACGGATGAAGTCCTTCAGCCAATTCAAATGATACTACACAAGCGAATCCTGTTAAATCGAAATCAGGCAGTGGTCCATTAATAGCAACACGGGTCATTTCGTGTGTGGGGTGTCCAAATCGTTTAAAATATTTCTCGCATTCTCCATACCCGAGAAAACTTCCTGGATAACACGCAATCATATCAACGGAAATAACGGTTTCACGGTCGTATTTTGTATTCCATAACCCTCCATGGCTGTATTCAAGACAGGACAATCTGACATCTGATAAAAACTCACTTCGGGTTGGTTTCCACGCGTTTTTCTTTCTAGCAAAATGTGCTGCAATTGATGGTACTGTAAAACAGTTTGCTAATAATTGATCGTTGTCTTCCCTCTCCAGTGAAAACTCACTAGCTAGTTTTTTCATTTGATTATACAGTTCTTCAGTACGGTACAATTCTCCGTTGGGCCTTACAAACTGATCAAATTTGCATTCCTCGTCTGAAGTACTATGAAATAGCCACATTGACACAGGATCGTTTTTACTCAAATGGTAAATAGCATCAAATAATTTCTGCTCTGAAAAAAACTCTTCTGTTTGGGGGATATATTTTACGGTTCTATCCCGTGGGAATATTGTTACTGCAGATGACCACGCGTGTTCATTATGATCAATAATTTCAATGGGGGTTCCTTTTGATTGATATTTCGATTCGTATAATACTTCTCCGGTGATTGTTCTTACCGATATTGGAAATCTCAATGATGTTTCTAATTTGGTTATATCCTGAATTGTTGCCCCATGCTCTTTTACCGTTAACTCCCACTCGGTTATTTTTTTTCGTCTTAGATCAGTTAGTTTATTTCCCCGGGACGCATTTGTGAAGTGTTCCATTATTCGTTCTGCTACACAATTGAGCCCTGTCGAATATTTCATGGGTGCTAGTTTTGCAATATCAGGTTTTTCATTGAGCGGATATATCCGGTAAACAACTGCTGTTACAGGATAAGATCTCTCGTAGTATGGTTTATCAATTCCAGTCAAAATTCCTGGTTTTGAATCCTGATTTACAGTGACAGTTTTTTTATCTTTCAAGATGGGTTCAAATTTATCCCTAATAATCCATTTTCCATCATCACGGATAAGGAATTTGATTCGAAAAAAATTTCTTTCTTTCCCAAGACGTGAAATTATCACTGCTGCTATTTCATCATTCATGGTAGCGTCATCAACACCATCAATTTGAAATGTTGACCAATAATAAGATGCTCCATCACGCTTGAATTCATTAAAACAGTCTCTGATTTTACTAATCATGGCTTTATCAAGAATTTTATTCTTGGGTGTATTAGAAACTATATCAAGATTGAATTGAGCATCTTTCCAGGGTAATCTCTTGTTACGTTTTTTGGGTCTATCGAGATTAAATTTAGGATTAATTTTCAATAATCTCTTAAACTCTTTCATGTTTCCGTCTATTGGACGTTTGAGATTAATTTTGTTACGTTTTTTTGGTTTATCGAGATTAAATTTAGGATTAATTTTCAATAATCTCTTAAACTCCTTCATGTTTCCGTCTATTGGACGTTTGAGATTAATTTTGTTACGTTTTTTTGGTTTATCGAGATTAAATTTAGGATTAATTTTCAATAATCTCTTAAACTCCTTCATGTTTCCGTCTATTGGACGTTTTTTGGGTTTATCGATATTAAATTTAGGATTAATTTTCAATAATCTCTTAAACTCCTTATCAGTATTGAATTTAGAATTTTTCGAAGGCGTTCTTCTTAACTCCCTCATGCTATAATTAAAACAAGCATTTAAATGAAAGATTTAAGTATAATGAATCACTGCAAATGGCTTATGATTGGATCAGTAACACCGTGTAACAAATCATGCAGAAATGAATTCTGTGGGTATCATATGCAAAGTTTTCGACGTGGAAGCCTTGGTCCGTTACCCTGCATACGATGTGGGGTTGGGGTCAGGGGAAAATCACAATTATGTCTGAATTGCGGTGGTAAGCGATACAGGGAATTGAAGCGTTATTATGATAAAAGAATAAAAAATGGACAATCAATCAGAAATTTTGACCCTAAAAAAGTCCCTGACCCTGACAACGTCCCTGACAAAATTATAAGAACTCCTCAAGACTACATTGAAAGATTCATTATTGAACCAAACAATGAATTAGACAAATAGTATTAGTATACGAATGAACCAAGAATTCAGACCACACCCAGTGATTACAAATTATGAAGCATCCAGTGATGGTGTTGTAAGAAACCGTAGACTGAAGAAACCAGTTGGTTTTGTGAGTAATCAAGGGTATTTGAGGTTTGGCGCTGGAAAGAAGAAATATCTCAATCATCGTTTCGTATTTGAATGTTTCAATGGATTGATCAAAGATGATTTTGTTATTGATCATATCGATTATAATCCAAAGAACAATTCTTTATCAAATCTGCAAGCTATCACACAGAGTGAGAATTCCAAACGGGGGGAGACTGGAAAATACTCGAAAAAAGCGAGACCTGTGAAATCCTTGAATACAACAACTAATGAAGAAAAAATATTTCAATCATTATATGAAGCCGGTAGGCATTTCGATATTTGTAGAACCTCAGTACGATTCGTTGCAGAGGGGATTTATCGATCAGCTATTTCAAAAAAGACGGGACAGAAAGTTCAATTCAGTTATGTCTAATGCGTCATATTTTGCAATTAGAGATGTGTCATTGTTATAGAATAATGAATTCTGAAAACATGAATAGCATCATAGTTGAAATTTTAAAATTGAAAAGTCATGATATTGAACTATCAGATGAGTCAAATCCTGATCAAATCAAGTCAGATTTTCAGGATATAGAATACGGAGTAAACAACAATAAATATATGCTACCAAAGAAGTATGCACTCATCAAAAGAATTCAGAATTCTATTAGAGACTCTCTTGCATTTTCAAGTGACATCAGTGTGTTTGTCCCGTTATATACTATCGTAGAGGGGATACGAAAAGAATTAGGTAATGAGTACGAATTGAAAAAAGAAGTCAACTCTAAAATTAGAAACCTACGAGCATTAATTCAGGAAAATGAACGATTTTGATTGCCCGATCATTATCATTTTTTGATTGCCCGACCCTTTATCATTTTTTGATTGCCCGACCATTTATCATTTTTTTTAGCCGACCTTCAAGGGGAATGTCAAAAATCGATGGACGATCATGAATGGTTTTCCCGATATGATATGTCAGATTGATCAATGGAAAAATGAGGAAAGTGTCCAAATTGTATATAAAATAAATAATACTGACAATTTCCTCATCACTGATAGAGCTGTTAAAACAACAAAATAACGCTTCCATGATCGTGTTAAAAATCATCTGACATGTGAAATTAACTGAAAAGTGTTTTCGTCTGTTAGGTCGGGATTGAAAAATTGTTTTGCAATTGAAAAATTGTTTGCGATTTCAAATAATGGTCAATGAAGCATTAACAACCCGATTGGCTCGTGAACGATTAGATGCAATTAAGAGATTTGTACCAATTCGTGACTCTGTCAGAAATAAACTGCAACAACGACAGAGTTTACAAACTGATTTTGCTTTGGGGTCTGAAGAATTGTTTAAACCAGTAACCACAGCAACGTAGGGGTAGAGCGTGCTATACTGGGAGATGCCACCGAGACGGGGAAATCTGTTATTGGTGAACTTGAAAAAATAGCAGCGAAAACTGAACAAACAAAACAAATGGAATCAAAAAGAACAGTAGATGATTTAAGCGAGAGATTTAACGAGGAAATGTTAGCAGAAATTGATAGGACTGATGCAGCAGAAATTCCTACGCTTGTTGTTACGTCTTATGAAAACAGAAAAAAAATGGTTGAAACCAGAACATCACAAATTTGTTAGAAGTATAACCCACTGGGCTGATATATTTTACAAAATCAAAACTAAAACAAGTCAAATTAAGACAGATAGTGCATCATACATTGAATATATCAATGCGGTGGGTACAGTGTATAATCAATACGAAGAGTTTAAACAACAACAAAAAACGCCAAAATTGCAAAGAAAGCGACAGAAACCTGCAAAGAAAATATCTTTCTCTCCTAGAAAACAACAAATACCACGTGATGATGATGATGATGTTTATTTACAAGAAACGGATTTATAAACACTGGATGAAGCAACTGGTTATAGCGGAAGTGGATTAGGAACCCCAAGTAGGGTATGTCCTGATAGTGTTATCAATGATATATCACGATTAGATGTTCTAATCGGAGGGTTCCGAGCTGGAAATAATTCACCGGAAATAATTAATGAAGCAGCTGATATCTGTAGACGGTTATTTCAAGGCGGTATCATGGATATCAAAACATATCGAGATTTCATTGACGAGTTAGCAAATGGGTATCATAGTGACTGAATAAAACGCTAGTAATTGAAAAATTGCTAGCAATTGAAAACACTAGTGTTTTTATAATAAGATGATCATACACTACAATCATGATAAACCAACCCCCGTCTATATAGTTAATTCACGGTTTCCGGTTTATAGAGCATATTACGGAGATGGTTTCGGTGATACTATTTTAGGATTATTTTCAAGAATGGCTCCAAAAGTGATGCCGTTGGCTAAACAACTAGGAATGAAAGCCATTGATGTTATTCGTGATAAGGGTATTAGTACTGTTGGAGATCTTGCCGGAAAAGCGTTTTCAGCCGCGAAGAATAAAATAACATCATTAGTGAGACGAAAAAAGAAACCGTTACCGTCTACAGCGGAAATGCCTGCAAGTGTTAGTAAAATTATAAATAACGCAGTAGATAAAAAATTAGCATCGCTGGTGACTCCAAGTGACCAAAATAACATGATAGCAAACATGATAGCGGGGAGTGGCTTTAAAAAAATACGACGATGAAAATCTTTTTACGATGAAAATCGTTTACGATGAAAATCCTACGGATTTCACGATTTAGACTCTGATAAATAGAATAAAATGTTCAAAAAGTCACCTGATCCAGCATTTGCTATGGATGCCCCAGTACTCAAGAATGATTCTGTACGAGATTTTCAATTTTATTCTTATCACGCAGTACAACCAGATCTCCGATCGCGAATTGAACTTCAAGTTCATGATACCAGTAAATATTTTCTACCGTGTGAAGCGTTTATTGAAGTACAAGGAGAACTTGTAACAAATGTTGCAGCTAATACACCATATGACAATAACCCAACTATCCGAGTTGGTTTTGTCAATAATGGCATAATGGCGTTATTCGAAAGCGCTAGATATCTCATTGATGGAAAAGAAATTGAATTAATAGACTGTGAGGTTGATGTGGCCACAACAATCATAGGGTTAGCAAGATATTCTGATGATTATACAAGATCAGCGGGTCCATCTATGATGTTTTCTAAGGATATTACTGATCACCCTGAACACGTCCAGTATTCTAGAGTAAAGGCAACACAAGTTACTGCAGTTGATCCAGCACCAGCCGGATATACAAGACCAGCTGGTACCTTTGATGTCATTAATAATATTACTAACTACAATCTAGGGTTTGCAACACGTATAGCAACATTAGATGGACAGCGTCGACGATTTTCATGTGCGATTCCACTGCATCATATTTTCGGATTCTGTAGAAACGTCAGAAAAGTTATTTATGGAGCTAAACACACAGTAACGCTTGTACGAAAGGGTACTGATAATGATGCAATCTGGCGTGATGCTGGTGTTGCTGATGGTAAAGTCATTTTAACAAAACTATCATTGTGGATGCCAGTGTTAACTCCATCAATTACCGCAGAAGAAAAATTGTTATCATTTATGGACCAAGGAGGAAAGTCGTTGTTGAGTTGGTTATCAGTGACCACTGATATTAAACAAGACAATGTCGATGATACATTCACATGGCACCTGGCATCAAAACAAGGGGTTTCAGCTCCACGTCATATATTTATTGCATTACAGAATAATGAGCGAGCTGGTAATCAACAACGAAGTCATATGATATTTGATCAGTTAGGTGTTAGAGAGGTCTCACTGAGAATAAACGGACAGCAGGAACCATCTGAAGATGTACAACTTGATTACGGTCAAAATCATATTGCACGTGTCTATCATAACCTGTTGTCATTTATGGCACGTGATCAAAATGTGGATACTGGTTTGCAAATATCACAATTGGATTTTAAAAGTCTGTATCCGATTTATTACTTCTCATTGGAACATCTTGATTTAACAAGACAATCTGTCGTTGATATACATTTTAGAGCCCGTGTAACCCGTCCTGGGGGTATTATTAATTATAGAGCAGTTGCTGTCATTCTCAGTGATAAATCAATGTTACTTGAGGGTGTTGGAGGAAGAATGAGAGTGGTAGATGCGCCTGTAGAAAATCTTTGAACGATTTTTCCATTGAATCGCTTTACAATTTAGAATCAATCTATTATGTATAATGTCATATAGTGTTATTAGTGTTGCGTTAACTCCCGGTCAAGTCAAAAAATTGCAATCAGAATCGGCTAAAAAATGTGGAACCACAATCACGTTGAAACCTAATCAAATGACTGGTGGTGCAAATAAATTGTCACTGACAACTCGTCAAATAAAACATTTCAATGATGCACTTGTAGCAAAAAAAGGTGTTCAGATTACTCTTTCTGCGACTGCTATCAAAAATATGATGAAAACAGGCGGTATATTTCCATTGTTAGCTGCAATACTAGCATTGATTTCAGCAGCAGCCCCAGCGGTGGCTAAAGCGGCAGCGTTAGGAGCCGTTGGTACTGCAGCAGGAATGGCACTAAAAAAAGCAACTGGGCAGGGTTATAAAAAAAAGGGGAAAGGGTCTAAGACTACCAGGAACCCCGTATTCGTGGTACAGCGGGAGATCCGTTCACGGATCAGGCCTGAGACTAGGAACGGTTTATTAACCCAGAAATCTTTGATAGTTCCTATGTCCAATTTTGATTTAATGGATGCTGCTAAAAAACTGGCGATTAAAAATTTCAGAGGTGTCTTTATGAAAGATCAATTACTACATCAACCAAACAGCGTTGAAACCGGAATCAATAATTTAGATAACAGCACCGGACCCGGAACTCACTGGGTTGCATACGTTATTGATCCACGTGGGATTGTCTATTTTGATTCATATGGATTAGCCCCGCCAAAAGAGTTTATGCGTTATATACAAACTTTTCCAATGAAGACTTGGTATTCTACGCTACCAACACAACAAATGAATGATCCACCAATATGTGGCAGCGAAGTATTAAATGTCCTTGACGCTATTTCTAACTCCTTGGGTAACCCAAGGGGAAAACCACCGCATGTTGTCGTAAATGAATACACGAGTAATCGCATTTTAGAGAAAGATGTATAAAATAACATGATTGATATTTGGGGAAGACCTCTGAAACCCAAACCCGATGACACTGCAACGGGTGATATAAAAAAAATAATTGAAGATGAAATAGCTGAGACGTTGAATTTAGCAAGTGTTGATCCTAATGAAATAGTTGTATTTCAAGATCGTCAGGGTAAATTGAAAACTAGTAATATTTCTCTGGATGATATTTTGGTTAAACAACGAAACGCAATCGAGAACACCGTTGCGTTATTTTCCGATCAGGGTAAACTCAAACCAGGTGTACTTTTTCGACGATTACAGATCGATTAAAAACTCTCAACGATGAGTTGAAAAATTCTGGGTTGGAACTAACAACACTTCAATCTAAAAGTGAAGAACACGGGAAACAGTTTTCAAATTTTCGAAGAAATATTGTGGATAAATTTATTGGAACCCCGTTAGATAAAATTGAAATAAAACTCCCTGATATTAAAAAATCCATCGATGAGACGAAAAACTTTATCGAAGCCATCAAAAATGATTTTTCGAGGATGATAACAATCGTTGAAAAAACAAAAATCCCTCATGAGAAAACCAACAACTTAGTATACACGATCCAACACGGATCATTTGCGTGGACACCTACAAACAACAAATTAGATAGCACTGCAACCGTTAAAGGTATTTATCGATTAACACTAGTAACAACGATTCAATTTAATATTTCATCGTCAAGTTCATCTGGGGTCAACAATACGATTTCAACGATCATCGACAAGGATACAACTGAAAAGTTCACTATAACATCTACTGATAAAAATTTGGTTAGGGTTTCAACAACATGGTATTTGGAATTCGTAGCGGATTTAAGTTGAAAATTGCAAAGCAATTTTACTAACGGTTTCAATTGAAATCGTAATTGAAAACGCTAGCGTTTTTAAAATAAAAATGATTTCATCATCGCAATATCGCTATGATCAGGTCAGAGAATTTCAAAATAAACTCAAAACCCTGTCTGAGGAGTATCAAATAAAAATAAAAAAATACCGACGAAGAATCACTGTAATTGATGTTACTATGTACTCAGTGTCAGGCGTTCTCGCTGGCGCCGGAATAATACTTGCATCGGTTACAATGATTGCCCCGGTCGTAGTTCCAATTTGCATTTCTGCGGTGGCTTCAATCGCGGGTATATCAACCGGGATCACAAAAAAAATATCATCATGCAGCCAGAGTAAACTGCAAGACTATGCGATTAAATTTCATGTTGTGTCCACTGCATACTCGCAATTATCCTCATTGATATCGTCGTCACTCGATGATACAATTATATCAGATAGGGAGTTCTCAGCGATGGTAGGTATTTACGATTCCGCGATGTCAAAATTAGAAATACAACAACATGAGTATAATAACAATGACAACACCGATGGAATTGGAGAACACAAACCCGAAAACCAGCATGATCTCAATAACCTCAACGATATCAGATAGTGAGTTCTCAGTGATGGTACGTGTCTATGATTCTGCGATATCAAAATTAGAAATACATCATGAGTATAATAACAATGACAACACCGCAGGAATTACTTCAACAAATAGTGGAGAACACGAACCCAGTACAAACAAGCATGATCTCAATAACCTCAACGAATCCAGAATTCAGTGTGAATTTCCCTATCCCAGTCCCCGTGAAGGAGATAGCGTTAGCAAAACTACGAGTGTATCACAGTTGGCCTAATATCAGATCAAAATCATTTGGTGGTCAACAACCGAATAATTCACTGGTATTTGCAAATAAGAATAAAGACGACGGTACCCCAGACTGGAACGTTGTTTCAATACCAACCGGATCATACCAAATTGAACAAATCAATGCTGAATTGCAGCGTAGAATAAAATCCATTACTGGAAAAGAATCAAAAATAGTTATAACAGTTCATGAGCCGACACTATCATCTGCCATTGAAATAAGCACAGAAGGATGCGTCGTAGATATCTATCAAAGTTCTATTAGAACCGTACTAGGATGGCCTGAATTACCACCCCAGACAGCTCATCAAATACCTGAACCACAAAAAACTGATTATATCACCGACAGGATAAAATCTGATAATCCAGTAAAAAGCTATAAAGATCACAGAATAACTATAGATTTTTTTGGTATCGGATACCAACCAACTGGGGGGGGGGGGAGAAGGATGGGGAAGAAATAGAGGGATATCAGTTTATTGACAAACCTAAAATCGTTAAAAATTTCACAGCAATGAATAATGATTTTTCACTGTTGTTAATACCCCTTAAATCCGGATCTCTTACCCGAGATGAATTTATCAGCGTCGTAGAAACATGCAATAAAATTATCGACGATATGAAAACATTTAATTTGAAAATTATTCAGGATATATTAGATGACGATAACCCCCTATCGAGAACAATATTTGCATCAAACCTTAGTATCCCCGTCAAGGATATTCCAACAGTCAAACTACCAGGATATAACGTACCAGAACTACAAAAACTTCTCAGTGATGCCATCGATGTTGGTTTTAAAATAATTCATGATGCATGGAAAAAAACATCATCACCGGAAATAAAAATCCTCAAACATAATAATGACCCAGATGGTGGTGGCAGGCATATCGCTCCGTTCAACGTGAATATTTCATCGGTGATTGCGCTCAATTTAGTATGCGATGTTATCGAAGGAAGCTATCAAATAAATTTAGAACGATCAAATCAAGCTCAGCAGGGATATATTTTATATTCATTTGCACCAACAGCCCCTCCAGGGTTTTTAATTATTGAGGATCCAACTAATCCAGTCTATATGCGATGTCATAATAATTCATTAACCAGAATTAATTTCAAACTCACTGACCAATCTAATAATCTGATTGATTTACAAGGTGAGGTCTTACAAATTAGTCTGTTTGTGAAATCCTAAAAGGATTTTCGTCCCGAAGACACGATATCGCATCGGACTTGATAAAATATTCGGTTAAAGACGTTTCGTTTGGCAAATGGAGGTTTTCTTTATTTTGATTTTTTCATTGACTGATTTCATTGATTTTTTCTTTGACTGATTTCATTGATTTTTCATTATTATTTTTTGCCTGATTTCATTGATTTTTTTTGGCCTGATTTCATTGTTTTAAGCCCTAATCCATTGAAAACTTGTTTAAAAACATTGTCCGATACGCCTCCTCTGCTGTTCTTTCACCTTGGATATTATATGGTCAAACCTGATTTATGTCAGTTTGTTTGCTGCAATTTAAGTAGAGGACCTGACCTTATTTTGTAATAATGTTTCATTAAGATGGAGTTTTTATCTTTCATAAATGATTATTGCGACATAAGTGAAGTGGAGATGTATTTAAGATTGTTTAAATCAAATGTATTCATTCTTTTCTTAACATGTCTTTTGTGGAATCCGTTTATATTGTGTTCATTTATAAATTGAGAGGAATTATTTATTTAAATTACTCATTGGAATTGCAAAGTGTTTATTTCCTTTAGGGATAAACATCGCTTTGGGATTGTTTTTAATTCATTAACAGACGTGTGATATATCGAAATGATGCATCAAGGCTAGTGGTACACCGGCACATCCAAGACTATTGGCACATCGGAACATCTATACTGGAATTCATTTGGAAGACTCTATACTTTTGGACTTGTGGTAGAACTATAGAACTATAAGGGGGAATCGATTCATAAAACTATAAACTACTTTTAAATTTTCATTTCTTATTTTAGGCAAAATAGTCATTGCTGAATTGAATTAAACTTGTTAAAATCGTTTTTTTCTTTCACTTAGTGTAAGACGATAGAGTCGTAACATTTTGTTGACATGTATAAAGGTACTGCTGATTTCATAAGTACCTCTTTAGTGTCCTTGTTGAAATACATATACAGACAGAACTTTGTACGCTAGACTTCATAACCACAAGTTTATAATTCAATTAGAAATCAATTACCTACAGTGCAAGTTATTTTGAAAGCAAAAATTAAATTCCTATTGTGGTGGCAGATAACTACCTAATTTGTTATGCTAAAACATTAGCTTTTCCATTATGTTTAGATAAGTACCTAATTTGTTATGCTAATTCGTTAGCTTTTGCATTATGTTTAGATAAGTACCTAATTTGTTATGCTAATACATTAGCTTTTGCATTATGTTTAGATAAGTACCTAATTTGTTATGCTAAAACATTAGCTTTTGCATTATGTTTAGATAAGTACCTACTTTGTTATGCTAAAACATTAGCTTTTCCATTATGTTTAGATCAGTACCAGTGACATAAATTTGATTGATTCAGAATAAGTACTTAAGATTTCATGCCAGTTAGGGTAGATGGGGGGGGGGGGGGGTCTGGGCAAAACGCACCATTTAACAACGTTTGGTAATATATGGCATGATTTACATGATTGCGTTCGCAATTGGACATTTTATTTACAGTATGCTTTAGGTCTAACATACTGGAATTATGTTTGGTTATAAAGAAGAAAATATTTACGAGAAAAATGAAAAATGGTAAAACTTTATAAAGGGGCATTTTTCACCTATGGTGGGTCAAAAAACCCTCTCAGGGGCATTTTGCCACACAATGCATTCGACATCTGCAAAAATCTGTAATACTACAGGGATACTATTGAACTGTAAAATCACGTATTATTCCTATATGTACATTTTATATATGGCAAAGATGCTAAAACTACATCATTCAAATTAGCACAGCAATGTGGATAAGACAGCAACCACAACAATGCTCAAATCTAAATAGTCTCTAATTTTCATAGTTAATGAAGAAAAGGACAAAGCCCAAAAGTCGTGAATGTTTCTGGTAAATTCTTTATTACTCACTTAGCACAGCAAAACTGCATATTGAGAGTGGTGCCACATGATTCATGGCAGCACCTGGAATATTCCTTGCACATCGACCAGGAATCTTCTATTAAGGAATCATCACTTCCTCCTTATTCAAATTCGAAGTTTCTACAAATGTTGTCTTTATTCTATGTTGTGTCTGCTGACGAGGCAAGATCGTGTTTAGCAACTGACTTTGGACCTGAAACTTTATCTCCTTTTCATGGTCCTCTACACAAGTTGTCTTCATAGTCTTAGATGGTTTTCTACCTATCTGATTTTCCTCTCGACATGTCTTCTTTTTCGTCTGCATTTCTTTGTTTTGAAACTTTGGTTTCATTCCGTTTGCTCCGACTTGTCTGTACAGTCCGATCACTATTACCTTTTGTATTTGTTTTTTTTTTTACTTTTCAATAATCATATTTTAATACGGTAATGATGTAAAAGTTCATGGCTGATTCTGCCTTTCGCTTTCTTGTGCGCTGACTGGATATTCTAGGCTTTGGCGAAAGTCTAAGCAATATGATCATAAATGCTGAATCGTCTGCACTTTTGCATTCGTTATGAGATACCCACAAAGTAGCGCTTTCCGTTCTTCCAGAAAGAATAGCTTCGTCAACATTTTCCGATTGCCTGTCTCCTCGACGGTTATGGCAGAGTGACGTGCTTGTTGAGTATAAATTGTCTGGTCTGTCTCAGAATTACCCGACCCATCCACAATGGCTGTAGAACTACCAGTTAGCAGAAATACAACTGTTTTGCTTGGTCAAGTCAATATTTTTGCATTGTCAGAAATTAGCATAACGTTACTAAACGATTAGTCATAAACTGACATATTTCCATCATTCGCTTTTTCTGTATCGCCTGCCCCACAAGTAATAAGTATAGGAATACTAATTGATTGTTTGTCAGCTGTCTTGTCCTCTTTAACATATATTTCTCCATCACGCTACCCCTCTGGCATGTCTATGCAGCCAGTAACAGATCGGTGATCAGCTGTCTTATTTGGTTCCATCTGATGTGATGACATAGGTAGTGCTTGTTGACACGCATTCGGTCTAAATGATACTGGCTGAGGTTCATCAGTTACCATAGAAGGAGCAAAATCGTCATATGTGAACTTATTTAAATTAAAAGGCCAAAGTCCGCAGACTTCAAAAACCAGTGACAGGTTTCTGTAAACTGGCAGATCGGTTACATGCTGCAGAATGTTTTTAGCAACTTAAAATGCACTTATTCGTATTCCTGGATTGCTTGTCATCCAGTTACCAAACTCCAAATTGAAAGCACTCTTTAGTGCTTTGAAAAATGTGACATCAAGAAGCTGCAGCCGATGTGTGCAATGGCGAGGAAAGGTTATCAGCACAATCCCTTTCTCGCGTGCATATAAAACAGCTTCCAACGTTTTATGGCTATGGTGCCCATCAAGAAGAAGAATGTGTGGAGAGTCCTTCGTGGATTTCACAAAGCAGTGAAATGTTCCAGCCATGCAAGAACATATGACTGTTTTACCACGTGTTCACAGCTTTTAACTTTACCAACTGATCTAACACCTTTTGATGCAATGATGTTTACTGGCTTGTGGACAGTACTAATGCCCGTTTCATCCACGTCCTATATTCTGAGACCATAAGTAAGTGTTGCGTCAAGAGATTCCTTAGATACTTGGTAAAATTAACTACCTGTAGCCGGTTAAATCCCACGGCTCTGCTGACACTGGGTACCTCTAGAGCTCTGATGGCTAAATTTGGATGCCTTTCCATAAAGCCTTTCAGCCAATCAATACCTGCTGCATTGCCTTGAAATGGGTCGTGTTTAATGTGCAGATGAACCTCTAAGTCGTATGCCAAATACGTACGTCAATTGTGGTAAGTCCAAATAATGCCTTTTCTATGGACTGGATGTGCTCAACTAGAAGTAACTTATAATTAGTCTTACTTCCCAGTTTTGACACTCCAGGTTGCAAAACCTTCAAATCTCTATGTCTACGCAGAGTTTTAGCTGGAATTCCATAATTCCTTGCAGCAACTTTCAGTGAAATAACAGAATTAATTGCTTCAAGTGCCGCTTTTAGAGCTAGTGTCCCATAATTTCCAAGATCAGTTTTCATTCTGTAAGTTCATACCATTTGCAAAAAGGTATTAAAACAATTATAGGCATATGAACGGTTAGTTAAAAAGTGTGCAACATTTAAACAGCTTTATGACAACACGCCACCTGGAGTGGATGCGTTTTAACCCTATATCGTATAGCATTGACAATTTAACTAAAGACGGAATTAACAACAGCTGAGAATCATGAAATATTATACAAAATTCATCTCTATACTATGTTGTTTCAACACATACATACCCTGTTTTCTTTAGGTAGTTTCAGTCAAAAATACTGCAAACAAATGGAGTAAACTTTGTTACAGAAATAACCCAAAAAGTAATATTCTTGCATAAAAACCATGCGTGCGGCTGCATCCAACAATGGCCGCCATTCACAAGACCTGTGTAACCTGAGCAATCTCGCTGTATAAAAACCAGGCCATTTTCTAGCGCAAGGTGTCAAGATGGCTTGGGGGCATTTGAGTTTTGCCCCCCACCCCCGCCCTCCCCTTACTTTGTTGATGATAAATGTATAATTACAATTCATTGACTTGTTTTATTTGTATAACTATATATGGCTTGTTCATGTGATTCAGTACACTTCGTATTACAATAACATTTTTGTGGAGATAGATAACTTTGGACTCTTTGCAAACTTTTAAAATATTGATACTTTTAGGGAAATAGTTACGTGACGTCATTCCTTGTCCGGCACGTCAAACAGGCCGAGTTGTGCCAATCAGATAACAACCACTGACAGAAATTTGTAGTTATAATACAGTTCGTTTACTGTCAAACAGTAGCAAATAAATACAAATCATGTATTATCTCTTGACCGTCAAAAATCAAAGCCTTTTAAGTTGTAGCTAACGTATCTAGGTATGGGTTGAAAAGTAAGCAAGTACCATTAAATACTTTCAGTATTAACAATATATTGATTAATATATAAGTGAAGAATACATAATTGAAAGATCAAAGCATATTCATTGTCGTATAAATGAAGGACAGCAATACGGTTTCAGTTTTTGTACAATGTAATTGCAGGAAAGTAGTATGAATTTAAGGGGACAAGAGGTAAGAGTCGAGTCCCTAATGCACGAAATGAAAATAGTGTAAATTTAAAGCGGGTACGAGTCCTCTTCAAAATGCAACGGAAAAATGGCATTACAGACGTCACCAATTAGTTGTTGTTAGCCTTGCCCTATGTCTTATCAACGAAATGGAGACAAATAAATAAGAATTATGTTACAAATTGGAGACTAAGAAATAGAGTGCGTGCAAATAAGTCAGTGAATTAACGGTATCAGAACGATGAAATATATTTAGATTTGCAATAGTAAAAATCTTAAAGACGCTGTAACAAAACATTGAAATTGATACAACGATGAAAAATTATTTGACTCCAGCAATTAAATTTTGCCAGAATTGGCTAAAGTTTACCAAGCCTAAAGGTGTCAACATAAACGATTTAGATCAGCGGTTCTCAACCTGTGGGTCGCAACCCCGTCAAGGGTCGAACAACGATTTGCCAGGGGTCGCTTACGACCATCGGAAATATACATTTATACAGTTATGAACGAAAATAATTTTACGGTTGGGTCGCCACAACATTTGGAATTGCATTAAAAGGGTCGCGGCACTAGAAAGGTTGAGAACCGCTGATTTAGATATAGACCATGATATTTATTGTGCATCTTTTAATTTACTTATCATTAATGGTCAAAGCCACGATAAATGGAACTACTAAAAGCAGGAAAATCAATGATACAATGCCATATCAGACAGAAAGAGAAGAAAATCATGGTCATTTTCTGTGTAATATAGTTTTATCCCGTTAAATTTGTTTGCAATGATAAATTGTATAACTCTACTTAGACAAATTTATGGTCTAAAATGAGTTCCTGGAAATTGGAAAGATATATTATTTGTTTGCTTTTTCAATCAATCTTATTTTTATTATTTATTTTAAGTTTTAAATTTTACTTAATTTTATAAATGTTATAAATTTGGAAAATATAAAATGAATGTGGTTCGGATGGGAAACTTCTTTCGGGGAACAACAATACCCGATTTTTAAATAAAGTTTTTTATGTTTAGAAAAATAAAACACAGCATCCCATTCCTGGTACAGTTTGTTTTATCTTCAGCTTCATACACTGAAACTAATCTTATTTAAATCTCCATCGTATTGAATCAGCATGTGTTATGCGTGAGATCAGTAGCAGGTGTGTTTGGTTTGAGTGGCTTTATCTCGTGGGGGTGGATAAGAGGATATTTATATTAAAAAATTAAAACAGGGTATTTTCTAGCTGAGCCGGGACTGGAACAATCTAAAAACGTTATCGTGTACGGTAGATTGTTGGTGTTTTGTGGCTAAACCAGAACTCGCACAATCTAAAAACGACATCGTGTACGGTAGATTGTTGGTGTTATGTGGCTAAACCAGAACTTGCACAATCTAAAAACAATATCGTATACGGTAGATTGCAGGTGCTTTCTAGCTGAGCTAGGTAGGACTCGTACAATCAAAAAGTGTTATCATGTAGGGTAGGTTGCTTGTGCTATGAAGAAGAAGGTTTAGTGCCCATATTGAGTTCGAGGTTGTTATGTTATTGTTTTTAAAGTATTTCCGTCTTTGAGGGGTACGGGTTAGGGTTTTGTTTCTTTTCTGAAGGAATTGGAGTTCAAGAAACATGGTTATTGGTGGCTCCGACAAACTGAATTTCATCAATACATCTAAATTAATCACTCTTTAAAGAAGTTTGATGCCCAGTACTTGCCCTGGTGTCATATTCCAGTCCATAATATCCAGTCCTTGCCCTGGTGTCATATTCAAGTCCATAATATCCAGTCCTTGTCCTGGTGCTATATTCCAGTCCATAATACCCAGTCCTTGTCTTGGTGTTATATTCCAGTCCATAATATCCAGTCCTTGTCCTGGTGTTATATTCCAGTCCATAATATCCAGTCCTTGCCCTGGTATCATATTCCAGTCCATAATATCCAGTCCTTGCCCTGGTGTCATATTCCAGTCCATAATACCCAGTCCTTGTGTTATATTCCTGTCCGTAATACTCAGTCATTGCCCTGGTGTCATATTCCAGTTAATTATGCCAAGTCTTTGTCCGATGGTCACATTACAGTTCATACTACCCAACCCTTGTCCGATGGTCACATTCCAGTCCATTATACCCATTTCTTATAACATATTTATGTTCAATTCCATAATACGAAGTACTTGTCCCGGTGTCACATTCCAGTCCATAATACCCAGTTTTTGTCCCGGTGTCACATTCCAGTACACAATATCCAGTACTTGCCCTGGTGTCATATTCAAGTCCATAATATCCAGTCCTTGTCCTGGTGTTATATTCCAGTCCATAATACCCAGTCCTTGTCCTGGTGTTATATTCAAGTCCATAATATCCAGTCCTTGTCCTGGTGTTATATTCCAGTCCATAATATCCAGTCCTTGCCCTGTTGTTATATTCCAGTCCATAATATCCAGTCCTTGTCCTGGTGTTATATTCCAGTACACAATATCCAGTCCTTGCCCTGGTGTTATATTCCAGTCCATAATATCCAGTCCTTGTCCCGGTGTCACATTCCAGTACAAAATATCCAATACTTGCCCTGGTGTCATATTCCAGTCCATAATATCCAGTCCTTGTCCTGGTGTTATATTCCAGTCCATAATACCCAGTCCTTGTCCTGGTGTTATATTCCAGTCCATAATATCCAGTCCTTGTCCTGGTGTTATATTCAAGTCCATAATACCCAGTCCTTGTCCTGGTGTTATATTCCAGTCCATAATATCCAGTCCTTGTCCTGGTGTTATATTCCAGTCCATAATATCCAGTCCTTGCCCTGGTGTCATATTCCAGTCCATAATATCCAGCCCTTGTCCTGGTGTCATATTCCAGTCCATAATATCCAGTCCTTGTCCTAGTGCTATATTCCAGTCCATAATACCCAGTCCTTGTCCTGGTGTTATATTCCAGTCCATAATATCCAGTCCTTGTCCTGGTGTTATATTCCAGTGCATAATATCAAGTCCTTGCCCTGGTGTCATATTCCAGTCCATAATATCCAGCCCTTGTCCTGGTGTCATATTCCAGTCCATAATATCCAGCCCTTGTCCTGGTGTTATATTCCAGTCCATAATATTCAGTCCTTGCCCTGGTGTCATATTCCAGTCCATAATACCCAGTCCTTGTGTTATATTCCTGTCCGTAATACTCAGTCATTGCCCTGGTGTCATATTCCAGTTAATTATGCCAAGTCTTTGTCCGATGGTCACATACTACCCAACCCTTGTCCGATGGTCACATTCCAGTCCATTATACCCATTTCTTATAACATATTTATGTTCAATTCCATAATACGAAGTACTTGTCCCGGTGTCACATTCCAGTCCATAATACCCAGTTTTTGTCCCGGTGTCACATTCCAGTACACAATATCCAGTACTTGTCCCGGTGTCACATTCCGGTCCAGTGCTCAGCTCTAGCTAGTAAAAGATCATTCTTATGTCAAACTAGTCTGATCACACCGTGATGCTCAGTTCTCATCCCAGTTTTATGACCAGACCATGATAATGCGTTCTGGACTGAAAATGTTACAGGGATACGAAAACTGTTGCAGGGATTAGAAATGACCACGGTATTGTGACTGAGATTTGTATGATACTGCACTGAGAAAATTAAGCATACTGTATAGACCAAGACAGACACTGATTGTGAAATCAGAAGATAAATATGATGCTGATACAAGTGTTCAGCATGACGCAAAGATCAAACCTAAGCATATGTCTAATGCCGGTACTGAGCATGAAACAAAAATCAAGCCTAAGCATGACGCAAGTACAAGCTAATACTGAAATCAACACTGACCATGATACTGGCACTGGGTATCAGACAGAGTCATTCTGGGATTATAACAGACCATGATGGACAGCATCCCACTGGGATTATAACAGGTCATGTGACGGGTATCAAGTATCCGATATCGTCCCACTGGGACTGTAACAGAACATGATACTATTATAAGGTATCGCGTCGCCCTGGGATTATAACAGGTCATGTTATGGGTATCAAGTATTAAATAGCTGGGAATGTAACAAATCATGATAAATAACATCATACTTGGATCATAATAGATCATGATAATGGTATCAAGTAGTAGATAGCATCACAATTGAATTATAACCGATCATGTGACTATCTGAACAAAGCATGATCCTGGAATCAGAATTGTACATGATGCTGTTATCGGGTATCAGATATTATGATACTGCGATTATAACAGGTCATGATACTTATATCATGTGATGCATCATGTGATAGCATCATGATATTAGGTCATGACACTGATATCAGAACAGAGCATGATATTGATGTTCCGTGTCGTCGAAAGGCACCGTTTACCGTTCTTATGATAGTGAATGTGGTGTAGAGTTACAGGCGAAATGAGGTTTATAATCATGTTTTGACTGTCCTAAGGCGGCGTATTAATAATAGTTTCCTGTATTAGGTGGCTAAGTTGTATATTTTCACGGCGTAAAATATCGGTGCTACGTTACGGAAATATAAAGAGGAGAAACCATGCAGTTGTGAGGTTGACAGATAATTGTGAAGTTGGGAGATCTGTGTCATGTATTAAGTAGAGTAAAATTGTTTAAAGTCCATACCAGGGTTGAAATCGCTTGATAAAGAAGCCCGGTTCATACCAGGGTTGAAATCGCTTGATAAAGAAGCCCCTTTGGCTGATTACAATACTATCTCTGACATCGACGTCAGGACATACAAAAACATTATATTCATATTCTTCCCGATATCGATGTCAGCACATACAAAAACATTAGCATATTCCCAACATGGATGTCAGCACATACAAAATCGTGTATTATCCCTGATATCGACGACAAAATATAAAGACATTATACTATCCCCGAAATCGACGTCAGCAATTGAAACAGTAATACAATATCCCGGTATCGACGTCAGCACATGAAGAAACATAATATTCCCGAGACCGACGTCAGCACACACAAAAGCTTTATACTATCACCGTCAAACGTCAGCACATGCAAAAATTATATATATATATATATATATATATATATATATATATATATATATATATCAGCAATAAAAGCAGCTTCGTCGAATCTCAGTTTGTGTCATTTTAAAGACCCATGTATAATTGTATTATCTTATCTCCTTGTAATATGTTTTGTGTAGGATTATTTGGACAGTATATATTTCAGTATGTATATATTTCAGTGCAGGCCCAGAATATCGTCCTTAGTAAAACTGAATGCTAGTATACGACATATCTAGGACCAAAAGTGTAATTTACCACTGGTTATGACCAAATTTAAATGTCAAGAATGTGTTATCTGTGCTTTTCAAATAGATGTTATTTTGAGCAAGTGCCAATATTTTCTCCTGTTCACCTAATGACTGCATATAAGAGCATAGGAGGAACAAACTATAACCAGCGTAACTGGCATTACCGAAATATAAGTAAATAAAACAATATGCATGTGTGTATTTCTAATCTATTTAGTAATTATATACATTAGTTTTACGTTTTGAACGCAGAATGTTCAATTTATTTATTTAATTAATTAATTTATTAATTTATTTATTTTATTTATTCATTTATTTATTTATTTATTTATTTATTTATTTATTTATTGGGGGGATCATTGTACCTGTTTGACCTAAAGGATACCTAGTCTCAGCCTGCACGTTCTTCTCTGGAGTCAGCCTTATTTCTAGCTGATATTGCATTAATTTATGCCTTAAATTGTGGCGAATTAAATATGACAAGTTAACAAAAACAGTATAGAATTACTTACCAGAGGCTAAACATTTATATATGTTACTTTGCTATTTACAAATCATTTCAAAATTGATGTCAAAACAAGAGTTGGCGTTCATGCAGGCAAGGGTCTGATTTCAACTGTGTGGTGCGCGATGGAGGCTTTTCAAGGGATGCTCGACAGAGTCCTTTGGTGAATAGTTTAAAGGAAACTGTAAAGATGACTCCATGATGTTATTTACATGTCCAATGCATAACGTCATTTTAATATAGTCAGGTTATTAGAGGAGCAACAAGATCTAGGTACTTATAATCGCTTACAATTGCGATAAATATTCGGCCCTCGTGAAACGGAGTGAACTAGCCTCCTCCGTCTTCGTGAAAGTACGGAACACCTCTGCTTTGTTTTTCCGATACACCACCCCTAATAGTCAGATACGCTTTTTGATACTTACTCCACAACACCACTAGCTAACTGATATACTCAAAAGCCTTTTCTCAGTAAGACCTACTCAGTAAGGATGGTCCGTGTTATCGATGTGCCGAGTTTGTGCAGTGGAAGAGGGCGCCAGATATCTGATCTCGCCTAGGGCGCCAAAATGCCTTGCACCGGCGCTGCAAACTGGTACGTATTGAGACAAAGGGCATACATTTTATAAAATATTATCGTATGTAGCGATACTGACGACCTGATTTGACATTTCGCTACGACAGTTTTTTTTCCTCTCAAAAAGGGATGAACAAAATTCATTAGTGTTTAATTGTCCAGGATGAGTTGAGAATATAGTGATATTGCACTAAACCTTTTATTTCCTTCATATTCTACTATCTCTTTCCTTAGCACGTAACACAAAATCGTCCCCTCCTTGCCAGACCGTCAACTTTCCACCTTTCATCTTATTAACGTAATACGTCATGTTCTGTTTAATTAGATTATTATGACTGTATCCACTCTTTTCTTCTCGATTGTAAATTATACTCTTTAACATCAAAGGGCTTAATGCAAGTGCAAGCCAACTGCGGAGTAAATACAAGTAACGGAACACGTACTGGTCATAACCTTCGTTGTTCGTAGCCTCTGGTAACAATCTCGATAATTTATCTTGCTACCACTGATTCACACCACACTACTCTGTGTAAAATATATGTGTTACAGATTGAATCAGGTCCATGTATCTGTCACTGATTCACACCACACTAGACTATTATTATCCATGCATCACAGATCAAGTCAGTCCCAAGCTACATTGTGTAATACGTAGCTGTCACTGATTAATACCATACTAGACTATTACACAGGTATCATATAGATCGAATCATTCCCAAGGTACATTGTGTAATATGTAGCTGTCACTGATTCACACCATACTAGACTATTATCCAAGTATAATAATGGTACTAACAGCTACCTCGCTTGACGCTCAACATTAAGAGGTTAGTGTTAGGACTGGTAAGCCCGGTGTCAGGATAATGTGACTACGTGGGGAACATCGTGCTACGTGTATGCGGCATGATTCCCCAGTGCTAGACATCACTATAAACTGCCTCACTGCAGACATCGTATCGATATGACTTAAACATTGTTAAAGCTACGTTAAAAATTATAATCACACACACACACACGCACACACACAGACACACACACACGTTTCGACCAATGGAACGTCCACTAGACCTGTGACATGTACTTGATATTACTAAAATTTAGCCAGACCATCATTAATCTGTGCCAAATATGTGACTGTATTTGGACGTATGGTGTTGTGTCATTTATGATATGTATATAAATAAATACTTAACCTTATCTGTAGTGTTCTAGAAGCAGTGCTATACGGTACTGTAGACTTTCCCACTGCTGAATCAGTATGTTAGGAATTGGAGACAAGGCTGACGACAGATAGGGTGTTAGATGTAGGTCAGACAATCAGATATACTCTGTATGTTATGGAATAAAGAAGTGTTTGTAGAGGCAGTGTTTTTTCCTCTCTCATTATAAAACCTAAACATTACAATGGCGACGAAGATGGGATATTGCTAAAAACAAAGCTGAGGATAACAGGGGAAGAATAAGGACAACTGAGTCATTCTACTCAGAGAATTATTACAGACCTGCTACCGTGTTGCACACTTGTAGTGAACGTCTATATCTCTGATAATGGCAGCAAGTTTGCCCATTTTCCCACCATTCTCTGTCCATGAAAACGCACCTGATGTTCGATGGAAGAAGTGGGTGAAACGACTTGATAACCTTCTGATTGGAATGGACATTAGAGACACAAAACGTCGACGTGCATTACTTTTGCACTATGCAGGAGAGGAAGTAAACGATATTTTTGAAACCCTCCAAGAGACAGGAGAAGATTATCCAACCGCCGTAGAAAAGTTGACAAACTATTTCGCACCAAAGAGAAACAACGAATTTGAAATCTACAAATTTCGGCAAGAAAAACAACAAAATGGACAATCGATTGATGATTTCCACACCAAGCTAAGGCAGCTTTCAGCAACGTGTGATTTCAATGATGTCGACAAAGAAATAAAATCACAAATAATTCAAGGATGTTTGTCAACACGTCTTAGACGTCGTGCACTTCGTGAAGAGATGGACCTAACACATCTTCTTACACTTGCCCGTGCCATGGAACTCTCGGACAGACAAGCAACAGAAATAGAAAAATCCGAAAGAGAGAATGCCAATGCCATAACGAAACGAAGGACACCGAGTCATCGTAGAAACAAGAGGCATTTCATGGAGACAGCAAAAGGCACCAACAAACAACAATTCAAAAGCCAAACATGCAGAAATTGTGGTGGTGAATATCCACACAAAGATAGACAGTGTCCTGCAAAAGGGAGACAATGCAATTTTTGCAAGAAGAGAAACCATTTTGCTAAAGTATGTAGATCAAGACTCAGGGCAGAAAGCAAAGTTAATCAAGTAGAAAGCCAGCAAGATAGAAGTACTACGTCTGAGAACTCAGATGAAGAATACACTTTTGGCCTGCGAACTCGAGATAAGGTCAATTCGCTAAAACCAAAACAACCTCACACAATGGTAGAAGTAGATGGAACAAAAATAGAGGTACTGATTGACACAGGATCAAGCATTAATGTCATGGACGAACATACATTTGCAAAGCTGAAATCTAAACCTAAACTGCAGAAAACAGACACAAACGTATTTGCCTATGGATCCGAAACGAAACTAAATATAATTGGCAAATTTCAAGCCAACATTGAGACAAAATATAGGATAACTACAGCTCCATTCTATGTAACCAAAGGAAGTTTTGGAAACCTATTGAGTTATGAAACAAGCATACAGTTGCAAATAATTCCAAGAATCTGTGCTACAGTGAAGAGCAAGTCTGAAGAATTGTGTAGAAAGTACCCAGATATCTTCAAAGGAATTGGTAAACTAAAAGACGTGAAGATACACCTTCACACTGATGATACTGTAATCCCTGTAACTCAACCCCATCGACGTATTCCATTCCACATTAGGAAGAAAGTTGAAAAAGAGTTGGCAAGACTTGAAGAATTAGACATTATCGAAAAGGTGGACGGACCAACTCCATGGGTATCTCCAATTGTGGTTGCTCCCAAACCCAAAAACCCTGACGAAATTAGAATCTGTGTTGATATGCGTTTGCCCAATGAAGCAGTACTTCGCCAGAGACACATCACACCAACAATAGACGACCTTATAGCAGATCTCAATGGTGCAACTATATTCTCCAAGCTTGACCTAAATTCAGGTTACCATCAACTAGAATTGGATGAAAAATCAAGAAATATTACAACATTCTCAACTCATATTGGACTACGAAGATATAAACGTCTCATTTTCGGAATATCATCTGCAGCGGAAATATTTCAAAATACACTCTGTACAACACTGGAAGGACTAAAAGGCACCAGGAATATTAGTGATGACATTTTAGTATTTGGTCGCACGCAGGAAGAACATGACGAAAATCTAGAAGCTACATTCACTCGCATACAGCAAAAGGGTTTGACACTAAATAAACACAAATGCGAGTTCAACAAAGACAAAATTGAGTTTTTTGGATACATTTTCAGCAAAGACGGAATTTCTCCAGATCCAAAGAAAGTGGAAGCAATCAAAAGTGCAAGTACTCCATTAAACACATCAGAAGTACGCAGTTTTCTAGGCATGACAAACTATGTAGGGCGATTCATCCCAAATTATGCAACAATTAATGAGCCTCTTCGAGCTTTAACCAAGCAAAATCAACCATGGGAATGGACTGAAAAACACGAAAAAGCGTTTGATAAACTCAAACAAGACCTAGCTAGTAGCACTATAATAGCATATTTCGACCCTAATAAGGAAACACACTTAATTGTAGATGCAAGTCCTGTGGGTCTAGGCGCGTTATTAACCCAGAATGGAAAGGTTATTGCTTACGCCAGTAGAGCACTTTCAGATGTGGAAAAACGATATTCACAGACGGAACGTGAAGCACTAGCAATAGTCTGGAGTTGTGAGCACTTCCATCTGTATCTGTTCGGTCATACGTTTAAACTAATTAGTGACCACAAGCCCTTGGAAGTCATTTTCAACAATCCAAAATCACGACCCCCTGCAAGAATCGAGAGATGGAGATTGAGATTACAAGCATACAATTTCAAAGTAGTTTACAAGCCAGGTAAAACAAATGCAGCAGATTATATTTCACGACATCCCAAGGCTGGAACTGAATGCTGTAAACATTCTGAAGTTGCAGAAGCTTATATTCAATTCATATTCGTCAATGCCATACCCAAAGCCATGACCATTGAAGAAATTCGGACAGCTACTTTAGCGGACCAGGACCTTCAACAAGTTTTCAAATTAATAAAATCTGGAAATTGGAAACAGTCTTACAAACGAAACAAAACCTTGGAAACATTTTCAAGACTCAGACATGAGCTCACGATCGTTCCAGTTACAAATGGTTTTGTACTACTGTGTGACAAGAAACTAGTAATACCAAAAGGGCTGCAAAACAGAGTGATAGAGCTAGCACATGAAGGACATCAGGGCATAGTCAAGACAAAACAACTTCTTCGTGAGAAAGTATGGTTTCCAGGTATTGACAAACAAGTAGAGGAATTCTGTCAAAGTTGTATACCATGCCTTGCATCAACGCCAAAACAAACGACAGAGCCGCTAAAAATGACAGTTCTACCAGACAACCCTTGGAGTCATATTAGCATGGACTTCAGTGGCCCTTTTCCATCCGGAGTCTACTTAATGGTACTTGTTGATGACTACTCAAGATATCCAGTAGTTGAAATTATTAACTCAACGTCTGCAAAAACAGTCATTCCGCAACTTGACAAAATATTTTCAATGTTCGGAATACCAGAAGTTGTAAAGACAGATAATGGACCGCCATTCAATGGATACGAATTTACAAAGTTTGCAGAATACATGGGTTTCAAGCATAGGAAAATCACACCTTTATGGCCTCAAGCTAATGGCGAAGCAGAAAGGTTTATGAGGACAATTGGAAAAATAATCAAAGCAGCTAATGCAGAATGCAAAAGCTGGAAACAAGAAATATACAACTTTTTACGCAATTACAGAGCCACACCTCATGCAACAACAACAAAATCTCCAGCAGAAATTATATTTGGACGAAAAATGAGAACTAAACTCCCAAGTATACAAATAAAACCAGATGACAACAAAACAAGGAAAACCGATAAGGAGAAAAAGGAAAAGATGAAGAGTTATGCAGATCAAACTAGGAAAGCTAAGAAATCAAATTTCAAAGTTGGAGACAGTGTTCTAGTAAAACAAGAAACGCGAGACAAGTTGTCAACTCCATTCGACCCCAAACCATATGAAGTTATTAACAAAAAGGGATCAATGATAACAGCGAGAAGAGAAGACCGTCAAATAACTAGAAACTCGTCATTCTTCAAGACAGTAAAGAATTCACCACATATTCCACCATCTGACGACCAGACATATGATACAATAAATCTAGAGAAAGATGGAGATAAATGTGACACATATTCATCATCTGACCTAGCGTTAAGGAGATCATCCCGAATCAGAAAACCACCAGACTATCTAAAGGATTATGTGTGTAAAAAAATAATATAAAACTTTTAGAAGCTTTACCACGTGTAATTTGTTATACCTGTAAACTGTTCTGTAGAAGTAGATAACTCAGAACTCAGACCATTATTAGGACTATGCTGCGAGAACTGAAAACCTACTTTACCCAGTTCTAAGTTTACCATTTGTACATTATCAACAAGAAGAAAAAAATCACGACGCAAGTTTTATTGCACTCATGAATTTCTATTATATGAATTTCGGTTGTTAAGACATACATTATTATTACCATTATGACTAGTTCGAAATATGGTGAACTGATTTTCAATTTAAGAACAAATTTTAAATCTGAAAGAAAAGGAGGGATGTAGTGTTCTAGAAGCAGTGCTATACGGTACTGTAGACTTTCCCACTGCTGAATCAGTATGTTAGGAATTGGAGACAAGGCTGACGACAGATAGGGTGTTAGATGTAGGTCAGACAATCAGATATACTCTGTATGTTATGGAATAAAGAAGTGTTTGTAGAGGCAGTGTTTTTTCCTCTCTCATTATAAAACCTAAACATTACATTATCCCATATATTTTGAGTGTATAGCAAGATTATATTTAAATATAGACAACGAGCAAACAATGAGTATCTTAATTTCTCATGCGAAGTTTCTAAATTGTCTTCGTTCTCAAGAAATGGAGACACATTTATTGCCATGACTCATCCGCTGCGGGCTCAAGGATAAAGAATAGACCTGATACGTTCATCAGTATGTCGCAAGAGGTGCGTTAATGAGGATAGGAACCGAGTGGACTCGGTGCTCAATTTGCCAAACTCGTGATAGAATGGATGCGGTTTTGAATCACACCAACGGATCAACGTGGGTCGCCTGCCATGTTGTATCCATGGGGAAGGCACTTTACTGAAATTGCTTCGGCAGTATATAGTCTACTGGTGTTGATGTGCCGTAAAACAAGAAATGAAACCTAATTATTATGACTCAACGTACAGTATGCAAAGCGTATTGAGCAAATTACAATTGTTAGTTGTAGAGTGCGTCTGAGTGTAGTTAAGCGACATTTTCCTGTGGTATATTCTAACACTGGTGGTTCTACGCTCATCACGTGCAAAAATCGCTCAACTACACCTGCACAAACTGGATCTAACAGATCAATTCGTACATTGCCTAGTATAACAGATTATATTAAGACTCACATCACTTGGTGACACGAGGAGTCGTAAATCAATCGAAGTCTTCTAACACCCACAGAATAGTACAGCTTAGACCTGACTGGATCAGTGACTTCAGGATACTACACAGTCTTGTGTAGTGTGAATCAGTGGCAGCTACATATTACACAATTTAGCTTGGGCCTTCCTCGATCTGTGCTACATGGTTAATACTGTAATAAATTTGGAGTATGCGCATTTTATAGCGCCCCGTTTTAAGCAATTCTTAGATTTTGTGTGATTATTGGGATTCGACGCCATGGAAATATTCCTAGCCCGAAATAATTAGCCAATTACTAGAAGCAAACGTCACGGAGTCGAGTGTTAGTGAGTTTGAACGATGCCATGGTTCGCTAGTAGTGAATTTAGGTCCAAACCGAATGACTGTCCCTGGTGTAACATAGTCCATATTAAAATCTAGTGGTGTACAATAGTGGTGTGACTAAATCAGGTGACAGTATTTACGGTAGGAAACCGGTAAATTACACAATGGAAGCAATAAGTAGGGACTTAGTAGATACCGTTTGTGTTCATAGTGGAAAATAAGTGCAATTATATTGGCGAAATGCGCCTGTAAAAGGGTACATTGACTGGCCTAGGGTGACGGAGTTAAAATAGTTCCCAGTGAAAAAGGGGATATTAGTGTATTGTCTATGGCATAACCGGCTGGCGGTACGGAAATCTGATGATGATGAAGAAAAACAATGCAAATGTGCGGTTGATGGACTTTTGGCAAGTTGATTTATCGGTGGTCTTGAATTGATGAGAGAAAAATTTAGTATATAAAAGCAGACACATCTGGCTGAGAGAAAAATTTAGTATATAAAAGCAGACACGTCTGGCTTTCCAATTTACAACTCAAATTATATGGAAATCTTTGGAAATTTGGGGTAAACATATGACTTCCAGCGGGATTCGCGCCAGGGTTTGACACCGCTTGGTCAAGTGATACCCCTGTGCGTGTAAAAATACAAAGTCTTTTTTGGTGTGAATCAGTTGCAGAAACGTATTACACACTGTAGCTTGCGTTTGTTTGTTTGATTATTATTTTTTTTAACGTAGCTTTAACAATTTTTCAGTCATATCGCTACGATGTCTGCAGAGTGGCAGTTTATAGTAATTTCTAGATGTCTAGCACTGGGGCATCATGCATCAGACATGTAGCAAGATGTCCCAACCAGTGACACTATCCTGACACCAGGCCGACTAGTCCTAACACTAACCTCTTAATGCTGAGCACAAAGCGAAGCAGCTACTAGTACGATATATGTCTTTGGTATGACTCTGCCGGGGTTCTAATCCGCGACCTCCCACATTTAAGACGGAGGCTTTGACCACTTAGGCCACTAAAGCGGTCTCTAAATGAGTGAAAGTTACGACAATATATGTACGGATGAACAATATTTTGTTATATATAAAAAATGCTTGTCTAATAACTGATGCAAAGCTGACTGATGTTTATTTTTTCTGATCAATTCTTTCCCGAAAACAGGCGCAAAGGATATATTGAAACTGGCATTGTTTTATTCATTATATTTTTTTATTTATATTTTTTTTGTTTCTTTGAATTAGTATGCGAATTAAAGTTAGTGAGTAGGACATTGTTATTAATAATGGAAGAAGCAGTTCATTTCATTGTATGGATTACTTGTATGTATTTAAGACCTTGTAATATGCCTCTACGATGACACACACACACACACACACACACACACACACACACATGCATCATGTTAAAGGCCATTCAAGTTAGTATTTATAACGTCGATGAGATACAAAATATAGCCGCCATTGTTATGCATGGAAACCATTTAAACAATCTCTTCCCTAAAACCGCCAGAAAATATTTTATCAAATTTCACAGAAAGCGACCTTGTATAGAGCTTTTTCTCAAAATGGTGCCGGTCAACCTTCAAGTATGGCCACAGTTACTAAAACTAAAAATAAAAACTCAAAAGATTTCGTCTAACAAAAGCCCAACTAAGTTTGACAGAAAGCATCCTGAAATTGAGAGCTTTCGTGTTTGTACAAATGTTTCTGCTCAGAAATCAAACGTGACTGCCGTTACTGGAATGAAAGACATTCTGGCCCAGACGGCTGTCAGTTTCTACAAATTATGTTGAGCCGCCTGTCAACTATCAAATGTGACCACCATTACTCAAATTAAAGTAATATTTACACAACCTTTCCCAATTACTACTCAACAGAAACTGACCAAGTTTGACAAAAAATAGTCTAATATTAGGGGATGTGCAATTTGTAAAAACGATGCCGATTCGCCTATAAATATTGCCGCAGTTACTAAAAATAATAAATTCTTTAAACCATTTGAACTCAAAAGCCACTAAAAGGAATTTAACCAAAATTCAGAAAAGATTATGTGATGAAGAGCATTTAATTTTGTACAAAATATGCAAATCTGCCATCAAATGTTGTTGATGTTAATACAATATAAAAGCTTCTGATAACTTATCAAGGTCGCTTAAAAGAATTTGCCTAAATATGACAGAAAGTTTTCTAACGTCAGTGTCTTCCAAATTTACACAAATAATGCCGTTCCATCATCAAATATGGCTGATGTTACTAAAAGTATACAAGTTGCTTTAAAATAACGATCTGCCACAAAACGTCATCGCATAGATGCCTATCGGCATTAGGCGAATCATAGAGGCCTGTCGGCATTAGACGAATGATATTAATTCTGATGTGCTATCCAATATGGACTTGTCAACTACTGTTCTAATTTGCTACAGTATTAGGTAGGCGTCAGTTGGGTGAGTGATCTTGCGCCTCTTGGGTCTCTTGTCCCTTCTAATAAACAGAGCATCAGAGAACAATCCTTAGTTATTTTACTGAAATATAGAATTGTGAAGTCTTTGCGTGATTTTTGTATATGAATGCACAAACAAACTTTCTTACCACCAACTCTTAATTCCAACGGACCGAAAATTCAGTTGGAGCGACGCTAAGAATTTTTTTCCCAGTAACTATTATATATATATATAATAGTTACTTCCACTATATATCAGAGCAGCAGAGCAGCAATATATTTTAATCTAAGAAATACCAGGTAATTGAAACCATTAACATTTAAATGATCAGTTCCTTTCGATAACATAACGTAAAATTAAAATATTTCCGCATTATCTATATTTCTCACCAATGCGACAGAGAAATCTAGCTGTTTTGCTACCCTTACTTTTCTTATCTCAGTCTGGCTGTCTCAGGTCCTCTGTGTCTGTCGGTGCTGTTATGAAATTAAACAACGACAAAAAGATATACAACAAAAAAATAATTTCAGTCCTAAAGCAACTTAAGGCCTCTTCAATTTAGATAACACACCATAGAAAACATTTTCACACACACACACACACACACACACACACACACACACGAAGTTGAGTTATTTCAAATTATTTTAGAAACTATACACAGCAAGGTGAATTTATCATATCTGTAACTTTGTACATTTTATATTAGCGTCATTGAATGTAGTTAAAAGTATCTAATTAGTTTTAAATACTTCAGTTGAAACGAATTAGGTACTTTTAGCTAGATTTAATGACGATGACCTGAAAATTTACAAATAGCATAGCAGTGCGACGATGTACCCAAGTTGAATCAAACACTGTAAACAAAAACAAATTTAATGCACTTACCAGCGTGGTTTGTTTGTCAGTCCACACGCTCTTCGACAAGAATATTTCCATGAGCGTATCATTTTCACAGGAATAGCAACACTTGCCATATTTCCAGGAAAGAAAATATTGACTTCCAAGAAAATCAGGGATTATAAATTATCAGTCTTTACACACTTCCTAGACGGAGCTGTGTACTTTATCGTGCAGTTACCAACCGTATAACTTGTTTTCCAACTCAGAACTGATTAAAGTTAAAAGTTATCAGTATAAAAGATCTGAATTATTTTCTTATTTTTTCACATGACGTCCATACATTAAATTTATATTACAGTAATTAATATAAAATGATTTCATGTTTTTATTTTCTCATGCATAGACTTGTATACTTTTACTCGACTGGGCACCCCATTGCCCTCATTAACATAATTGTATTAAGGCGAGTTTACCAAAAATAAAAGAAAATGGTTCGAGGAGCCCAAGATTCAATACGTACAACTCGTAGCAACTTTTTTATATTTGTTTTGTTTCTTTTCTACGAGCAGCACATATAGCTAGATTCAACTTAGATAATTTGTATTCATGTTTTCATAAATGAGTACAAAACCTGATGAATTTTATACAGAGAGAGAGAGAGAGAGAGAGAGAGAGAGAGAGAGAGAGAGAGAGAGAGAGAGAATAATAGTACAAAACGAATACTGTGTTTTTAATCTGCCAAGTCTGTTGGAAAAGTACAGTGTGAAGAAAGAAAATGGGTGAGAAAAATAATCTATGTCGGTGTTTGTACCAATACAAAGAAACCCCAGTCGCATGTTTACGGGTTTGATTTTTTTTTTTTTTTTTGGAGTGCTTCGAGTGGCCGTATCGTTTAAAGCGCTCTCTGTTATGGATCACTGCCATCTCACCTCTCTCTGGGTGTGTTCGAATCTCGGGCTCAGCCAATGTGGGTATGTGAGAAAGCTTGCCGGTAGCTTCTCGTGGATAGGTGGTTCTTTCCCGGGTTTTCTCGGGTTCTTCCTCCACCATTAATACTGTCAATCATGTATAGCCTTTATTGTACTGAAAAATGTCGTTAAACCCTATAACAACACCACCATTTTTTTTTCACACGCATCGCCAGAGCCTCGTGAGGAGACAATCAATGTAAACCCTCGACAGGGATTTTCTTGTCTCGATGCGAACCACGATACATATCTATCTATCTATCTATCTATCTATCTATCTATCCATCCATCCATCCATCCATCTGCGGTCATTTCGATTTTTAAGGGGGAACATGACAAGGTTGTTTCTTTTCGTATATAGGCTGCATCAGTTTTACAGCACATGCAAATTCCGTGTAGGGGATGCATGCATGCTGCATATCAAGCCTATAAAATGACAACGTTTTCATAACCCTTTGAAGTTCAGGTCACCAAGTGTTTGGGACTGTGAACACGTGTTGTTTCACACTGCCAAAACACTAATCTCATTTCACTCTATTTGTAAAGGAAAACGTGTCGCATAACTACAGAAGCAACAATACACTATATTCTTTCCGTTTGTAAAGGGAAACGTGTCGCATTTTAGTCTTACAACTATAGAGGTAACACTACACTATATTCGTTCCGTTTGTAAAGGGAAACGTGTCGCACCTTAACCCAAACAATGAGAAACTGGGACATGTGATAGTCGCTAGGAATGTACGCCTGACCTTGATTTATTGAAATGGTCATATGAATATAAAGCAACCAACGAATCATTGTTTACGTTACTTTACAAACAAACTTGCCGGTCAGGAGTATACCTGGTTAAGTATCAAGAACGTCTCTGAATTTATACCAATTTTCAAATATGTCGGATTATCCACACATTGGAAAACACACAGGTACGTACTAGCAGATGCAAATCTCACGTTAATGTACGAGCTTCTTTTTCAGTTCACGTCACGAGGCGTTAATATGGCATCATATATAAAAGGTACTAACCACAACACACCTGGAATTCGCACGTTGTTGGGTATCGCATGCATGATGAGTGAGAATCAGTGAACAAAAGTAGAAAAGAATCTAAGGCAATCTCACAGTATCACACATTTAAAACGATAAAAAGTATGTTAAATCTTCCTTGTGGGATTAGGATTAATCGTGGAATTAGTTACGGAATGTTAACCGGAGTAAATCCTGTCGAGTAGTGACCCTATTTTGCAAGGCTTGTTATAACTGGTTTGAGCTTGAATTATATTAAATTAATTAGTTTTTAAATGAAACCAGTGAGATTGCCTCGTTTAAACACCACGTAATTTGTAACTTTTTTTCCTGTCTAGTGAAAAAATATTGTTTACAGTTTGGATTAACTCAAAAGGATCGAAAGCCACGTCCGTGTCTTACTATTGCAAATAGCCATACTTTGTATTAGATATTACCACTCCCACCCCTTGATCCACCCTTGCACTAACCCCAGCTTAATGCACTGTGATTGGGCATATATGTTCCTCGATCACATTTCCAGTCACATACAACTTTTCATTTGCTTCAGGTGTAATTCAATAATAACGTGTAATTCAATAGTATTTGAACGTAATTATAGCACAGGAATGAAAATAAAAAAATATATTTAAACTTACAACTTAATTCTTAGAAGTAATTTTAATTCTTTGTGCAAGCACGCACACAGGTACACCTCTCTGGTTTATTTTATAATTTTTATCTAAATACGGATCATTTTTTCGTATTTTTAATAATAATATTAGTCTGATTAATAATTCTTACACCTTAAAGTCCAGTATACCATTATGATGTTATTCTTTCCAATGTTGCACATTGGTAATGTCACATAGTGCAAGTACTGAAGTAATAAAATATCGTATAATTTTTAAACCATCATAATGATCCGCCAAATATATAATTACTTACTAAGCGAGTTTACAACAGCATGCGTACAATCTTTAAAACAACTTGGTAGTGATCCGAGTAAAGCGTTATTATAATGATCCATTCTGGATTGGTTATCAACCCATGACCTAGATAATGATCCACACTGGACAGGTTATTAACCCATTATCTGAAAATTATTGGTTGGGAGCGACAGTAGGGGATTGTTAGTTGCTTGGTTGAATACCTGAAGAATGTGTGGTTCTAACTGAACTCGGTGTTGAATGTCCCTAAGTGAAGTCTGCGAAAATGCTATAAATATCTGCATTTATTTCAGTTTTAAATTCCCAGAAAAGTCTTTGTATTTAATGTTTACTTCTTGCTATCAGTTAATCATAGTATCCAACCAAGATTCATAGGTACTAAATTGTATGGTCACATGTTTCTATACTAGTTCGTGGTTCCTATTTTGCCATATAACTCAGTCCTGAAGGTACACGATGTTAAAATTAACAATATCGCGAAAAATAAACAATGCGTGTGGGAACAACTTATACATCTGCGTTCATAAATTCGCCACTTGATGAAATGTATCATTCGTATTCCCTCGTTTTTATTGGACATATTCTCTCTAGAATGTAAAGTCGACGAATATCACCATCTTTCCTGTGTCATGGTATTGTGACTGCGCTAGATCACAGGTGCTCGAAGCGAGCTTGATGTGAAATAAAAAATAAAAAAATCTAGAGAAAAAAATCATGCAGAGTGATAAAAATACTTTAGATTACCCCCATAACCCATTTTGACATAGGACCCTCTCTATCATACTATATCAAAAGAGAAGGTTCGTAACTTCAAAATACTTGGTTCCACCCATGACCCCCGATTTCATTCTGCTATGTCCGTATTTAAAAACACATGACTATTATCTATGGCTTGTTTTACTCCTGATATATTTTTCTATTCATCGTTGACTTTTCTACGTTGTACCAAACTGAAGTTACGGCTTCTGAAACGTGCGATTTTCGCGAATTTTTCATCTTGGGACAAGTGCGAGCTCATGTGACAACCAGTGAAAAGAGCTACATGTATTATGAATAACCTTTTGAGCCAATCATATTTCGGCGTTGACGTGTGTGCCTAATAGTTTAACTGTTTTGAACTGATTGTTTACGATATGCGCAGTGAAGTAGAAAATGTCTAATTCTTCCTTGGAACAGGATTCCTAAAGTTGAATCGAGTTAATATTAAGTAAAAACTTACTTTTGCATTTACCACTGTTCTGTAATTAAAGAATTCATGTATCGTTTAGTCGAAAACACGGTAAACGTAGCTCTTTTCATCGGTTTTTTCCTTTAGATTATTTTTTTATTTTTTATTTCACATCAAGCTCGCGTGTTCTAATTACTTTTGCTATAAAAGAACTTCTACAGTAGACCACTCCTGTGGCCTAATTGGTCAGAGCGTCCGCCTCGAATGCCGGCGGTTGCGGCTAAATCCCTGCCGAGTTTCATTAAATGTTACTAGCAGCTGCCTCACTTGGCGCTCAGCATTAAGTAGTTCGTGTTAAGATTGGTTTGCCTGGTGTCAGGATAATGTGACGGGGTGGGACATGATGATACATGTCTGCTTGATGCCCCAATGCTAGACATAACTATAGACTGCCAATGCATGCGTGATCGGCCAAGTAACACCCTGGCATATCGGTGCATAACTATTTGATTGTCTCCTGTTGATTTATGTCGGACATGCATGGTTTTGATTGCGGTTTCAGCTGACAAAGAAGCTTTTTAGACCACCTTGAGAAGAAAAAAATAGGCCAATTTTGGGTATAAACAATTGACCTAGGCGCTGAAAATATGCTAAGGTATCAATCGTAAACAGGCGCAAAATCAAAATGTTATCTATGTATTTTTCCCCACGTTAATAATCCGAACGTGCTTGTATGCATATTTACAAGACCATGTCAGGACAATCCATGTTGGAATGGTGGATTTTATTTTTAAAATGTTATCATTATTTTTAAAAAGAATAAATCCACAAGACGGCACTGGCGATTCTTGAAAGCAACAACGAAATGGCAAGTTCTTGAAAGCAACAACTAAATGGCGAGTTCTTGAAAACAGAAACTAAATGGCGAGTCGTTAGGCATATAACACTTAAATATATGTGTAAGAGAAGAAATTTGCGATAGCAAAACCTTGAGAATTTAGTTGTTTGTTTTGTTATTTTGTTTTTTTTTTATTTTAAAAAATGAAACTAAGGTCAGAAATCTTTAAAAGTTCTTCCTATATATCGATTTGCAGTTTTCCTGGGCACATAAAATGACCAAGACATAACACATGTAGTGCTTCAATACAACTTTGTTGTAGTTAAACGCTTTAGAATGAATTACTGTGAAACAAAATGGATATAAGCATCGTACTAGAAGTGATTTTCTACATTTCAGTTTGAAAAAGAAAATCCACATCCACTGTTTTCCTGTCATGTCAAGTGATAATGCCACAATGGCATACCATCAATATCTTTGATTGCAAGACAATATATGGATGCACAGCATTCTAGAATTTGCGACACGCTAAAAGAAATATATACACAAACTAGGTACCATAACTTACGTCAGCCATGTTTTGAGGGTCACCAGGAAACCACATTACATTCACTGTGTCAAACCAAAAAGCGCGTGCGTACAACTAAATTTAAGCATAGTGTATTATGCAACATTTTGTCTTTGAGAGGTAATCCATCCGTTCATCTAATGTTTATGAAGGAAGTGTTTGTCTTGCTCTAAAATCCGACCCGCTCAACAATAACGACACAAAAACTACCTCAATTTAAGGATATCAGCTGATCGCACTCTGCTAAACATTAAAATATTTCGGCTACATCTAAAATACCTGACCTACTTCTGCTATCAGATACATTTTTTGTTGAAATTTTTTCTTCTTTTTATTTCAAAGCCAAAATAATGAATGAAATACAGTGGAACCTTAACCTTCATGTTAAACTAATACTGCTGAGACAAATCCCGAACTCTTTTTTAAGAGACGAACTTGAGACTAGAGTTTCTTGGTCACAGTCTGGTCGTGCAAACGAGTGATCAGCGCATGTGATATACGATCTTCTTTTTATAGAGTTGTTCTCGTTTTGCACTGGCATACACATACTTCACATGACCCATGATTAGCGTAACAAACCGCACGAGTTTCCTCCCTTGAGAGTGGGAATCCACCCATAATTATTTTCCACTCCTGGATGCAGAGCGATAAAGGGAAAATCAATATCAATGATGTTTTAATTTGTAGTAGTAATAGTAGTAGTAGGCGTTGTTGTTCTGATTTAGTTGTAGAAAAGCGGCGCTTCCCGCAAATATATGACGTCATAGAATAAATAACATCTGACGTACAGGCTATGAAGATACTTTGTGAACGTCACTCGTAATCTGCACGGATTATGCAAGTGACGAGGACTAAGGAAATAAGCATCTGTATTTGAATCATAAATACACACATATACACACAGACAGATACACACAGAGAGGGTATGCTTAGTCAACAATAGCAAGTAATGGATATTGCAATTCATCAAGACCCAGCCCATTTTCATGAAATTGAACTGATTGATACAAAAAGTATGTGGAACCAGCCAGCAGAAGGGGAAGCAAGTAAGTTGTAAATTCTTACTCCAGCGTTATCGGAACTTATAACGTTAATGGAATTTGTAGATGTAACGAAGGAAGTAAACCCTCTACTTCCAAATGTTGACTGAAGTAGGTATTGTCAGGTGAAAATAATAATAAGAATATTTGGCAGCGACGCCATGGTAAATGAGATCTTAGATTCGATCTTTGCCGTGAGCTGCAGCTATTCCTTTCTGATAAACTAATCTGTGACATCTGAGGACGGATGCTCAACTCCTTTACTGAGGAATGGAGTGGGTGATTGAAAGTACAGTATCCCGTCAGGGGTGGGTGGTGTTGGCTGGAGGAAGTAGAGGTCGAGATTTGATTTTGAAGTTTGAGTGAAATCCAGTCTCCATTCTAGGCTGCGACTATAATGTCATCCTTACCATTCACACATGACTATCCCGTATACGCTCCCCGCAAATGTACAAATGGATCTTTCCTGAGCGAGTTTTTCGGTAGCTCAGTAATTAGCCTGTCAGACTCGTGAACAAGTGCATTGTGGGTTAAAGATCTACATAAACCAACCTGGGTCAAATTTAGTGGTGTCTCTTAGCTAAGGCACTTTACTTCCATCGCATCTGAACTAAATAGTCTTTAATGTGTTGATATCAGTCACTCAATATAATGAATTTGAGTACTTAAACGTAGTCCGATAAACCAACCCAACCCCCAAGTTGTATTGATACTGATGGACGATATGTGGGTCTGATGTGACCTGTTCATTAAAATGTGCAAATCTGCTGCATGGAAATCTTTCCGGAACTAACCTGCGTACACTTTAGACAACTAACCGGTTTCGTCGAAGAAATCTTGATTTCGATCCTCCTTGGCAGCAATGTATTCTTCGTTTCTAGTGAAAACTTGTAGCTCATTCAGTCTCTCAGTGGATGACTAGTGTGAGGTTGCTTTGAATTCATACAACTTTCCTTACCTGGACTACGATATTAATGGAACTTGGTTGATTGAAGATTCGGTTAAATTTGCATTTGATCAAGTTCAGACCCGTCTCCGTAATTAGATATTTCCTATTCGTTAACCTTGGCACTCGCATGTGTTAGGATAAATATTAAATTAGCTTCATAATTGCTATAATAAGAATAAATCACGATTATTCTTTGTACCGGCCTAAGGAAAATTAAAACGTCAATATATACGGGAGAAATATTATGAAGGATAATATTGGCTTTAAACGCACACAACTCCTGCGAGACTTTGACTACTGTCGCCAGCCTATAGGTGATATATATATATATATATATATATATATATATATATATATATATATATATATATATATATATATATATATATATATTAACGTCCTATCCATTTGGGCTAGTTCTACGATGCATTCTCAACGACCTATTCAGTTGGGATAACATGGCTTGTTTGTATGTTTGCTTGAATTTAAACGGCGCACCAGCACTTTTAGGCTATTTAGCGCCATACAATAGGTTAGATGTTCAAAAATAAGAAGGGTTTAACATCGACCAGCGATATAAAAAACCATAATAGTTAAATATAAAATGGTAAGATGTTGGTGACAGGAAAATATAAAGCTTCCCAATCAACGGGAGATGTAAATGGTGTATGTTGATGATAAGATGTTGTAATAAGAGGTGATATTTGCATTAGATAAAAATATTCTAGGTGATGGCATACAAGTTATAGTTTAAAATAGAGATTTACTTCCTTTAGGAAATCTAAAATACAAGTGATTTGTATTGTATCGAAAAGTTCCTTCATGTCATGAACATTATAGTATTTAGCACGCGTAGGTTGCAGGTCGGAACACTCGGTCATACTGTGTTTAACAGTGAATTGCTCATTGCAAGAAACGCACTCTGGTGGATCTTCACCTTTTAGTATGTGGAAGTGGGTAATGTATGTATGACCGATTCTGATTCTTGCAATGACAACCCCCTCCCTACAAGGTTTAAAATCAGTAAACGGTAATTTAAAATCCGATGGTTCTTGGGGTAGAGCCATCTTAGCATCCCGGTCTTATTCTTCATTACCTCATTGAAGCAATAACATGGATAACATGGCAATGTATTCTTAACAAACAGTCCAATTGGCTTAGCACGTTGGTGTACACTTACCTTTGTCTTTACATTGGAAGATGACGTTGTTCTAAAATCCTTTTATCCCAACAGGAGACAGTGGAACAACCGCCGTGAAAAGACAAAAAGAAGTATATCAGGTGCCATATCGGAATAAAGCTGGTCCAATGAGAAAGTTGTAGTTGACATTTCGATGTCGAATGTCAAGAAATCCAGTATCACGTGAATTGATCAAGTTGCATGTCCTTAAAGTTCCATTTTTTTGATCGAGAGTTTTTTAATATGTTGAATTATATAGTAGTGGTTTAAAGTTCTATTTCCTGTGTCGACGGTTTACAGTTTTATTTTGAATTACACAGTGATGGTTGAAATTTAAATTTCATATGTCCAGGATCCCTAATTCATACGTTTTATGTAACTGTTTGTGATGAAAGTTTCATTTTATATGGCGATTATTTTGATTCATGTTGAATTTCACAACAGCGAGAAGCAGACCCCTTAGTATAAAAATAACGCGGTCCATTCAGGAGAGCGACCTCTAGCGAAGAAATTCGTAGTTATTACCAAAACATTCAATTAACTTTCAAATTGTAAATGAGCCTCATAATTGAATACACGAATGATATTACTTAATACTCTATATTATTTTGAATTGTTAAGGTGAGCATTGTCTAATATTACTTTTAACACCAACACATCATTTCACTATATAAAAACTATATAAAAATAGCAATTCTGACAACCACAACCACAATAAAATGTCCAACCACCGTGGTACAATTCAACAGATACAATCTTAAAACAAAATATACGAAATGGAAATTTCAGCACAATGATAGTGATTCAGTATATCAAATAGAAACTTTCGACATATGACATTAAAATTTCAACAACCGCCGTATCATTCAGAAGATACAATTTAAAAACTCTACATTTGACATCGAATTTTCAGCCAGCGCTGTGTATTTTGCAGATGAAATCTAAATACTCAACATATGAAATGAAAGTTTCGACATAAACTCTTTGAACCAATACGTAAATTAGGAATTTCTCGAAGTATTACATTGGAATATCATCGCCCTCCGTGTAATTCAAACGACACAATCAAAAGCATCGACATAGAAAATATAACTTTTAACTACTGCTAATTCAACAGATACAATCTAAAATCTCAACCTAGAAAATCGAACTACAAGGACAAGCATTTTTGATACGACACGTGAAATTGGAATTCTGGACATATGACATTAAAATTTCAAAAGCAACGTTCTGATTGGACCAGCTTTTGTCATCTACGGCGCCTCATAGTAGCCATCAAACCAAAAAGCAATCACTACATAATATATTTCTCAGGTTACATGTAAGGCGATTTTCTGTCGAGTCGTATCTGTGCCTGACTTTGGCCTAAGATATCTTGGGGTCAATCTTAGGTTTTAAAATGTGCTTCTAATCTCATTACAAACAAGAAAACGTTTAGCAGAACAAACAAGTTTTAAATAACACATTTTTTTAATTGGGGGGTAAGGATAACCCGGTGATTTCGTGGAGATTTTGAGAAATATATTATATGAGGCATACTATAGGAAAAATCAATGAGGAAAGAAACATAATGAAGAAATCATACTAATATGCTTATATCAGAATAATAGAAAACCTTTGAGATACGAAACATACAATGTTTAAATTGTTTGAAAAGAAATTATTGTCCCTTTCCCAATATATTAAGAGTACTGAGTTGTAGACTAAATTCCATGTGAAGACAAGAATGAAAGAGTAATATATATATATATATATATATATATATATATATATATATATATATATATATATATATATATATATATATATATATATATATATATATATATATATATATATATATATATATATATATATATATATATATATATATATATATATGTATGTGTGTGTGTGTGTGTGTGTGTGTGTGTGTGTGAAAATAATTTATCGGTTAGATATACCTATCACAAAATGATTTAAAATAATGAGCAATTAAGGTGACACAAAGATATCTATACTCAAAAAGCGAGCAAAGCGATACCCGCATACTCATTGTTCAACATAAGATCCAGAGAGGTGTTAATTTCATAGAAAACAATAAATGCTTACAAAACAGTGGTATGTCAGGTGAATTAGTTTGTTGGTCACAAATAATAAAATATCTCGTATGCACTGGTGTAGAATGGGAAAATTATTTCATACACACCCCTGTATGAATTTTGCGTCAAACACAAGTCTTTGCCGAGTGTCTATTTACTTACTATCTTAACGTAAGGAATTCAGTATTTATTGTGATGTTTGAAGTTAACATAACTTTTCACGGTATGTAATTTTTATTTCCACCCTCATTTTCCATTCAAGAATGCGACAAAAAGAATTCTTCATCATTGCATGTGTGTAGGACAGGAACATTCCACTCTTGTAGTCAGAAATGTTAAATAGTCTACGCCGGTACAGTTGGAAGATTCTAGGAATTCTTCTAATATCGAAGTCGCACACAAGAAAAAAAGAGTTATGAAAAATGTTTATGCACCCGTGATGGCATGCATGATGTAGAGGGATCTTTAGTCACGCTGTTTCGTGTTACTTAGTGGTGGTATACATGCTGGACAGCGTTCAAGGATATTGCTCTATCGTGATAATCAGATCTGTGAGTTTCGTTTTGTCATGTCTCGTTCCATCGCAAATTTCTTTCTTCACTCAGCTTTGAAGGACTTTGTGTCATGAAATCAAATTTTGTTTGCTGAACAGCGTTCAAGGATGTTGCTCTATCAAGTCTGTCCGTTTCGTTTTGAAATCTCTCGTTCCATCCCGTCCACCGCAAATTTCTTTCTTCATTCAGCTTTGAAGGACTTTGTGTCATGAAATCAAATTTTGTTTGCTGAACAGCGTTCAAGGATGTTGCTCTATCAAGTCTGTCCGTTTCGTTTTAAAATCTCTCGTCCCATCCCGTCCATCGCAAATTTCTTTCTTCATTCAACTTTGAAGGACTTTTTGTCATGAAATCAAATTTAGTTTAAGACTTTACATTTAGAACAGCTATTTAAATCCTACAACTTTAAAGAATGTATGGCCCCTGTTTGACTTAGTTGTTGTAGGGTTTATACATATACATGGCTTAGTTGTTGTAGGGTTTATACATATACATGGCGGCCAGTATTAATGGTGGAGGAAGAACCCGGAAAAGCCCCCGGAAAGAACCACCGTCCCACGAGAAGCTAGTGGCAAGCTTTCTCACATATACACATTGGCCGAATCCGAGACTCGAGCCCACGCAGACAGAGGTGAGATGGCAGTGATCCATAACGAGGGGCGCTTTAGACCACTCGGCCACTCGCGGCCTCCTGTCCAACTTAGGACATTGTCCTTGAATTGCGTCATAGGCGGGGTGGAGTGGGGTATTGTCACATTACTAGTTTGCATGACAGATATTCTCTGCCTACGACACTTTCGTAAATCTATTTCGTCAAATTCTTCAGAATTTTTTTCCAATCTCAAAGAAAGGGAATCATTTAATTAAAAACAACTGATACGTATTAAATGTTTGGTAAATTCTTTGACAAAACTAATAATAGTGCTTCAAATAAAATGTCATCAAATCTTTTCTGGAATAATTATCATCATAGTACAATTCTGTCTCTGTCTGTCTGTCTGTCTGTCTCTCTCTCTGTCTGTCTCTGTCTCTCTCTCTCTCTCTCTCTCTCTCTCTCTCTCTGCTTATGTCTATACATTTAGATGCGTTGGCGTTATATGTGACATCAATACACGTAGGATACTGAGTGTCGGGGCAGTTGGTGTAAAGTAAGGACACGTCGTTTCTACTCCAGATCACTGTATACTCCGAAAAATGTTTTTTCCTTCTTCTTCCTTTATAATTTATCAGATTTAAAGTTTGTGATAATTTTTAAAACAAAAACATTTTACAGTTTTTCACTTTCCATCTTCAGTGGATGGTCTCCTGCAGGAGATGTCACGTGGTATGTACCTGAACAAGGTGAAGGGTGGGGGCGTATGCTATCGACGACTCTTCGCCATCGACTGCGACAAGATGCAGCTGTACTACATTGGTTCTAAGAAAAGGTTCAGAAAGAAGAACACATTTTGTAAGTGAGCATGTGTAGCACTAATTAAAAGATGCATATAATTTGGAACCATAACGTACCACCTAATTACGAGGACTTAGATGTTTCCTGGATTTAAAAAAAAATATGAGAGAGAGAGAGAGAGAGAGAGAGAGAGAGAGAGAGAGACTCAGACAACTACCAAGCAGAAACTAAAGTGTTTTTCCTGGATTCTACAATAGAATGCTTGATAATATATTAGGCACAATTAGTATTTAAAACAAATGATACTATCATACTCTTTAGAGAATTTGTATTTCATACTATGCGGAGATTCGAACCCAGGTCCACATGTAAAGTACAAATTACACCCATAGTCTTACCTGCACGCACTAGTCATATATCATCACAGTTAATCACACATTACACATGGCATGATATATAGTCGGTAATATATGCATTTGTTCGTTGCAGACATAGTCGCATTTGAGCCTAGTAATTATGTTTGTGTTTCATAGCATACCCGATGTGATAAATAGCTAGCCAGTGGGGGGGGGGCGCCGCAGAGGTAATACGGAACTATTTAGTAAGTTAAAGACCACAGTATACCACATCAATTAAATACATGTTGCTTGTGCATTTTTAGGAAACTATTCCCTCCCTTTAGAAACCACTACAATTATGTTTGGATCATGAATATATGTAAGCAGCTGTTTTACCTTATGGCTACCAAAGTTTTCTTCATCTACCTGTATGATACTAATATAAACAGAACAGAACGTAACTTTATTAATATGATATATGTAAAATGCACACAGCCAATACATGCATAATTCATGTACAAAACATTCTTACACAAATGAATAAACCAGTGTACACATAAATCGGAGAGAGAGAGAGAGAGAGAGAGAGAGAGAGAGAGAGAGAGAGAGATCCACAGTAGGAATTAATTATACATATATTTACCTAGGTATTGTACATTTGTTAAATATTCATTTTTAAGTAATTTTAGTAGTTTTACGTATGCTTTAGTGATGCCTATAATAGGGATCCATACAAGATTTTGTGAGATGGATAGATTAAGGCAAAATGGTATTCGTCTTCGGCCACTTCGGTTATCATTTCTTTTCACACTGTTTGTTTGATGAACACCTCGCAGTCTTGATATGAAATTAGTGTGACGAGACCCTTAATTTACTTAAAGCATTTATTTGGCTAGAATTAGCAATTATTGTAAGATAAACTTTTCTGTGACTAGAATTAGCAATCAATGTAAGATAATCCTTTCTTTGTCTAGATTTAGCAATCATTCCTAGAGAAGAAGCCGTTTCGTTCATATATCTTTTTTTTTCCCAGGCAGAGAGAAATAATTGGTATATATTTTAAAGAGTAAAATTATGTATGTTTAGCAATTTGAACCAATACTTGATGATACGCACAGATATATTGACATAAAATGAATAGCAGCCCCACTCTCCATATACAAACATATGGTTGGTACAAAGTTTAACATATAGTAACCATTTGCAATATTTTCGATGCACCCGTTTTATATTTCCTGTTCTGAAAACCCCCGAATTTTGCAGAAATTAAGCAAAAAAGTCAAATACATCACACATTATATTCACTGGAGTTTGTGGAATATTACTACCACTCAACAGTATATTATTGCTTTGCCAGCGGCAATATCTCTATCACATTGAATCTAGCCTTTGTTGGCAAAAGTAAGTCCCAAATAATTAAAATTATTCACGATATCTAAAAACAAATAATCTCGGTACTTAAACTAAATGTCTAATATTCTAATTCTTTTGTAAAATAAAATGGCAATTTTTGTTTGATCTATATTTACCAATATAGTCTATCTTATAGAGTATGCATTTAACTTATCTTAGGATGGTTGTTGAGCATCTGCTGTCTCCGAAAATATCACTGTGTCATCAACAAACAATAAAATAAGTAAATGCATTTCTTTTAAAATGATACCCGCTTCTGTTTTTTTTTATTCTAATGCAGTTGACATATTAACATAAAGGAAAAAAAATAAGGAGAGTCTTTCTGCTTGAAAAAGCCTAAGTGAACATTCGAAATTGTCAGAGTGCTTTAGCGCTTTACACGTGACTACCCTGAGCTGTTAATGATCTTGTTCCTTTCTACATAATCAAATCTTTTTAAACTATAAAGACACAAAAGCGTTTCTATTGAACTATTTGCATTGGATGGATCAACTTTTTTTTCTCTAACATTGGTATACCTTTCTCCAGTTTGAAGAAATATATTAAAAATTTCAGCATGCAGTTTGATAAAATTCGGAATGACTCGTGTATGTTTTTACTCTGCTCTAATTGACCAGCATTATTTTTTGACAAGGCTGTTGCGAGTTTCTTAAAATTTCATGAAAGTCACAACAAGGATTGGAGTTATTACCGATTCGTTTGGAACTTTGAATAAGATTCCTAAACGTACGTGAAACTCTTTTTCGTAAATCGTGACCTCATGACCTAATGTTGAGCAATTTTAGCTATCGGCATAACTTTTTCTCTATTAGGTTTTTTTCATTATCTAACTCCTTCTATTTACATTGCATATGAAGAAATTGTAATTAATCCAAGGACTTTCATCTAGTATTTTCTTTTCTTCTCCGCATTCATCGTTAAACGGAGCATTATCTTTAATATGAACAGTACATTTCAGGCTTAAAATGTACAGTTCTTTTTAAATTATTGATTTGCTTTTTCGTTGATAAAAAAACGTGATTGCTTTAGCTTTTACATCGATTGCATTTTGGCATTTGTGCCCAATAGTACTACAAGGAATAAAATTTCAAGACGAGGATTCCATTTATGTTGTAACATCGTAACATTAATATAGATCTGTCAATTAATTGCGCACGCATGTGTATGTGTGTGATTTGGATTTTTAACGTAGCTTTAAACAGTTTTCAGTCATGTCGCTACTATGTCCGCAGTGTGGCAATTATAGTTTTTTTGTCAAGCACTGGGGTATCATGGCGAACACGTGTAGCATCATGTCCCACCCAGTCACATTATCCTGACACCAGGCCGACCAGTTCTAACAGTAACCTCTTAACGCTGAACTCTAAGCGAGGCAGCTGCTTGCTCCATTGTTTACATTTTTGGTATGACACGGCTGGGTTCGACATGATAGATAGTAATCTAGCTCGATATATATATAAGCCCCGGCGGCGCTGGAAGACAGATAATGTCGTGTTACTGACTTGGTATGGTCCATTTACGATCTCTTACCAGCTTGATATTCCTGGACAATCAACCCGCTACCATCCGGAGTCCGAAGCAACGAGTGTTGATTTCGTCCACAGAGTAGCACATTTTTTCGGTAAGACTGAACAAAAAAGCCAAGATTTATTGTTGCCCTATCGCGTGTGCCCGTACGTGTAAGTGCTGATCCATTTAGGGTAAATCTACCCCTTGATGTCCAACTGTAACAAACTATAGTGTCTGCATCAACACACACACACACACACACACACACACACACACACACTCGCGCGCACGCGCGCGCGATTTTTTCAGGGACCGAATAAGCTTTGCTGCGTTCACGCCTCTTGCGTTGACATCCCACGTATATGTGCTGCTAGAAGCCCTTTAACTTTCTTAATGTTTTTGTTGGCAGTCTTTACCGAGTCCCAAGAAATCTTTAATAGACTTTTCCGCAGTGGTCCTTGAATTTCTCTATAATTTGCTGAACAATGCGTGGTTCTGGTGCTAGCTGATGTAAAACTCACACACAAGCAATGTCTCGCCTATATCACCGTAAATGTCATCGGTGGTAATGTGTATCAGCAAAGAATCCGTGTCTGTGTATAGCATACTTATATCGTCACCTTTATGCATTTTAAACTTGTCATAATAAAACTCGTGCATGAGCAGCTTTAACAGAATCCAACACTGCCGCGTCAGTGTCGATAGTCTTCGTCAACTTTGGCTGTAATTTCTTGACGTGTACGGTAATGCGTCAACCATCGATTATCATGCTTGACCCAAACACCAAGTCCGCAGTTAGTGTATATTATGTTGCTTACTGTCATGAACAATGTCAACTCAGATCCATTTTCGCAAATGTTCCATGCATTTCCCGAACACGGTATGTTCATCATATTGAGGATGTCCTTTTCAAATTAGTTTTTAGCGACCGCTCGTAGCAGGTTTATATTTCTCTGAACATAAGGGATATCCATACAAGCTGGAGAAAGTGCAGCATTTTTTAAAAAAAATCCAGGACATCACTAATACGAGCATATACAACTGCAGACTCCACACGAGGACAACGTAGTTGAGCTTCGGGCGTAGGTTCGGAACAAAATTGTTCCATTCGACTAACTTAACACGGGAATAGTCTAAGAGCGTACACAATTACAAGAACAATCATATTCTTCTCACCGACTGCCCTTCCTAGGCCTGTGGGGTAATCATTATGGTCATGTTGAAGCTCATCCGGGTATTTCAGGTCGATGTAAAATATATTGTTGCTGTTGTCCACATGCATGTGCACATGGACGTCTATGTGAGCGAGATTTATCTATGCGAATTCTCCTACGGACATTGGTTGCAGATGCATATAATCTTTGCGGTTTACTGGCAACCGGCTATCTTAAAGGGGTGCACAATAATTTCTTACAGTTAAATACGTGTTACGATCACAGGTGCTAACGACATCTTAGAGGGCTTTGAGGCTGTTTCAGGCTGCACTAGTTCCCAAAGAATTATGCGTGTCTTTTAGGTAGTATAATTTACACCGATAGTACATCGTCTGATATAACTGTAATTTTCATGTGTAACGCAGCCTCTGCTAATAATTTCCTCAATTATTAAGAGAAATAATTTGACACGAATGTTAATCGCACTTATATTGTCTCAGTCTGGTACATGGTGCCCTAACCCGTTAGGCCACGCAGAACAGCTTACGTAAGGGAGAAAAGAGCTCGAACTTAACATTGCTGGCAAAATACGTAGCGCAGCCCCTTCCCTTGTGCTGATGTGAAAACTAACCCGTTTTAGATTTGTCATTCATCGCCTGTTGTTTTGATTATAGCAACTATTTAGAGTGTGTTGGAAATTTGAGATTGATGGGTTTCTTTTTAATACAATGACTCTCAGCGAAATAAAAGAGAGAGGTTATATACGTCGCATATGTGTATTCATATTCAAATTCTCAAAGACGCTAACGGGGCCCCGAGTTGGCCGAGTGGTCTAAAGCGTTCTCCGTTACGGATAACTGCCATCTCACCTCTTTGTGCGTGGGTTCAAGTCTCAGATTCGGCTTATGTGGGTATGTGAGAAAGCTTGCCACTCGCTTCTCGTGGGTTGGTGGTTCTTTCCGGGGTCTTTGCAGGGTTCTTCCTCCACCATTATTACTGGCCGCCATTTATAGCCTATCATGTGCTGAAAAAATGGCATTAAACACTATAACAACAACAACATCAAATACTAACAGACAGTCACCACACGCCGACCCATACGGTTGCGTAAAGAATATACTCGCAATTGTAAAGGGGGTAAACTCATGGGTGGTAGAAGCCATCTTTGAACCATGGTGAGTAATAAAAATCTCAAATATGGCATTTTCTTCTACTAATGTCATGTAAATTGAATCTGAGAACACGTATTTTCCAATACAATGCAGATCATTTAATAGGAATACTTACTTGTTTACCAACGCTTCTGACTCATTACTCCAATGCTCTATTTATTCTATACATTACATTAACGTTATCAAGATTCAAGAAAGAATAAAACGTACTGGTGCATATCTAACTGAGCTGAATCTATCCTGGTGCATTAATTTCCATAAATACCAGTTATAAATGTAGATCAAACGATATAAAACGTGTACACCATAACCACAATACTATAAATGAAAATAATTAAGCCAGCCACAATATTTCCTGTTCAAACCCTGATCAAGTTATACCAAATAACTTAACAGCTTCCTGGCTTGGCCCTCAGGATTGAGAGGTTAGTGTTAGGACTGGTCGGCTGGTGACAGAATAATGTGACTGGGTGGGACATCATGGTACATGTCTGTGGCATGATGCTCCAGTGTTATACATCACTATATAAACTGCCACACTGGGGACATCGTAGCGATATGACTGAAACGTTGTTAAAGCTGTTTCAAATCCTAATCACACACACACACACACACACACACACTATTTCCTTAGAGAAATAATGCTGAAATATATAAATTCAGTCATCTATAATTTAAAAACGAAAAGTTACATACACTTTTCTTGATTTTCAAATTTAATTTCATAAACAGTTCGGATTATATGGAAGCCACTTCGTTGGGAAAGTAACAGCCTTATTATTCGACAATTTTTATTCACAAAACCTTTGTTGTTGTTGTTGTTGTTGTTGTAGGGTTTAACGTCATTTTTCAGCACACGATAGGCTATACATGGCGGCCAGTATTAATGGTGGAGGAAGAACCCTGGGAAAAGCTCCGGAAAGAACCACTGACCCACGAGAAGCTACTGGTAGGCTTTCTCACATACCCGGTTTGGCCGAATCTGAGACTCGAACCCACGCAAACAGAGGTGAGATGGCAGTGTTCCGTAACGGAGAGCGCTTTAGACCACTCTGCCACTCGGGGCCTCTTACACACAAAACCTTTGAGGAGTAATACTAAGAACATAACCTAAAATAGTTAAAATCATTGAATTTAGGACAAACAAAATTACATGCAAAAACAACAAAAGTTCCTGATTGGAGGTTTAAAAATTACAGGCATCGATAAGATTCTACGTTATTTTGTATATTTTTTTTAAAAAAACCAAAAAAGCCATTACTTCTAATAACTAACATAGTTTCGAAACTTTAGTATTGAGATTTTTCTATTCAAGTGCATTTACTCTTATTATATTGTCAATTTAAAGTAAGTGTTGATGAACAAAACTGGGTCAAATTTTACAATGGTCCACTCCCCATAGGCTGTATGCAAATTAGGACCGTCAGTAGTCCAAGTTTTTATTAAATAATGGAAAGCTATTTTGGATACGTACTGTATTAGTAATACAGAATTCCTTGAAACATCAAAGCTTTATTCAAGTAACGTGATTGTTTTGAATTTAGTGTTACAACATTTGTTTACCTATATACGTATATTTATCTATCCTCATAAAGTATTTCAAAAGTCCTGGTATGTTTTGGCATGCTAATACCTCCATTATATTGGTTTACAATGGGTCAATTTGTGAACATGTTAATACCCCCCCCCCAATTTTTGTTTCGTACGCTTAATTAACGTATATTCTCAGAGACGAAGTAGTGTTGCGCCACACGTGTACCTAACCTAAGTACCTGACAAAATTACCTGACAGACGCGTACCTCCTGATGGGTGAAGCTCGCCCAGAGTCTGTCCCTCGGCAGTGGAGTAAATTCTGGCATAGTGTATCGACTTCCACTCTGTCGGGCATGCATGCATGCATGCATACATACATACATACATACATATGCAAAGCCAATATATTTACTAATGTTGAATTATATACATGTAGTATATGTGTGCGTGTACATGTGTTTGCCCTTGTGACCAGAATCCTTGTGACTAACTCTTTGCAGATGCTGTTTTCATCTTTCTCTATTCACCTAATAGTTTAGAGTCTGTTTTATCTCCTTTGCTATTCTAAAAAATAGTCCATCTTTTGTGTCCCACCTTTATTTTCATTTACAACAACTTTTTGAAAGATATTTAAAGCGTCATATTAAATTTCAGTCATTTTTGCCTTGAATGTTGACGAAAAAAAGGTGGAAAGTTAAAAAGTTCATATATTTTCTGATGCCTTTTGCGAAACACTTAAAAATAGAGCTAAAACCGAGCAAGGTGTTTATGAAAATTACTATATAATTTAACTTGTGGTGGCAATGACCTCTCGAGCGAAGCGATAACGTTCACCTCACCTCCCTTGGGAGCAGTTTGAAGATTGATCGTCAGAAAGAACTTTTAGTTGGCGGAGTTTGAGGTCAAATGTTCAGCAGCACAGAGCCTCAATGACCACACTAGGTTAAGAGACTGATGATGATGATGATGATGATGATGATGATGATGATGATGGAGTTTGAGGATGGATTGTCAGTATGGACTTCATCTTTTGGCGGAGTTTGAAGATCGATCGTAAGAAGCCTGGGTGTATCATTTGGCTGAGTTTGAAGATCGATCGTAAGAAGCCTGGGTGTATCATTTGGCTGAGTTTGAAGATCGATCGTAAGAAGCCTGGGTGTATCATTTGGCTGAGTTTGAAGATCGATCGTAAGAAGCCTGGGCATATCATTTGGCGGAGTTTGAGGATGGATCTTCAGCATGGAATTCATCATTTGACGGAGTTAAGGTAGATGACAGTTTATTTGCATCAATATATTTGCAACAGGATGAAATCGAGAAAGGTTGAATCTCGCGACAACACGTAACAAGAGCAGGCAAATGAAATCTTGATTCATGATTCAAGTTACAAACATTATAACATTGACTAACGCTCTTCTGTCAATCCAGCGCACGAGGGAGGGGGCGAGTGGCCGAGTGGTATAAAGCACTTTCCGTTACGGATCAATGCCATCTCACCTCTGCCTGCGTGGGTTCGAGTCTCAGATTCGGCAAATGTGGGTATGTGAGAAAGCTTGTCAGTAGCTTCTCGTGGGTCAGTGGTTCTTTCCGGGGGCTCCAACTGTTTTAGCAACTAGTGCGGCTTCTCTGTGGATGAAACGGTGCGTGACCATGATAGCTGGATTCATATGTCGCACCAGCGAGAGAAAACCTTTGACATTTTCCGTCATGGCCAACGCAGTTTTTCCAGTTCAAGTCATATGACTGCAAATATGAATTGACAACGTCGAATATGTCTTTTCCTTTTGTTGTTTCTGGTAACTCCTTACAGCAGAAAACAATCTTCAACAATAGCTCCATTGTCAATAAAGCGTACAAACCCCATAAGCTGTGATTTACCGCTGACATCGGTGCTTTCATCCACCTGCAGTGCAAAGAATCCACGTGTCTTTATCTTCGCTAAAACGTGACTTTCAATGTCGCTGGACATGTCTGAAATACGTCTGCTTATCGTATTGTCTGACAGTGGAATCTTATTGATGTCAGATACGGCACTCTCGCCATACATAATTCTCACAATTTCTGGGCATGCAGGTAAGATTACGGTTTCGGCGAGGGTATGCGATTTCATTTTCTTTCGAACGATCTCCACGACAACACAACTTATCTTGAACCTTTTCTCGAATGTAGTGGTTTGTTTTTTATTCAATCTTAGTGCCCTCTCGAAGTACGCCACATTCTCGTGCGCTACTTCCGGGTGTTTAGTTGTTAAGTGTCGCTTCAATTTCGCTGGTTCCATGGCACTATTGGCAAGCTTTTCCCCGCAGACAACACAGAGCGGTAAGGGGCAATATGGGCCTCCTACCCAAGTGAATCCCATAGTTACGTAATTGTCACTGTACTGACGAACTTTAAGTACGTTCGGCTCACATGACGCGGTATTAGCTTCAGCTTCAGTCGACTGCTCCTGAGTTTTAGTTTGGTCGTCAGCTGTGACAACAACAGTGTTATAAAAATTAATTCAAACATTAAACGCTCATTAGGGCAACAACGGAAACAGTAATTTAAGTGAATAAACAGCGATTAATTACCGCACAGTTCTTCCTGTACTGCCAGGCTTGGTCCCTGGCGATTTCGGCCGTTATTTTTTTTATATTTTTACTAGCCACCGGTGGACCCCCTGGCTGGCGCTCACGGAACCCTTAGAACCCCGGTTGAAAACCACCTCCCTACACCCAGCTTGCTAATATTATATTTCGAGAAACTCCTACCTCACATGATGCTGCTATATGTCTGTGACATGGTGCCCTGTTCTAGACGTCACTATAAACTGCCACACTGCAGACATCGTAGTGATATGACTAAAATTGGTTAAGATAATTTAAAAAAATCCAAAGCGTGTGCACATACACGCTCGCGCGCACGCACACACACACACACACACCGGGTTAAAACAGCATTAATGGAATTTCAACGATTCATAGGAACAGCCTAAATTACACCTGAAACGTGCACACCTCAGATGGACGAATACATATATACAGTGATATACATTACACATGCATGCACATGGTCTGACTTCGTTACACAATATACTCCTTTTCATGAGAATGGCTATATGAAATTATTAATATAATACTATTAATGTAATAACCACATTTTGTACATGATTCCGTGTATGCCAAGATTGATCCTACTACTTTCAGCTGATATTGTTTCCATAAACTGGTAATCTCCCAGACCAGACTTCCGTCTGTTGTTGTTCGTTCATTGAAACGACGAGGACCTCTCTAGTCATCCGAGGGTTGGATGGGCTGGTTCTGTTTTATGCGTGCGCGGGAGGCTAATGAGGAGACCAACCCTTGCACGAAATGTTCATTTTCATAAGGGACAGGGGATGAGTGGGACATCTCAAGGAGGGTATAGCACGTGCTTTTTTGACTTGCCTGTTTAACTCTGCAGCTGATGTCCTGTTAGATTCACACAACTTGGAGCCTTTGTGCACAGATGAACGCCAGTCGATCGCTTGCTATTTGCTCCCAAGAATCAGGGTTTATGTTGAATGTTTTCAATGCAGCTTTCCAAATGTATCTGAAGCGTTTCTTCTGACCCCCGTGTGATCTCTTTCCTTGCTGTAACTAGCCATAGAAGAGTCTCTTAGGCAGCCGGTTGTCAGGCATGCGTACAACATGTCCTACCCAGCATAGCAGGCACTGCATTAGGATGGTGTGTATGCTGTGGAGACCTTCTTGGGTGAGTATGTCAGTGTCTAGAACCTTGTCCTAACACCTGATGTTGAGGATTTTCCTGAGACTTGTGGTGTGAAAATGGTTCAGCTTCTTATCATGGCGTTGGTACACTATTCATGTTAATCATGCGTAAAGTAGTGTGTTTAGCACAACTTCCCTTTAGACCTTTAGTATGGTCTGGATGCTAATGCCTCTTCTATTCCAGGCGTTAGCATACAATCTGCCAAAAGTTGCTCTGGTTCTGTCAATGCAAAGCTTTACCTCGTCGTTTGTTTTTGTTTTTTTATGGTTTAACGCCATATTTTTCAGCACAATATAGGCTATACATGGCGGCCAGTATTAATGGTGGAGGAAGAAACCGGACAAACCCTGGAAAGAACCACCGACCCACGAGTAGCTACTGGCAAGCTTTCTCACATAACTACATTTGCCGAATCTTAGACTCGAACACACGCAGACAGAGGTGAGATGGCAGTGGTCCATAATGGACAGCGCTTTAGACCACTCGGTATAGTGATGTTCTGTGACAGTGTGCTGCCAAGACAGTGAAGCGGTTCACTACATTGAGTTTTGTGGCTGTTGATGGTGATACTGGGCTCAACATATGGCCTTCCAGGGGCCGGCTGATGCAGGACTTCATTATTCTTGGTACTGATGGTGAGACCAAAGCTTGTGCAGGAGCTGAAGAACTTGTAAACACTGCATTGCCGGTCGGCTTCTGGGCCAGCATTGAGGGCACAGTCATCAGCAAATAAAAGACCCCTGATGCTGTCTGTCATAACCTTGGTTTTCACTTGAGGCCTCCTGGCATTTAACAGTTTTCCATCTGTACGGTACCTGATGCCGACTCCAACCTCTCCGCCTCTCAAAGTATTAGTCAGCATGGCAGAGAACAATAGAATGAATAGTGTCGGTGCCGGAACACAACCCTGCTTGACGCCATTGGTTACAGGGAATGGCTTAGATGTGTAACTTCATTGTCCGGGACTCGTGCCTGCATGCCATCATGGAAATGCTGCACCATGGATATAAATTTGCTTTCGCATCTGCACGTGGACATTAGCTTCCACAACTCGTCTCTGCTGACAGTATCAAAGACCTTTGTCAAGTCGACGTAGATGGAGAAATGGTCAGTGTTTTGCTCTTGACATTTCTCTTGTAGCTGCCTCACAACAAACACCATGTTGATGGTCCCACGTTCTTTTTGGAATCCACACTGGCTTTCTGGTAATAGTCCCTGGTCAAGGCGCATATTGAGGCAGATCAGGATGATTCTGGCGAGTATCTTTCCTGCAGCTGTGAGTAAGGATATAATCCAGTGGTTATTGCAGGCCTGGTGATTCCTTTTGCACTTGTACAGGTGGATTATGGAAGCATCTTTGAATTCCTTGGGGATAATCTCTTACTGCCACATTAGTAAAAACAGTTGGTGGAGCCTTTCTACCACGGCTGTGCCCCCTCACTTGTAGATTTCAGCTGGGATGGACTCTGAACCAGGTGCTTTTCCACTGGACACAGATGTATCACTTTCTGTGTCTCCAGCAAGGTTGGAGGGTCATCCAGCACTTTGTTGATGGGTAATTGGAGGAGATGACTGATGGCATCATCATTCACCTTCAACAAATCAAATGATAATAAAAAAAAAAATTCTTCTTTCTATCTAAATAATTTCTACCTTAAAACATGTGATTAAAAGAATCTCACCATATATATATATATATATATATATATATATATATATATATATATATATATTAATATCATCATTATTGAAATTCTTCATTTATATTTTTGTAACCTATATCAGTAGGTAAATTTAGATACACCTGATTAATTTACCAAACCTTTTGCCAATGGTGATACTAGAAATTACTGTTGATAATTATATATAACTAAAGCATTTCTTTTGGCTTCCTCCATGTTAATACCCATTTTTCTATGTCGATATCATTATCTCCATGAAGAGGGAATAAAGATAGATGTTGATGATAATGAGTTCAATGAAAGTTACTGATGGTTAAGACAATCCGTGGCTAATTTTCAGATTTTTTTCTGGGTATGCTGATGTTTATAATATAAAAATTGTGTTAGTTATAATCATTAGGCATTTCTTTTACAGGGCCTATATCAACCATACAAGAAGTAAGAGAAGGTGAAAAGGACTATGCACATAGATTGGATAACTTTGATGTAGGTATATAAATATTATTAATGTTATATTTTTATACTATTAGTGATTGAAACTACTTATTTAATCAGCAAGTTCAGTCTATGAATCAATATTACTCGAGCTCCATTATAGTTCTAAGCAGTGAGAGCTAATATTTATAATTTGTTTAGGAAAAGTGAAAGCTATGTCTAACTTTTGTAAAATGTGTGTTGGTGTTTTGCAAAAAATAATTTAACATTTCATTCTCAATCTCATCCGTATCTGAAATTCTTTGATTCATTAAAACTATTTTAAAATTATCACATAGTAGTTTATATATATACACACATACATATATATACAATGATATGATCATCTTGTCTGCCATCTGCCATCTTTGGTTAAGTTTTGCATTCAGGTATGTTTCTTGGCATTCAGGTCTGTGTCTGCTTGCTGAGATTCAGGTCTGTTTGATGACATTCATCTCAGTTTCTTGATATTTAAATTTGTTTCATGACATTAAGGTCCTGTTTCTTGGCATTCAAATCTGTCTTTTTGACATTCAGGTTCCTTTTTCTTAACATTCAGGTCTGTGTCTGTTTCATAATATTTGGGTCTGTTTCTTTTGCATGATATTCAGGTCTGTGTCTGTTTCATGATATTCAGGTCTGTGTCTGTTTCATGATATTCAGGTCTGTGTCTGTTTCATTATATTCATGTCAGTCTTTTGCCATTTAGGTCCTATCATGTCATTCTTTTGTCATTTAGGTCCTGTCATGTCAGTCTTTTGTCATTTAGGTCCTGTTTCTTAACATTCAGATCATTTTATGTTTCATTATATTCATGTCTGTCTTTTCCCAGTTAGGTCCTGTTTCTATACATTCATGTCTGTGTATTTTTTCAAGCATCATTTTTCAATGTAGTTAACAAGCTCAAATAACAGTTTTATTCATCAGGTTATTATTTCTTCTCACTTTATATAAAGTACATCAGGTTTGTACTCAATGATCAAAATCTGTATAATTATTTAAGTAGAATCTAGAAATATATGCCATTCTTTAAAAAAGGGAAAAATCAAGGAGAAAAGGTTTGATTATTAGGTGATGGAAGTATTGCACCATGAGTCAAGCCACATGTTATTGTTATTCAAAATACAGTACATGTACTAAACATTTACCTGATTCAGGGCAATGGTACATCAACCATAAGTAAACAAGTTCAGTGCATGAGAAAATAGAAACATGAAACCAATTGATATTATTATTGTATTAAACATGCAATCGATGGGTGACATTTAAAAGTAACAGTAAGTAATTCATATCTTTTACATGGATAACTTTAAACTTTCATAGTTCTAATTTGGAAACAGTTCTGTGGGAGACAATGGTATGATACATTAAAATAATTGGCACAGACTATCATAGACTTCTAAGTAAGTGTGTGATGATGTAAGAGAATTTCTATTTTATGTTATTTTTGGAAATATATATTTTCTATATGTGGAATACGTCACGTGCTGCTATTACTAGTGTAATGATATGCTATATGGAAATCATGTGTAATAGCATGTGGACTGATAAATAAACCAGTCTAATTGCTAAATGCAGGAATTTTTAATTGTTTACAATGTTTGTTTCAACTAGCATCATTTAGAGGTGTTGAACAAAGTTTTAAAAATGCAGGTCTGACAAAACACATTTCTATTTGCTGCAGTTTTTGCTTTTACTCTTGAAAGAGTTTGGATTTTTAAAGTTTTTATTCAGTTATGTGTATGGTCTGTGTGCCTATATAGCAGTTTTTTCTGTTATGCTTTGTTTCACATAGTATTATGAAGTTTATCCTATCTGTAGCTCAGTAACTTTTCAGGTCAGCATCATTAAATGCAGCTACCGTAACATTATTTAATTTGTTTCACATGAAGTGTTTAAAACTACTTAGATGCTCTTAGGTACATTTAATGGCGCTGACCTGAAAACTTACTGACTTAGGCCTACAGAGAGAATAAAATTAGCCATGTTGTGTGTGCACAAACAATTTTCTAGCATAATACCAAAATAAAATCAGGTGATTTTCTGTCTTTCTCAAAATATTTTATATGGTGTATTTTTTAATTTGGAGAGACCATAAGATGCTAAATGGGTTTTTGTGTAATATATCTGTTGTTGTTGTTGTTTGATTTTGGTGCAGTTCTTTCTGGTACATCAGAAAACAACAAGGGTTCCTTCATCTTATTAGTAGTTCCAAGCACATGGACAACATAACTGAAATGGCCTGATTCAAATAGGAAAAGTAAGGTTAACAACATGGCCAGATTTCTCTTGTCACAATTGGATGCAAAAATTCAGGTCTGTGTCTGTTTCTTAATATTCTGATCAGTTTTTTGATATTCAGGACTGTTTATTTTTAATCTTTCCTGACATTCAGATCAGTTTCCTGACATTCAGGTCTGTTCCTGACATTCAGGTCTGTTCCTGACATTCAGGTCTGTTTCTTTTGTCTTTTACCTAACATTCAGGTATGTTTCTTGACATTCAGGTCTGTTTCTTGACATTCAAGTCTGTTTCCTGACATTCAGGTCTGTTTCTTTTGTCTTTTACCTAACATTCAGGTATGTTTCTTGACATTCAAGTCTGTTTCCTGACATTCAGGTGTGTTTCCTGACATTCAGGTGTGTTTCCTGACATTCAGGTCTGTTTCTTTTGTCTTTTACCTAACATTCAGGTATGTTTCTTGACATTCAGGTCTGTTTCTTGACATTCATGTCTGTTTCCTGATATTCACATCTGTTTCCTGACATTCACATCTGTTTCCTAACATTCAAGTCTATTTCCTGACATTAAGGCATCTGTTTATTGATATTCAGATCCGTTTCTTGCCATTTAAGTCTACTTCTTGATATTCACGTCTGTTTCCTGCCATTCAGGTCTGTTTATTGACATCCATGTCTGTTTCTTGATATTCAGATCTGTTTATTGACATTTAGGTCTGTTTCCTGCCATTCAGGTCTGTTTATTGACATCCATGTCTGTTTCCTGCCATTCAGGTCTGTTTATTGATATCCATGTCTGTTCTCTGCCATTCAGGTCTGTTTATTGACATCCATGTCTGTTTCCTGCCATTCAGGTCTGTTTATTGACATCCATGTCTGTTTCCTGCCATTCAGGTCTGTTTATTGATATCCATGTCTGTTCTCTGCCATTCAGGTCTGTTCTTTGACATTCAGGTCTGTTTCCTGCCATTCAGGTCTGTTTATTGATATCCATGTCTGTTCTCTGCCATTCAGGTCTGTTTATTGACATCCATGTCTGTTTCCTGCCATTCAGGTCTGTTTATTGACATCCATGTCTGTTTCCTGCCATTCAGGTCTGTTTATTGACATCCATGTCTGTTTCCTGCCATTCAGGTCTGTTTATTGACATCCATGTCTGTTTCCTGCCATTCAGGTCTGTTTATTGACATCCATGTCTGTTTCCTGCCATTCAGGTCTGTTTCTTGACATTGATTTCTGTTTCTTGACATTCAGGTCTGTTTATTGATATCCATGTCTGTTCTCTGCCATTCAGGTCTGTTTATTGACATCCATGTCTGTTTCCTGCCATTCAGGTCTGTTTATTGACATCCATGTCTGTTTCCTGCCATTCAGGTCTGTTTATTGACATCCATGTCTGTTTCCTGCCATTCAGGTCTGTTTATTGACATCCATGTCTGTTCTCTGCCATTCATATCTGTTTCTTGACATTGATTTCTGTTTCTTGACATTCAGGTCTGTTTCTTGATATTCGGACCTATTTTTTGACATTGGTGACCTAATAGTCATAAAACCTAATGTGCATGAATATATGGTACCACCCTGTATAAATGAGATTTAGGACTCAGTAACTTCAATGAAGTATTTTTAGGTATATTTCTTGTGATTGTTTGTTGATTGCAGAGTAATGCAATTTTTGAGATACCAGTAGAATGGGATTTAGTGATAAGGCACCACCTTAAAAATATTAGGTCTCTTTCATAGAGTTGTTTCCCATTAGCGTGTTTCTAGCTTTATATGATTTAGAGTTTTAAATATTTTTTTAGCGTTACAGATTATTTTGTGTAAGATTTGGAGCCAATCGGGAGGCGCTTTACCTATTAACAGACAACTATGAAGACAGGGACAAGTGGATAACAGGGTTGCGACATCTTCTAAATGTTGAGAAATATCTACAGCAGAAAGAACAATCCAATAGATATCCTTTTGTGTCAGACTATACTCAGAAATCTCATGTATTCACTAATTATGTAAAATGTAAAAGTTATATAAATTCTTTTGTGAACATGTAGAGGAAAACTTGTCTTAAAGTGTTCCTGTACAAAAGTACAAAAAAAAAATCTTGCAGGATTTCTCAAGGAAAATTATATATGATTGTCCTTTATTGAATGGACATTTTTTGTCATGGAAAGAAGATATTTCTTTGTTAAATTACCCCCATTTCCTGCATATAAAGTATAGGCTATTTACAGTAGCAAGAAAATGTCCTTAGAAATGCTCATGTAAATTCATTTGTGTGATGTTAATTTTCATTGTTGTGATTAACATTATTAAGAGTCCAAGGAAATGTTTTCTAGACTATAAACAGTCCAAGGCATAAGGATATGTGAAGGATGAAAATAAGTTTTACAATCTAGACTAACCATCCTTGTCTTTTGTGTAAATTTACCTTCAAATGTTAGAAAAAGAAGCTGTGAAGTCCTTTTGGTATGAATTTGAGGATCATAAATGCCACAAATATATATATATATATATATATATATATATATATATATATATATATATATATATATATATATATATATATATATATATATATATTTGTTTCAGTCATATCACTATGATTTCTGCAGTGTGGCAGTTTATAGTGATGTCTAGCACTGGGGCATCATGCCACAGACATGTAACATGATGGATCCCACCCAGTCACATTATCCTCACATGGGGCTGACCAGTCCTAACACTAACCTCTTAATGCTGAGCACCTACTGAGGCAGCTGTTAGTACCATTTTTATAGATCATTGTTGGCTGGGTTTGAACAATAGGGACAAAGAGGTTAGAATTATTGCTGAAGAGACATTTATTTGTTATGTGGCCACCCACATTTCTGTATCTTTCAGCATGTGAGTAAATATTGTACAAAAGTGAATGAGCTGCTTTGAACAAAATTCACCATTAAGTTTTAATGCAAGCTAAATAGTCCTACATTATTTCATTTGATCAGTATACAGGTCAATGCCATTATCTCACTTGAAGTCAGTGCTTTGTTTCCATAAATGGAGTTTTTTTTTAACTACTCAGTGTGTTTGAGAAATAAATGAGAAATATCATAATTGAAATGACTCTTAACTGTCACATTTAAACCTTAGATGAAACTTAATAATATTTCACACTGTTTGAATTGCCCCAAAATTTGGTCCAAAGCAGCCACAGTCCAAATCAGTCTGCACTTAGATATATGTTGCATATACCGTATTTTCCGGCCTATAGGTCGATGCGGAGTATAAGTCGAATTGACCAATTTTGTAAATTTTCCATCCTTCGTCCATATATAAGTCGATTCGGAGTATAAGACGAGGCCACGTCAATAACTTGGCTTTGTATTTTAAATTATACTACCGGTAGTAACTTCCGGTTGCATGAATATTGATGGTATCGTCGTATGATATTCCATATTACCGGCAATATCCATTGCAACAAGAGCTATGATCATTCCTTCCAGTTGAAAGTTTAAACCTACGGTAATTTATTTGAGAAACTTTGTCAAATACAATTACGGTACTTTATTCAGAGAACCATGCATTGATTGGTACATACACGTGTCTAATTTATATATACATGTATAATCTATTGCATGAAAAGAGTATCAACACCGTGTACTCACCAGCGAATCTTGTAACCTACATTGAATCCATAATACAAATATTTCCATCGAAAATATCCACACACGGATGTAAAATATTAAATAATTTTGTCACAGATCATTATTTGACTGAATTCAATGAAAAGAAAATAAAAAAAATTACGTAACGGGTGTACGTAACGAATGATGAAATAGTACTTGTTCGTATATTAAATAATGGAAGTTAAAGTGTATTCGTATAATAACTACATGTTCGTCTCAGGATCTTTGTCTCTGAATTCAGTCATTGTAAATTTCAGCAATTTTTCCCACCCAAGCTGCTAGTCAAAGTCCTTTGAACTAGCCGCCCAGCTAGCCCAGCTATTGCGTCATGTTCTTTTGATGTACTCTAATAAATACAGCAGGCAGAACTGGTTGTATTTTAACCTGTACTAAAGCAATGAAAACAATGCCCATGGCTAAATTCATTACATGTATTTAGATCTAGAGAACGGAGTGGGCATCATTTATTGTTGTACTTAATCCCATTGATATTAAACATGAGTAGTGTAATTGATGCGGATTAATGATAAAGAACAATGGGGTACCGGCAATATGGTAACTAGTATCGGTAGCTAAAGCCAATATCAAGGTCGAAACAGTTGCGGCAACTGGCTTTGATTGTTGTTGGAAACCAAATACAAATTTATCAACAACCGGTATAATCAAAGAGAGACACCGAAACGCCAGCTGGTTAAGAATGAATATAGGTGAAGTGTTGACATTACAATTTGCTTTAAACTGAATTGCGAAACTAAAAATCATGGATCACTGATGATCTATTAGTACTGGTAGTCCATCTATATATCTGATTTTAGTGTAGTTTAAACCTACGGTAATTTATTTGAGAAACTTTGTCAAATACAATTAGAAACATATGATTTGGGGGATTCAGTAGAATGCATGATCTACATTATTTTATAAATAATCATAGAACGCTCGAGTTACTATGGATTACATCCCTTTGTAGGGTCAATTGGATCAATAAAAAAGTTATGCCGGTAATTGCTCACGTGTGTCCAACATTATACTGGAAAATCAAATATTAATGGATCAGTTATTTCATATCTTTTTTTTTTTTAGGAACAAACAATATGCTTTGAATTAGTACAGTACACTATAGAGTATAGACCGTAAGTGTGCTATGCGGCCCGGTGAAGTTTTTACCGGTAATTGTTTTCTTTTATTTTATGTTTGAGAAATAAGAAAAAACACGCAGAATGCAAAATAAATAATGACAAAACTTACAAATATAAATGCAGTCATATTATTTTATGACAATTTATTGACATAGTAATTTAACATGAATTTGTACTTCTATGTGACCTGTTTTCGATTATGCCGATTATAGAGCAATATCAATAGCATACCGGATACTGTAATCCATATATAAGTTGATGCAATTTCAATGACAACATCCATATATAAGTCGATTCGGAGTATAAGACGAAGACCGAATTTTCAAGTCAAAAAGTCTCGACTTATAGGCCGGAAAATACGGTACATTACATTGGGTGGTGAACAACAATGTTCCTAAGTCATATTAATGGATTAAATTCCCACCTTGAAGCAAAGTATCATGAAGACAGGCAATAACCAAAACAGCGTAACTGTGTTTAGTCAGTGCTATTATGATGACTAGAGTTCGTGAATAGAAAACCGAAACATGAAAATGGAAACGATTATGATTGAACATTAGAAAATCATGCATGTCCAAACAATAAGGAGCTGGTTTACAAAAGAGGATGTATCTGGACCCAGTGGGATGCAAAAAATGAAAGTAGAATGTTTAATGCTCCAAACATTTACCCCCCCACCTACATGAAAGATGGAGATCTCCTGTTTTGATGACCTATTTTTTCAGATAAAAAAAAATACACATTCATGTTTCTCATCACCAAAATCATTTCAACTCTGTTATCAAAATCATGGGATTTCTTGCATACAAATTACTTTATTCAAAAATATGACACAATAGGGAGCCACATGTACATTGTAGAGAAGGTGTAGGTTAGTGTCGATTCCCCATGTTCCTGCTTTTTAAAAAAAAGTGATGATACTGTGCTCTACCTATGCATGGTAATTTTGTCAAATCTGCTGTTTTTGACATGTAAATGAACAGACTAAACAAAAGAAGAGTGCTTTTGAAAAGCTAGAAGTTTGGCAAAAATATTCATACCATATCAAAAACTTAATTTATTTGTTCAAGACAGAGATGATATTAATGTTTGTTATCATGTAGTGGATTTTGATAATCTGTGATTTAAGCAGCAATCTGTCAATGAACCAGATAAAGGACTAAACATCAATAGCATCAAGAGAGAGAAATGGGATAATCCCATAGACTTTATTTTAATTTGAATCTTCACAAGACACTGTTTGGACTCTATGGTCTTTAACTAAATTACAAAAAAGATCGAACATTTTGTAAAATTCAACATGTAATATATTTGCCCAGAATACAAAGTAACATTTTTAAAAGAACTCAGAGTATTATGAATTAAATCCCTAATAATCCTAAATGTTCTATCATAAGTCGAAAAGAATATAGTATCCGAAGTGGATTCCAGTGGTGTTCCAAATGTATTGAATGTGATGTTGTGCCAATAGTCTCAAATGTGATAATGTGTCAATAATAAATGTATCACAATTATATAATCCAAAAAATGTCCTTGAATGAATTCGCAAAAAATCCAAAATAGTGATTTTTGGCACATGGTTCAAAGCATCCTCTTTCATAAAATATGACATACAGTTACATGAATAATTAATGAATATGGTACAACTTTAATTGATGCAAATTTCCAGGAATTCAGAACAGGGTAACAGGATTCAATCAATGGCAATCTGATTTGGCTAATGTTTCCCACTTGACTTCATACTGGCGGTTTTTGTGCTGTCATTGCTTTGACATCCTAAACATGTTTTGAAATAGACCAAGCTTTGAAAAATGTCTTGAAAAAAGAAAATTGTCCCCCTTTGTGATGGCAAGAAGAAAAATGTTTCTCAGTCAACAATTTAAAACTGGAAGAGAAGAAAAAAATAATGAAATAGTGTTATCATATTCATGTTGTCCTCACAAACAATAACCAAAATTTCATCATTTCACCTTTTTTTTACAGGAATATTTAAATTTATTGGGTTTCTTTGAAACTAAATTTTACTAAATTTTAAACTTCCCTTGTATCATAAATATCAGTTACTTGTATCCTTTTTTCACAAATGTGTTTATATGATGATGAAAGTGATCTTTTTATCTAATGTTTTAGAACACATAAGAAACAGAATATCAGGTTAATGATAAATTTCAAGATATTCAAATTATTTTTAAATGTTTTCTTCATCAATGTTATCATCAAAAGCAGGAAAAGTGAATACCTTTACATTGAGTTACTTCCCCCTGAAATCTATTTAAATGCTCATCCCATTGAAAATTATTCGGCAGATTTGGATAACTTTATCGTTGTGATTTTTATTGAAATGCTTTCATCTTTCAAAAAAAATGTTTGTATTTAGAATTCACTATCACTTGACAGTGCGGCATAGGATGAACCGAACTCACTATTTTGAAATACAATATACATTATTCACTCTTGGGTATTTTTGTACACCAAAAACAAGACTCTAGGACACAAATTTAATAAATAAATAAAAAGGGTTTATACAATTCCATGACAATTGCAGCCTTAATAGAGTACAGATGGATCCGTGAGGCCTTTGAGGATGCTGACAAAAATGGTGACAATGCACTGGACTTGGAGGAGATTCTAAAGCTTCTGAAGACAATTAATGCTGACATGGACAGGACATATGTTAAGGCAATGTTTGATGTAAGTTCATTTGTAACACAACTACTGTCAATCTAATTTGGGCCAATATTACCAGGGTCCTGAAATTTAAATGACTGCAGGATAAATCTTATTTGGGCTAGTATTACCAGGGTCCTGAAATTTAAATGACTGCAGGATAACTCTTATTTGGGCTAGTATTACCAGGGTCCTGAAATTTAAATGACTGCAGGATAAACAAATAAAAAACAATTTAATACTTATGATATTTGAGATTATGAATATGTGCAGGATAAGATATTTCATCTGCTAGATATTTCTGGAAATACAGTGCAATGTCAGGTATAGTGATAACTTGGGGGGGGGGGCGGGGGTCAGTATATGCATATCTTAAATTTTCTATGTACAAAAATACCTTGTAATGCCAAAAATGATGCCATGTAAGGCAGCAGTGAAATTGCCAAGGCAGTGATAGAAAGTACATTCCTAAATTAATTAACCACTGTTATGTCTTATCTTCTCAAATAAAATCGACATGATGAAAATAAACTGATGATTTTTAAACTTTTTGAATTTCATTTAAAATGAGCACTCATATAATTTCATGCATGTGTAGGGCTTTTCTAGTATATAATCTTAGCATCAGTTATATATATACAGGGATTTCTGGTAAATTTGAATATTGAACATGTGGAATTTTATAGTTTCTGATAGTTTTGTTTGACTGATTTAATTGGTGGACTCTAGAATGATGTACAAGATGCATCAAGGCAAGACATGCATCAAGGCAAGACATGCATCAAGACAAACTATTACCATTGCCTAAAAGAAAAATGCCAGATGAATCCAAGAAATACAAAAAACCAATATATGGATTCTTCTTCCCATTTTTGCTAGTGTGATTTGGGATGAGACCAGAGCAAATTTTACTTGTCAAAGAAAAATTAGAAATTTCTAAGAACACAATTTGAAGAAGTAAATGACTGAAATATAGTACTCTACAGTATTATAATGTAATGTACAGTAATGTAATGTAATGTACAGTAATGTAGTACTCTAAAGTATTATAATACATGAACAGTAACCTATAATTATAATACATGAACAGTAACCTATAATTATAATACATGAACAGTAACCTATAATTATAATACATGAACAGTAACCTATAATTATAATACATGAACAGTAACCTATAATTATAATACATGAGCAGTAACCTATAATTATAATACATGAACAGTAACCTATAATTATAATACATGAACAATAACCTATAATTATAATACATGAACAGTAACCTATAATTATAATACATGAAACCTATAATTATAATACATGAGCAGTAACCTATAATTATAATACATGAACAGTAACCTATAATTATAATACATGAACAGTAACCTATAATTATAATACATGAACAGTAACCTATAATTATAATACATGAACAGTAACCTATAATTATAATACATGAACAGTAACCTATAATTATAATACATGAACAGTAACCTATAATTATAGTACATGAACAATAACCTATAATTATAATACATGAACAGTAACCTATAATTATAATACATGAAACCTATAATTATAATACATGAACAGTAACTTATGATTATTTTCAAAAATGCCTAAAATATATTGAATTTGTGGATGATGTGCATTGCATAAATTGACTAAACATTTGCCAAGCAGAAAGGAAAGAGTTTGTTGTTTAGGGTTCAGTGACTGTCCTACACAGTTGTTGCATATAGCCAACAGTATATATCATGATCATTATTATGTTTAATAAATAAGTGTGTGTGTGTGTGTGTGTGTGTGTGTGTTATTCATGTGCAAAACAATATTCACAAGTGAGTTTTTCTTATACACTTAAAATTCTGTATTGCAACAACCCGTGCCGTTGTGATGTTTTAGTACATCAGCAAAATATACCATTCCGTTTTATGTACAGCAGCTGCATATGCCATTAGATGTTTTTTTACAGCAATGGCGTCTCTATCATTCAGATATTTGAGTACAACAGCAGCATCATGTGCTATTCAATTGTCTGACCATGTACCATTAAAATGTCTAAGCACAACAGCATGTGTCTTTCAGATGATGATGTATGGAAATAACATGTGCCATTCAAATGTATGAATGCAACAACACAGCATATGTCGCTCATATGTTTGAGTTCAGCTGATACGATAAGATCAATAGCATAAAAAAAAAACCAGTCATATTGTATATGAGGATGGGCCATGTAGTCTCAGAACAATCTGGTTTGTGTGTGTGTGTGTGTGTTCGAGTTTTAATGAAGCTTTTAAAATGTTTCAGTCATATCGCTACGATGTCTGCAGTGTGGCAGTTTATAGTGATGTATAACACTGTGGCATCATGCCGCAGACATGTGGTATGTCCAAGTCAGTCTCATTATCCTGACACCAGGCCAACCAGTCCTAACACTAACCTCTTAATGCTGAGCACCTAGCAAGGCAGCTGTTAGTTCCATTTTTGTAAGCCTTTGATATGACTTAGGTGGGGTTCAAACTCGTGACCTCACACATCTGAGGTGGATCCTTTAACCACTAGGCAGATCAAGCAATCTGAGTGCAGACTTAAGTTTAAGCTCAAAATCTAAAGAGTAGAAATGACTATTGGAGTGCATCAATGTCTCTGAAATTTTCCTTGCTAGCAGAAAAATAAAATTCAGTAGAATCTGAAATATTCAGTAGTTCTAGCATTATAGCTGTTAAAGTTCCAAAATTGCATAATTTAAGGACTTTGACCTTGAGCTTTGTAATAATGATCTAGATTGTTTGCTTGCAGGCTGCTGATACAAAGAAAAGTAAGCGTGGGAAACCGACCCTTGATCGAGAAGAATTTGTAAGCTTTTACCATAATCTTACTGAGAGACCAGAAATTAAGGAACTGTATGGATTGTAAGTATGTTATTGTTTAATTACTAAAGCACATGTTATCAAAAATTCAGTAAGTCAAGTGTGATGAGTCCATTCTTAATGATAATTACCAGTAGCCCATCCACTCTTTGGCATGATAAGTCCATGCTTAATGATAATTACCAGTAGCCCATTCATTGTCTGCCATGATAAGTCCATGCTTAATGATAATTACCAGTAACCCATCCACTGTCTGGCATGACAAGTCCATGCTTAATGATATTTAGCAGTAGCCCATTCACTGTCTGGCATGATAAGTCCAAGCTTAATGATAATTAGCAGTAGCCCATCCACTGTCTGGCATGATAAGTCCATGCTTAATGATAATTTCCAGTAGCCCATCCACTGTCTGGCATGACAAGTCCATGCTTAATGATTATTTCCAGTACGACATCCACTGTCTGGCATTGTAAGTCAATGCTTAAAGACAATTATTGACATCCCATCCAAAACTTTTGCAAACATTTGGCATTTGTTTATATTAGAAAGCTTTTAAGTAACCAGTTACGAGTCCTTGCCTGCTTTTAAAAATGTTTACAATTAGGCAGGCCCTGCCCTGGGCTTTATCACAAGAAATACTATTTAAGTTACTCAGTAGAATGTACCAAGTATCATTCATCAGATTGCTTGGAAGCCAATTGTTTCAGTTCTTGACTTTGAAACCAGAACTTTTTCTTTTACTCAGAGATGTACCGGTAGCCCAGACCATGTGTTACTCTTTATCTGCATATACTTATGGAAATTTTTTGATTATACTTTTTCTTTGCTTGTAACATTAAATGAAGTTGACCCTGCTGCCATTTGCTGTGAAATATAAACAGTGAATGAATGAATGAATGAATGAATGAATGAGCTTATGAATGAAGGAATGAATGAAGGAATGAGACAATACTAAATAGCAATTATAATACATATCTCTTAATTCAGGTATTCATGCAATAAAAGTTACTTGACACCCAAAGACTTGCTGACATTTTTCGTGGAAGAACAAAAGGTTAGTGCAATGTAATAAAACTACAGGTGAGATATTGCAATTCACTTAGTAATATTTACATTGTTCCAAATTCCCTTGTCTGCATTTTCATTATTTGCAGGTAGTAAATTTACCAATGTCTGGTATCATAAAAATTATTCAACTTGTTTCTTTTTCTTCTTTTTTTTCTTCATATTAAATTACCAATGTATACAATTTTGATAGATACAGTGCCCTGCTGTCCCTAACACTTTCAACTTATTGGCATTTCAGCCCATACTAAAGCTCTCGATTTAAACAAGCAGACAGTTTGTTTGCTGTCCTTTTCTGGTTTCTAGAAGTCTTACAGTCCTTTTAAGTAAATACTTCATCATATTTGAAATGGCTAGCTTTAGTATTTCTAAAAGATATTGAACAAATGAAAATGAGGAACTCTTTTATAAATATCTTCAAGAGATACAAGTTGAAATTTTGTGGAATTATTGAGATTATGGAAGATAGTGCAATAAATCATAAATGTTACTTGAAATCAGACTCAACCATGAAAATATGTCAACCATGTTACTAAAGAAACTCCTGCTTGATTTAAATTGCCAACAAGTTGACAGTATTTAGGACCACCTGACAAACAATCAGGTTAGAAATTATAAATTGATGATTGAAATCACTGTTTAATCATTTCTTATATCCTGATGTATTTTATTTTAAAATTGGTAGGAGTTGCAAACAAACAAGAGGGTGTGTGAATACTATATATAGATATAAGGTGAAGATTATGTTTGTGTATATGCATATTTACAGGAAGAAAACATAACAGAGACAAATTGCAAACAACTGATAACTGTCTATGAGCCACAAAAAGAAAACAAAGAACTGGAACGTATGTCATTCATAGGTGAGTGCTATTATCTGTAATCATTACCTTGCATGTATGTGTTATTCACCTATCAATGTTTTTATGTGAGAAAGATTGCTTGCAGCTTGCTGTGAGTCATTAGTTCTTCACAGAGTATTCACACGTTCTTCTTCCATCAGTTATTCTAACTGCTATGATAAGCTTATCATGTGCTGAAAAATGACATTAAACCTACAACAAGAACAACTATTTACCTGTGATCATTAAATTTTTGCTACTGTGAAGCTACACCATTGCTAAGGGAGACCCCTCTACACAATGATAACATGTCCTAAAAACCATTCCAATCAAAAGTGAATCAGCAGTTGTAGATAAATTGTCTAAAATAGGTTATCCACCCAGTTACTATGGAAGTCGGATTGTTGCTGGTGGAGCCACCCTGGAAAAATAACTGTAACAGGTCATATGCTAACAAACATTCCTACAAAATTTGATTGAAATTTACTTGGCTATTTTTGAAGATGAAATAGGTTTTCCAAATGGTTTCTACAGATGCCACACCATTACTAGTAGAACCACTCTAAAACATAAATTATGTTTAAAAGAGACTAGCTTATAAAGAATGAGTTATAGATAGGTTTTTATAAGAAAGACATGCTGTTGCTATTGGTGTCACTCTAAATATAATTCTGATAGAGCATATCCTAAGAATCGATCCATCCAAGGTTTGTTGTAATTGGCATAGCTTTTTGAAAAAGTGGAAAATGGGTTTCCCATACGGGTTGCTATCAAAGCAATTTGCTAGGGTAAGCACTGTTGACACAGCTTTTTTATTGCATATACTATGAAACATTCCTATAATGTTTAATTAACCAGCTCAGCCATGTTAGGCATGAAATTGAAGAAAAAAAACTTACAATTCGTTGCAAAGAAAATTATATCATTGCCTTGGAAGCCATCCTAGAAAAATTAAGTTTACCATTGTGTTTGCTATGGAAACCTCATAACATAGTGGAGTCACTCAGAAAACAATTTTGGTAAAACATGTCCTGAGGAACATTTATGCCAGCAGTTTTTGAGAAATTGAAATGTTAAGTATTGGTAGACACCAGATGCCTAATACCACATGCCAGATGCTGTTCCATGCATAAGCCAACTTGGCCTTAAACATTGGTGAATTAAAAACCTATCAGGACATGATAGCTGTGTTATTTAGGTTAAGATATCCATTTGTCACATGTATATTAAGATCCCATCATGTTACGTGTATAACAACATCCCATCATGTCACAGACAATTTCATGATGTTATTCATTCCCGTTTATCACATGTACAATAGGATCCCATCACATCACTGGTATGATAACATCCCATCATGTCGCATGTATGATAACATCCCATCATGTCACATGTACAACAGCATCCCATCATGTCACATGTATTATAATATCCCATCATGTCACATGTATGACAACATCCCATCATGTCACTAGTATGATAACATCCCATCATGTCACATGTATAACAACATCCCATAATGTCACAGACAATTTAATGATGTTATTCATTCCCGTTTATCACATGTATAATAAGATCCCATCATGTCACTTGTATGATAATATCCCATCATGTCACATGTAAAACAACATCCCATCATGTCACAGACAATTTCATGATTTTTTCATGCCCATTTGTCACGTGTATAATAACACCTCACCAAGTCACAAATGATTTCATAATGTTATTCAAGACAAAGCCATAAAGTTATTATAAGAACAGACCATCTGCATGGAATTTGCTGTCACTTATCTACACTTGCCTGCAATTTTGTCATAAAAATAATATTTTTTTATCATGTGATAGATCAGATCTTCACTTTGTATTCATTTAAAATGAAGTTTGTGAAATGTTTGGAATAATTTTATTAATTTGCCTGTTACACTTTGCAAAACATTGCATTTTTTTAATACTCTTTTCATAAATTTCATTAGCACTCATAAAATCAACCGTATCAAAATTTCTGGAAACCTATAGCTTGAGGTAAGCAAAAATAAACTTTCTGTAATATATTTAATGTTCTTTCTTCAGGTTTTCGGCACCTTTTGATTTCTCCAACTCAGCACCTGTTTATGTGGCGTCATCGAAGAGTTTACCAGGATATGACACAACCCATGACCAATTACTTCATCAGTTCTTCCCATAATACGTAAACTTTGTTTTACTTCTTTTTCCATTATAAATTTGTGTGAGTGTCCCATTAGTCTTGACTTTATGATTTGGTGTGAGTGTCTCATTAGTTTTGTCTCTTTTTAATTGGTATGAATCTACCATTAGTCATTACTTTGTAAATTGGTGTGAGTGTCCCTTTATTCTTGCTTTTTTGAATCGGTGAGTGTCCCATTAGTCATCTACCAAGGTGGGTTATATCAGACCTGCTATTGGGCCTTGTGCAAATTCTGACATGTCAACTACCCAGGTGGGTGATATAAGACCTGCTATTGAGCCTTGTGTAAATTCTGACATGTCAACTACACAGGTGGGTGATATCAGACCTGCTATTGGGCCTTGTGTAAATTTTGACATGTCAACTACACAGGTAGCTGATATCAGACCTGCTATTGGGTCTTGTGCAAATTCTGACATGTCAACTGCCCAGGTAGGTGATATCAGACCTGCTATTGGGCCTTGTGCAAATTCTGACATGTCAACTACCCAGGTGGGTGATATCAGACTTGCTATTGGGCCTTGTGTAAATTCTGACATGTCAACTACCCAGGTGGGTGATATCAGACCTGCTATTGGGCCTTGTGTAAATTCTGACATGTCAACTACCCAGGTGGGTGATATCAGACCTGCTATTGGGCCTTGTGTAAATTCTGACATGTCAACTACCCAGGTGGGTGATATCAGACTTGCTATTGGGCCTTGTGTAAATTCTGACGTCAACTACACAGGTGGCTGATATCAGACCTGCTATTGGGCCTTGTGTAAATTCTGACATGTCAACTACCCAGGTGGGTGATATCAGACCTGCTATTGGGCCTTGTGCAAATTCTGACATGTCAACTACCCATATTAAACATGTATTCTTGCTTCTGACTGGCTGAGCTTTTTTCACTCTGGATTGTATGATGATAAAGAATTGGTGGAGATTGCACACTATCTCAAAAGCCTTTCAAGTGAAAATATCAAATGCTTCCTTGATTAGATTCCTGTGTTAAAGGATGTTGCTTTTTGTTGCTAGATAAACATGGATGTCTCATTTTACTAATTTGAATTAAATTTCAGGTCTGTTAGTGTGTGTGTGTGTGTGTGTGATTTGAATTTTTAATGTTTTTTTTTTTTAAAATTCAGTCATATCGTTACAAAGTCTGCATTGTGGCAGTTTATAGCGATGTCTAGCACTGAGACATCATGCAGCAGACATATAGCATCATGTCCCACCTTTGTCATATTATCCTGACAACTGAGGCTGACCAGTTCTAACACTAATCTCTTAAATAAATGCTGAGTGCCAAGTTAGGCGGCTGTTACTACTATTTTTATGTCTTTAGTATGACTCAACCTGGGTTTATTTAATCCATGCAAGAAAGATTTTTTAATATAATTAGTCATTACTGGTGTTTTATTGCTAAATATAAAATCAATGGAGAGAAAGGGTTTTGAAAATTATACAATATACTTTTGATATAAGAAAATCAAGGAAAATAATTGCAAGACTAGATATTTTAAAAATAAATAAATCTTATACAGTCTTTCATACCTAAAATGACTGTCATGGACCACAAAAGTATGAAGGCTAAATAAATATTATACAGTCTTTCATACCTAAAATGACTGTCATGGACCACAAAAGTATGAAGGCTAAATAAATATTATACAGTCTTTCATACCTAAAATGACTGTCATGGACCACAAAAGTATGAAGGCTAAATAAATATTATACAGTCTTTCATACCTAAAATGACTGTCATGGACCACAAAAGTATGAAGGCTAAGTTCATTTTTGGGGTAACACTGGAACTTCAGAGACAACCTAGTCAGTGAAATACAATTTAATGAAGTTAAAATATCTTTGAAGTTCATTTCTGACTGATTTTTGTGAGATTTCATTATGGCACAGTTGTCGTATTTACTTGGTTCACTTTACAGACCATTCCTTGGTTGTGACAGACTTTAAGCACATATTATGTATAAAAGGGACCAAATCTTTGCAGAAAATTCCATGTTATGGTAAACTTCTATACTGTAGTGACACATTCCTGCATACTTCTTGCACATACTCACATACACTTATCCGTGCGCTAATGAACCTTATGACTAACTTTCATTTCTGTAAATTTAACATTTGTTATTCATTTTGATGAACAGATTCAGGTAACCAGGTTAATGATGAAATAGCCAGATTAATATTTAGATAGCCAGATTCAATTTCAAATAATCTGAGTTGTGAACAAGATCAAGTGTGCTGAACAAGATGCTGTCAAGTAAACAGCATTACAAGGCTTGAATTTAACTCAAATTTCTTTGTAGCCAGAAGGACTAGTGTACTGAGAAATTTACTAGTCGTGCCAAACATTTACTAGACCTGTTGACAAAACAATGTCACACACTAGTATTGCATTCCACTCTTTTATATCATTTTCATTCAACTTTTGCTTTTTGCCAGAGGCTGAACACCTATAAGACGCCACATTTTGCCTGTCTTATAGGGTGGGAATTGTGCCTTGTTTTGAAATACAAGATGTTACAGTATAGCTGACGCAAATTATTTAAAGTAAGAAAAGGTATGGCACAGTGTGCTTTATATAAGAAAGTCTGAGCAAGAAACACATTTCAAAACACGAGCATCTGCCCACCCCACCCCCATTAAATGGTCTCTCCCTAATAAAGTCTTGACTTCAGCAGATCTTCTGCAGGATCAAAGCAGTGGTTATTGTAAACACTGTTATAAAATATTAACATAAAAAAAGTAAACAAACGCTGACATTGATAAACAAAACTTACTTGCCGTTCGGACTAATAACATTATGATAGTTACTAGTCCAATAAGAAATCTACTAGCCTCGGGCTAGTGGGCTACTACTAATTTCAAGCCCTGCATTAGTTTAGCAGATATTGAATATGATAGCAAAGAGTTTCATGTGTGGAAAGAAGAATATATATATATATATTCAAAGACTGTAAATGAGTCATGACATAAGGGAAACAACAAATGATATGTAAATATATTCTTTCCTTTATATTTTTCCCCTCAGTTTTACAACAATAACTAAAATAGATTGTGACGCTACTATTGTGCTTACCCTGATGCTATCCAATATTCTTGAAGAGATGTACATTACAAACAAAATGAAAGTTTCCATGTTAATATGTTTTCTTTCTCTTTGAAAGGTACTTGGCTGAAGACCAGTTAAAAGGCCCCAGTAAGGTCGAATGCTACATCACTGCATTAAAAAAAGGGTGTCGCTGTGTAGAATGTAAGTCTGACAAATTTTAAGATGTCAAATTCAGGTAATAAGGATGTAAGGTTTATAGGCAGGAAGTCACAGTGGTAGGGAGAAGGAAATGTCCTCAATGGTTCCTTGTCAGTGTCACTGGATCTCTGTCGGGGTCACTGGATCCTACTAAGGGTCACATAGATTTCAGAAGTAGAAGTTTAGGTCTCTAGTGGTAAAAGGCAATCCTCAAACCCATGGGATCAGTGACATTGGAGGCTCTTATGGCTGTTCCAACCCAGTCAGTGACCATTAGGGATGGTCCAAGGTGCCTCCCAATAGAGGAAATACTGGCATCTCTGAACAATCATATTAAAATTTACCCAGAATGATGAAGAAAAATAAATAATTATGATTTTACTATTACAAGTAGTGACAAAATATTTTTAAAAGTTTTATTAGATAGTCCATATTGTTTATGTCAGAATACTGGGTGTACTGTATATACCCACTTATAAGACAAGTCGAATTACAACCTGCACAGAATCAGATCTACTGTCATATAAGGTGCAAGCAATTCTGGGTCTGTGCAGTTTGGTTGGAGTAATCAGTTTAACAAATAACATAGACCCGATGTGCCTGCATATTGTATAGTATATCTGAATCTTTGTTGTTTGCAGTTAGTAAATATATATGGCATGTAATTAATGCCTTGAGTCACATGATAGATGGATTTACACAAACTCAAAATTTATTAAATTATGCTGAATAATTTCACATTTGGAGAATTATGATCAATTTGAGCAAATTTTATCAAAATATCACAATCATACTTGATTTGATGAAAATATATGGAGACTACAAAACATTAATATATTTGATATTTTCCAGTGGACTGCTATGATGGGAGTAATGGTGAACCTGTTATTTACCATGGCTATACTCTTACATCTAAAATTCTCTTCAGAGATATCATAACAGCCATCAAAGATTATGCATTTGTAGCATCTCCGTAAGTCTTTCATTTATTTTATTTACTGTATGTATACTCCATGTCTTTCGTTTACTTTGTTTACTGTATGTCTACTATGTAAGCTTTTCACTAATTTTTTTTTATATGTTTCTGTATTACCTGCTCCAGCTGCTAATAGCATAAATGCAATCACATGCCACCAGACCAGAATCAGTAATGTGTACTTGTAATCATACAGTGGATTATGCTGTTTGATTGTAATCATACAGTGGATTATGCTGTTTGATTGTAATCATACAGTGGATTATGCTGTTGATTGTAATCATACAGTGGATTATGCTGTTGATTGTAATCATACAGTGGATTATATAATCATAAAGTTTATTATGCAGTTTTGCTGTACTTTAGTGTATTATGTTGTTTGTAATTATAACATGTTTCATTGAATTTATGCTGTGTCTTTTGTAATTATTCAGTGTATTATAATGTTTGGATGTAATCATACAGTGTATTTTGCTTTTGTTGTAATCATACAGTGTTTTATGTAATCATTCTGTGTATTTTTATGTTTGATTGTAATCCTGCAGTTTATATTGCTGTGGGGTTGTAATCATACTAGGTATTATGTTATGTGGCTGTAATCATTCAGTGTATTATACAGTTTTTAATCTTACAGTGTCTTATGTAATCATTCAGTGTATTATACAGTTTTTAATCTTACAGTTTCTTATGTAATCATGCAGTGTATTATGTTCTTTGTAATCATTCAATGCATTATGCTGTATGCAATATTAATATTAGAGAACTGTGTCATGCAGTCACATTTCAATGGACAGAAACACAAGTCAACACTGTTTATTTCAGAGATAATTAATCACCTTTGTTAAAAAAATAATGAATAATGATGTTGCTTTTATTGTTAAAAATATTGATAGATGCTTTCTTTTATACAAAATCAGCAATATAAATTACCAAGTTTGATTAATTATCCAATTTTACAGCTTTTTTTGTCATTGCTGTTATAAATATTTTGTAATTGTTGTGACACAACATGGGCACTGTAACATCATTTTCTTGCAATTACTCCTATAGATAATCCATAAATTACATTTATGGGGCATTTCTGCAACAACATTATTTTTCAAGCAGTAACATCATGCAAAAGGAAATCAAACATGGCACATTCTTATTTATTCAATTTACAAAAAGGAAATCAAATATGGCACATTCCTATTTATTTACAAAAAGGAAATCAAATATGTCACATTTCTATTTATTAATTTATGAAAAGGAAATCAAACGTGACACACTTCTTTGATTTGCACAAAGAAAATCAGACATGGCACATTAATATTTATTCAATTTACAAAAAGGAAATAAAACATGGCACATTCTTATTATTCAGTTACAAAAAAAATTAAGAAATCACATATGGCACTTTGCCATTCATTCAGTTGAATTGAAACTTTTGATGATGGAAAGAGTAATTACTATCATTAATACTTTCATTGTCATAAATGTTTATATTTTCACTGTAAGTAATATTTACCTAATTGTTAAAATTAGTATATAGTTTTCTTCGATCCTTTGAAGCTTGTACACCTAATGCTAAATAATAAAGATGGGTAAAATGAAACATTTTGTACCCATGGTATCCTGCAGTTTTCCTGAATATACCATGTGATACTGCAGTTCTGTTGAGGACCATTAATTCAGTGTTTTCTTGGCAAGTGCCTGACGCTTTATTAATATCTCTCTTTTAATAGCTGGAAAATTTATCTTGCTCTGATCTAAAGAAAAATAACACCATATTATGCCCATTTTATTATTCTGAAATAAATTAACTGCGATGAAAGGAAAGAAAATTGTGCAGCTCTAAAGAAAATTATGCCTCCCACCCCTTAAAAAAATGAAATGCTCCATACCTTATAAAAGATGAATGTGTTATTTGTATTTTAATTGTTGTGTAAGTTGTTGTAATAAAAAAGCTGATGTGTGATAATGAAGCTTACACAATAGTTGCTACAGAAATTATGTCATCATTAAAATCAACCTATTGATAACAATAGGAAGTGTTAGTATTTAAGCATACAGTTTACTGGTTACATTATCAATAAAATTGACAGGGAAACTTTGAATGGGATGCCAACACCCAGGCTAGATATTTATCAGACAGGACCAGTATATATAAAACATACATACTCAACAAATGAGAAAACAGTAAACTTAAGAAAGCATCTGCACGAATGAAAATCATCGGGTCTTGCAAAGGAATATATGTGGTTAACACATTAACAAATGCTAGTAAATAGAGAAAATAATGATCGTTTGGGGGGAGTGAAAGGTATTTGGTTTTTTTCTAATCAGAAATATTTCTAAAAGTTTGATCTGGTGCAAATATATTTCCTAATGTTGTTTTGCCACCACATTGGTATACATGACATGTTAAATATGTGATTGTGGGATCATAAATATAATTATATTTGTATAATTCATCTTTAATTTGTGAAAATACATCAGTATGAATTATTTTGTTATAGATACTGAAAACATGCTCTTAATATTAAAGTGACATCATAACAGCATTACTCGCAGAATGACTTAAAAATACAATAAAATTCCAGGTTTCTGAGAGAATTTTATGTTGGATCATATGACAAGACAAAGTCCCAATTCTTTGTATGGTTTTCACTGAAAAGACTGAGGTTCAGGTAGATGATAAAGATGTAAGAAAGTGAAATTAATGTAAGGGAGGCAACTCTAGATATTTCAAAAATGGTATTTGTGCATTACACATGAGCAAATAGTGTATATTCTGTAGAGTATTCTACCCACAGTATGTTACCATGATTAAGTTTCCAGTCCTAAAACTCCACTGGCTTCTAGAGTAAAATAAATGACTTGGAGTATTTTTATCTTTATTTCTTTCAAAATGTTTTTTATGAAAAGAATTTGGATTTTTAGCCAGTATGTTCATTGTTTTTGTATAGTTACATACTTGCCTCTTTATCACGATTGAGTTGATAATAATAATAATAATAATAATAATAATAATAATAATAATAATAATAATAATAATAATAAAAATATTATTAATAATAACTTTTTTTAAAGAAGCAGTTCATTTGGTCAATTGACCAATGTTCCATGAAGTGTTCTGCAATTTGTACCTGTTTTCTTGGCTAGATTGTTAGTTGATGATTAAGAAATTACCTATTACCTATTACCTACTCATTGTATACATGACTGTATGTTATAGACAAGAAATGTTGTACAAATGATGGCAGTTATTGTTTTATAATAATCTAATTTTGCAAATCTTATGCTGTTATGATCCTGATTGACTTGAACAGAACATGTACAAAGCTAATTTAACCAATGTTTCCTTCCAGTTCTTCTCAGCGACAATTTCATATCATGGGTCTAAAATAGCAGTTATATTAAAATTTGAATTACTTGTGTGTTGTCTCAGCTTTTAGTCACTTTGAAGATATGTTTATCAGTAACAGTTAATAACAACTTGTAAACATGTTTATTAAAAAAGTAGACCTTACTGATGATAAATATATTTTGTTTTCATTTCGTCGTCATGGAAATCAGGTGCTGAATTTGCATGACTGTGTGTGTGTGTAATATAATGGATACATATCAGGAAAAATAATTATGGACCAATTTTTTCATATACCGGTAGTATATGATTTGAATGGCTAAATAAATATTTGCATTGAATATTGGTATATTCTTTCAGGCAAAGCAGTTGCTTAGATCCCATGTATAACAATGACCTAACTTATTTTTTTTAGGTCCATCATTCGGGGAAAATTTAGACATCCACTGATGCAAACTGTAGTGTTATTACTAGATCTGTGATTCATTTTGAAATGATAACACTACCAGGATATTAGATATGAAAGTTTAAATATAGTAGTGAGTGTAATGAGAAAAAAACATCCACTTGAAAAGAATATATTATTGTCCTGTACAGATAAATGATGGGAGCTGGTTAAAGATGATAAGAATCCTCTATTCCAACCATTTCTAGTAATGGCCTTTCAAGTGGCAGACATTAATGTAGTCACACAAACTGAAGTTTGCTTTGCACAAATTGTCTGCCACTTTCCAGTAATCCCCCCCCTTTTTTTAATACTGTAATATACTCCATTGGAATATTTCCAAGAAAGATTTGTGTAGAAAAGCCAGTGAGAGTTTAACTTGTGAATGTAGTTTTGCCTGATTTGAAAATCGGATTTATTTCATTTTCTGCTCAAATTTGAATCTCACATGTAATTAATAATTTAGTTACAAACTTGCATTTATATATGTATTTTCCATATACTAACTTTAGATTGATATATTCTGTATCTCTCGTGTTTCTCCAGGTATCCTGTCATACTGTCGATTGAAAACCATTGCTCTAAGGAACAGCAAGAAGTGATGGCAAATATTCTCAAGGAGACTCTTGGCAAATGTATCCTTTGATATAGGCTTTCTTGAAATGCTGCTATCACATATTTTGTCAAATGTATTTTTCTTGACTATAAACTGTAATTGTCATTATTTACATTTACCCATATGTTATTTGTATTAATAATAAATCGATCCATCAAGTATCCTCCTCCTACTCATTTACATGTTATGTTACTCCCATTCATCACTATAGTATGCTATCCTACTCATTAACATATTATGTTACTCCCATTCATCACTATAGTATGCTATCCTACTCATTAACATATTATGTTACTCCCATTCATCAGCATAGTATGCTATCCTACTCATTAACATATTATGTTACTCCCATTCATCAGCATAGTATGCTATCCTACTCATTAACATATTATGTTCCTCCCAATCATCAGCATATTATGCTATCCTTCTAATTAACATATTATGTTCCTCCCAATCATCAGCAAAATATGCTACCCTACTCATTAACATAGTATACTCTTCATTTAACATATTGTTCATCCCATTCATCAGCATAGTATGCTGTCCTACTCATTAACATATTATGTTCCTCCCATTCATTAGCATATTATGCTATCCTTCTAATTAACATATTATTTTCCTCCCAATCATCAGCATATTATGCTACCCTACTCATTAACATAGTATACTCTTCATTTAACATATTGTTCCTCCCATTCATCAGCATAGTATGCTATCCTACTTATTAACATATTATGTTCCTCCCATTCATTAGCATATTATGCTATCCTTCTAATTAACATATTATTTTCCTCCCAATCATCAGCATATTATGCTACCCTACTCATTAACATAGTATACTCTTCATTTAACATATTGTTCCTCCCATTCATCAGCATAGTATGCTATCCTACTTATTAACATATTATGTTCCTCCCATTCATTAGCATATTATGCTATCCTTCTCATTAACATATTATGTTCCTCCCATTCATCACTATAGTATGCTATCCTACTCATTAACATATTATGTTCCTCCCATTCATCAGCATAGTATGCTCTCCTACTCATTAACATAGTATACTCCTCATTTAATGTATTGTAATAAAGTTGGAGTAATTGCACATTTGATAGAACCACTTTTAAAGGAATTCTTAGATTTTTGTGATTACTTGTGTGATTGTTAGAATTCTGTGCAATGGAAATATCATTAACCTTAAATAATTAGCTAGTTAACATCACACAGTAGTGTTACTGAGTTTCCATGATGCTATGGTTGACTAGTAGAGAAGTCAGGCCAAAACCAAATGAATGTCCCTGGAGAAATATAGTCCATATTAAAATCTATTGGTGTACATTGGTGGTGTGACTGCAGTGGCAGGATATATGGTAGGAAACTGGTAAATTACACAAAGGAGTAAATAAAAAGGGACTCGGCAGATACCATTTATGTCACCATGTTAGCAGATATGTTGGTTATATTGGCAAAATGTACCTGGACTCATACATTGACTGGCCTAAGGTGGCAGAGTTAAAATAATTCCTTGTTATGGGGAGCATTAAATAGTTTCTACAGTGTGAACTGCTGGCAGTACAGAAACCTGATGAAGAATAATTATGCAAGTGTGTGATTTATAGATATTTGGCAAATTAGAGGTCTGTCGTCTTGCATTGATTAGAGTAAGATTTATGTATAGAACGAACATGTCGGGCTTTCTGATTTACAACTTATTGTATGGAAGTCTTCGGAAATTTGAGGTAAACGTATAACTTCTAGTGGGAATCGTGTTAGAGTTTGACAACTACTTGGTCAAGTAAAGACCACTGGCTTGTAACAATATTATATGTTTTTACCTGTTAGCACAGTATACAGTCCCATTTATTAACATGTTATGTTCCTCCTGCTCATTTACATAGTACACTTCTCCTACTCATTGAGACAGGCTGATATTCCTACCATAGTATTCTCTTGATAATTAGCATATTACCTATGTTAAAATGAAATATTTTCATGTACAGTATTGCACACTAGTAAGAATTTCAACACTACCACTGAAACATGTGCTGAATATTGGCAGAAAATAAGAAACTTAAAATGAATGTATGTAATGTTAGACAGTAAATCTTGCCCATGTGTTTTAGTTAACATCTGCAAGTACAGAAACAAAGTGAAAATTGCATAATGTTTTGCATCCCATCTGCAAGCAACAGGTATTTTGAATTTCATCTGCAATTATGAAGTAAATCTTGCCAATGTGTTTTAAGTCCCATCAGCAAGTACTGATTGGAATTTGCCATGGTGTTTTGAGCCCCATTTGCAAGTACAGAGGTGAGGTGAAAATTGACATGGTCTTTTGAGTGTCATCTGCGAGAACAGAGATAAAGTAAAAATCACCATTATATTTTTTTAGTCAAGTCAGCAATCAAAATTTCCCACTCAACATGAAATATGATTGGTTTGAAACCTGTTCATTTTAAATGGGTAGATAGACATACAGGAAATTATTGTCCATTTCACTTTGATCACAGATATACATACCGAAAATTATTGTCATTTCATTTTAATAGATGCATATTTTTTTTTGTAAGTGATGCCACTGAATATGATCCAGCTGTCTTTCATTTTGATGGAAAGGGATAAATAATGTTCTGATATTGATAAATTTGAAATGACATATACACTCCTTAGCCCCCCCCCCCCAAAGACAATAGAACCCGCTTTGTCCTCAGTTTCATTAGTGTCATATCCATTAATTTAATTACCAATGAAATCTCTTTGGCAATGTTTAAATAATTGTACATGCACCCAAATGTTAATTAAAATCAATTCATAGTTTTGGATTTGCCTGTAATGTTTTTTTTTGCCAACCTGGCCAAAAATCCAACTGAGCTTATGACCAGGCCACAGTGCAAACTGAGCTTATGACCTTGCCATAAGGTCAAGTGAGCTAATTATGACCTGTCCACAAGATCAAGTGGATTTATGAAATTGCCATAAAGTCAAGTGAGTTTTTGACTTTGCCATAAGGTCAGGTGAGCTTATGACATGGCCACAAGACTTAGTGAACTTAAAATATATTCACTCATCCCTCATTCTTGAGGCCATGCTTCTTATCTGATTTTTATTAAACTCTAATAAATTATCAATATTTTGGTCAAATATGATAATGAGTGAGATTTGATGCATATTAATTTATTGATCTTGCATCTGATTGATTGAGAATGTTACACTTTAGTGACCATATTTCTTTTTTTATTGAAATCTTGCATCACTTTAGTAGTGAGTGTAATCCACACATTATTTTGAAGTGATGTTGCATCTCATATGCTGTGTTTGTTACCACTCTTGAGACTTATTGCAATCTGATTCTCATCAGACTTAATAAATAGTCTTGAGGCATGGTAATCTCTGGTCAGTACAGTTATAGGCATATTTATGAAGTGATCTTGCATCTGATTGGCTGTGCTTGTTACCATTCTAGAAAATGTATTTTTGAAAGGCTGATCAAACTTGGTAAATAGGCTTACATTTATATCATCAAGATCTCATCAACACACATATGTAACATGATGATCATGCAGATAAGTTTTAAAATATGTTAGCACACTAGCAACAATGTTTCTGTTCAGAATTTGTTCACAGTTAAGTAAACATTTAAAAGTTGCTCTAGGAGTTAGATTATGAGCAAGATCTATTTATAAGGTAATCGGTTGTCAGACTGGCTATAGGCTAAAGCTGTTACCACTGAGGAGACTACATGTCAATGGGAGTTTGCTGAAGAATCTTACATGATCATTGTCTTAGAGATGTCTTAAAGATGTTTAGTATTAGGTAAGATTTGCTTAATTTAATGGAAATAATTAATTTCCTTTATGTCCATCTACATAATTAATAATTTCCTTTATGTCCATCTACATAATTAATAATTTCCTTTATGTCCATCTACATAATTAATAATTTCCTTTATGTCCATCTACATAATTAATAATTTCCTTTATGTCCATCTACATAATTAATAATTTCCTTTATGTCCATCTACATAATTAATAATTTCCTTTATGTCCATCTACATATTAAAGTGAATTGACAATAATTTCATGTATGTCTGATTGTCTGAGCATGTTACTTCTCAAGCTGTGGAAACTATATTTCTCATCTAGTTTTGATAAAACTTGGTACATAGGTCTAGGATGATTTATATTGAGAAGAATCTATGCATTTTAATTATTATCAGACATGTTCAAAAACAAGATATAAATTGACATGATACAAAACTATGGAAACAGTTTACATACAACTGTGTCCTTATAATAATGGGTAAACCACCTAATTAGTCACATAATCAACTTAATTAGTAAACTAATAAGTTAGATCAGGTGTGTGTTATCAGACCCATTAATGAGCCTCTTGTGAAATAAGTGGAGTTGAAATGATATGTAAGTTTGAATGTAAAACATTTGGTCTATAAATATGAATTTAATTTAGGTATGTGAGATTTTAAGATAAAATGTTGTCCAAACTACATGACTTATAGAATTTCTGCAGCCAACCTGTTACTGTTAAACTTTTAATCAAAGGTTGAGGTAGGAATAGGTTTTATATTATTAATATATTTAATCAGAGAGAAAACTGTCTTAGTATCATAATGCTTTCCTTTTGATAGTTTGTTAATACATTTTTCAAATTCTTACATAAATAATAAAACTAAAAAATATTATTCTCCTTAATTTATCTAGTATTATATACACCTGATGTTTTACCAAGCTCTCCCCCATCTCCACATGAATTGAAAGAAAAGATCATAGTCAAGGTTTGTATAGTTGAAATGTCATGGATAAAGGGCTTTATAACTAAAGTAACACTTCACATTTATTCCATGGTTCAGATGCAATACAAGTTACTATCACAGTATTCCCTGACAATATTGTTTAGATTATAGCAATTAGATTATAGCAATTAGATTATAACAAGAGGTCA